>CM028130.1:972296666-974705833 GCA_016271365.2 Neoceratodus forsteri
TTTCTCCTGGCGCTGCAGGCTGCCCTTTTGTACTGGGCTCCTGCTCTGTTGGCGCCTTTTCTGCCCACAAAGAAATCTGCAGCAGTCCCGACAAAGCTCCGTTGAGCTGCTCTACCCCTTCTCTCACTCGCTCATTCTTTTCTGCCGGGCTGCAGGCTGCCCTTTTCTACTGGGCTCCTGCCTGCGTTGCTGCCTTCTTATGCCCACAAAGAAATTTGCAGCAGTTACAATACAGCTCTGTTGAGCTCCACTCACTCACTCATTCTGGTTTTCCTGCCACTGCAGGCTGCCCTTTGTACTGGGCCCTGCATGCATTGCTGCCTTTTTCTGCCCACAAACAAATCTGCAGCAGTCCCAACAGAGCTCCGTTGAGCTCACTGACTCCCCCTCCCTCACTCACTCATTCTGTGTCTCCTGGCGCTGCAGGCTGCCCTTTTGTACTGGGCTCCTGCCTGCATTGGCGGCTTTTTCTGGCCAGAAAGAAATCTGAAGCAGTCCCGACACAGCTCCATTGAGCTCGCTCACTCCCCCTCTGTCACTCACGCATTCCGTTTCTGCCAGCGCTGCAAGCTGGCCTTTTGTACTGGGCTCCTGCCTGCATTGCCGCATTTTCTGCCCACAAAGAAATCTGCAGCAGTCACAATAGAGCTCCGTTGAGCTCGCTCACTACCACTCTGTCACCGCTGTTCTGTTTCTCTTGGCACTGCAGACTGCGCTTTGTATGGGGCTCCTGGCTGTGTTGGCACCTTTGTCTGTCCACAAAGAAATCCACAGCTGTCCCGACAGAGCTCCGTTGAGGTCGCTCAGTCTCCCTCTCTCATGCGCTCATTCTGTTTGTCCTGGCGCTGCAAGCTGCCCTTTTGTATGGGGCTCCTGCCTGCATTGGCGCCTTTTTCTGCCCACAAAGAAATCCCAGCAGTCCTGATAGAGCTCCGTTGAGCTCACTAAGTCCCCTTGTCTCACTCACTGCATTGTTTCTCCCACCGCTGCAGGCTGGCCTTTGTACTGGGCCCCTGCCTGCATTGACACCTTTTCTGCCCACAAAGAAATCTGCAGCAGTCCTGACAGCACTTAGTGAGTTCGCCACTCCCTCCCTCAGTCACTCTCTCGTTCTGTTTCTCCCAGTGCTGCAGGCTGCCTTTTGTACTGGGCTCTTGTGTTGGGGCCTTTGTCTGCCCACAAACAAATCTGCAGCAGTCCCGACAGGGCTCAGTTGAGCTCGGTCACTCCCCCCTCTCACTCAGTCGATCTTAATCTGTCCCAAACACTGATTTCCCAGAGTGACCGTGCTATTCTCCAGCAGGAGTGCAAAAACATATTTTAGCCAGGATGTGAAAAATGACAGCTGTAGTGTTCATAAGGAGGTGTGAAAAAATGCCACTGTTGAAAATGTGGCGTGACAATATTACAAATTTGCGCAGTTACAAGGGTGCGTGGAAACAGTTCAATGCACGCTTGTAACACAGTCATGTTATGGAGTTTCATCACCAAATTTTCAACATAGGGATTTTAGGACCTCTGCTCATGAACAGTGCCACTGTCATTTTCTTAATCTGTCCCGAACACTGATTTCCCACAGTGACCACGTTATTCTGTGCCGGAACTGTGAAAACACATTTCAGTCAGGATGTGAAAAATGACAGCTGTACTGCTTATAAGGAGGTGTGAAAAAATGCCACTGTTGAAAATCTGGTGTGACAATATTACAAATCTGCGAAGTTACAAGGGTGCGTGGAAAGTGCGCAATGCACACTTGTAACACAGTCAATTGATGGGCTATCATCACCAAATTTTCAACATAGGCATTTTAGGACCTCTGCTCATGAACAGTATCATTGTCATTTTCTTAATCTGTCCCGAACAGTGATTTCCCACAGCGACCGCTCTATTCTGCGCCGAAGTGTGAAAACACATTTTGGCCAGGATGGGAAAAATGACAGCTGTACTGTTCATAAGTAGGTCTGGGAAAATGGCAATGTTGAAAATCTGGAGAAATATTATAAATTCGAAGTTCGAGTGTGCGTGACAACCGCGCAACGCACGCTCGTAACACAGTCATTTTATGGAGTATCATTACCAAATCTTCAACATAAGTATTTTAGTACCTCTACTCATGCACGGTGTCACTGTCATTTTCTTAATCTGTCCTGAACACTGATTTCCCACCGCGACCATGCTATTCTGCACCAGAAGTGCAAAAACACATTTTGACCAGGATATGAACAATGACAGCTGTACTGCTCACAAGGAGGTGTGACAAAATGCCAGTGTTGAAAATCTGGTGAAAATATTGCAGATTCATGAGTTACGAGCATGTGTAGCAACCGCGCAACGCATTGTCAGAACAGTAATTTTTGACGTTCACCATCAACATAGGCTTTTTGAGAGCCCACCATGAAACTGGCACTAATCATTTGTTAATCAGCCCCGCAGGGTGATTCCGCAGTGACCGCCAAAACCACCTTTCGGGCCGACTTAACGCCATGACAGTTCAAAAATTCCTGAGGAGGGGTCCCAAAACCCCATGTTGAAAATCTGATGAAAAATTCCAAAATGCCCGAGATATGCACTAAAGTTGAAAACCCTATTTATTACATTATACAGCTTACCGGCATTTCCTCAGTTCGCGGTCATCTTTGAAGAGTGCAGACGTGTTTCTGGTCCACCAAAGATCATCGCCACAGACCCGGAGGTAAGTATGGAGTGAGGGGTGTGTAGGAGGCAGGGTGCGTGGTGGGTGGGTGCGGGGTAGGGGCAGGGAGACTACGAGGACCATTTCCTTTTTCAGGTAAAACAAAAAACCTTGCGGGACCATTTTTTACTTACAGGGCATGTGGCACACTGGGGTGGACTCCCAGCATACCACGAGTCTTGCTTGGGGGGCAGCTGTAGTAACAGGGGATTGGGCACCCCATCAGCAAACAACAAAAGGCCATGTAGCGCGCTGGGTGAGCTCCCAGCGTGCCACCGGAGTCTTGCTTTGGGAGGAGCTGTAGCCGACAGGATTGGGCACCCCGCCGGCAAACAACAAAAGGAGGGATTCCTTTCTGCCAACAGGGATTGGGCATCCCGCCAGCAGACAAAAAACTGGGAAGAGATTATGCCGACAGGAGCGGGCTCCCCATCGGCAAATAAACATGGTGGTAATATTGTTTAGAACATGGCGGCAAGCTGCCACCATGTTCACAAACAATATCAGGAATCCTACATCCCTCCCTGCAATGATGGGTCACTCCCTCATTGCAGCGGATGGCTGATGCTGCAATGAAGAGGCAGCCCCTGATTGCAGCGGCTGATTTTTTAGAAGGTTGTGACACACTGGCTGAACTACTGTCAGCAGCAGTGTGCCACAGCATTGGGGGATGGGGACAAGCCTTTTCAGGCTGTGGGGGCATTGGGCACAACAATGCCGCGCCTCCACAACCTGCCTGTGGAGAAAGCTGCCGCAACATGTTTCTTGCGCATGCGCGCAATCAACATAAAAATGTAATGGGTTACTTTACAGAATTTGGGTTAAACCTCAGACACAGGAACAGACAGAACAATTGGTTATACCACAGAAGTATAGAACAGAGTTGTTACAGATAGCACATGATAGTCCTATGGCTGGTCACTCAGGGAGGGATCGCACCCTTGCCAGATTGTTGTATAGATTTTACTGGCCTAGAATTCATGAAGACATTGCTACCTATTGTAATTCCTGTGCTGAGTGTCAGAAAGTACCCCAGTTACTAGAAAAGACAAGGTGCCTCGGTGTCCCTACCCTTAATAGATGTGCCTTTTGAGAGAATAGCAATGCTGATTTTTTTGTCAAGATATGGATCAGGAATTGAGGGTTCTGAAGGCTGAAAAACAAATGTATGGGTTTGGACTTTACTGCTTGCCGTACTGTTAGAAAAAAACAGATCATGCACATGTGCTTAATTGCTGAAAGCAACAAATCTTATTAGAGACTAAAAAGTTTTGGAAATATGTTTAATAAAACAGGTTCCCTCTTAAGGAGGGGGGTGTATTGACAGGGTGGAATAGGACCCTGTCCCATTTGTTAGAGAAGGTGTTTAAAATGCAAGGATCTTTCCTTTTCTGTCTCTTCTCCATCTGATTGCACAACCCAATTTTCCTGTGAGATCTCGGATTTGATCACCCCTACAATCTCACAATTCTTTGCCCCTCAGTGTCTCTCAGTTTTCTCTTGCTGTCTGTTTTTCCTCCCTTGCATATATGCTAATATAAAAATATATGCAAATCATTGTATGGAAATGTAACTGATATTGAGATCCCTGGTGTTTAGGAAATATATAGTATTATTGTTGAAATGTACATAATTATAATTTGAGATAATAGTAAAAAGCTAATGGAAAACTCCAGAGGTTACTTGAGTGCAAATGTTGAGACTTTTGCAAAAGTTGTAGGGGTCTCAAGAAACACACTGTGATCTAGCAGCTCCTGAAACTTGCAAGAACAGAACACTTACAAAAACAGGATGCTTGCCAAGAGTGGGGGTTGAAAAGACACATAAGAGCTAAGCTGCAACTGCAAAGAGATGAGGAGAACAAGGGACACAGAGACTGAAAAAAAACTTTATTTTACCTTTGTAAATAATTATACTGAATAAGTTTATTTTATGATACTGCTAGTGTAAATAAATTACATGGACCTTTCCAAAAGGTAATGTCTAAAATTATACTTAGAAAATACACAGGGACATAGGAACATCCCTGGGACAGGGCAAAAGGGAGGGTCAAGGAAGGGGGAGGGGTAGGGAGGGACAGCTGCAGAATAAGGGGTGCTAGCTGCACATTCGAGCAGACTTGATAGACCACTATGCCTTTATCTGCTGGCAAATTTTGTATCTATGCTCGTATCCCCTAAAGCTCAGAGGTGGCAAATTTAGGGGTAACATTAGAAGCACTTCTGAACCTATGGAACAGCCAACCAGTGAAGACGCTGGACATGTTTACTGAGGCAATCACAGGGTACCCCAAGGTATGCTGGGTAGTACAGAGGGTAGGGTAATCCCCATTAATTAATACATGTTTGTGCACCATATTTATTCATGCCTGCTTTTGAAATGGGGGAGGGGGCTTGATAGGTCTAGAGCCCCTATTGACCTTAAATCAGTATGTTACAGAACATGGCCATGACAATACTAACAAGCATTTGTCAATGCAGAATGTTGCTTGCTTCTATGTGCTGTTTAGGTATTTGAAGTCATTGGAGAGCAAATATTGAAAATTTGGCGAATCTCACGAACGCGGCGAACTGCGACGCACGTCAGAACAGTCATTGTTAGAAATTTTTCACGAATGTTCAACATAGTCATTTAAGACCTCTGGTCATGAACAGTGACACTGTGATTTTCTTAATGTGTCCCATACATTGAGTTCACACACCGACCTCGCCATTATGCTACATAGGGCAGAAACATGTTTTGAGCAGGATGTGAAAAATGACAGCTGTACTGCTCATGAGGAGGTGTGGTAAAATGGCAATGTTGAAAATCTGGAGTGAAAATATTGAAAATTTGTGAACTTACGAGCCTGCGTAGGAACTGCGCAATGCACGCTCGTAAAACAGTCATTTTTAGGAATTTTTTCACCAAATTTTCAACATAGCCATTTTAAGACCTCTGCTCATGAACAGTGTCACTGTGATTTTCTTAATTTGTCCCGTACATTGATTTCACACACCGACTGCGCTATTCTGCGCTACTAGGGCGGAAACACATTTTAGATGAGATGTGAAAAATGACAGCTGTACTGCTCATAAGAAGGTGTGGTAAAATGGCAATGTTGAAAATCTGGAGTGAAAATATTGAAATTTCGTGAACTTACGAGCCTCTCGTAGGAACTGCATAGCAATACGCTCACAGAACAGTCATTTTGAATTTTGGACCATCCAACATGGGGTTTTGGACCTTCTCATGAATGATGTCACTGTCATGGCAGTGTTTTGGGCCTGAAGGGTGATTTCGCAGTCACTGCACAAAACTCCTTCGGGCCCAAATAACACCAAGGACAGTGACATCATTTATGAGAAGGGGTCTAAAACCCATGTTGAAAATTTGGTGCAAAATTCCCAAAATGCCTGAGATATGCACAAAGTTGAACCCTCCTATCTAGCCCATTATACAGCTTTACCGCATTTCCTCAGTTCGGCGTCGCTTTGAAGAGTAGATGGTTCCCGGTCTCACAAGATCGCCGGAGTCCGGAGGCATGGGGTGAGGGGTGGGGGAGGCTGGGTGCGCAGTGGGTGGGTGCGGGTTGGGGGGGTTGGGAGGAGCGCTGCATGGGACCGTTTTGTTTTACAGGTTTAAAACAAAAAAAGACATCGATGGGACCGTTTTGCCACGCTGGGGTGGGCTCCAGCGTGGCACAAGGACGGGAGCCGCTCAGCCAACGGGGGATTGGGCACCCCAGTCGGCCAAAGAACTGATTGCCACGCTGGGGTGAGCTCCCAGCGTGGCACCAGCTATGGGGGGGGGAGACGACAGCAGCTCAGCCGGCGGGGATTGGGCACCCCGTCGGCTACACATGACGTCAGGCGCGCACTGCGTGTGGGGGAGCTACTGCCGTAGCTCTTTCAATTGGGAGGCTACTGCATTTTGGAGCATGTCATAGACAACTCCAAAATGCATTGCCTTAGGCCGCTCCTGCCAGCTCACTGACTGAATTGGAGGAGGAGGTGACACACCTCCGAAATCTCCAATGATGGCACTATGTTTTTTGCACATGCGTGCAAGCAACATAACAATGAAGTATCATGATGACAGCTGAAAGGGTAGGCAAGCAGATCATAGTGCTATTCCTGGATTAGTCAGCAGGGTGTAAATGCCAAGAGGCCTGCTCCTTCCCCCTCCTCCCAGGAATCTGAGAGCCTCACCTCTATAATATATCCAGCCCCCAGTGTGGGATGGCAAGGTGACCCCCTCTCTTCCAGATGCTGCCACACCATGGCCCTGCCAAAAATACATCATTTTTTTTTTTTCAAAGATCAAGGGTTGGATTTTTTGTCAGAATGGATTAGATGGCTAAATGTTACAGGGCCTGATGAGAGTTTTACACCGAAGGTGGCTGTTCTTGGTACATGGGGGCAGGGTGTAATTCAGCTTTTTAGTAAATAGGTAGCTATAATTCCATTCCTTACATTTCAATATATGTCCATCCCTCCTACACAGACAGTTTCTTTGATGGCCATTGAGTAAATTGGGTTAACAAACTGCCAGCGAGTGACCTAACTTCCGCTTCACTCTTGGTTTTTAAAGGTCACACTAATGAATCACTTTGCCTACAATAAAGGCAGGGAGAACTGCTGTGGAACAAAACAGTCCCTTCGGCTGCATTACACTGTAAAAAGGAAAGGTTCACAGTGGATTACGTTTCTATCATCGCATGCTGTTTCTTTTTGTTTTGATCTTCAGAGTCTTTTTTTGAGTCCCCGGTGGTCTGTGCGGGAGGTGGACTAACGACTTTGAAGACAGGCAGGAAGGTCTTGGTGTTGGGAAGCGTGGGTGTCAGGCATCATTTGTCATGCCTCGTCGATGTTTCTCCCTGGGAGAAAAATGGTGAGCTTCATGCTGCTGTTCTGTTTTGCCGCACTTGCCATGTTTTAGCAATCAGCAGGGGGGGTGACCATCACTCTTCGGGTCCCTTCATGAGGACTGACACAGGGTTTTCTCAAACATTTAGAACTCAGATGGTGAGGACAGTCAATGAAAGGCAAGCTCCACCACAGGCAATGCACATGATGCTCATAGCAGCTTGCTGTGTTTTTCTTCTGTCATTTGTTTTGGCGCTCTGCAGAGGTGCAGGTCTGTCTGGCCTGCTACATGCCCACAGTCAAGAGCAGCTTAACAGCAGATTTACTTTAAACAAGTACAATGTGGATTTAACAGCTCATCTCCCAGGCCTTGACTGGGAGTGTGCCACATGGTGCCAAGCAAATGCTTTAGCTCCATTTCCAAGCAACTGGACTAAATATTACATAGTGAGCAATGTATGGCAATAGTGTGTAACATGCTTTTTTATACGTCCAAGGTGTGTAGTCCCACATTAACCATGAGACCAAAGGTTAAGTGGTTTGTTTAGGTATCGCACACCAAGGGTGTATTAAAATAAAATGAGTTTAACAGTTGCCCATATTTTATTTTATATAATTGGTTTTGTGTTTCCTCATGCAGTGAAGTGCAAATGGCTTATTGCGTGCCTCAAAACAGCAAAGGTGGAGCACGTGGTAATCTCTGTTACACATGTACATGTGTAATGAAGATTAACATATACTGATTTTAGGTTGGAATCACACCTAATCAGTGTTTACAGATAATACATGGATGGGACATTTTCCCCATGGAAGTGATTAGCACCTATTTCTCTGTATATTACTGCACTTAAAGCAATATACCACTGCAAATAAATCTACAAGCAGTAGTAGCCATTCTAACTGTCCACTTTTGTGACAGAACATGTTACCACATTAAAGTACTGCAATACAGCACTTTCCCTAATGGCAGTATTATTCAAAGTACCACATTAACTGAAGTGTTATCTTATTATGCTAAGCACAATAAGGTAACACTTCAGCTTATGTGGTATATTGAATAATAATGAAGTAAGAGAAAAGTGCAGGATTGCAGTACTGTACCTTAATGTGGTAACCTATTCCATGGTAAAGCAGAATATTAGGATGGCAACCACTGTACCTGTAACCCAGCTGCCAGCACAGCAAGTTTCTAGGACCCACATAATGGGTGGCGAGTGATCAGAAGCTATGCTATATGGCCTGCAAAATAAAATAAGTTGCCATGTACTCTGTAGTCGCTCTGCCTGTTTCTGCCCAATTGCACTTAGAAATGTCATGGGGTCAATACCGCGCACGGCAGAATGTCGTGCGACATAATCGCGTTGCGTGATTCAATTATAACTTTTTTCTGTGGGGTCTCTTCCCCACATCCTTGTTATGGGGTTGCACCACCGGACACCCTCACTAAGGATTCTAACTCCGGGGTCCAACATGGAGAGGCGCACAGGTCCGGGAGCTCGCATAATGCCGTGCGCTATTAAGCATACGACATTATGACCCGGTACACTTAGAAACCTGTTCATTGCACTTAGTAACCTGTATTTTTTGTTATGTAGCCAACAGCTGTTTCACTTTCTTATGTTTATTGTCTAGTGTCACCCTTGTTCCTCTCTCTGTACAGTGTTTTCACTGATGTAACTCAATGGCTCTGTATTGTGTCACCTGACTCGGAACCTTTGTAAATGAACCTCTGGCTCAAAGGTATTAATCTGAATCTTAAATAAATAAATATACCTATGGGGTTAACACTAGCCCTGTTGTTCAAGGTTCTGAGGTAGATCCTGCTTTCCCGTTTTTACAATGTGTGTTCCTGCTTAGTGACAGTATGTCTAGGTGCAAGCCCAGCCCCTCTATTGCCCATTGGTTTTGAGGTTTCCCAGGCAATGTTTCCAGTCTTCTAAGGGCACATAAATAGGGGCTTTGGCCCACCAAAAGTATTTCTTGTTGCACAACCCAGCTTGGGGTATCCATGCAGCAGTTTCCAGCACCTATGGGTGCACGTCTCGAGCTGTGACCATCCAGAGGGGGTATGCAGGCCCAGGGATGGTGGTAGAGTCCCTGGGGGTCTGGGTGGCATTGGTCCCCTCTGGTGTAGGTCTCCAGAGGCATGGGCTCAGCCATGTCTAAGACAGGGGGCAGCAGGAGTCTGTTGGGGACTCACCCTCAAGTAGGGTCTCCTGATGACGTCCAAGCAACTTGTTCTATGTTTTTGTGAATGGCAGAGAGTAACATGAACAAATCCTATGCCGGCAAAGTGACTTGGCATAGAGCAAGAGGCCTGTGTGGCAGAATACCAGGATAACTGCACCGAGACTCTTACCTCAAGCAGGGGATGGTCTTGTTTGGTTGGTAAGCACTGTCAATCTGTGACCATGTAAACTGCTGAATGTGACCCACATGGAGGCATGTATTGGAGCTTGGGCAGACTGCTGAGCTAGCCTCTTAAACTACCTCATGCATTTCATTCTTTATCACCTATACCAGGCAGCACCGCTTACTCTCCTACTATGCAGGGCCAGGCATGGCATGATCCCCTGGCTCCCCTCCAGGCTATGAGTGGGGGCACTGTAAGTAACTGCTGGTATCCCTGTAATGTCACCAGAATTAGGGAGCCAGTACAGAGTAGTGATTAAGAGTGTAAAGCTGCAAACCTGGAGAGCTGGATGTGAATCCCACAGCCACCACTTGCATGTTGTGTGACCCTGAGCAGGTCACTTAACTTCCTGCTCACGGCCACACAGCATGCAAGTGGTGGCTGTGGAATTAATACCACATTCTGTAGGTTTGCAGCTCAGGGCTTTTAACCACTATGCTATACTGCCTCCCCTCTGAAAACAAGTGGAGAGCATGGGCAAGACCAAAACAACAAGGGACAAGTGCGTAGGCAGCAGAGAATACAATACACAGAAGGACAACAGGGGAGAAGGGGGGGACCAGAGGCAAGGTCAAACAGTTGAGGTGGTGGAAATAAGAATTCCAGGGGTTATACACAATCCTTGAAAAATCCTTTTTTTGAATATCCTGATAAAAGGGTCCCAAAACAAGGTAACAGGTCAGAGGGGAAAGGAGGCTACTAGGCAGGGGGCCCTATAGAAAAACATTAAAAAACAGTATTGAAAGAAACAGGAAAGGAGGATGAAGGGACCTAAGGGAGGACAGGGTAAGGAGGGGGTCTGTTAGGCTGCAACACCTGTGGTGTACTCATCTCCAGGGAACTCCGCTGGAGGAGTACTGTTGACTGATGTGCCACAGGACTCTGGCATTCACATTTTTATTTTATTTTTTTATTTATGACTTTGTTAACCGGGTAGGTGCACTGATACCAGAAACCATTTTCAGGGATGACCCAGGCCACGTAAGGCAGCACAGAGTAGAAGCTGACTGCAGTAAATGCAGAACTTAACCTTCTCTGAAGCAAGTCTCAGTGGTTACTGCTGCAAGCAGATGGCACTCCCATTCCACAGTGCATGCCTAGGTTCCAGACTGGGGGATGGACTGTAGTCAGCAGAGGGATAGGTAGGAGAGTCCAGGTGCATGGAAGCCCTGAGGTGGCAACAGCAAACAGATTTGCACTCCTGTGTGATTCGGTCACTCCAATCTCCCCATTGTGGAGGCTGGAGACTGATGCCTGTAGTGTCCCAGGGCACTGAGTCTGTCAGGTGGAACACACCTGAAGTACAATTAGAGTCTGAGGTAAAGAAGAGTAGAAGGAAGGTACTTGTGATAGGGGATTCATCATAAGGGGAACAGAAGGGGTACTGGGGACTGGGGAGCAGGGAGATAGAATAATAAGATGTCTACCGAGAGCCTCTGTTGGGAGGGAGAGAGGCAGGGTAGAAATAATAGACAGGGGACTGGGAAGGGAGAATGACTTTGACATCATTGTCCACCTACGGACTAGACCAATGATCTGGCTTGGAGACTACATTGGGAGGCTACAGATAGCTTTATGAAGCTGGGAGAGGCTAAACAGGCAGTAACCTCATTGACCTTTTCTGAGGTCCTGTCATTTTGGGAAAGATGAGAATGTTTCTGCTCACTCACTTCAAAGCATAACTGAAGAAGTGGTGCAGGACGCAGGGATGAGGTAATCTGGGGGAGCGGGGATGCTCTTGGAGAAATAGAAGTCTAAGGAAGACATTGGAAGGCTAGGGCACAGAGGAGGAGAAGTAGCTCTCTACATAAGGGAAGGGATCAAAATAAGGGAAGGGATCAAAGCAACACAGGGAGGGTAGAAGAGGAGAAGGAGTAGCTCTCTACGTAAGGGAAGTGCTCAAAGCAATGGAACTAGAGGGTAAACAGGGAAGAGAGGAGGCCTGTGGTCACCCTGGAGACAGGATATGACACCACAATCCACATAGGGGTTGTATACAGACCCCTGTCTCAAGGGGAGGAAATGGACAAGGAAATGATAGAAGGCATCCTTAGGATGGCAGAAAAAGAGGAGATGTTGTTGATGAGGGACCTGAATATGCCAGATGTTAACTGGAGCACCTTTGCTGCAGCCACATCCAAGAGCAGGGTCATTCTTGATGCCCTACAGGGAGCATGCCTCAGACAGCTAGTGTTGGAACCCACTCAGGAGGGAGCAATCTTAGATCTGGTACTCTCAAACAGGGACGGAGAGAGGATCTCAGATTTAGAAGTGGGTAGCCATCTGGGAACAAGTGACCACCAAACAGTGTGGGTCACGATAAATACAGCCATAGAGTCAAGCCATACAAATATGAGGGTACTGGACTTTAGGAGGACTGACTTTGGCAAAATGGGAGAGTGCCTCAGAAAAGCACTAGCAAATTGGCAAGAAGGAGGGATGAAGGAACAATGGGGAAATATCAAAACAGCCATTACAGAGGCAACAAGCCTTTGTGTGAAGCAAATAAATCAAAACGAAGGAAAAATACACTATGGTTCTCAAAAAGAGGTGGCGGGGAAGGTTAGGGAGAAAAAGAGAGCATTCAAGAAGTATAAGTAAACACAGAGGGGGCAGGACAGAAAACTGTACCAGTTAAAGCAGAAGGAAGTGGGGAAGGTAGTCAGAATAGCAAAGGCCCAAACCGAGGAAAAGTTAGCCAACTCAGTAAAGAAGAGGGATAAAACCTTTTACAGGTGCATTAGGGAGGGATAGTGAAGCTTAATAAAGTGCAGGGTGGGTGGGTAGAGAGTAGTCCATTCACAGAAGAAAGGGTACTGAAAGAACTCCTAAAACTAAACATGGACAAAGCAATGGGACCTGACGGGATTCACCCCAGAATTCTAAAAGAACTAAGAGGAGAACTAGTGACACCACTGACTACCCTTTTTAACAAATCATGGGAGGATGGTGTGGTACCTGAGGACTGAAGGAGGGCAGATGTGATTCCCCTTCACAAAAGTGGGAGCAAAGTAGAGGCAGGAAACTGCAGACCTGTTAGTTTGACCTCAGTGGTAGGGAAAATGATGGAATCACTTCTGAAAGAAAGAATTGTTGAGTACCTAGAGGCCAGTAGGGCACAGGACCCAAGGCAGCATGGATTCACAGCGGGAAGGTCATGTCAGATGAATCTAATAGATTTCTATGACTGGGTGACCAAAGTAGTAGAGCAGGAAGGGGCTGTGGACATGGCCTACCCAGACTTTAGCAAGGCATTTGACATAATCCCACACAAAAGATTAATGAACAAGGTAGCCAACCTGGGATTGGGTCCCAGGGTGGTAACCTGGTTAAAAAAATTGGCTGGACAACAGGACACAGAGGGTAATAGTAAATGGAGTCTACTCCGAAGAAAGCGGGGGTTACTAGTGGGGTACCACAGGGTACAGTACTGGGACCGGTCCTTTTTAATGTCTTTATAAGTAACATTGCAGAGAGACTGAAAGGAAAAGTATGCCTCTTTGCAGATGACACAAATATCTGCAACAGGGTTGATACACAAGGAGGGGTGGAAAGGGTGAGAAGGGACTTGGCAAGACTGGAGAAATGGTCAAAAGTATGGCAGCTTAAATTCAATGCAAAGAAGTGCAAAGTAATGCACTTGGGAAACAAAAACCCAGGCAAGAGTACACAATGGAGGGGGTACTAACAACAACAAAAATGGAAAGGGACCCGGGGGGTAGCCATATCAGATGACCGAAAAGTAAGCAATCAATGTGAGAAGGCAGTAAGGAGGGCTGGGGGGATACTGGGATGAATAGGGAGAGGCATCACCAGTACAAACAGGAAGTTGTTATCCCTCTGTACAGACAGTTGGTGAGGAGACCCCATCTGGAGTACTGCATGCAGTTCTGGAGACCCCATTTCAGCAAGAACATAGATAGGATGGAGGCAGTCCAGAGGATGGCAACTAAAATGGTGCAGGGTCTGCACCAGAAGCCATATGAAGAGAGATTAAAAGAGCTTAATGTATATACCCTCAAGGAAAGGAGGGAGGGGGGGACATAATAGAAACTTTCAAGTACCTCAAGGGAATCAACAAAGTCCAAGAGGGTAGCATCTTTCAGAAAAAGAGATGTGCAAGAACAAGGGAGCACAATTTGAAGATAGAGTGGGAACAGCTCAGTGGCAACGTGAGGAAGTATTTTTTCACGGACAGGGTGGTGGATGCATGGAACGGCCTTCCTGAGGAGGCTGTTGGGTCAAAAACAGTGAGGGAATTCAAGAATGCATGGGACAGACATTAGGCAGTTCTGACGGGGGTAAGGAGGAAGTAGGCTGTTGGTTAACTCGGATCTGCAGCTTATCCAATAGGTAGGGAAATGGGCAGACTGGGTGGGCCAAGTGGTCCTTATCTGCCATCAAAGTCTATGTTTCTATAAAGAGTACATTTGGGGCCCTTTAAATTAGTGGAGGGGAGTGAGATCGGAAGCAGATAGGTGGATGTTGTCTATAGAAAGAGGTCTTGATGACCTTCCCCCATTGCTAGAATACAAGAAATGAGAAACAGAAAGTGAAGGGTGGAGAAATAGGAGAAAGTTGGAAAAGTTACAGATGAGAAGCCACAAGGAAACCAGACAGGAGGTGGGAGAAGGGAAACCGGAGCAATGCTGCATTGGAGGTCAGCAGGAAAGGAGAAAGATTTGGGCCCAGAAAGGGAAGAGAGGTGATCTAGGTGGCTATGTGCACAAACACCAGGAGCTTGGCGAACAAGATCAGGGATCTGGAGGTGGTGGTGGCTGAGGCAAGTTTGGACCTGGTGATGCTCAAAGAAACATGGACTACCTAATACCACAAGTGGGACGTGACCGTGCCGGGGTATACTTTGTACAGAAGGGATAGAAAGGGAAAGAGAGGGGAGGAGATATGTTATATATACAGGACTGTATAAAAGCTTCACAGATTTAGGATACTGGGCACAGCAAGCACATAGAAGCAATATGGGTGCAGGTACAGTAGTAACAGAATGGGGAAGTGACAGTATAGAATAGGACCCTGTCCCACTTGTTATGGAGATAGTGTTTAAATGCAGGGATCTTTCCTTTTTCTGTCTTTTCTCTGTCTGGTTGTGCAACCAAATTTTCCTGGGAGACTTCATCAACCCGAACAGTCTCGCAGTTCTTTGCCTCTCACTGTCTCTCAGTTTTCTCTTGCTGTCTGTTTTCCTCCCTTGCATACCTGCTAATATAAAAAACATGTACAAATAACTGTATGGAATGAAACTGATGATGGCGTCACTTTTGTTTGTAGAATATTTAGTATTACTGTTGAAATGTGTATATATTTATAATTTGAGATAACTGTAGAAAGCTAGAGGTTACTTGGGTGTAAATGTCTGAGCCTTTTGCAAGGGCTGTAGGGGTCTCAGGAAGCATACTGTATTCTAGCAGCTCCTGATATTTACAAGAACAGAACATTTTACAAGGACAGGATGTTTGCAAACATGGAGGTTGAAAAGACATAAAACAGCTAAGCTGCTACTGCAAGGGAGATTACAAGAAATATTTTATTTTATTTTGCCTCTGTATGTAGTTATTATGTACAAGTTTATTTTTTTTATATTACTGCTACTATAAATAAAGTTTTGGTGAATTTTATAACTGCTCCTGGGTTTTCGGTATGCTTCCTGACCTGTGCCTCGATGGCAATTAAGACATATCAGAAAAGGGGTGGCGTGGTACAAAGACCATCAACTCAAAAGGAGGAAGCAGATGGGGAATTAGGGGAGGCCATTAAAAGGACAGCAGGGCTTGGGGAGGTGCTGCTGCTGGTGAACTTCAACATTCATGACTGTGGACTGGAGATCCCAGTGGCAGCATGTGCAAGAAGTCAACAGCTGGTAGAAGCCTGTCAGAATGCATTTGTAGTACAGAGAGTAGAGGAGCCTACTTGGCAGGCAGCCCTCCTAGACCTAGTACTAACAGATAGGGAGTGTGTGTGTGTGTGTGTGTGTGTCGGGGGGGGGGTTATGGTGCTGAACCCACAACCGTTAGACAATTTGCTTTAGCGTCAGACTTTAGGTGGAGAGAAATCAGTCCCAGACTAAGGTCCTGGACTTGAGGAGGGCTGATTTCTGAAGAATGAGGGTGCTACTGCAGGGGAAACCAGACAGTAGAAGAGCAACAGGGGGTGGAAGCTAAATGGGAACTGATAAATAATGGGAAAGCAGTGGTCACAAATCTCTGTGTTAAGGTGATGGGTAACAAGAAGAGGGATGAAAACACATTATGGTTTATGAGAGAGGAAGGGGAGGCCATGAGGGCTTAGAAAGAGGCATTTAAATGTAACACCCCCTTTAGACTCCCCTTTTCTGTCTAGGGGTCCTGATAGTAGCCTTGGGGGGGGGGTAGAAACCGAAAACTTTCCAATGAAAGGTAAGGCCAGCAGATTACAAGGAAACAAGGCCTTACCTTAATTGTAGTTCCAGCAGCGAAGTGCAGGTCAGCAACCACTCCCACCGACTTCAGCTAACCCCTGCTGCAACTTCAACCTGGGTCAAGGAGGACAAGGCTGGAAATGGCTTCTTGGGAGGAAGTGATCAGTTAGTTCATTCAATAATCCCAGTACACACAAAGTGAAAACACAAAAGAAATTTAATTTGGTTACTCATCTTAAAAAAATTAATAAATAATGAAATTAGTGCACAGCTCCATAGAGCCGGGAGACAGGACAGGACATAGGGCATGAAATGAGAGGTACTAAACAGTACCAGGCTGATAGAATTGCTTGAGACAGGCCTAAAAGATTAGACCAGGTGCAGATTCCATGCAGTTACTCAGAGCAGAAACAAAGCTCAGGACCTTAGCGGGTACGAAAACATATGCTGAAACCTGCACTTGGGGAGTGCCTTACTCCCTCCCAAAACAACTGATACCGGGGATATGGCCTTAAACCCATACCACAGCCTCCCTAAAAACCTTGCCAATATCCAGCCAATTTGTGACCCTCTTTTCCACGAGTTCAGATGCCAGACATGAACCTCAGCATAAGCGACACAGCTCCCTCCTTTCTGTTACACTTTCCTGCATTCCTCTAATGGGTCTAACATGGGTCCTGCCCCAGACATGGACACAGCAGGCCTGATAAAGCGAATCTCAGAATGCAACCACCCAGCTCATCTCGACAGTGTGCCACAATGGGATAATGACCTCCTTGGAGCTGCCACCTCCAAGGGGTCCTGCCATGGACCTGCCACCACCACAACAGCCCCACTGCCATACCTTCCTGTTTTGATGCACCAGGCCTCCTGAAACCAGCCTCAATAGATTTTCTTCCAGATGCTGTCCTTTCAGATTGCTGAGCCTCCAGGACCCCAGTCCCCACAGTCGCCACACTCCTGACGTCCTCCCCATCGTAAAATAAAAGGAAAACCCCACATAGCCATCAACTCTAGAACAGACGGTACCTTCCGAGCAGGAGGTTTGAAACCCCAGTCCGACTTGCCTAGGAGCCTAGTCAAACATGGAAGAGTACAGCATAGTAAGCCAGCCCCGAGAGGGGTGGCATACATAAAACATACAGAACCAGCCAAACAAAGGGGTACAGGATGGAGTTTTATAGCAGGATTAAACAGACAAACAGGACAGTCAAGAAGGCTAAGGCTGACACAGAACTTAGAATTGCAAGGGGTAGAAAGAAGGGAGACAATACCTTTTTTGTTACATACCAGAGAAGAGGAAGACAAGGGAAGGACTAGTCAGGCTGAAGCATAGAAACATAGAATTTGCCAGCAGATAAGGACTGCTTGGCCCACCAAGTCTGCCCATTTTTCTCTACCTACAGTATCACCACAGATTCTGCTTACTCTCTGGTCCCCTCTCCCTCCCCCATTCATTTCACCTAAGATTCCCTTATGCCTATCCTATGCATTTGCATTCTTGAACCCCATCACTGTTTTCACTCACACCATCTCTGCTGGAAGACTGTTCTAGGAACCTACCACTCTCTCTGTGAAGAAGCACTTCCTCAAATCTCTCCAGAATCTGCCCCCCCCCGCCATAGCATGCCCCATGGTACTTGAGCACCTTTTATCTGATAAATATAGGTCCTTCAATCTCTTGTAGGGCTTCTGATGCAGACTCTGCTTGATTTTAGTTGCCCTCCTCTGGACTGCCTCCACTCTGTCTATCTCCTTTCTGAGATGTGGTCTCCAGAACTGGACACAGTACTCTAGCTGGGGTCTTACCAGCAATCTATACAAAGGCAACCTCACCTCCCTCTTTCTGCTGGTGATACTCCTCTCTATATACTCCAGCGTTCTGCTCACCCTCCCTATTGCCTTGTTGGTGTTGCACTGCCTGGCCACTTTTAGGTCATCCAATATGATCCTATGTGGTGGTCATCAGTACCACCTCAACCCCCCCCCCATTTCGTACTCTGCCCTGTATTTCTGTGCCTCAAGTGCATTATTTTGCATCTTTTCGCATCAACCCAGCTACCATATCCTTGACCACTTCTTGAGTTTTCTCAGGTCTCTGCTCATCCTTTCCACCTCCCTTGGAGTGTCCACCCTATTGCAGAGTTTGGTGTCATCCACAAAGAGGCAGACCTTCTCTTCCAGCTCCTCTGCAACATCACCTATAAAGACATTAGAGGACCAGTGCCAGCACTGATCCCTCAGGCACTCCACTGTTCACCCTCCCTTCCTCAGAATGAACTCCATTTACCACCACCCTCTGCTGCCTATCCCTTAATTTATTTCTTACCCAGCTTACCACCTTTGGACCCTCTGCTAAGCTACCTAGCTTGCTTACTAGTATCCTGTGTGGAACGGTGTTGAACGCATCACTGAAATCTAGGTAGGCTATGTCGACTGCTCCACCCTGCTCTAGTTCCTTGGTCACCCAGTCAAAGAACTCTATCCGATTCATTTGACATGACCTTGACACACACACACACACCCATGAATCCATGCTGCTTCGGGTCTTGTTACCCACTGGATTCAAGATATTCCATAATCCTTTCTTTCAGCGGTGATTTCATCAAAGGGAAATGTTCACCTGGAATCAGACCCCACCTCAGTGTGAGGCAGGGCCCGATTAGCATTTTCACAAAGATAACTTTTTTATTTACTTATGGTCTGTTAAGTAATTTAGTTTTCATCTGGTTGATCCTGCCATCCCTCCCACCAGCATTTTGATTCTAAGCACCCTAGTGGTGCACCTACAACCTCCCGCGGCTGTCCCGAGAATGATGTATGAGCTGGCAAGCAGCCATGGGAGCGTGCATAGAGTTCCAGTATAGATGGAGCAATTAATAGCTCCAGTTTGCAATGTACATATCCCTATACTATACCGAGAGCAGGTATAGATTTTTCTTACTTTTCATAAATAAATGTTTTAAAATACTCTAAGGTGTTGGGGAACTTAATCTCCCAGAATGTTTGTAACTCCACTTTCCTGTTTGCATTGTATCTCTACATGTGGGTGTTCCATTCGATGGTATTGAGTCGCTTTTCTCAGAATTTCTTTTATGCAAGCCATTCTATAAATACAGATAATTACTGTTTTTTTTTTTACTTTCTGTCAAAGCCTTCATGAACAGAAACAGTAAGGTCAGATAGCGTGTCAGCATCTTACCGCAAGCTCAGACTTCAGTAAGTGAAACAATGTGCAGTGGCTGTATGGGCTGTAGGATTACCCAGTGGAGCCAAACTGTTGGTAATGAGAAACATACATTGCAAGCAGAGCAGCATCATGAGATCCTCTATGCACACCCCCCCCACTAAACCCACAGAAAGAGGTTTCGAAGGCCAACTGCAGACGACTCATGCAGTCATGTTCCCCACTGGGCAGCAGACATGTGGTTACCTTTCAGTTCACAGGCCCACTGCTCTGTGGCTGCCCATGGTGCCAATTATGGGACTGATAACTGAGGCAAAGGGAAAAGCTTAGAGGAAAGTTAGACACACATTTTGGAATGGATTTCCAGTTACAAATGTTCCGCCTCCCATTGGAGTTCAAACATCTTGTTACTGCTCTTCTAAAGATCCAAGGCAGACAGATCAGTGCTTTCGTTTGTCATTTGTTCTTGTTGTTCTGTTGTAGGTGTTTGAATGTGCCATGAATGGTATTGTGTTGCCACCATCTTGTCAGAACCCCCTTTGCAAATGACACATATCTTCATGGAGGGTGGTTGTTTTCTGTTTCTTTTCCAGTTCATCTACCCTGGCTAGCCCGGCTGAACTATAACATCTCATTTTCAGTGGAGTCCTACTTTTACCTACTTTTACAGCTGGGTGGACTGAAGCCCTTAGAAATTAAGTGACTTGCTCAGGGTCACACTGTGTGTAAGTGGCTGTGATGGGATTTAAACCTGTGTCCTCTGGTTGCCAAGCTTGTGGTCTACCACTAGACCATGCAGCCTCTCATCTTTTTTTTTTTTGTATCCTAGTTAAATAAAGCATTTTTTTTGTTAGTCTTTTTATCCCCTCCGCTGGATGTCTCTCCCTCAGCTTGGACCTCCCAAGCCACGTTACCCCGGTGTCCACTGGGACTTACCTGCCAAACAGTATCCGTAGAGCTTGCCCACTGGTGGGGCTGATGGGGTCCCCCTAAACCCCATCAGGAACTGGACCAAGTATGTGGTCTGGCGAGCCCAGCTAGCCTGGTGGGGGGCCTGCGGGGGTCAAGCACCATCCTACCATCGATGGATATTTTTGTCTCCCCCATTTCTTCCTCTGGTGCAGAGGAAGTAGTGTTCAATGACACCAGTGGCTGAGCTGTGCACGCTTCTGTACGCAGCCCACCAGGTGTCTACTCACCTCCACGCCCGAGTGTGGTCCTAGTGTGCTGACTCCTAGCTGCCGCTAGGGGCCAGGTGGACACCGGTCACCAGCCCCACCCCTCCCCGGAGGAGGAGGAGGAGAGCAGTCCCTTGGATGCTCAATCCTCCTCCCCCCCACTGGCTGAACCTCCAGCTCCCGAGCTCATTACTGAACTCAAGTTGTCGGTGTTGCAAGCGGTAGTGCTACCACTGTGTCAGCAGGCCAGCCTAAATAAAGCATTTTTAGTTGATGGTCATTTTGTTTTCTTAGCTTTTTGATCTTGGAGATCTGGGTTCAAATCTGGCTTTCAGTAACTGAATTACTATTTGTTGATGGGCCAGTTTTTTCAATGTGCACCTTCACTATAGAATGGCTTCTAAGAAACATGTGAACCTTAGTGACTTATAAATGAGCTAAGGATTTTCAGTAGTGCAGCATGTTCTTGCATTTTTTCTTTACCAATTAGTAACTGCAATATCAAGAACACACTGCATGGGCAACCATGCACAACCAGCCTGTTCTGCCACAGAGGGGGTTCTGATTACATCACTTACCTCGAGAGCGTAGCTCGAGAAGTCTGACATAATCAGAACACCAAGGTCGCAGCACAGGCTGGTTGGGCATGAGAACGCAGCAGCAGTTTCAGTTCAGAACTTGAACTGACCGCTGTGCACACAGCAGCATGGTGTAAAACACCAGATGCCATGAGGATTTTCGATCAGCTGGAATGTTGTTGTACCACAGATGGGTACAATGATGTTATATAACCTCTGAACTGTAGTACAGCAACGTTTCAGCTGAGATGGAAATCCATGCAGCGCATAGGCCAGCTATTAACTATATTGTAATTGTTGTTAACTCCTAGCTGCCTGTAACTTCTTACCCTAGATATGGTCAAATAATGGGACTATTAGTCTAAATCTGTCACTCCTGATTATCAATGCAAATAAATTAATGGGAATACACAACTAACTAGGGTCACAAAAAAATTAACACATTCAGCACAGAATTACTAATTATGACAGCTGGTAATTGTGACTGCAGTTTGTTCAAAGTGAAAATGTAATCAGTGAAAATTAAAACTGGGTCGTGCCTGAAAATAGTCATTTCATGGCTAGTGCACTTACCCAGTTAACAAAAACTAACTAAATAAATAAATAAAACAGATTTGGCTGATGGCTTGAATTGCACTGCCAAGTTCTAGAATGAGGGAGAAAGTTGCAGGGCCATAACTCCTTGAGCAGGTTGGGGAGATAGGGTTGGGAAGTGACTTTAGGCTGAAATGAGTGGGCACGGTAGAGTAAAGAACATAAAGCACAAGCAAAAAAAAGTGCCCCGGGATCATTTACTTTCATCTGGACAACCACCAGAAATGGACAGAAGGGACTCTGATTTAACCTGTCAACTGCAACACAGCACCTCCAATAACGCAGCCCCATAATACAATTCAGAACTGCAGGGTAAGCATTTGATATGAACCCAAGTCCTCTGTTTGAAGCAGGAACTCCTGATCTTTTGGTCCAAAGACAAATGTACCATGAACTGACCCCCTGTGACACTGTTAAACGAATGGAATTTCAATCTAGGCTCCCAATTACAGCAACTGATAACGTGTATCTTTTGTAGATAAAAGATGTTATTGTACCCTCCCCCACACACATTTCTGGTGGGGCTTACCCTGTGCTCATGGGCCAGTCTTCTACATCCCCTTATGTCACTCTTCACCTTTCGGTTCCCCAAGGACTGTACTGTTATTGGTGGGGGACCGTCAGGGGAATGCTACCAGTGGGCAAGATACTAGGTCAGGAGTCAAGCCCTGGCTACTCATGCCATCACGGCTGGAGCAGACTGGGTGGCCCCATGATCCCAGCCCCAGGACTGACTGTGGGGTCAGGACTGGGACAAGTGGAGGAGCAACACTGGGCAGTGGGGTCAGGGCGAGAATGAATGAGGCCTTAGACAATCAAATGTTTATACCACTGCCAATGATGTCATCATTCATTCATTCATTCATTCATTCATTCATTCATTCAGATACTTATCTTGGAATGGACAGGACATCTCTCTGCAGCATGGGACCATTATCTTTTCCAACAAGTACAAGATGATTTTTTGGGGTGCTCAAGAGGAAAGGGATGTTGGGGCCAGAGGGGGGTAGGTTGGGGACTACACTTAAATACTGGTATTGGATTGGGTGGGGAGTTATTTTTGGCACGAGGGAAGGTATTACATAGTTTTGATTACTTTGAGGAATGTTAATGTGGCAGCCAACTTTGCTGAGAGGGGGCAGGAGGATTCATGCCTACCAGTGGGTGATGGGGTGGGGGAAACATTTTTAAATGGCTGGGGAAGGGGTGTGACTATTTATGGCACAGTGGGTGGGGTGGGTGAGATTTGTGTTTTAAACTTGTTTTAATTTTTTATGAGCACTAACAGGTAAAGTGGGGGGTTGGGATCTGGAAGCTTCCCAAAGTGCAAGGTTACCTGATTTCACAACAACTTCACTGTCAAAGTTCAAATTTGCTGCATCACTTGTCAGGAGATGATCTCAGGAACGCTATTTCACAGGCTGTGTCCTAATACGGCAAGGCTCATGGATCTTTAAATAAATGTTACGTTCTGTCTCTTCCTTTTGAGTGGCTCTCCAGTATTTGTTTGCTGGCAGGTACCCCTGTGACGGATTCAGTAAAGGTCGATCCATGCAGATATAGTCTTTCATAAAGCATCTGCAATACTTGCAGATGCCAAGGAACTTCTGTAGATCTTTAAGTTCTGGGGTCAAGGCCAGGTGGTCAGGCTTCAACCTTGCTGAGATTAGTTTGAATCCTGTGTCCAGAACCAATATGTCCCATATATTTTATGAAGATTTGCAAGAACTGACACTTTTCTTTTGAGAGTTTGAGCCCAAACTCTTCTAGACAGTCCAGATCTTTAAGTAGGCAAGATTCATATTCTTCCAAGGTCTTTTCAAACATGACGACATTGTCTAGGTAGACGAGCACTCCAGTAGAGCCATATCCATGCAGTTCTTTCCATAAGACACTTTAATGTAGCCGGGGTGCCAGCGATACATTGGGGCATACATAAAAACTCATAGAAACCAAGCAGGCAAAGTATGGCAGTTTCCTTTTGGTCTCCAGAGGTCATGGGCATTTTATATTACCAGCTTCTCAAAAATAGGTACAGGAAACCATCAGCTTCAATTAAGGCAGTCCAAAGCAGTCTGTATCCTTGGCATCATGTACTGATCCGGATTGCCTGTTTGTTTATCATCTGATAGTCCACACATGTGCATCATCCAATTCTTTTTCTGAGTAACCACTATGGGCAATGCATAGGGTCTCCTGGACTCCTATATAATCCCATCTGCTATAACTCTTACTGATGTCATCACACATCATCAATGTCTGCTGGCACCAAACATCGAGACCTCTCTCAGAACAGGACATTTTCATGCTGGTGGATGTGGTGTTCCTCCCCTGCCACATATTTGACATCCCAGTCATTCAGGGAAAACACATTGGTCCACTTGGCCAGTTTCCAGCTCACTCAGCTCCTCCATTCTTCATGCAGAGATGAGTCGCCATACTCGACAGTTGCAAGATTAACTCCTCAGCTGGTTCCCTCCACAATGAGTTTGGCCTGTACTACCATGTCAGCACAGAACAGCTGGGCCCATGTCCTTTCCTTCTACACCATGATGCTTTGCTCACTCATATTCTTCACTTGTATGGTAACCTGACACACATTGGCATGTGCGGTTACTGGTAGTATGATTGGCTTCACCAAAGTTCATTCCAAAAACCATGCTCTTTTATGGTGTGAACCCTCAGTATCTGATCAGAGACATCCTTCTTTAGTCTTACTATGCCACTGATGGAATATTCAGAGCTGGACGGCAGTATTATTTTCTCTCTATCTTGATGCCATGCTGCCCCCATAGCATCTCTGCTGTCTTTGGGCTCGTTCTGTGTCTGTTACTACTTTATTTCATTATTTCAAAAGATTGACCAGGAAAATCATACTGAGCTGGTAACATGTCATTTCCAGATACATCCTGGGGTAGCGGGAAGAGGAGAGAACAGAACAGATCCAAGGTACAATGTACAAAATAATACAGTAGTAGGGCAATAAATAAGACAATACATACAAATTTCAAGAAAACATTACAGAATAAAAATTGCCATAATATACATTAATGAACAGTAATTTTCAAACCAGGCTAAAGAACATTAAACTGTGAGCAGCAAAACACTAATGTGAGGAGCAGAGTAGTGACTGATTAACTGTGGAAGAGGAGATAATATAGTGTCAGTGCAGGAAGGAAGGTTGACAGAAGTCCACCCCATTATTAGAAAAAACTGCAGGAGTAAGTAGAGGAATCAGGGAGGAGAGATACTAGAGCAAGAAGGGAAGGAGCAGAGGGAATGGGGGGGGAGCCCCAAATTTTAAAGAAGCGGAATGAGAAGGTAGTTTAGCCAGCTGTAGATTACATTGAAGGGAGAGCAAGAGAGCAATTGCAATAGTTATGAAGAGAGTAAGAGGTAGAATGGGGGAAAGAGAGGAGAGAAGCAAGATAAGCCTGTCTTACTAGTCCATGCATGAACAAGTGTCTTCCTTTTTGCTGGGCCTCTCGCTCTTCACATAGCTGTGTAAGCGCCCCCTCCCAGTGTCTAGGGGTATGAGATGGTAGTCTGAGGGAAGGGGGGGCACGTACAGCCAAAGAAAACACAGCCACAGACTTTGCTTATTTACCTGGTTCAGCTGGTTCAAACATGGGGTGTAGGCCATCTTCACTTCAGGGGGCTGGCAGCTGTGGGGGCAAACTGATTAGCACAATCAAAGACACTTTCATTAAGTCCACTGTCCACACTGATTAAAAGTGTGAAAAACTGATTTAATAGAGGATAAAAAACAGTTTACTCCATGGAGCAGGGGGACACAACACACAGTGGGAGGTTGTTTTCCTTTTTGGACAGGGAACAGAGCCAAGGCTACATTCTTGCAGGCACTGATCCAGGGATGCTAACTGCACTTGCTCCTCAGAGCTGAAACAGGCTCAGGCAATGGTGACAGCAGCATTTCTTTGGGCCGAATAAGGCCTCTGACATGGACTGACTTCTCCCTCACTCTGTTTTGTCCAAACGTTCAACTTTCAGCTGCCACTGACTTGCTGACCTTACATGCAACCGTGGCAGGCACCCCACAGAACAGCGCTGTGGAAAAGGCAGCTGCTTCGGGTGATCTCACTTCTCCTGCAACAGTGGGTATGGGGTCTTTAGGGTGGTGGCATCTCTCATCGTCTCTTCCTCTCTCACAGTCTCTACAAAGTCATAGGGCACCACGCACACACCAGACAACAAAGCAGGCACTCCAGGGCCAGGGCCAAGAACTGTCAGGCTAGGGAGCTGCTCACAGAGGCTTACGCCCCAGATTCCTTGCAACCTCTGGACCTGTCCCCACCCACTCCAGCACAGATCTAAAGGCTCCCTCTAACAGGTTTGGGGTGACAGGTGGGCAGGCTCTCACCACTACCCCACCACTGCACAGGCTCTCACTTCTGGGCCACACACCAGTTCGCTCTGTGACTCTCCATGTCCCATGGATCACACCCAACAATGTCTCTCAACACATATTCCCCCTGACTGCTCACTGTTCTGCCGTGATGGGTTGGACTTAGGGTGGTGGGTCAGGTTGGCTGTGGCCCCCACCCCAGCCCTGAACCTTGGCCATTGGCCGAGCTGCACTCTCTCTGACCTCCTGCTCTCTCAGTTTCTCCCCCCCGATGCCCAAATCCAGTTTATACCACCTGTGCCCCAGGTCCCACCTGCCAGCAGGCAGTCCCAAGCCCCAGGCAGCCTGCTAGGGACCCAGGAATAGTGAGCTCCCAGAGGGGGTTTACAACTGTTTTAGGCATCCAAACATACTGGCATTAGTCCCAATCAGCATAGGAATGTTGTCGTACATCCCAGCCTTAGAGCATACCACTGCCAGGGACTCCACTGGTCCTCCAACGCCAACCACAGCAGCTGGAAAATCAATATCAATGGTAATGCACCCTAAACAGGTGTAGGCTTCATCACTCAGGCCCCACACATCCAGTCCTTGCCAAAACACAATTGGGTGGTGCACCAAGCCTTTGTAATAGTCCATGGGCCAGATATTCAGAAATGCGCCAAACACCGGCGCAGCACAACTCCAATGCACCATGGTGCAGTGAGTGTGATATTCAAAGGTTGCACACGCTGACATGTGCCAGTGCAACATGATTGAATATCGCAGGGATGCACCGTGGCACACCCAGAGGTGCACCAGGGAGCAACCAGACCTGCACCATAGCACAACCAGAGATGCACCAGGGAGCAAAGGGAGAAGCGCCAAGGCACACAAGGAACAGCCCCAGGCAATGGTGGGAGCAAAGCAGCAGAGGAAAAGTGTGGGCCAGGCAGAGGAACACAGCTGGGGACAATGGTAGGGAGGCACAGTGGCGGGCCACAGGTGACCACCAACTGCAGGGTGCAAACAGGCAGCCAGCCCCCCCAGCACCAGGGCACTGGACACAGGGAACAGGTGGCACCAACAGCCAAGGGAGGGCTGCCACTGGAAACCCCCACTGGATGCCAAACCCCCACCCACCCAGACCACGGCCAGCCACACCCTGAAACATGACACCCAACACACATGCCACACATCCTGGACAGCTAGCCCATGGCCACCCCAAGGCACAGCCACCGACCAAGGGGCAGGACATCACCATGCACAGCCCACACAGCAACACAGGCACACCACACAGACACCCACCACACCACTGCAGCATGGCTCTACATGCCAGCTGCAAAGCAGACACGGATACAGGCAGTTAAGCACGAAATCTGTATTAAACAAAACTATTTACAATGGAATAGGGTGGGAAAGGGTAGGAGAATGAGGGAAGGGGACAGGGACTGTACAGTGGGACGGGGGAAGGAAGAGGAAGGGATGGCAGGGGTAAAAGGGAAACAGTGGGGTCCAACTATGGGCAACCACGGCCTGCCGCAACCTGACGCCTCCGCTGTTGTCTGTCCTGGAGCACCAACCACCTTGTTTGATGAGCCACCCCCAGAGTTGTGGACATTACTAAAATTATCTGCTGTAATAGGCGGCAATACAGTGTTAGCCGCAACCTCCTCTGGTTGCCTATGACAAAGGAATGGACAGGTGATCAGTGCAATTCCCCAGAAACCATGCCCTCCCACTGTGCGCAACAGGCAGTGGGAAAACACACCCTTGGAGTGGCATCCTGACCACCCACAGTGGGTGGGCCAACACCTGCCGGCATTCCAGCCTGTCTCCGCCCAGTGGCCACCTGATCACACAGTGACAGGCAGTTGGCACAGGGCTGCAGCATCACCACAGCAGCACTGGTGACAGCCAGGTGCACACCCATCCCACCAACAGCTGGTACACATGTGCAATGGCTGCCCCACAGTGGCATGCACACTGCACAGTGTGCAGCACACAGCTGACACGGCACATGGCACAGGTGGCCATGGCTACACCCTCGCTGACCACCCGGTACTGAGTAGAGGAAGACAACAGTGCCTACCTGCCTGCTGCAGCGCCAGTCCCACTGCCGCTCCACCTCCACTGGTCGGACCCACACCTCCAGAAGATGGTCCCACAGTGGCCTGCTGCACCCCGTCAGGCACCCCCACCACTCCTGCATGGCGTTGATCTTTAGGCCCTAGGAATGGAACACAGACAGGCACACATCAGAGAACAACCACAGCATGTGCACACCACCCCCACCCCTGTGCACAGTGTGCACCCCAGCCTGACATGACCCACAAGGCAGTAGCGCAGCACACCCAGCGGCCGGGAAATGCCACACCACATGGCATGCGCCAACAGTGCCCCCCCACAGGGCATGTCAGGCAGCCCAGCCAACACCACAGTACAGTGGTTGGGCACACATGCAGCATGTGACGACTTACCTGGCTGTGGCACGGCCCCTCTGCGGATGCGTGCCTGCAGCAGCCTCAGCCTCTCGGGGTCCCGCTGCATCTTGTCCCCATACCGGTGGTGGCATTACTCACCAGTCCATGGCACCCCGGTGTCCCGAACCAGGCCTGTAGCAATGGCCTGCCAGATCTCTGTTCTGGCCTGCTGCAGGGGCTCCTGGCCAAACAGACCAGGTGCATGTGGCTGTACAATGGCCACAAGGTTGACCAGCTCCAGGTCTGTCTAATTCCGTGCATGTCGCACCCCTTGCCGCGCCATGCTCTCCACTCAAATTGCTGGTTCAAAGTGGCAGCCAGTAGTGCACGTGCACAACGTGCATGGGATATGCGTCTCATGTAGGCATGCACCGCGTACACCAATCGCACATCACCATGGATGCGCTGCATGGGCATGGGCATGGCCCATCCAAAACATGGTGGTGTAGTCCAAGCGGCATAGGGTCAGGTTAGGGGTCAGGGTCACCTGGAGCACAGTGCACTGGAGCGCAATACAGGCCATGGTGCATAGTGAGCCATGACCCCTATAACGCTCTGAGCGCATAGTGTATGATAGGCAGTAGCACAGGCCATGACGCATACATACTGTGGGCAGCGCACTGCGCATGTCACGGCATTGAGCCATGACTTGCGCCAGAGCAAATTCATTGCGCAAGGAGCAAGTGCGTGATATTCAGCCACCACACGCTAATGAGCTCATCAGCCAATGCGCAGCGCACTGGGGAAATTAGCATGTCATTACCATTGCGCCACAGCTCATTTGCATGCGACGCGCTATAAAGGCACCACACAACAGCACAGGCCATGGACTGGTATTGCAACCATCTGAGGCAAGTTGTGCCTGCTGTGGGAACTGCCAGCACAGCAGGGTGGATGGGATGGGCAGCTGCAGGCAGTGACATACATGTCCTTGTCCACAGGTAGCACCATGTCCGAGCGTGAGGAGACTGAGGAGTGTGGGCCTGCCAGCAAGCGCATGCCTAACTTTACGAAGGCAAAAGCCGATGCCCTGTTTGAGGCCTTCCTCGACAGGGAGAAACTGCTGAGTGGTACCACTGACACACCACAGGCCAGGGCTGTGGCCTGGGTGGAGGTGGCAGTGGCTGTGAACCTGCAGGGCAGCCACCAGCGGTCTGTGCAGGAGTGCAGAAAGAAGGTGGGCACTGATAAATGCCACATTAAAGAGAAGGTGGTGGCCATATGGGCATCCAGGACAGCCACTGGTGGGGGCCATGCTGTACAGCGCAAGAGGAGCTGGTGGTGGCCACCATGCGTCTCAGCACCGTTGAGGGTATGCTGGGTGGTGGCTTCCAGACAGGAGGGAGCCCATCACTGCATGGTACGTATGCCATGCCTGGGGGGGGAATGCTGGTATTGCAGCACTAACACATCTGTTTTCTCTTAGAGCACTGGCATGCCAGCATGCAGTGGCAGGGGTGCCAGCAGCAGCTGTGGGGGCAGGCCCAGCCCCAGAAGACCAGACATCCACCTCCACGAGCATCCGGGGGCCCGATCGGCTGCAGCACACCACCGCCATCCAGCTGGATGTCCTGGGCTTGGTGTCGGATGAGGCCCTGGCTGTGTTCCAGCAGGATGCCAGCCATGGCGTACTTTGCGTGGAGACACAGATCGAGGCAGGGTCTGACACTGATGACGACATGACCATCATCCTGGACAGCATGGGTGGTGTCGTGGCGGAGAAACTCATACCTACTACCATCACTGGCAGCATGGCCAGTGGCCCGTTGGCAGTGGAACAGCTGCCCACTGCTGCCTCTGGTGCCACTGTGTGCACAGTCATGGCAGTACCATGTGGTGGTGGTGGTGGTGCATCTGCTCAGGTGCTGGCCAGCATACAGGGGCCGGAGGCGTAGCGACAGCAGATGGCTGGGGATGTTGGGTGACCGGACGCAGAGTCCACCACTGGAGCACCAGACAGTGACCTACCCCATGGGGACCCTGCTGTGCAGTGTCCACCTGAGTGGGGGGCCATACAGCGCGGTTGCACACCACTGGTGGGACGGCGGCACGCCCATGCTCCCCTGGGCACTGACCTATTGTCAGAGTACACCCAACTGCTGCAGGCCTCCATGGAGCAGCAGGTGCTGCTGGTAGCTGGGGTGCATGCACTTTGTGCAGAGGTGCACCAGGCAGCTGAGCTGCATGAGAGGGGCACTGCGCAGGTCCTGGAGGCTATACAGCACCTGCAGAAGGACATGATCGAATCCCTGGATCGCATTGCCAATGCGATCTCAGTTGGCCTTGCACCACTGGCTGCCACAGGGCATGGCCACCAGCCACAGACACCACGGAGTGCACTGTCCACCCCACAGACCTGGCTTCAAGCGAATCCCTCCATATCAAAGCCAGACTCTGCTGTCAGCATCCCAGACGTGCCTGGGGCGGGCCTGTTTGGGTGCTCTACACACCCCTGCGGTGAACTCCGGCCGCTCTCTACAGTTCAACCTCTGGGGGCAGTGCTGTACACCCCCTGTGGCCATTGAGCAGCCAGTGGCTGCTGCCCTGTCTGCAGTCTGCTGCCACTGCCCTGTGTGCACATGGGCGATGTGTGTGGGTGCATGCCACAGTCTTGGCAACTGTGTGTCGCGTCGCACACTGCCTGTGTGCATACCTGCCCGGCTGCTGGCCTGTGTGGCATGTGTGTGATGACAGCAGCACAGCACTGGTTGCGCCTGTGCACCAGCACCCTGCATCTGATCCACGCCACGTGCTGGCACCTGGGCACGTGTTTGCGTGTGTGTGTGTGGTGTGTGTGTGTGTGTGTGTGTGTGTGTGTGTGTGTGTGTGTTGCTGTACGGTGCTGCATGCTGTTGTGTGTGGCTGTGCGGCACTGCCACCCTCACCCCTGCCCCATGCCTGTGTGTGCATGCCCATTGCCATGCCTGCCCATGCCCGTGTGCCGTACCATTGTGTCTGGCCACTGCATGGGTGTTGCTCCACCTACCTGCATGTGCCAAAGTGCTCCTGTGCAATTGTGTCCCAGTGCTGGTATGCCATCCTTTGGAGCCAGGGATCCCTCCACCCAGTGGGGCTGCCCACCACCCCCGGCCCATTGCCCTCATCGTCCCCACTGCTGTCCCCCTCTTCATCCTCGACAGCTATCCCACGGTCAATGGCCATGTTGTGCAGTATGCAGCAGGCCAGGAATAGGCCACAGGCTTTCAAGGGGCTGTACTGTAGGGCACTGCAAGACCTGTCAAGACAACGGAATCGTGCCTTCAGCATCCCAAACACACGCTCAGTGATGTTCCGCGTGCTGGCATGTGCCTCATTGTAATGGTCCTCTGTTGGGGACGACGGGCGCCTTTAGGGTGTGAGCAGCCAGGATCTGAGTGGGTAGTCACTGTCACCTGTATGGACAGATACATGGTTAGCCTAGTGTCCTCTGTCACTGTGCCCCTTGCCCATCCCTGGCACCCCCGCCAGTGCACCTTCCCTGCCCACCCCATCCCATGCCCTGCTGTTCCCAGCTCCCCATGGCCATCCTATACTCACCCACTAGGTGGCCCGTGGAGGATGTTCCCACTCTCAAGCCTGTGGCACAGCACAGAGCTGTGCCAGATGAATGAATCTTGTGCACTCCCAGGGTGTGTGGCACAGACATTGGTTATGCGCCCCCTGGCATCGCACACCATCTGGCAGTTGACACTGGGATAGCCCTTCCTGTTGACATATGCTATGCCCTCAGGGCCAGGTGGCATGCGGATGCCCACATGGGTGCAGTCAATGGCCTCAAGCATGCCAGGCATCCGTGCTACCCTGTGGAAGTCCTGCATGGTTGATGTACGCGCTGCCTGTGTGCTGGGGAACTGGATGTATTCTGCAGCTTGTAGCAGCAGGGCGTTGAGGAACTGTGTGAGTAGGCATGACGTGGCTGACTGGGTTATGCCTATGGTGTCCCCTGATGGTCTCCGGAAGGTGCCCATAGTGAGCAGGCACATGACAGCTGTCACCTTCATCTCCACTGTCAGGTCGTGGCTCCGTCTAGTGGGTGCCTGCATCTCCTCACTGTACAGCTCACAGAGCTGCCTCAGAATCGCCCGGTTCAGGTGATACCAGCCCACAATCTCTGTATCAGAGTGATTCTCGAAGCTGATACGGGCACAGTACCACCTGTTCCGGGCGTACTGCCGACGGGCCCTTCTACGGCCATGTTGCTCTTCCTCCTGCCTCCTCACACCCCTCATTATGGCCTCTCTCTGGAAGGCTGCGCTGGCCTTGGCCCCTGCTGTCCTGTCTCCCCCTGGGCGGTCGGCTCCTGTGGTATGCTTGCCACCGTGGGGCAGTGCTTTTCACTCTGCCTGGCTCTCTCTTGCTTCCCCTGCCCCTGGCTCACACTTCACTGCCACCTCTGTTCCACACCCCTGTGGCTGCCTGTTCCACTCCCTCAGTCCCTCACAGGCTCTGTCTCCCCTTTTCCTTCTGTTCCCTCCCTCCACGGTCTGGTGGCTTTCTCTCTCTCTCTCTCTCTCTCTCTGTCTGTCTCTCTCTCTCTCTCTCTCTTTCTCTCGCTCCCATCTGGCACAAGTGCTGTCCCCCTGCTTGTGCCCTGTATTTATAGGCTCAAGTCTGCTTGGTGCATCTGGATGTTGTTCCGCACTTGCGCCATGGGTCAGGGGTTGAATATCGCACTGTGCCGCATATTCATGGGCATGCCCCCTGCCCTTGCGCATGCATTCATTAGGGTTGTGCACTGGCGCACTGCTACTGCGCTGTGCACTGGCTCCCGCTGAATATTGCTCCATGGCGCATTTCCACAGTTGTGCAGGTGCAAACCAGTTGTGCCTTGCGCAACTGCTTTAAATATCCCGCCTCATGAATATAAAGGTTACCTGAGAACCACTGTCCAAGAGAGCACTGGTAGGTATTCCATACATGCAGATCTGTTTCTTTGATGAAAGTCACACCAACCAGTCATGTCAAAAAGTCATGTCAATTTTGATGGTCAAGCTGGCAAGCGTCTACTGTGAGCATCTTGCATCCGGGGCTCTAGTGAGTTCCTTTACTGGCCCCTTAGGCATTCCCCTGCTGTTTCAGTTACCAGATGAGCTGCTTATTCATTTTTTCAGAAATCCTCTGTGCTTTGACATTCCTATAGTAACTAAATAAGTAATGATTTATTTGTTAGGTGCCCAATCCCAGAGTCTCTGGGTGCCGTACAGTGGAACAGTAACAATATTATAAAAAACAAATTATAAAAACAGTCAATTACAGATGACATTTTAAAAGGCTGCATATAAATTAAAAAAATTTTTGGCTGGCCCGGCGCTGCAACGCCTGCGACCCAGGTTCAGGAATGGACCCGGGTGTTGGAGGGCTGGCCGGGGGAGAGAAGTTTTGAGCATCCAACGACAGCTCACCTTCTCTTAGGGGGAGGGTGGGGTAGAGCACTGGCACCTACTGACCCCTGGCAGAGGCTGGGGGAACAGCAGTGCATCTGGTCCCACTACCATGGGGAGCATGATAGACGCTGGCATCTGCCTTGAGTCCTGCACATCATACTCCTGCAAGAGAACACCAGAGAAAATGGCGCACTGGCTAGTCAGGTGACGGCCTCCTGGACCCTCATCACCGGAGCTCCCAGACCATGAATAGCCACCTCAGCAGCACCCAGTGCCACTTGATGGCAAGTAAGGCTAATTTCCTTTGCAGGAAGGGGACCCACCCGATGAAGGAATACATCGGGGTACCCTGGGTGACTGCAATGTGGGGCAGTGGGTTGTTGGGGGTAGACAGGGATGAGAGTAGGTCCTTGAAGAGGCCGAAGGAGTGACAGCCAGTGTGTGGGGGGAGCATAACCAAAACAAAAAATTAAAAAAAAAAAAAATTTGCTGGAAAAGTTAGGCTAAACAGGTGGGTCTGTAGGCCCCTCCTGAATGCCTCCACCATAGGGGCCTCCCACAAAGTTCTTGGCAGTGAGTTCTTGAGGATTCGGCAAGCCACCCAGAATGAATGATCACCCGAGGTTTTCAGCCCAGTCCTCAGAACTGCCAGGAGGCCCTGGGTGGAGGAATGAAGGGAGTGAGCCAGGAAGGCAGGAGTAAGGAGATCTGACTGGTAGCCCGGGTCTGACCCATATAGGGCCTTATAGGTGAGAAAGCCCACCTTGAAGAGAACCCGCCACCTGACCGGCATCCAGTGCAGACCTCACAGGACCGAGGTCACATGACAGACCTGAATAGCCCTGTCAGCAGCCTGTCCACTGCATTCTGCACTAGCTGCAGCCTGCAGAAGTTCTCTCCACTGACCCTGTGGTAAAGAGTATTACAGTAGTCAAGTCTGGATGTTACGAAGGCATGCACCAATGATGGCAGGTCTTCAGGTGGAATTAGGGGTTTAATCCGAGCGATGTTTCTCAGGTGGTAATAGCCACTTTTAACAACAGCCAACACCTGAGTTTCAAATGTCAGCTTGTTGTCGAGGACAATGCCCAGATTTCTCACCCTAGAGGATGCCATCAATGGGATTGACCCCAGGACCAAACCTCTTGTTTTCCCAGAGGCATCTCCATCATGCCCGCGACCTGGCTCAATCACCAGTATGTAATTGGGTAATAAAATTACCTTACTCAGGTTCTTGTTGGAACAGCACAAAGGAAGAGACAACTGACAAGTGGTGCACATGTAATAAATGTAATTTATTACAGGTAAATGATAATACAGGCTTACTACCAACAGTGAACACACTGGGAGAGCTTCCAGTTTTCCTTACCTACGTAGATGCAATCTCTAGTCTCAGGGAAGCTACATGCTGCAAGGGGTCTTATACCCCGACAATTGCTATGGTAACTGCTAAAGAAGATACATAAAAAGTATATAATTGGACAGTAACAGGTGGCATGAGTAACCATCCTAACTGGCATAAGAAGTTGCTTAGCTAGCAAAGATAGCATGAACAATGGGATCTGTATAAGTCTCCAAGGTCACTTGCAGTTATAGTGATGCACAAGCACTAAAGGTGGCACTGTTGCCTAACTTATGATTATACAGTGAAAATATAATGGAAAGCATCTCCCATGACTAAGATATATTGGTAAAACATAATAGAGCATAATATGCATTAGTAAAATACAGTAGAAAACAGATCCTGACACTTATGCTTATACGATGGGTGTCTCTGCCCTAAGGTTAGTACATACAGTATACCTACATATATGTTGCTGTCCGCGAGGCAGGGGTACAATCAGGGGTGCTGGACCATGGATAACATCAACCCCCCCGTTGCCTTCAGAAGAAAAGGCAACAACCACAGGAAAGTAGTGGGATGGAGCTAAAAAGTCATTTACAAGCCCGAGGCGCGAGCCTTGTAAAGGAATTTGAGTTGTTCTCCGTGTTGTCTTAGAGTATGTCGCAGACAGCAAAGGGTTAGTATCATAAAAACAGTCAAAAACACTTGGATAATAACAAATACTTTAAAAGTCAGTTCTAACCAAGTATTGGATAGAGCAGTACTTAAATGACCATCATGAATAAGATCATTAAGAGCATCACCAGCCCTAGAAATATTATTGCTGATGTAAATCAAATGGAAATCTTTTCTAGCTAAAAGAGACTTTAAAGAAAGAGTCAAAGGGTCAATGTGCACGTTAAACACGGGCAAATATTGAGACAAGGCAAGCAAGTATTGCAGATCGGTATCAGTAACATCTGGTTCAGGGAGAGGAACAGGAGTAATGACAATGTGACCAATAACTGTTTTCTGCTGTGGAGTAAAACAGAAGTTAGGAGCGGAAATAACTTAAGATTTTGACCATAAGCAAAGGATTTATGATTTGCCACTACACAATACTGCCCATCGGAATTGTAAGTCACTCTTACAGTTGGAACCCTCCATCACTGTAGATGTATGGAACAAGAAAAGGATTGGGTGGTGAGCCATGAAGTGAAGCAATGTACCTCTTCCAGGTAGCTTTGGGATGCAGCTGTTTCGGCATCAGGCACTGAAGATGCAGCTAGTGGAGATTTAGATTCGTCATCAGAGTCACTCAAGTTGTATGGCAATTCATCACCCAAGGAAAATGACCAGTCGGGATGTTCCAGTGAGTACCCACACACAGGTTTCACAATATCAAAGACGTTACAACGGCACAGGTAATAATATCGCTTCTTGGCGCAACAGTTCGCATGGGATGCCAGCCAGGCTTGGAGAACAGAGTGGTAAACCAATAAAGAATGCAAGTCCATTTTTTCTCGATAGATGTTATCATCAAGGTGTCCGATGGAATTTATTGCAGCCAACTTGTCAAAGACAGAGGTTTGTGGATCAAAGCGTGGTAGTGAGACAGTAAAAGTAATAAACACATTGTCATGTATGGAGCAAGTCTTAGTAAAGTAACGAGGTGCTTGATTTGGATATCGTGAGACATACCCAAGGTTTCATGCTGTAGACATAGAAATGTTAACATAATTTGCTAACCAAATAGTAATGCAGCCATTGGATTTGCAATAAAGACAATACCATTTACCCATTCTCCTATCATGAATGAGATCTGGAATGCGTCCTTTTTTCAAGTCCCTGAAGAGATTGTTAAGTGGCAATTACGTAAGAACCAGAGGCAGAGCATAAAAGTTCATGGGCAATATATTGCTTGTCTGCCTCCTTGTTATTTTAAAAATCAGTTCATTAATCTTATTCTTAGTATCATTGAACCCTTTGGCAATTTCCTTCATGTTGTATATAGTAAAAGGTTCTTCCTTACTTAAACTGTCTACCCCATGTAACAGTGGAGGTAGGATATTATTTTTAACAACTTGCTGAAAATTAGATGTTTGTGCTTTAATAGCAGCTATATCTACTCTATTCCAGATAGACATTCCTGAACCAAAAAGGCCAGAGACGGTGCCTGCTGCACCGGTAAAATCTGCAGTGTCACGCCTAGTGCGTGGTCTAGCTTTAGCATTAGGTGCGGGTCTAAAGACTCCTACATGTTCAGTGGTATGAGGTCCGCTAACAGGATCATTAGTGCGGGTTTGCTAAGCAGCTACAATGTTTGTAAGCATCATACTGAAAAATTTAGAAGTATTGGTCATGTGACAGAGACCAATCTCAGCCAAATTCCAAAATGTAAGATTGAAAATAACTGGGACATGCATAAATTGTACATTATTAATCAGAGCTTCTGGGAGGGAAGTGGTGGTCAAACCACTAGGAGAACCTTCTTCCTGGGGAGGGCAGTCAGTCATTTCTTCTTCGGTGGGTGGAACTACAGAAAGAAACAGAGCTTCAGTAGCTACATAGTAATGAAGACAGAAGGCACGTGTCTCCTTAGAGGTGAGGTGGTCACACCAAGCAGGATCTATAAGAGCAGTAAGGTTATAACCACCAGTATGTCTGGGAGAAGTCTGTCGAATGGAGAGTGTACCATGTTGTGAGATATCTGTGTTAGGCCATCCGTGGAATGTACCTTAGGATAGGTGAACTACAGGAAGTGTGTGACCATTGGGATCAGTTTCCCATTGTATAGAGAGTGAGGACTTGTCTGGAGCTACTACCATGGTATTAAGATAGGAGTCTGAGCCTTCCTTAATAGTAATCATTTTGTTGGGCACATTATTATGAACTCCCACTGGGGCTGAGTGTTCAGGTTTGCTAAGCAAATGTTCTATACGTTGTTTGTGTGCAGTCGATAGGGGTTTGTCCTGGGAATCAGTCAGAGAAAGCAGTCCCACCAGGATGAGGAGGTGCAAGATAGCCATCTTGCCAGTGTACCTGAAAGAAAACAGAAAATGACTGTTAAATGAGGGGTACTATTCCACCCTAAGTGGGTTAGGAAAAGTAAGTTTAGTCACCTTTGTACAACTTGAGCTGATTAGCATGGAGCCACTTGGTGGTGGTCTGTCTTTGCTGTTTAACTCAGACCTGATAGATAGTAGAACTGAGTTTGTTGACAATGGGGTATGGGCCTTCCCATCTGCTGGCAAATGAATGAGTTGGTTGTCTGTATTGGAGAAGCATAACTTGGTCTCCAACTTGCCAGTCAACTTCTTTGACATGCTTATCAAAATCAGTCAATATCTTTATTTAGCCAGGCAGAGCACCATTGAGCAGGGCTCATTTACAGGATGGACCTGGTATAAATACTCAACAACAAGTCACAAATCAACAGAGATATGGTCATAAGAACATTGGCAATCAGCCTACAATAAATACAAATACAGATTACATGGCATAGAAGGCTTGGCATGGTAGGATCATGGTAGGCATTAAAAGAGAACAAAGGCATCATAATTTACAGGCAAGGTGCAGAGGCAGGCAGTATACAACTATATGCAAGTTCTATACAAGGCAAGTACATGAAGAGCAATGATGTACAACTTTCATAATGATCAAAAGGTTTGGTCTAGTAAAGCATTGCGTAGCCTTGGTGAAGTCTATGCAACAAGGCCAGAGTAAACACAGGGTGTGCAGAGGTTAGAGGAGGTGTGAGGTTAGAAAAGGGAATCGATGCTCGGGGTTGGGTTGGTGGGGGCAAAAAGAGATGAGCTTTAGCTTGTTGTTGAGCCTTACCCATTTGACTTGCAGCGAACAGGTGTACCTTCATGATATCATCACAAAGTTTTTCAACATACTTGTCTACAGATACTCTATCTACAGTAGGGGTGTGGAGATCAATCAACAAGTGCTGAGGTAATCTCATGAGATAGCCTCATAGGGTGTGCGCTGAGTAGTTGCTGCAGGGGTGCCCTTGATTGCCATCAGTAGTAATAGCAAGAGGGAATCCCAATCCTTGGGATTGTCATTGATGAATTTGCGTAACATCTGTTTGATTCTTCTGTTTGCTCTTTCTACCTGGCCTGATGATTGAGAATGGTAAGGGATATGGAATTTCTGGTCTACTCCAAGTAGTTGGAGTGTCTGCTTCATCAGCTCGGCTGTAAAACTGGTTCCCTGGTCTGAGACTACCTTTAGGGGTAGGTCCCACCTGGAGAACAATTGAGCCACCAGGATCTTGACAGTTGTCTTTGCTGTGTTATTCTTAGTGGGAAATGCTTCTACCCACTTAGAAAACAAATCTATAACAACAAGTGCGAACTTATTGTTCTTGCTGGAGTTGGTAAAGGGGCCAATGAAATCGATTTGTATCAAATTCCATGGTCCAGTTTGCCTTTGTGGCAACAATTTGGAATTTCTTTTCACCAAAATTGGGTTATTCTGGGCACATACTATGCAGTTATCCACATAGTGCTCTACATCTTTGGCCATGCCAGGCCACCAGACAATGGTTTTGAGTCTCTGGAAGGTGTTGTCTGCCCCCTGGTGTCCACCAGTGAGGGTATCATGAACCATATGGATGAATTCAGTTCGCAGAAATTGTGGTGCAACCCACAGTTTGTCACCTGTATCTTCCTTTCAATACCAGATGAGTTTCTGATCACTAGACAAGTGTATGTCGTCAGAGTGTCTTTTGTATGGACTACCAACAGGTAGTGGTTATTCAATTCCCTTGTCCAGGAATTTGAACATATCTTTTAGTTCTGGGTCAGATTTCTGAGCAGCAAAAAGGTCCAGTGGAGGTTCTGGTACTGGTTTCTTTCTAGTGTTGGCAGCTAGGAAAATAGCTGCCACAGCTACTAGGTGAGTTATTGTCCATGTCCCCAGCGCCTGCTTTGGCAAGTGAGTTTGCTCGATCATTGAATTCATGGTAAGGGTCAGATTTACAGTGAGCCTTTACCTTGTGAATGTACAGTTTGTGAGTAAACTGTTGTGTCAGGGTGTGTATATACACAAACAGATCCCTGTATTTGACAGGTGTGCCATCAGATGATGTAAAGTTATTTTTCTCCCAGAATGGTAGTAACTCATTAAGGGAAGAACAGACCCAATTGGAATCTGCAAAGATGATGGCATCCTTAGTACCATGGGACATGACCTCTAAGGCATAGGCCACAGCTGCCAATTCGGCATATTGTGAAGAGATTACAGTGCACTTTCTGGAAATGCACCTGAAATCGCCATTTTGATCTAATATGAGCACACCAAATCCTGCTACCTGCTCTCTGTCCACATAGGAGGTGGAGCCATCTGTAAAGATGTGATACATGCTGGTACCCTCTAAAACATCTGGTGTAGCCGGTAAGAATGGTCCCGGCTCAGGTAAATCAAGAGGTTGGAGTGCACAGTCATGGAGCTTACCTGTGTAAAGTAGGCCATGGGCCAAGATGGATGGCATTTTTGCAGGTAGTACTTTGATGTCCCTGTCCTGCAAAAGCAAAGACCAGTGGGTAAGTCTGGTGTTGGAGACTGAACTATCTTTCACTTTGTCTGAAAACAAGAAGTTGGTTGAGGTGTGGCAGGTATGCAAGATGATAGGTGCATACCCAATGATGTACATGAAACGTTTGACAGCCCAAAAGGTTGCCAAGAGTGTTCTTTCACAGAGGCTGCATTTCCTTTCTACTAGGGATAGCATCTGAGATGCATAGGCAATGGGCCTAAAGTACTCATTGTACTTTTGTGCCAGCACTGCAGACATGGCCATATCAGAGGTGGTAGGTTCTCAACAACCTTCCCTAAGAATGGGAGGTTGGAAATTGATCTATAATTCACCAGGACATCAGGGTCAAAAGATGTTTTTTTTCAGAAGGGGTTTCACCAGCGCCTCCTTCAAGGCATCAGGGAAGACCCCCTCCAAAAGTGAACACCTGACTTTCCTGGTGAACGCTGGCCCAATAGCTTCAACATAGCCCACTAAGAGATGCGTTGAGCCTGGGTCCAGTTCACAACAAGTGAGCCGCAGCTTCGAAATCATGTTGGAGACCTCGGCCACCTCCACTGGCCGAAACTCCACCCAGACAATAGGAGCGCCCCTGCTCCACCCAGACCCCACCCTGTGGGACTGATCTAGACCCACTGGTGAGATCCTGGCCTGAACAGGGGATACCCTGTCAAAAAAGGACAGCGCAAACACTTCACAAAGTGCTACTGAAAAGGCTCTTTTTGGCTGTAGTCAGGCAGGATGAAGATGCCTGTCCACAGACTGAAAGAGCTGAGCTGGTCTGCTCTTCCCTGTAGCAATCTCTCTAGACAGGAATTCTGCCTTCTCACGGTTGATTGCCCTTTGACAATCAGCATAGTGATTTCTCAAAGCCAGTCTATCCTTCTCTGGTTGTGGACCCAGATCATCGGGAGGTGGGTTTGTTTGCAGAACTACCCTCTGGATTATGGCTCGGGGGTGTTCAGCTTACTACCTCAGACCACGTGTGGAACCTGGGCGTTATTTTTGACAATGGCCTGACCCTTAAATCACAGGTGTCGGCAGTTGTCAAAACCTCTTTTTACCATCTGAGGAATATCGCCTGGGTGAAACATCTGGTTCCTCCTGATGATCTTCCAACGTTGGTCCACACCTTCGTTACCTCACGCCTTGACTACTGCAATGCCCTTTACCTAGGGCTACCAAGGGGTGATATCCGACACTTGCAGCTAGTGCAGAATGCGCCAGCCAGGCTATTGACTGGTACTTCTAGGACCAGTCATATAATGCCTGTGCTCCGTGAACTTCACTGGCTGCCAGTACAGTGGTGGATCACCTTCTAGGTCGGGTTGCTGACCTATAAAGCCCTACACGATCAGGGACCTAGTTACTTGCAAGATCTCCTTCGCCCTCACTGTCCCCTCTTCCCTCTCCGATCCACCGATGAAGGATTGCTAGAGATTCCCAGGGTCCGTTTAAAGACATCTGGGGTCTGGTCTTTTGGTTTTCCTGCCCCAACACTGTGGAATTCTCTACCTCTTCGGGTGCGAGATTGCCTGACCATCCAGAGTTTTAAAACTGCACTTAAAGCTTATTTATTTAGCTTGGCATACCCAGATTTTTAGGCTGCTGTTGTAATATTTATAGAGTTTTAAATTGTTGGATTTTATTAATTTAGTTGATCTGTTATGGTTATTTATTATGTTTGTTTTATATATGTACAACTGCCTTGGTTATGAGAAAGGCACTTTTTACAAATAAAGATTGAATTGAATTGAATTCTCTGACTGAGTCCTACGCCAGCAACACTCCAACCTCTGACTCGTGGTCTTCATCACCTTGAGAACCCCATCAAACCATGGGGGTCTCAGCCGAGAAGACCTGGATTGGATACGGACTGGTGCAATGGCATCGGATGCCCCAGAGACAGCCCTATTATAGGCTGCCACCATCTCATCCAAGCCAGTAGCACAAACAGCACTAACACTGGAAAAATCAACTACCACCATCAGTCCCTCTGGGGACAATCCCCTTAAAGGGTGATAGCTGATTAGCTCAATAGGTGAGGAAACATTGAGGGGAGCCCCAAATGAGAATTTCACCATACAGGGATTGGACCAGGCAACCTGATCAATCCTGAGGTTAGTGACCTTGAGACCCAGTGAGAATACCAAATCCAAGGTGTGGCCATGGTGATGGGTTGCAGAGGCAACTGCCTGTGCAAGGCCCAGCGATGTCATCAGCTGGAGGAGGTCAGAACCTAGTTGTGAGGATTCATCATCAACCCAGGCATTGAAGTCACCCAGCATAAGCCATCTGGGTGACTCCAGCACCCTGTCAACGATGAAGTCTGCAGCCTCCTGAAGAAATTCTCCGCCCAACACCGGAGGATGGTAAACTAGGAGAATCCTGCGTCCCGCATCTGGACCCCTAACGTACTGCCGCACATTCAAACAAAAATGTAGAACCTACCAGAAGTATGGAGAAATTCAAGATGGATCTAAAACAGATGGCTACACCCCCGCCTCTGTGATCCCTTCTCGGGCAGTGTACCACAGAGTACCCAGCTGGGACCGATGCTTCCAAAATTGGACCTGCATTGTCCCCCAGCCAGGTCTCCATGATACACACCAGGTTGACAGAAGAAATAAAGTCCGACATAACTGCGGTCTTGTTTCTCATCGGCCTGGCATTACATCACACTGCCCAAAAGGGATCAGTGAAGGCTGTAGGCCCTCTAGCTGCCTGCCCATGCAGTTCAGTGGGAACCCTAGGAATGGAAGTCAAACATGTTGGGCCTCTCTCTAGGCTCCGTTTTCTTTTAGGACACCTCCTGCTCTGTACCACCCCGATCCCTCTCACCGCCGTTGAGCCCCTGGTGCCCCGCCACATACCTCGATGCCCCCTACCAATACCCACCTCTCTGCAATGCCTTATAGCAGCAGCAGAGAGGGGGAGATCACAAAAGGGACGGCGATCATGTAGCAGGGCTGCCGGGTAGCTAATTCGGAGGGGCCCAAGACTCCTACACGTGCCTAAACAACTAAAATAACTAATAAGATAAACACAATACCAAAGTAACTAATTCAGCTAACAAAACACTCAATAAAAATCAAACTAATGATTGGGTCCAAAACAAATCACTCAGAGCCAGCCCGGTGGCGCTGAGGGTTGAGGTGCTGGACGCCACACCTCGCTCCACGCCGGCAACCCAGGTTCGGAAGCGGACTCGGGCCGCTGGGAGTTGGCCGGGGGGGGGAAGGATTGAGTGCCCAACAGCCTGCTCTCCTTCTCTGGGGAGGGATGGGGAGTTAGCCTCGCCACTTACCGCAACCACCTGGGGAACTCGGGTAGTGCTGGCGTGGTCGGGGACAACACAGGGGTTGATGCTGGCAGAGGACAGGAGTAGCCGCACATTTCAACATGCGTTGGGCTCATCGGTCCTCATTGCATGCCGATGTTCAGGGAATTAACGGAGGAAAAGTCCCCCAGACAGTTCTGGCGATGATCCCCCACTCCGCTTCCAAGATGCAGAGGAGCAGACTCCGCTGTGTGAGCTCGCTTCCCTGAAGTCCAAGGAAAGGTAAGGGGAGTCTTCCTTGCCCTGCCCAGAGGGTTAACCAGGGGTTAAAAGTAACTTGAGGCAGGCGTGCACTCTAGGTACAGACACCTCAGCAGATTGGAAAGTGGCAGACTTGAGGGATCTGAGAGATAGGAGGGTCTGGGGGGCCGTAGGAGGATAAACAATAAGTTAAAAAAAATATAAATCACTCAGTCACCATTCATACTATAAATACAATATCATTGTATCATTGATGCCCAGATTTCCCACATTGGGGGCATATGTAGTCATCTCCTTGCCCCTGCAGCCTGGGCACCATCCATGGCTCTGTTTGATCTCCACTCCCCCTGAGGGTGAAATCCACATGAGTCTGTGTGGCAGTACTTTCCACTGGTGGCCTCCACCATCAAGACATCTATTGTTCTGCCACTCCATCATCAGTAGGGTCAACTTCTTGAGTTTTGTCAAAAGTTCCAAGGTTCCAGGGGTTTTCTGAACCAGTACCAGGGCAATTACAGTCACAAGAGCAGTTGCCATACATGCTATCCAAGTGGCTCTCACAGACAGTAAGCATTCTTCCTTCTCCCTCACCTCACCAACCAATTCTCCACACAGGGATGGCTTGTCCAGCCTATCTCTCAGCTGCAAGTTGGTCAAGATCTAGTCAGCTTAGACAGTTCCTTCAATCACGTGTTCAATTATAGATTGAGGGAGTGTTCCCAACCAATCAGAGCAGTTCTTTCCTCCAAGAGTGAGACACTCCAGCTGCCCAGGAAATGGACGTGTTTGGGAGACTTTTTAAAAATGTTACTATATTATTGATCGATCATGATCAATAATATATGAATACTGCCCCAAGACCACTTTTAAGGTTGCATGAGTTATCTCACTTCCTTCCTCCAGTTCACGGTTCTCATAATCTAAGAATGCCTGTGAGATCACACTTACAGCCGTAAGAGTGGTCTCAGCAGTGGTACTTGGATACACATGAACCCAATCCATTTCAGCAGATGCCGGACTTTCCTTCTGATAGTACCATTATAACATTCTTCATCCACACTAGAAATTTGAATATCCGACTCCATGTCACCAAGCGATGGGGATCGCTGTGGCATGCTGGTGACCCGGGTTCATGCCCCGATACCAGGACATCAGGAGCAGAGGTCAGCAGGGACAGCTTATGAGCATCTCATGGATGCTGTCCTCCTGGGAGGGAAGGAGACTGTCGTGTTGCCCTTTTGCAGCTCCTGGTGGTGGCTAGTGGTGGTGCAGAAGACAGCGTGGGTGACTACACGCCATCACGCACTCTCTTCCAGGCCAGCTGTGAGTGAACTCAGCCAATAGGGGAGGGAGTGGGCGAGACCAGGAAAAAAAGAAAACTGGCTGCCATGGCCCCAGATGACAGCCTCGAGCTGGCTCAACTATGTTGCCTCAGGTCGCACAGCATGGACGGTTCCTGTCCCTCCTGCCAATGTCCCCAATGAAGCCCCCCTCCACCAGGGACTGGTCAGAATCAACAGGCGTGCCTGATGGGTCAGACCTATGGGTCTGATGGCAATAAGCAGCAAAAGCTGATGCTGCCTGAGCGGATGGGGAGAAGGTCCAGCATGAGAGCCCGAAGGAGTTGGGCCATGGCGGTTGTGTGGAACACAAAAAAAAAAGAAATTCAAAGAGATTCTCACTCTCTCCTTGCTTGAGGAGTGATAACTGCATGAGAATCTTTCCAGGTTTTTCCACACTCCCATACATGCACTCCAACGTGGGAAGGTGGTAGCATCAGTCTTTGGTAACCTGGTAGATTGCACAGCACTCAGTTTAGGTCCTCTCAAACATTTATTCATTTGAGCTTCCTTTTTAATATCTTAACACTTCAGATTCTGCACCATCAGTGGAGTCTGTTTGATTCAGGTGTCACAATCCTCTTCTCAAAGGGGTAGGCCTGAGTCCAGAAAAAGACTGGAGACTCCAATACTTTTTGTACTCTCTTGGAGAGCTTTGGATTTTGTCCATCAACCAACATACTGCATCCAACATGACCCCTGTAGGTGCTATGTCTTACCCTAAGGAGGCCAACAGTTCCCTCAGATCCTTCTCTAGCTTGTCCTCATGAGTGAGCCATTCCATTGCTTGCCCATTCCAATCTGTTTCGTGGGGTGGACTAGGGTCACCATCAGAAGTGCTCCCCCCACTAAGGATTTGCCAGTTTCCCTTAGTTCCTTCCACCAGGAGGGTACAAAGTAGATCAGCCTGGTCCAACTCCTGGTCACCCTCCACTGTAATGCTGACCATTTTGGTGCCCATATCATACAGTACCCATTGTGTTTTTAGATTTATAGGTCCTTTCAAGTTCTTCATCCATCTGTGGTTATGGGAGTGGTCTTCTTGCCATTCTTGACCTGTAGTAGGGGGCCCTGAATACAGCTGCTGCCTCCAACCTATCCTATCCATGCACCACAGCTGGACCATAGTGTTCTGTGCTGTGTCAGCAGCTATGGCTGTTCTTTGCCATCCTATCTGGAGTTCATGCTGAACTGACCCACATTTGTGGCATCCACAGAGGCCATTTCCATGTATTTACCTGGAGCAGTGTGCATGCAACTTTCATGTGGGGTCATGGGGCATTCTGTGAGTGTCTGCTACTGTACGCAGTTACCTTCCCTAACTATTCCACACCCCTTGAAGGTGCCATCCACACCTGCCAGCCACTCCCACCACTGCTAGGAATTACATCACCAGTGCAACAGTTAAATGGTGTGGGACTGCACACTGACAATGCATATTTCTAGGTGGATCTGCACATATCTGTGGATCAAGTTCTAATTAATGATGTTGGACTCAACATAAATTAGACAGCTCAGCAGGTTGAGGCTGTAGACTGTAATAGGTAGACACTGCTCATCTCTACTTCTACACTAATTCTGTTGCACCTGGCCACTCTCACAATTTTGGGAAGGGGCCTGGAGGTATGCCTCATTAACTGAATACTGCATAAAAGGCAGGGCTAGAACTGTGGTAGAAGAGTCCACCATTAAGGTATGCCGTTGTGAGGGCATTGCAACAAGATCGTGAGTGACAGGGGCATTCTGGATTTTAGACCACTACCCCCACTACATCGTGTTTGGCGGCTCCACAATTCACCCGCCCTTCACAGCATGCCCAACCTGTAGTTAATTCTATTTAATTTTGGGGGTTGCAAGGGGCAGTGCACCATCAGCACAGCTGCAATTTAACAGCGAAGTCCACCACAGTGACGAATCTTGGCAGGTCGCTGTGGTGGTCTGCTGTACAGCAGCACCACAACTCCCGGTGTTTTGCCCCACAGCCCGAACCAACTCCAAGCTGGAGTTAGATATTTAGAGACTGAAGGTGTGGGGAGCACAGCCCCCACGTGAAGTCTGAAGTGCAAATCTCCCCACAAAAAACTTTGTCTAGCAGAACAATGCCGACAGCCGACATTGTTCCGGTCGCTGTTGGGCATGTTGACAACATCATTGTCGATGTGCTGACATGGAACCGAAGGAGCGAAGCCCACAGCAAAACATAACTCTTCCAGGGGACCGTCCTTTGGTGTGGTAACTTTTTGGGGGCACAATGTCAGCCGCAATCATGACACGGCAACATTTTTCCAGCACCCTCAGTTACTGTGACCACATCTCCCACACACCAGCGTGGGTGAACCCTTTGTCAAATACCCTCCTTCTTACTATCATAAATTTTCCCATTGGTTACCCAATCAGTGTTTCAGAATTTGGGGTTTGGTAATGTCGGTTGAGTGTTTTATTTTGGAATTCTCATTCTCCTTTGCACTCCCCTTATATCTCATCCATGAACTCATTAGCTTCCATCCTCCTTCGTGCTTCATAGGGGCTCCATAGCAGATTACAAAGTTCTTATTCCCCTCACTTGTTTCTTCCACCAAAGTGCCTGTTTCCAGAAGTTACTGTAGGTGCTTTTTTTTTTTCCCTCAGTGCTTTGGCGCTCTCTTTTTGGAAGACCCCTGTTCTTTTCCTTCCCCTACTCCACTGGTTTTCTCTACTTCTCCCCACCTCCATGATATCTATGGTCATTACTGCTAAACAAAACACAGTTGCACTCATGTACCCCTATTTAGGGACCATATTTCTTGTTACAAAATTAAGTTCTTTTTTGTAGCTAAACATTGTTATTGAGTTTCATTACATTACAGTTACAACATAATTCTATGATAAAATGCATTCTACTTATGACAACCTCCCCGGCCCCCCCATACCTTCCAATACCATGCTTTGGAGTGGGTGAGGGGCCATACTCAGGGGCAACTTCCATGTCTAAGGGTATGTGGATGGCAACGTCTTGTCAGGAGCCATCCCTTGCAGACATTTCTTGTTCTGGCTGCCTCCTTCTCCCATCACGTGATTAGTTGTGTGCCGCTTATATAAGTCCCTGTACCACCTTGGCAGAGACATTCTTCATTCTAGACTGCATTCCTCGTGTGCAGGACCACTGGAATTTCCCGCTGTTTCCTGTTCATCAGTTTTTGTCTCTCTTCACCTGCAGGGGTGCCATCTCCATTCCATTATTCCTCCCTCAACGCTGGGGACCAACAACACCAGTGACTCCTCAGAGCCATCCTTTGTCAAAAATCAGGTCTAGTTACACCACATTATGTACAGATCCTGGCAAAGCAACTCCGGATAACAACAATGCATTGATCTTAGCAGTAAACATCATTAGGCACTCTTAGGTTACTTTAGCTCTTGCGCAGTATTCACAAAAGAAGATGAGATTGAGGCACCTCAACCAAACAATAGAAGCACTCTGGATGGGGGGGGGGTCAATACCAGTCCATTCACAGAAGAAAGGGTCCTGAAAGATCTCCTGAAACTGAAGGTAGGCAAAACAATGGGACCTGATGGGAGTCGCCCCAGAATTCTAAAAGAACTAAGGGGAGAACTAGTGACATCACTGACTACCCTTTTTAACAAATCATGGGAGGATGGTATGGTACCTGAGGGCTGGAGGAGGGCAGATGTGATTACCCTCCACAAAAGTGGGAGCAGGGCAGAGGCAGGAAACTACAGACCTGTTAGTTTGACCTTAGTAGTAGGGAAAATGATGGAATCACTTCTGAAAGAAAGAATTGTTGAGTACCTAGAGGCCAGCAGGGCACAGGACCCAAGGCAGCATGGAGTCACAGTGGAAAGGTCATGTCAAATGAGTCTAATAGATTTCTTTGACTGGGTGACTTAAGTAGTAGACCAGGGAGGGGCTGTGGCTATGGCCTACCTAGACTTTAGTAAGACATTTGACACAGTCCCTCACAAAAGATTAATAAACAAGTTAGCCAGCCTGGGAGTGGGTCCCAGGGTGGTAGCTTGGGTAAACAATTGGCTGGACAACAGGACACAGAGGGTAGTAGTAAACGGAGTCCACTCCGAAGAAAGGAGGGTTACTAGCGGGATACCGCAGGATTCAGTACTGGGACCGGTCCTTTTTAATGTCTTTATAGGTGACATTGCGGAGGGGCTGGAAGGAAAAGTATGCCTCTTTGTAGATGACACAAAGATCTGCAACAGGGTTGATACACAAGGTGGGGTGGAAAGGATGAGAAGGGACTTGGCAAGGTTGGAGGAATGGTCAAAAGTATTACAGCTTAGATTCAATGCAAAGAAGTGCAAAGTAATGCACCTGGGAAACAAAAGCCCAGGGGAAGAGTACACAATGGGGGGGGGCACTACCAACAATAAAAATGGAAAGGGACCTGGGGGTAGACATATCAATTGACCTAAAGGTAGGCAAGCAATGTGTGAAGGCAGTAAAGAGGGCTGGGGGGATACTGGGATGCATAGGGAGAGGCATCACCAGTAGAAAACAGGAAGTTGTTATTCCTATGTGCAGACAGTTGGTGAGACCCCATCTGGAGTACTGCATGCAGTTCTGGGGACCCCAAGGACATATACAGGATGGAGGCAGTCCAGGGGAGGACAACTAAAATGGTGCAGGATCTGCACCAGAAACCATACGAAGAGAGACTAAGGCAGTTTAATATGTATAACTTCGAGGAAAGGAGGGAGGGGGGACATGATAGAAACTTTCAAGTACCTCAAGAGAATGAGCAAAGTCCGACAGGGTAGCATATTTCAGAAAAAGAGATGTGCAAGAACAAAGGACACAATTTGAAGATAATGGGGGAAGGCTCAGGGGCAACGTGAGGAAGAATTTTTTCACAGAGAGGGTGGTGGATGCGTGGAACAGCCTTCCTAAGGAGGTAATGTGGTCAAAAACAGTGGGGGAATTCAAGAATGCATGGGACAGAGCTAAGGCTATTCTAGTGCGGGGTAGGAGGAAGTAGGCTGTTGGTTAACTAGGATCTGCAGCTTATCCAATAGGTAGAGCAATGGGCAAACTGGGTGGGCCAAGCGGTCCTAATCTGCCATCAAAGTCTATGTTTCTATCCCTTCTTGTATTTGTAGAAAAATGATATCAGGACTCAGGGTACCACATGTGAGGCACAGACTTGCTTGCAATAAACCCACAATTTATTTATATAGTAATGCGCACCATACCAGAGTGAGTAGGGCATTGTCCAGACCGCAACCTGTCATTCACTGAGCATGTACTATTTACAGTACACGCTCATAGGCGAGATTAGTCTGTGACTGGCCACTGTGGTGAGAGGTGGGCTGTGCCAGTAGCTGGCTGGGTATGGGTAGGGGAGCGGGGTGGTCTGGTACTGCCAGGTGGGGGGGGGAGGCCACTAGACCACCAGTACTATATTGGACATGTGGCATTATGATTGTTTTATTTCATTTCTGGGATGGCATTTCGGGAGTGGAGAATGGGGATCTGGGATCGAGGCTGGGAGGGTGGGGGGTTCCGATTGCCCATACGGGCTTCAATGATGTGACTATTGGGGATCGGGGCTGGGGGGGGTGATAGCCCACACAGGCTTCTATTGCAGTACTGTTGGGGATCTGGGTTTGGGGGGACACGACCCACTGCCAAGCTCCCTTCTGTGGGTGCATCTGCTGCCCACCCATCCCGTGGCTTGCGGAATTCCTGTTGACTGTGACCTTTGTTGGACTGATGCTGCAAGCCACAGGAGTGCAGGCTCCAGGACCCTGTCCAATACTGAATTGGGTGCAGGGTCCCTGATGCAGGGGTGGTTGGCACAAGCTGCCATCGTCACGGCTTGCCTCCATCCTTTGTGAATCTGGCCCTTTGAGCGCAGATTTGTTACCCCACCAGAGTTCTTATCAGACTTGGAGTTTAAATGGGAACAAGAGTGTCTAACCGGTGCTTGGCTGTTGCCTCGCTGCTGTGGCATCTGTCTGGCCATTTGGTAGTCTTCAGCCCAAGAAACAGCCTTTTTCCGACATTCTGGTCGGTGTTCTTTTACCCAAAGCTGTATGTCTTTGGGTTGGATGTTGATGAACTGCTCCATTACAAATGTTTTGATGATCTGTGGGAGTGTTTTGCCCTCTGGATGGAGCCATTTCATAAGTTCTTTGAGTCGGGTGAAGGCTTCTCGAGGATTGTCGACTGAGTTGTATTTCAGAGACCGAAATCTCTGCCTGTAGGTCTCTCCTGAGATGTCATATCTTTTAAGGACCTCTCTTTTCACCAGGTCACAGTTTTCTGACTGTGCAGTGTCCATATTGCTGTAGGCAAGTTGGGCTTTCTCTGTCAGGTAAGGTACCAGTCTGATTGTCCATTGCTGCTTTGGCCACTGGCAGGCTCTGGCAACCCTTTCAAAAGTTGTCAAGCATGCTTCGATATCATCCAAGGGACACAACTTTGTAAGTTTAAGGTCTTTTAAGTTGTTGGTGTTTTGTTGCTCTGCTGGAGCATGCCAGATCCTCCAGCTTTGATAGCTTGCAAGGCATCCAGCCATCGCTGCTCTAGTCACTGCATCTCTTCTCTTCTCTTCTCTGCTACTCATTTTGTTGCATCTCTTCTTTTCTCTGTTTCTCCATCTCTTCTTGTTGTATAGCCCACCATTTGAAAAAGGCAGTCAGGCTTTCAGGTTCTGTCACTGCCTGCTCTTTTTTTTCCATGACTGGCGCTGGCTGTAGTCTCAGTTTGGACTTTTGTTTCTGCTTCTAGTTTGGCTGCCATTCTTCTGGTAATCACTCCTGGACTTGCTGCTGCAGAATCCAAACCTTTCTGCTATGCTTTCCTGATACTAGTTCTAGTAACCATGCACAAAACTACTGGCTTAGAGTATGCATGGTGTAAATCCAACTTCTGACACTATCTGTCATCAAGGCACAGGTCTGGAAGCATATTAAAACCAGAAGCAGTTTCAAAATTCGCAAATAGTGTTTTTTTTTCAATAACAGTAAAATAAAAATTATTCAGTATAACTATTTACAAAGGCAGTACATACAGAGAAAACTAAGTCCTTCTTTGGAGGATATGTCTTAATTCCAAGTTTCAGTCTCTCACTCTCCGTGTCTCTCTAGCAAAAGCATTTCGGCTGTTTTATAAATCTTTGCCTGGGAACCTCATTAAGAGATGTTTCGCTTCTCACAGAATGTTCTTGTAAGTTTACAGAATGTTCTTATAAGTTTCGTACCTTGCAGGTGCAGCAAAACAGTACATGGTGACACAGAATTGACCTCTTGTTGCCAGCATCTCAGAGAGTTTGCAAACCAGCTTCTCAGGTTAACCGCTTGAGTTCTAAATAGCTTTGCAATCATTTCAACAGTATAACTATATACAGTCTTAAACAAAGGGATTCCAGTTTCGCATACAGTTTTACATACAGACTCACATATATTTTTATACTTGCAGACATGCAAGGGGGAGAAAAGACAGAAATAGCAAGGGAAGGCAGAGAGATAGTGAGAGGCAGAGAATTGCAAAACCATCAGAGTGATCAGTTCCTCACAAGAAAATTTGGTTGTGCAACCAGACAGAGAAGAGACAGAAAAGGAGAGGATAGAACAGACCCTTGCATTTAAACTCTTTCTGCATAACAAATGGGGCAGGGCCTTATTCAACCCTGTCACTGGTATCATCAGTGAATAGGGCAATTTTGCCCTGAATATCTATGCTGATGTCACTGATAAATGCATTAAACAGGACTGGCCCCAACACACTGAGCCTTGTGGCTCACCACTAGTGACCTTGCCTTCATCTGACCTCTCCTCATCGACTACCACTTTCTGTTTTCTGTTCATTAGCCAATTTCCTACCCACCTGACTATGCTTTTGGCTGCACCCAGGTCCTTTAACTTTTTCAGCAGGTTGTTGTGCAGCACTGCGTCAAAGGCCTTACTGAAGTTGAAGTAGAGGAGGCTCACTGGGTGGCCTCTGTCTAATTCCATAGTCAGCCAGTCAAAAAATGTGATTAGGTTCATCTGGCATGACATACCCACTATGAACGCATGTTGCCTGTCATCCTGAAGACCATTCTTATTTAAGTACTCAACCAAGTCTTGTTTTATTAATGCTTCCATTCGTTTCCCCCACTACCGATGTAAGGCTAACTGATCGGTAGTTGCCTACCTCCTCTCAGCTCCCTCCTTTGTGGAGAGGTACCACATCTGATCTTCTCCAGTCTCCTAGCATGGTTCCACCACATCAGTTTGATGCCCATATGGCGACCATAAGTACAGTGACATCAAAATGCCAATGATGACCATGTTGCCCTGGAAGTGTGCCTCCCAACTGCCATCACCCCCAAAACACCAGGGCACATCCTGGCTGTTTGCGCAGGACTTCACCCCCTACCATGGGGGGCTTCACCACCAGCACCCCCTGGAAAATAATATAATCACCCCCGGGTCAGAAGTGTAGGGGGGGAAAGTGCAACACCCCAGGGGTGGCAACAATGGTGGGTGCTGCAAAATCCCATTGCTGAAATGACTGTCACATGAGTTGCAGTGTCCACATTGTTGTCACTGTAATGGTTTTGCTGCACTGACAGCAAACCCACTCGGCACTACCCCCAACTGAAGTGAACTGTTGAACACATGCGCCAAGGGATCTGCCAACTTTGTCGCCAGTTCCTTTAGCACCCTCGGGTGTATTCCATCTGGCCCTGGCAATTTGTCTTCCCTGAGTTGCTCCAGGGCCTTTCAAACCCTGCTGATGGTGATTGATGGTGTTTGCATTTGTGGGACCCCTTTGTCAACAGCCTTGATGCCACTGTCTGGTATGGGGCTGCTATGTTCCTTAGTGAACACAGAGCAGAAAAAGTTATTCAGAACAGTAACCTTCTGTCTATCCTCCTCCACAATTCTGTCACCATCTTTGAGTCTAACTAGTCCTCCTCTTTTCTTTTCTTTCTTTTTTCTTGTATATATCAAAAAAGTGTTTATTCCCTGCTTTAACCCCCTCCACCAGCGACCAGACAAAGCTTCATTGCAGCCTTAGCTGATCTCACCATATTCTTCGCTTCTTTATTCTTCTGAATGTAAGCTTCCCAGTCGCTGCCTCATTGGGTTCTTTTATAGTTACTGAAGGCCTCCCTGAATAGTACACCCTCCAGGATGCAGTAGCTATCCACCTCCCCATAGTATCCTCCTACACATGAAAAATCACAACGCAATTTTAAAATAATCAAAAATGCAATTGACTTACTACTAATATGTTCATGAGACAAAATGTAAAATACCAATTAAATATTTATTAAGAGTATTCACAAGGGATAGAGGAATGCAAATCAAAACTCTTTTTTCAACTCTTATGAACATTATGGTACAGAGGCCAAACGTAGGTCCCCAACTAGTCTTGGCCTGTAAAACACACTTTTAACAGCAGACATGCTCACCACCCATCAGGCAATGCAATACAGTGGCGATAGGAATATTGTAACCTTTAAGTATTACCAGCCCACCTATAGTGGGGGTTCTACCCACTTCCCACTGGTACCAGTTTAAAACTGTTTTTAAACCATAAGGAGCTCCCTGTGCTTCACTGAGTACCCAGCCAGGGAAATGGTGCAGGCCCAGTGAAGTTGCAGCTGGTTGTATGGTGGTGGAGCACTTTAAAATGGAAAGCACCTTCAAACCCAAACCCCATGGGCCATGCAATTGCTAACATGGCAAACCTCAGCAGAAGTATTTGTAGATCCTGGCCCAATGGCCAAAGCTGCTGCTTTGGTGGCAAACTTTGTACAAAATCCCAGTTGCAGGGCAAGCCCTGAGAGTACACATGGTTCTGGTGTTACCAGCTCTGGCAACTTGGACTCCTTCTCCTCATCTGTGTAGGTGCAGGTTCTCTCAGGCAGTAGATCACTTGTGCAGTTGGGGGGGAAACTCAAAGAAGCATGTTTCAGTTGTATCATGATGTGGATCAGGACCTCTCCGGCTTCTATCTCCTCCTCTTCCTCCTCCTCCTCCTCCTCCTCCTCCTCCTGTGCAGGACAAACTAGTCTGGGAGCAAGGGTCACACACCACACACACACATCTAAGCTTCTGGATCATCGTGTGGTACAATAGCCAGTGCCTAGAAATAGCACTAACTGGCCTTCTCCCTGACAGTCTGCATTCTCAATGCAGCCTTTCACTCAGCAGTACTCACTCAGGCTCTGATCACTCAAAGGTTAGCAGCTGTGGCACCTTACTCGAGTAGCATGTTTTTGATTCCTTTCACAGGATCAGTCTTTTTACCAAGAGGTGTCATTCTGACACAATCAGCAATCATACAGTTCGGTCTCTGTAAACTGGATGGGTCGTAGAAACCTTTAACTCACCTCCTGAAGATTGGCTGTGGAACAGGCAGGCTTCCCTGTGTTGGCTCTGGCCAGCAGCACAAGCCCTCCACGCTCTGTTAGAGATCAATGCCACCTCCTTGTTCTGGATCTGCCTTCAGCATTTCTGTGGGCAAAGACAGCATCCAACTGGCACAACAGGCTGTTAGTCTCTAGAATTAGTATGCAGAGTGTTCATTCGACAACCTATTGGCTGGTGGAAAGGGTGCGACCCATAGTATACAGTCACAGTCACTCTCCCATCATGCTCTGTTGATCACCTGCCGAGATCCCTGACCACTGATTGGCTGACTGTGAGGTCAGGGGTCAGCAAGATGGTGGCTTTCACAACAGGGAAACTACCTATGATACAACATTTTCTTTTGTAGGGCTACTGCCTTCCTGTTATTTTTGCTGACCCCAACCCCCAGTTCTTTTGGCATACCTGTGCCTAATTACCGGGTGGTGGCTGGAGTAAAACTGGGGCTTTCCCCATTCCACTGGGAGCTCTGGTAGTGTACCCACCATAGAACAATCCGTTTTTGAGAATGCAGCTGGCAGCTCCGCTGTCATCAAAGATGCAATGGCACCAAACTTGTGGAGTCTCTCATTCTCCCCCTCCTAGTGCCTCCATGCCCCATGATGTCCTGCTGATTTTCCATGGGGCTGGAGCACACTAGTGGAGTCCACTATGATGGCCATGGGTTGCACTGGTGAAATGTCTGTCGAGCATGCTGAGCACAAAGAAACAGTCTGAGCTGGGGCAGTCAGCTCACATGCTTGAGTAGGAAGCTGCTTTAACATGCACACCGGAGCTGCACACATATTCAAGAACTGCCATGCAGGTGACAACTCAGATGTTTCTCCCTCCTCTGGTCCCCACCAGGCTGCAGTACTGGGGGCAGGAGAGAGAGCAATACAAACTGGTAGCAAGCAGTCCAGGGCAATAGGAAAGTTCAGGTAAGACCCCAACATTTGGGGGAGTTACATTAGTATGGTCCAAATATAAACATACCCAGTTGGGGGTGTTACATTAGTATGGTCCAAATATAAACACAAGGCTCTATGGACATCCAGTGAATGTGACAAACATCCCCCATTATTAGAAGAGAAAGGGAAATACATCAGAAGGTAAATAGTCTGATTTAGTGTGAAATCAAAAATTACCTCCAGAAGAAAACAAGTATGAGTCCACAGCCTGAAGCTCTGACACTCTCCAGGCAGAGGGAATAGTGATCAGGAACAGCATCTTCCATAAGAGAAAGCACTTTTCACAAGTGGCAGCTGGTTCTCATGAAGTCCACTTAAGGGTATCCAGAATCAAGTTAAGGTTCTACACCAGAACGGGTCTATGAATAGAGGAAGGATTATAGTCCTCTTCAGGTAGAATAATAGTCTGCTGCTTCAATGAAGTCTGCTTCAGTGGAGGAAGCATCAGGTTGACAGTGGGAGATGAACCCACAATCCCCATAATCGACACTGACAACATCAGTGAGCAGGCCAAAAGGGATGACTATGCTATGACCATTGGTGGCACTGGCGACAATAACTGTCTAAATAGTTCAGAAACAGTGGTCAGAACTACCTATCGGTCAATGACCAGCATAACTGGGGTCAACAGCACCAACGTTGATGGGCTAGAGCCTGACAGCAGCACAGGCACCACTGTTAGCTGGACAGCAAGAGTCAGACCCTGATCTTAGTGGCACAAAGATGATCAGGGGTGCTTCAATGTGCAAAGCCACAGCTGCAGCCTGGGATTTAAACTTAACATTAGGAGGACCTGTTTAATGTGGAGACTGGGAACAGGAGGGTGAAGCAGGCAACCAGGAGTCTTTAGAATGTTTACCCTGGTGCCTGTGTTTATCCTTGTCTAGAGATACAGACTTTGAGGATTTTTCCTTAGGCTTCTATGACCACAGAGGGGAAAACATTGTTGACCTTCTGGGTAAATGATGGGATGTCAAAGCAGAATCAGGGACATTGAGGCCAGCATTGAATGTGGAGTAACTTCTTTTTTTCTGGAGAGATGCTTAACACCATCTAGCGGTGTCTCCTCATTGTCTGGTTATAGCCTTGGCAAACAGCACAGTTTTTCACATCATGCAAAAGGCCCAGGCAGCAGACACAGGTGAGTACTCTCCTTGTATATTTTTACCTTGCCAAAGTGACAGAAAAAAAAAACTCTGGTCAGAGCCACAAAGGCTGCTAATGCATTAATGTAATAAAAAATGTATTTATTTCAAAGGTTTTATGAGGGAAGACATACTGAGCTAGTAGCAGCTCATTTTCAGATGTGTCCTGGGGGAAGGGAAAAGAGGAAAAGATAACAGATACAAAAATACGGAATATAAAGTTCATAGCAATGGAATAGATGTAACAGACAAACAGGACAATTAAGTCTACATTTACACCATAATAGTGGAAAAAACAAAACCATAAACATCAAGGTAATGCAGTGAAAAGTGGTTTTGGTTCTTGAAAATGAGCACAACACACACACACACACACACACAGCTGTTACAACAGTTGTGCACACACACATAGGGTGTGCATGCCAGTAGGATAAAGCAGCTACAATATTTAATTTTCAGTGGGGTCCTGCTTTTGTGCATTTTTTCAGTGTATTTAGTAGAGTTAGCACTGGTAAAATGCAGAATCTAATTTTTACTGGGGTCCCACTTTTATACATTTCTACAATGTAGTTACCGAGGATAGGTCAGTTAACATGCAATATCTCATTTTCAGTGAGGTCCTGATGTACCTATAACACTAGTAGGTCTGGGATGCCCTAAATGAGTTGACTCCATCCCAGCCTGTATGTTTTCAGTGACCAGATACTGTATCTCTCATTGGCCAGCAGGGGGATGTGAATTGTGCTGATTGCATGTTTTAGTGCCTCATTTTTTGGGGGGTAGAGTGGGGCCTATATTCAAACATGCCTGGGGCACTCGCACGTTGCTCCAAACATGTTTGAATATAGCAAATTTAGCGAACTGTGCTAATTTGCATTAAGAAAAGGAACTTGGCAAGGGGCAGCCTAATACCTTTTAATATGGGGTCATTACTCCGTGTAGTTCTGGTTTCCAGTTCTACAGTAGTACTGTAGCCATAGACATGGTCAGATATTTCCAGATATTTAGCAAAATTTCTGAAGAGTTTCTCTCTGCTGCCCCTACTGTGGAAATGCAGAAAGCTGGGGGTTTCTCTAGAGATAGCACAGAAATTTCAAGAAATATCTGACCATGTCATTGGCTGTGACTGTAGGTTTGTCTACTTATTTCTGTTTCAAGCTTTTAGCCACTGACTGAATTGCTTTTAGCCACTGACTGCCATGCCGGTAAACCGGGTTCAAGAACACACGTGGGTCACTTGCAGACTGGCCAGGGTGGGAGAATGCGTATCTGTAGGACAGGGAGAGGAATCTAGGTAGCAGCCCCATGGGACAGCATGGGAAGGAAACCCACAACTGGATGCCTGAGGTGTCCCCATGTAGGCCGAGTACACACATGTCTGGGTCCAATAAGGGAGAAAATAAGAGGAAAACCCTCCAATTGTAGAACAGTGATGGCCTGCCCTCTAGCAGGCCCCACACTGATGACCAGGTACCTCTGATCCATGGTCCTGTGACAGGACCACCAGAAAAGGTAAGTCCCAGAGAAGGTGGGTGATGGGGCTGGGGAGACTGGCCCAGACGGGGGCAAGTCAGGGTACTAAAGAAGATAAACAGCTTTCTCATATGGACACAGTGGGGCAACATACCACTCATCACAGTTGTGTACTGCATGCTGGTGAACAGTAAGGGACTGCCTGCATGGAGGAGTGATGCTGAGAAGCAATGCATGAACACAGTGAGCTGACATGGTACCCATCAAAGTGGTGTACTGTGTGCTGGTGAAATGTGAGGTACTGCCTGCACTGTGAAGCGATGCTCAGAAACACAGCATGAACATAGTGGGGTGACATGGCACCCATTACATGGTATCCCTCACTGTAGAGTAATACTCAGAAGCACTGTACGAAAACAGTAAGGGACTGCTTGCATGGAGGAGTGATGCTGTGAAGCACTGCATGAACACAGTGGGGTGACATGGCACCAATTACAGTTGAGTTCTGTGTGCTGGTGAATAGTGAGGGATTGCCTGCACTGTGTAACGATGCTCAGAAGTACTCTATGGACACTCTGGAGCGACAAGGCACACATCACAGTAGTGTTCTGCTTGCTGGTAAAAGATGAGGGAATGCCTGCACAAGGCAGTAATGTCAGAAGCACTGCATGAACATAGTGGGGTGACATGGCATCCATCAAGGTGGTCTACTGTGTGTTGGTGAAAGGTGAGGGACTGCCTGTACTGTGGAGTGATGCTCAGAAGCACAGCTTGAACACAGTGGGGTGACAGGGCACCAATCACAGTAGTGTACTGTGTGCTGGTGAAAGGTGAGGGAGTGCCTGCTCTGTGGAGTGATGATGCTCAGAAGCACCGCATGAACACTGTGGAGTGACATGGCTCCCATCACAGTGGTGTAATGCAGGACGGTGAATGGTTAGGGATTGCTTGCACTGAGTAGTGATGCTCAGAAGCACTACATGAACACAGTGGGGCATCTTGGCACCAATCTCTGTTGCGTACTGTGTGCTGGTGAAAGGTAATGGACTGCCTGTACTGGGGATCAATACTCAGAAGCAATGCATGAACACAGAGGGGAGACATGGCACCCATAAGATCTGCATAGTGCATGCTGGTGAAAGGTGAGAGACTGCCTGCACTGTGAAGTGGTGCTCAGGAGCACATGTGAACCCATGGGACGACATGACACTAATGACAGTTGTGTACTGATGAAAGATGAGGGACTGACTGCTCATTTAACTACTATATGAGAAATAACACATACACTGCTTTATATGGCATTTATTTACTTATACAGTACCTCTAACCCTAACTTTAATTGTATTTAGGATAAGCACTCACACACTAATACATATGCACTGCTTCTTTGCAAACTGACTAGGAAAAGGTTAATGTACTAGAAAAGGGTTAACAGAGTGCCACACACACACACACACACACACACACACACACACACACACACACACTCTCTCTCTCTCTCCATGATATGAGCAGATTTGGAGACCTTTGTCTCTGCCTGCATGCAACAACCCTTTCTTAAAAATGGTAGGTTTCTGAAGTGCTCACTTTAAAGGGGATGTGCCACCTCTGGGGTTCCAGTGTTCCTGCATTATGGCTTCCCGAGTAAAACCTCATCATTGGAGCATAATTTAAACCTGCTCACTGAAGCGAAAAACTTTTAAAGGAAAACAATCATTATGTTTAGCCCCCTATCCCCAAAGCTTTACCCCTTGATCAGGCCTTTCACACACAAAAATAAATATTAGGCATTTTTACTTACTTTATTTTACTTTTGTAAAGTCCTGGATTCCCAAACATGGTAGACACTGTGCGGTTCCATTTTGTCTGAAAGTGTGGCACCGCACCGCTCACCTCAATACATTTGTATGCTGTACAATGTACTGTACTGTGAACAGGAACAGAAACAGGATAACCCTCCTGTCTGTTTTGAGGGTTAGAATCACCTTTGGTCTCAAGTTCTGGAGGGATTCAAACTGTGAACCTCTTGCTAGCGTACCCTAATGTACAGGCTCAGATAATTCTGCTCTTCTGGGAAATACCAGATATCTTTCGCCTATGGGCACCTAACCAGGTGTACAAAATGAACCCTTAAAAACTCTGTGAAAGACACCAAATAAACTCTTACCTTTTTCCCAGTTTGGTAAACCAGTAAACTTATGCACAGTGTCAACTTTCACTATGTGCTTCACTTGTCAAAGAAAGAATTTCGAAGGCACACCAAGCAGTCTCTTTAAAATAGAGGTTTACTTTAAAATAGATAAAAATATGTACAATGTAAATGCAGAACAATATACCACAACACATACAATCAATTAAAAGAACAAGGTTTAAAAGTGCAAATTCCTACCACCAGACAATTAAACTTATCTATCTAATGTATATCTTCTAACAGTGCTAGAAGCAGATGTTTCTTCTTCAGAGTCCAAACATGTATGTCTCTAAGGTCAGCCACCGCATAATTAAAAAAATTGTCTTGAAGCTGTCTTCTCCATGATGTCACCCAGTTCCTCTTCTGTTTATTAAAAATTATAAAACCAGGATGTCTTATCAAGCAAGAGATGTTTTAAATAGGTGACATCAGCAAAAACTAATTTCCACATATAACCCTTTGATCTAGTGTGTCTTTCTGCCATTCACAGACATCAAAGAACATTTATGACTCAGCACCAAAGTGACATAACCTGTTTTCTTCCTCTAAATATCATAAAAGTTTATGATTTCTATCCTGCCAGCTGGCAAGCTACAATTAAGTCACATAAACAGGAGATCCTTAATTTATGTCTCTTCTAGTCTTTAATTATCTCCTGGCTTTTAGGTTAACATCTTGTATCTGAAACCCGTTGGGGGGGTCATCCCAGGAACACAGCATGTCTCAAGAGAGACACTCAATAACACATGTTTATTTTACAAAAAGCGTAGAGTAATCAGAACCAGCTGTCCAAGTGTCACAATCCTCCCCACCTAGACTGAATTTGGGGGCTCTGACCCCTGCATGGGATGAGTTTCCTAAATCAGTTCACTCCTCATGGACACAAGACAACCCATCTGAGTTCTGATTGGTCACTCCAGCCCTATGTAGGATTGTCATGTCATACCCTTGCAAAGCAAGACTCCATCTTAACAATCTACCATTAGTTTTTCCCATTTGCGTCAGCCAAATCAAGGGGTTGTGGTCAGTCTATACCACAAAATGCTGCTCATATAAGTATGGCTCTAACTTCTTTAGGGCCCACACTATGGCAAGACATTCTTTTTCCACAGTAGAGTATGCCTGCTCCATGGGAAGTAAATTTTTACTCAGATACGTTACTGGGTGATCTTTTCCTTGGTTGGATGTCTGACTCAGTACTGCCCCAATATCTACATCTGAGGCATCAGTCTGAACTATAAAGGGTTTGCTATAGTTAGGACTTGTCAATACAGAAGCACTGCACAGTGCCTCCTTCAGTCTGGTAAAGACTTCTTCACAGGCTGGGCCCCAGGTAATTTTCTTTGGCATCCTTTTCTTTACCAGGTCAGATAGGGGAGCAGTCAGGGCACTGTAATTGGGTACAAATTTCCTATAGTACCCTGCTGTCCCTAGAAAACTCCTGACCTGCTTCTGCATTTCTGATCTGGGCCATGCCTGGATTACCTCTATTTTTATTTGGTTAGGACGGAGCTGTTACCAGTCTACCACATGCCCAAGGTATGCCACTTCTCCCATGGCCACCTGGCACTTCTCAGCTTTGACAGTGAGCCCGGCCCTCTGTATCCTGCCTAGCACTTCCCTAAAGTGGGACAGGTGTTCCTCCCAGCTGGCACTAAAGATGGCAATGTCATCCAGGTATGCCACGGCGTACTCCTCAGCACCATTTAACACCGTTCACCAACCTTTGGAAAGTGGCCGAGGCATTCTTCATTCGGAAAGGCATTACTTTAAATTCAAATAAGCCTATTGGAGTGATGAAGGCTGACCTCTCCCTAGCTCTGTCCGTTAACTCTACCTGCCAATACCCCATTTGTCAGGTCAATCATCGTAAGGTAGGTCACCCATTCCAACTTGTCCAGGAGTTCATCCATCTGGGGCATCGGGTGGGTGTATGACTTTGTGACTGCATTCAGTCCATGATAGTCTACACAGAAATGGGTATTGCCATCTGGCTTGGACACAAGGACTACGGGTGAGGCCCAGGGGCTGTGGGATCTCTGGATTACCTCTAAATACAGCATCTCCTCCACTTCCCTCCTAATATCCTTTTGGACAGCCTCTGATGCCTGATATGCTGTCTGCCATATGGGCGTTTGTGTCCCTGTCTCCACATCGTGCATCGCTAAGGGGGTTAGTCCAGGCTTGGCACTAAACAATGGGGCAAAGCCTGCTAAAACCTCCCTTACTTGTCCAGGGCCAGCTGGGGAGACAATTTTACTGCCTCCACAGAGGACTCCCACTTGCTTTCTTCCAGCAAGTCCAAAAGGGGGCCTCCTTCATCCGCCCCCTCCCCAGGACTACACACTGCAAACACCATGTCAGCCCTATTAGTATATGGCTTCATCATGTCGACATGGTACACCCTTTCTATCTGTCTTCGGTCAGGTAACTCTATAATATAGTTCACGTCATTTACTTTCCTAACTACTTTATAAGGTCCTGCCCACTCAGCCTGAAGCTTGTCTTTCTGGACCGGAATATGGACCATGACTTCCTGACCCACCATGTACGAGTGAGCCCTGACTCTGCAGTTGTACCACACTTTTTGTTTCTGTTGGGCAGCTGCCAGGTTGCTCTGGGCTGTCCCCATAAGCTCCTTCAGCCTTTCCCTAAACCTAAAGACGTAATCCACTATGGGAGTTCCCTGGGCGCCGTGCTTGCCTTCCCAGTCCTCCTGGATCAAGACTAGGGGCACACGTACCCAGCATCCATATAAGAGTTTGAAGGGGGAAAATCCTGTTGACTCTTGGGACACCTCCATGTATGCAAACAACAGGTGGGGAAGGTATTTCTCCCAGTTCCTCCCATGCTGTTCAGCAAATGCTCAGAGCACTGACTTCAGGGTACCATTAAATCTTTCCACAAGCCCATTGGCTTTTGGGTGATACAGTGTAGTGCATCTCTGCACCACCCCACACTTCTCCCACAAACATTTCATCAGGTCCGACATGAAGGAACCCCCTCGATCGGTGATAATCTCCTGTGGAAACCCAACATGGGAGAAAATCCAAAGTAAGGCATCTGCCACTTTGTCTGTCCTCAGTGAGGATCGGGTGATTGCCTCGGGGTACCGGGTGGCATAATCTACCACAGTCAGGATGAATCTCTTCCCTGAGGAGCCGGGGGTATTTAAAGGCTCCACGATATCCATTCTCACCCTCTGGAATGGCTCCTCCACTATGGGCAATGGAATTAGGATGGCTTGGGTTTTCTTGCCTGCCTTCCCTATTTCTTGGCACCAGTGACAAGACCTGCAATACTCCTTCACCTGCTGGGTGAAGTTAGAACAATAGAAATTCTGGGCCAACCACTGCATAGTGCATGCAATTCCCAGATGACCAGACAAGGGGATATTATGTGCAGTCTTGAGCAACTGCTCACGATACCCCTGGGGAATGACAAACTGCCTGCCTATCACCCCTCCCTCTGTCTGCACAGCCTGAGTATACATCAGTCCATTTTCCCAATAAACCTTATGTCTGCCGTCACCTCCCTGTGCTCCATCAGAGTCTGCCCAAGCCCTCAGCTTCTCTAGACTAGGGTCACTTTTCTGAGCAGCTGCAAACTCCTTACACATTCCCAAGGCATGGGACAGGTCCCCATCAGTTGCTAAACTAGGATCCCTAGCACTAGCATCCGGACACTCAGGATCATTGTCATCCCTAACCCTCTGACAATGGATCACTCCTCCCTCTTTGGACTAACCCTCCATAGCTGTGTGGTTAACTGCTACTGGGGAAATTTCTACCCCTTTTCATTAATCTCCATATCAGGAGACCCAGGCTGGGGAATCAGCCTCCCAGTGGTTTCCATAATGGCTTCTGTGGGGTCCAGGGAACTACAATTTTCCCCTGCCACTTGGCTACGGGTAACTTCACACACCATCCCCTGTTTGAGATTGTTGTCAAGAATGATGTCCACTGCTAATGTTTTGGCTACAGCCACCTGTTGCACAGTTCCCCCTGTTTCACCCCAGTCTAGGAGAACACTAGTGAGGGGCAATGTTTTCTCCCCACCAGTAAAGTCCTGTACAGTGACGTATTTATTGGGTATAAGCTGACCAGGCTGTACCAGATCCCCTTTTACCAATGTCAGGGATGCCCCTGTGTCTCTTAACCCTTGTGTCTGTACACCATTCACCATGACTGGGTGCATGTGTTCCCTCATGTTCACAGGCATGCTTCCAAGGGCACACAAACAACCCACTTGCTTACTAGTACCACCTTGCATATTGCTCGTCCATTTGGGACACTATCTGGCAATATGCCCAGTTTCTTTACACAACCAACATTAATTTTTTTTCTCAGAGAAATCTTTTCTCTGAAACCTGGGGCTAACTGGTTTTGGAGGAGGCAGTGAGGGTTTTAGCTGTGCTGAAGGTGCGCTTTCCCCTTTCTGTGCTGCCACACCCACCTCATTCGCTCTCAGAGCAAGTCTGCTCTTGGCATAGTGGTCCGAGAGTTCAGCAGACTGTTGCACTGTTTTGGGATCTCGGTCCTCTAGCCAGGTTTTCAGCTGTGCTGGGCAGACCCAGAAAAACTGTTCTAACAAAATCACATTTTCAATTTTATCAACAGAGTTTGCTTCAATTCCTTCCCACCAACGTTTTAAAAACTGACGTTGTTTCGTGGCTAGCTTCTCGTAGCTCATGTCAGAGCTTCTCCTGAGCTAACGGAATTTAGCTCTGTATGATTCAGCAGTTAACTCAAATTTTTTTAACAGTGCAGCTTTAAGTTTGCTGTAATCATTACTGTCCTCATTGTCCATTTGACCCAATGCATCCTGAGCTTTCCCAGTAAGTAGTGGGGATAGCTGGAAGTTCCTGGACTCCCTAAGAATTTTAGCCTGAATACAAACTTTTTCAAAAGAATTTAAAAAGGCATCCATGTCCTCCCTCTCTTTAAATTCAGCTATCAATTTGGAATTCAATTTGCAACCCAGTCCTGTAGTCCCAGTTAAACCCAAGCCACTTTCCTGCTCTGGTGCTGGTGGTTGGAGTTGTAGCTTCTCCAGTTCATGTCACCTCTGGCGCTCATGCTCCTCACGGTCTGCCTCTCACTGTTCATGGTCCACCTGTCACTATTCTTGCTCCCTTGTCTCCTCTGCAGCTCACTGTTCTCGCTCCCTCTTCTCCCCTGTAGCTCGCTGTTCTCACTCTGCTTCTCAGCATTCTCGCTCTGCTTCTCGGCATTCTCGCTCAGCCTCCCTCTGGAACTCCAGCTCCATTTTACACAACTCATTCTGCAGCCTGAGTACTTCTGGCTCCAGAATACTGGTGACCTTCCCCTGCTCCTGTGGCCCTTCAATGGCACTGGCCTTGCTGCCCTCCTCATTGGATCTGGACACTGCACTGGCCGCTAGGCTTTCCACACTCAATGTCCGGTCCCTTCAAGTCACTGCATGTGACTCGATGCTCTGGGTATCTGCTGCCATCAGGGCATCCATGAAGTTCTGCTTGGTGGCTTTCACCTTGTACTGGACTCCTCTGTCCCTGCACAACTGCTTCAAGTAGTCTACATTGTGCCCACTGTAGTTGGAAGCCATCTTCTTCCCTAACTACGGCTACTCTAACTTGCACTTTAGAAAAAATTAAAACAGGTAGGAACTTGACTGTAAGCCAAGTGATGTAGTTCTGTTTCCTTTTAAAAACAAATCACTGCCTTTTTTTTGCAAGTGAGCTGTACAGTATCAAGCTGACACTGAACAATAAAGGCTTGTGATACCAAAATTATCTGCACCACTGCCAACCAATCTGTCACAACCCCACTCAGCAGGTCAGGCCCTCTGTTCCCACAGTGCCAACCTCCTAGTGTAGTATTGTGAACAGGAACAGAAACAGAGTAACCCTCCTGTCTGTTTTGTGGGTTCAAATCACCTTTGGTCTCAAGTTCTGGAGGGATTCAAACTGTGAACCTCTTGCTAATGTACCCAAATGTACAGGCTCAGATAATTCTGCTCTTCAGGGAAATGCCAGATATCTTTCACCTATGGGCACCTAACCAGGTGTACAAAATAAACCCTTAAAAACTCTATAAAAGACCTCAGATAAACTCTTACCTTTTTCCCAGTTTGATAAACCAGTAAGCTTATGCACAGTGTCAACTTTCACCATATATGCTTCCCTTATCAAAGAAATAATTTTAAAGGCACACCAAGCAGTCTCATTAAAATAGAGGTTTACTTTGAAATAGATAAAAATATGTAGAATGTAAATACAGAATAATATATCACAACGCATACAATCACTTAAAAGAACAAGGTTTAAAAGTGCAAATTCCTACCAACAGACAATTAGACTTATTTATCTAATGTATATCTTCTAACAGTGCTAGAAGTAGATGTTTCTTCTTCAGAGTCCAAACATGTATGTCTCTAAGGTCAGCCACCGCATAATTAAAAAAACTGTCTTGAACCTGCCTTCTCCATGATGTCACCTAGCTCCTCCTCTGTTTATTCAAAATTATAAAACCAGGATGTCTTATCAAGCAGGAGGTATTTTAAATAGGTGACATCAGCAAAAACTAATTTCCCCATATGACCCTTTGATCTAGTGTGTCTTTATGCCCTTCACAGACATCAAAGAACATTTATGACTTAACACCAAAGTGACATAACCTGTTTTCTTCCTCTAAACGTCATAAAAGTTTATGATCTCTATCCTGCCAGCTGGCAAGCTGCAATTAAGTCACATAAACAGGAGATCCTTAATTTATGTCTCTTCTAGTCTTTAATTAGCTCCTGGCTTTTAGGTTAACATCTTGTATCTGAAACCCTGGGGGGGGGGGGTCATCCCAGGAACACAGCATGTCTCAAGAGAGACACTCAATAACACATTTTTTTTTTACAAAAAGCATAGAGTAATCAGAACCAAGTGTCATACAATATATTGAAGCCTTATCACAGAAAATAGTGCAACACTGCTCAGCTGAATGAACACTTAAATTAGGCACAGCAGGCAATTCAGTTCAACACTTCAAGTAAAGAGGAGGTCCTGTCAAAATTTCTAGCATCAATAAATTCAGAATTTTGATCAGTATATCCTCAATCAGCCTCATGCCAAAAATGAGATCTCTAAGTTACTTTGTTTAAATGTTACAAGTCATTTTGTAACCCTAAATTCACTACCTGTTCAAAAAAGCCAGTTTCAGTAAAGAGCTACTGATGTTACAACCAGAATCCACAGCATAGTCCTTGCAGTCTACCTTATAAGACTTATTTCTCCCACATTACATAAAACTACAGTTGTAGTAAATATCTGAAAAAGGAAAGCTGACAATAGGTGGGGCAGGGCATGCATTTCCATACTGTGCAGATGCAAGGTAAGTACTTAAGAATGTGATGGGGGGGTTGGAACATAGCAGCAAACATGGCTTTAGAATGATAAAAATGTGTGCAGTTTTTAGAATACTGCAGGGATGACATTTCAAAATGCCACCAGATTGCAACAGTGGAATGCAGCAATGACACAATCTCAGAAAGCAGCCGGGACATACAGTTTTGCAAAGTGGCAGGGATGCTAAAAGTCATCATGTGGCAGTGTCATGTAATTTTAGAATGAGGCAGAGATCCACAATTTTGAAATGTGGGAGACGTGTAGTTGTGGAAGGTGGCAGGGATGTGTAATTTCATAATGTGTCTTAGATGCATTCATTTAGCATGTGGTGGTGATGCACAATTTCAAAACGTGGTTGGTATGTTTGATTTCAGATTGTGGTGGCAACGTTCAATTTCAGAATGTGGGGTGGAGACAAAAACTCAGAATGTGGTGGTGATGTAGTTTCAGAATGTGGAAGTCACATGCAATTTCAGAATGAATCAGGGATGCATAATTTTAAAATGTAACTTGGACATGCACTTTCTGAATATGGCTGTGACACTCATTTTCAGAAAGTATTGGGGATGTGCAGTTTTGGAATATGGTGGGAATGCACATTTTCAGAATGTGACAATGACAGGCAGTATTGGAATGTGGCAGTTCACACACAATTTCAGAATGTGACAGGCAGGTACAATTTTAGAATGTTGAGGAGACATGCAGTTTTGGAATCTGTTATGCACAATTTCAGAATGTGGCAGTGACACACTATTTTGGAATGTGTCGACATACACAGTTTTGGAATGTGGTGGTGATGCACAATTTTGGAATGTGGAACTGACGCACAATTTCAGAATGTGGCACTGATACACAATTTCAGATTGTGGCACTGATGCACAGTTTTGGAATGTGGCAGTGATGCACAACTTTGGAATGTGACACTGATGCACAATTTCGGAATGTAACAGTGACATAGAATTTCAGAATGTGGTGGTGACGCACAATTTCAGAATGTGGTGGTGACGCACAATTTTGGAGTGTGGCGGTGATGCACAATTTCAGAATGTGGCAGTAATACACAATTTTGGAATGTGGTGATGACACAATTTCAGAATGTGGTGGTGACACACAATTTCTGAATGTGGCAGTGACGCACAATTTTGAAATGTGGCAGTGACACAGTTTTAGAATGTGATGGTGACAGTTTCGGAATATGGCATTGAAACACAGCTTTGGACCGTGGTATGGATATGCAATTTTAGAATGTGGCGGGGATGCTCAATTTTGGAATAATGTTAGGATGCACAATGTTGGATTGTGGTGGGGATGTGATGCACAATTTCAAAATGTGGCGGGTGCATACAATTCTGGAACATGGCAAGGACAAGCAGTTTTAAAATAAAATGGTGTGTCCTGTCACATTCTGATAGTACACAGTACATCCTTACTATATTCCAGAATTGCCAGTCCCTGCCAAATTCCTTGATGTGTGTCCCTGTCACATTCTGAGACTGAATGTCCCACCACACTGAGAGATGGTGCATCCCTGCCACATGCCGAGATTGCATGCCCCCCCTCAACTTTGACGTTATATACCTTGTTTCAGTGCTGCATTCCAAAACCACCCCCTGATGCGTTTTAAAGTACAGTACCATGTCAAGGCAAGGCAAATTTTATTTAAAAGATGCCCAATCCTGGAGGCTCTGGGCATCATACATAAAATCATCATAAAACAGATTTCAATGAATAAAACATCAAAAAACACAATAACTAATACATAAAAATAACTAACAAAATAATAATAAAGAAATCAGGAAGATAGCAATATGACCGGTCAGAACAGGGCAGTATTTACAAAACTGGGTCAGGAAAAGCCTGCACAAACAGGAAGACCTTTAGGCGTGCCTTAAACACCTCCACCAAAGGGGTCTCCCTAATAGATGGAGGTAATGAATTCCACAGGACAGGACTGGTGACGCTAAAAGCTCAGTCTCTGGCAGTTTTTAATCTCATCCTGGGAACTGCAAGGAGACCCCTCGAGAAGGAACAGAGGGAGCGGGCTGAGGTAGCAGGTATAAGAAAGTCCACCAGGTAACCAGGGCCCAGGCCATGTAGGGCCTTAAAGGTGAGCAAGCCCACCTTAAAGAGGATCCCCCATTTGACTGGCAACCAGTGCAGTTCACGCAGGACTGGGATAGTGTGGCAATACTTTGACTGCCCGGTCAATAACTTGGCAGCTGTATTCTGCACTATCTGAAGCTGTCGGAGGATACCCCCTGAGACCCCAAGGTAGAGTGCATTACAGTAATCAAGCCTCAATGTCACAAAAGCATACACTAAGGTAGGGAGGTCCAGGGGTGGAACCAGGGGCCTAATCCTGGCGATATGCCTCAGATGGTAAAAACTAGTATGGACCACGGCCGACACCAAAGCCTCAAGTGTCAAGCCACTATCCAGAATAATGCCTAAGTTACACACCCTGGAGGAGGCCTTCAAAGGCACAGAGCCCAGGATGAGTCCTGTCTCAGTGCCCGAGGCCATCCTATCACACCCTCTGTTCGACTCCACTACCAGTACCTCTATCTTATCAGGGTTCAGTTGCAACCAGCTGGAGGCCATCCAGTCACTGATTTCAGCAAGGCAGCTGTTTAGCATGTTCACTGCTTTGGATGTCCCAGGTGAAAAGGAAAGATACAGCTGGGTATCACTAGCATAGTAATGAAAACCCTAGCTGTATTTCCTAATGAGCCCTCCCAGGGACAGCATGTACACGGTGAACAACATTGGCAACAAGACCATAAGACAGGGGACTGGGGGAGAGGAGGAGAAATTCCCCTCTGCCTCCAGTCTGTGAGAAAGGACTCAAACCAGCAGATGACTGTGCCAGCAAGTCCACAAAATTCCCTCAGGCTGTCAAGTAACACACAATGGTCCACCATGTCAAATGCTGAGGAGAGATCGAGGAGAAGGAGAATTGTTCCCTCCCCTCGAACTTTTGTCCTGAGAAGGTCATTGTGCATCTGGACTAACGCTGTTTCTATGCTATGCCTCATCCCAAACCCAGACTGGAGAGGATCATATAGATCAAAGGCCATGAGGTGCTCCTCAAGCTGAAGAGTCACAATCTTCTCAACAACCTTACCCAAAAATGGAAGGTTGGAGATTGGATGGTAATTTGCTATGACGTCAGCATCCAAAGATGACTTTCTCAGAAGGGGTCTCACCAATGCCTCCTTCAAGGCACCAGGAAAGACCCCCTCTGACAAGAAGCACCGGACAATCAAGGCTAACACCGGGCCAATAGAGTCGACACATCCCATCAAGAAATGCATCGGCACTGGGTGCAGTTCACAGTATGTCTGCCTCAGCTTGGAAGCAACCCCAATGACCTCAGCCACCTTTACTGGTCTAATCTCACCCCAGCTATGCGGAGTGCTCTCTGGGCATCTGAGGTAATCACTGTTGGCCACATATTGGCCCACTGACAGAATTCCATGTCTGATGTCAGACACTCTGTCTGAGAAGAACCGAGCAAACTCTTCGCATAAAGTGTTGGAAAAAACTTTTTCCGGGCTGCAGACAGGCTGGGTTCAGCAACCTATCCACAGTCTGAAAAAGCACAGTTGGTCAATTCTTCCTGGCAGCAATCTCCCTGGACAGGAACTCTGCTTTCTTACAGTTGATTGTCCCCTGGTACTCACCATAGTGAGCACACAGGACCAGTTTGTCCACCTCCAGGCCAGTCCTCTGCCAGCAGTGCTCCAACCTCTGACCCAAAGTCTTCATTGCCTTGAGCTCCCCATCAAGCCACAGAGACCTCAAGTGAGAAGATCTGGGTTGTACACAAACCAGTTCAAGGGAGTCAACGCCTCAAACATCACTTTATTATAGGTGGTGACAGCAGCATACATACCCCTCCCCCACATGCAGTGCCCACACTAGATAGATCAGCCACTGACAGAAAACTCAAGGGGGTCACACCCCTCAAAGGGCAGTAGCTGACCATCTCCACAGGGGGAGGGCTCTCAAGGGGTGCCCCAAACATGAACTCCACCATGCAATGATCAGACCAAGTGACCTGATCAGTCTTGAGGTTCCTAATCTCAAGCCCCAGTGAGAAGACCAGGTCTAACATGTGGCTGCCCTGATGGGTCACAGAGGAAACTTCCTGCAACAGGTCCAGTGATGTCATAGTTTGAAGGAAGTTGTAACCAAGCTAAGATGATTCATCGTCGGCCCAAACATTGAAGCCCCCCCAGAATCGGACATCTGGGGGCCTCCAATGTTTTGCTGATGATGAAATTGGCTACCTCCTGCAGAAATTCTCCCATGGCCCCAGGGGGCGGTAGATCAGGAGAATTCTGCAGCCTGCGCCCAGACCCCATGGATTCCTGTAACATCCCTTCTTTCTAGACTGAATTTGGGGGAATCTAGTCCTTGGCAGGGGATGAGTTCCCTAAATTCAGTTCACTGCTCTAATTGTCAGGATAACCTGTCTGCATTTGCATCTGTTGACCCTGCTCTGTGGGTGATAGTCATATTGTAGCCCCGTAAGGCAAGACTCCATCTTAGAAGTCTGCCATTTGTCTTACCCATCTGTAATACCCAAACCAGAGGGTTATGATCTGTCTGTGCCTCAGAGTGCCTCCCGTACAGGTATGGCTCCAATTTCTTCAGTGCCCACACCTGTGCAAGGCACTCCTTCTCCACTGTAGAATAAGCCTGTTCCCTTAGAAGTAATTTCTTATTGAGGTACACTATTTGGTGATCCTTCCCTTGCTTAGAAGTCTGACTAAGTATTGCCCCAATACCCACATCTGAGGCATCTGTCTGGACTACAGATGGTTTACTGTAGTCTGGACTGGCTAACATGGGAGCACAGCACAGTGCCTCCTTTAGCTGTGTAAAGGCTCATTCACAGACTGGCTCCCATTTTACCTTATTAGGCATTCTTTTCTTTAGCAGGCCAGATAGGGGAGCTGCCAGGACACTGTAGTCTGATACAAATTTTCGATAGTACCCTGCAGTCCCTAGAAAACTCTGGACCTGCTTCTGTGTTTCAGGTCTGGGCCATGCCTCTATTTCCTCAATCTTAGCTTGATTAGGGTGGAGCTGTCCCTGGCGTACTACATGCCCTAGGTATGTCACCTCCACCATGGCCACCTGGCACTTTTCAGCTTTGACCGTGAGCTCGGCCTTCTGAATCCTGCTCAACACTTCCTTAAGGTGGGACAGGTGTTCCTTTCAGCTGGCACTGAAGATGGCAATATTGTCAAGGTATGCCATGGTGTACTTTTCAGTACCATGTAACACCTGGTTCACCAACCTTTGGAAGGTGGCAGGGGCATTCTTCATTCCATAAGGCATTATCTTGAACTCAGATAACCCTATCGGAGTGATGAAGACTGACCTCTCCCTAGCTCTGGCAGTTAACTCCACCTGCCAATAACCTTTCATCAGCTCAATAGTGGTAAGGTATGTCGCCCGTCTCAACTTGTCCAGTAGTTCATCCATCCATGGCATTGGGTGGGCATCTGATTTTGTGACTGCATTGAGTCCATGACAGTCCACACAAAAATAAGTAGAGCCATCCAGCTTGGGAACGAGGACTACAGGGAAGGCCCAGGGGCTGTGGGATTTCTGGATTACCCCTAAATCCAGCATTTTCTCCACCTCCCTCCTAATGTCTTTTTGGATGGCCTCTGACACCCAATATTCTGTCCACTGTATGGGTGCTTGCATCCCTGTATCTACATTGTGTGCTGCTAAGTGGGCTAGTCCAGGCTTGGCATTAAACAATGGGGCAAAGTCTGCTAAAACCTCCCTAACTTCCTGGATCTGTTCCTCGGTCAACTGAGGCAACAGTTTGATTTCCTCCACAGAGGACTCTCACTTGCTTTCCTGCAGCAAGTCTAAAAGGGCATCTTCCCCATCTGTCCCATCCCCAGGACTACACACAGCAAATACCATGTCAGCCCTATTTGCATATGGCTTCATCATGTTGACATAGTACATCCTTTGGGCATCTCTCCTGTCAGGCAGTTCTACAATGTAGTTTACATCATTCACCTGTCTGACTATTTTGTATGGTCCTGCCCACTCGGCCTGCAGTTTATCTTTCTGGATGGGGATTAGGATTATGACTTCCTGAGCCACAGTGTATGAGTGAGCTCTGGCTCTGTGGTCATACCATACCATATCTTTTGCTTCTGCTGGGTGGCTGCCAGGTTACTCTGGGCTGTTCCCATAAGCTCTTTCAGCTTTTCCCTAAACTTCAGGACATATTCCACTATTGGAGTTCCCTGTGTGGCATGCTTGCCTTCCCAGTACTCCTAGATCAAGTCTAGGGGCCCACGCACTGTGCGTCCTTATAAGAATTCGAAGGGGGAAAACCCTGTCGACTCTTGGGGCACCTCCCTGTATGCGAACCATAGGTGGAAAAGGTATTTCTCCCAGTCCCTCCCATGCTGTTCAGCAAAAGCTTGGAGCATCGATTTAAGGGTACCATTAAACCTTTCCACAAGCCCACTGACCTATGGATGATAAGCTGTTGTGTGTCTCTGCACCACCCCACACTTTCCCACAAACACTTCATCAGGTCTGATATGAAGATACCCTCTCGATCAGTGACAATCTGCTGTGGGAACCAGACAGTGGAGAAAATACCTACCAAGACATCTGCCACTTTGTCTGTCCTCAGCAAGGATAGAGAAACTTCCTCTGGGTACCGGGTGGCATAATCCACCACTGTTAGGATAAACCTCTTCCCAGAGGAGCTCAGGGTATTCAAAGGCCCCACAATATCCATTCCTACCTTCTGGAATGGCTCCTCCACAATAGGAAAAGGAATTAGGGCAGCTTGGGTTTTACCATCCCCGTCTTCCCTATTTCTTGGCATTGGTGACAAGACCTGCAATATTCCTTCACCTGCTGGGTGAAGTTGGGCCAATAGAAATTCTGGGCCAAATGCTACACGCGCAATTCTCAGATGTCCAGACATGGGGATATCATGAGCAATTTTGAGCAACCACTCACAGTACCCCTGGAGAACAACAAGCTTTGCCTGCCCATCACCTCTCCCTCTGTCCTTACATCCTGCATATACAGCAGTCCATTGTTCCAATACACTATATGTCTTCCATCACCTCCCTGTGTCCCATCAGGTTCTGCACAAGCCCTCAGCCTCTCTAAACTAGGGTCATTCCTCTGAACAGCTTCAAAATCTTTACATATTCCCAAGGCACAGGACAGGTCCCCTTCAGTTTCTAAACTAGGGTCCTTAGTTCTAGCATCAGGGCATTTAGGTTCACTTCTATCCCTAGCCCTCTGACCACTAGTTACCCCTCCCTCCCTCCTCAAAGTAACCTTCTGTAGCTGTTTTGTTAACTGCTACCTGGGGAATTTCTACCTCCCCTTTCACTATTCTCCATATCAGAAGACACAGGCTGGGGAACCAACCTCCCAGTGTTTTCCACTAGGGCTTCTATGGGGTCCAGGGAACCACAATTGACCTTTGCCATCTGACTGTGGGTAACCACACACACCACACACTTTTTGAGATTGTTCCCTATAATCACATCCAGGGCAAGATTTTCTGCCACTGCAACTTTTTGCACAGTCTCTCCTGTCTCACCCCAGTCCAGGAGAACACTAGCAAGTGGCAGAGTTTTCTCCTCCCCAATGAATCCCCGTACTGTAATGAACTGATTTGGTATAAGCTTTTCAGGCTCAACCAAATCCCCTTTTACCAAAGTAAGGGATGCCCCATGTCCTTCAACCCATGGGTTTGCACCCATTTACAGTAACCAATTGTATGTGCTCCCTCATTTTATGGGCATGCTTTCAGAAATTTTAATTGCACCTTACACTCATTCGAAGTACCACTTTACGCACTCTGTTAGGACACTGTCTTGCAAGATGCCCAGGTTGTTTGCAAAACCAACAATCATCATTTCTTTTATCAGGCAAATCCTTTCTTTGTACCTTGGGGCTGCAGATTTCTGGGGAAGTGAGGGTTTTAGCTGCTCTGAAGGTGCACTTTTCCCTTTCTGTGCTGCCACACCCACCCCACTCTTTTTTAGAGCAGGCCTGCTCCTGGCATAGCAGTCTGAGAGCTTGGCAGCCTCCTGCACTGTTTTTGGATCTTGGTCCTCTAGCCAGGTTTTCAGCTCTGCTGGGCAAGCCCAAAGGAATTGCTCCAAAAGTACCACATCCTCAATTTACTGTACAGAGTCTGCTTTGACCCCCCCCCATGCCAGTGTTTCAAAAACTGATGTTGCTTTGTGGCTAGTTCCTCGTAGCCTGTGTCAGGGCTTCTCCTGAGCTTATGGAACTTAACTGTATATGTTTCAGGTGTCAGTTCATACTTTTTAAATAATGCAATATTAAGTTTCTCATAATCATTACTGTCCTGATTGTCCATGTGACCCAAGACATCATGAGCTTTACCAGTAAGAAGCAGGGATAGCTGGAAGCTCCAGGACTCTCAGGGAATTTTTGCCTGAATGCATACCTTTTCAAATGAATTTAAAAATGTATCCATATCCTCCCCCTCTTTAAATTCAGCTATCACTTTAGAATTTAACTTGTAACCCAGTCCTGGAGTTCCAGGTTCACCCCTGCCACTTACCTCATCTGGCGCTGGTCTTTGGAGTTTTAGTTTTGCAAGTTCAAATTCCCTCTGTCACTGGTTTTCTTTCTCCTGCATCTTCAGCTCCATCTGGAACTTCCTCTGCTCGAATTCCAGCTCCATTCTCCTCAACTCTGTCTGCAGCCTGATCCTTTCTGGCTCCATCCTTGTGGTGATTTTCTCCTGGTGCTGTGGCTCTCAGTTCCTGCTGGTCTTGCTGTCCTCCTCCCTGGAACTGGACACTGCGATGGACCCTGGCCCCTTCACACCCAAGGTCTTGTCCCTTTCAGTCTCCAACTGTGACCCAAGGTCTTGGGCAGTCGCTTGTGCATCGGATGCCACAAAAGCCTCCATGATGTGCTGTTTGGTTTGCCCCTCACATCAGATTCCTCTTTCCTGGCACAACTGTCACAGGTGATCTGCAGTGTATTTGCTATAACTGGAAGCCATCTTCTTCCCTGATCTACGGCTACACTAGCTTGCACACAAATAAAATTAAACAGATAGTGAAATTAGACTGTAACCAAAATTACATATTTCTTTTAAAATCTCTGCCTTGTTTGTGTGCGAACTGTTACAGTTCATCAATCTGACACACTAGACTGTTAATGCTTGTGTCACCAAATAATTGCACAGTATGCAAGCAAATCTTTCAGATCCCAGCACTGCAGAACAGATCTGTCACAAATCCACTCTGGGGCTCAGGCCCTCTGCTCCCAGAGTGCCCAACCTTGAAGTGCAATTCATGATCAGGGGACAAACAGGGACACCTTCCTGTTTGTTTTGGATCCGAGCATATTGTCAGTCTCAAGTCCTGGGGTCAATTATGAACCCTTTTTAGTCAGCACACCCAGGTAACCAGTCCAAATATCACACTGTCTTTGGGGAAAGCAGTGCAATACTTGACCCAGCAGGCATACAACCAACCTGGTTCACAACCTCCCTGCACTGGTATTTTCTTACCATGCTGGATCTTTACACAGATCCTTGTTAGCATGGCTCTTTATGGTGACACACTAAGCAATTTAACAGTTATGTCAGAATTATCAATACTGTTCCACCATTCACACTTAAAATGAGAAAATGCATCAGACAGGCTTAAGGAAAACAAAAAGTTTACTAAAATTAAAAATAGTAAATAAATACAGTACATAAAACTGAACATATATACATAATGATTACAGTCAGAGAGAAATGGAAAATTACAAAACAAAGTGCCTTGTAACTGAATTAACTAGTTCTAACTCAGTGTTCAGTTGGAAAAGGTTCACACTTGAATTACCAGTCTTAACAGAAGTAGTCTCTCTTGAGTCCAGGACAAAAGTGTGTCTTAGAAGTCCAGAACCAAAGTGTCCATTTAGCTTGGTTTCACCAATATCAAAGATAAAGTCCCACCTTCCTTGTAATGTCATAGCACATGAGGTCACTCTTAATTCTGTAATTAATTTGTAACATGACCAGTGTATAACCAACGTTTTCAGCTTACTGCCTATTTGAAATCTGCAAAGACAGCAATATTTTAATTATAACAAGACAGACTGTCTTCATCAGAGTATGGTTTATGGTGGGTTACAATACCACTTTGATCTTTCAGAGAAGCATCCTGGAAACATTTCTCATAGCTGGGTGAATTTTCACAGGTATCTATCAGAAACTGCTTCCCTCTTAATATGCCAAAAAAGGCAATATTTTACAACAAGCTGCCTAGATTCAAACCAGTGGTTGGTTTATGACCTTCGTTTTATTATAGTCCCAGGAAGACAACTTTTACACGCTAGCTGTGACAGCAAGCAAGGCCAGAACATGTGTTTTTCTTTTAAAAATCCAATGTCCCAATATGCCTTGTGCTGACTGCTATGTTTCACAAGCAGAATTCAAGAACATATATTTATATCAAAATTATATACACATAGCTGGCAGATGGAGATTCCAGTCACAGTCATTACCCATGATTATAAGTCTAATTAATTATTCATGAGCTGAACTAGCTCAGTGATTGGCTACCATGTTGATCTGAAATTTCCTAGAAATGCCGGGCACAGCAGCTACATTGTGGCAACATTTCTGTCACTGCCAAATGATTAACCTATAATAATTTCTCACAGAAAATGTAAAAAAAACAACAATGACCAGTCTGTCAGCATTTGCACACCAAAACACCTACAAAATAGAATGGCACGATACCTCCCCAAACACAGAAAACCACTCCACACAGCAGCCTTTAAGACACACAGCACTGTCACCTCGGGGCACAGAAACTAAAACAGTAAAGAAAACAAAAAAGTACAAAAAAGGTCATTACGGTGATTAGACTTATAATCACAATAATGACCTCATAGCCATTAATTTCCTATCAGTTAATGGCTGGCTGGGTGGAGTTGGCCCTCAGCTGCAGCTCGGGCCACTCTCCCCCCCAGTCAGTTGTTAATCTCCAGGAATTTACTGGCTTTTCAGTTATTATTGCTTAATTCCATCCACAGGCAGGTCTGGTACAACACCCACCTCCAGTATGCCTTGGCTACCATCCCAGCTTAAAAAGATCCAGGCCATCAACACTGAGACCACAGGACCTGTCACTCATCTAATCCCATAAAACTGGCCAAGCAGGATCTGTTCCACCTGAATCAAACCCTACATCACCAAAGAAATGGAGGCCCCAGTGTCCCCTAATCCCTGGGTGACCATTCCATTTACACACACACTGGGTGCATTTGTACAGTGGAATTAGAGCACACAGCACTCTGTGTACAGGCTACTAACTTCTGGGAGCTTCCCAAGCTACCCCTTCCATCTGCACACACATCTTATTTTCTATTTTTTGAACAATCATAAGACAAATGCTCCAGTTTCTGGCAGATATAGCACTTGCATTCACCAGTCTCCATGCTTTTAAAACTAGGTGGCTTCCCTTTTAGTTCAGGTAAAGGCTGGCTTCCTTGAGGTTGCCCCCCTGAGGTTCTCCTAGTATTACCTGATGTCAATCCCTCATTACCTTTGCGATGAGAAGATGGTCGGCTGGATATGAACTGATCAGCCCCTTTGGCTACCTCCCTCACAGAGCTCAGAATTCTATCCAACAACCATATTCTCAGTTCCTCAGGTACAGTTTTTAGGAACTGCTCCAGAAAAAAAAATCTTTTATTTTCTCTACAGAGAAAGCTGTTGCACCCTCTACCCAGTGTGCTAACAAGTTACTTAGCTACACACACATTTCAGCATAGCTGTCTCCTGGTGCCTTGTTTAATCCTCTTAATGTTGCCTATAGGCCTTGGGAGTTAATTAAGAATAGTCCATGTATTCCTCACTGTCCATTCTGGTGAAAGCTTCTAATACCTTGACTGTAAGCAATGCAATAGGTGATTTGCCCAAGAAGCTTTGTCCAATTCAAATTGCCCACAGATTCTCTCAAAAAATCTTAAAAACAAATCAAGATCATCCCCCTTCTGACATCTGGGAAACATTTTAGAATTTGTTTTGGCTTCCTGGGTCGAACCCCTCATGCAATTACTGTATAGTTTGTGATGATGTCCTCTGGTGTAGCATCTCCATCTGTCTCTCATGCTAATAAAGCATCTCTCTCACTCCTCTCTCAGCTGGATCTCATGCTGCCACTCTTTCTCTCACTCCTCCACCTTCTGCTTCTCCACCTTCTCTTGCTCCTCTCTCAGCTGGATCTTGTACTGGCACTGTTTTTCTTGTTCCTCAGCTTCTAGTTTTCTATTCTGTAGCTCCACCTCAGCCCTTGCCTGATCCAGGGCAAGCTCCAGCTTCACAAGCTGTACCTGCAAAGCTGCCTCAGTTTCTGGCTCTGGTTCATGTTCAGGCTCCCCAGACACTGTCTCCCAACTTTGTCTAGCAATGACCACTTTTACAGCACATTCCTGTTCACTTTTTCCAAAGATATCTATCAGTTCCACCCTTGTTTGGCCTTTCTTATGGCCCTGTGATCTCCTTCTGCACAGCTCCTGCAGATTTAACAGCGTGCATCTTTCATATGACCCAGCTATAATGTCTTCCATCTATCTACTCTTGATTAACAAAGCCAGATAAAACTGGTAGAATATACAGTCCCCTTTTGTATATCCTGTTCTGTGACTGGACAGATAACCTTTACACTAACAAAACAACCTCAGATCCCACCCACTGCACCCAGTTTCTGGTAGCCTGGCCTCTCCTAGACTCAGCCAGCAATTGTTACCAGCTTTCTCAAGCCCTTCAGATACCTGCAAGGGTACTCTGTAGCTGCAATCACTCAGCATAGACACTCCCTAAGGGTATCTCTAATTCTGAATCCCTCCAGAGCCACTGCTCACATGGTACAGTGCTCCTTGCTCTTGGGCAAATGACCCACCCTTGTCTATCACAGCTGAAAACCCAGTGCTTTATAAACAGAGTGCAGTAACCAAAGCCTTCTATTCAGAGGTGGAAACACAGTTTTGTCAGTTATAAATCAGTTAGTTGTTCTTCAAAGGACTCAGTCACAGAAACATGAAGTATATAAATAAATAATATTTTTAACACTTCAAGATATTTGTAACTGTAATAAAAGATATTACAAAATGACTATGGGAAACAGTAATGCTACAGAAGTAAAAGAAAATGTCTTGAATAGTAGGTAGTACACAGAAAAAAACTATATAACTCTTCTGTATTTAAACAAAGCAGAATAGCTTACCACAGAGGACCTCTTCGTGAATCAGAGCAGACTCAAACCTTAGATGTTAGCGATTGGAGTCCCAGCCTAACTCTTTCAGGCTCTGTCAGACTTCAAGACCCATCAGATGTCCTCCTATGACATGTCATCTAGTATGTCACTCTGACATAATAGATTCTACATTCTTTTGAGTCCTGGAAAACCTTCCATTTGGAGAGACTGGAACAAACTGGAATCTTGGGTTTCATGTATTGCAAGGTCCATCACATTGTTTTATCTCCTGTCTCACACAGCAAGAGTGACTACTCTACTTATTAGCCAGGACCCTTCATGAAACATGAAAGGCATTTTTTCTTTCAGCTCTTCCATTAACTGGACCAATAGATTATCACTCTCCAGAGCCCTCTGGCATGCCTCTTAACAGGAGCAACCATTCAGCAACTGATATGCCCCATTCCAGTTACTAGCAGCCACAAGGAAGGAGAACAGCATCAACCACCAAAGTTACTTACAAAATAATTTATTAGAAAAAAGTGCAAGTTACTCATAATTTGTGCCAAACAGAAGACACCGCAGATCACACAAAGGACCTGAATGGCTTTGCACCATTCCTGATGAAGCGTGCATGTGCAAAACTGGTCAGGCCCTTTGTGTGATCTGTAGTGTCTCCTATTTGGAATGAATCATGAGTAACATGTACTTTTTTCAATGCCAAAAAGTGTAAGGTACTGCATTTTGGGGCAAATATTCAAGGAGAAACTACCAACTAGCGGGAGTGCAGCTGGTGGAGACTAAGGAGGAGGAGAAGGATCTGGGGTGGTCATCACAGGATCAATGAATAACTCGGCACAGTGTAGGAAGGCAGCAGCAAGGGCCAACAAAATGCTGGGTTGCATCACATGGGGAATAACATCAAGGAGGGGGGAGGTGATTCTGCCGCTGTATAGATCACTAGTTAGACCTCATTTCAAATACTGCTTGCAGTACTGGCACCTGTACTGGAAAAGGTACATTAAATTACTGGAAGGGGTGCAGCACAGAACAACTAAAATGTTCTAGGGACTGGGGGACTTATCATATGAGAGTAGGCTAAAGGAGTTGAACATGTACTCACTGGAGGAGAGGCAGGACAGAGGGGATATGTTCGAGACATTCAAGTACATGAGAGGGATAAACAAGACTGGTAAGGGGGGCAATTCAGGGTAAGGGTGGGGAGGGACATGCAAGGCCATGACATGAGATTGAAGGGGGGAAGGTTTAGGAGGGAAATGAGGAAACACCATTTTACAGAGAGGGTGGTGGCAGGGTGGAACGCATTACCAGCAGAGGTGGTAGCCTGTAGAACAGTGGTCTGCTTCAAAAGGGGCTGGGACAGGGCAAGAGGGAGGATAAAGGGAGGGGTGAGGAGGGGGCAGCTGCTGAATAGGACTGCTAACTGCAAAATCAAGCAGTCTCGATAGATCAAATGATCTTTTTCTACTGGTAAATTTCTTATGTTCATATTTTGCAAGTAAGTTTGGTGGATGGTGTCATTCTCCTTCCTTGCTGCAGCTAACTTTATTAGACAATTTTTAATTTCCTCTGAAATACTGTCAAGAGGTCTAGCCCATAATAGAAATTAAACACAAAATATGAAAAAATAATTACACAAAATTTTGTTACAGATATATTGTATTACCAGGAAGGACAACGCTGTAGGATATAACACTCCGTTCTGATAGAAAAAGATTAATTAATGTATATGCCCTGCAAAGAAAGAAAGAACTAGCCAAACTTTTCATATTAATATAGCCATACTTGTTTACTAATAGGAAGCCAATTTGCTGTGGGGATTATAATTGCATACTACCTGTGACTCATCGTGGAGCTCAGACAAAAAAGATGCATTGTGATTCAAACTGTTTACTCAAAATGATAACAGATGCTGGGCTCCGATATGCTTACAGGGCACTACATACTTCCAAAGGGTTTATATATTATAAGAATAATGTGTCTATGCATACAGATTTTCTTTTCATCTCAGCAAACTTACTAGCCAATAAAATACAGTTACCATAATTCCCTTTGAAATCTGGGACCCCCAATTACTGAGAAATTATTTTGGGAGTGCATAACATCTACAGAATGGTGAAGGGGTTTGGAAATGAAATAACTGCATTTTGGATAATCCAGAGATAAATGGCCAAATAAGGGAAATATTCTGCAGATCCTTTGTCAGTGGTATTGTATGTTGTTTATAATGGGAGTTTGATAACTAATGACCCACATGATAATCTGGGGTAAGCGCTACAAATTTTCTTGCATAAAATGGGAATACGCAAGCTTTAAAAAAACTGAAGATCTCTGCATCTGCTGAATTCAGATTTAAAGATTCTAATGAAGATCTTACATATGTGCCTGGCAGCAGTGGCCCATCTTCTCATAACGCCATTTCAATCTTACTGGATAGCTGGCAACAATCTTTATTATAACTTGATATTATTAAGAGAAATTATAGAACATGGTGAACATGGACAGCTGTAAGGTTACATGATATCACTGGATCAGGAAAAGGCATTTGATAGGGTGTCTCATACTTATTTGTTCAAAGTATTAGAGAAGCATAGTATTCCAAGAATATTTTGCAACTGGTTACAGAAATTATATAACATAGTGAAAGTGATACCTGTGGTCAATGAACATATGGGGAAAGAAGTTCTACTAAAATGAAGGCTTCAGCAAGGATTTCCCCTGTGTCCTTTATTTTATGTGCCTTGCTAAAACCCTCTGCTAAGGACCTTGTATGAGCACCACAAGATTACTGGTCTGTGGTGTCCGAGTGGTACAGCATCTGTTACTATATCTGCATACATAGATGACATCTGTCTATATGTAGAGGACAAGACTTCAGGAGAAGCAGCAATAAATCATGTAATGGACTTCTTGGAAGCTTCAGGCTCCAAAATAAATATTGGGAAAAGTAAATGGGGATGGGCGATGGTAGGTTTGTATTCTGAAAAAGTTACAGATGTTAAAGATATACCCAAAACAACTGACACTGTATGTATTTTGGAGGTAACATTTGGACAAGGGGATGCTGCCAAAAGAAACTGGGAGGGAAAATTACAGATTTTTGAAGAAAATGTTTCAATTTGGAAAACATGCCAATAGAAAAAAAAAAAATAAAGTATTAAAAAAGACCTTCTTTATTCCAAATAATGACATATCTGGGTGTGTTTTCCTTACCAATGTTTCAAATAAGTTGGTGAAGTAGATTAACCCACAAGGTGGTTTAAATTGGTTATATCTGATAGCTTGTTTTATCACCTTTCCTTTCCAGGGTCTGAGGGCTTGCTTCTGTAACTCTCCCCAGCTCAGCCAAGGACAGTTCACCACCAGAATTTCCCCCACAGGTACGGACACGGAACAGCCCTGAGTGCACTGTGTGAATGAAACTTTTGAACTTGGTGCCTTTTGTGGCACAGTAGCCTAATTTCTTAGAGCTTAAATGTAATTGCTAATAGAGAGAGAAGCATGAATTTACTTTGTGTGAGCTGTGTTCCTTCTTTGCTCCTTCAAGCTGAAATATTCACCCACCTACCCTCCCCCACATCCTCCATTTATTAAATACTCCTTTACTGTGCCCTATGCTCTATGTGACTGGCCTCTGGTGATAAAGGGGTGGGGCACATTACTGTGGGCAGTCCTGGAGCCTGCAGTCTACTGTGTTTGCTACCTCGGTCCTGCTTCTGGAAAATATCAGATTGTATTGCATCATCATGCAGCCCCCACTCTACCTGCTAGTCCTACTGACTCCTGTCTGTTGCGGCATTGCCCTGGAATACTACACCCCGCTTAACTGCTGCTCCTCCAGGCTTTTCTGCAGACATGAGAAACTTTATGGGCAGACTAGATGGGCCAAGCGGTCCTTATCTGCCGTCAAAGTCTATGTTTCTATGTTTACCTTCTCCAGTCTGCTACCTCTCCCCAAGTGACTCAATACAATAGCTGTATCGAGCACTCTTGTCCAAAACTGGTTTTCCACCTGACTAGGTCTTACAGCACATCTAAACACATCTCCAAAGATAGGACCATTCTTGCCTTCTTGATCGCTGCTACCTGGATTATTTTCCTCTCCTTATCTTTGGCAGGTGATCTGGAAACTTAACCTTGGCACAGTGGCCACAGGGCTCCCTCACTGTTTGGTTGGTTCTTCCCTTGGGCCCCATTCCAGAGGCTAAAGATTGGCCACCTCAATATAAGAAGCTTGATGGCTAATCATGCTGAACTTGTAGCTTGAACTGTCACTCAAGGGCCTGATCTCCTTGCAATTCCTGAATCCTGGCTTAAGCCTTCTCTCCCCAATTCTCTACGTGCCCTTCCCAGATGCAACTTGTTCCGGGTTGATCAGCCCTCATCAAAAAGTGGTGGCAGTCCGGCACTATTTTACAAGTCTCATCTATATCTAATCTTATTACCATGCCCCTAGTTTGTGTTCTGTGAGGTACTTCATGCACTCTTTCTGCTGGATGACTCCAAAAAGCTGCACATTGTTTACACCTACATGCCTCTGGTTTCCTGCAAACATGGGCTCTAGGAGTTCCTGGCTTTTCTCCACCGGGCCACCAAAAACAATGAAGTGATTTGTCTAGGTGACTTTAATCAGAATTGGCTCAGCCAAAACCTCCCTGTCCTTGACTCTAATATAAGCAAGGCCAACTAACTCAGCTTGTCTCGGTGCCTACATGACATTCCAGCAATGGTAATAGTCACACCCGCCTTGACTAGGTACTTACCTACAGGCCGGCCAGAACCTCTTCTGTGACCATGCTACTGGACTCCATTAGCAACCATTCACCTGTCACCTGTGTCTGGGATGCCAGCCCCCACCCACCCACCCAAAATCATCACCATGTCTGACTTCTCTGCCCTCAATACCTCAGCTTTTCTAAGGGATCTTCAGCATATCGACTGGTCCCCCATATTCATGATAAATAACATTGACTTGGCTATGGAATACTTTACTAACTCTCTGTGCTCCTTGCAGTCCAATCACATTCCTTCCATCAGGCACAGAGTATGGGGTCTGTCTACCAAATGGTTAACTAGCCCTCCTCTACGTATGCTTAAAGCACAGGACAAACTCTGGACCAGATGGAAAACCTTCTCCCTTCTCTCTGTCTTCATTGCATTTTGATCCCTTTTTGTAACTCTTGTAAGAAAGCGCTACAGACTGCCAAAAGCAATTACTAGTAACCCAAAAAGGTACTGGGCACAAATAAACCACATAATGGGATGCACCACATCCCAAACCCCAATGACTCTCTAATAAATAACATCTCCTGTAACAACCCTAATACCATAGCTAATGCTTTCAACTCACTCTTTACCACCTTCCCTAGCTTTGATGTTGGCGGTCCCCCCACCACACCTCCCCCCAACCTCCCCCATCCCATCTTTCCCTGATTCTCCACCTGGTCTCCAGGATGGATGTCCTACGAGCTCTTGGCATGATGTCTCCCCACGACAGCATAGGCCCTGATGGACTGGAACCCCAGAATTCTCAAATTAGGTGCTTCTCTTCTTACCACCCCATCATGTGATTGTTCAACCTCTCCATTAGCTTGGTTACTGTGTCCCTCTCCTAGAAAAATGCCAGTGTTATCCCAGTCTTCAAAAAGGGTGATCCAAAAAACCTAACAAAAACTACCATCCTATTGCGCTCCTGCTGACCCTCAGTAAACTCCTGGAGAAGCTTATCCATCACCAGGTATCTGACTTCATTGCCAACTTTAACTTGCAATCTTCTGCTCAGCATGGCCTTAGGCCAAACCACACCATCACGACACGGCCCTAGTGCAATTCACCAGTGACATCAAATCTGCTATGGACCATGGCCAGCTTACTGGGGCTGTTTTTTTGACATGTCAAAGGCATTTGACTCTGTTAACCACAATCTGCTCCTGCATCAACTAGGCTCTATTGATGGCTCCCAATCTACATTTGCCTGGTTCTCCAGCTATCTGTGAAGCCGCTCCCAGTCTGTCTCCTATCATAAAGTTCTCTCTGCCTCTGCCCTGCTTCATTCCGGCATCCCACAAGGTTCCATACTTGGGCCCCAGCTCTTTTCTTTATTCATCAATAACCTACCCTCAGTGCCCTCCCACAGTTTCTCCTTGCTCTATGCCGATGACTTAGTTCTCTATGTCTGTTCCAGCTCTATTCCTGAAATTAACTCCCACCTCTCCTCTGATCTTCATCATATCCAAACTTGGCTTACGTCCCACCGCCTGATGCTAAATGCTGTCAAGACCCAGGCTATGCTCTTTGGGTCACAAAGGAAATCTGTCACTCAACTCCATCTCTCCAGGTTTCTTATCTTGATGGCTCCCTTGTGGAAGTAACTCAGTCCTTCAAATAACTAGGGGTCACTCTGGATCCATCTCTTAACTTCTTTCTGCATGCCAAAGCTGTCTGCAAATCAGTCAATGCTAAAACTGGACTGGCTTACCGAGTCTGTCAGTTCCTGACCCCTGCCACCAGGATCTCTGTCACAAAAGGTCTTCTCCTCCCTGGACTCTGCTATGCTGTGCTTGTCTTTGTTATGGCACAGGCAAACATCTTGCAAATGTGGGACATTACCTACAACAATGTCTGTAGATTTGCGCTATCTGCTCCTTGTCTTAAGCACCACTGTACTCTACTCTGACCTCCACTGGTTGTCTTCTTCCTCATGCCGGGCTTATTTATTAGGTTGTCTGACTGACAACATTATTCATTCTTCTATCCCCTTCACACTCACTGCTATGCTCAGCCCCATTGACTGCCCTCGTTCCTTCTGTTCCATGTCTTTAGCTCTGCTATCTGTCCCAAAATGCTCTACCAGGATGGATAAACTTGCCTCTCCTTCTATGCCCCCAAATTTTGGAACTCTCTCCCACTTGATCTTAGGCACTCCAAATCCTACCCCACTTTCAAGAAAGGCTTCTGCAACTACTTCACCTCCCTTGACATTTTCAAATGTCCCTAGCTTCACGAGTCGTGCAAATCTACCATTGTCCTGCACTTAAATGTCCCTCTGGCCTCTTGATTCCTCCCTTCCCCACTCTTCCTCAGCTACAGCTACGCACTTTGTTCCCTGTCTCTGCCTGGGAATTGTCTCCTTGCTGACTTACCAACAGCACTGACATGTTTTGTACATTATTAACCCTAAATTGTGCCTTTTTGTCTGTTTTGTCCCTATTATAACGTGTGATATGTACCTCCTCTATGTACTATGTAACTTGCACCTCTGTATAACTGTTTGGAACTCCTATTGTACAACACTGTATATGTATTTGTTTTTACCTGTTCCTTGACTTGTACTTTCCCAGGTTGTGCCTGAAAATAGGCATTTCTGTCTACAGCACTTACCAAAAGCAAATAAATAAATAATTTTATTTTGGTTTTTGAACATTGTTCCAGTATTAAAAGGTAAAATTAATCCCTGGCATCCCTGGGGCTGGAATTGGTTATCAGCAATAATAGGAAAATGGCAGGTTAGTTTTTTTAAAACTTAAAAAGAACGCAGAGATGCCTAACTTTATAGTGCCCTTAACAGAAAAAAAAAGCAGATAGTGAAAACTGACAAATTCACAAACTGTGACTTTGTCAAGAGGAACAATCTATGCTACACTATAACTCAGAAGCAAGGTTTCCAGGCTACTGCTGAATTTAAAGATGTGAACCAGGAAGAAATTAGAACAGTAGAGACGTACTTACTGGATGAGAGAACACCTGCAAGAATGTGGGACATTGTGCAGCTATGTTTCCATGGGCGACTAAGCATGAAAGGCAATTAAAACACAAAAGAATTACTGAAAGAATGTTTCCAAGGGAAGAATGTTTGCAACAAATTGAGTATATGCAACATCTGTATTTAGACTGCCCTTTTGTGAAACAATTTTGGTTACTGTTGGCATCAGGGTGGGAACAACCAGGATATAACTAATTGTCTTTTGAAAATATAATAATTGGGCATTTATCCTCCACTACAGTGCGTGATGAAAATACAGTAAGGTTGATATTCAGATGCCTAAAGCTGTTTCTCTGGAAAGTTTGTTGCAGATTAATTTTCCAACAACAATTGGTAAACCAGTTAACAGTTGTCATTTGAATAGAGAGTTAATGAGTACACACAATAATGAAAGTAAAATACTGCCTAGGAAAATGTTGAATAACAGATAGAAAAATATACAATGTATTACCCACAGTGTTCTAAATAGGGGACTTCTGGTATATCTCCATATGTCAAAAATTAACTGCGGGATTTGAAATAACAAATTTCAATTTTCTCTTTTCCAAGGCCACTGGGTTTTTTTTGTTTTTTTTTTACCAGAAAATCTGGTAAAATTCTGAAATCTGTACTTCCTGCACACCCATAAAAACAAAGAATTTCACAGAATTTAGCATTTTAGACCAGATCAGTAACTCTGCAGGACTTTAATTTTTCTTCTAATTGCTTCCTGCAGTATTTTCAATTTGCTTCATTTAATGCTCTGTATATTAAGCCTTCTTTTATTCTAATTATTGATATACATACTAAAAGAAAGACAGCAGCATCTTGGCAAAATCAGGAAACTAGACTAACAATCACCCGTGCAATTCCCAGAATTTCAAGTCTTGAAAATTGAATTTCATTACTTAAATCACCGTAAATCCCCCTGATGAAGCCTTTACATGGTGAAGCACTGGGGCACCTGGTTGTCATGGGCCACTACCCTAGTGGATGTATGCTGATTTGTTGTTGAGGAATTTTCTGAATAAATTACTGTATCTGCATCAAGTTGCTGATTGTGAGTACCTGCATTGGGGTTACCCACTAACTACTGGCTCAGGAGTGCTTGTGTCTGACTTTGTTTTGTTGCACTATGTGGGTGGAAGCCCTACACCAGCACTCTGCCCAGTCCATTGAGCACAGCACCATTCCTTGCTTTTGGATCTTTTACTTCCACCTGGACAGTGACCAGAGATGGGCAGAAGCAACCTTGGTTTAATGTGCCATCTGAAGGATGTTTCTCCAACCCTTCCAAAATAGAGGTTTACCTCGTACGAGCAGCTGACTATTGCCCCAGAGAGGTAGTAAATGTGGGGAACACAACTTTTTAAGGAGCTTCTGTAGTGTCCTCCACCCATCATATGAGGCCAAAATAGTAGGATATAACTTCACTTGGTGGGAAGTGCAGTATATAGACAAACACTAGGTGAAAGATCTCCCATGAGACTGTGCTCCATCGTTGCCTATAATGATGACTGCTCTCTGAGTTCCCAGTACTAATGAAGAGTTTGTGTTCCTGTTTCTGTCACATAGTATCCCTTCACCAACCCTTGGTGCAGTGCATCTAAAGTCTACCTCTGCTATATCTCGGTTGATGCCAGAAAGTTTATATATTTTTTTCCATTTAAAACCCATTGGGTTAGAGCCCAAAGAAATAACTGGATTTCAACTGACTTATTTGCTCTTATGAAGAAAAGAGATAGTTACAAGAAACTGTATAAATTCTGTAATGTATTTCTGATTGGAGTAAACATAGACAGTTGAGAAACCAATGTATGTCTAAAATTTGTAAACACAAATCAAACTATTTTCCAGAAAAACAAAACAATGCTCTTGGAAATCTGAAAGAAGTTTGGACCACAGTCAGAAATTTGATTACTCTGGAAGTTAAAAAAGTCATTTGATGCTATGTCTCATAATGAAAATATCATTACCGAACCTTCTGTTATTAGTGACATATTCAAGGACAAATTTTCTGACATACCCAAATTCAAAGCTGTTTTGATAATAATAAGATCTCTTCTTCTTGTGATTTGTCTTCTTCTTTTTTCTTCTTCTTGTATTCTTCTTTTTCTTCTTCATCTTACCTCCTCCTATTTTCATGCAGTGAAACTGGGCCAATTATTACATTCATTGTATCTTATGCTAACTGATAAAAGTGCAGGAGCCAATGGGCTGGAACAGAACTTTTTTAAATTGATAGCACCCAATATTTATCTACCATTGACATCTATCTTTAACGCGTCCTTATTTACTGGTGATTTCCCTACACTTTGGAAAAATACTACAGTCATTCCTATCTTGAAGCCAGGCTCTTCTCAGAATGTAGATAATTATTGTTGAATCTCCATTTTATCACCTTTTAAGTGAGTTATTGGAGAAACTTGTTAATGAATAAATTGTCATGCACCTACTGTACAAACTTACAACCTTCAAACCAGGGAGCAGCTCAAATTCAGAAAACATTATAGTATGAGGACAGCCTTGGTCAGTTTCATTGACTTGAGCCATGGATGGGGGTGTTCACTGGCGCAGTCTTTGTAGACATGTTCAAGGCTTTCAGCCTTGTCGATCATGTGTTACTCCTCAATGTTTGAATAACCTTGGTTTTTCTTAGCTCCAGATGTAATTGGTTTCAAAATTATCTGTATAAAAGTATGCCTTATGTTTCCTCCACTACTCACTATAGTAACCTTTGTAACTGCTTGAAGTAATCATGATCCTACCTGTATCATTTGATTCTGTATTCTATTATTTGCCTGAAAGTAACATATTGCCACCTGTGTGCATTGAATTTATTACTGTATTACTTGTCTGCTTCCCCCTCCCCTTCCCCCAGGACACACCCGGAACTGAGTAGGTCTGCTCAGTACGCCTTTCCTGGTGAAACTTTTAAATAAATAAATACAGCCCACTTATGGTTAGTCTTCATGGTATCTGTTCTTGTGAGAGGTTATTAACTGATAGAATATCTCAGCGATCCATACTTGGACTCTTATTTTTGATTTTCATAAATGCAATTCCTTAAGTGTTAAAATCCATCTTGTATGTCAATGATATAATTTATACCAGTTCTTCTTCCATTGAAGAAATTAACTCAGCTTTAAATTTGGATTTTGCAACTCTGAAGTCTTGGTTGATCAAACGCTGCAACTCAATAGCAAGAAGACCAAATGCATGTTGTTTGACTCGAAGCCCAAACCAGCAAATAATTCTGCTCATCTTGTTATTTCTGACCTTCATGGTGTCCAGTCAGAACTATTTGAGAACGTTAAAATAAGTGGGTGTTTTCATGAATCCAAAACTTACTTTCACCTCACATAAAAATTTGATTTGTAAACAAGCTACTCAAAATCAATGTGTCCTTTTTAGACTAAAGTAATGTTTGTCACCTGTTACCAGTAATTAGCAAAGGTGTTCTACACCCTGTCCTGAATTACATTTCTTTTGTCTTCACAAATCCACTCAAACAGATCTAATCCATCTGAATGGTGTCTTAAACAGCATTTGTCATTTTATTCTCAATGTACCCTTTAGACTACATCATTGTGCACCTTACAGCCAGCTTATTTGGTTGTTTCCTGTATTGTCTTTGTTGGCTGGTGGATTAAACCATAAAGCTAAACTCTCACTCACCATTACTCATGCTTTTGTCTTTTAAGAATGACTATAGAAGTCTAAGATCCAGTAAAAACCTTCTTTTTACCCATGGGTCTCTACTAACATGGGTCATCAAACTTTTTATAATTGTAAATTGTGTTATCAACTGTGGCTGCTTTGTACTGTGGTCCAGGTGGCACCTGAAAAAGGAATTTTGGCTCAGTGTGTCCTTCCAGTGAACAAGCAAAATGCAATGAAATTACATTTTTTTAAACCAGGAGGTGGGTATGGTGAAGGGGAGGTAGCTAAGATAGAAATGCAATTTTGTGAGGAGTGCATGAATGGTGCTAACAATGATGATTGCCTGAAGACTGATGACATCAGCACCACTTAAGAAATCCTATCTAAAAAAATTATTTAAAGTTATAATTTTAGCATCAAGTGGGTTTCATTTGTTAGATTAAATTGAGATGTAATGAATTTTGAATTGAGGATATAAACAGTATCGTGTTTTATTATTTTTTTTCATCAAAACCAGTTTTGCGCTAATGGAAGAACACACATCAGGAGCTGCATTAAATAGTAAGTCTGATATAGTATTTATAAAAGAAATGCTATCTACAATAAAGCTGGGCATTGACAGATTGAAGTCCTCCATGGCATCAATCAAAACAGAGGCTGCTCAAACTGCAGTTAGAATGGCCGTAGCAGAATACTGCTTAGGAGTGGTTGAGGATTCAGTTTTTCAGCTAGAAGATAAAAATGACAAGCAAGCTAGCCAGATCAGATAGTTATTTCAGAAAATCGATGATTTATAAATTAGAGGAGGGCATAATAAATTAAAGATTATCAAGGTACCTGAGAGGGCAAAAGAAAGGAACATGTCACAGTTTCTTCAGAAATTTTTTCCAGAACTTCTGAACTATCAGGCCATTTGAGGTTGAAATGGTGCACAGCTCTCTCTCCCCTCCACTTCCACCCTCAAATAGGTGCCAGGCCCAAACCTATTATGGCTTACTATGTCCAATTCTTGATCAAAAAACAGAGTCTGAGATTAGCAAGAGAGAAGAGGAATTTGATGTGGAGTTGGGAAAAGATTTATTTATTTCAGGACTTTTCCTTGGAAGGGACCGAGAGACATAAGGCTTTTGCCAGTGCTAGGCACAAACTGCAGAAACTTGGTGTTGGTTCTTATAAAAGTTATGGGTCCATTTGGAGGGCTTCTTATGGATATAAGAGTGTTGCTTCACATGTTCTTAAGACCAGAGGACTGCAAACTGAAGATGAGCAGTTCTGTGGTCCTAAGGACACAAGAGGCAACACTTTTAGATCAATAAGAGACCCCCCCAAATGAAGCCATAAAATGATTATAGGTCACTAACTGTATTAAATTAAAAAAATCCTTTTTTTATTTAAAATGCTGAAGACAGGAGTGGTCAGTTAGAAGCTCATTAAAGTGGCTCAGCATGGGAGGTACTCTTATGATAATGAGTACCTCATGTGCAACTGAAGGGAGGGCTGTGATTGGTTGGGGATGCTCCCATGACCTATAATGTTAAATATGTGGCAAGTTTAGTGACATTAAGAAAAAACAGCCCTCAATTTTGTCAGACTCCAGAGTAAGCATATGATTTTATTAATAAACAGTTACTTGGTGGTAACAGCAGAGCTGAAGCCAGGAATTCAAATGATACTCTGAATTCAGCCATGGTATGCAACAGTTCTTTGCATAAAGCAGTCTTTCGGTCACTCAGTGGCTCAAATATACACCTACACTATCCTAACTTGCACTTCATAGATAAAAGTACTCACTCCCACTTTGTATGCAGTGATCACTGAAGTTAATGGCTCTCCAAGCTGGTCTGCAAAACCCCACCGATAAATTGGCCCCTATTCCAGAAACAGAAACAATGGACTCCCTTACTCAAACAAACAAAATTTGAATAACAGGACCAGAAGCAGCAGCAAGGGCAGTAAACACCAATCTGACGCCTCCTTAGTGTCATCACCAGAATCATCAAGCTCAGGTAGACGATATGGAATGGCTTTTTCCAAATCTGGATTCTTCCACATTTGATGGATTTTTTTTAACATGTAATTGTTTATTGAGTATTTCTTTAAAACACATTACAAGTATATGCATGTCATTGGTAAGTACATCAGTCATAAAAGCAAACAACATTAAGCCAGAAATACTGTACATAGCAAACAACAAACAGAACAACCATCTACAACAGCAATTCATTACAAGGTTAAAAATACCATAAGGTTGTTCAAAAATGTATATTTACATGTTAGCATTCCTCCCTAGCTGAGATACAGAATTAATTTAGTTGCCGTATTGGTCCTTGTAAGAACAGATCCAGAAGCAAATGGTTTGATACCTTTTATTGGACAAACATAGATGGTACAAAAAGTTCTCTTTTTGTACCATCTATGTGGTCCAATAAAAGGTATCAAACCATTTACTTCTGGCTCTATCCCTAGCCGAGGGAAGAGAAGAAGGGGATACACATAGCGCAGCTAGCAAGACTGCTCTGTTGTTCAGCTGAGCTGTGTCCAGACACTTACACTGTGGTGCCTTGGGAGCCAGTCTGGTTAGACAGGAAAGAGGTGCAGAAGGCTGTAAACTGATCCAATTTGTCCACTGCCAAGTGGGAGAAGCGTTCAAGGGAGGCTAGTTGCTCCAATGCTTGGAGTCATTCATTGAAGGTTGGTATCTCAGGGATTCTCCAACATTGGAGGAGAAGGTGTTTGGCAGCTAGAGTGGCTGCAATAGCCTTTTTTGATTGAGGGATCTTTTTTGGGGATGTTGGATGGGGTAACCCGTAACAGTTCTAGAGGTGCATCAAAGGTAACAAGGGCCAGTCCTAGTTTGGGGCAGTTTTCCTGGATGGAACCCCAGAAAGTGGCAGTTAAGGAACTGGACCACAGCATATGTGAAAGGGAGCCTTCTTGCTGGTTGCAATGCCAGTATAGGTCTGAATAATATAGTCCTAGATTTTTAGCATCTGAGGCAACCTGTACCAACAATGCAAAGTTTTGAGCTTGATCAATGGGGCCTTGATATCCCTACAGCATGTGTCTGCCCTGAACCAAGCAATGCGCCATTGGTCATCAGATGTGTGGGAATGGAGTTCAGCCTGCCATTGCATCTGAGCATGTGCAGTGGGTGAGATTTTTCCATCTCAGTGCTCTATATATAAAACCAGACATCCCCCTGGATAATTTAAGCCAGGATGTGAGGGGGAGTCCATAGTCGGGGTGGGAATCTTTTTGAGCGGTGGCCACCTTGAAAGTGACACCACAACAGCAAAACCCCAAAACAGACCATTACAGTGACAGTTGCTGTAAAGGTCTGTTTTCACTGACGCGCCTTCTCCTGGTGCTCTGACCCTCCCTGGAACAACTCTGACCTGGAGTTGATTATAATTAAATGCAGGGGGTGTGGGGAGCTGGGCACGGCCTCCTGCAAAAGCCACTTTCTTTTGTGATGGCACTATACTAGTGTCAGTATAGTGCCATCGCTGTGCTGGACATCGGGGATTTGTCTATCGAGCACAAGTGGTGTTTCCCTTTTTTGAGCATGGGAGTGAGCAGGGATCTAAGCTGGAGATAAAACCAGAAATCTTGCTTGGAAAGGCTCTACTGTTCTGAGAGTTCTGTATAAGAGTGGAGGTAGCTTTGGCCCACCCAGACATAGATGTTGCACAGTCAAAATGCCTTTGACCTTCCAGTGGTCTCCCAGTATGGGTTTATGAACTACGCAGACCATGCCACTGTTCTATAGTGGGACTAACAACAGTGGAGGTTCAGAAAGGTGCAATTCTGAAACAATCTTTTTTCAGTACTTTAGAGATAACGGTACTGTGGGATTTTAGTGCTGTGACTTTGTGTTTACTAGAGTACAGTGCCACTCTGGGATTAGGGGACGAGAAGAGGGAGCCCTCCATTGTGGTCCAGATAGGGGTATAATGGGAGAGGAGGAGAAACCACTTTATGGTCTGGACTTGGATGAAAGCCTTGTGGTAGTTTACAAAATTCAGGAGCCCCCACCCCCCTTTTGACCAATGTTGTCTTAGTTCAGACCTACTAAAGCAAAGTTGCTGTCCTTAGTGTAGCGAGTCTATTTTAGAGAATCAGCTTTTAGGAATCACTATAGTTTGGAAAACTGGTAAAACCATCCCAATTTTTAAAGGGGGAAATAGCACCAACCCCTCAAATTATAGGCCAATAGTACTACTTCCTGTATTGTCAAAACTATTAGAGAAACAAGTTCATAAACAATTCTATCTGTATTTGGAGCAAAAAGGGTTACTGATAAGTCAACAGCACGGATTTAGGAAGGGGAGGTCCACAGACGCCGCCCTAGTAGATTTCATTCATTTTGTGGCTAGATCACTAAACATGGGAAAGAAGACAGGAGTGGTGTTTGTGGACCTAAGTAAAGCTTTTGACTTGGTTGACCATATCAAACTGTTAGGTAGGTTGGGTAAAATGGGAGTTCAGGGGGTGGAATTACAATGGTTTCAATCATACTTATCAGCAAGAACACAATATGTCTCAAATGGGAATATGCTCTCAGATCCAATACAAATAAAAAGAGGTGTTCCTCAGGGCTCAGTACTAGGCACATTATTGTTTAATGTGTTTGTGAATGACTTACCATCTATAATTTTGCATAGCGAGGTGAGACTTTATCCCAATGATACCATGATAGTCTCATCAGCTGATAATGAAGAACATCTTAGAGTAAAACTGCAACACGATTTGTTAGCATTAGAGAAATGGTTTAGAGGTATGCGTTTGAATGCTAAAAAAATGCAGAGTATGATATTTGGATTGGAAAAAAAAACAAAAAAGATAATAGATTTACAACTAAAGCTAGCAGATTGTGTGTCGATCACGAACACAAGACAATAGAAATATTTGGGAGTCATAACTGACTCAAGATTAACTTATAGTGAGCACATTATTCAACAGGTCAAAAAAGTAAACCAACATTTAGGGGCCCTAAGAAGAGCAGCAGGATGTCTTAGTACAGAAGCCAGAGGGAAACTCGTGACCCAAATGATTATTCCAGTTCTGGAATATGGATCCTTTCTATATATGTTCTCTACTCAGACAGTGTTGCAGAGAATTGGGTGTACCTATTATAGATTAGGGAAGTTCATAAAGAAAAGTAGATATGGAATTCACCATTGCACTTTATTTGGAAAATTGAACTGGTTACAACCTGAATCAAAAAGAATATATTTATGGTTATTGTGGTGTCAAAAACTGATATTCCATAAAGATGTTCACCCACTGAAACACCTGATAACAGCTACACCCCCACCCCCCAGATTTAAAATGGAAAAACTGAGGAGAAACAAGTTAATAATCACAAGGGAAAGAACCTGTAACAGAATAGGTAGCCTTACATTACAAAATAGTTTATCTAAATATTGGAATGAGATACCATATGACTTGAGAAATGTGCAGAATCCCATTACCTTTAAAAAGTTATTGTTTAACTACCTTAGCTCAAAATGTACATGTTTTAATTAATTGTAATTTTGTGTAAATGTTGTATGTAAGTTTGTCTTGTGAAATTTTGGATGGTTTATTCATGGAACACAGATCTTTGTTGTAAATGGTGGTAATTTCCTAACAAATGTTACCTGTATAAAAATAAAATTTTATGAAATGACTGTAGGAAGAGAGAGGATGTGTAGAAGTTTAGGCATAGCCACCATCATAATAGCAGCTATCTTGCCCAGTATGGACATTTTTAAATGTTTCCAGTCAGTGAAGTCGAGGTGTAGGGTATCTATGAGGAAAAAGAGAGAACAGAGATTGGCACTGCATAGATCCAAAGTCTGGGGAGTTGAGTTTTATGCCCAGATATGTAATGTCTGCCTCTGACCACTATCACAGTGCCCTTAGTGTAGTTTGGTGGGTAAATGTAGTATCAAGTGGCAAAATCTCAGACTTATCATGATTCATGCAGAGGCCAGATACTTTGTTGAAGAAGGTCAAGAGGGACTGAAGGGGGGCCATTAACTTTTGAACATCGGCAAACAGGAGCAATGTCATCTGCATATAGTAGGGTTCTATGGTCATTAGACCCTACAGTGATGCCTGGCAGGTCAGGGTAACACCTAATGACAAGGGCTAAGGGCTTGATGACCAACAGGAAAGGGGATAGAGAGAAGCCCTTTCTGGGGCCTCACTGGTGGTAGAAGGTGTCCAAGATAGTGCTCTTGGTTGGCACTCTGAACATGGGGTTGTTGTATAGAGTACCCACCACCCCTAGGAAGATGGTTTCCAAGCCCATCACCCACAGGACTTCAAAAATATATTACCATTCAACCAAATCGAGGATCTTTTCCAAGTTTAATGTTAAGGCCGCAGCATGGGATGGTAGGCATTGAGCTGCATGCTGTAGACTGAGAAAAGAGTGGAGGTGGTCAGCTCCCACCCTTCCCTTCACAAGGCCCACTTGATTTAGGTGAATAAAGGGAAGGAGGATGCTGTCCAATTGAGCCACCAGGGTCTTTGCCAAGCCTTTTGCATCAGTGTTAATCAGGGATATAGGGTGGTAGCTTCCTGGTAGTGCCTGGTCCTTTCCCATTTTAGGGAGGACAGTGGTTACTGCCTCCACAAGTGTCGGAGGCAAGCGTCCTTCAGAGAGGGCTTCATGGAAAGTACATAAGAGAAGATGAGAAAACACCTCTTCTGTGGATTGATAAAGGTCTATAGGTAGCCCATCCCCTGGAAAACTTATGTTTATTCATGGCCAGTATAGCTGAGTGGACATCTTCTAATGTGATAGGAGCTTCCAAGGTAGCCTTGTAATTGGGGATTGGGTGGGAAGTTTTAGTATGTCCAAGAATTTGGTGATGTAAGCCGGTGATGGTGTGTTGGGAGAGGAATAGAGCTTGGCACGGAAGTTGCACATGACTTTAATGATGCCTTTAGGGGCTATCATCAAACAACCGCTATGGTCCTTTAGGCCAGGAATGTAATGTTCAGCCTGCATTTTCCTCAGTCTATATGAGAGCACTTTGCTGGATGTCTTTTGCATCCCTCCCAGTGCCTATGCTGGGTATGAAAGAGTGTTAGTTCTGCCCATCTGGAGTACAGCACATGCAGCTGGGAGTGGAGGCGAATGATAGTGGAAGGATCAGCCTGTGGGTCAGCCTAAAGTACTGCCTCTGGGGTTAGTAACTGAGTTTCTAAGGCTTTGACTTCAGCCTCCCTTTTTCTGCACCTGTGAGAGACATAGCCTATGATATGTCCTCAAACGTAGGTCTTCAGGGATCCCCATAGGGTTGTGTGGGAGTCTTGACTGTTATAATTATGTCATATGTACTCCTGAACTTCTGATGGGAGCCAAGGTAAGAATTTGGGATAAAAAGCAGAGATGGTCTAACCACCAAGAGGAAGATTTGGGGATGGGAGGTCCCCAGAAAATGTTACTGGTGACTGGGGCATTGTCACAAATGAGGGTTGAATGTATAGTGTAACATGTGGTTTTGGTGATTTGGGGAGAGGAGAGCCATTATTCCAGTCTTCTAAAGGGCTGGTGAATCTGAGAGCAATGTGTAGTCCCTTACAGTGGGGTTGGCCAATCTCCATCCAATTTGTCAAGGTATGCTCAGCCATGGTCTGTTTCAAAAGGGACAAAGACCTCTGGTGAGGTTCAGTGAGGGTTGAGGAGTGGTCAATGCCTGGGTCCAGGGTGAGGTTAAAGTCAACTCCAACCAATAGTGGAGTGGAGGTGGAAGAGCATTCAGAAATGACTTAGTCTTGCTTCTGAAAGAAGTTCTTGTTAGGAACACACATGTCAAGCAAGGTGAGGGGACCTTGCAGTGTAGAAAACCTCCCAATACCCATCTGCACTCCCCATCCATTTGGGCTTCTACTGTTTTCCAGCACAATGACTTATGCCAAACAATGCAGACCCCTCATTTGACTGTTTGAAATGACCTATGTATTTTGCTACCCACCCATTTCCTGATCAACATTTTTGCCACAGCTGACACTAGCTTCATTTCCTGGATTAATGCCACTTGTGCTCCAAAGCTTCTCTGGTGAGAGAGGACTTTTCTACACTTGATCAAGGAATTGAGGTCCTGTATATTCCAAGTGATAAAGTAGGTGTCGGCCTTTTTGGTATCTATTAGGAGCTATGAAGTCTGCAAAGAATGGCTCATATTTAGACACCCCCCAGGACCTGCCCTGCATATACCATGCAGGTGAAGTTGCATCCCTCCAGAGGAGGATGATCATACATAACAACAACATCAAACCTAAGTAATAATAAAGAAATTTGTCAGCCCTGAGCACCTGTGTGGAGCCTTGCTTGTGTGACACAGTTGGGGATGTGACACCTAGGACGTAGTAAGGAGTGCTGGTAGTGCAGGATCTTAAATAACTCTGCAGGCCATACACCTCTGCCCCACAGTTGCCCTGCAACTGAGGGAGACCAAGTAGAAGATCCAGGTTCCAAGGCTGGCCTGAGCCCCGCCAACCTAAAAAGGAAACGTTGACTTTGTATTGGTTGAACTAACAAGTCCCACAGCTTCTAAGCTGAAAAGGAGGAAAAAGCAGGAGCAAAGAGAATAATAGAAACATATCAAACAGTTCAAACACCTTTAACTTTTAAAACAGTGAATGAATGGCTACAGATTAGGAAAGCCTGTTGTGTACATCAAGGTAGCACATTATGTCTTCACTGAAGGAAGGCTGTGCTACTGCTGCTGGTGGCTCTAGGGCAGCATGCTATCTGCTCCTTTAAAACTGGAGCATCGTTGCCCTGCTGTCAACTTAACTACCCAAGCCATGAAAGGTACTTGGGAGTTATAGTGACCTTGGAGAGTATTCAGAGGAAAGATGTATCAAGTCCACAACTTGGGACCACCACACTGCATGAAGAGTCACCAGTGATACTGCTCAGTCTGTTGAGAAAGCAAAGCCTGGTGAAACTGGGTGACCTTGGGTCCCTTCAGACAATCTCTGTCTCAGGCATTCCCCAACCCCCTGAATATATATTGGCAGCTGTGTGAACAGTTGCAATAGAGAAGCATAATAAGACTCAATGTGAACGTGGTATTCAGTATGATGCTTTAGTCCCAACAGTATCAGCCTTAAAAGGGAAAGGAGAATATAAAAGATAGAGGACCTCATCATAGGTATTAGGTTGTTTTCATGGCAGAGTTTAAAAGGGACATGCGATCTGCAGTAAAACCCCTTTTAAGAGGCCTGAGTCTGGTTTCATACATTTGATTCGGTATCAGTTATGACTGGTCCAGTGGGAGTCTTTACGAGAGGAATTTGTCCAATAAAAGTGTTACAGCCCAAGCAAGAGCATTTCATGAGAGAATCACCTTAGTTCATGTGGCGTAGATGGCGTCAGTAGAGCAGCAGCCTCTGATGGAGCTGGAGTTGCAGCCAAAGCCACAGCATACGACCGTTGGGGTGGCATAAGGTAAAAGGTTTTTTTGGGGGTAATGAATGCCTTGAGTCTTGCAATGTTGCAGGACTATCCATCCAAGATGTAGGCTGTTGTTTCTCCTTTATCAGGGATCTTTGTGGAAGAGGGCTGGGTGCTTGTGGCCTATCTTTGAGCTGTCACAGAGGAGTGTACCAATTGTTTGAAAAGGGCCCAAGGTAACTATCTGAGGAAGGTTACCCCTCCTTACTGTGACTGCAACTGTGGGGCCTTGGCTCTTGGGGGGATCTTTTTGGTATAGTTTGTTCTTCTTACCCCTGGTACCCCGGCCACAGTGACAAAATGTAGGCTGCCAGCCCTCATAACCCAGGTCTTGCTGCAGAGAAGCATAGGTCATGTACCCTGTGCGTGGGTCTTGAGGATTTGGGGCTGGGGTTGTATCCATCGGGTGTGACCCACATTCTGTAGCTATTTTGGGGATTTCTATGCCTGGCTGAGAATGGAGGATGAATTCCTCAGCTGCTGTTGGAGAATCAAATGAGTGAAGGATTCCATTCTTGGCAATGCAGAGCATGGTGGGAAATCGGACACTGTAAGGTGTCTGGATCTCTTGGAGGGCTTTCCTTGCAGCAATATAGGCCCTGTATCTTTCAGTTAATGCTGGGGAGATGTCTGGAATAATCTGAATTAAATGTCCATGCCAGAGCAGGACCCCCCATTCCTTCCCCAGCTGAATGATCTTCTCTTTAATGGGAAGCATAAGAATTTTACAAGAATCGGCCATGGTTTTTGACCGGGCGTGGGGGCTAGAGATCTATGTGACTGCTTGATCTCCACCAGTGCAAGCCACTGTTGCTTGAGCAAGAGAAGAAGGATGTTCAGAAGGAAAGAATTGGTGTCCTGACCTTCTACACCTTCAGGGAACCTTACTATGCATAGATTTTTCCTTCATCCATGATTTTCCATGTCATCAATTTTGTCAGGTAGCATGCAAATCTTGCGGATCTGGTCCCTGAGGTGAGTGGTAATGTGATCCATATAGGCATCCTGCTTAGCAGCCTGCAGTTTGTTGTGAGTAACCCACTAGGAGAGGGCCCCAATGTTGTCTGCTGTTCTTTGAGCCACTGTTTTGATATCTGCCATTTTGGTGAGCACTTGATGGAACATGGTTCTGAATTCATCATCTCAACAGAAGCCACCAGCGGAGCTGCGACCAGGAGCACCAGTTTCCTGCCTCAGGGTCAAAGGAGTCGAGGAAGTCGAATGGCGTCTGATCACAGCACCAAGGAGGATCAGGTGGATCAACAAAACACAACAGCAGGTACACGGCACCTGGACTGTCAGATTAGTGGCTTCAGATGTTCAGATGACAGGTTGGACTGTTAGATGCAGATAGAGTCAGTCTGAAGGGAGAAGAAATGACAAGACTATGCACCCATCTTGTCAGCAGCCAAGCCACACTATTTGATAACATTTTAAGTAATGTCTTCTTTTTTTTTGAAATTCAACTTCTTTATTGGTTTTATAATAATTCCAACATACATAGAGACAGAAAATGTAGAAAGTAATTTCTTCTAAGTGATGTGTGCAGTACTATCTCCCCACCCCCCAAATCCAACAGCAGTGACTTCAAAGCAGCTCTATGTATTCCAAAGGAATGAAAAAAAAAAAAAAGGAAAGAAGAACCCACAGCAGTTTGACACCATTTTTATACAGTTGCAGCAACTGACAGGGTTAGATATTTCCTGAAATGTCTGTGATATCTCTAGAGAAATTCCCTGCCCACCTGTAGTTCCACTGTTGGTCAACCGGAGAGAATCTCTAGAAATATTGTAAAATATCTGGGAATATCTGACAATGTCCATTGCTGTAACTGTACTGGTATCACGTTTATTTGTGCTCAACTCACTGTGCATTGTTCATACATTTTCTTTGCCTCTGCTGGCACCTAAATCAGTCTGTAATATACTCCTAGTGCTCCTATATAACAGCAGCCTGATGCATTGCTTGCTGCATGGAAGAAGGTTACTAATCTGTCTGAGAGAGTAATCTGAAAGGGTAAATTTACCAGGACTAGTCAATAGAAGGTTACAGCAACCCTGAACTAGTAACAAATTCTGAGTTTGGATTTTATTAATCTTTCACTTCTCTGATAATGTGGCTATAATAGTGGATTCCCTCTTTAGTACTCAGTTATGTGTACCCCACCCCAACCCCAATATTAGATAGAGGGTTGGTTCCACTTAAAAAGCCATGCACAGCATCTCCCCATGATAATGGGATGCCCAAAAGTAGCAAGCAGTCTTACATGAATTGTAAACATATTTGTCAGTGCTTTAATGTAGCAGATCTCACTGCTTAGCTAGATCTTTAAATTATGTTGAATGATTTATCATTTCTTGCAGAACTAAGACTTATAGTGATTCATCACCTGTCTTAATACATTCAGAGAAAGGTCTTGGCACAAAATATTACCGTGACTGTTCACACAAGTCAGTGCATACAAATATGGCATCTGTACTTCTGTGCATTAATTTTACGCTCTGTCGATTGTGTAAGGCATGACAGATGGGGATTACGCTATGTTAATGTTAATGTACCAAGTGGTGAGTTGGAGTCCTGAGCCAAATTGCATGGGGTAAATTGACATAGCATATTCCCACCTATAGAACTGCCTTATTCCGCTAACTTGTTTTTCTTTTAAACTTGTTTTATTTATTTATTGAAAAGTTTCATCAGGAAGGGCACACTGAACAACAAGTTGCTCATCTCACAGTGCGTCCTGGGGGAAGGGGTGGTTGGAGAGAATACATTGACCTGGTAGCCTAGGCTATTGATTAGATGCCATATGACCTTATTTATTGGAGTCATAAGAAGGCTTTTGACATACATTCTGCAAATCGGCACACATTACATTTCCAAGGTGATGTCTGGTTACATAGTGCACCAGAATTCAGAACACTATCAAAAATGATTACAAGTGTACCATCCATACTTATGTTGTTGTGGTCTTCCTCTTTTCCACAGTTCTGTTCACCCATCTTTGTGCAATAAAGACTGTTGTATGGTGTCTTGCTTTATTCCGCATATAAAATGTTTTGTAATGTTAGTTTTTTACCAGTGTGGTAGTGGTGTAATTTGGTGCTGTATCTTTAAATGGTTGCCTTTAGGGTATTAGCATACTTAGATATGCAGCAGGGGTTAGGTTGCAGCTCATAAGCGGCACTAGTTGGGTAAAGCTACACTAGTTGGGTGCAGTTGCACTGCATGGGGGTGGGTTTAATTGGTTTAATTAGGCAGTCCTCACTTTTAACTTCCTATACTTTCCATGTGATCTGTGAGGCTAAGCTGGAAACATGGGCTGTGCTTCCTGTTCTTTCCATGTGATCTGTGTCAGACCTGGTAGCCTAGGCTATTGATTAGATGTCATATGACCTTATTCATGTGCACTGCTGGGCAGCTGAGATTTAAGCAGTGATTCTGAGCTGCCCTTTGTTTTTTGGCAAGTGGACATTTTATTAGCTTTTAGAGCAATGTTTGTAGAGGTTTTGCTCCTGGTTTAGTGATGCATGTATGCATGCTTTGGTTGTGTAGAATCATAGTTTTGAAATATCATTTTGGTTTTGATTAGGTGTTTAAAACATTTTTCTTGTGTGAGCAGCACTGAGGCTTTTTCGGTTTGGATTTTAGAGTACTGTATGTTTTTTCAAAGTTGTTGGTTGGATTTCCTTTACAATTTTTAATTCTTGAGCAATATTTTGGGGCCCATGTGTCTTTTTTTTTTTAATTTGCATGATTTCTTTTTGATGTTGCTGTGTTGTTTGATTTGCTTGTGAATTTTTTGATCTGAGGATGTGTAATTAGCTTATTGACCTTTTAGACCCAAAGTGGTTGTGAGCTTGATTAATACACCCCTTCATGTCTTCTGAGCAGGAGTATATGCTAGGTTAATGTAATACCATGTGACTGGGTCCTGACCAATAAGGAGTCAGAACTGACCAGACAACATTTTATAAGATGCTCTAAGAATCGTTCAACTCTTAGTGGTTTTGATGGCTATTATGGTGATTAAACAATGTGCAATGAATGGGACCGGAATATTAATCTTATCATAGTCTTAAAGAGCTAGTGGAGCCAAAACAGGCAAACTGGAAAATAATACAAATTTTAAGAAGTAGTTAGTTGTAACTTTTTTATTTCTGAAGTATTTTCCTTTTTTCCTTTTGCTTATCGGAAAGTCTTCTACATGATAATATTGTACTGGATACGTGGAACAGCTCTTAGCCTGGCAGCTAACATATCTAGCTCCACTGCCCCACACTACATCATCAGCATTGTGATCTCACTGATAGTGACATTACAGGTGAATGACCTGGCAGTCACTCACTCACTGTTCCTAAGTAGCAGTGATGTCACAGTCAGTGAGGTCACAATGCTGATTATGTAGTGTGGGGCAGTAGAGCAAAATATGTCAGCTGCCAGTCTAAGGTCTGCTCCACACATCACACCTACTAACATCAGGTAAACAATCTTCTAAGTTACCAAAGAGAAAAGAAAAAGTACCTCAGATATAAAAGGTAATGGTTGGCTGATTTTAAAATCTAATTAGTTTTAGGCAGTACACTCTCTCTTTAAACATCGGTGAGCTGCATGACTTAATGTTCACCAAGGTTCATCAGTCTCACAGTGGGTGCCCCTACTTACAATTTTAATTTTATTTGTTTAAGTTATCTCAACTCGTCATTCTCTGTTAGTCCTAGTTAATTAATAAGCCTGTATGAAGACTGTCAGTCACGCAAGCAATGGAAATTGGTTGACTTATATGCAAGCAATAATTTTGTAGGCATTTGAAGCATCTTAGAAATCGTGATCTTTTCTTTGGTTGTAATTAATGTTTGTTTTTAGCTCTGGTAGCAGCATCAAGAAACTGAGAAACATATTTTGGGCATTAGACTTGAACAGAGGAAATATGCTGTTATCTTAGATGCCTTGGAATGGAATCCAGTTTAGGTTGGATGGCCCTTCTGAACTGCCCCTTGTACATAAGTACTTTAACATGGTTCATCCAGATGCCTCAGACTTCAATGACTTCTTAACTCATATAATAAAGCTGCTAACATTGCCTCTATCTAGGAATCTAATTACAGCCAAATAATTAATCATGTAAATGGTTAATGATGATTGTTATCTCAATTAATTTGATACTTATCTATCCACGCATTGGTTAGGTGGCATGTGTTGACTGATATATCTCTCCATTCTCCTGTGGTCAGTTAATCTCCACATCACCCCTTGCTATTAGTTTCCAAGTTATTAGTCACTGTGCATGCTGAAACCATTTATTCTGCATTGTATATGTGATCTCTGCTAAAACTCTTCATATTGTGAAACCCTGTTTAAAATATTTTTGAACTTGATTATGGCATAGCCCTTCAAGTTGATTGAGGTCTATAGTTACTCTTGAAGCAGGTATTGCAATCTAGCTAGCACCATTGGGGTATTGCCTCCTGCGCATTTCAGCAACTCAACCCACAGGCTTGTATTCTCAGGCCTGGATATTCAGAAGGGTTGCGCATGGCGCAACAGTGTTGCACCATGCACAACCGACTGATGTGCCCCGGCGCAATATTCAAATGGGGATTCTGCTTGGCACAAATCCTGATGCACGGGAGTGCATCAGTACTGTATGTGGCGCAGGTAGGGGGGCGTGCCCATGCATACTCTGCACATCCTGATATTCAGCCCAGGATGTGCTGAGTCCATACATGCACAACCCCTACTTGCGCTGCACACAGGTGATCCAAAAAAAAAGAGGAACAACAGCTGGCCACCCACAGGTGAGCTGCTGTATGTGCAGTGCAACACAGCAGCTGTCACCCGTGGGTGGCCACCTGAGTCTGCCGCACCTTGGTGGCAGTGCCCCCGATGCCCGATCGTGGGCATCTGTGTAAAAATATAAGTCCAATATCCCTGATGGTACAGTGGACCAATCGCAGCCCGATCAAGGGCTTCAGTGTAAAAATATATGTCCAATATCCCTGGTGGTCCAGTGGACCGCTCACAGCCCGATCGCGGGCTTCAGTGTAAAAATATATGTCCAATATCCCTGGTGGTCCAGCAGCCTGGAGTGTGTAGTACGGTACGGGCTGCACACCCATTGGCTCATGCTGTGGACCAATGGGTGTATAGCCCTACAGTCGGCAGGCGGGGGTGGCAGGCGGGTGGGGTGCTGCCACCCGCTGCTGATCAGGGGGGAGTGGGGCAGTGGGGAACAGTGGGCGGGTGGGGATAGGGGTACCATGGAGCTCTCCTTATTATTACATATGCCCTGTATCGGGTCATGAGAGCAGTCCACTGGACCACCTGAGATATTGGACATATATTCCTATACTAAAGCCCACGATCAGGCTACGAGTGGTCCACTGGACCACCAGGAATATTGGACATATATTTTTACACTGACGCCCGCAATCAGGCTGCGAGCAGTCCACTGGACCACCAGGGATATTAGACAATTATTTGAATCTACATATGTCCGTGATCGGGCAGAGGGGTGCATTGCCACGCTGAGTAGGGGGCGTCAGTCCCCGACGGCTGTTGCCTGGCAGGGCGCCAGGCGCAAGTCACCGGGGATCGGTGTACCTGCATGCAAATGGGGCCGTAATGACATGCAAATGTCCCATTTGCACCTTGCATACATTATGGCCCCATTTGCATGTGCACTTTTGAATATCGTGGTTGTTGCGCATAGCACAACGGAACTTGTGCTAGCGCATCCCCTTGCTCCACTCTGGCCACTAGCACTGGCGCAGTGCCACTGTGCCATGCACACTGCAGGTGGCCAGGGTGCGATATTCAACGAGCTCCGTCGAATATCGCCCAGTTAACGCCCCTGCGCAACCAAGTTGCACTGCGCCCAGGCTTGCGCCACAGCCTGGTGCAGTCTGAATATTCAGGCCCAAGTGTTTTAAGGAAGGGATAAACTACTTTTTACTAACTTTGTCATTTCATTTCATTGTTATCTATATTGTGATTTATTACAGTTTTTCAAATACTTATCAGTTATCATAGTTGCTAGAAGCTTAGAATGTAAAGACAAAACAAAACTTTTTTCTGGAACTCTATCATATCAATGTTTATGCTGATTGACATAAAATGGAATTCTGAGAACTTTGTCAGTTGTTAAATATAGAATTGTTTAAGTTATAGCTGATAAGAGCTTCTGTTTCAGAATGTGTTGTATATGTTGTTAGAGTACATATTAAGTTAAGTTCAGGTTTGTTAGGGTTTTATTTCTTTTGGATCTCATTAAAACTTACTCTCACCATATATGTCTACTATTTTAGTGAGAAATGTGTCAATAACTTGTGTTTGCTCTCGAACAGAATCTAAATGTCATAGTATAACAATCTCATGTGGCCAAAAGTTGTAAAAATGATTCATGGAATGTCCAAGGTCTGAGTTCCTTCATTAAAAGGAAAACAGTATTAAATTATCCACAGAAGCAAAAAGCAGATACTGCTTTTTGGCAAGAAATGAATTTATTACCAAAAGAAACAGAAAAATTAAGTAGAGGATAGGTCGTTAAGGTTAAGTTTAATTGTTTTAGTTCCACAAAGAGTGGAACAGCCATTCCAATACAGAAAAGGACTGACCTTGGTATACCGAATCACATCATTAATACTGAGGAAAGATTTCAAATATTGACCAGAACTTTGGATGGTCTACAAAAAGCACTTTGAAATATTTATACTCCCAGTAAGTATCAGATGGAATGCTTTGACAGTTTAGCGTTAGAGCTGAGTAATTCGGCACTTTATGAAATTGTACGAAGAGGGGATGTTAACAGAGTTCTAGACCTGGTTTTAGATAAAAATATCCCCTGCCCATGATCATCCACCACCACTGCCAGGAAATCAGTATTTAAATTGCAAGAGGATTTAGGGTTAACCGACACTTGAGGAATCACCCATCCTGAGGGGAGAGATTACACATTTTTCTCCGATAGACACAGTACATTCAGTAGAACAGATTATACCTTAATCTCCCCCAAACTTAAAAATGCTATTTTTGATGCAGACATTCAAAGTAAAGAAATTTCTGATCATGCTTTGAGCATTGTAAACTTGTGTTTGGAGGTGGTGGTGTTAAGACTTTTAGGTGCAGATTTAATACACCTCTACTTAGAGATAAGGGGCCAGATTTTCAAACTCTGAGAATGCTACAAGCCCCTGGTGAGCCGAACATATGGCGCACGGGGTCTTGTGGCTTTCTCCTGGCCAGCGATCGGGATTTTCTATCCTGTATGGCAAGTACCACAAGTTAGGCTAACTTTTTGTGGTCTAGGTTGCCACAATCCCAAGGGGCATTTTCACAGAGTCTGCACCAGATATGTGGTGCAAGCTGCTGTAAAATGTGGAAACTGTCACAGCTGCACCCGCGATTGTAAAATCAGGTGCACATGCGGTGAAGTGGTTTGGCACACTGCCAGAACCTAAGTGTCGTGGCACAGTGCTTGACGCAAGCCTTGTACCACATTTGAAAGTCCAGCCCAAATGCATTTACTGACTGAATCTCGAAGGAAATATCTGAATTCTTTAAAATAAATGACAGTGCAGAGGTCACGCAGTCCTGCCTGTGGGAAACTTGGGAAACATATCTAAGGGGGAGATATATACTATTCTACTTCCAAAAAGGACACACAGAAAACGTTACTTGATATGGAAAATGAACTCAGTGTCATAGGGACTGAATACAAACTAAACTCTAGCTCCAAAGCTGAACTGTTACAAAAAATGACAGTGATTAAATATGAGATATTTTGTTCCCCACGGGAAAGGGAAACTGAGCCATTCTGAAGGAGGAAGGCACTGGAGGTGACCACTGCGGCCAGTCATGGAGGAGCAGAATGAGAAAGCAGGGTATAAATTGTACAAGTGCCACATCACATTTATGTCCCATCCTGTGAATGGAAAAGAGCAGGAGTCTGACTCTGAGGCATCTGTAGACTTTCACGGGCAGACCACAGTTCCACAAGGCAGTCTGGAGGTGAGACACTGGACAAGGCAGGAGGTGACACCTTAAGTATCTTCTTTTACTCTGTGACACCCAGATGATAGTCATCTGTTCTATGTAGTGACAGTGAAAGCATCAAGCAGGAGGTAAAACTCACAGGAAGTGGTAAGACTAGAAAAGGGGATTAGGATAGGGAAAGCAGGGTAAACCCTATCTAGGGTTGGTCAGTAAGTAAGGTAGGGAAGGCAGAACAGTGGTAGTAAACTCCAAAGGAGAAGTAAGAGTAGGAAAGGGTATGGTAGTAGTTAGTGGTAGTAGTAATTTTTTTTCTATAGGTGCTCTTCCCCAGAGGCCCAGGGTGCCTTACATAAAGTTCAGGAGTGAAATAACATCATAGGTAAAGAAATCAATTAAATAAAATTCAAAGCTGGGACAGTGGACAGAATGTAGCAGATACTACTTCCCAAAGTCTTAACTGAAAAGAAATGTCTTCAAACCCCTCTTAAAGACTTCTACTAAGGGGGCCTCCCTAAGGGCCCTCAAGAGCGAGATGCATAAGACCTGGCCAGCTGCCATGAAGGCACAGTCCTCTGAGGTTTTTAACATGGCCCTTGGTACTGCCAGGAGGCCTAACTCAGTGGAGCAAAGAGAGCACAAAGGCATGTGAGGATGCAGGAGATCCGACAAATAGTGGGGGCCCAACCTGTGTAGGGACTTATAAGACAGGCATCAGGACAAGGAAAGTAAGGTAAACCCTATCTAAGTAGGTTGGTAAGTTCAGGTGAAAGCAGAACAGAGGAACAGGAGTACCATGAAAGTTGGAAGAGGGTAGGGGTAATCCAAACTAGTGTAGATACTAAGTGAGGACAGAGGAGGGGTCGTGATCACAGTGTAATGGATGTGGTACCACAGTCTTTCAGGGGACCTTCCAGATACCAAGGTGCTGCCCGATCTATACTCACCTCTCTGCATTGCGGGCACAGGTTGCTTGACTCCGGGCCGAACTGGCAAGGGTACAGTAGACTATCTGTCCCATTTAAGGACCATAAGTCCACCGTCGCTCTGCCAGAGGATGCCTAGATTAAGACAGAGTGGATGGACCCTGGTGGGTCAGGGAAGGAGCAAGTGGGGGGAAGGTGCATGCTGCTCTATCGATAACACTGCAGAACACTTTCACATACTGGTGGAACGGAGCAACAGAGAGGAGGTTCAGAGCCCCTGTAGCAGCAGTGGCAGGCAGGGCTGCCGTGATGTCATCAGTGATATCACCCTTCCCCCCCACACACTCACACACACACACACTACAGTACAGTATTTAAACGTGAGCATATATGCTACTCAGGCTCTTCCTTTCTCCAAGGAAGACAGCCTGATGACTGCACGAGGTCCCTAGTAATGCTGGGTGAGTGCACTTTTTGAAACAATTATGCAAAATCTTCTAGTACTAAGAAGAGAGGCAGCAATAAGTGCAGAAGCCTACAAAGCTTTTTTTTTTCATTATTTACCCCAAAACAAGTAGACACTTGAGTCAGCTAGAAAAGAGATGTGGTCTTATGGCCATGTAAGGGGGCATGTCATATAAGGTATGCAAGGTTTGTTTTATTTTAAGGGTATTAGAAACTGCTCCATAGTAACAGTGATGCTTGAATGTTAACTGAATAGATTGTTTTTACAGGAAACTATGACCTATTATGAAAAGGAGTAAATTAATTTTGATAGTAACAAGCTTATATTAGGTGAGGAACGATAGAAATTATATATTCACCAGTATTTAAAAAATGTTGATGCTACATATGAGCAGGATTTTTGAAAGTATAAAGATTGTACATAGAGTACCATCATGCTAGGGTACAATAACATTATGAATTAATTAATACCAGAGGGAAGCTGAGCAGCTAAGTTGATGCTATGTAATATGGTTTGTGCTGGGAGCACTTTAATAGTTTGGTGATGGTGGTGCAGTAGTGCAAGGGGTTATTATGTAAATATGCATGTGATCTGAGTATTTAGATTTTATTTTGTGCAGATAACACAGCAAATGTAATGTGTCTGATGAAGTGGTGTCTCATGCTATAAAACATTACATAGAAGGGTTTTGTGGAAAATAAAGAATATTATACTGGATTTACTGAGTGTTATTCATCATCCGATCTGTTCCACACTGGTATATTGATGGTCAAGCGAACAACCCAAGACATAACCTGTAAATACTTCATATAGAAGTACAGGTACTCTGGACTCCTTTTGGAAATTGCAACCGAGAGAAGGTTCCCATTACAGCTGGGGGGGCTCCTCAGAAACTGAGGCCCCAACAAGGGAGGGAGGGAGAGGCTGGTGGGTAACTTTATAGTGTGGGACATAGAGTTTGGAGCTGGAGAAGGGAAGGATAGGGAGGTGAGGTGCCTGAGGGGTATCACAGCTTGAAGGGATAGAGAGTGGATCCTACAAATCACTAACGAAGTGAGAGCTGGGCAGGAGCTGGATGTCATTGTCCATCTTGGGACAAATGACCTAGCAATGGAGAGGGTAGGGGTAGTACAGGGAAACATCAGGGTGCTGGGGAGGGGTCTCAAGCAGATAGCACTCACAGTAGCTTTTTCCAAGGTACTTACTGTAAAGGGCACGGGACAGGCAAGGGTACCCCACAACAGGACATTTAATGACTGGTTGAAGGCATGGTGCATGGAAGAGGGATTTCGTTACATCAAGGAGTGGGGACCTACAGTATGTAGGAAGATATGTGCCTCTACAAGGGAGACAGCCTCAGGGTTTTATTTAACTCTAAAAATTGATTAGCATTTTGCTCATTAAAGTGCTAAAACATTGTGAAAATGCACAGCTCTTGCCTCGCTGTGTTTAACAAACATAACACTTCTAGAAAATCTATATAAATACGTTCTGTACAGTTAGTATTGTCCCAAGAAAAAAACTGCTATTCAATTATTTAAAACCCTGCAGCCTGCATTGTTCTAGGAAGAGGACTGCAGTCCTTGGTGGAGGTTTAGATGCTACTTGGCTGAGCATTTAAAATAGATGGGGGAGGCAGCAAAACTGAGAGAGGCACAAATTGCTCCCCAGATGGTAAAATGACAGAGCCCCTGAAGCAGAACCATTGGGTTCAAAGCACTGGGGTGTTTGGTACCATTCCTTCTTTTTGTACTCACTCCTAATGAACCTCTGCTACACTGCATACTTTCTTCACAGTATTTGTTCTTTTGGAGTGCAGTGTTTGTTTACTGTTTGTCAGTTTGTTTTGGAAACCACAGCACCACAATACAGAAGAGCACCAGTTGTTTTGGATTCTGATTGGTGAACCTGATTCTGAACTCCAGCAATCTAGGGAGGACAGTCTTCAAGAATGGGCTAGTTTCCAGTTCATCACTGCCTTCAGGAAAACCAATGAAATGAAGGATATTCTTTCTAACATGGCTTTCCAGATCCTTCATGTGGTCCAAAAGTTGGCACATCAGGTAGTCCAAGTGGTAGAGTCGAGTACTGAGAGAGTCTACCATGTCCTTATTGCAGGAGATGTGGAGTCCAGTATCAGATAGGTTCTCTGAAAGGTCAACTCATTCAGACTTTGTGTGCTGAGCTATAATTTTAAGATTCCTGATTTCTGTTAGGAGATTGCTGAACACTGCTAAACATTAATTTGATTTCCCCCCAAGTTGTTTGGGCTTGCTGCCACTCTCGACTTTGCTATGCTATTCTTGTAGTTTGGTCAGAGAGTGCCCTAAAGGCCCTAAGCAATTAACAACAGATTTTCTATGAACGACAATGACTGATAAATAAAAAATAGCTATACAAAAAAAATAGCTACACTGATATTCCAGGAATGGGCGGAGTGAGGACCGTCCAGAAGATGCTTGGATTGGCTTCCAGGTAAGCAGACAAAGATGGATTTTGAACAGGAGTATGATGAGACTAAATCAAGCAGCCATTTTCTAGGTGATTAAGCCACACTCCCCCCCCCCCAAGTGTAACACTGGTCAATGATTGCCCACTTAAGTACCAGGAATTATAGTTTGGGGATGGGATAATCTCATTCATCTTGTGATAAACTTCTGCTGGCAAAGGCTACAGGTCATAGATCTTTGGGGGGCTCCTGGTAGAGAACAGCTCCTTAACAGTTAAGACTGACATCAGTGTGCAGAACATAGGGTTTTGGGGTATGCATATACCAAAACTGGTAAGTTAGTCAATCAGGTGATGACTTCCCAAAATGCTATTTTGCAGGTGTCACACCGAGGTCCAAAGGGCTTATGAACCTTGAAGCAGGTGTTTCCTTCTTTGGGACTGACTTTCCAAGCCTTGTTGATTGGCGGGTATCCTTGGTTCAAGTTCAGCAGGGCATCTCCACATGAGCATTATCTTTGATGAAGTGCCTAATATACCCACAGAAGCCCAGGAATCATTACAGATCTTTACGTTTTCTAGGTCTAGGCCAGATCATCAGTGCCTCTACTTTACTGGGGCCCATTTGAATACCACAAGGGGACACAATTTGGCCTATGTATTTCACAAATGTATGGAAAAATGGCACTTGTCCATGGAAAGTTTAAGCACACATTCCTCAAGACAGCCCTGCACTTTGAATGGCCATGACATGTGTTCCTCTAATGTCTTGTCAAATACAATTATGTCATCCAAGCACACTGCTCCCTCGCTATAGCGAGCCTTGCTAACATGAAATTCCTCATATAACGAACATCCTGCTTGGTTCCCAACTTAAAGGCATGCTTTCAATGTCAGGACTGCAATTGTGATCAGCTGTTTGAATTTGCAGCTGTTTCAATCTCAATCAGGCAATTACAATTAATATTTAGTCTATTTAGGGCATGTCCTTGAGAGTATAAGATGTTGGGCAGACACAGAACCAGAGCGCAAGCAAAGTCAGAGCTGAGACAGGAACCAGAAAGAAAATATCTGGGTACTCGGTGCAGATTAAACTGGTCATCCTAGAGCATTCAAAAATGGAGAAAGCCTTAGTAAGATTGCTGCTGACACTGGTTATTCAAAATCAGCAATTTGCACATGGAAAAAGCAGGAAGATGAGAAAAGCTGATGAGGCTGACTTTGATAAAGCTACACAGATTTGGTTTGCATAGCAGCAGCGTAATAGGGTGCCAGTGTCAGGCTCAATTATTTACAAAAAGGCAGAGCAGTTTGCAACTGGCTGTGGCAATTTCAACACCAGCATGGATTTCACTGTGTTTGTATCACTGGTGAACAATGATCCAGTGACTATGTAGCTGCCTCTGAATTCATACCTCATCTAAAAAAAAAGAATTATGGTTGTGGGGAGGCACGCTGCTGAGCAAATCTACAATTATGACAAGACTGGACTATTCTGGAGGTGTTTACCAGATGTTACATTAGCTTCCAAAACAATCTAATGCTTCAAAGGGTTCTAAGGTCAGTAAGGACCGAGTGACCCTCCTAGTTTGTCCAAACAGTGTGGGGACCCACAAGAACAGACCCCTGTGTGTTGGCAAGTACAGAAATCCTTGGTGCTGCACCATGTCAGTCTCAGTGCCCTCCCTGTCAAATATTCCAGATGTAAAAATTCTTGGATGTCAAGTGAAATTTTCAAGTCCTGGTTTAACAACACTTTCGTATCAGTCAGTGCCCATCCGTGTCAAATAAAATTCCTACCAAAAGCCATTTTGCTGAAGAGCCAGTGCCCTGACCATCCACTAGAGGCAGCATTAAAATCCAGAGATGGCTGCATAGAAACTTTACATTTCCCCAAAACTACATCATAGAGAATTCAACCCCTACAGGGTGGAATCATTGCCACTTTTAAGAAACACTGTCGGAACTGGCTACTGGGTGACCTGGTCAGTGCAGGTGAGAGACCAAGGTTCCAGAGTTTCTAAAGAATATCCATCTGAAAAATGTCATGCATCTTGCAGAGGAGACCTGGGCAAGTGTTTCACAAAACACCATAAAACATTGTTGGAATGCCACCCTTGGCCCATCATATGCCGCTGGCAAAATGGAGCAAGACACAAATGACACTGCTGAAACTATGAGGCTAACAGCTGACCTGAAATTAGTGGAAAACAGTGCTGGTGTGGAAACCTTTATTGAAAACTGGCTTTTTAACAATGATACTTTGGCAACACATGACCAGCTGAACGATGACGCAATCATTGCCATAGAGGCAAACTGCATTCTTGAGGATAGCAGTGAATCAGAAGAAGATGAAATTGATAAATGGCCAGCAAGTACATAGAAGATACCAGGCATGGAAAAAGGCCAGGCATGCCTTGAATGCAAGGATGATGCTGGCCCTATAAAGCTTCTGCAGCTGAGGAAATTTATATTATACACATGTGACCTTTCTGCTAAGAAAAAATAAAAATAAATTCAGCTAAAGCTGCGACATTTGAGGGGTGCGTAAGGGGAGCTAAAATTTAAGAAATAAGGCATGACAGGGTGTGCGTTGTTGTGTAATAACTTCACTCCTGGGGTGGGTTGAAGCACGAGGCAAAGCTGAGTGCTTCCACCACCCCAGGAGTGAAGTTATTATACAATAACACACACCCTGGAGTGCCTTATTGCTATTATACAATGGCTCATTGTGATATAAAATAAAAAAATATATATATTTTTAGTAGATATTTAGTGAAACAGTATGTCTTTGTTTCTTAAGAGAAGAGCAAACAAATGAGCAATTAATCAATGACAGTGATGTTATTGTGTAATTACATCACCGTCTCAGGTATACACTGACCAATCAGAGTCCAGGAAATTTTCTTGCCATTGTTTGATGTGAAGTAAGTAACTGAATAACAAATACAGTACAGCACAAAAAAACTCACAAGCTATTTTTTATTTTAAACTGTGTGCAATTAAAAAAACATACTAGTGAGCTCTACTGTATATCAACCATTGTTTGAGTTATTTTGACGCTGCCCTCACTTTAGCAAATCCTCTGCTATAGTGGTCAGGACCGTTGACTCCCGATTTGTTCATTATTGCAAGTGAGCACTGTAAACCAGGTACTCCAACAGTTTGATGTCACCCACTGCTCTTCCCATAAGGCTTTGAAACATAGCAGGTGCACCAGAGATGCCTTGAGGCATGCACAGGAACTCATAATACCCCAACAGGCAAAATAAAGCTGTCATCACGGGCCATTGGGATTTGGTAATTTCCACTTCTTAAATCTAAAATCAAGAACTGGCAACTTCTGTTAAGACAGTCCAATGAATCTTGTAACTGAGGCATTCTATATTAATCTGGTATAGTGCAGTTATTAAGCATCTCATAATCAATGTGCATGCACACAGTTCCACTCTTTTTCCATACCACAACAACTGGGGATGCATGATAGCTTGTGGACTCCTGTATGATCCCAGTTCTTGCAAGTGCCAATACACATCATCAATGTTTGTGGGTGACAAAGGTCAAGCTCTTTCCCTGATGGGGCAACGACCATGCAGGTGGATATGGTGCTCTTCTCTAGTCATGCATCCCACCCCTCATTCCCTCACAGAGAACACATTGATTCTGGTAGACAACTCCAGGTTAATCTGGGCTCTTCACTCCTCAAGTATAAGCAGCTCCTCAAAGTCAAAGGCATCAGGGTCCATTTCCTGTCTTGGTCCATCAATGCCTGCCTTGGGCAGCATTAGCAGAGTACACTCTGGCCAATGTCCTACCTTTGGGAACTGTGATGGTCCTCTCTATCTCTTTCTAAACCTGGACCATAACCTGATGCACCATAGTATGTGCGTGGGCCAGTAACATGAGTGACTTGCCAGTAGCCCATCAGGTAAACCATGTTCTACCAAAGCACTGACCATGAACATTTGATTGGTAGCCTCCTTTTTCAGGTGGACAACCATGCCAATGGCTCACTCAGCATTTTTGGGCAGAGTAACCTCCTCTCATCTTGGCATCACACTATTCCATCTTCCCCATACTTATCTCCTGACAATTGCCGGTTGTGCTTCTGATAGACTTCCTTCACTAGTTCATAGATGGACAATGCCAAGCCCTGCCATCAAGCTTTTCACTCTTCACAGAGCTGCTTTGATCTCTCAAATATGTGGGCATTGGTGCAGAAGATCATCATGGAGATGTGCTTATATAGTCCAGACTCTGGACACACTATGGCCAGGGTTTCCATGGGTCCTCTAGCCTGAAAAATGTTTCAATTGTGCTTACGCAACTGGATGAGCTGTATGCTTGTGTGGCTTTGATACATTGTGACTGTTTGCCTCTCTATCAATGGGATATACCACCCTGAAGGGGTATGACACAAGGAACCCTAGAGGAGGGTTCCCCCCCATAAGTGCTGTGGGAATTATTCCCCTTAGCTAAAGATAGCTTAGTAAGAAGCCCACGGGAAAGAGAGACAAGCCGCTGGAGGAGGAGAAGGAGAGGTGGATGGTGGGGCAATGAGAAACGAATCCTGAAACAGTCCAGGAGGAGTGGCCTTTTAAAGCCTGATGGGGGAGTAACATTGTTGCTCCACCCATTGAACCTCAGGCTTAAATCCTTCCCATTCAATTGTGCTTACACAACTGGATGAGATGTATGCTTGTGTGATTTTGATACATTATGGTTGTTCGCCTCTCTAGCCATGGGATATACCACCCTGTAAGGGTACAATGCAAGGAACCCTAGAGGAGGGCTCCCCCCTATAGGTGCCATGGGAATTATTTCCTTGGCTAAAGGTAGCTTAGGAAGAAGCCCAAGAATACCAAAGGGTGTTGAGCCAAGAGGGCGACATCAGAATATACGAGACCAGAAAGTAAGGAGAGAGATGTAGATGGGAAGGACAGGAGAAGAACAAGATACGACAAGGACAAAAAATGAAATGAAAGCTGGCAAGATGCAGAAGGGTGGACTTCCTAAGGAGAGAGAGCGAGAGAGAACAGCTGGGGCCACTATCCGACTCCATCCAACAGCGGAACCTAACTACGGAACCTATGAAAGCACTAACCTTGTCTAATATTATGACCATTGGCATGGAGGAGAGGAAAAAAACCCTTTGAAGAGGAAACCTCTGGGGATCCATGGCCTAGGTTACATTCCCTCCAGGCTGAAGAGTGTTTTGATTAGTGACAGCTCAGCTACTGCAATTTAGAGTCGAGATTGAGGGAGGAGAAAAATATTCCAGTTTAGAGGAAGCTCTCGCTCCGTCCTTCTAAATGGACAGCTGTTAAAGGTTGTGAGTAATGTCTCTGCAACTAGACACTCAAAAGCAAAGAGGAGAGAAATGACTGCTGAGGCACTCATCTGGCCTATGCGAGCCTACGAAACAGACCAGGCTAACCAGAGGTAGTCTTGGTGGAGAATAGCGTAGAGGGTGCCTCTGAACCTGCTCGGGCAGCCAAAGGGGATCTGATGAAGAGAGCCCCACCTCTCACAGCTGGAAGTCATAAATTCTACATCCAGAGGTGTCGCCAGGATGAGGGACAACTGAAGGTCCACCTTGAGCGAAGACATTCCCGCTATGGGCCAGGGAGCAGAACCCCGCTCTGAACATCCCTGCTCTAGACTCAGACTTTGTGGGTGCAGAGCGAGATGGTTGGCTACAGGCTAGCCCAGAGCCAAGGAGCAATGGACATGGGACACATGTCTCCGAGTGGAGAGCCGATCAGTGAGGTAGCATAAGACCCAATGAGAGGTATGCTCAATTAATCGATGTGAATAAGAGGACCCTGAGGTTGGACTGAATGAAGGAGAGCCAGACTCATGTAATGAGGAAACTACCATTATTGGCAACTATGGGAGTACATGCCAACCAGGTCCATTGAGAGCCAAATTAGGAATGAATAGAATTGCATAAAGGTAGGAGCAAGATTGGCCGGGTGAAGCTGGCAGCCAATGGTGAGGTAGGCAGTGCCAAGAGAACATCTGAATAGGTTAGACTAGAACGAGGGGATAGGGTCAGAGGAGGAGACGCGTAAGCAGGGCAATATGCAGGAGGGAATATCAGGCCATTTGAATGAGTAGTGTATGGTGGTATAGTGAGATGGCAGGATAGGGAAGCCCCCAAAAAGAAAGCAGAAGTCAGAGAAGGAGAGGAAGGGAGGAAGGGTGGAGGAAATATGAAGAGGAGGGTGAGCACCCACCATTGGAAAGCATGGTCAGAGGGGAGACGATAGGTGCCCATGAAGAGGAAGCACAGGCAGGACAAAATAAAGAAAGTGTAAATGGTGTAACCAAGGCTGGACAGTGCAGATGAGCAAGGCAGGAAAATGCATTCCAAGCTCATGAGAGGTAAGAACAGCACAGCCCGAGCCGGCTACACAGGTAGCACAGAGTCGATTTGGAATGGCCTGATGACTGTACATCAAGACTGGAGATTCCACATACAAGATCTTGATGAACACTGGACTATAACCATATCAGCATTTGAGAACAACTAAAGACCAATTCATAGAGTGCTGGAGAACAAATCACATAAAATCATGACTGCAGCAGAAAGGGACAAGGAGAATATGAACACCTGTGAAACAAAGCAGTGGTGAGAACAAACACTGACAATGCCACAAGAAAGGATAATATACCAGGAACCAAGAATCCTATCAACACCGGGAACAGTTCTCAGACATTAAGTAATAATGAAAATGAATTTGAACAAAGGAAGGAAACAAGGAAGGGTGCTGTGAATAAATGATATGTGATCAGACTCGAATCAACGTGTCACCTTGGAACTAAGGATAGGACAGGCCTTAAATACAAGAAAGCAGTAGAGAAAGAAATCTGCTCTCAGCAGTCAAATGAGCAGAGAAGAGAAAGACACGACCATGACGTCCGGCAGCAGGGCGAAGCACCACGTAATACCATAGCGGAGGACAGTGATGCAAGTGAGTGGTGGAAAATGAGGAGCAGGAGAAGCAGAGGCACGCCAGCAACCAGCTGGAGTGTGCACTGAAACAGCAAAGGAGAGGCAGGAAGTGGAGTGAACCAAAAGGCAATTCTGCATGGCAAGGGGCAGGTGGTCCCATAGCAGAGACAGCGCTGTGAGCTAGAGCAGAAACACAGCGCAGGAGAAACTGAAGCAGTCAGCAGCCCCTGGATAGCAAGCCAGAAAATCCAGCAAAGCAGACCAGTGCAGAGGATGCAAGCAGAGTGCTGGAACTGGCAGAGCAAGGGTGAGTGACAGGATGTCCTCAGATGGCAAGCGGCTGGAAGGTAAGGCAGCGGCAGTGCACAGGAGTAAGCTGCAAAAACCTACATCAACAGGGCTCAGGACAGGGCAGGCCAAAAATGAGGGATGCCCAAAGGCTGCAAAAAGATGAGGCAAGAAAAGCGAGTGAGAAACCTGAGCTCCAGAGGAACCAGGAAATGGATGCAAACCATGAAGAGAGAGCGGGGGATGAGAGTGAGTGACATGAGCGGCAGGGAAACTGTGCGAAGAGTGGGGAAGGCAGAGACAGAGAGACGGGAGGGGAGCAGCCGGAGGCAGAATGAGGAAAAAATGAGAAATGGGAGCTGGAGAAAGGAGCAGCCGATGGAGCCTTCGGCTGCAACGAGAAATTAATCCTGTAACAGTCCAGGAGGAGTGGCCTTTTAAGGCCTGATGGGGGAGTGACATTGTTGCTTTGCCCATTGAACCTCATGCTTAAAGTCTTCCCAATTCAGGAAATAAATATCTACAACTATGCATCTCAGGTAGGGATACTCTTTGTCACTGAGGCCCAACATATCGGGCCATTGTAGGAGTAAAAGATGGAGATGGATCAATGTCTTTTCATAGAAGTCCTTAAATATTAGAGTAACCTGAGACCCATTGTTTAGCACAGCCCAAACCCATTGTCCTTCAGCCTTGACATACAGTATGTCTTCAACAAGGGCCTGACCAGCTTATCCATGCCAACTGGTTGGTTCTGCTGTCTTTACAGTTGAGCTGGCGACATTTTAGGGAAGCATCTTATTGCCAGGACTCCAGTACACTCTCATACTGGGCCCCACTGGTGTTTCCTTGTTGTAGTTTATGAGCTGATCATTTGCTTTTGGAGATCTTCTGTACCCCAGGAATCCCATTGCAGGTGCCCAATTCTCCCACATCAGGAACAAATATCCTTCTCAGTCCCTGAGGACCTTGAGGCCAGCTTTTCCTTATTTCTTTATTCTTCTCTCGAGAGGTGGTGCTCCAGCAAGCCATCTCAGTCAAAGCTGGTGGGGGTCTCCCCCATCTATCCATCCATCCTTGCATTGCTCTATCACCATTTGAGTCAAGCTCTCAATCCATGCTGGGATTTCTGACATCCCAGGAACACCTTGCCCGGTCACTGGGATGCTTCCCATCACAGGCGAGAGTTGAGCATTCTAATTGGCAGTCACAGAAAACAGTCGCTATTCCTGCTCCCTTACTTTTTCACCTTTTTATTTATTTTTATTTCTTTATGTTTTTGATAACCGGGTAAGTGAACTGATCCAATGGACCATTTTCAGCCACAACCCAACCACAGAGTGGTAGCAAGAGTCAACAACAAAATACATAACATGGGTAAGATACAGTATAGTTCTACATGAGAATACATATGCCATGTGGTCAGGAACTCGAGACAGTATGTTTCATGATCAAATACAGATATTACAGTCGGTGATTGTTACAGGAGTGCAAGATGCCCAACATGCAATAATGTAACGCATGGTTGGCTGTCTAGTACAGAGTGATAATATAGTACAGAAAAAGAAAAATAGCAAAAACATTAACTTCCATCTGTTATGGGAGCTACAGTGGTTGTAGTGCTCAAGGGTTGTCAGAGGAGCAGTTACACCGAGTCTCAGTGAGAAGCCAGCCCTTCAAGTTTGTTTTGAAAGACAAGTGGGAGGGTGATGCGCGAGTGGAAGATGGGAGACAGTTCCAGAGGGAGGAGGCTGAGACAGAGAAGGCCTTACTGCCCATCTTTGTTGAGATACACAGAACTTCCAGAGGGGTGACAGAGGAGTCCCTGGGATTTCTAGAGGCTGTCCTTATAGCCAGGAGTGAAGCATAGGGGGACTCCAGATAATACCTGAGGAAGTAGTCAACCAGGCAACCCATAGCATAGACAAATTGGCCTTGAAGAGGGAGCCAGCCAAGAGACTGACAGAGTACACAGTGATGGGTATTATGAGGAGCATGGAGGACAAAGCGACATATGAAATTATACGTGGTGTTCAGTCTGGAGTGAAGAGAAACGGGCATGACAGAATAAATAGGGGAACAGTAGTCCAGAAGAGGCAGAAATTACCTTGTGCAGTTGTCAGATGAGCTTCAAAGGACAAGAGATGCTTAATGCGGTAGGCAGCATCTAGTTTTTGGTGAATTTTCCTCACTGTGAGATTTATGTGCTCATTGAAGGTAAGAGAGGTTCCAGGCATCACCCCCAGATATTTAAACATGGAGACAGTTTCAAGGGGAGAGCCTGCCGGAGTGAGCACCGTGAGAGATGTGTTGGCTATGGCGACCTTGGCAATGAATGGTTTGGAGCTGAAGAGCATGGCTTTTGTTTTTTTCTCATTTACAAGTAGCTTGCTAGAGAGGAACCAATTGTGCGCGGCGCTGTAATTGTGTGTGAATGTGGAGGAGATGGATTGCGGGGACTTATTGCTATGATATAGAACAAGGTCATCTGTGTAAAGTAGAGCATTGCAGTTCAGACTAGTAGATCCCATTACAGGGGTAACTTATCCTTGCAGTCCTTGAGAAGAGATTCATGAGTATCTGGCTGGCATAAATTATATTTATTTATTTAACTGTGATGACCGGGTAAGTTCACTGGTGGAAGAAGGCTTTTTCAGGCATGACCCGGGTGCCAATACACAGAAAAAGTATACAGTTATAGTGGTACATAAACAGCAAGTGATTACAATATATACAGAACAATATGTGAGGAGGAATATATACAGAACGGTGATAACCTGTTATGATGAAACAACATCATGTGCAGCAAGGGAAGGAATGACAATATACACAGTGCAATGTTCACATGAGTTCGCTTACAGAAAGTGCAAAAGGGTGGGACAGGTGTATCTCAATACAGTTACTTAATAGGAGGGAATAGAAAAGGAGTGCAAGTGGTACGAGGTAACAGGATAGGGTGAGGAGGAAAATGGGGGGTGTTAGTGGGAATACTGACATACGACAGAGAAGTAGTAGGATTTCAGATGGTTTATAAAGGCTTGGGGAGAGGTAGCTTTTCTTATGGGGGGAGGTATTGTGTTCCATATGGTGGCAGCACAGTAAGAAAAGGACTGCTGACCCATACTGGTACGAAACAGTGGGATGACAATGTTGTTGTGGGAGGAAGATCTGTAAGTTGGTAGATTAACAAGAGGGATCTGCCTGGCTAGGTAAGGCAGGTCGCCAGTATGCAGAGTTTTGTTGATGAGGGAGGCAAGAGCAAGGTATGCTTTGAGTTCTGGAGCTAGACAGTTGAGGTTGTTGAGCACTGTGCAATTGCATATATTGCAGCAGCAGCCAGAGGCAAATCTGGCTATGTTATAATAGAGAGCATGCTTTTTTTGTAGAACAGATTTGCTGGCAGCACTGATGACTGCCAAGCCATATTCGAGCATGGAGAGATTAGCCTTAGCAATTTTAACCTTGGTATCAGGGGGTCAAGAAGTGGCAGACTCTATAAAGAGATCCCAGTTTTTTGTGAACTGATGATATGGAGTGCTGGACGTGACTTTCAAAAGAGACAAGGGGTCAAGGTGTACTCCAAGGTACTTGAAGGAGAGGGTCTTTTCAAGGGGGAGCCATTTCCACTGTCAATATTAAACAGAGGGGAGAGTTTGAAAAGTTTTTGCTAGGATCCAAACAGCATGGACAGTGTTTTAGGTAGATTTAGAACCATTTTTACTTGAGAGAGCCAGGCTTGCAGCCTGACAAATGAGTTGGTGAGGGAGCTATTGATGGAAGTAATGTTATCACTATGAGTGTAGAGGACACATCATCGGTGTAAAGAAGTGTTTTAATTGGTCTGCAGATGATAGGGATATCATTAATAAAAATAGAGAATAAGAGGGGCCCTAGAATGGAGCCTTGGAGGATTCCAGTGAGGATGAGATTCACTCCAGATAAGGTGTTTCTGATTTTGATGGCTTGCTGGTGATGGTGCAGGTGATCGTTGAACTATGCTATTAATACTCCCACAGTCACCTGCTGTACTCTGGTCCCATCCATAGTTTTCACATCCAAACGTCTTTTCTGGTGGGTACATTGGATAACCTTCTCCATCCTCACAATAAACTCTGACATCTTCCCCTCTGTCTGTCAGAGGAGATCGAGCTGCATCATAATTTTCCCAGGCTTCTCTGCACTCCCAGACATATGCTCCAAAGTGGTCGGATGCTCCTCTACTGTCGAATCAGCCTTTGAGGTTAAGAGGGCTCATATGGTGAGCAAGGCTGGACCCTGCAAAACCTCTTCGAATGGTTGGAGAATTTAAATCCTGCACCATTAATGTAGCTTACTTGCTCCAGGTATCAAAATATGCCCCCCCCCCCAGTAGGTGGAGGCCTTGTCCCAGAAAAGAGTCTAAATCACCTGTACTTACTGTGCTCCCCAAAAGGGTGGGTCATCTGCTCCAGCAACCATCCCACGGCATCTAATATCGCTGCCACAGGGGCCACGTTCAGCCTCCACGGGGTCCAACAGTTTCTTCAAGTCCTTAGCAATTTTTCATTTCTTGGTCAGCAACTCCTTTGCTCATAACATCCAATCAGTTCCCACCCTGGGGTTGAGATCACTGTCTGTGTGCTCTCCTGGCAAAACAATTGCCACTTACATCGTCCATCCTACCCATAGTGCCGATAGTTGGCAGCATGTCTGGGTCTATATCTTGAACACTTTCAATGACAATTCCTGAGATTCTGGTGTCCGAATCACATATCCCCTGCCGTTCCTTAAGTTTCCAAAGAACAGTGAGGAGTTTGTCCAATGTCCCCATGATCTCTCATGCTTGCTCAATCCAAAGGGGATGTTTTGCACCAAAAGTACCTTCATAGGGTTGTACCCCACCACTTTACAACAATTTTCCATGTCTTTAAATGCATGGTGTTTGCAGTGTTTGTCAACTTTTTTGAGAGGAGGGGGTTGGATTGATTGTTTTACCACGCTGGTGGTCCACAAGGGTGGCTTGTTGGTAATTCAGTATAATAAATGAGGAACTTGACTCATTAAAATTTTTTCTGTAATGCATTTCATTGGTAAAAGACCAACTTCATCAAGGAGAATCTGATCATCAGTTAGCAGTCCAATAAACTTTCAATTAATTTTATCTTATTAAACTCTTTGGGTCCGATTCTCAAAGCGGGGCTTGGAGTGGCACAAGCTGTGGCATAAAAGCAGCTTGCATGGATGCCCCTGCACCAGAGACCCTGCACTCTATTTTTATTCAGGCAAAGTCCCGGTAGCTAAGTCCTGCAGCTTGCGGCAACCGGGGCTGTGCGCCTAACAGATGGCACACCAGCAGTGTGTGTTGTAAGCCAAGGGACAGCCTTGCACCACTCTAGTCCCTGTCAGGCTAGCAGCCCCCTTCCCCAAACCCTGACTGTTGCATTACCAGTAATGTGTTAACATTATCATGACCCCCCTCCCCGATTATGCCATTGACAGTTATGTTTACCATTAACATGACCCCCTCCCTGATACCTGATGCCACCATTGCCACTATACAACTGAAGACTCCCTTAACCTGGTGATCTAGTGCCCCCCCCCAGCAGGTAGTACCCATCACCCTGCTTCCCCCATCCCGTAATAGAGCCAGCACCAGCACAACCCTCCTCTCATCTCCGCGGCCAGCACCGACTGAACTGTCATTCTGATCACTGTACACATATAGGGTATGCACACCATCTGTGTACAGTACACATGTACAGCAATCGGAATGACAGTGCAGTCAGTGTCAGCCATGAAGGTGAGAGGAGTGCTGTGCCAGTGCCAGCTCTATTACGGGATGGGGAGAAGCTGGATGGTGGGCACTACCTGTTGGGGAGGCCATTAGATCATCAGGTTAAGGGGATCTTCAGGTGTATAGTGGCAATTGAGGCATTAGGTATCTGGGAGGGGGCTTGTTAATGTTTCACATGCATAATCGGGGGAGGGGATCATGTTAATGGTTAACATAACTGTCAATGACACAATTGGGGCCGGGATCATGTTAATGATTAATATAACTGTCAATGGCACAATCAGGAAGGGGGGCATGATAATGGTTACCATTAGTGGCCATGCCACATTCGGGGTTTTGGGGAGGGGTGCTCAATGCCCCATACGGGTCAGCTCTCTCTAAGAGGGACATTTTCTAAGTCCCATCAGACCAGCCCCAGCTGGTCTAAGGGTGCTTAGAATGTCTCCTTCTGGGGTGGTTTTGAGAATTCCAATATCAGGCATGTGGCAGCTTACACCTGCCACAACCCCCCTTGAGCCATGTCACAGCCCATTTGAGGGCGCACAGATGGCGCAAGTCCTGTTTTGGGGCAGGCAGCCTGCAGTTGATGCAGGCCACCTTTGAGAATAATTCCATGGGCAAGTTTTGATGCAAGTGGCTACTTACGCCACTCCTGTTTGGCGGAGGCACCTTGCGTCAGTCCTGGGGCTTTGAGAATCAGGCCCTTTGTTTCATTTTCTACATGAAAAAAGGATGAGCCAGGAACAACCCCTAATAATATTAAGTGGCAGAGAGGTCTTTTGTTGGAAAATGTATTGGCTTTTAAGCCATGCAATCTTTTAACTGCCTCATGTAATTAACTGCAAGTCTTTTATTTCTGCCAGAATCTCAGCTCTTCAGTAGTTTTCAACATCAGCCTAATTTCTCAGGTGGCAAGCGTTTCTTTCTTTCTTTCTTTTTTTTTTTTTTTTTTTTTCACAGTTTCTAGTTTTAAGGCTCCCTGCCCTCTGTGTCTTATCTCCTTCAAGCTCCCCCAAAGCAAACCTTATGTTCCCCTTATCTGGCATTCTGAAGGTGCTGTCCCCCATAGAGCCATGATTTACTCCTTAGGCAGGGATGAGGTAGAGGGCTACACCCTCAAACATTTCTAGTTTCTTCAGAGTGGCAGTCTTAGAGACCTAGGCAGGGAGACTGTATGGTGCACTGGAGGGCCATCATCATAAGGCCCTGAGCTTTTTCCCAGTTTCTCCCCAGCCCACAGGAGCCACGCACGTGAGAACTGAAAGGGTACAGGTGTGCTAAAGCGACGTCACCTTCTCCCACTCCTAGTCTGGCCATGCCCTACCTTCTCCTATATCCAGGGGTGGTATGGAGGTAGCAGATAGGACACTCCCCACACAGGGAAGAAGTGTATCCTCTGGAATGCTCAATCCTTTCTCACAGCTGTCCCTCCGATGACCTGGGCTCACTCCCGAGCCTGGGCCACCAGCCTCGCAAGTGGTAGCACTAACTCTGCACTAACAGGCCCACTCACAACTGTAATGTCTTGGTGAATTTGCTAGAGAGGGATGCCTTCAACTTGTTGGTAAGCCAGAGACCTGATCTCAGTGGTGCCTCCAAGATGTAAGGCCCCTGAAGGGTGGGCATTCTCCCAATTAGCTTAAAGATAAGGTACGCCACTACCCTACACTGCCATTGAATTGCTGTAGATGTTTAGGTGGCTCCAAGGTTTGTTTTTTCCTTCACTAGTGAGAAAGGGTTCATATCCAGATAGTAGAAATTGCATTGTACCACCACCTAGACAAGGGTTAAACTAGCCTGGTGAATGGTTAGTACAATCCCTTAGGATGCTGTACCTGCCCACCACCTCGTTGTGGTCACCCCTTCCACAGGCCCCAAACAGTAGCAATCAGTTCCCTCCAACTAACATGCACTTACCCTCAAGTAGACAATTATGATCAATAGTTTAAACAAACACAAGTTTATGTGAGGAAATGAACCTTAATGAAGGTAAAAACAATCTCAGGGGTCATCTCCAGTCCTCCAACAGCTGTGACTGCCATTGATCCCGCCTCACTCTCCTCCCTCCCTCTCCCATGACAAGCGCCTCTGGCTTGCTTACCCCCTTCCCATCCCTCATACTCTATCTTCTGAATTTCTCTATATATGTGCCTATATGCTAATCTGTGCGTGCAGCGCACTAAATTTGTTAGGAACTGATTGAGAGCCTATAATTGTATTTTACCATGTCTCAAGCATGTTCTGTTTCCTGCACTGTATTTACCTATTGTTGTAATGTTCTACAGTATCTTTTGTGATGTGGAACCTTTGTAAATGAGTCTTTGACTCAAAGGTATTTTCCGAATCTGGAATAAATAAATAAATAAATAAAAGGGTTAGATGACTGTATTGAAATAGTCAGTTGTAGCCTGAACAATCTTCCAGCATCCTACGTGGGCTTGGTCTAAACCTGTGACCCATTTTACTTGCCCTGAGCAGGATCAGACAAATGAAACATGTTTCCAGGCTGCCACTTACAGTGCCTTCAGAAAGTATTCACCCCCCTTGGATTTTGTCACATTTTGTTGTGTTACTACCAGAATTTTTAATGCATTGAAATTATTTTTCCCCCTTGATTCACACAGCATACTCAACAATTTAAAGGGGCAAAAATATTTGTATTGTGTAACAGAAATTAATGAAACATTAAAAACTGAAATATCTTGTTTACTTAAGTATTCACCCCCCTGAGTCAATACTTTGTAGAAGCACCGTTTGCAGCAATTACAGCTTTGTGTCTTCTTGGGTATGTCTGTATCAGCTTTGCACATCTGGATTTGGGAATTTTCGCCCATTCTGCCTTGCAGATTTGCTCAAGCTCTGTCAAGTTGGATGGGGAACGTCGGTGAACCGCAATCTTTAAGTTTTTCCACAGATTCTCAATGGGATTCAAGTGGCTTTGGCTGGGCCACTCAAGGACATTCACCTTCTTGTTCTGAAGCCACTCCAGTGTTGCTTTGGCTGTATGCTTGGGGTCGTTGTCCTGTTGGAACGTAAATCTTCGCCCCAGTCCAAGGTCTATCGCAGACTGATGCAGGTTCTCCTCAAGGATGTGCCTGTATTTGGCTCCATTCATTGTTCCCTCTATCCTGACAAGTGCCCCAGTCCCTGCCGCTGAAAAGCATCCCATAACATGATGCTGCCACCACCATGCTTCATGGTAGGGATGGTGTTACACGGATGATGAGCTGTATTCAGTTTGCGCCAGGCACAGCACTTTGCATTCAGGCCAAAGAGTTCAATTTTTGTTTCATCAGACCAGAGAATCTTTTGCCACATGGTCTCAGTCTGCCACGTGCCTTTTTGCAAACTCCAGGTGTGCTATTATGTGGCCTTTTCTCAGGAGTGGCTTCCGTCTAGCCACTCTCCATAGAGGCTACATCTATGAAGTGCTGCAGAGATTGTTGTCCTCTGGACAGGTTCTCCATCTCAGCCATGGAACTCTGTAGTTCTGTCAGGGTGGTCATTGGGTTCTTGGTCACTTCCCTGACCAAGGTCCTTCTTGCCCGGTTGCTCAGTTTGGGAGGACGGCCTGCTCTAGGAAGAGTCTGGGTGGTTCCATAATCTTTCCATTTCCTAATGATGGACTTGACTATGCTCCTGGGAACTTTCAACACCCTTCTATCATGGAGTTCTATGGACAGCACCTTGGTCTTCATGGTAGAGTTTCTGCTCTGACGTAAACAGTCAACAGTGGGACCTTATATAGACCAGTGTATTTCCTCTGAAATCATGTCAACCATTTGAACTGACCACAGGTGGACTCCATTCAAGTTTTAGAGTGATCTCACAAGGAAATTGGATGTACCTGAGCTCAATTTGGAGTGTCATAGCAAAGGGGGTGAATACTAATCAACTCAAGACATTTCAGGTTTTTATTTTAAATTACATGTACAAAAAATTCCAGAAGTTTCATTCCACTTTGACATTATAGAGTAATTTGTGTAGATACATGACAAAAAAATCCCATATAAATGTATTTTAATTTGAGTTTGTAACATCACAAAATGTGACAAAATCCAAGGGGGGGTGAATACTTTCTGAAGGTACTGTAAAAGGTCCTCCTAAATATAGCTCTAAAACTCAGCCTGCCACACACCATGATCCCCAGTACTGCGTGGAGATGGTTGCTCTTATGTACTGAAAGCACTGCCCTCTCTGATATACTGGTACTGATACTGGTATTACCCCTTTTGATGGAGCTCTGTTATACGTTACTGGGTATTCAGTGGCTGAATCCACTTAGGCCATAGAATGGTGCAGCTGGTTGGCCAACGGTGGTGCACTTTAACATTTAGGCTGCCGACAGAATTAGAACGTATAGGGATTTTGGACTGATATATCAGTCCACAGCCATGCAAGGGTTAAATTAACAGATCGCAACTGCTCAACAGAAACCCTCAAACCCAAAGGTCATGTAATTGCTAAAATAGCAAAGCACAAACTTCAACCCTGAGGTATTTGTAAACTCCTGGCCCAATGTCAAAATGCAGTGAAAAAGTCCCCTACTACATTACAGTTCCCTTGTAGCAGAGGCAAGCCCTAATCTTACTCATGGTCCCGGCACTGGTGGATCCTCCCTCATGATGTAAGACTCTGGAACATACTTCTTAGCATTCTTGATAAGTCACGTTAGTGGTCTCTATGGTCTCCCGCTTCCACTCATTCTCTAATATCTGCATCACTGATGCAAGCTAGAGGTTCAGCTGTGGTACATTGATCAGGCTACTAAGTGTCTGCACTGACCCACACGTCTAGGCCACTGCACCCTCAGAGCAGTAACAGCCTAACATTAGGCTATTATACCCATTTGCAGACCCACAGCAGTCCTGAGTGGTGGCACCTTCTTGTGCTGTCTTTCTCTTTCTTTGTCTGGCAGTACACTCTGTCAACTGACATGCTGGCTAGCACAAGAATGCTTCACTTTTCTTTCCCTAAGAAGCCAGCCTTTACTCACAGTGTGTCACTTTGCAGACACACAGTCTGTCACAGCTCAGCTTGAACTCTCTTGAATAGCAATCCCACTTGAACGAGATATCTCCAAGATCTGACTGAGGCTCAGCTCAGTCCCTGCTCGTCTTGGTGCAAATCACAAGTCCCGTTGGTCTAAAGGGTTGTCAATTCACCAAGGCTGTCCTGGAAGTCTGATTCATGACAGGCAATTGGCTAGTGAAAGAGATTAGGGGTTTCTGGGATGAGTGTTATGATGGGAAGAGATCCTGGTTATGAAGGGTATCTCCAAGAGCTTTCTTTGCAATTTGTGAATAAATAACTAGCTCTATCAAGCATGTCAGTTTTAGAAAACAAAAGCATGTATAGGAATGTTGTATTACAAGGACGGTACATTTCCTATGGGACCTATATGCTCCCTGTTGATTAGATAATAAAAGTATTGAATGTAAACCTAATAAAAACCATGATTACAAAATAACCAACTACCTATTGTCTAATGTCTTTAAAAGTCCAGTTGCAAAACTGTGCCCTTTAAAAGAAAAACAGGCCCCTTTTCTCTAACCATTAACACACACAGTCTTTCAGATGCACACAGGACAGCTTCCCTTGCTCTAACATGCAGAAGAAAGGCGTTGCTGCACAGACAGTTAGCTCAAATGGATTTAACTGCTGGCAGCTTGCAGTGTTTGCGTGGGCGCAGGGCTGCCAAGGAGACTCACAAATCTTTGGCCCACTGTTCTTCCTAGATGCAAGCTGTGGCATCATCTCCCTTTCCAACAGGGCCTATCATTGCTCAACCCACATACTTGTATTTACTTTTTTTTATTTTACATCTCATGGATAACCCATCTGAGATATAACATCTTGTTTTCAGTAGGGTCTGCTTAACCCCATTTCTGCAGCTGGGTGGACTCAAGCACTGGAAGGTTAAGTGACTTGCTCACCCCTCCCATACAATGAGTATTTGGCACATGTGGGGATTAAGCCTATGAGCTCCTGATTCCTAAACTAATACCCTAACCACTAGACCACACTGTGTCCAGACTTACTCATTAGCTCCTAGTGTGATTACAGAGGTGACTTTTAGTGATTTATCAGAGTGGAGAGCCATTCGCCTTTGAGATCCTCTGACACTGATCCTCCTGCAAGGCCCTCATTCACCATTAGACTATTGCTTGTCTCCACAGTAGCAGCACTGTCTAACAAGGGGCAGCAGCAAATACTAGTCTGGGGGAAGAGGAATGATGCTGGACAGCTCTTCTGTCTTTCAGAAGGGCTCTGATTTTCTCTCATTAGAGAGACCCTGTCAGCCCAGAAAGTTTCAAATCCTAGCTCTATCGCCTACAGATATACTAGTGTGGTAATTGTATGGTGTTTAAAGCACACAACCTACGTGATCCAGGACATCTGGAGTCAGATCTGAGCTCCCCAAAAATCTGGTCTACTGCTTAGAACAAAGAGCACTGATCAGAGATCTGGTTTAAATTCTAACTTTCTTGTAAACTGTAGTAAGAAAGAAAAAATGTTCTGCACCAGGGATCAAACCTGGGCACCCCTCAACTATTGTCCTGGTTCTCTGCCGCTTTGTTATCATTCCACATGGTGAAACAGAAGGTTTCTAGACAAGGGACCCTTGTTAAGAGAAAGCACAGCCTGCATTGTGTTCTCCCCCCTCCCCACCACCATACATTGCTGCAATCTAGTTTAGTAATGAACTCTTTGCCAGTTTGAAGTAATGATTCCCATCCAGTTACATTCAAACCTAGGCAAGCCTCAAAGTCTCAGCTAAAACTAATTAAGCTCACTGCAACAAACAAGTTACAGTTCAGTGTTTGGAAAGCCTATTTCAAACCTTGTTGAAACTCTATCACTGACATCAGCAATAACATCTAACAATTTCTCTCATACTACATAAATTGTAGCGAGAATGAAAAAATGTTCCATTCTGAGAATTGAGCCCAGTTCTCTTTCAACTATTTTTCTGGTGCTATGCCACCGTGTGATTGTTTCACGTGGTGAGACAGAAATTTTCTGCACAAGAGATCCTTGCTATGAGAAAATACGTCCTGCATTGAGTGCAGACACCCCCCACCACCACCACCACTATCACCACCACCACCACCACCATACACAGCTGCAAAGGAGTTCAGTAATGAACTCTTTGGCAGCTTGCAGTATTGCTTCCCATCAAGTTGCATTCAAACCTAGATAAGCCTCAAAATCTCAGCTAGCGCTAATTAAGTTGACAACAACAAACAAATAACAGTTCAATGTTCTGAAAAGTCTGCTTTGGACCTTGCTAAAACTATCACTAACATCAGAAATGGCATCTAACAGTTTCTTTCACACTACATAAAATGTAGTGAGAAACAAAATAAATTCCACACTGGGGATCAAACTCTGCAACCCCCCCCCCCCACTACCAAACTACTGTCCTTGTGCTCTGCTAGTGTACTGTCTTTCTATGTGGGGGAAACAGAAGGATGCTAGACAAAAGACCCATGCTATGAGAAAACACAGCCTGCATTGAGTGCAGACCCCACTCTCATAAACAGCTACAGTGGAGTTCAGTAATGAGCTCTTTATAAACTTGAAGTAATGCTTCTCACTGAGTTGCATTCAAACCCAGATGATCCTCAAAGACAGCCGGAACTAATTAAATTGACTGCAACAAAGAAGAACTAGTTCAATGTTCTGAAAGTCTGTTTCACACCTTGCTGAAATTCTATCAGTGACATCAGCAATGACATATAACAATTTCTCTTATACTACAGAAACTGTAGTGAGAAAGAAAAAAATGTTCCGCATTGGGGATCGAACCCAGGCTTGTGTAGGTCTGAAAAACTATGCCAAAACCTAAAAGCCCTATCACTGATATCATCAGTAACACCATGATGTTTACAGCACTCAGATTGAATGTAACATTAAACTTGGCTAAATGCAGAAAAGAACATGTTTGACCACAAGAAGTGCTTACAAGCTTATGCTTGTTGGTGCCCTACCACAGCTTCTATAGGAAAATATTACTGACAGGTTCAGTGCAATTTTCTTTTACTGTGTAGCTTCTTTCCTGATTTATAGTTGATTTAGTAGTACTACCTGAAAATAATGACTTAGACCTATTTCTTTTACAAGGTTACATAGTGATTAGCATGCCTCCTGCAACAATTACTGTAGGTGAAATATTATGAACCCATGTATTGCATCATCAATGAATCCATGCTAAAAATTATATTACTATATTTTCAGCAGCTCTAAAGCTCATGCATTGTCCCAAATCTACCTTCAACAGTAGTATGTTATTTTTGTACTCAACTTTGGTCACCTAATGCACAATACCCCTTTTTCAAACAGGTCCAGGTCAAGAAGGGCTTTCCTTCAATCTCCATGCCCTGATTCCTTTACAAACACATGATAGCCACTTAATATTAGTAATGTTATTCATAAGAACTGGATACCGTTGAGTCAGGACTCATTTTCAAAGGTTTCCGGTTGCAGCAGGATCTGATTACAGCTTGCAGAAGGTACAATTTATACATTATAGATTAAGTACAAAGATTTTCACCACAGTTACAACAACATTTAACGTTTCAATTATCCCTCACAAGTAGAGAGGCCCTTAGAACCCAACTGTTAGACTGTTGCAAATTATAGTTACCTTCCATGTATGTCTCACACAGATAGATAAAACCCCATCATATTAAGCAAATGACATAAGTCAGTACGGGGTGTAGTCACCCATGCCATGGAGTCTCCAAGCTTGCTGAGGTACAGCATGGCCTCAGCTATGAGCAGTGCAGAATCTACAATCCTCTTATCCAGCCAAACATGGTAGTGGGAGGGGGTGGACCAAGCATAGATCAATTTGCAGGTTGTTCCAAGCCAGAGGGCCAGGGTGGGAGAAGAAGCTGGAGCCTAATCTGATGTTCATGTGAGGGACAATGTTTTCCAGTCCTGCTGCAAGTTTAAACCCCTCCTAGACTGATCTGGGCTCTGCCAAGACCAGGATGAAGTCAGATACCTTAGCCGTGGTACATTTGTACATGAGGAGTAGCTTAGAGGCATAGTCACAGCATTGTAATATCAAAAATGTTACCAGTGTCGCTGTCTCTATTCATAAAGTACACAGTACTATTTGGATGTTATGCCCACCAGGTGGAGTCTCAGGGAGGTGGGTTAGCCTCTTGTGACCATCTCACCAATTAAACTAATCCTAGAGACTGGTGTTCTGACTGCTTGGTGTGCTTTCCAGTGATTCCAAGACTATACGTGATGGCATGAATGTGAACGACTCTAAAACACATCAGAGGTTTGGTGAGTAGTAACCCTCCTTTGTATAATTCCTGGTACATAGAAACATGGAATCTGATGGCAGAAAAGGAGCTCTAGGCCTACCCAGTCTGCTCATTTTCCCTACTTACTGCAAAAATCGCAGCCCCTACTTGATCTCCAGCTTTACCCTCTTTTTCCTATTGCTACGATTCCCTTATGCTTGCCACATTCATTTTTGAATTCCCTACTGAATTTGTCCCCACCACCTCCGCTAGGAGACTGTTCCATGCATCCACCGCCCTTTCCGTGAAGAAATACTTCCTCACGTTACCTCTTAGTCTTCCCCCTTCCAGCCTCATGTCATGTCCCCTTGTTGTAGAACATCTCCTTTTCTGAATGATACTACCTCCTGTACCTTATTTATGCCCTTGAGATACTTGAAGGTCTCTGTCATATCCCCCCCTGTTCTCTCCTCCAGGGTATACATATTGAGATCCTCCAGTCTCTCCTCTTATGTCATTTGGTGCAGGCTCTGCACCATTTTTGTTGCCCTTTTCTGAACTGCCTCTACCCTGTCGATGTCCTTACAAAGATGTGGCCTCCAGAACTGGACATAGTACTCCAGATAAGGTCTCACTAGTGATTTGTACAGCAGTATCACCATCACCTTTCTTCTGCTGGTGATACCTCTCCCAATGCACCCCAGTACCCCATCAGTTCTCTACACAGCCTTGGCACATTGTTTGGCCACCTTTAGGTCATCAGATATGATTACCCATAGATTCCTTTCCTGTTTGGTGGTCATCAGTATCTCTCCCCATCATTTAAGCCTTCCCTGGGTTCCTGTGCCCCAAATACACGACTTTGCACTTTTTTCCATTGAATCTTAACTGCCACACTCTTGACCATTCCTCTAGTTTACATCTGTCCCTCCTCATTTTTTCCACCCCCTCCTGGAGTGTCCACCCTGTGGTACATCTTAGTGTCATCTGCAAAGAGGTACTCCTTCCCTTCCCTTCCAGCCCCTCCAAAATGTCACTTATGAAGACATTAAATAGGACTGGCCCCAAAACTGATCCATGTGGTACTCCACTGGTCACCTTCCATTCCTTGGATTTTGTTCTATTTACCACCACACTCTGTGTTCTGTCCCGCAACCAATTTCTAACCCAGTTTACCTCCTTTGGACCCATTCCCAGATTGCCCAGATTGTTTACAAGCCTCTGATGTGGAACAGTGTCGAAGGCCTTGCTGAAATCCAGTTTAGGCCACATCCACTGCTCCTCCCTGATCCACTTCCCTGGTTACCCAGCCAAAGAAATCTATCAGATTTGTCTGACATGCCCTTTCCACTGTGAATCCATGCTGCCTCAGATCCTGTGCTCCACTGGATTCAAGATGTCCAACAATCCTTTCTTTTAGCAGTGATTCCATAATTTTCCTCACCACAGAGGTCAGGCTGACTAGTCTATAGTTTCCAGCCTCCTCCCTGCTCCCAGTTTTGTGAAGAGAAACTATGCCTGCCCTCCTGCAGTGCTCTGGAACTACTCCCATTTCCAGCGAGTCATTGAACAGGGCTGCCACTGGTGCTGCCAGTGCCTCCTTAAGCTCCTTTAATATACTAGGATGTATCCAGTCTGGCCCCGTTACCTTGTCCACTTTTAGTTTTGCGAGTTCTTTTAGGACTCTCTCCTCTGTAAATGGACTGGTGTCCACCTCCCTCCCTCCCTCTCTCCCATTATCGCTCCTGTCACTTAATTGGGGTCTCTCACCTTCCCCTTCTTCTGTGAATAATAAACAAAAATATTTGTTCAGTATTGTTGCTTTTTCCATGTCCTCTTCCGCACACTCCCCTCTTCCCCCCTTAACTTTACAATCCCAGTCTTGGTCTTTCTCCTTTCACTAACATAACTATAAAAAGTCTTGTCCCCTTTCTTTACTGCTTGGGCTATTTTTTCCTCCATTTGCACCTTTTGGTCTCCTGACTACCTTCCCTGCCTCCCTCTGCTTATCCAGATACACTACCCTGTTCTCCTCTTTCTGTGTTTCCTTGTACTTCCCAAAAGCCAACTTTTTCGCTCTTACTTTCCCAGCCACTTCCTTTGAGAACCATAGTGGTTTTCTTTTTCTCTTGCCTTTGTTTATTTGCTTAATGCAAAGGTTCGTTGTCTTCACTATGGCTCCTTTTAGATGGACCCACTGTTCCTCAACCCCCCCCCCAGTCCTCCCTCTCTGCTAGGGCTTCCCTGAGACATACCCCCAACTTTACAAAGTCTGCCTTCCTAAAGTGCAGGACCTTCGCTTTCATGTGGCTTGACTCTGCCACTGTACTCATATTGAACCACATTGTGCAATAATCACTGGACTCAAGGTGTCCACCCACCTTGACATCTACTATTCAGTCTCTGTTGGTGAGTACCAGGTCCAAAATTGCCCCCTCCCAGGTGAGTTCTAGCATTAGCTGCTTGACGCATGCCCCTTGTATGAAGTCCAGGATTTTCCTGCTCCTGGCTGATTCTGCATGTGATGAGTGAAGTTAAGGGGCAAAGAATAAGTAATTGAGTGGCCCCTATAACTCTGTCACCCCCATCCCCCTTCCCATTTGTCTAGGGGCTACCAGATGTTAAACGTGGGGAGGGGGAGTGATGGCCCAACACAGAAATCTCACCAGAAATATCTCCTAGGCTCAATGCATAGAGTTGGGAAAACATATGAGCCTACCTGAACACATCTTCTACCACTGGGTATCCTTCAGGGAAACTGGCCACAAAAGTAGACTGGGCACCCCATCACTTTAACCTGAGCTCCTCGGCCCTGGATGTATTCGTTTTTCAATCATGGAGCCCCCACCAACCCCAGGACAAGAGATGCAGGATAGATTGGCTAGAAGGCCCTCTGAAAATACACTCATTAGAAATTTACCTTCAGAGTTATGTAATTCATTTGGTATTATTTACAAATGACACCAGCTTCACTTTGTTCCCTCATAAGTCAATCACTTTATTTCTCCTGTGCCCAAAATGATTCACATTGAGCACAGGGGTCCATTTGCAGCTTGAAGAACATTTTACAGCTCCATGGGGTAAAACTTTGTATAATGATTTCAGAGAGACACAGTATTCTCCTAAGCCCTGTTTACACTGCCGACTTTGCAGCGCATACACCCATGCGCACGGGTTGATGCGCTGCAAAGTCAGCAGTGTAAACACTGCCAGGAGCACCTTAAGTGCTCGTCAGATAATTTTTTTGATCCGACTCAGATGTAGGATCAGTAGCAGAGCGAGTGCATTAAATGGCAGTGTGAACGCTTTACTGTGCTCGCTCCACTACAAAGACTGTTTTTTCTTCAGCCTTCAGTGCATTCTCAGACCCTCCTTGGAGTGACTTGCAGCACTATGAGGGCAGGTTGTATAAACCCAAATGCAGCCAGCAAATCGGGAAGGAAGCGGCGCACATTTCACAGCGCTGCTGTTGTGTAAACACGGCTCTAGGGAGGCAGTACCACAAGCAGGAATAAAATTTTCTTTCACCATCACTCTGTAGCAGGATATTTACTCAGAACAAAAGAACTATTACTGCTTAAATTTCAGGACCATGAAGCTCCTCCAGTGCACTGGTAAGTACCTGACCTGTCTACCTTCACACCTAACATGGTTCTCTCCCAAACTTGTTACAAGTGCTCCCATGTTTATTTCCCAGTGAGTACTGTTCAGTGGAGAAGCGATGTGCTTCTCCAAGCCACCACCAACCTATTCCAAGGGTTGAAGGGCAACACACTTTCAGCTCCAAATTCATTCCCTGGCTGACGCTCTGCTGCACCTTAAGCTCCAGCTCAATCTTGGACAGCACAGTGGCACATTCCTTACAGTTACTCCACCAGAACAGGATCACAGCCTACATGGGCCTAAAGGTCTACTAACTTAATATAGACCTTGAGGCCTGCCCCAGACATGGGCATGGCTGACCTACAGCATACCCATGCCATGCCCCACTCCCCCAGCTACCGAACCTTCTGAGCTGTCCTGCCACGCAGGGATTCAGGAGCCCTGCCACAACCCCTGAATCCCTGACAGCTCAGAAAACCTGTCTGAATGGGCTGGGACCCCCCCAGGGGTTCCTGCTCTACCTACCCTACGTCTCCTCCCTCGATGCTCTCACCATCCAACCTGAGGACCTAGGACCCAAGTGATCGCAGCTGCTCAACCTGGAGCCTCCCTGGGAAAACACCCAGGAATCTGGTGCCATGCTGCCAAAAACGGCCGACCTGCCTGTAAAGGGGGGGAGGGTCCTTTTTTGCTGCCTTTCCTCTGGAACTGCAGGTCTCTCTCTCCAGCCTCTCCCTTCTGTCTCTGTTCCTCCCTTATATAATGCCCAGAATACCCTCTCTCTGCTGCCATCACATGTGACCAACAGAAATTGCACCCCAGGACACTAACAAATCCCTGAACTCTGGGGGAAAATGAGGGGAAAGGGGTCCCTAAAGGGAGCATAAGCCCCTCTCAAAAGACAGGGGGGCTTACAACTCCATTTGTAAAGCAATATCATTTGACTACTGAGTTTACTGTCATATTTGTGGATTTAATAACCTACACATTTACTGTGCAGATACTAAATGCTATCTGTCAGCTGTACACACTGACCTGTCTAATACAGATTGTTTTTTCATCCCAGAGGCATTCAACATAAACACTGCCCTCTTTTTTCCAGGAAAAAAAATTATGGCTGTCTAGGATTGCCATGCTCCCATAAGAACTAGGGTCAAAGGCTCCCACCTTTTCTGGATCACAGCTTAGTTACTTGCTTGTCCCATGGCACATAATCGGGCTTGGTGCACCCTTTGGTGGACCCACAAGGTCTCTGGTTCCCCTGGAGACCTTGCAAAATATGGATTTTCTGCAATGCCTGCGCCAAAGTAATCAGGCTTGCTAAATCTGAACGCTTCACTTCCATCTTCCAGAATAATATTAACCATCTCTCTAAATTCAGTACAGTCATCCACAGCATTTTCTCTCCTCCCTCACAGCCCTCCACTCCAGTTCTCAAACTAGATAATTCCGCCTTCTCTGATCCTGCAGAAGTTGCCTCATCTTTTATAGCTTCATCATCTGTGTTCGTTCACTTCTCTCTTCCTCCTCCTTCTCCCTAACCCTCTACCCTAACCTATCCATCGCCTCTTCTTTTTTGCCTTCACATTTTCAACTGCCTCCTTAAAGGCTCAGTTAACTCATGATCTTCTTAAAGGGCACAGCCCTGATGGTCTCAGTCCTAAACTCCTTCATAGGTCTGCTCCTGCTATTGCAGCCCCTATCTCTTTTATTCAACCTTTCCTTCCTTCTGGGTGCTGTGTCCAAGGTATGGAAGAGGTTTACTGTTATACCTCTTTCTAAAGGGGGTGGTCTGTAACTATTCCTGGGGACTACTGCCCTATCTCTCTCCTGCTAACACTGGCTAAGATTCAAGAACATCTGGTTCTGTTTCAACCTCACCCCCCCAATGTCTTCAAACCATTCCAGGCTGGTTTTAAAAAGACTCACACCACTTCCTCTTCCCACTTCCAGCTCTCTGGCTGCATACTAAATGGGATGATCAGGGCCTAGTAACCTACACCATCTTTGTTGACCTGGCCAAGGCCTTCAACACTATCACCCACCCCATTCTTTTGGACAAGCTTAAATGCACAGAACTTTCTGACCACTTGGTTAGATGGGTCCGTTTCTTTCTTGAAGGTAGATCGCAAGCAGTCCACATAGGGGCAACTATCTACCCTCTCTCCCAATCTGTTCAGGTGTTCCCCAAGACTTAGTCCTTGGCCCTATCCTGGTCTTGATAGTTCTCATTAACCTATCTAAAGCTTGTATCTCCTCAAACATACATGTGTACCTAGGTGACACTGTGCTTTTCACATCTGGCCCCTCTGCCTCTGTCCTGGCTGTTAGGTTCCAGGAGAACTTTACCAACATCAAACTCTTGTTTTAGTGGTGGGCTTCAAGCATGCATTGGACAGACACAAGGTAGTCTTAGTAGAAAGCGGGGGGGAGGAGCTATTGATCAAATAGGGTCTGCAGTGACAGTATAGGCACGGAAAAAAAATTGGGTAGACTTGGTGGGTCACACTGTCCTTATCTGTCATCATATTCTATGTTTCTATATTTATTTCCAATCAGCTAACTCTCCATGCCAAGAAAACTGTCTCAATGACCTTTGGCACCAAGCAGCATCTGGCCCGAACTACATCTCAATCTGAATTCAGAACCCTGGATGGTGCTGAAATTGATGAGGTCTTTTCTTCCAAGTACCTCAGAGTCTGGCTGGATTGATCTCTCAATTTCTTGTGCCATGTGAACACTATCCATCAAACACTCCATCCTAAACTCAGTGTGCGCTACAAGAACAAAGCGTGAATCCCACTTCTTGCCAATAGAGCGATTGTCATTAAGATGATACTCCCACTTTTTGATTACATTGATGTTGTTTATATTGTCACACCTAAATCCACCCTTGCCAAACTGGACCCCCTTTTTCATTCCTTCTGCCACATCACCCCTTTCCCCCTTGCACTCATTATTGCTCCCATGACACCTCTCTCTCTTTTTTTTGTATAGCAAGGTTTATTGAATTTTCAGACAAACAAGGGAATTCATATTACATATAGAATAATGCATGGGGTGGTGTGCATATGAGAATTTAATACACACCCAAGGTGTGTGATGCTACATAAATCTCGAGGGCAAAGCTTGAGGGGTTTGTAAAAGCATCACACACCGAGTCTGTGCATTAAATTTGAGTATGCACACCACCACATGCCTTATTTATTATCATTTCTGGGTGTCAATTTTCCTCCAGATTTGGTGAGTTTGCATGTTCAGCACACTGCCTATCTGTCTGCATCATAAAATTGAGCAGATTGTTGTAAGAATTAAATAGTCATAAAAGCATTCAGGTTGGATGAAACATTATCATACAAGTTACACAACTATGGTTGGCATGAATTCATTTGATGCAAGGTTGCAAGAGATCACAAGTAGCAGTTCATAATAATGGAAGAGATCACAAATAATCATTTTTTTCTTCATGTCGCCAGAGAAACATGCCTGGCAAACATTTTGTTGTAAATAACTCAGTAGTTAAGATTTTTCAACTTTTCCAAAAAAGGCAATAAAATCAGTGAGAAACAATACATTTGGTTTCCGTTTTTCATTCACTGCTGGTTGCCATGGAGACTGGAGTCACGAGGTGCTGAAGGGTCATACGGGAAGGTAAGTGGTCCTTCTGGTGAAATGCAGGGGGAGCACGGGTACAGAATCTTTTTATTTTAGATTTTTTATGTTAAACAGTGCTGCTTTTGTTTTTATCACTGTGGTAGTAAGCAGAGTTTTCATTCACATTCTTTCAGATGCAGCAGGAATATTATACTGAAATCAGCCACGCGAGTGAGAGACAGTGGCTCACACTGAATGTACACAGACAGTACGCCTGTTTTCCATAATAACCTGCCAGTCAGTATTGTACATAATAACTGGTCTAGCCCATAGAAAAAAAATGATGGGCAGTTGTTACAATGGAATAATAATTAAATTGAAATCTGGGCAGGGATATTCACCCCGTGGAATTACAACTCTAGGTTTCAGTTTAATCTGTGAAATCCAGAAGTATATAACACTACATCTGATATGACACTCACTTTGCAATTAACATTTAGAAATTATGGAGTACAAGTAGTTTTATTCATTAACCTTGTAACCGTTAACTCGTAACCCATAATTCTTCAGTCTTATAACCTATATGCAGCATGCCTGGGGGAGTCTTATGCTTACGTCAATGGTCCACTTTCTTCAACTCTCTCCCATTGGCTCTTGTCAAACTACATTAACCTACCCATCTAGAGTAGTTGTACAACATGGCCCCTTATGGGGCTTACCAACATTCCATGTTTCTGTTCACCTTCCTCCAGTATTATACTATTAAATAGTCCTTTATTTAGTTAAGTATAAGCACAACCAAATCAGGAAAATGTTCAGAAGAGGTAACATTGTGATAGTGGGGAACTTCAATCTTCTGGGGGTGGATTGGGGTATGACAGCCACCTCGAGTGCTATGCAGCAGATTCTCCTGGATGCATTCCAGGACTGTTTCCTGGCACAGTTGGTCACTGAGCTGACTAGGTTGGGGAATATACTAAATCTGGTATTGACCAATGGGGAGGCTGTTAGAGAGGAGAGGGTAGAAGAACCACTGGCTAGGAGTGACCACCACTTGGTGTGGTCCTCAATTAGCATGCGTAGAGAGGTACTGTGTACAGGGACCAGGGTGATTGACTTCAGACATGCTGATTTTGGCATGATGAAGGAAATAGTAGAGGATCACCTGAAAGGAATTCATCCTCAATGGGATGCAAACCAGAAATGGGAAAAAATCAAATTGGGGCTGGTGGAGGACACTGAGACATGTGCCAAGGTAAAGAGCAAAAAGGGAAGGGCTAAGAGACCAATATAGTTGAGCAAGGAGGTTTTAGAAATGGTGAGGGATAAAAAAATCAACATTCAGAAGATACAGGAAATCAGGAAATACAGAAGATTGGGATGAGTATTTGAAGATGTCCAGGGTAGTAAGGGTTGCTAAGGCTTCCAGGGAATTGAGGCTGGTATGGGGTATCAAAGAAGGAGAAAAATACTCCTTCAGATACATATAGGAGAAAAGGAATTGTAGGACCAGATTGTGAGGCTCAGAAGGGAAGAGGTGTGCTGAAACTGGGGTGGAACAAGCAGAGGCTCTAAATGAGTACTTCTGTTCTGTGTTCACGAAGGAAAAGGGTAGGCTACTTCCAAAGGGGGTGGGAATGGTGGGCAGGGGGGGTGAGGAGTTACTAGAAGGTGTGATTACTGAGAGCAGGGTATTGGATGGTCTAAGGGCTCTGAAGGTGGATAAAGCACCGGGTCCGGATGGCATACATATGCGAGTGCTTAAAGAAATGGCAGAGGTATTGGCTGGACCATTGATGGATCTAGCCAATACTTCCATGAAAACAGGGTGTGTGCCACAAGACTGGAGGATGGCCCACATGGTGCCTCTCCATTAAAGTGGTACAAAGAATGAGCCAGGTAATTACAGACTGGTAAGACTAACATCTATTGTGGGAAAGCTGATGGAGACAATACTTAAGGAGAGGCTGGTCTCCTTCTTGGATGTCAATGGGCTCCAAGATGCTCATCAGCGTGGGTTTATCTCCAGAAGGTCCTGTCTGACTAACTTTGTTGAGTACTATGACTGGGTTACGAGGAAGATGGATAAGGGTCATGTTGTGGCTGTCATTTATTTGGACTTCAGCAAGGCCTTTGATTCGGTTCACCATGGGAGACTGGGTGGTAAGCTAAGTAATTTGGTGGTGGGTGCCAAATTGGTTAGTTGGATTGTGAACTGCCTGCAAGACAGGCAACAGAGAGTAGTAGTGAGGGGGGAACTCTCATCTCCGATAGCTGTGATGAGTGGGGTGCCACAGGGATCAGTGTTAGGGCCAGTGTTGTTTGGGATTTTCATTGCGGACATCTCGCAGGATGTCAAGAATAAGAGCAGTCTGTTTGCTGATGACACCAAGTTGGGGGCAGTGGTGGATGATATAGAAAGTTGGCAGGTGTTGCAAGATGATCTGACTAGGTTGGCGGAATGATTAGAGGTATGGCAGTTGGGGTTTAATGTGAAAAAGTATTACATTTTGGTACAAAGAATCCTAGAAAGGGTTACCAACTGGGGAGGATGCAGCTATGTACCACTGAAGAGGAAAAGGATCTAGGGGTGGTGATAACGGCAAATATGAACAATTCAGAGCAGTGCAGGAGGACGGCAGCAAAGACCAACAGGTTACTAGGTTGTATAGTGAGGGGCATCTCCTTCAGCAGCAGGGATGTCACTCTGCCACACTACAAGTCACTAGTGAGACCGCACCTGGAATACTGTGTGCAATTTTGGTGCCCTTATCTGAAAAGAGATGTGAGATTGTTGGAGGGAGTACAACAAAGGGCAACAAGGTTGATTGAGGGATTACAGGATATGCCCTATGAGGAGAGATTAAGGGAATTAAACATGTATTCCCTGGAGGAGAGAAGGGATCAGGGGATATGATTGAGACCTTTAAGTACTTAATGGGAATAAATAAGTCTGGTACTGAAGAGATGTTCAAGCTCTGGAAGGGAAGGGACACAAGAGGGCATAGACTTAGATTGGAAGGAGCTAGATATAAGAGGGAAATGAGGAGGCATTTTTTCACAGAGAGTAGTAGCAGTTTGGAACACTTTGCCGGAGGAGGTGGTATCCTGTAGGACGGTGGGTAGTTTCAAGAGGGGATGGGACAGGGTGAGGAGGTATTTGGAAAGGTGGAGGAGGAGGGGGAGGGGCAGCTGCAAAGTTTCGTGTTAGCTGCATACTTGAGCAGACTAGATAGACCTAGAGGCCTAATTTCTGCTGGCAATTTTTGTATGTTCATGTGTTTGTAACCATAAGGTGCAGTATTATCCATGCATGCAGAGCAAAAACTGTGACCAAATGTCCTATCTGTTCATATCTGTTGTGTACCTTATGTGCTTATGGGTAGGAGTGTTACCTATCCTGTACTTGCTCCCCCTTTCTGCCTCACCTCACTATCCTTAGGCCCAGCACTAGCAGCATGCTGATTGTCCAACCAGTTTCTCCCCCTTCAGCTCATCCTCCTTCCCATTCTGGCCGCTATCCTGGAGTTATGCCATGATCTATGCTAGCATCCCTCATCAATGGGGGAGTGGGGGTAAAGGGGTCTCTGGCCTGTCTTCAGTGCAATGGTTGCTCCATAAATTGGAGCCATAGAGTCCATCCCTTAGTGTATTTATTCCCTGTCCCTGTCATTGTAAAGGGTTTTGAGGCATGCTGCATTGTTGGATTCTCCTATTTCCCATTGGCTCACTGTGGAGGGGTTCTGCCTGTCTCCACTTCATGAGGATATACCTTTTGGCCTCCTTTACTGCTGAGTATAGGAAGCTCTACCTGGAGTTGGAGGTTCCCACAGTTGTGTCACATCTCCTAAGATCCAGAAGAGCGGAGATGAAGTCGGTGTTCCTGTAGTAGCTTTATTAAGCTACTAGGGACATCTGTTCCCCATATGTGCAGCGCATTATAGAAAGTGACTGAGTTACCCACACCTGCGACCTCTACAAAACAGCTGACTGGCTGATCTTCAAAGGAAGGCTAAAATATCATACCTGCCTCCAAGCCAAGAAAATTCTATTGAAACTTGCACCCACTGGCCTTCACTCCGTAATACAACCCAACACCCACAGGAGCACCCCAAGACACCTAGCAAATATGCCCATCCATGTCCCCTACTGAAGGACCGCGCTAGGCCAAAGGTCCTTTAGTTATCGGGCACCCACCTGGCTCAGTGAACTCCCTCCTCCCATCTCCCTGGCCACAAGACTAGGCCAATTTTAAAACCGGCATCAAGAGACACCTCATAGACTCAGAGATGTGTAGCTGCAACGGAGCACGCTACACCACCTCGACGCAGGGTTGATAACTAACCCCTAGATGCTACCTAAGTACTGCAAATGTTGTTACAAATTATGGAAAACACTAACGTATCACCCTTATGTGGCATGTTCAACAGACCCAGGGCTGTTAAGCAACCCTTAAGAGACTATTCAATATCTGCATATGTATGTTATCACTATGTAAGCACCACTGTATAACACTAAGCCAAGAAGCATGTTTCTTGCATAAATCTGTATGTTTGTCCAGAAGTGGAGCCTTTGCAAAGGAGTCTCTCACTCAAAGGTTGTAATTCCAAAACTTTAATAAATAAATATATATATATATATATTCAGGCCATTTGCATATCCTAGGCATGCGCAGTTCCAGTTTTGTAGGGCTGCCCCACCACCCCACAAAGGTGAACAGGAGGTACTACAGCCTAGCAGGCAGGAGTGATAGAATGTTTGTGGGTGGGTGGGTGGGTGGATGGACTGCATTAGCCTGGATACAGTGCTGTTACCCATAGCCATGTACAGGGTTGGACTGGGGTACAGGGGGCTCACCTGGACAGAGGCCACAGGGGCCCACCTGGACAAGCAACAGGGGAGGGCACAGGGTGACACAGTCTGATCGGTATACCACATGCATGTGATACACCAGCTCCATATGCAGCATACAGTCACCTGTAGTGCCCCACACACCCTCGTATGAGAGAAACATGGTGATAATTGCAAGGAATGGCAGTGTGTAGAGGGTGACCAGATACCCCAGTGGGTGGGTCCCACTTGTGTACACCTATAGTGTACCACCGTGGGTGTGTGCCACAGGGCAGTCCTTGATCCATGCCAGGCTGCCACACATACCACCAGGCTACCTGGGCACCATTGCCCCAGATGTCACCCTGGGTGCATGCCACCACCGGGTGGCACCCTGCAGGGCAATGGGTGCAGGCCATGGCTCCTGGCACATGTGCTGCAGTGTGGCCATCTGCTCCACTGTTCTACTAAGGGGGCACCTGACAACACTGGCATGTGGCAGCTGGGTGTCTACATTCTGGATGCGATGTGAGGGATGATTCTGGGCAGTGTCTATGGTGTGCTGGCACCTGTGCCTTTGGGTACTTCTCTCCTGGCATAACTTCTGTGTATGGGTGCCTGGAGCACATCCTGGTGCACCTCCAAGGGCTGTCTCAGGATGGCCTGTCTGCAGTTATGCAGCCTTCCTGTGGGTGGCTGGCCAATTTAGGCCATCCTTTTGTCTGCCTAACTTTGCATACCACATTTCTAGGATGTGCGGCAGATACGCCACACATTTTGGCTGAATATATGGATGTGTGCCATATTCATGTACCCCTTACCCATCCCTTTTTTTGCACAGCATACATTATTTCTGCATTATCATGCATTCAGAAATGCGTGATGCATCTCTCCCTTTCAAATACTGCACTTCTGCTCATTTTCTGAGATGCACAGCGCATCTCCATTTTGGGCAGTGCATCTGCCTTGAATATGTGGGCCTCTATCTTTTTTATTATTTCCTATAGGTTAATAGTAGTATTCCCTTTCTGATCATTTACTGGTTGGTTTATAATGCTAGTTTGTGTGTGTGTGTGTGTGTGTGTTGTGCAGAAGAAGTCATTAAACACCTCTGCCATTTCCTTAGGATCTATAATGATGTTACCAACCTTTATAATTGTGGTTATTCCTGTATTAGAATTCTTTAGGGAGTTACTGTATCTGTAGAATTGTTTGTTGTTTTGTTTAGTGGCATTGTTTGCTAGATTGGTCTCCAGTTTCCTTTTTGCTTTGTTTATAGCGTTTTTACAGATTTTCTGTTTGTAAAATCTTCCCAGTTTATAGGTATATTTTGTTTCTTGTAACTAACCTAGAGCTTATTTTTTCCTTTTTACTGTATTAACTTTATTTGTTTTGTTAACCATTTTGGTTTCAGACCTTTGTGATTGTATTTCTTTGCTTTCTTAATATGCTAGTTAATAATGATTAGAAATTGTTTTCCAGTTTTCCTCCACAGTTTTATCATGGAAGGCTTCCAACCAGTTTATTCTTTCTATCTCTTTATTTGTAAGTTCTTCATTAGCATATGCATATATATGAATTTCTGTACAACCCCTGGGTATGATCCGTGTGTGTTGTATGTCGAATAGTATGCTTGCATGGTCACTGTTTCCGAGGGGACAGGTAGCCTCACATTTTTGTATGCTGACAGTTTCAGTGCTTATGACTATGTCTAGCAAGTTGTCTCCCCTAGTGGGGGGGGAGGGTGTTACATGCTACTGCAGGTTATTCTTTATGCGGATGTCTAGGAAGTCTGTACTCTGTTTAGTATGGGCTCTCTCCTTTCCAGTTCAGGTCATTGTAATTCAGGTCCCCTGAGAATGCCGTGCAGCCAACTTCACATGCTTTTGTTAATTCTTCTATTATTTCCTTATTTATTTCTTCTTCTTTATTTAGTAGTTTATAGCATAGGCCCAAATTAAATTTGTCAGGAGAATAAAGGTTTATACTTAATCAGATAGTCTCAGTTCTAGATTCCTTATTCTTTATTGCTTCTGCGATATCACAAACGTGTTACATTTTGTGCATTCTACCCAATTTTCTTTAAACAGTGTTATCTCAGCCTTGGTTGCAGTTTACCTGCTTAATACTATTGTTTGAGAGATCTAAAGATTTGAGAGATCTAAATTTCCTGTCCCCTATGTCCCAGCTGTTCTAGCTGACATGGGCAGACACACGCAGAAATTTGCCCTGCACGCATCATCTCTGCTTGTGCTTGGCTCTGTTCATAAGGGGCCGACTACTTACAGCATGTCTACCAGAAGTAGGCTCTTGATTGGTACCATGTGATAACAGCTAAGATTTTATCGTGACTCGCAAAACAGCGAGAGCAAATCATCAAAAACAAATTTGGTGATCAGCACCACAGTGACCAAACAAAAAAAGAGGCACAACAACACAAAACCTATGGGAGACAAATCTAACTTCACTCTCAATGCAGGGGGCTATGCCCCCACATCTCCCTTTGTGGGGGGCAAGCCCCTCACACCTCCCATTTCTAAATAACCATCTCCAGGGAGTCGTGGACACTGAGGGAATGAGGCAACCATGGGAGGCGGCTATTCACTGGAGTAGCAGTGTGCAGTGGGAGAACGCTGGATGAAGAGTAACCTGCAAGCGGGGGGGCAAACAAAGTCTGGGATAAAGAAACCCCCGAATTAAAAAAAAAATACAACAGCGCAACAACAACCATAATAAGAATAAACCCCACAATAGTCCCGAACCCCAGACTGCCACCGTCGTAGACCATACCCTTAACCACCACACCAGATGTCCAGCTCAGATCGGCCCTCCCAAACAAAACCCTATATCCTGCTCTAGTTGATCCTCCCTCAATATACTGTACCTTGCTGTGTTCTCCAGTAGCTCACATTCCTCCTCGCCATTCTATAACACTCACTGTTAACCCAGGTGCTCAAACTGAGTCGCTCAAATTGAGTCACCCATATGACGGGTCACTCTCTTGATAGTGCTATGCACCTTTTCACTAAAACTTATCTAAAAAGCCCGAAAATGTACTGACGGTCTTCTGTATATCCCCAGGACTAACTGTTTCAGCCCCATTAGAAATCTCCACTTCATAATAGTTTGAGTAAAACACTCTGGTAGTTCTGGCAGTTCTCTCATTGCTGAGAGAGAATTACTACTCCCATATGCTTCAGGACCTGTAGTTAAGGCAACTATGCACCACCAGTCCCTTACAGAGAGAGAGAGAGAGATTAAGAGGGATAGACACAGAAGGGCTTTTTGTACTGGATTTTTCTGTTTTTAGTTCACCACACAAGCATTTGCACCAATGGATAATTTGGGTATTAGGGTTGTCACACACACTCGAGATTTACAACAGAACAGATCACTTGTGCTGCCACTTCACCTACTCAACTCCACTTACAAGGAGCTGAGTACATATAGCGTGTCCACCAGAAGTAGACTCCTAACATGTATCTAAAATCTCTAAAATATACTGTCGACCTTCTGTATATCTCTAGTACCAGCTGTTTCAGCCCTATTAAAAGTCTGCACTTTGTAACTGTTTGAGTAAAACACTCTGGTAGTTTTCTCATTGCTGAGAGGAAACTATTACTCCCATATGCCTCAGTGCCTGTTGCTTAGGCAACTAACCCACCACCAGCCCCTTACAGATAGATTTAGAGGGATAGACACAGAAAACTTTTTTTTTGTTGTTGGATTTTTCCATTTTTAGTTCACCAAACAAGCATTCGTACCAATGGATGATTTGGGTATCAGGGTTGTCACACACACTCGAGATTTACAGTAGCACAGATCACTTGTGCCTCTCCTACTCAAGACAGCATAATTCCTAGAACAATTATCTGCAACACTTGTGCTGAACGTAACTTTTGTCTTGCATCAAAGAGGAGGCATCCCATATCTGAGTATACGAACATATGAATACGCCAGCAGATAAAGGCCTTATGATCTATCTAGTCTGCTTGAGTATGTAGCCCCCCCCCCAGGAGTCAACAGAGGGGTCTGCCCCTTCTAAATTGCAGTGGTGAGTCAGACCAGGTTGACCCATTGCAAAATGACAGATGATGTTGTAGGCAGACTTCAGTTTGGTAAGCACTGTTTCCGATGCAGCCATATAGACAGACCCATAGTCAATGATGTAAAATAAGAGTATGTGGGCCAACAGTTTTCATGATTCAGAGATTAGAAAAGGATGTACTCTACAAAGGAGGCTAAGCCTATAATGTACCATCTTAACCACTAGAGACACATGTAACTCAAAGGAGAAAGTGCTATCCAGAGTGACCCAAGATACTTGGATATTGTCAACACATTCAATGCATTCTTTGTTCAAATCAATGATGTTGAGTGTCCTATACTATTCTTCCTGGGGCTTCTAAAGAGCACTGATTTATTTTTTTCCCATTTAGGACCAACTTATGAGACCTAAATTATACTGTACTCTTTTGTTACTGTCATTACAATGTAATGTTTTACTATGCACCTTATGCACTGATGTTTCACTGCACTGTTTTTCCCTTTTACCCCCTCCCCAGAACTCATCTAGAAATTAGCCGTTACCTGCTCAGTAGTTCTTCCCTGACAAAAAATGTTGAAATAAAGAAATAAACACAGGCTCTGTGTCTTTACTGTTTGACCTTTGATGCTTTGAAGCTAAAATACATATGAGTACCTGATACTTCAGCTCTTTATTTTAGCTAAGATCTGGTATGGTTAAATATGATTACTTTTTTTGCATTACTAGTTCATATAAATTATATTTAAACTAATGCTAATTTTATGCTGGCTAGCCACTAATTTTTAACATCTGAACCAGACCTCCATACTATAAAAGTAAAATTAGAATGCATAAATAAGATTGTATAATAACTGGTGACCCTTTTTGTCACACTGATCATCAGTGCAATCAAAAGTCATAATAACTGGATATGACGTCATACCAATTGTTATGAAACTTGGAGCACTCACACTTCCCTGCCTGTGTTTTAATATCTGTACTGGGAAACACTGCTCTCATGCCCGCAGTAAAAAATAACAGCATTTCAACACTCACCTCAGTCAGTTATCATCTTTCTGTCCTCTGTAAAGAAGCGCTGTCCAATGAGTAGTTTTCTTTTCTAGTCTCTACTCTTAGTTACTATAAAAATAAAACACAAGCAACTGTGCGCTTATGAAATTACATTTTTATACACCATCGGTGTATGATGATCACATAAACCTCTCAAGCATCACTCTTGAGGTTTATGACTCATCGCACATCTTGGGTGTGTAAAAAAAACATCATAACACACAGTCACCTATGCATTATTTTCTAATGAATTTAATCCCGGTTAAGAATCTAAACAATTCTCCATTCTGTTTAGTTTTTTATATGCCAATATGCTGTCTATTATGTATTTTCACCTTTTGTTAGTTGTGATGCCAGTACAGATGTTACATGTTTGTTAGCTGTTATACATATACGTACATAATATATTCTAAAGATAATCACCTACTTCATCTAGTACCTGATCCAGAACAACTTTAATCACAATGCACCTTCCTAGATCTTCTGTGTTTACCCACTATTTCTATCTCTCTTATTATTTCTATTACATTTATCTAGTCACACTCATTCTGGAGTTGACTCCATCTACTGTGGAGTTGACAATGTTTTTACAATTAATAAAAATGTTGCTTATGAAGTTGACAGTGCCTTTTTGTACAGCTAATAGGACACTACAACAGGAATACTTGCCCTCAAAACTATGTCAGGTCCCTACTGTTGGTAACTGCTGTCAACCATAAATATCCCAAAGCTTCTTTCCCTCTTACTCATTTAGATACTTAATCCCATTCAGGTTCACACTTACAGTATCTGTTCGACATATCTTTACAAAAAAAATATTAAAAGCATATTACTTCAGATACATTTAGTCAGAACTGTTAAAAACTATTACAAAAGTTTCTTTCATATGGTTTATTACCCTTATAAGCAAGTAACGTTTCTAATTTCTTGTTCTGATTCTGTGTCATGTGTCTCAGCAATAGTTTATCCAGAGGTTCATATGCATTTGCTAACCAAACAAAAAAACAGTTAAAAAACATTTCTTTGCAGACTGTACTTAGGGTAAATCAACATAACATGATTTAAATCCTCTTTGACATTCATATATAACTATCCCATTGCATGACCAACTGAACTATAATGTCTTAGAATGCTAATGAATTAGGATCACCAGTCAAAAGGACAAGAGTTCTTTCCCATTTACGACCACTCAGAACAGACTTGGCACTGCTACAGGAGACACATCTGACCCCAAAGGAAGCAGATAAATTACATACACTTTGAGCAGGTTAGCTCTCTCATAACAGTTTTACCACAAAGAAAAGAGGGTTGTAATTTCAATTAGGAAGGGTATTAATTTTGTACTAATATCACATAAGATAGACAATGAGAGCAGGTGGCATATTCTTAGAGGAACCCTAGTGGGTAAAGAAACATAACAGATAATGCATATTCTCCAACTGAGGACAATCCTACCTTCATCAACAATTTAGGTATGGAAATAGAAACTTTGCACTCCCAGGACATCCTTTTGGGTGATATTTTTTTTGCTAACCTATCAAGACATTTGCCAAGTAGTAAATCAGCTTCTTCTAATCCTCCTCAGGTGCTCCCTTCTTTGTTTGTGCCTAGTGCTCATAATTTATTGTAAAGTATTAACCCCGCTTGATGTGTACCACTACTTTTCCAAAATGAATCCTGAACCACTGGTGAACATGGATGAGATCAATTTCAGACTCATAAAAACTGTCGCTGACATCATTGCAGTTCTCCTTGCTAAGACTTCCAACTTTTCCCTCTGTCACCATCAGTTTTCATCTGCCTGGGAAAAGGCTGATGTAGTGCCTGTTTTTAAATCAGGGTCCTGCCCAGATTTTAAAATTATTGGTCTATTTTTTTTGCTTGCCCCCTCCCTTGTGAAAGTACGGGAGAAGATTATGTTTGATTAGCTGTTGGACCACCTTGCTAAATGTAATCTACTGATGCCTGCTCAACATGGATTTCAGTCTGGACACAGCACCATGACAGCCTCAGTGGGGCTCACATATACTGTTCATAGGGCCTATGACAGGGGTCAATATGCCAGAGCTGTTTTTGTGGACCTCACCAAGGCCTTCAATCTGATCAGCCATCAATTACTTTTGCCATTGTTGGGTTCCCTTAGCCTATCCACGGATGTGACCTACTGGTTCCATAACCACTTTGTTGGTAGATCTCAGTGTACCAAATATCAGAAAGTCATTTTCCCTTTTGTTTCTTCAGAAATGGAAGTAAATCAGGGGGTCTGTTATTGGCCTGCTTTTATTTAGTTTATTTTTATGGCTGTGGGCGGAGCCCGCAGTCATCCTGCTTTCACTTGAAAAAAGGTGTTTCCGTGGAATAATCTTCTCAGAGTTTTCAGTGTATCCTTCCATTCTGCAAATCTTTATGGCAGTTAAAGAAATACTCCCTGCTTTCTGTTTAATTAGAATGATGGATACAGAGCTCCAAGCGGCTTTTCTCTGAGAGTAAATGTGCACACCTTCCAAACAAATTTAAATATCTTCAAAACTATTCAAGGTGCACAAAAACAGCCAGTGTGAAAGTTGTTCAGGACAAAAAGACCTTTCTCATGGGGGTAGTCACTAATCTGAATTCTTTATTGTTTGTAAAATATGGTCTTCCAAACATCCTCATTTTATTTCTCTCTGAGTGAACACAGTAGGAGTCATAGAAACATAGAAACATAGAATTTGATGGCAGATAAGGACCGCTTGGCCCACCCAGTCTGCCCATTTCCCTACCTAATGGATAAGCTGCAGATCCTAGTTAACCAGCAGCCTACTTCTTCCTACCCCCACCCCCTAGAATTGCCTCATGACTGTCCCATGCATGCTGGAATTACACCACTGTCATGCCAAACAAATGTAAATATCTCGGAAAGTATACAAGTTATCAATATACAATCGACATGAAAGTTGTTCAGGACAAAATGACCTTTCAAATGAGGGGAGTCACTAATCTGAATTCATTAGATCTTTTTTAATATAACCATCCAAAAGGCAAAAATTGTGACAAAAAATGAAAATCCAGGTAATCAGATGGCCATAGTTTAAAACATATACTTAGTGCAGCTTAATGAATATGCTCATTTGAAAGGTTGTTTTATCCCAAACAACTTTCATATGATGGTTTATGCATAGCTTGTATACTTTAGAGATATTTATATTTGTTTGGCATAACTCCTATGAAAAACGAAAATTGAGGTAATCAGATAACCATAGTTTAAAATATATAATTCTTGCAGCTTAATGAATAGGCTCATTTGAAATGTCTTATTGTACTAAACAGCTTTCATAAAGGTTTATTATCTGTAAGTTGTATACGTTTAGAGATATTTACATTTGTTTAGCATAATTCCTATTATATTTCTAAACAGCTTCAGCTTTGCAAATTACTATGCCAAGACAGGATTGGTTTCATCAAAAGAAAGCTATCCCAAGGTCAAATTTCACTGACTTGAAAGTTCACTTCCTGACACAAGCTATAAACCAAGTGAAGCTTCACTTTAAAACCCTCTGTGTGTGTCTGTGCTAGCATTAGTAAATGACAATGATTAAGAACACAAGGAAAAATAAGCTTGAAGAGCAGCTGGCACCTTCAAGAAAACTTTAACAAAACATAATATTTAGATAAATTTCAGCTTGTATTTCAAATTAGTTCTTTATTCCTCCTCCCCATGGGGGGACATGATAGAGGTCTTCAGGTACATGAAGAGGGTAAATAGGGGAGGAACAGTGAGGGTGCTTCGAAGGAAGGAGGAGGGGGCCACTAGAGGGCATGGGTGGAAGCTGGAGGGGGGAAGATTCAGGGGAGAAAGGAGGAGGTGCTACTTCACTGAGAGGGTGGTACAGCCATGGAATGCACTACCTAGGGGGCTGGTGGAGGCAGAGACAGTGGAGGGTTCAGAGGGGTGGGACAGGTACAGGGAAGGGTTCAGGAAGCAAAATCCAATGCAGCAAGAATATCCGGATCTGGGAAGGGAGAAGCCAGAGAAGGCGAGGGGGACAGCAAGGTCAGCACCCAGGGTGGGGGCTGACCAAACGAGCAGACACGAAAGACCATTAGGCCTATTCTGCTGGCATTTTAGTATGTTAGTATGTTAGTATGTATTATTTATTGCTGAGGTCATTTGCATGAAAACAGGATTTTTGCTCCTGAAGAGTTCATCTATTTCTGTTGCTGTCTCCCTACCTGGGGTCATATTGCACTGCTTGTGACATCACAGTTACTTGCATGGTAACAGATTGTGATGTCACAACAGAGCATTATGACTTGAAGCAGGGAGTAAGCTATAGAGGCAGATTAATTTAAATTAACTGCAAAGAATAAAAATCATGTAGTCATGCACATTTTCTCAGTAATAAATAATGGGGAGGAGAAATCTAGACTATACAGTATATAAAGAATATAAGCAGAATTTTACCTAATTATTATGTTTTTCAAAGTTTTCTTTGTGGTGTCAGCAGCTCTTTAAGCAACATGTAGTAAATAATGTTAAAAGTCTTATAAATATGAAAATATATATGTGTTAAGTAAAAATAGGTTAGAAGACAACCTGCTGTACTGTAAGTTAAGCATTCACCAGCTGTTTCACACAGTGGTGTCAATTAAATTTTACACACTGTACAGTTCAGATACATTTTTCTTAAACTCTGTAAAATAAGTCCATATTACTCATGAAAAGTCAAACTTATACCATCTTAAACATGATATATCTGCAGTTTTGTAACAAGTGACTAGTATAAATGTACATTCAAAACCCAAACCTAACACAGACTCCCTTGTAATTGATATACTGTTATCCTAATATGTTCATGTATCAACATATATCCATATGTACCTAATTTGCTGTTGTATTAAATAACAGTTAAAAAAATCTAAAACCAAAACAAAACACAACTGACAGCTTCAGCTTTTATTCAGGCATAGTTAAAATAGGGATCATTTAGAGGTATGAATATAATTTATAAAAACAGAGACATTTCAAACAGCTGCACATAAGTAATCAATTCCTGTCCCCTTTAACTCAAGGGGTCATTTCTATAATGTGCAGATGAGCAGGGGGACCACTTTTTTTCAGAGCATGCCACCACTGGCAGCAACCACGTCAAGACTGCTACTACCTTCTCCTAATACAATCAGGGAAAAACCAGAAGTAGTCTACCAGCACTGAGATCAATATGGCTAAGGCACATTTACCAGACATTACTGCTTAGAATGAGAAAGTGACTGTGATGACGAGCAAATCTGAGTACAAATCTCTAGTTTAATAGTCTCCTCCTGAGTCTGATTTTTTACAGTTGTGGGGGCCAAGCTCCACAGATGTTATGCCATCATCAGATTTGTAAAAGAGCACTGTGGAAGCGTGTAACCAGACCACTGTCTGAAGTTCTGCCCCAGTGCTCCAGCAAAGTTTCCAGTGATTTTGTTTATGCAGCCATTCCCTTTTATGGGCTGCATAAGCATATCCACTTCCTGGCACACTACTTTTCCTTTCTGCAAGTGTGGATGTGATGGCCACCATGTGCAACATGGTGGTGCATGCACGAGTATCATGCATATGTAAGTAACCCCCACACCACCTATGGCTAGCTGGCACCCCCCTTAAAAGAACTATTGACAACTACATGGCTTACAATTTTCTTTTGGCAGAACTACGCTCATAGTACTACCCCTAGTGTTGGAGTGTATACCAGGCTCATTAGCTAGAGGATGGGGGAGTACATACTAAAATGGACCTTTTTTATTTACAACCAGGTCCAGGGGAGAGGATGCTAGGCATATGCTAGACCTAACTACTGAGAAGCCCCAATAACGTTCGCACAAGAAGCAATAAGCAGAATGCCCAAAGCAGTAACTGGGATTTTGTAGTATGGCTTTATTTACAGATGTCACTTAAAGCAAGGGTGGTCCCCCAAATGTTTATCATAGCAATACAGGCACACTCTCTTTTGCAGGACGCGTTGCTAGGGAGTACTGTTTTACACAAAAAAAATCTCTATCTCTTTTCCAAAGTGTATATTTGTGGTATATGCCACACATTTTAAATATTTTCCACACATTTCCAAAGTGTATATCTATGGGATGTACCACGCACTTTAAAATCCTCCTGGTGCATGGTCATTGCCCAGGGAACACTGGTGCCCATCCATGAACCACTTAGCCCTGCCTGAAACTCCAGATGGTGTTCCTCGTCCTTTGCCCCAAACAGCCTCTGCCTTTCCTTCAGGGTTACACCACATGAGTCTCCAGTCCCCAGTGAATTGCTAAAGACTCTCAACTTTAAATTCGGCACAGTTGTGTTGAAAGGGGTCCTGACCGGTGTGATCTAGCCTTATCTAAGGCACACACATCTCAGACAACTCCCTCAGAGAACAGTCTCAAATTCTGTACTCACAGATTAGTTGTTCCTTCCTCCCAGTCATGGAAAGAACAAAAGGCACCTTTCTTTCTCTGGCAGCTGTCAGATTCTACTCATTGTTCTTCCTTAAGGCAGCTGTGAATTTCAGGAACCTCAGGGAATTGCCCCTTAGATCCACAAGAACAGCATTCCCTCTCACTCCCCCTGGAGTGAATCTAAAGAGTCCTGCAGGCAAACTGAAGATTTTACCAAACTAGGGTGAGAAATACCAGGGATCCCTTTGACAGAGCTCCAATGGCAGACCTCCTGCCAGTCTAACTGCCACGCTTGAACTTACTGATGAACATTCTAAGCTTCCCCAAGAGCAGCTGACTCTAAAATGGTTATGCTGCTGTGAGAGTTCTAAATTACATAATCATCCTTCTCTCAGGCTAGCTGAGTAAACAATGATGTTATTATGTAGAAAGCCCCTAATGACCTCCCCACCAGCTGCCTTTTCCTACCTACCTAAGACCAGTACTAATGGGATTCTAGTAACCCGAGGGGACTGGGTTGTTACACGTGGTTATATCAGCACTGCCATGTTGCGCAAGGCTGACTCAGGGGCAAACTGCAAATGTGTGAGTATCACACATGCACAGCACGTAATTGCTGCAGTATTACAGCTGACTCCTGTGCAGTGAGAGCACAGCATATTCTGTTCACCACTCTTGTTGCTCCTAAAAGCTCTCCACAGCCATATTGACTCTGACCAGAATTTGTTAAATATGTTACCCTCTGTTTGTGACTTCTGTTCTTCTTTACACCTATGAAGCTGTTATTTTCATCTGCTGTCTTAAAACCCCTGATTAAACCTTATCACTAAAATCTGATTTTGTTAAATTACAAAACTGTTTTTTGAGGCAAAAATTGGTTTTAAATGCCTCAAAGACCAAATCAGTGTTGTTTTTCAACCCTAGAAGAACACATGGTCCATTAACTATCCCCTTGGCCACTATTTAAGGTGAGTTAACAGAGCAAGTCTCTTCATTCAAATACCTGGACTGGACTCCCAGTAGTGCCTTCTTGTAGGAGTGGAAGCTAGCTGCTCACAAGAAAAACATTCTTGCCTTTTCTAATTACCCTAAATACAATACATATATGGACTATTCTAATTACCCTAAATACAATACTTATATGGCCTATTCTAATTACCCTAAATACAATACATGTATGGCCTTTTCTAATTACCCTAAATACAATACATATATGGCCTATTCTAATTACCCTAAATACAATACATGTATGGCTTTTTCTAATTACCCTAAATACAATACATATATGGACTATTCTAATTACCCTAAATACAATACATATATGGCCTATTCTAATTACCCTAAATACAATACATGTATGGCCTTTTCTAGTTACCCTAAATACAATACATATATGAACTATTCTAATTACCCTAAATACAATACATATATGGACTATTCTAATTACCCTAAATACAATACATATATAGACTATTCCAATTACCCTAAATACAATACATATATGAACTATTCCAATTACCCTAAATACAATACATATATGAACTATTCCAATTACCCTAAATACAATACATATATGGAGTATTCCAATTACCCTATATACAATACATATATGGACATTCTAATTACCCTAAATACAATACATATATGGAGTATTCTAATTACCCTAAATACAATACATATATGAACTATTCTAATTACCCTAAATACAATACATATATGGCCTTTTCTAATTACCCTAAATACAATACATATATGGCCTTTTCTAATTACCCTAAATACAATACATATATGAACTATTTAGAGGCATCAACAGAGTGACGAGACAAAAAAGTCAAAGTGGCTAAAGAGAAAAATTATTTGAAAGACAACACTGAATATGAGAGCATTGAGATTTTTGATTGGTTTGAAAATAAGGGACTGTCACCCAAGTCTGTCTTAAAGAATGGTACTAACAATATTCAATCACAGACTGGTTCAGAAACCGATTTGGACAGCAGTGGGTCAACAGCATTTTTCGAGGACAGCCCAGAGAGGAGACCCCCCCCAGGAGAAGCCTGAGGATCATATTCCAGTCAAGACTAGGAGAAGGAGGACAAGAAGAGGACGATGTCGACGAGGAAGAAGACAACAGACCTAGAACCAGGGGATGGCAACAACAGCTGCAAGGCAACCAGCAGCAGACCAGCTATCAGTACATCAGACAGAACAGATGGAAATATCAATAAATGTGATAAATATATTGAGTCATAACTTGACTCAGGCAGAATTCTCTGTTCTTCACAAAGGTCTTTAGTTTATGCCTACGGTAGAATGCTAATCCAAGTTACTGTATGCTGGATTTATATAAATTCACCAAAAAGCTTAATTTAAAATATCATTTTGAAAAATGTGGTAATTGTGTTCCTAAAGCCAGTGGTACAGCATGTAATGTATTTAATAATAAATCGACTTTTTGTCTGCTTACTGCTCCAGCAGTCAAAGCTTTTGAGTAGGTTTGCAAAAGAGAAATAGATAACTTGCTGTCTAGGAACAAACGTAAGTATTTTGTGAGCACAAGCTGTGAAGAAAGACAGGCCATTAATGATCTCTGTGAGAACCCCTCAATTATTATCAAAGCAGCAGATACAGGGAGTGGGGTAATAGTAATGGATACTACTAAGTAAGAGAAAGCAGTTTGATGTCAGATGGGGGACAAAAAATTATATAAATCCCCTCGGAGTGACCCAACCCCAGATTTTGAAACTAAAATCGATACTGTCCTCAAGACATCATGTGATCAAGGCATTATTAGGGTGGAAATGAAATTATTCTTAACTTAGATCATCCTGTGCTGGCAGCACTGTATATATCTTACCCAAGACACACAAAAGCCTAGTCAACCCCCTGGTCACCCAATTGTGACCAGCATATATTCTTACAGAACCACTATCCATGTTTACTGATTCATTTCTAAGACCTTTGAATTCCCATCTGTCATCTTATATCCATGATTCAGCAGACATTTTGAAGAAGAAGAAGAATCAGCATTTATACAGTGCTTTTCATACACAGTATCCCAAAGCGCTTTACAAGCAATGCTAGACTGGTAGTGAAGTGACTGAATGTGTGGTGGTGGCCATATCGCACATCATCACCCACACACAGCCTGGATAATTGCATGAACTGGTTTATGGGAAGGGGAATGTTGGCCAGGACACCAGGAATGTTCCCTGCTCTTTACGAAGAGTACCCTGGGTTCTTTTACTTCCACCTAGACACCCACCAGGATGGGTAGAAGGGACCTCGGTTTAACGTCTCATCCAAAGGACGGCACACCCCAGTAGTACAGCACCTCCCAATACTGCACCCGGATGCCAGTGATTTTTAGTGCAAGTCCATCCCGGTGTGGAACAAGAACCCATGACCTTCTGGTCCAGAGGCGGATGTGCTACCAACTGAGCAACACTGACATCTAGATACTGAATGAGCTAGACTTATCACTGGATGACATCCTGGTCACCCTCAATGTGGAATCCTTGTATGCCAATGTTCCACACGAGCGTGGCCTGGATACCATCCATTTCTATTTAGAACAAACAGAAGAATATGATAGTATCTTTATTGATTTCTTGGTGAAAAGCTGTGAATTTGTGCTGAAATTTAACAATTTTATTTTTCTGGGAAACCATTCTTTACAACTCCAAGGCACTGCTATGGGGGCATCCCTAGCCCACAGTTACACCAATCTACAGTATATATGGGGCTATGAGAGAAACCAACTGTGCAAGACCCAGATTTGAGCCCCTTTTTGCAATATGTAAACTTGTACATTCGTTATATCGACAACTTAGTACTACAGCACAGCTATAGGAGTTTGCCTGCTAGCTTGGGAACTCCAAGCCGAACTTACACCTCACAGTTAAAAATGACAGAAATTCTATTGATTTTTTGGGACATCACTATCAGAAGACTTGTAGGCAGAAATGTAGAGGCTGACCTCTATAGGAAAAATATAGACACAAACTCGCTCCTAAAAGCATCAAGCTGTCACCCAGCCCATTTGATAAAAAACGTATGTTGGGGTCAGTTTCTTAGAATACGTCATAACTGAAGTGACAATGCCACTTTTGAAAGAACAGCAGAAATGATGACTAGATTTAGGGATAGGAAATATGGAGAAACCAACACTGAACAGGCAACAGACTGGGCGAGGAACTTAAAGGGGGAAGTCTAATTCCCTTGTAACATTCAACAGACATAGCACTAGAACAAAGAGTGAAGTTTATCACGACATATACTGTAATACTCAATTGAAGGAAATAAGAGATATTATATGTAACAACTAGCACACAGGTCAGGTGGACCCAGTCCTTTACAGACATACACAAGATCCGCCGATGACTGTGTATAAAAAAAGCTAAACACCATGGTGATATCCTAATGCATTCTCTACAACCGACACCTATGCAGAAGGTCTCCACATGGTTGGGACCTCCAGCAGTTAGTAGTTTTCCATGTGCTTACTGCAAAAACTGCAGATTTATGACAAAGACCAAAACTTTTAACAGCAAAACATCAGGGAGAGTTTATACAGTTAAACAAGTGATCACCTGCGATACAGCAGGTGTTGTATTTGGGGCAGAATGCACTTGTGGGGCTCACTACATCGAGAAATCAATATATCCTCTCAAACAATGAGTGGGGAAACATGTGATGGATATAGGCCAAGAAAATACGCAAAATATAATAGCAGCCTGTATCAAATTCAGTAGAGGGCAAGATATGCAAAATTGATCTTTTTTTGGCACTGAAAAAGTTTCACTTGGTCCATGGGGACACAACTTAGATGCCGCCCCCCCTAAAAAGGGAGGCATTTTGGATGTATACCCTGGGGGATTTAGTTGCGCTAGGGCTCAAAAAAGATCTGAGATCTCTGTTTTCCTATAATATACTTTTTCCTTAGGCTTAAACCCTCTCCCCCCAACCAGGCTGTTTGTTCTATTGCTGCCTTTCATTACAATTTTTTCCGCTTTAGGTCTTTTTGTGATTGGAACCCTCTGAGCCCATAGGTGATTCGGTTTTTATCCCCTTTAATCACTTGTATTTATTTTCATATTAAAATACAATTTCTTCTGAGTTTTGTATTTTTGTGGTTTATCAATCTAGTATTACAAAAGGGCTAAATACAGAACCTGGACGGATCGGATGGACCTTTGGTCTTTTTCTGCAGTCATTGTCTATGTTTCTATGTTACAAAACTGCCCTTTCCCCTGCCCACTTATCTTTCACAATTATATACATTTTTGGAGTCCATATTAGATTGGTATAGCTGTTATTAATACAAGCTGGAAGACTCTTTTTATCTTAAGTAGACATCTTCGTACTAAGGACTACCATAGGAATACTGTAACTTATTGGTATAGCTGCTACTAATATATGTGGGATACATGCAGATAGCTCAGCTCAGCCTCTATTTATGCTTTTTCATCCTTAAAGCAGCAATGCAATGAAAATGGGTTAAAAATTGACACCACCCTTTTTTTCTTCCTAATTGATGCCAGATGTCTTACAGTTTATTTTGGTGGTAAAAATTTCAGTTTTCATTATTATTTAAGATTTTTATGCAAGTTTTAAAGTAATTATTTCTCAGGAAAAAAATATGTTTGCCTCATTTTTGCATAGAAATAATATTGTGGACCCGAGGAGGGTAACAGTCCAGACAAAAATGCAAATGAACAGAGCACAGCATAGGAAGTATCCAGAAAACTCAAATCAACAGTTCTGCCAATATTTTTTTTATAATCACAGCAGAAATTTAGCTTTTCAGAATAACTTCTTTTCATTGCACTGTTGCTTTAATGCCTCTCTCAATTGCCTTTCTTCTGGGTGATATTTATGCCTGTATATAAATCTACAATTAAATACAAAGTTAGGGCATGTAACAATTAATGTGGATATTTAGTTTTTATTTGCTGTTCTTTATCTCCCAGATGGACTGGCTGCCATCAGCCCTTCCCTGCACCCAGCCCCATCATCCACCAACCGGGGACTTACCCTACCTGGTTAACAGAACTGTTTTACCCCCCCCCCAGGCAGGGCCTTCAGGAGGAGGCCCTTCCTTCCATCAGATGACGGGATGCAGTTCCTGGGGGGGTGTCACGGGTCAGTGGTATGGGACCTGTGGCATGAGGTGGGTGGCATCCTGCTCATCCCAAGGTTTTCTGTTTTCTCCCCAGGAAGCAGGACATGCAATGACATCAGGAGCATGTGTGCTGATGTCTGCTCCACCTCCAGAAACTACTAGCACTGACTGTCGGATCCCTGTCCTCCACCAGGGGTCAGGCAAGTGCCAAGAGCTTCCCCACCCTCCTCCAGAAGAGGAGAGCAGTCCATGGGACATTCAATCTTCCTCTCCTCGGCTGGCCTTCTGATACCCAAATTAATGTGGATATTGACATGTCTTTCCTTGTCATTATTCTTTTAAATAGCAGAACTCCTTTTGTGTGCAACTTGTCCTTGGTTAACCTAGAACACCAGTTATTTCAATTTATGCAAGTGATGCAAGATTGAAACCTATCCATATGCACAAGTTTGAGTCCCCCCCATCAGGACTGGACAATCTCTGTTTAAATTAGCTTTGTAGGTGTTTGCAGTAATGTATACTTTTTATCATCACTGGGAGTCACTTTAACCCAACAGTTCTTAGACTTTGTGACAGTGAGCTTCCCCAAATCACTGAAAAAGATTTTGAGCCTCCCCCAAAAACTGAAATAATCTTGGGCCTCCCCAAATAAAAATAACATACTGTACTTTGTGCAGTACACCATTAATAAATTGAAACCCCTCTGAGTACTTGGCTCACATTCAGTTCTTTCTTTCAGTTCTTTGTCTTATCCTGATGTGGTACCTTTGAAAAAGAGCTCCTTTGCTGAAAGGTTCTATCTGAATAACAAATAAATAAAATAAACAAATATTATTCAGCTTATTGTAACCAAACACACACACACACACACACACACACACACACACACACACACACAGGCCAGCCTACTTGCTCTGTTATTTTCATTCTTGAATCATTGTTACCCCTTGTTGCAGTACCTTCATGGGTCAGACCACTTTCTCTGTTTCCTCTCTATATGAAATAACCTTCCTACATACTTTGTCTCTCCCCCTCCTTCCCAGCTCCTAAGCAACTTCTCTGGGATTACTTTGCTCCTTTGTGCTATTGCTCTTAGCATTTCTATGCTCAACCCTTGTATTTGGGCTGTTCTGCCATCAGTCTACAAACTGATCAATTACCACCACTCATTATTAGCTTATTGTTCATATTTGTTTGCTCTATTGTTCGTTGTGTATTTCTTGATTGTTTTGCAGTTACCTTTTGAAATGAATTCACTCCTTACCCTTCCCTGGGTACACCTGGAATGAGCCTTGGCTCATTCACCTTCCCTTGTCACCTATTTGTAAATAAATACATAAAATTCACCTACTATTATCCTCTTTCAGTTTGCTTCATCTCTTCACACAAAATACATAATTCAAAATTTAAATACAGTACTTTTTCAGACTTGCTTGAGCCTCCCCGGGAACAGGTTGAGGCCTCCCAAGGGAGAATGGCCTCACCATTTGAGAACCCCTGCTTTAACCTAATCGATTGGGGAGGTTTTGATTATGTCATCCTCCCAGGATGTATTTAAGCAACACTGTACACTTGTATGTACACCCTTGTAAAAGTGCTAGTAGGGCACAAAATTCCATTGGGTTTTGTTCTGTGGCGACAGTAGGATGTTAGCACCTTTTTGGGCAATATACCCAACACAAACACCATTTTATGGATTTGTAAGTAAATAAACATTTTTGTACTTGCAATGTTGTCTTGAGCAATATCTGACTTTTGGGCAGTGTATGTGTGTGCGTGTGTGTGTGTGCGCGCACATGAGGTTTCCTTGCTTGCTCGCTACTCTTGTAGGAGCCTTACATTTCGACTCTGGTCAGAACCATACATCAAAGATTCATTGTATTATAGCACCTCAGTTCACTTTTGTCACCAACCACCAACAGGTTACTTGCACAAAGCTTTCTGTTTCCCATCCTAGAACATGGAGTATGTGACAGGACTGGGTAAGACCCTGTCTCATTTGTTGTGCGGTGAGCGTTAAAAGCAAGGATCTATTTTGTTCTCTCCTAATTCTGCCACTTGTCTATCTCTCACTTGTCTGATTGCGCAATCAAATGTTCTTGTGGCACCTAGGAATAGGCCACTCCAATGGCCTCACAATTTCCCCCTGTTATCACCCTTTCTTCAGTTGCTGTTTCTCTCTTTCTTTCCTCCCTTGCTTCTCTGTGGTAAAAACATACATCTATATGTGTGTGTGTGTGTGTGTGTGTGTGTGTGTGTGTGTGTATGAAATGGGGATCTCTTCATTTGCAACTGTATATAATTATACTGTTGAAATGAATGCAGAAAGCTATTTGGGTTTCTTGGGCAATCTGTCATACAAGGGGTAAACCTTGAGCTGTATTTTGAACTTTCACAAGTATGTTAACAGAACTGTCCACATGAAATCAGCACTGAGACAGGATGTCTTAATTGGCTGCACCTGCTAAGAAGATTAATGTACTTTTAAGGCTGGTCACAGAAAAGTAAATTAAAAAGTCTTGTTGCATTTTGTGAAAAACAGGAGATGAAACTTACAAGAACAGGATGCAGAAGTTAAACTACTAGGCAAAGACATCTCATATAAAGAGGGCAATGTATTGCTGAGATAGAGAGCGATTGGGGTTTTAGAGAGAATCAGTGGAAGGATTTTTGATTGTACCACCTTTGTGAAGAGCAATCCTGTACATCTTTTTTTTTATTTTATTGTTTTAGATAATAATAAAATGCTACTGTGAATTTTATAACTTCTCCAGGTTTGCTTGTGCTTCCTGACCTATGCCTCTATGACAGAATATTATTTAATTATTCTGCCACTGAGGGTGTGCTGTTGAAAGTGAGGACCCTTTATAATCATGCTGTCAGATTTACTTCACAACTCTCACCGCACACACACCACTGTAACATATTCAAGTCCCTACAATGGTTACCTCTTGACCAAGAAAAGGTGACATTTGGCTTGTTACCTACATCATTTTCAAGCTTATTTCAGTTTCAAGGGCAAGATATACAAACAAGATCAGTATCCAAAAATCACTTTGCAGCCCCCATGATGCTCACAGCCACAGGTCAACATTCTGATGTATAGGGCTCCAAAACATAACAATTCTTTGTCATTAACGATCACTGGCACATACTTAATTTGTCATTTTTTGTATACTTTATTAAGGAATACTTGTTCAGTTGCACATTTCCACAGTTTGGTACAATAGCCATATTAATATCCTATACATCAGGATTATAAAGACATACAATCTTAAAATATACTAATACATTGTGTATTCCTCACCATTTTTCAGTTACAATGCTATGATAATCCCTAGCTAAAGGATGAAGGATGAAAAGGATGAAACTTTTATAAACCTTTAACTACAAAGCAAAATGAGGTAGTGTTACCTACAGAGGTACACAGTGTGCCAGCTCTATCAGTATGGTATGGTCTGCTGGTGCCTGGGGGTGTGACGTTCTCTATGGGAAACCATTAGTACCAATTAGTGTTAAGAAATCTCAAAACTGAACTGCCCAACAAGGAAAACTAGTCTAATATGTTAATTCAGGCCCCTGCATCCCCTTCTACATCCTGCCCTATGTCTAATGAAACATTCCACCTAATCCATCTTTCTACATATTTGCCATATGGTCCTGTACCTGGTAAATTAATATCTCCATCTCTGCTATCTCTTCTGCTATCCCTTTCCATTCTTCTACTGTGGAGATTCTCCTGTAGCCATCTCCTGGTGATGGCCTTTCCCAGGCTTCAATGCAAACAGTCCGGATGTACAGTATAGCATACTAATCCAGATATATAGCATACTAGTCCTGTTCACAATTGGGGGCAGCAATCCCAGGATCAGATGCTGCAATTGTAATTGAGTAGGTATTTTGAACAGTGTCTTCATCTTCTGAATGATGCCTTCCCAGAATGGTACAAGGGTGGGGCATATGTAAAATATGTGTGTGTACGTGGCATTCTCCTCCCCATATTTTCTCCAGCAAGTCAATGAGGTTGTCCCATCCCACCTGGCTTTTAACTTTGGGGTAATAAAATATCTGATTTTCATTTTTCAGGCATATTTATAATATCGGGGGGAGGTGGAACCTTTAAAGGAAGTTTTCCACACCCTCGCCCATTGTTTAGTTGTAAGGATGAAGCCAATCTCTCCTTCCCACTTAATGATAAGATATGATGTTGCTATAACAATGGGCTGGGACAGATATTGGTAGAGTCTGGAGACGGCGCCTTTCTGACCTATACTATTGACTAATTGACCTAAAGAGACATCCCTCTCTGGATCACCAGCCTCACCTTGTGGCTATCCTATGTGTGGCTGGAGATAGTGTCACAACTGGAAATATTTAAATCTACCTCTAGTATGCACCCAAATTCCTGTTTACAGTCTTCAAAGGATTTAATTACAGTTCCCCGCAACAACTGGTCCAGGTATCTGAGTCCACCCTTTGCTTGCCTAAGGTACCACAGGTCCAGTCTACTTTGTAGGAAGGCTTCATCCCAGGCTAGACACTTAAATCTCCATAGCTACTTGACTACTTTTGGGTAGCAGGCGAATCATTCCAGAGCAATAAAGGAAATTTCCAGTGCCTGATATGGGAATGTGTCTCTGATTCTAAGGGCCTATGGGTCAAAAAGAAGTGACATAAAAGGTCTGATCTCTGATGTTTCTTATTCTATATCTCTCAGAAGCACCTAGAATTGTGGGTTGTTTTACAGGAATGCTACACAAACTTTTGTCGCTACTCAGTAATCCTCTAGGGCCAGTACAGCCCATCCTTCCCAGGCTTTTTTGACCAGGAAAAGTGAACTTTTGATTCATGGCCAAGCATTTTCCCATATAAATTGAAATGCCTGCCTCTGCATCTCACTCAGTCAATGTTTGGACAGTGCCAATGGGGCACACTAAAACAGAGATATCTGGGTAATACATTCATTTTGAGGCCTGGATTCTGCCATAACATGGTAAGGGGAGCAGAGACCACTGTTAAACATCCTCTTGTTGCTACTTGATCAGGGGAACACAGTAATCTTGGTATAGACGGGAGATGGTCATACGTAAAATAATATAAAGGTACTTTAGCTTGGCCAGGGCCCACTTCATAGGATATCACGCTTGCAATGTCCTTGGGGGAGTATAATGCAATGTGAAGACTTCTGTCTTAGCAGCATTAAGCATGTAGCCCGCCACAGAAAAAACTCCCCCATGAGGGGCATCGCCCTGGGCAGGGAGAAGTCCAGATTAAAAAATACAGAAACACATAATCCGCATAAAACGTGATTTTATGCTCCCTCCTGTCTAAGGTCACTCCTGTAATTCCCTGTTTTTGTCTAATATGCTAGGTCAAAGGCTCTATACAAAGGGCAAATAATGCAGGGGATAAGGGGTAGCCATGCTTGGTGCCCAGCTCCAGGGAAAAGCCTGGTGAGATGTACCCATTAGCCCATACAAAGGCCTGTCGTGCTATGTAGAGGTTCTGTATGTACTGCATAAAGTGCTGTGAGGAACCAAACCTGGCAAGGACCCTGTATAAACGCAACTAATTAACATAATCAAATGTTTTTTCTGCATCCATGCACATCACAATGGCCAGAGTTTCACTATGATTTAAATGGTCTGTTATATGGAGTGTGTGTCCAACATTATCCACCGCTTGATGACCCATGACAAATCTGGTCTGGTCCTTGTTGACCAGCTGGGGTATAATGCCCTCAAGCCTTTTCAATAGAATAGCCATTGGGAATTTAAAATCAACATTCAGAACTGGCCCAGTGGAGCAGAGGGCTGAGGTACTGGACGCCTCACTTTGTGTCATGTCAGCGACCCAGGTTCGGGAACGAGCTTGGGTCATCAGAGAGCCGGCACGAGAGGAGGGAGGGAGCAGGACTGAGCAGCCAAAAGGCAGTTCTCCTCTCCCGGGGATGTACCTTGTCACCCACCATAGTTCCACTGCCCCTGGATAGAGGTCTGAGGGTAGTGTAGGCAGGCAGGCGGCAAGTAATGGAAGGGCGTCCCAGTACCGTGGTGTGCACGTGCCTCCACACATGTGCGTGCAGCCAGGACAAGGTTCAGGGAAAAAGACAGGGAAAAATGGATTATATATCAACAATCAGGATGGAAATTGTCTGTATAAGGGACATAGGGAGTGGCCCTTGCTGGGCTTGAAGATTACCAAGACGACCGCCTGGTTCCAGGTAGGAGGGAGTTTACCATCTTCGACCAAAGCTGCCTTATATGCAGTTCTTAGAAGGGGTAGCATTTCCTCCTTAAAGCATTTACAAAATTCTGCAGGAAATCCATCTGATCTGGGACACTTACCTGCCTTACTGTTTGAAATTGCTAACTCAGTTTCCCCAAGGGTGAATCTTTTTGGTCCTGTGTAATCTGGGGCAGGTTAAGTTGTGCCAAATATGCATCAACCTGCTCTGAAGGTTAACCCTGCCTGGTGCTATACAAGTTCTCACTATAGTGTTTAAAGATTCACGTTATATCTGCCAACCTAGTCAGCATCTGCCCTGTACCCTGATGTAGAATTTTCATTATATGGGCCCTCATCTCCTGGGCTTTTAGCCTGCATACTAATAATTTTAGGCACATAGGCCCCCCTTCATAATAACACTGGTGGAGGTATTTCAGGGTTTGTTCAACTTTATAGTCTAAAATGGCATTTAGTTCTTTTCTGGGTTTTTGTATCTCCTTTCCTCACTGACAGTCTAGTCTGATCTGCTGTTGACTCTCCAGCAGTTTAATCTGTGTTTCTAGGTACACTTGTCCCTCTGTGCATTTATTTATTTCTAGCTGCTGCAGTAGCAATCAACAGTCCCCTTACGGCGGATTTTACTGTGCCCCATGGGACCACAGGACCTACATCTGGTGTGGTGTTGTATTGAACTGCTTGAGAAATGAGCTGTGGGATCTGGTCTTGGACTTCCCTGTCCTGTAGAAGGGAAACGTTAAGTCTCCAAAATGATGAAAATTCTTGTATGTGTAGCTCAAGTTCTAAGGTAAGAAGGATGTGGTCTGAGAGGGCCAAAGGACCACTTCACAATGTATAAATCTGGATAGCGTCTCTTTCAAGAGGAGAAAACCATCAAGCCTGGAGTATATTTGGTGGACATGAGAATAGTGTGTAAACCCCTGTGTCGATCCATATAAATGTCTCCAAGCATCCTGCAGTCTCAGCTTCACCAAAAAGGCTTGAATCGTTTTGGTAACTACATGGGCCTGTCTACCCAGGAAAGGGACAAATGTTAGGTTTAGATCCCCCCCCCCCTCAACAAATCAGCACCCCCTTAGTTTTGTCCATAATTAAGGTAGACAATTGTCAGGAAAATGTATAGTCCAAGCCTGGGGGAGCATACCTAAAGAAACAGGGTAAGTGTCTGGCCATTTAAAAGCCCCTTAATCATGACATACAGTACTTTCCATCTCCTTCCTTGACAACCTCTAGTGTCTCAAACAGTACCCTGTTTAGGACCAGTATAGCTGCAGCCCTTTTCTTCCCAGATTTATATGAGGAGGAGGAGTGGACTTCCCAAAACCCAGACTGAGACAGTTTCTGATGTTCTGCTTGTCTCCTGTAAGAAGACCAAATCTGCTTTTGACTGATGCACATACATCATGATCTTCTTCCTCTTTATTGGAGTTGACAGCCTTTAACATTAAAGGTAGATAGTTTAGTTAGCGGGGCTGGCATTTGGTTAGGGAATAATCAGGATCCATCTGTGTAAGAGACCCAGGGCCTGACTCCTCATACCCCTTTCCCAGCACCAGAGACCACACCACAGCACATCTGTTTGCCTCAAAAAAACTGTAACATTACAAAGGTAGCCAATTGGGCTACTAAGCTATTTAACCAGTAACTCTGTACCGTTCCAAGGTTGGGGAGTGTAACTAAACATTCCCTGACCCTATGTGTGGTGCATCACAGGGCACTCCACAATCACAAATCTGGGGTAGTAGTGGTGCCAACACCCTCATCTTTTCAGTGTCACTACTCGGGCTACTTCCAATATAAGAGCATAAACTAGGAGTGTTATACAGGAATAGAGGTTGCATTCCTCCTGCTGCTCATCATGCAGTTTGTCATGATGATGATGCTTCCCATCTCTGACTTTGGCAACTTTGTCTGCAGTGCTGCTCGTAAGACCACCCCAGCCAGACTGGATTCACTCTTTCACTCCTTCAGTCACTTTACTTTGGACTGTCTGCCCCAAACCCATCATTGCTCCTTATATTCTTCCCTCTCCCTCCTTTTCCTCGAAGCTAGATGCCTCACTCACTGTGCCTCCTTTATCTCCAAATACTGACTTGGCTCACTCCCCTATACCTTACCTCTCTCCTTTCTCCCACCACCCTTCCTCTTATACCCTTCGTAGCTCTGGCTATCGCTCCCTTGCTCCCCCTTCTAGGAAATCCTCAGCTGGCCAGGCTGCTTTCTCCTTCTGTTTCCCCAAATTATGGAATTCCCTTGCCTTACCTATCTGCTCTGCCACTTCTCAACACTCTCTCTCCTCTTTTCTCCACGATTTCACCTTGCACTCCTACAGCTGCACCTAATTACCTACCTAACTCTGTTCTCTTCCCTTTACATTATACCCACCCCACTACCCTCCCTCTCTCCCCCAGTCCAAGCTTCCTACCCTAACTTACACTGTCACTCCCCTGCTACCTCTTTCTCTTTATTTTCTCGACTCTTACCGCATTAGCTTTCCCTGACCTTTCCCACTGCATAGCTGCACTTTTATCTTGAATAATGCACATTGATATCCATCAGAGTACATGATATGCCTTATTTTATTTTGTATAAAAATGTTTCTTGCCTTTTATATGATGCTTGTATATGATACCTGTTTTTACTATGAAATTGTTTGCCATGATTACTTTCCTCACCCTTCTTTTGCCCTCTCCCCCAGGACGCATCTGGAAATGAGCTGTTGTCAACTCAGTATGTCTTTCCTGGTGAAACTTTTGAAATAAATAATAAGATTCCAATGTGACTTCTAACACAGGATAAAGAAATACTAAGGTAAAATATTTACCATCCGCATCCCAAACATTTCCATTAGATACATCCCCTTCCCCCAGGTGTCAGAACAACCAAAAAGTAAGTAAGTCTCTGTAGTCAAATAAAAGTCTAACAAGGGCTCTCAGGTTTCAAGGCACAGGCTTCCCTGCAGGAATTATAGTTAGAAGGATGCTAGAGCATTCCCGAAGTGTCTCCACACAGTGTGTTCTCTGACCTAGGGGAGAGCCATGTCACTAGTACTAGGATCCTTTCTCTTGAGGATGGCATGGTTGCAGTTAATATTAGAGAGGGAGAGTCCAGATTCATATATGTATTCTGTAGGCTGGCTGAGTGGCACCCCCCAGCCGCAAGGCTGACCTGTTTTGGAGCAGCCCCTCTCCCATCTTATCCACTTAATCTCTGCCTCTTTAAACAGCAGTCTCATAAAGTAGCTCAGGTGCAGAACCCTGCCCAGTACATGAACGGGACCTAAATGTCTGTAGCCAATACAGGCCAGAATTGTCTTCTCCTGCCAAATACAAGAGGTAAAGCTAAGTGCCATGGGAAGCAATCACACCACGGGCAGCATGTAGCCAGAAGACATCTCCGTCCGCCCTCCCCTCCAAGAAGACCTGACCAGGTAGCTCCCAGCCTCTGCCCCCACGTGCAAACCCCACCACACACACACACACACCATCACTAAAACAGGTTCTCCCTGAGGACAAATAAGAAGAAAAGTGAGCACACAGAGTCACGTGCTCCACACCTAAGTTTGTGCTCTTTAAGAGCTTGAGTGTGTTTGCCATTACAGGCATAGCCCTCTGAAACACCCAGAGGGCTGTATTTAAGGAGAACATATTTTAGAAATGCCTGGCTTCCCATAATTGTAACATCACTTCACAGTGCAGTACTCAATTATAATAATAGTAATGTACCACAGCCCCGAGTGTTTTTAAGAACACCCCCCAACCCCCTGCTGACTAAAACTGTGAGAGCCTTTAGTCCCAACTCAACCCACTCCTCTTCAGACCCTACAGCTGGTACTCAGTCTGAAGCTGCCTAATTGTCACAGAATCCAAAGCAGCCGGGAACAAAACTGTCAGGTCAAAGCATCGATGCAGTGGCAGAGCCGAAGGGGTTGAGCCTGTGTTTCCCAGGTGTCTGCAGAAGAGTGATCTGCAAGGTTGCTGGAGACAAGTAAGTATGCTGCTGCCAAAACAAAATTCAGTACAGTAAGCAGCACGTGCTGCAATTTGTCCCAGTCCCTCTGAGCAATTCATGTGGCATGGGGAAAGAGACATAAAGGAACAGTCTAAAAAGCTGATTGCTGAAGTAGACAAGGAGCCTAATGTAGGCCATATGAAAGGGATCAAATACAAAGTGGGAATAGTTCAATTGTTCAAGTGTCCCCACCATTCTGGTCGAACCTCATTGGTGTGCCTTTTGTTTTCTGGAGTAACTCCTGGACCAGATCTCCTTCATGATGTGGGAGGCAGCATTCTGTCTGGTACCCTAATCTGGTGCTGGCAGGCTGTGAACCATTCACTGCACTGGGGCTTCAGTCTGGCATCCTGTGGCTGGGTACAGGGCTCTGTGGTTATGCACTTATCTCTCAAGGCCTGTGCAGCCTCACCCAGGGTATGATGTAGACAGGTTCCATCTTCCCAAAGACACAAATTTGTGCAGGATAGGGCATCTGAAATTTTATTTGTTTTTGTTTAAGGGCCTGGATAATGTCTGTGTATTGGAGGCATTTACGGAAGATTTCTGGCAGGTAATCCTGTCCGGATAGAGGTGCACTCCATTATATTTTATTTCCTTCTGATGCCATGCCACTTGTCGGACCTCCTCCTTCACTCTGTAGCTGGCAAATTTCATTAATATGGGACAAGATCTAGCTTCAGGGTCTGGTGGCTTGGGTAACAAAACACGATGCGCTCTCTCAATCTGGAGGGGCATTGTGGGCAGGAAAAAGAGCATGTCTCATAACAAGTCCACCAGAAAGTCACACATGTGCCCAACCTCAGAGCCCACTGGTAGTCCCATTAGTCATAAATTGTTCCTCCTGGATTGTGCCTGTAATTCCACACATTCGTCTTGCAGTTCCTCTGTGCAGGAGATGAGGGAGTCAATGGCCTGGCTAAATTGGATGGCGCCATCTTCCACCACTCCATGTTGTTCCTCATCCTCAAGTCTCCACTCCACTCCTGTAAATCATTCATTTAATTTTTTAAATTCCTGTCTGTTCTCTTGTCGGATGCCTTGATCTCTTTTAGGTTCATTTCAAAGCAGTTGATTGTGAGCCTTTTCATTTCACCATCGGTATCACAGCCATGTCCCCGCTAGCTGGAGGTAGAAATGTTCCTGTCCTTACTATGTGTCCTGGATCTAGCTCCATCCAAGGAAGATTTTTACTTATAATGACCTCATTTCAAGGATGTACTGCTCAATTTGAGACTAAATGGCGTAGCTGGTTATTTTATATGTCCTCTGAGGATGAATCATTTGTACCGCAGTAAGACTGGATGAGGTCACCTAATGTGGTTCGAGATTTACAGTTTCCCAGAAATTAGAGGAACACTCTAATTCAAAAGGGTACTCGGATCATAACTGCTAGAAACATCTTATTGTTGTGGTGCTGGTAGAACCACCGTCAGACTCATATGTATTCATTTATGTGATATCATATACTGTACAGTACTTTGTACTTGCCAATTGCAAATGTATTTTATTAGCTCTGTTTCAATAAAAATGTAAATATGAAAAGAAAAAGAGAGAGAGAGACCAGGATCTTGTGGTCTGTTCATCTCCCTCATGTTCTGATGGCATTTTGGATGTTTATTTTTGGTTTTGACTGTTGAGGGAGAGCAGTTTTCCTTGGAATGGTCAGGAGCTCCTTCTTTAGGCTGCTAATCGGTCCATGACATCACTGAAAGTCCTTCAATTTGTAATTTCAAGTATTTTCTTAAAAACTTTCTCTTGTCTAATACTGTCTGTATCTATGTTTTAAATTGATCTTTTTTTGTAAATATAATGTTTATTGCACTTTTCCAGGTACAGAAAAAGTCATCATTCATTGCATTAAATGTAGTCATTTACATCAAACAGCCATGGCAGTTACAGAGCTTTACAGATAATGTAACATCACTCAATACTGAAAAAATGGTCTCCATCTGTGACCCACCATGGGGTAGACTCAATTATAAAATATGTATTTATCTGTGTAATCGATTGATTCTACATATGATTGTGCTACCATGACTGAGGCGTGGCTAGGCCCAGGAGGGGGCTGCGTGTGGGGGGCCACAGGTTCTGGGCTATCCAGGTCTCTTGTAGAAGCAAATATATATTCTTATGTGGGGCACCCAGTATCTTGACTTGAGTCAAACAGTATTTATGGAATTATATAGGGGTCATTACCCATGGCAAGCATCAGCCACCGCTGCCACCTGGCAGCATTTTCTCAGTCTGGTTGTTGAGAGATGCAGTGAGTCTTTCCATCTGATATACCTGGTACACCAATTTTCTCCAGTTCTGCACCTCTGGTGGGATAGGTGTTAACCACAATTTAGTAACTGATTTTTTTGCCAGTGTTATGAGAGTTCCGAGAAGATATCTAGAGGTGGGGTCTCTTCTGTCCTGGGGATATTATAATAAAATATATGGAGAGGAAGTTAACCTGAGGAGATGTGTTGAATATCTCTTCAAGGTCTCTTTGTATATTATCTGGAAAAGGCTGAATCTTAGGGCAGGACCACATTATGTGGTAGTGGGTTGCTTTTTGTTGCCTGCATCTCTTCCAGAGGGCCACAGTTGCCATTGAGAGATAATGGTTTGTAATTACTGGGGTCCGAAAGAACCTAATTAGTTGCTTCCAGGAATATTCTCTCCACCGATGTGAGCCTGAGACCTTAGAGGAGCATCTACATGCTCTAAGCCAGGTTTCCTCTTCAATTGGGACAATCATTTCAAGTTTCCATTTCTGGGCCACAGCTATAGTGAACAGCGCTGATGTGGCCTGCAAAACTTGGTATAGCTGTGAAATCATATGTGGTTGCATACCTATCCGTAGGATGTTGAGGAAGTATGATATAATTTGTGGGCGGCTGAGATGCGTAACACTAAGGGTAGAGAGAGAATGTAGTGCCAGATTTGGAGATAACGACAGAAGTCCATATGCTACAGGTAGAATTGAGTTTGCATATCCACAAAAGCTTGCAGGGTTGGACCATTAAAGAACTGATATATATATATATATACTTTAATGTTAATCGAGTCCAGCCTTGAAACCCATTATCCTGCATTACAGGGATGAACTGCTCAAGCTGCAGGATGGGGCATAATAACGGCAAGTATGGCGTGAGGTGTAGTGACTTTCTTATTATGTGCCAAATTGCTACATGGTTTTTGAGCCAGGGGTTTATAAGGGGAGGGTCCCATGCTGAAGGGTCACTATGCTACATCATCCACACAAAGTGTGGGAAGGGAAAGATGTCATTTTCTATTTTCAAACAATATATGTCCAAACCCTCCATGTGTCTGAACAATATAAATCGAACCTGTGTCACCCAATAATGCTGTTTGAGGGAATAGGAGGGCCAGGTCTCCTTCATCTTTTGGCAGGTTTAGTTGCTGCAATTTTACTCAGGGTTTCTGCCCTGCCCATATAAAGGGGGATATTTCCCTATTCCAATGCTGCCATACTTGTGTTGGGAGGGCCATTGGAAGGCTTTGAAATAGGTACAGGACTCTCGGCAGGGTGACCATGTGCTCTACCTCTATCCACCTGATTAGCGAGGAAGGGAGCATCCCCCAATTTCTAAAGTCCTGTGCCATATGCTGAGTAAATGGTGTGTAATTATATTGATATAGCTGATCCATTCCAAGGGTTACAAAGATCCCAAAGTATTGCAGTTTCTGCAAATGCCATCTGAAGGCAAAAGCAGCCCAAAAGGCCAAGGTTGGGGCAAAATGAAGGCACAGAGGCTCAGTTTTTGTTTTGTTTATTTGGCAACCGGACACCCTGCTGTATTTTTGTATTAGTTCAACACTACAGGCAGGGACACCTCTGGATGTTGCACATAGAGCAAGACATTGTCTGCGTATAAAGTCACCTGCTGTTCCTCCCCTCCCAAGGTCACCCCCTCCAGGTCTTCAGAGTCTCTGGTTGTTTGGGCTAGCAGTTCAATATATACTGCAAACAGTAGGGGTGATAGAGGACAGCCCTGATGGGTGCCAAAGGGCTTAGAATGGTGTCCACTAATTTTGACACATGCTTGGGGAGAGTTATATATGTTTCAAAGCAGATGTTTAAATGCAGATGGGAAGTCAAGTTTGTTTAGGACTAAGTATAAGAAGGGCCATAAGACATGGTCAAACACCTTCTCCACGTCTAGGCTAAGCAGGACTGAAGGGTTGGGATTTTGCTGCATTCGGTGAACAATGTGCAGTATGTCTAATGTTATCTGTGGTGGTGCAGGACTGAATAAAACCTGTTTGGTCTTTATTAATAAGTTCTGAAAGAAGGCCCTCAACCCACTGCGCTAAGATGTTCATATATAGCTTGTAGTCTGAATTAAACACTGATATGGGGTGACAAGAGAAACACTGCATTGGGTTTTGCCTGGTTTTGGGATCTCTGAGATTGTAGCATTGGTCCAGGTGGGTGGGACCGGATCCCCTGTAAGTGCCTCATTGAAAATCTCTAGCAAAGCTGGCCTGGTGGAGCTGAAGGCTGAGGCACTGGACGCCACCCCTCGTGCCACGCTGGCAACCCGGGTTCAAGAGCGAGCACGGGTCGCGGGGGCTGGCAGGGGAGGAGAGGGATCAAGCACCTGATGGATGACTCTTCCTCTCTGGGGAGGGGGTCCACAATGGTCGGTGTCCAACTGTCCCCTGGCGGAGGCTGGGGGTCAGGGATACACGGCGTACTCTGGGGCAGAGTCGGGGGCAGATGCCTGGAAGGGGATGCGTGCAGATGCATGTGCACTCATGCCCGCAGGCATCATTGCATGCCCACCAACCCAGGGGGAAAAAAAACAGAACAGGGAAAATAGTGGCACCCACCACGGCTTGATGGCCATCCACAAGTGTTCACCGGGCGCTGGCACCCGAACTGGATCCATTGGGGTGGGGAGTTAGGGGGCTCCCTGCCACCCCACTGTGGGGGGTAAACCTCAGGGGTTACCGGGTGCCAGCAGTCCTAGTCGAGATGGACGGCGGCCAGATCCCCAATAGGAGGATGCGAGTCTAAGGGGGAGCAGTTAGGGTGGCCACAGGAGGATAAATAAAAACATAAAAAAAAAAATCTCCAGCAAACACATCCAGAGAGCATCCTTCAAGAGTTTATAGAATTCCACCCCATAGCCATCTGGGCCTGGGGCTTTCATAGTTTTGGGGTTTTATATGATAACAGCAAGTCTTTGACTGTGCCGATCACATACAATTATGAAACAAGCGCCCCACGTCAAAAGGGTGAACCGCATAACAGCGACCATATAAATAGCAATAGTGCAACATTTACAACAAACATGGCAAATTAACCAAACTTTTTATGTGGGGCTATGCACGCACCCAAATTTATAATAACTAATGCCGGGGGGGGAGCGTACATAAAAAAAAAATAAACCCCCCCCATGAACAAAAATAATTCTCCTGCACCCAGACCCAAACCCAGCACCATAGGCTTTAGGGGCAGTGGTGCACGCCACTACACCAAACAGCCAGCTCAGCAGAGCTTGGCCAAACTACTACTAATATACGCTTTGTATAGTAAGTGTAGCGAGTGTTGCTCAGTGCTACACTCACGATAACTACTCCTCGGTCTTTTTTTACAGCCACTCTAATTACGAGCGGTATGACTGAGTCACTCATATTGAGCCGCTCAATAATACTCGCTCATATCACTGCACACCTAGTTTTTGACTTGGAAATTACTGCTTGTATTTCAGCTTTCGTTATTGGGCACACTAGGTGTTGTCCTGATTCCAGAGACAACTGAGGGAGGTTGATATTTGCCAAAAAATTGTCTATGTCCAGTTGCATGGGATTATGGTCAGGGGTATAAAGGTCCTTATAGCAAGATCTAAAGGCCCGCGCTATGTCCTGATACATTATCAGTTTAGCACTGGTCTGCGGGTGAGATACAGCAGTTATGGTTGCCAGTTTACACTGTCTGCATTAACTGGTGTGCTAACAGTCGGTAAAGCCTTGCCCCGATTTCGTAATAGCATTGCCTCAAAAAGGTGAGGGCAATTTCAGTTTGTTCCAGCGCTAGTTTGTCCAAGGCAGCCTTGGCTTGAGTGAGCTGTGCGAGCACCAAGTTATCTCCTGTTGGTGGACCAACAGCAAAAGGTTCAAGGTGTCCTCTAAGGTTTGTTTACATTCCTGTTGCTGCCTTTTCTGGTGCACAGCATATTGTATTAAATACCCCTTTAACACGGCTTTCACCATATCCCATCAGATTGCGGCTGAGGTATCTGTAGGGTGGTTGTTGCTAAGTGTCTTCATAAGCTTTTCTTTAATAAAGGTGTGGCTTGGGGTCAATTTAATAAGATATGTGTTCAGGCGCCACCTCATAGATCACCTATCCAGTCCCAGACCCCAGTAGGTGCTCACGGGGACATGGTCCGAGAGGGAGATGTCTCCTGTTTCAATTTTGACAAACTGTGTGAGATTTTTGACTTGTGTAAAGCAGTAATCAATCCTAGAATAACTAAAATCTACTGCTGGGTAGCAAGTATAGTGGCGTGTGTTAAGATGTAGGGCTTGCCATATGTCTATCACACCGGTTTCCTTCACGAGTGTTTTAAAGTACTTTTGTGAAGCAGTTTGCCTGGGGTGTTTTTGGGCAGATGAATCAAGTGCTGGATTCAGCATTATATTACAGTTTCTGGCAAGCAAGAGGTCACCCTTGCCATTCACAATAATGGTGTCCTTAAGAGCTTTAAGGTCAGGGGTGCTAATACCTGGGGGGAAATTAAGTTTTGCCAGGGTAACCTCCTGGCCATGGAGAACACCCTGAACCACTGCTAGTCGGCAATCCCTATCCGACCATACTCAGTGTTTCTCAAAGTTAGCATATTTGGGAATTAATATAGATACCCCATGTCTCCTGTCCACTGTGGTTGAAGGGGAGTATTCTGCTAAGTAGCCAAATTTTGTCAACTTGGCATGCTCTGTCCTGGTCAGGTGAGTTTCTTGAAGATACACCAGGTACGGTTTTAGTTTCCGGGCCCAGCTTAGGATCTTTGCCCTCTTTACTGGGTTTGTAAGACCATTTACATTCCACAAGTAGAGCTGTACATCTAGGGGTCCCATTAGGTAATATTAAAGTTTCTTGGTCCTGGGGCCCTTCCCCCAGGCCCCCCATCCCCCCTTCCTCCCCAGCCACCCCATTTCTGCTAACTGGAACCGGATAACCATGCTGACCATTAAAGTATCTTTGGGGAACAAAAACTTACTAACTAAAACCTGTAACATTTCATGAACATACATAACAACTGCCATCCTCTTAAAAATCTAAACTGTGGGATAGGGAATGACTAAATGAGGGTTGGAGACCCTAGCAATTGGCCCCGTATATTGCATGGGTGGTCCAACTATGACCAATTAGAATTGGGCTTCCAAGGTAGGGGCCCCAAACAGGCCCTAGTGCAATACTCTTATTGCATGAAGGGTGTGCCTCCCCAAAAGAAGGGGCTTTCCGCCCTTAGGCGCAGAGGTGGTGGGTAGGGGTAGTGTGGATGCACTGCAGACGTCATGCACTCTGCAGGGAAGGGAATTGTGATCGGGCTGAGTTCACCCTGTAATTTCCCGATCCGTAGGGAAATTCCTCCATTCCATAATCTAATAGTTTCCTCTTAGATGATCATCTTTCCTGAACACACTATCACCCACCACGGGAGGTTTAATGGGAGTTCAGTATGCCTCAACCAGATAATTTATAGAGTTTCAGAGTGGGGAGAGCTTAACCTCCCCCTGCTGTCAATCAAGCTATCAGTGTGGTGGTATTATATAACTCTGGGTGGGTGGGGATACCATAACATGACCAAGACCACTTTCTTTAAACATCGCAGGGCATCTGCTCTTAAACTCACAACTATTACAGTCTGTCTGCCATAGCCATTGTTCCAGCTTTTGGTTCCTATACTAGCGTGCGTCAAGCATCCTGCATAGGCAGGAGTGTAGAGCTGGTCCGCTGCTTTGCTACCTCCAAATAATTTGAGTAAAAACTTGAATTGTTATATCCGGGGTTCAAGTCAGTTACAGGTATTCGATATCACTATCCTGTCTTAGTTTAGCATGTGAAGCATGAGTCAGGGCAAGGGAACCTCCATCTCCTGCACCTCCATCCCCCCAGTTAGGCAGAGGGTGCTCCTCTTTAGATACCATGTGAGATCCTCGCTGGTGTTCTTACTAGCAGGGCAGCACCCCTCACCTGCCCTGGAGAGGGGTAGAATGATCTTGGGAACCTCTTCAAATTTAGAAATTCCCCAGAGGCGTGAGGAGTGGAGGGAAGTGGGAGACAGATGCCCCCACCAATGGGGGACCCCTCTCTCAAAACATACAGTGCCTGGCCTAGCAGTGCGATTATAGGTCACTCAGACACAAGCATGAGATCCCCCTCCCCAATCAGTGATATATGTGCAGTCAAGACTGGACCCGCCCCAGTAGGTGGGCAATTCACTTAGCATAGACAACATTTCTTCAACTTAAAATGCATTATCTAGAAGAAAGAAAGAGTAAAACAGGGAGGGGGTGAGTAAATGTATCTGCACTATGCTGCAGCCTTAACTTCATTTCCAGCATTGTCTGTAGGGGGTCAACATCCCCAGCTGCCACATTGCACTGTGTAGTCTCCCTCTCTCCCACAGGTAGATGCGTGGGTGGTGTCCAGGGTCTTAACCCTCCACTCATCTATTTATTTTCTAGGCTCCCCCAACCCTCTCAGTAAGCCTTCAACTTACAAGCTAATTCATGGGTTTGCTTTCATAAGGCCGCGCCACAGACCATTCAGTAATACACCTTATAAAATGAGTTCCATAAAACGTGCAACCCCATTGGTGGACTGGGTCTGCGTGTCCATTCATTAATCCCCTAGTAAAGGCATAGCTACTGTGAAAGGGCCATATACAGTGGGATCCTAGGGCAGACTGGCATTACGTACCTTGTGGCTGTCAGTCGGGAGAACCAAAATGGCCAAAACAAACAAATACGCAGATGCAGGATCAGTCAGATTTAAAAAAAAAAACAGTGCAGGATCAACCAGATGTTTAAAAATACTTAAAACAACTAAGAGGATTCCTCTTAATAAACCTTCTCACTTAGTGAGAAAAAGGAGCCGTCATGTTTTTTATTTTCAAAACCCTGCCCACACACAACTGGCAACCAATGAAAGCCAGCGCTAGACAGGAAGGGATGTCTGCTCCCTAACGAACTACTTTTCTTGGTGGACAGACACAGTGAAAAGAAAGCTGATTTTAAAAGATATTAAGCAGTTAAGATTATTTTTTCCACTCAAAAAACATTCCATTTTATAAGTGCAATAACCCACTCCAGCCCCATGGGTGTATCGGGGCATTAATGCACTTCCCGGCTGGTTGAAGTCACTCGGGCAAACCCTCATGCCTCACAATGCACCCGGGGTGTGCATTAATGCCTCGATACAGCCATGGTCTGTCATGGGTTATAGCATACATATGACCTCCATACACAAGGAGTGACAGCACTTTGAAATTAACTAAATAATATTACACAATGGCAAGAAAGAATCTTGGACTGTGATTGGTCAGTTTGGGGCTGGACCCATGGCGTTATCCCAGCACGTCGCCACAGGTCTAGTCTCAGCACTGTGAACCTGCTCCTGACCATCTTATTGATTGTTTCATCTTCTCTTAAAAACAAGAAATATGTTTCCACACAAAAACATCTTTAATATTATTTTTTTTATTCTGTATAACAACGAGCCATTGTATAATAGGAATAATGCACTCCAGGGTGTGTGTTGTTTGGGATAACGCCACGCCTGGGGCATTGGATGCACTCGGCCTGTGGCCTCGTACCCAACCCCCCCAGGCGTGGCATTATCCCAGTACGACACACACCCTGTCGTGCATTATTCCTTTATTGATCAGTTTGGGAAAGCTCCAAATTTATTTATCAAGGGGGTACCTTCGCTGCTGAAATCAGGCATCATATGTGAATTATGCCTGGCATTCTTTCCACAGTTTAAAGGCAAGTGATTCACAGATTCATAGATTCATAGAAGTGTGACGGCAGAAAAGGACCGAACTAGGCCCACCAAATCTGCCCATTTGCCCAGCTATCTGCTTGGACCTGTGCCTCCCCCCCTTAACACTCCCATATGGTTGTCACATGCTGTTTTGAATCCCTCCACTGTTTCCTCACCAACGACTGACTCTGGGAGTCTGTTCAACTTTTCTACCACTCTCTCTGTGTAATAGTATTTTCTAATGTTGCCAATGAACTGCCCTCCCTCCACCTGCAGGCCATGCTCCCTCATCCTCGGTTTTCCTTTCATCTTGAAGATGCTCCCCCCGGCACCCTGTTTATACCCTTAAGGTACTTGAAAGTCTCGATCATGTGCCCCCTCTCCCTCCTCTGCTCCAGGGAGTACATGTTCAGATCTCTCAACCTTTCTTCATAGGATAGGTGGCCTAACCCTTTTACCATTTTTGCCACTCTCCTCTGAACCCTCTCTATCCTCCCCACATCCTTCCTGAGGTATGGCCTCCAGAACAGGACTCCGTACTCCAAGTGTAGTCTAACTAAATGTGTGTACAAGGGTACTATGACCTCCCTATTCCTACTGGTGATCCCCCCTTCCAATGCATCCCAGCATTCCACTCCCCCTGGTCACTGTCCTCCCGCACTGCCCTTCCACCTTCAGGTCCCCAGATATAAGAATGCCTAGGTCCCTTTCTTGTTCTGTCTCCTCCAGATCTCTGCCCCCCTTACGGTACCCTGCCTTCTGATTTCTGTAGCCCAGATGCATGATTTTACATTTTTCTGTATTGAATTCAAGTTGCCACCTTTTTGACCATGCCTCAAGCCTCCTCAAGTCTCTCTGCATTTGTTCCACCCCTTCCTCCGTGTCCACCCTATTGTAGATTTTGATATCATCCGCAAACATACTCACACCCCCTTAAGGCCCTTCATGATGTCCCCTACGAATATATTGAACAGTAGGGGCCCCAACACCGATCCCTGAGGGACCCCGCTCGTGACCTTGCCCTTCCCGGATGCCACCCAATTTATTATGACCCTCTGCCTCCTTTTCACCAGCCAGCTTCCCACCCATTTGACTACCCTCTACCCCATCCCCAGTCCTGCCATTTTACACAGCAGCCTCCCATGGGTCACTGAGTCAAACGCCTTTCTGAAATCCAAATAAGCTACATCTACCACTCTACCTTGATCTATTTCCTTGGTGACCCCATCAAAAAACTCTATCAAATTTGTTTGACAGGATCTGCCCCTAGTAAACCCATGTTGTCTTGGATTCATCAGGCCATTTGTCTCCAGGTAGCTGGTGATCCTGCCTTTTACTAGCTTCTCCATGAGCTTGCCTACCACTGATGTCAAGCTCACGGGCCTGTAACTTCCCACTTCCTCCCTCCCTCCTCCCCCTTATTCAGAGGGACCACATTTGTCTGCCTCCAGTCCTCAGGCACCACCCCCGTTTCCAGGGACCGATTGAAGAGTGCAGTCAAGGGTACCACCAATACCTCCTTTAGCTCCCTTAACGCCATTGGGTGCACCCCATCTGGCCCCATTGCCCTGTCCACCTTCACGCGGCCCAGTTCTTCCAATATTTCCTCCATGAGAAATGGCCTCATCTCCACCCCCCTCCCCAGCCATTTCATTTCCTGCTCTGCTGCCTTCTTCTCCTTCCTCCCTCTTGAACACAGAGCAAAAATAGGTGTTTAGTAGGTCTGACTTTCCTCTGTCTCCTAGTAGTGCCTCCCCCTCTTTTGTTCTTAACTGGAGAATCCCCTGTCTAGTCTTCCTCTTTTCATTTACATATCAAAAGAAAGTCTTATTCCTTTTTTTGACCCCTCTCACTATTCGCTCCTCTGTCTGTGCCTTTGCCCTCCTTACCTCTACCCCAGCTTCTCTCTGGCTCACCTGGTATTTTACCCAGTTCGCTTCCATCTGAGTTGTCTTGAGCCTCCTAAAGGCTTTCTTTTTTGTCCTTACCTTTTCTGCTACTTCCCTTGTATACCACAGAGGTTTTCTCCTCCTCTTATTTTCAGTCTCTCTCTCTCGGCACAGACGTCAGTGGCCCCTACAATAGCTTCCTTTATCCTCTCCCACTTTGCCTCCACCTCCATCAACTGCCCCACCCCCTGCAATCCCCTCACCACTATTTCCCCCATTCTCCTGAAGTCTGTCCTCCTGAAATCCAGGACCTTTAACCTAGACTGGTGAACCTCTGCAGTGTTTCTCATTTTAAACCTGACCGTGTTGTGGTCACTTGTACCGAGATGTTCCCCCACCGATAGCTCTTCCATCCTTTCCTCATTTGTCAGGACTAGATCAAGAGTAGCTCCTGCCCTGGCTGGCTCCCTGACCAGTTGATTTAGGAGGGCCAACTGCAGGAGTCAATATTTCCTGCTGGCTGGTTGAAGCAGCGAAGAGTGTTCCAGTCTACATCTGGTAGGTTTAGATTCCCCATCAGCACCAACTCCCCTTGCCGCCATTTTCACAAACTGCGTCGGCCATGCTTCTATCTGCAGATTCATGCTGCACTGAGGTCTCTACCCCCATACGCACTGGCTCCCCTTCCCCACCACAACGAGACCAGAGTCCTTCTGCTCTCCCCACTTACCCTGCAACTCTGATGCTCTGATACCCTCCTTTACATAGAGTGCACCCCCACCTTTCCCTCCCTGTCCTTCCTGAACAATTTGTACCCTGGTATCTCCATTTCCCATTCCTGTTCCTGGTGGCTCCACGTTTCTGTTACCCCCACTATGTCAAGGCCCTCCTCTGCCATTTTTGCTGTTAGATCAGGGATCTTTCTATCCAGACTTCTGCCATTCGCACACATAACCCTCCATGCCCCTCTCTCCTCCTTTCCTATATGTTTGTCCCCTTTACCCTCTTGCTGTGTGTGTAGGGCTTTCTGCTCCCCCTCTGCCACCTGCCTCAACAGCCGGGCTTTTCCTGCCCTCCCCTTGTTTAGTTTAAATGGTAGCGTCTGTCCACATAATCATCCAGTTTATATTTGAGCAGTGCCATCCCTTCCCCGTTTAGGTGCAGCCTATCCGGGGCATATAGGCTCATGTCACTCCATGTTGACCCCCAATATCCTATCACACCATACCCCTTCTGGGCACAACAACCTACAAGCCAATCATTGAATTCCTCAATATTTTGCCTTGCCTCCATGCTGGCCCTTGGTACAGGTAGCACCTCTAAGAAGGACAGGGATTTGAATTCTGAATCGTTGCAGAACCTTGCCAGTGCCACAAACCTGGCCTGCACCTCCATTATGCTGCTCTTTGCAAGGTCGTTTGTGCCTAGGTGGAAGATCAGATGTGTTTCTTATCCATTTCCCCTCCCCCTAGAGGGGACCCAATGGACAACTTTGGCAGCCGTCATACCTGACAGGCACGCCACCCATATTTTTTTCCCTCTCTCTTCCCTTCTCCCCCATGTAACCCCTTTTATAATAGAGTCCCCCACTTTTAAGACTCTATCCCCTTTTTCCTCCTGGACACCCCTCACTGCTGCCATTCTCCTCCTCTTTTCCAATTTCTTCTCTTCCATCCCCTTGCTTTCTCCCCCCCCCTCCCGAAACTACCTGATCCTTCCTCCCCTCATCCTCCAACTGTACCCTTCCCTGTGCCCCTTCCTGGTTCTCTGGTTTCTCCGTGCCGCCCTTTCCCTCCTCTGAAGCTTTTCAATTCTCACTTTCTCCAACCTGCTCTTCTCCCTCACTCAAATCCTGGTTTTCTGGCACTTCTATTGTGCTATCCTTCCTTGTGCTTTGCTCCCTTTGATCTCCCTCCCCCCATGTTTTTCCTTCTACCTTGACCTTTATTGTCAGGCCCTGCTTCACTTCCCTTCCTGCCGAAGCCCCTTTTCCCGATGTCCCCACTTCCTGCCTGTTTTTTTTCCACCAAACTTCCTCCTTTCCCTTTCTTATCTGTTCATGTGCCTCTCGCCCCAGTCCCCTTACTGCTGATCCTGGGTTCCCTCCCCCTGCTACCCTCTGACCTCTTCCCATACTACCCTCTCTCTCTCTCTCTCTCTGGTCTCCGTGACCCCCTGCCTGGTGGCATGCCCGCCTTCTTGGCTCCTCCTGCCATGCTGCCCTGTTCCCCAGCCAGCGTCAGTTCCTCCCTTGTGCTTGAGGTGTCACCCCCCTGTGTATGTTTGCAGGCCACCCCATGTCCCTTCCTTTTCCACTCTACCAGCTGTCTCTGAAGTCCTTCCACCTCCTCCCCAAGCTTTGCCAGCTGGTGGCATACTGGGCAACCTCCAAACTTCCAAGCCCAGTCTAGTACTATGGCTGCCTACACACCGTGCATCCAACCACCCTCCCAAAGATGCCAGCTCTAGCAACTTGAGGCCACATTCCTATTCTGTTTTGCATCATTGGTCACTCTCCCCTTTTAATAATACTATGCAAGCACTTCCGCTCCTACAATAGGTAGGTCCCTTTCTCCTAGCCTTTACAAACAACCACACATTATCAAGTTCCCGATTAAACTGTCCTTTTGTGCTCCTACTTTTTTTTTTTTTTTTTACTCTTACTGCTCTTGAATACAAAACCTCTATCAATGTCCTTTAACTCATTGTCTCCTAGCCGACGCCTGTAGTCGTCAGTAAAAAAACACTGGTGTGTCCTGAGTACGTCTGCAGAAGTCGGCTACTGACTCCCAGTGTGCCCAAGCAACGTCTGGAGAAGTCACTTATATATTTTAATTTATAGTGTAACAGAATATAATATATATTTGACTGCATAGCACCATTGGAAAGGTAATGTTATGCTGAACAACTCTGTCACTGATATTTTGTGCATATCATGCATACTTTAGGAGTTATTTGCATTTGTTTATGGTATGGTGTGTATGGCTTATGTTGCCTGTTTTAGTGAAAAAATATTTTTGCTGTTTCAACCAGTTTAAAAAAAACAACAAAATTACATATTATTATTTGCATACCACCATTGGGAAGGTAATGTTGTGCTTGAACAACTTTGCCACTGATATTTTGTGTATATCATGTATACTTAGAGTTATTCACATTTGTTTATGGTATGGTGTGTATGGCTGACATGTTTTCCATCAAGATTCACCTAAGCAGCTTGAATAAAATTCACTTTTTTGGCACTTCAGCAGGTATAAAATAAAAACCGTATTGATTACAACTGGTTGCATAGCACCATTGGAAAGGCATTTTTGTGCTAATCAACTTTCATGCTGATACTTTGTGTGTATCATGTATACTTTTGGAGTTATACGCATTTGTTTATGATATGGTGTGTGTGGTTAAGATTCAGCCTTCAAATCTCGCCAAAGCACCTTGACTAAAATGGGGAAAAATTACGTTTTATAGTAAAAATATATCTTTTTTTTAACTAACATAATATTAAAACACCATCTAATATCTGTATGCTTAATTTGGTGTTGATATTTTACATATTTTCCAACAAAAAATTGCTTATGTTGCACTTTTTTAGTGAAAAAAATATTTAGTTTGCTCTTTCGACCTGCATAGAAAAAAAACTACATTACTTATTATTACATGCATGCCACCATTGGAAAGGCAATTTTGTGCTGAATAACTCTGCCACTCATACTTTGTGTCTAGCATATACAGTTATTGAGCAATTAGCATTTGTTTGCAACATGCTGACTATGGCTTGATTTTGCTTAGAAAGGCCCAGGATTCACTGTTAAAAGTATACAGGAGATTCAGGAGGCAAGTGGTGTAATCTCAGAGTGAGCCTGTGGAGGCAATGAGTTAAAATCCACTAAAATCAGGCCAATAATCCAAAATCAGGTACAACCCAAAGTCACGTACAAAAAACCTCTCTCAATGTTCTTTAAAATCCACTAAAGTCAGGCCACTCCTTCCCCTAGGCTCCACCCCCACTGCCTATTTAATAGAGGTTGGGACCGGGGTGGGTAGTGTGGGAAGAAAAATACAGCTCCTTTGCAGCATCTGCTGTGTGAGCAGCTGGGCCTGCCTTTTAAGCCCAGCCCTGATTCAAAAACCTTGCACCCTCTCTCCCGATTGGCTGCCTCTCCTTAATTCTCCATGGTCCGCTGCCGACTGCAGCCACCGGGAACTCCCGCTCGCCCTGCTCCTGCTGCCAATGCAGCACTGGCTCCTCTGTCCCCCAATGTGCTCCTTTCCTGCAGCCCTGGCCTGCCCAAATCTGAGCCACCGGTAAATCTCTGCTCCATGCCTCCCCCGAAGATGACTAAAGCTCCTTTGGGGCTTCTGCTGTGTGAGCGGCTGGGCAAAGTGGTGCAAAGTTGCTGCACAGTTTGCCTACCATCGTGAGCAGCCTGGCACTATCAGCCTTTTATCTCCTGCATAGTGAGTGGTAACATGGCTGAGGCACCGTCAAGAAAATAGGGAGACAGTTTTTTGGTGAGAGCCTTACTTATAGCTTGTCAGCTACTATCTGGATTTTGATTAGTGGGGGAGAGAGCTACCAGAGGCAGCCCAGCATCTAAAATCATCATTTATGAAGGGTATCTGTAGAGGAGATGAGGGGCCACTACAGCAATCAAGAGGGGAAGATTATTCTATGTTTGGGACCTTTTTGCCCACCCCAAAGACATACCTGAAACTGTGCTTTCTCAGCGCAGATTCACTTCTGGCTATCCCAGGTGTTGGAGGATGGGTCCGCTTGTGTGGATTTCAGATGCCTTATAATGTCCTGGATAGCTTCATTGGATTGTTGGCGGCAAGCAGAGGCAAATGTCTTAGATGGACCCTGAGTGGCCCAAGCTTTCCTCAAAAGCTTAGCCGCAAGTGAGCCAGGAGGGTCAGTCATGTAGCAAGTTCCATCCATAGTCCTTGTCTCGGAAGGTCGTCCTGTGCCTCTGATGCCGAACTGTATGTTTTGGTGCCTCCCTCCAGAAACACTACCAGGCAAGCTGGGTATGGGATGCAAAATTTTATATTTTCTTTTGTCAGAGTCCTGAGAATTGGGATGTACGCTCAGTATTGTTATGTTATTCCGGGAGAGATTCTTTGTTTGCCTGTGTAACGCAGAAATTTGAGCACTACTGCCAGGGCCGATTTTAGAAACTGCTGGATAAAAGTTAACATGTCCGATCCTTCTGCACCTTCCGGGATATTATACATCCTCTAATTATTCCTTCTAGCCATGCATTCCTCATCTTAGGCCTATCTTGAAGCTCTTGCACTGCATTGTGAAGTTGCAAAATGGCCCGCTCAGTGGTACCCAGTCTGGTATCTTGCTGTGTTAGTTGTGTTTTGATGCCTTCCATTTTAGATTCGATTTCCCTATATCGGTACATAAGGCTGCTGTGGTGGATTTCATCTCTTGTTGGAATACCCTCAGTTCTTCAAGCATAATGTCTATTTTTTTTTGTACATTTCGATTACCAGTTGAGATTTCGGTCTTCAGTGAGGACCTCGTGGTCCGGGAAGAGACTAAGTATTCACTGTCAATTTCCCCTTGTTCAAACAGACCTCTGTCCTGCAAACCTCCAGGGAATGAATGTTTGTCTGATCTCAGCATTATATTTTTGGCACCTATTTCTCTTTGTTTTTCACAATTTGCAGTAGATTGTAGTATTTTAGAGGTATATTTGGAGTTTAATCCCATGGAGCCGACGCAGCGCTGTGTTCACTGTAGTATGACATCACCAGAAGTCACGAAATTGATCTGTCTTCTTGTTTGATTTTATTGTTTTCTTATGTTTTTATGTATTGAAGGGAATAGTGGTTACCAGGGGTGACAGGACCAGGGAGGAGAATAGAGAGATGACGGGGAGGGTTAGTACCCTGAAGGAACAGTTGGTTCCAGGGATTATAGGGAACTTGGGCAGACTGGATGGACCTCTGGTCTTTTTCTGCCGTCATTGTCTATGTTTCTATGTATTTCTGGTCACCCATGAAAATAGGCTATGAAGCTCATAGTCTCACTATATATAGGATAGTGTATGGAAAACCATACATAACAAGGCTATTCTTCCCCGGAGTGGATACCATGATGGCTGATGACCTCAAGAGTGAATCTCGAGAGGTCCCTCAGTCAGCATGGTATCCACGAGGGGGAAGATTAGCCATGTTGTGTATGGTTTTCCATATACTGTTTTATATAGTGCATGGTTTTCCATTCACTGTTCTACATAGTGCATGGTGTGCCACGATCGTGTTAACCTTCATAAAAACAACAATACAGCCCTGAATTATTTACTTTTCTTTTGGTTCACTGATGGCACTTGAACATAATTGCCAGCTGGCCAGCACATGTGCGTGACTCTCCACCAGCCATTGACCAATGAGGAGCACTGATGGGGATGCCTGTATTATGATGTCCTCGCTAATGCAGAATAAAAAATTATTCTGCATTAGTGAGGACGTCACTACTGCAGCAGAATTACTTTCTAAAGTGTATGGATTTCCCTATACAATTGTGTTCCACCATACACTGTATATCAACTAAATCAAATCAGATTTTAATCTCATACTACAGTAGAGCCCATGTTGGAAAGGAGTAATAGTAAGTTTAAGAACTGTAAATCAAAATGAAGATTAACTTTACATTCGCTTCTTAGAGAGGATTATGTAACAAACGACGCCTAGTTAATCCCATGGGACTTTAATTACTCCTGTCATTCAAACACACATACATCTTATAGTAGGATTGATTACAACTTCGCATCTTATGGTATTTGCCAGAATATTTTTTTCATCCTTTGTTTCTCCTCCTGCACCCCCCCGACTAGCCCCCCTCCAACTGTGCCCCTCCAGCCCCATCACCCACCACCCCAACTATTCACTTATCACCATGGATGAATGGGTTCCACGGGCAGCAGTGTGGAGTGGGGTCACTGTCCTCATCCTGCTGGTGAAGTTATTTTTCTCCCAACTTTGCTCCTCATTCCCTGAGGTCAGTATGCATACTATGGCATGGACGTATGGTGAGAAGACACTGTACATACTCTAGCACCTGTGCCTGGCGTTCTGAGCATTGACTGTTGTTGCTGTACCACCTAGTCTCCAGTAGCAGTGGCACATCCTGTCTACCCCCCCCCCAGGAAGAAAGTCATCTATGAATGCTAAATCCTGCTTCCCACAGCTGACACCAAGCAGTTGTGGTCAGTTCTTGAACCCAGGTCCCCAGTGTGGCATGGAGTGCCTCAGTCCATGACAGCACTGGGCCGGCACCCTGCTGGAACACATTTTTTTTTCAACTCTTTTTATCACCTCCACCCCTGATCTCTCTCAGGCTATCCTATCTTGCTGAGCCACTCTACCGCCCACCATGATCTCTCTCTCCTCATATATTTTACTGCCCCCCCCACTGAACCCATGCCAGATAAGCCCCCTGGCTCTGAGCCCCCCGAGGCAGGGCCACCAACCACTCACCTGGCACTCTATCTATAATCCAGTTTGTCCATCTGGATCAGTGAGGAGACCAAAAGGGCAGAAAGGAGATCCGGTCCTGGGCATGCAGCAGTCAGCCCTGTAAGGAGCCGTCGCCTATCGGGATTGGAGGGGGATTTTTCTTGTTTACGCCCTCATCCTGTCCCTCCCTGCACAGCCCGAGCATGCAATGATGCCAGGTACGTCCGTCGCAGCTCTGTGTCCCACTACATTGGCCCTGTGCATTGCAGTTTCTCCCGTCTCCACAAGGGGCTGCTGCAGTGCCGGGCTATCCCTGGATCCTTCCCCCCAAGAGAGGAGAGGAGAGGAGAGGAGAGCAGTCCTCTGGATGCTCAATTCTCTCTCTCTCTCTCTCTCTCCCCTGCTGACCCCCAGTGGCTTGGGCTCATTCCCGAACCTGGGTCGCCAGCGTGGTGCAACATGTGGCGTCCAGCGCCTCAGTCCTCAACGCCACTGGGCCGGCCTGCCAGAACAATTTAATGATAAAAATAGACACGTATCCCATTTCAGACCTTCCCCAGTGTTTATTACTCTGAACATTTTACCAAACAGCACCAGAAAACAATGAAGGAGAGCGACTACATCTCTTCTTGAAGGGGAACAGTCACCAGCAAGGGCTCCACGTTCAAGTGTGGGGTTAGCCCACTGCACACATTGTGTGCAAAACATTTTGCTTTACTGACTATTTGCTGTAGTATAGTAGATTGTATCAGGCTAGTTTTGCTTACTTCTAGGCTGACATCTTCTTTTACTACTTTTTAAATTTTTTTTATTTAGCTTTTTGTTGACCAGGAAAGGAGGGCTAGGCAATTCTGCTTATTTTCAGCCTCATCTGGGGATAGGGGGGAAGATACAGATTCAAACTGACACACTGAACCAGATTAACCTGTTGGCGTTGTTTTTAGTGAAAAAAAAATATTTTTATTATAAATCCCAGAATCCCCTGCAGCTGACATCAGAGCAGTAGGTAGCAGTGGGAGATTCAATAGCCTGCAGTGCATGTTAGAGCTTTTACAATCTCCAAGCAGATGTTTTCCAGGTCTGCTTTTCTCCAGGGGCTAAGTACAGTCCTCTGTGACTGTACATAGCCTAAGGAGGTCAACGGGAGTCAGAAGATCAGCAAACAAGAGATGAGAGCTTATATAAAGCCTAACATTCACTGCAGGATATTGAATCTCTCACTGCTGCCTGCTGCTGTGATGTCAGCTGCAAGGGATTCTGGGATTTGTGGTAAAAGAAGATGTCAGTCTGGAACTAATTCTAATACAATCTGCTATACTACAGTGAACAGTCATGAAACCAAAATGCTTTTATACTCAAAGTGCACCTTGAGATCAGCCTACAGGTGCTTAGGGCCTTAGTTCGACTGTACACGCTAACTCTGAGGAAATGTTCAAGCAACGCCTGAGCTAAGAAATTAAACTATATCTGAAATAAACAAGACTGAAGGTGTATCATGCACCAGCATGTGGGAAGCATTTAAAACTTTTATTTGAGGTACAATGTTAAGCTACTCATCATTTCTTTAAAAAAAAAAACTGAACTAAACCTAATGGAAGATAGGCTTAAACATTTGACGCCACTACATAAACAGCCCCAGTCTCAAAATATACCACAAGAAATTGTATGGTTACAATATAAAATGAATAAATTACAGATGGGAAACATGGAATCTGCACTATTTTGCTTGCAACAACAATATGAGAAATTAAGTGAAAAACCTGGTAAGCTTTTGGCAGACAGATTAAAGAAAAAAACAAAACCAAAGTATTATCACCGATACTAGAGACTCAAAAAGGAACTCTCCCCTAACAACCAAAGACAATCACAACTGCTTTCTGGAATGTTACTCAAAATGTTATTCAAGTAATTCTAACCTAAATCATGTGAACTTTGGGACCTTTCTTGACAAGCTAAACCTGCCAAATTTGCTGTGTGAATCTCAATGTATTTTGGAAAAGCCTATCTCAAAAGAGGAGATAGCCAGTATTATTGGCTCACTGGCATTTAGCCATACTCCAGGACTGTATGGCATTTCAAATAAGGTTTACAAGGGAGCTTCAGACCTGATCACTGTTTTAATGGATGCCTTTAATGTATCGTACACAAAGGGTCACCTCCCTCCAATACTATCTGAAGCTCTAATTGGCATTCCAACGAAAGGAAAAGACTTAGTGCAAAAATATAGGCCAATATTCTTACTGAATTGAGACGATGAAACCATTGAAAATTATTATCCAATAGACTACAAACGTGTAGCAGCACTATAATAGGGAAATAACAAGTTGGACCCATACCCGGCAGCTATGGATGGGATCACATCAGAAGAGTAATCTCAGCAATTTGGACACCTGTCATTCTAAATCCTCATCTGAAATGTTGTCATCAGATACTGCTAAGACATTTGATTCCATTCAATGGGACTGTGAATACCCAGTTCTCAAAAAATTCAGATCAGGTGCCTCTCTTCTAAAATGGGTAACAACTTTGGCTGTTTACCCAGCCCTCTTGTCAGTCTGCTTCTCCTGTGTCCTCATAGCTGTGCCCAAGTTGTATATACTCAAGACGCATACTGTTCACACTTTTTATTGGTTGTAACGACTCAATGTACTAGATGCTCTGTTTGCTGTAACTGGCTCCATTATGTTTACTGGCCTTTGTTATACCAGTTGTTCCCATTTTTTTATTAATTATTCACCATATTGTTATACTGCTCAATTTTTTTGTTTGTACAGTATGTACCCAACACAATGCACTTTATTGCACTGCTACTGTTATTTGGACCTGTATTGTACACTGTCCATTTGGTTATTCTAGTATTATTTAATGTTGTACTCCCACTACCCCTCCCCCCCAGGACACATCTGGAAACAAGCTGTTCTGCTCAATATGCTTTCCTGGTGAAACGTTTGAATAAATAAAAATAAGAAAATGAAAAAGTTCCAGCTGCCGTAAAAACAAATGGGATAATATTCACAAATGAGGCATTATAATGTGGCACTAAACAAGGCTGCCCATCATTCCCATCTCTCTTTTTGTTACCAGTAGAATGAATAGTTACTTACCATAATATAGATCTTCAAGAGGATCTCCTCCATTGAGCCACATTATGGAACTGTAAGCTGTCAGCATTTAGACCACCCAAAAAATGTAGCTATCTGGGGCCACCGACGTCAATGTGCATCATCACCACCTATACAATGTGATCAGCCCCATCATGCCTCACTTTCCTGCTGGAGACAAGCTCGGAGGATGATCAGACTGGCAGGGGCCATAGCAAACAGGACCACACCAGGCACACAGGAGAGGGTATGGAAACCTGAGTAAATATGCCAAATTCAAGCATAAGGGGAGAGTCAGCACGCAAAAGCAGGTAAGATAACCATCCATCACACAAAAAGGGGGAAGGAGCAAGTGAGAGCTGTGGCTAAATGGAGGAGATTCTCTTGAAGATCTACTATTACATTAAGTAACCATTATATCTTCTTTGAGAATATCTCCCTCCATCAAGCCACATCATGGAATGATTCTCAAGTAGTACTAAAGCACTGCAGGAGGAAGGAAGGAAGGATCTAAGGATTCTGAGTAAGGAGGCCTTGTAAGACTACTATTGCCTATGGGAGATGATATCCAGACTGTAATGTTTAGCAAATGTATGACAGGACTCCAAATGGCAGCAGCACACATGTAAGCAGTGGCTACATTATGAAAACAAGCACGGAAGTAGCCATGCCACGGGTGGAGTGAGCATGGACAGGACCAGGAAGCTGCTTACTGCATTGTGATAGCAGAAAGACCAGCAGTAGGCCAACCATTTGGAAAGGCCCTGATTAGAAATAAGGGATCCCACTATCCTTAGTACAATCAAGGTACCAATGCAACATCCAATGGGGGTCAAGCGTATGCAGACAATGTTTCCCACTATCTGTGGGAGACAAGAAATATACCAGAAGTCCAGTAGTCTGATTTAGTGTTTGCTTAGAAATAACCTTTGGGAGAAAATGAGGATAGGTATGCAAGGTAACCCAATCCTTGTGAAAAAAAAAAAAAGAAAGGGAGGCTCTGCAACCAGAGCCTGCAATTCAGAAATGCATCAAGCAGATGTCATAGCAACTAGGAACAGTGTCTTCCATGAGTGAAAGCACAGCTCACAAGTAGCAACAGGCTTAAAGGGAGGCACAGTAAGGTTCTCCAGAACCAAATTAAAACCCCACATTGGAACAGGATCAGAAACTGGGAGTTGTAGAAGCAGAATACCTCTGAGAAACCTGTGAGAAACCTTAAGATGGGCCAACATCTTGCTGTCAGTGAGGTCATGGAAAGCCAACACTGTGGCCAAGTGGACCTTAATGGAGGAATGTCTAATGCTCAAGGCCGTAAGGGACTGGAGGTCATCCAGCACCAGGCTTACTGGACAGGTAAAGGAGTCCAACTGATGGGCAGCACACCATACCATACCATAAAACGTTTCCATTTTTGTGAGTAGGTGTATCATGTAGATGGCTTCCAAGCCACCAGTAGAACAGCAGCAACTGGCAGGGAAGCCCCAAAGTGGGAGACCTCCATGTCCACATGAACCAGGTGTGGAGGCGCAAGGATTGAAGATCCAGTTGCACCAGAGAGTTCTGACCCTGCAACAAAAGTCCTGCTCACAGAGGGAGTGAAACAGGGAATTCTACTGCCAATTGCTGAAGCAGAAGGAACCACATTTTTCTGGGCCAGTATGGGGCCACCAGAATCAGGGTGGCCGACTCAGCCCTCAGGTTGACCAGAACCCTCTGTGTGAGAGACAACAAGGGAAAGGTGTGCATGAACCTCCCTTTCCAAGACAGGGACAATGAATCTCGACCAAAGAACTCCAGGCCCTGGAGCAAGTGAGAAGAAACACAGCGGTTTTGTGTTGCATGGAGACATAAAACAGTCAACGTCTGGGCAGCCCCACTTTAGGAAGAGGTCATCTATGATGGAGTCCAACAGATCAAATTCATGGCAGAGCACCTAGGACTGGCTGAGATGATCCACAAGGACATTGAGGGTACCAGGCAAGAAGACGGCCAACAGGAACATTTTGTCTTTCATGGCTTAGTGACAGACTCTCATTGTCTCTCTGCAGAAAACATATGAGCAGACACCATCATGAAAGTTTATGTAGTACATTGCTAAGTTGTTGTCCATGTGGATCAACAGCAGATGACCCAGAAGGAGGATGACAAAAGCCTGCAGGCAAAGCAGAACAATTGTCCAGAGTGTTGCTGTGTAGAACCATATGTAACCCCCCTGCAAATGGGGGTTCCCAAAAGACTTCCAGGAGCTTGTTTGAATGCTCCAAGCCTGAATGGTGTTTGGCGTTTAAGCCATTTATCAGTGAGTGTTTTTAGAGCCTCTGGTACTGTCTCTTTAAGAGCTGTCTGCTTGCAGACATAATTAGTTTGTATGGGGACTGTGTGCTTCTCTGTTTGAGTACCACTCGAGCTGCTGCCAATTCACTCCATTTTTGCAGTCACTAGGAGTGCAAAGGGAACCTATCTGAAAGATGTGACTGTTTGCCAGAAATCATTTACAGTAATAATGAAATTACAGTTTGTCTAACCTACTTTCTTTGCAGTCAGAACTGTGTTTGCCTAGTTCCCCATTCTGGTTTTGAACTGCTGAACTGGACCAATCAGTGTGGGTAAGCTAGCTCTAAAATGGTGCCTTGGACCTATCAGAACTTGGACTCATAATCTGAGCCAGCCACAAGAGGATTGTATGGGCAGTGACTCTGGGAGATGTGTTTAGACTTCTGCCTTTTGGACCAACAGCAGTCTACTGTGAGTGACAGCCAATCCAGTCAAGAACTGGGAGGAACTCAAAGGAAGTGCCGGTTTTGTCTGTTGGAGTTTCAGTTTAGCTCTGGCAGTGAAGGGAAAGGAACCCTGTGCTCCTTCAGTGCACAGTTTTAGTCAAAAACATGTAAGGTCCAGAGTTCCGGTCTGCAGCTTGTGTAACTGCTTGTTAGGACTGAATCCATCCTGTGAAGAGAATCAAAGGATATCTGAAGAGTAGAAACCAGGCTCACCCTGTAGAAGACTGGAGAAATTGCTGATTTGCACTCTGTCTGTCAGGAACTGAATCTGCTGTGTGTTCTCGGTGTGCAGTAATTGCGATCGGGATACAGATGCAGCCTGCCTGGTATAGTGCTTTCTTTTACAATATAAATGTGTGAAGAGGTTTGTGTACCTCAAGTGAATCCTGCTGCCATTAAGTGACTTTTGCCTGTGACTGTTTACCATATAAATGTGTGAGGAGTCTCTTGGAGCTCAAGAGTAGCCCTGCTGACATTGAAGGACCCTGTCTTGTTTGGAGGTCGTGAGTACTAATTCAGAGTCACTCCCTGTTGAATTGCCACATTAAATCCAAATGGAATTACTGTACTGCTGACTGTTTAACTAATTTTTCTTTTCTCTGTGTGAAAGGGCCCCTACCAGCTGCCACGGTTTGGACTAGCCACTAGGGCTTGGGTACCCAGGGACAGTAACTGATAGGGATAGGCCTGTGCACAGAGCCATAGGTAGATGAGTAGAGTGATAAGCTAATTAACCTGATTTCCCTGTCCTTGTTATATCCCCCTAAATAAATCAGAGCTGCTTGTTTCAGCAAAGTTATACTGCCTGAGGTAATTGTCTATGTTAAAGTACTGTACTGTGATTGTTGCACTGTATCTTATTTCACAGGAGGTCCCAGTGCGGAATCAGTCCTGGGGGTAAGTGTATACTGTGAAGGTAATTCTGATATATTGTGTGGGCCACTAGTGGGAAGAAAGGGGTTGCAGTGTCCCAGAGGGCTGTGACCAAGTTGTTTAACTATTGCAAACCCTGACCTCTGGGTGGAGGCACCCACCATTGGATCCAGGCCCCTCAACCTGTTAGTGGCAAATCAGGCAGGGGTAGTAGCCCTGGGATAGCGCCATCTAGGGGTTACACATATCCAAGGGGGACCATTTCCCCTGAGTCCAGAAGAGGCCCAGATGGGCACCCCATCCTGAACTGGAGGTCTCCATCATCATCACCAGAAGAGGAGACAGCTAGAGAAATGGGGATCCTGTTTTGAGGGTAGAGCAGTCCAATTACCAGAGGATGGAGTAGCAGAGTGGAGGGGTCTCTTCTATTAGACACTCCAGCTCAACGGAATGCCAAGTCCACTGGGCAAAGAGGAACAACTGTGGAATCCTCATATATGGATACACCAGTGAGGCAGTCAGAATGGCAGCAGCCATGAGGCCTATCAGTTATAAGAGACATCTGGCCGAAACATAGTCACTGGAAGAAACCAGCTGAGCCTGGGCAACCAGCGCCATAGCATGGTCTATGGGAAGGAAAGCCTGACCAAACCCCATGTCCAGAACATCTCCTATGTATTGCAGATATTGGCATAGAGTAATAACTGACTTCAGCTTATTCACCAGAATTTCCAACTGCTCAAATAGTTGTCTGGTGCAGATCAGTGTGTAAACAACAGCCTCTCTTGATGGGGCCTTCAGAAGCCAGTCATTGATGTATAGAAAAACATAGAGGCCCTTCCTTCTGAGGGTGGCTATGACTGCTGCAAAGCACTTGCTAAAGACATGCAGTGCAGATGATAAACTAAAAGGCAAGATATAACTGGATCATAAACCGTAGGTACTGTCTGTGGGACTTGTGAATTTTGATATGGCGATAAGCATCCTTCATATCAAGCGCAACCATCCAATCTCCATGCAGGCACGGGGGGGGGGACTGCAAAAAGATCATTCTAAACCACCTGTATTCGACAAACAGGCTAAGGCCTCAGAGGTCTAGGATGGGCCTTAAATTCTTGGTCCATTCCGGTACCAGGGAGTACCAGGAATAGTATCCCAGGTTAATTTCAGCAACCTGGATTGGCTTTATGGCCTTTTAGCTGAAGAGGGTGTGAAACTCCCCCAGCAGGAGGGCAATATGTCCTGGAGGAAAACGGTTTGGCAAGGAAGAGTGCGCCAGAGGGATGGAGAGGAGTTCAAGGGCAGGTCCTTGCTGAACCCCCTCCAGCACCCAAGCATCCATTGTGACCTCCTTCCAATTTGGCATGAAGATGGAGATACAGCCTGCCACCAGGATGCCCTGAGCTGCAGGGGCCAGAGGAAGAGGGGGGAATCAGAAGGGGCTGGGGGCAGCAGGAGCTTTGCCAATACCTGAATCTTTGGTGAGCCTGGTATGTGTACCAGAAGGCAAGTTGGCATGAGGGAAGGCCTGGTGGGGCTGAGAGCAATGGCCAGAACCCACAGAGTAACCCCTCCTGGGGCAGGCATAGGGTCTGCAAAAGGAACTCTGGCCCCTTCCTCAGAGCTTAGGAATCAGAGTATGCAGGGGTCTCAGAGTCATTTCCGATGTCTAGAGGTCCCTCAGGGCAGACTTAACATTGGTGCCAAAAAGCTGCTTACTTCTAAAGGGAGCATTAAGGACCAATTGCTGTACATAAGTGGAAAAACCTGCAACACTCAACCAAGAGTGGCAGTGCAGGCAAAAGCCAGAAGTAGCAACACGAGCAGCTTCATCCGAGGCATCATAAGCGGACCATAAAAGCTGCTCACCTGCCTCCAGACCATTGGCAACAATCTGCTGGACCATTGTTTTGCTTGTTGTCTATTGTAGCTGTAGAAATCAACAGGCAATTCTGATATTTAATCATATAAACCTGGTAGTTGACAACATGTCCTCCAAGGGATGTCACAGCATATGCCTTTTTACACATGACATCAAGCCTCCTGGATTCTTTATCTGAAGGAAGAGAGACCATATGTTTTGGAGCCTTAGACCTGTCATTAGTAGCCATTATAACCACAGAATCTGCCTCTGGTTGAGAGGAATAATAGGGCTTTCTTGAAGATGCAGGATATTGTGTATCGTGCGGCATACTGCCAGAAAAGTATAAGTCTTGTGCCAGGCAGATAGAGTGGCATCCTCCAGAGCTGAATGGATAGAAGGTATAAGCACAGTTATGGAGGCAGATACCTCCAAGAACTCAAAAAAGTTTCTTTTACAGGAATACTGGTCCTCTGCCACAAATCCTGGACCTGTCTGAGGAATGATTAAAAGGAGGCATCCTCAGGAGGGGGATTGAGGAGTGCTGTGCACATTCTCCTCACTGCAGAAAGATAAATTGGAACTGGAGCCCACCACATCTAGGGGGTTCAGACCTTCCTGCACCTCGTCATACTCCTACTCCATATACTCGGGATTGTATTCTAACTCTTCCCTGTCATTGAAGGTCATGGGCAGTGGACAGTCAGAGGAGGCTGTGAAAGAGGAATCATCAAAGGACTAAGTATTGACAGAAGACAGCTTATGCTCAGTACAGCAACCAGCAAAGGGAACTCCTGCATCATTAACAAGGTCAATGACAGCAGCCCAGATGGTGTTGAAGGGGTTGGCATCAGAAACTGACTCAGGGGCAGAAACTTTTGGAAGAGCTCAGACATAGTCTGATAAAGCATCTGTGTGTCAACAGACCCAGATGGGAACGCTGATGGCTGAACTGTCTATGGGACAGTGCTCAACAGCAGATTTGGCACCAAATCCCCAGGTATTAGAGCCTTTGCCAGTCCCCGACCTTAATGTCTGACAGTCGGGGGCAGCAGAACCCAAGGCCTTGGCCTGGGATCTGTCTTTTTCAGAGTACTTGCCTCCCTTAAGAGGAGAGTGGGACCATTCAGGAGAGGCATCCTTTTTGCTGTGTCTCTGCTTGTCCTTTTCTGCATGGCGATACTCCAACGATTCAGCAGATTGATCTTTCTTCTTGGCAGAATCAGCGGGCTACACCACTGACTGCAGAGAACAATAGGTCGATGGCAAACCCTGGGGAGATGGAGCAGGAGATGATGGCAAAGTCGTCTGCGATTCTTGCATTGTTTCCTCCATAGTCTTGATTTTTAAAGTTCCAAGGCCTTCTTGTAACATCTAAAGTGACATGGTTAAAGCCCTTGCAAACACTGCAGGCTTTTCAGTTGTAAATCATAAACTAATCCAATATAAGATTCAGCAAAATTTATACTTTTCTCAAGACATATGTTTAAGATGAAAGTAAGATTTAATGATAACTGTCCAAAGTGTGGCATTTTCAGTGCTGACCAACTTCATATGTTTTGGGAGTGTAGCAAGATTAAACTATTTTGAAACCAAATTAAGAACTATCTCAAAGGACTACTAGACATAAGGGCCTTATGCTCCAATGGGCGGGATTTATCCCACCCACAGAGCTCCACACCTGTGGATAGGTGCACACCACCAGTATTCCCCAATGGCTGTGACCTGTCCATGGGCATGCCCCCTCCCATCACGTAACACTCTGTGAAGCAGCCAGGGGCAGAGTTGTGGACCCAGGTGGGCATCCAATTGGATGCCCATCCTGGGACTAACAGTGGATCCCTTGCAGAGTGGGGGGGGCATGTTGGCTGTGCTCCCCTGTGGATGTCCGCACAGCTGGTGGCCATGGAGGTGAGAGGTGGATAGTGCCGCTCACCATGTGGTGCCCCGAATCAGACGGGGAGGTTACGGGGTGGTGCCACAGGTATATGTGTGTGTGTGGGGAGGGGTGTTTCCACCAGTCCACCTCACCACCAGGCATGCGGGGAGCCACAGAGGTGAGTGGGTGAGGGGGAGTACATGCAGTCCTGGGGCCAGTGCCCCATATGTGTGTGTGTTTGTGTGTGTGTGTGTGTGGAGGGGGGGTTGGCATGCACTGGGACAGAGGGAACTCAACTGTGCGTGGGGTCAGCGGCCCCAGGCTGCCACTGGATGTGTCAGCGGTGATCCCCTTGGTGTGGGACAGATGTGTGGGGCACATAGGGGACTTTCGGCAGGGTTTCCCTGGCATACTGGCTGCCCCCCTACATGCCTCGGTGTGAAGCACTACACAGCTTTGTGCATGCTGCCTAGTGCTGACATGCCTCCCCCTCACCCCCTGCGCATTGCAGTCCACATGGGTGCAGTAGTGGCTCTAGCCACAAATGGTTACCAGGGCACAGTTGGGGCACAACAGATGGCAGCCAGGGCACTGATATATTGTTACCATGGGGGAAGTTCTGCACCATATGGGGCACCAACTGGGGCACAGCATTTTTTTACCGGGGCACGTGCCCTGGCGGGCCCTGGTGTAGAGCCGCCACTGCATGGGTGGAGGATCGGGTGCATTGGGGGCTGTGTGCCCCCCTTGTGCATCCTGTGCAGGGGACACAGTGGGTGCCGAGTGTCTCCACACCTCACATACACGGTGCGGAGGCACTCCGCACCTTTGAGCATAGGGTCCATAGTTAGCCTAATGAACATCAAAACATGTATCAGAGGAAATTACGTTGGGGTTCCAAACATAAACAGAACAAAAATACACAATAGCATTAATATCAATGGAAAATTGTATTCAAAATGCTCTTAAAGAACAAACTATGAACTTCTGGTAATGAATACAACAGACTGAAGTCATCTGCAGTTACATTTTCTCATCTATCCTTCACATAAGCATAATGGAAACTTAACACAAATATGGATTTCATGATTACTCTTTTCTTTTCTTCTGTAATCACTGTTTTTTTCATTTCTTTTTCTGTTCTTCTTCAACAAGACACTGAAAGGATGTCCAGAACTCTATTCTTTAGGAGAATTTTTTTGATGCCAAGATAAGGTAAAGGTTTAAATACATATTTATATCCACTAATCAAACACAAATTGTATTTTCTGACATATTTTGAAACACAGTAAATCTATGTGATATATTGATAGCAGAACACAATTATTTTTAAAGGAAATATGGATAATTGTTTGTATACACTTAATAAATGTAACTATTACTGTATAATAATTGTATGTGCTATGCTGAGTTGAAAATATGTTATTTATTGAAAACTCAGTATAATTTTATTGAGAAAAAATGCTGCAGGCCTTCATGTTATGAGCAAAGCCTAAGCAACAAATGCACATGGAGCGGTCGTCTTTGTAGATCTTAACTTTACTACAATGACAATAATGGAACAGTAGTTCCTTTCCTTTTGTTCTTAGCATAAACGATTAAGTAATTTTAAAATAACAAACAGAGAAGCAGAAGCTTTAACGATACTTGCAAAATGCGATGGTGTTCTTAAACAGTAGTGGACCAATGAGCAGTTGACAGCGGGAAAATGAGCTGAGCCAAGATTGGGCCACCCATGTTAGACAGGCAGCGATGATGCATACCGCCGTGGCTGGCCTCACCTAGCAAAAGTTTCCAGGTGGTCTTGATGCCAGTGGCTTACAGTTCCACAGTAGCTCAATGAAAGGAGATGTTCTAGAAGAAGATTGCCTAATCCACCACATAAAACTCTCAAACTTAATTCTTGGAATCTCTGTTAACTCGACATCCTTCAAAGTTATGGCATATGCAAACAATATTCTACTCGCACTAATTAATGAATCCTACTGGTGGGGTTCAAAAATGCCTGGTACAGACACAAGGGAATCATAGGTGGAAGGAAGGAGGGCGAGAGATTGCGCTGTAGATCAAGTAGGGTCTGCAGAGAAAAAGGCAGAAAAAAATGAAGTTTAAACAACTTGCAGACTGGATGGGTCCAGTGGCACTTATCTGCCATCATGTGCATGGAGCAGACACCAGGGGTTGGCTGGTGGGCAGAGGAAAATATCCCTGGGAAGTGGAGACAAGTAGGGACGGGTGGGAAATGACTAGGCTAGATGGACCAAGATGGTCCTTTACTGCTGACACATTACTATGATACACATTCTATGTTGGTTTGTTAATCCACACAAATCTGTCCACATCTAATGTTACTGTCAGATAATTTCTCACATCTGTCGGATCTTCACATTAACTTATCTAAAACAGAGTTTAATTTCAATGAACTTTGTAAAAAAAAAAAATTGCCAAAGTTAAAAGATGCTGTTAAGATTATAAAGGATGAATGCAGTTGCTTAAGAATTAAGATCTCACCAAAATTATAAAATTTAACAGATTAAGCTTAGAAACAGTCTTTGAAGAAATATCTTCAGAATTCAACAAATGGTCTAAATGTAATTAATCCTTATGGGTAAAAATAAATGTCTTTAAAATGATTATATTCACAAAGTTTAGTAGTAAAGTGTATGTTTATTGTTTGACCAGTATGTCTGTATAATCCAGTACCATTTAGAATAAATTAAAAAGAAATGTAAATACATACAAAAGTAAAAAAGAAAGAAGTGCATCCTTTTTATAAAAAAATGAAAAAAACACATAGAATATTACAGCAAAGCATGACATTCCTCAACACACAATACATAAATAAGACAGTATTGCACATTGCTAGTTCCAGGAAGGCATATGGGCCCGGATATTCAAACTGCGCCAGGCTGTGGCGTAAGCTTGGGCGCAGCTCAACTTGGCTGCGCAGGGGTGTGGCATGGGCGATATTCAATGGAGCTGTGCAATGGCTCAGGAGCTTTGAATATCGCACCCTGGCCACTCCCAGTGTGCATAGCACAATGGTACTGTGCCAGCACAAGTGACCAGAGTGGAGCATGGAGATGCACTAGCGCAAGTGCCATTGCGCCATTCACAGTACCAGATTCAAAAGCTGACATGCAAATGGGGCCATAATTTATGCAAAATTTTGTAGGACCCATTGCATGTCATTATAGCCCCATTTGCATGCTGGTGCACCGATCCGACGACTTGCGCCTGGCACCCTGCCAGGCAGCAGCCTTCAGGGACCGACACCCCATGCAGCCCGATCGCAGGCATCTGTGTAAAAGACATCCATGATTCATTCACATATCTGGAATGTGTAGTATGGTAGAGCTGCATGCCCATTGGCTCACGCTGGAACCAATGGGCGTGCAACCGAGTGTCAGTCGTGAGGCGGTGGTGACGAGCAGGCAGGTGGGGTGGTGCTACGCCCGCTGGCTGACCGTGGGGGAAGCGGGCGGTGGGGCTCAGTGGGTGGGTGGGGAGGTGGGTACCCTAGACCACCAGGGTAATAGGAGGTTTTATTTTTACAGATGCCCATGATCAGGCAGAGTGCATCCACTGGACCACCAGGGATATAGGACCATTTTATTCATACAGATGCCCACGATCGGGCACATAGCGGTCCACTGGACCACCAGGGATAAAAGAACTTATTCTATCTTTTGACAGATGCCCGCGATCGGGCATGGGGGTGCCGCCAGGTGCAGCCGGAGCTCTGGTGGCCACCCACAGGTGGCAGCTGCCATGTTGCGCCCTGCAATGCAGCGGCTCACCTGTGGGTGGCCATCAGTTGTTCCTTTTTTTTTGGCGTAACTTTGTGCTGGCGCAGGTAAGGATTGCACATGCGTGGCTCTGCACATCCTGGGCTGTATATCGGGCTGTGCAGGTTATGCATGGGCATGCCCCCCCCCACCTGTGCCTGCATACATTACTGATGCGCTCCAGTGCATTGGGATTTGTGGCGCGCACTTTTCCCTTTTGAATATCGCGCCTGGGCACATCAGTGGGTTCTGCATGGCACAACACTGTTGCACCATGCGCAACCCTTTTGAATATCTGGGCCATGGAGTCAAATCCTTAGCCAATTCTTACAAGTCAGTAAGAATGTAAATGACATTGGGAGTTAAGGTCTGGTCACCTACATTCCAGCACAATTTTAATATATCCTACAAGGTGTTTTTTTGTTGTTGTTTTTTTTTTTTTTTTGGTCTTTTTAATTAGACAGCTTACTGACTCAAAAGCCACTGGTCCAAACTGTTCGAGAAAAAAATTGCTTAACTTTTTATGGGAGGTCAAATACACAAGACTGAGCAAGTAACAATTAAGAATGAAATAGGACTGTGGAGGATTTACCCTGTAGTTAATAAGGTATCACTGGGCATTCCACGTAAAGCAATTGAAGTAATGGATACATATTCCACATAAAAATGATACCCCATTTTGGGTTGAGTGTAAAGCAAAAATGTGGTCCCTCTAAAGATTTAATGACCTACAATTCCTTCCACTTCTTCAAAAACTGAAAACCCATCCAGGAGTTAATTCCACAGTTAACATTTGTGGTATGATTTCTAAAACCCACAATTGGATCAGCTTCCTATATAAATTCCTTCCATTATGGAATCATCCATCTGTTAAATATAATGGAAAAAGTATGAAACCAGCAAATTGGGCAAAGCATACAGTAGATGTCAATGGCTGGAAAAGGCCAAATGACCCATTTAGTCTTTACAGTACTTGCCTGAATCCACATTCAACCTAATTGTTGGTCATTGTGAGAACAGGCTTTTGCCCACTACCTAACCAGGGTAAAAAGTAAAAATGAAATACCGTGCCAGACTGGAGCTAGACTACTGATGGCCCTGACTGTATTTGACACCCCCTTCCTAGTCCCTCATCCCTTGACTGCCCACCTCCCCTCCCTCCTCTGGTTTGGACTATTTCCTGTGCCTATCCACCTGTGTTTAACACCAGTGAACGATAACAACAAAAAGGGAATCCAGGTTGCCAGAAATGTAGTCGAACAAAATTTGAATGTGTCCATGTCCTTTTCCGAGCTTAGAGACAAGTATAAGCTAACAGAACAAAGTTCAAGAAATACCTATAATTGAGGGAAGTACTAAGACCTAGACTTAATCCAGATTTATGGCCAATGTGTACCACTTGCTTTTGTGACTCAGGGTGCTTAGTGGCCCCACAGTGTCCATGACCATACTCTTTTTTTTTTTAAAATATACATTGTTCTCCTAGCCCTGCCATCTGACTAGGGATATACCCGGTTCAGGCTCTATGAGCCATCATTTAAATGACATGAAGTTTACGTGTGGAGAGTCATCCAGTTTTCCCCATAGGTTCCACCCTCCACTCCTATTTCAGGAACATTGCTTCCATCAGCTTCACCATCACAGTGTACCTATGGCAAGAGGCAATTTCCCTGGTCCAGCTGCAGAAGTCACTGTGGTGTTGGAACTTGCCTCCACCCCTTCCTTGACTGAGGCACACTGCCAAGGAGCAGCTACCTCACCCAAGTCTGGACCACAACGTGGCAACCCAGCTTTGGTTCCAAGCCTGGGCTGCCTGTATGACAGTGGAACACACTGTCGCAGGGCCACTGGGGAGGCCTACAGTCATACTGTAAAAGGGTTCAACAGTTTTAGGCAGGAAAATCAAACTTGCTTAAGCATTAATGCATGACGGGGTGTGTATCATGCTGGGATAATGTTAGACATTGGGTGGTTCAGCATGAGGCCACAGACTGGGTGCATCCAACACCCAAGAAGTGATGTTACCCCGATGACACACACCCTACAGTACATTACTACAACTATAAAATGGCTTGCTTATAGAAAACAAAAATGAAAAAAGGGGAAAATTACATTTTTAAAATACATTCTTAATTGCTTTTTGTATAGATGTGATGTTGTGCTGGGATGACATCACTGCTGAAGGTCAGTACTAACCAATTAGAGCTTAGGAATTTTTCTTGCCATTTTATAATTTAGCCTCATCCCCAGCATTTCCAAACCACTGGTATTGTGGGCAAGTTTGGCAGTAAGTTAGGTAAGGGGCAAACTAACAAATACCAAAGCAACAGCTAGATAAAGACTACTACTCTTCATGTCCATCCTCACATCTGAGGCCTCTTCCTCCCTGACTAATGAACCCTCTGGTACCTCTACTACTTCCTGTCTCCCACCCAAACTCACTCCCCCCCTTTTTTCCTGTCCTCTCTCACTTACTCTCCCGCTCACCACCTTTCCCTCCTCTCTAGCCTCCTTTTGGCGCCTAATGATCACCCTCTCCCTGGAAGTTTCCTTAACCTCAAAATTGTCTCACGCTTGAACCTGTTATAGCTTGTTTTTCTATGAAACTTAAAAGCGTTACTGCCTTAAACTGTTAATAGCAAATTTATGATGTAACTTTCCTGTCTGGTTTTACCTGTAATGTGTATCGTGCTTTGTTAAATGTTCTTTGTGACGTGGAACCTTTGTAAAAGATCCCTGGCTCAAAGGTATTAATTCCTAGACTAATAAACTAAACTAAACTAAACAACAGGAAGTGGGAGCAAAAAGAAGTTTGAGATAGTGTTTGAGAGAGAGATAGAGAGATAGGGGACGTCCCATGATATCAGCACCCTAATGGCCACCTGATCCCAGAGCTTCATCTGCACCAAGGAACAAACATCCTCCTGACTATACCAAATGTAGCCAAAACTGAACTATACTACACAGGAGAGCTGCAGAGAATGTAGCCGATGGTGGTCGGATCCCAGGGATTCAGATGGCTCACTGGCCTTGGGGTCTCTTGCCTCCTTGGAACCAGAATGACTTTCCCTGACAAAATTAACTAAAAAGAGGGAAAGTTGGATTTAGTACAGAGGGAGCTCAGAGACTGTCATTCTGTGATCACCACTAAGTTGGATGACATGGGCTCAGAAGTGATCACCTTACAGTGGTGGGCTGATGAGATGGAGGCCCAGCTCTCAGTAGCAGACATCTGAGTGTATTGCCTCGAGGCAGTGGTTCTCCAAATTGCAGAAATATAGCAACAGATACAGGACCACCAAGAGGGGACATAGAAAGCAGGGTGAGGCAAAAAAAATATTCACCTTTATGGACTGCCCAAGAATATCGAAGGGCAGGATATTAATGGCTTTCTCGACCACATTTTCAGAGAGGCCCTTGAGTTTGACCTGGTGATGTCCCTGAAGCTAGAGAGAGATCCCACTGTGCACTGAACCCTAAGGCAACCACCTTGGGAGCCTGCCCACGCTTGATAATTGTCTGATTCCTCCAGTACAAAGTAAAGCAAGACATTTTGATGAGAGTTGATGCATGAAAACAGTAGCCTTCAAAAACTACATGGTCTTTTTTTGATAATGACTTCCCCCTGCCATCATGAAGCATTGGCATGCCTATATATCCCTCCTCCAGGCTCTCCATGAAAACCAACTAAAGTTCCCAACCCCGTACCACTGTAGATTGATCATTTTCTTACTTGAGGGGTGGCTAACATTTGAAAGTGTAGAAGAAGCAGAGAAAATCCTGAAAAGTTGGGACATCCCAGAAACCACTGAGTGAAATTCAAATCCCACTACGGAGACCTCTTCCAAGGCATGGAAACTGGTGGGATACTCAAGACAATGCAATGTGGTGGAAGCAAAGCAAGATATTATTTCTCAACTAAAAGCTCTGTAGCAGACATCACCCCAAATTATAAAAGAAAAGGACATTGTGGGCTTGAGCTGCTGCCTACAGACATGTTGGACTGTGCAACATTGGCCATAAGGTAGGTGTTATATTTTTCCTGGGTTTTCCCGGTTGGTCTCCTCTACATGGGAGGGCTGTGGACCCCTGCAGTGTCTGACCTGTCATTTGTGAATTACTACTAGCCCACACTTATAGTCCAGGGTGGGGGGTCAGCGGGGGTTGGTGAGGATGAGGAGTGATAGGGAGGCGGCTTTTAGTCAGTATGAGAACTGCAGCAGGTTGGCAGCAGCAACCACACAATGTAAGCTATGCTGTAGGAAGAGCGGATCTCTTGGCATGCATTTTTCTATGGCCTTACTGGGCATCTCAGACATACACATAAGCTTATACTAAAGGTAAGAGGGGTGCAGATTCTGATATAGAAAAGAGCTGTAGAGGTGGAGCTCTGCCGGCCCACAACAGGAGGAACTCCAGTGGCCAGGATGGTCGGGACCCTACCAGGAAACGGAACATCCTCTCTCCAGTCACTTGGCTATCAGGCCAACCTCCTGCCTTTGCAGTCTGGGAATGGCTTAGGTTGGGGAGGCAAAAGAGGGGTGAATATTTTCAGTCTTCTAACTGCACAATTTAATTTCTCCCTTTCTTTCATAGACTTGCTCTTTCATATTTATAGCTCCCCTCAAGCACAATCTGTGCAAACAGCCACCTCTCTTCTTGTTTCAAACTACAGAGGGGGATCCAACAGGGGCGCCCCCCCTCTCTCCACTTCTCTTTGCCATTTATACTGAGCCTCTAGCACAGCTCATAAAGCAGCATACTAATATCAGAGGGTGACCAGCTCCTGATGGGGAAGGAGCATCAAATCACACTTTATGCAAATGATGTTATGCTCTACCTCTCTGCTCCAGATACTGACCTTCCAGCCATCTGGTCTCTCTTGTGAACTTGTGGTACCCTTTCTAGCTATAAACTGAATGAGACAAAAACAGGCCTTGATGGCTAATATTACACCCTCAGCAACTTTGACATCCCAGTGTTCTTTCCAGTGGGGACCCTTTGAAACAGGTACCTGGGAGTCAGTCTCACAGGTTCTGTCCCCCAGCTGCTCCAGGCCAGTAGTTCTCCTCTCCAAATTCAGGTGTAGATAGGCCTGGACAAATTGACAGTCCTGGTGCTCTCCTTGGCCAGGCAGGTGGTGACCATTAAAATAATGGTGGTCCCATAATTGTTATACTTGTTCCAGTCCTTGTCTATCCTGCTAGACATGGTGCACTGGAACAGATGGCATAAAATAACATGCAGGTTCCTCTGGCAGGGTCGACCCCCCCTGGATTAGATATGCCACCTTCTGCAGCTGAAAGACCAAAGTGGACTTGTCCCAGACCTGTATATGTACTATGAGGTGGCACAGCTTCACCCAGTTCTGCACTAGCTCAGAAACATGCCCACACAGCAATGGGCACAGCTGGAAAGAACGGGCTTGTCCACCCCCCAGAAAGAGGTATACTAGACTGCTAACAGATTAATACACTAGCAGACTGTGATTCACCCCTTGTCTCTGCTCCACTCAGAATATGAAGATGTGGATAACATAGGTGGGACTGAGAGAACAGCTGCTGTGGTTGCTCCTTCTACACCTCCACAAAGACTTCATACCAGCTGTGCCGGAAACCGGATATAAGGCTTGGTACCGCTGAGGGCTCAAATACCCCTATCATCTTCTGCATAGCAAAGATGTGAAAACATTTCAAATGCTCAAACACAGTCTTTGTATACTGCAGACCCCTGGCATTGTGACTCATTTAATCGCATTGGGAGGGTCACTTTGTGCATGTTGACTGTTTGCTGCCTTACTCTCTTCAAAGTGGTGGAACTTTGGAGATGCTCCCTGGTCACTGGGCACCACCCTGCAGTACCTGTGTGAGTACACGAGTGGTTGTGTCTGTGCAGCTCCACTGCAACAACAGGGACTTGCCTGCACTGAAATAGCAGAGAGCAATGACAATGGCATGGCTCACAGTCACTGAGACATAGAGAGAAAGGGGTAGGCTAGAAGCAGAAACTGGAGTCTGAGCAGGAGTAATTACTATCAGAGGCTGTGGTCCTCACAAAACAACACCCAACAGGGACAGAGGGAACCCATTGCTTAACACTACCACCACTGACTTTCAACAGCAGGGACCCAACCCGGAGCAACCAGCAGCAGCAGGGATCCCAGAGCAGAGCCAGAGGACAACCCGGGCAGGTAAGAAAGCTGAACTTGAGGACAGGGGTTGCGGGAGTGAGAGGGATGTGGATCAGGCAGGCAGTTTGACTCGGATTATCATTTAGAGTTACAAAGCATGGGTTCCCGCATCCATCCCCTTGGTGCAGTTTGTTGCTTTCTGACACTGCCCAGGACACCTTGGGGACACATCTTATGGAAATAAAAGCTTGGAACACTGGAAATTATTGCCTTTACTTATTCAAAGGCCATTTTTGATTTAGCATGTTAAACTAATGTTATGAATTTATGTTTTAAAGTCTGAATTTACAGGACCTTTGTGTGTGCAGCACCTTTTCTATACAGAGAAATTTTGAGAGGTAAAAAAATAAAAATAGGGCATGCTTATAATCAGGGATATTGAGAGGTCTAGTATTTGGCCTACACTAGAGTGGCTTATTGCTTGCATTTTATTTTACTGGAGGTTATGTAAAACTGGAAAATCTTTATGCTGTGTGCTACTGGAACTAACAGTCTTCATGGCGGGGATTGAGCTGATGCTGTGACAGTGCGAGCTGCGCTTTGTTCTTATGGCTGTTAAACAATGAATGGATTCCATTTACATCCTTTCAATTTTTATTTTTTATGTTGATACATTTGGGTCTTGTGAAACTGACAGCGGCTTTTCTCCAGAGTCACTGGTGATTCTGGTTCACAGAGTTTAGCCATGTAAAGATTTCCCTAATGTACAGTATGACTGGGCCTGGGACATCCCACAGGAGACTTACCACAAGCCTGAAAAGAGTACTTTAGGAGCAGAACTTAATGTCGGCCCTTGGCAGGTGAGGAGGGACTACAGTCACGCTCAAGATGGTAAGGTCTCCATAATCTGTAGGAACCTCCCCCCGGTTGGCAACACTAGTAGGGGCCCCAGCATCTAGCTTTGCATGGGGCCCCCACAGGGCAAATTCTACCATTGTTCCCAAGCTGGGGATTACCTCACTAGTTGGACTCACCATGGGGCTTACAGTATATTGGACTACAGAAACCCTCTGGTTGTTTTGACAATATCCAAATTGTTGGGGGACCCCATGCCTCACTTTATTTCTGAACTGTACACCACCCTCCATCAGTTCAAGTCCCTCCCTCTACAACAGGTTTTGGACAGGTGGAACCAGGTGATCAGCTAACCCCTTACCAAGGAACAATGGCAGACTGCCTACTCCGGTTCCCACAAAATGTCCATATCAATGTCCTGGAGGGTGTTTAGCTGGAAGTGCATATTGCGTTACTTTCTAACAACAGTCCAGCAGGCCACCAAAAGACAGCATGAACCAGTTATTGTTAAAGGCATTGTAGAGAGGAACAGGCAGAACACTTTCACATATTCTGGGCCTGCCCATGTCTGGTCACTTTTTTTTACTTCTATTGAGAAAGCACTGAAAGAGATTTTCTCTCCCACCCTTAATCTTACTGAACACCTGTTCCTCTTTATGCTGTACCCACAAGATGTGAGGGACTCAACTACAAGACACCTTCTAGGAATCCTTATTACAAATGCCCAAAAGTGCATCACAATATGTTGACTCATGGCTGGGATTCCAGCCACTGGTGATTGATGACACTGGGGAATGCCACATACCCTACTGAAACCTTAATATATGCAGTGAGACAACGGGAGGAGAAGGGGCATAACAGAATTGATGGCTCCTGTTTGCAATGAACAAGGACCCATCTTTTGTGCCCTGAGAGGGATGTTTGGAGTAGTGGAACTTACTGGGGGGGGGGGGGCTGGTACCTCTACACATGTTGAGGGGTCTGCACATTGAAAGGTAATATTTTATGTCTCTATGGTTGTGAAATCAGTTGAACTTCAACAGATGAAATTTACTGAAACCGTGGTCTGTCAAGGACCGTTGTTGTCTTGTGTTGTTGTACTATGTTAATGTACTGTTGTGGCATGGTATAGAACAGAAAATGTAATAAACTTTGATTATAAAACAAGAGAGAAAGTGGAAGCAGACAAGCGTAGGGAACAGGGAGTTCCAAATGGAAGGAAGACAAGAAGAGAAAGTGGCTTGCCCAGCAGCACAGTTGGAAGATAGAGAGAGATAGATAGATACTTTATTTCTATAGCACCCCTTCCCAGAGGCTCAGAGCACTTCGCAAACAATTAAAAACACCATTCATAAGGGATAAAGAACATGCAGGAGTCCCCAGAGCAAAGTGCATAAGTAAAGGAGAGTTTGGGAGAGAGGAGAGGTAAGTAGGGAGGGATGAAAACCAGTATTTAGAAATGAATGAAACACTGTGAATAAGGTGACAGTAGGCAAGTAGCAGGATTGAGAGGCTAGTATAAAGGGAACAATGAATAGTAAGATAGGGAGCATCAGTAGCAAAACGGTAAAAGGCATTGCAAAGACTATCCAGCCTGGCAAGAGAAGAAGAAGGGGTGGTGCCATGAGCCACATCCACATAGCCAAACACTGGAAGTACCATCTTAGTAAATAATACACCATGACACAGCGTGAGAAGCAATCCTTGTTGAGATGAAAGGTGCCAAGTTTGGGGCAGAGCTTTCTGAGGATTGCACCAATGTGAATGGAGTACAGAAGTCATGTCTACTACCCAGTCACGCACCTAGGTATTTTAAATTGAGAACAGTAGTAAGAAGCATGCCATCCAAGGAGAAACAGACTATAGGGGAGGGGGGCCTAGCAAGCTCATGTCTTCCGCCAAAGGTTATGGACACAATCCGCTTGGTATTGACCAAAAGTTAGTGTGCTTGGAACTGGCAAAGGACATTATCAAAGTCGTGCTGAGGTGATGCTTCCAGGGCAGAGACTAAGGTACTGGTGCCAAAAAGTACAGTATCATCTGCATACATGTGAATATACAAGCTGACCCAGACAGAGGAAAGGTCATTGAGAAAGATTGAAAAGAGTATAGAACCCAGTATGGAGCCTTGAGGAACCCCAGACTGTATAGGGAGGGGGGAGAAAAGACAGTCATCACCAACAAGTACTGACTAGAGGCAGCCATAGAGGTAAGATCTGAATCAGCTAACATTTGGAATAGAAAGACCAGTAGCCCAGAGCTTATCCAGAAAGAGGGAGTGGTCTACTGAATCAAAAGCCTTGGCAAGGTCAATGAAAATGGCAGCAGTAATGTGTCCCTGTTCCATACAGTTGAGGATGGTGTCCGCAACATGTAGTAGAGAGGAAAGGGTTGAGCAATTTTTACAGAAGCCAGACTGGAATGACTGTACCATAAGACTCTGCACAGTCACTTACAAATATTAAATATTATATTTATAAAATGGGCAAACAAATTCCAGAATCCTGATTGGCTTGAAAGACTTTTCCAGCCGTCTCCTTATCAGGACAGAACCTTGCAACCAGCACTAATTGTGCCAACCTGAGCCCCAAAACAGAAAAATATTGGTGTACCATCAGCAGCAGCCATCAGAAACATACCCAGTCAGTACTGTCACACTTAGAAAGATGACCGCACTTGTCCAATGTGAAAAACATCCACTCCCCCCCTACACACACACACACTGTCTGTTCAGGACACAGCATGATACAATGCTGAAAAGGTTTTTAAAATCAAATTCTGACCTGTAGTGCTTAAGTTCACAGAAAATCATGATGAATGGACCATAGTGGGTGCTGCCACAAAAGCTTTCAACCCACAGAAGAGACCCGCTGCTCCATTGGCACGAAAGATATAAAATCAAACCAGAAACCTGTTCCTCCGTTATGTGCTTTCATGGCCATTTCAAAACCACAGCAGAGGCCCTCTCCTCCGTTACCACAAAAGCTTTATCGCCCATTTCTTACAACACAGGAAAACACAAGCCACTCAGTATAGTGGCTCTTGAAGGACACATTCACTCCCGAAAAGCTGGTGGCACACATAGAATCACACAGGACGCTCCTTCAGTGTTTGTTAAACACAAACTACAGTATCAGTAAAAAAAAACTAATAGTAAATAAAATAGCCTGTCTCTGTGTAGGTGGTTGGGGGGCTGAAACAGTACTGTAACAGTGGGAGTATTTTTTACTAGTTCAGCTATTAAAACCTTTTAGTTTTTATATATTTTTTTTAAATAATTTACATGGGGGGCCCATTTTATAAGCACAATAAGACACTCCAAGGTGTGGGTTATGGCCTGATAAGAGCGCTTTCCAGGTGCTAAAGACACTCAGTGGAAGTGCCTCATGCCTCATAATGCACCTGAGGCATTCTCTTATCAGGCCATAACCCACACCTCATCATGTCTTATTGCTTGCCTAATAGTTACACTACAAAATTACATAATATAAAGTACAAAACTGATAAAACCCACTAGGGAATGTAAAATATAAACAGTTTAAGGACATTCTGTAGTGTTTCAGCAATCCCATGTCAAATTCATAATTTTTTGCCCAGTACATGATCATCATCTAATCATTTAAAATCCACAATGAAAAGCACAGGTTGCTATACTTGTTTGTAAGTTGCATAATGAGACTTAATCCCTCTGTATGGAAAACAATCTGTAAAGGGCAGATTATTTCATATAGTTACAGTATAACAACAAGGTTTTAGGTGTCAACATGAGTGTAAAAGAAAAAGTGAAATAACAGCATATCTTTTATCATGATGTTTGCTTCATTTTTTTTTCACAAGTGCAAAAATTAATGAGTAAATTACCAGTACTACGACACCCTCTTGAACTAACATTCCCAAAAATGGGGGAAATATGTGTATGTTTTTATGCATAAAACCATTTCAATACCTTGTCATTTTCATAAAACATTTCTGATGGATATAGAATATGGTTGTGACTATTACAAAAGAAAGAAATTCGGGATTGCTATTCTTTCTTCAGTTGTATCTGTGCCGTAGCTGTTTTTGTGAACCTCACCAAAGTTTTCAATTTGGTTAACAATGACCTGTTGTTAGACTTCCTTATGATGTTAATTTCTCAGATGATGTGATCAACTGGTTCTCAAGTTATCTTAAACTTGGGACCCACAGAACTTTGATTTCTGGACATTTCTCAGTTTGTCATCCCATACAATGTGGGGTATTCAAGGGATCAAGCCTAGGTCCCCTACTTTTTTCTTTATTTTTAAATTCTGTTCTTACTCCTGTAAATTTTCAGAAATGATACGCAGATGATGCAGTAATATTTGGTACAGGATCAGATCTAGATGATGCTGTTAAAGTTCTAAAGGATTTTGATCCATTTCAAATTGTGGCTTAAGTCAAGGAATTTGGTCCTAAACTCAAAAAAGACCAACTCTATGAATTTTGTTGGTCCTAGGAAAGTTGTTCTAACTGATGTAGCCATAACTGATATGAATGGGAACATCTTAGAGAATGTCCAGAGTTTCAAGTGTCTTGGGGTGGTTTTGGATTCTTCTCATTTGAAATTCATGTCTGCCAGGTCAGTAAAGCTATTCACCAGAGACTGGGTTTATCATTTAGAATTAATGATATGTTGATCCCTGAATCCCATAGGTCAATGAAGGGGAAGGGTGGAAGGGAGGGGCAGCTGCAGAATAAGGGGTGCTAGCTGCACATTCAAGCAGACTTGATAGACCTCTAGGCCTTTATCTGCTGGCAAATTTCATATATTTGTATGTTCGTAGGTTGCTAGCTCATAGTATTTTATTTTCGAAGGTGGACTATGGGCTCTAGCCTATATGGGTACAAGTGAAAGAATATGCAGTAGACTCTGTTCTATCTATAATAGTATTTGTCAATTTATTGTAAATCTTCTCAGGACAGCCCACCATACCTGTCAACCTTTTGACACTAAAATGAAGGACACAGACCCTCAAAATGAGGGACAATGAGGAACAGTCAGCCTCATAATGAGAGACATCCTGAAACATAGAGATACAAGCTCAGAACACAATGGAAACCATTGTGTTTACTTGTGCAATGTTTATTTTTGATTTAGCGTCTTAGAATATTATGCATTTTTGCTTTAAAGGTTGAATTTACAACACATTCTCTGCATGGGAGCACCTTTTCTATGAGGGACAGAGCAATTTTTAAGGGGTAAAATGAGTGAGGTCCCTCATAATCAGGGAAAATTGAGAGGTATCCAACCCACCACTGTGATATGTACAAGGTGGTGGGTTGTTTAGCACTTGAGAATAGTGGAAGCTTGAGAATGGGTGTTCTACTGCATATGTTTGGACTGGGGTTTACTACCTGTAACAGTTTCTTCACTTTTTTTCTGTTGCTGTTAACTCATTTGGAACTAGTTCTCAATGTAAATTAAATTTCAAAATTCCCTAAAATATTGCTCAAAATGTCATTCATGCCAGTAAACATAGAAACATAGAAACATAGACTTTGATGGCAGATAAGGACCACTTGGCCCACCTAGTCTGCCCATTCCCTACCTAGAGAATAAGCTGCAGATCCTATTTAACCAACAGCCTATTTCTTCCTACCCCCCACAAAAATTGCCTTATGTCTGTCCCATGCAATCTTGAATTCTCCCACAGTTTTAGACCCCACAACCTCTTCAGAAAGGCTATTCCATGCATCCACCACCCTCTCTGTGAAAAAAATACTTCCTCACATTGCCCCTGAGCCATCCTCCCTCTGTCTTCAAATTGTGTCCCCTTGTTCTTGCATGTTGAATGTAAAGTTACATAAGATGCTAAAACTTCCTTCTGACACCTGTTCGAGGCGCAGAGAAATGCAGGACTCTCTCTTACATATACTATTGATTGAGAAAATTGATTGATTGATTGATACAATTTTATTTTTATACAGGTACAGACAGAGATTAAAATCTCCGTTTTCAAAGTAAGCCCTGTACAAAACAATAAAAGTAATAACAATAACAAATAAATACTTACTGTGTACAATACATTTGTAAAATAGTAGTGTTTCATACAGTCACTGGGCGCATATAACACAGTGCAAGCAGATGTCAGTTCATTAATCAAGGTCATACTATGGCAATGCCCGAAAGCACAACCCATCTGGCAAACCAGGAAAATAAAGTTATATCCCCTCCTGGACCTAGAGGAGGCTTTTACCCCTCAAATTTGTATAATGGGAGATAATGAATATAAACTGCTGGGGGCCCAGAAGTACCACATTGTGCTGATTGCAGCCTGTACTAGAGAAGTACTTTCGCATCATTGGCTGGACCAGGAAACATCACATTTTCCAGAGTGGCATGCAGAACTCATGTTTGCCCTCAGGGCCAAAAAATCTATTGCCAGGCTTAATAATCAAATGAAAGGACATCAGAGAAAGTGGGAAAAACTGCAGGCACTTATGGAGCTAGTCTCCCTAATATATCAGCCATGCAATATACTGCAGTCCCCCAATACGGGGGACTCACAGTAATTGGATTATCAAATACTGATGTAACAACATAGGAAAGGTGATACAAGGGTACCGAAGATTGTCACTGAATTACTGTATCTATATCTTCATGATGGATTCTATAGCAAGCTCAGCAGTGTATGAAATAGCTCTGACTGTGGGACTTAGTTAAGTCTATGTTGTATGCATCTACTGTGTTGTGTATGTTTGATTTAATTTAAAAAATTCAAAATCCACTAGTTAAAAACTACCATTAGGCAAAAGGCAATTGTCTATAGGGCTCCATCATTTTACAATACAATCCCCAGTGACACTTCTATTTGTACACATTTGAGTACTTTTAAGATGCGATCGAAAGAATGGCCACATTAAAGGATGAATTATACCTGTAACTGAACATTGCATTTTTTACGTTTGTATGTATGAACGTGAGTACTTGTCACATGTGAAAAAGGACAGTTTCTGCTCACAAGCTAACAAGTTTAAAAAATAAATCAGATCAAACCAAATATCTGCTTTCAAAGTTGCGGTTTCAGAGGTGGTCAGCTCACGACAAAAACAATTGAAAAATCCCAATTTAAAAAAAAAAATTAAACTTACCAGAAAGCTATTCAAACAATTCAACAGTAAATGCAGAATGACAAGGACTTTAACATAAAAGAAACATAGTAACCAAAGACAGACAGACATTGAATGGTGCCGATGGTTATAACTGTAGGAGCTAATTTCCTTGCAGCAATCATGTATATATTGTTAGCTGGACATGACAAGCAGGCTAAACCATTATTCTAACAATGCTTCTATGTAATTAGGAATGTACTTGTGTCAGTAAGCAGCCTTAAAACCTTTTTCAGGAGCATCAGAAAAATGGGGATTTGAAACACCAGAGTACATCTTTAAATAGTTTGCAGAAAGACAAAAAAAACCTCTCGTCTCACATTATGACTTACAGAGTCTTACCCGCTCACAAGACTTTAAGTTGCACACACACTGAGTGAGATTTTGGCTCAGGATCCCCTTTTTCCAGCGGGCATCTGATATTTTCCTGTACCAAGTGAAATCTGACTTCTAGACTCCTTAAGGTCACAAGATATGTATTTCTGAGCCAACCCATTAGTACGCATCATCCTGTCAGTTACAGGGGTCAGCCTCCCAGTGTTACTGGAGCACACCGGGCCCCCTGCACACTCCTATTTTTTTTGGGTCAAGTACAGCACATACGTCTACGTCATCACGTAGACAGTCACACGTCATTGGTCACACTAGTACCATTGAATTGCACTGTAATTATATTTTTAATAACTGCATCACAACTAAAATGAAATACAATGAAATATTTATTGCACACATTGTCATCATAACATTATAATGGCAGTAAACCATTTTCAAGCCACGTTTTGAAGCCTGGACCACGTGAAATAATTGGCAGTCTTTAGGAAGCTACTGCTGGTAAGCATGTCTCTTTAAATGGTTATTTCAGTAAATCTTTTCATGGGAGGGCTCTGCCCCCCCACAACCCCATCTCAGCTGTCAGAACACCACAGAAGCAGTCACCCACCCACCCACCACACACACACACCCCTTATCGGTAGTCGGACCAGCACGGAAGGCAGTCAGTAATGTTCCCTATTTCTTTTATTATTTCTTAATTATGTTTATTAATTTCTTTTCATTGGGAGGGCTCTGCCCCCACACCCCCCATTGTGTGGAATTGTTTGTGATCAGAAATGAGACCAACCTGTAGCGCAGCAACCATTGCTAGCACAACATGTTCTTGGCAGTGTGCTTCTTGCATGATGTCAGTGTACTGTAATACCTGCAATCAGAAATAACTGCACTGGGGCCTGGAGTGCTCCGTTATCACCAGTCTCCCTTTATCCCTTTGCTCGAGAAATGAGTCAAACTGGTTTTGAGTCTGGTACATATAACCCCCAATGATGGTTGTATATTCGAGTCTACCCACAATAAGCCAAGCTGTCTCTATGTTTTGGGCAAGGCACCAACACCACAGGAGTCCCCTCAGAAGAATAGATTTCTGCAGACAATCCTTGTCACATGATATTATGGAGGGCTGCTAATCGACATTAGTCCTGTGCCCACTCCCAGAGAGAAATCTGCTTATCACAGAGGACCTTTGTAGTTAAACTAAATGCCTGTGTCCGTTTGAAATGTACTGCAGCCTAAGACTTACAAACATATGACAAAGCCAGTAGAATAAGGCCATAAGATCTACTGAGTCTGCTCATCATGCAGGGTCCTCAGCATCAACGGCTGACCCTGCCCTCCTGACCAGCCCCTCCACTCATTCCCTCCTTACACTCAAAACAGCACAGGGAGATGCCCTTGTGAAAATGCTTTAAAGGGACACTGTCAACCCACTTAGGCCTCAAATTATCCCTAGTTTAAAAAACACATTTTATGATGGCTTACATCCTATAAAGATTGCTGATGTAGCTAGTTGTTTGATTCTGATTCATTTTTTCTTTCTTAAAGTAAAAAAACAGACTGCCCAACATATTGGTGTTACCACACAAAAATGAGTTTGTTTACATTCCTTGATCAACTTCCACTGCATCTTTCCCGGACTTGGGAACATCACTCACACAGTCTAGCCACTTGTAAAGCAATGGAAGGAGGGGAGGCTACTGTATCATGAGTGGCTGTATTGTTTGGGGGGGTGTTCGGAATGTTGAGGAAGTATACAATAAGAGTTGATCATGGATTTGAAACAAAACAAGGTTTGGTATAATTACTTATAAAATGGGCTAGAAAATCCCAGAAACATCATTACCTAAACCAATCAGTTTACTGTGCATGAGTACAGTACTATGCATGGTCATCCTGGTATATAGCCACTTCACAAATCAATACTGTACAATAGAATGTTCATAAAAATTGACAGTCATATTTAACCCTCACTAAACACCCACACACAGCCACAGCAAAGCATAGAAACAAGTCAAATTCCCCACCACCACCACCACCAGTTTTCCCAAAAGACATGGGGCCAGATATTCAAACTGCGCCAGGCTGTGGCGCAAGCCTGGGTGCAGCCCAACATGGCTGCGCAGGGGCGTTGACCGGTCGATATTCAATGGAGCTGCGCCATGGCTCAGCATCATTAAATATTGCACACTGGCCACCCGCAGTGCACATGGCGCAGTGGTACTGCACCAGCGCAAGTGGCCAGAGTGGAGCAGGGGGATGCGCTAGCGCAAGTTCCATTGCGCTAGGTGCAACAACCGCGATATTCAAAAGTGCACATGCAAATGGGGCCATAATGTATGCAAGGCGCAAATAGGCCACTTGCATGTCATTATGGCCCCATTTGCATGCAGGTGCGCCGATCCCCAACGACTTGCACATGGTGCCCTGCCAGGCAGCAGCCGTCAGGGACCGACGCCCCCTGCAGCACAGCAATGTGTCCCACAGCCCGATCGCGGGCATTAGTAAAATAAAAAAGAGTACAATATCCCTGGTGGTCCAGTGGACCACTGTCTCCCCGATCGCGGGCTTAAGTAAAGGAAAATAAGACTTTTATATCCCTGGTGGTCCAGTGGACCGCTGTCAGCCCAATCGCGGGCATTGGTAAAATAAAATAATACTCCTATATCCCGGGTGTTCCAGTGGACTGCTGTCAGCCCGATCGCGGGCATTATTAAAATAAGAAAGAGTCCAATATCCCTGGTGGTCCAGTGGACCGCTGTCTGCCCGATTGTGGGCTTAAGTAAAGAAATAAAAGATTCCTATATCTCTGGTGGTCCAGTGGATCGCTGTCTGCCCGATCGTGGGCTTAAGTAAAGAAATAAAAGATTCCTATATCCCCTGGTGGTCAGTGGACCCCCTCCCACCCACCCACTGATCCCCACTGCCCGCTCCCCTGGTCAGCGGTGGGTGGCAACATCCACCCGCCTGCACCCACCACCCGCCGACTGACACCGCCGGTGGGGCTGTACGCCCATTGGTCCACAAGTGAGCCAATGGGCGTACAGCCTCCCGTATGATCAGTCAGCGGGCGCGGGCGGCAGGTGGATGGGGTGCTGCTGCCCACCGCTGACCGGGGGTGGAGCGGGGCGGTGGGGATCAGTGGGCGGGTGGGGAGGAGGGTCCACTGGACCTGCCTGTTCAGCCCCCTTACCTACCCACCCTCTGTCTTTCTTGATCCAGGTGATTTGCTCCTTGCAGTTCCTCTTTTCCCTTATGTACTTGAAAAAGGCCTTGTCACCCTCCTTTATCCCCTGTGCAAGCTTTAACTCTCTTGAAACCTTGGCCACCCTCACAACCCTGCTTATCTCCCTGATTTTCTTTGCATACTCCTCTCTGTCCTCCTTTCTGTTGGACCCCTTCCATATTCTGAAGACCACCTTTTTCTCCCTCACTCTTTTTTACACCTCCTTGGACCAGCAACTTGGCTTTTTGGTCCCTGCCTTCTTACTGTGGCTCCTTGTGCAGGCATTTGTGGCCTCTACCATTCCTGACTTCAAGATGGCCCACTTCTGGATGGCATCCATGTCTGGGCTGATGGTTTCTAAATATACAAACATAGAAACATTGAAACATAGAATCTGTTGGTAGATAAGGACCATACGGCCTACCTAGTCTGCCCATTTAACTACTCGCTGCTGCAGCCCCAGATCCTATTTGATCTGTGGCTCTCCTGCCCCCATGCTGCTGAAGTCAGCCCTTTTTAAGTCCACTATCCTGATATTTGTAGATGTCCCTTCCCTACCCGGATCCAGGAAGAATCACACTATACAGTGGTTGCTGCCTGCTAGAGGGTCCGCAGTCTCTACTCCTTGTATGTGGTCACCATCTGTCAGCGCAAGATCCAAAATGTTCCCCTCTCTTGTCAGCTCCTCCACCATTTGTGACAGGAACACATCCTGAAAGGTATCCATAATGACCTGTTCCCTAGTGCTCATGGTAGACATGGTTCTCTAAGCCACCCCGGTAGACTGAAATCACCAACCACCACAGTACCACCTCTGCTACAGTGGTTCTGTATCTGATTTGCCAGTTCCCTGTCAATGTTCTCTGACTGTGAGGGTGGTCTATGCACAACCCCCAGTCTGACCCTTTTGCCCCTATTGTTCTGCAGTTGAACCCATAAGGTTTCCACCATACCCTCATCCCCCTTCTCCTTACTGCTCACTATCCCCTCCCTCACAAATAAATCAACCCATCCACCCTTCCCCTTTGATCTGTCCTTATGATACAGTCTGTATACTGAAATCATGATATCCCAGTCATGGTACTGGTTGGCCCATATCTCGGTAATGGCAGCTACATCCACTTCCCCTTCTGCCATTAATGCTTGGAGTGCAGGTATTTTGTTCCCCAGGCTCCTTGCATTTAGAGAAATCACCCTCCAGTGGGAACCCTTGCTTACCCCATTACTCCCCCCCACCTCTTCCGCTTTTTTTAAAACACTTTTTATTATTTTTAAATATATGCAGAAAAAAACATATAGCACAACATACAAATCCTACTGACCAGAACTGAAAGATTATACAATATGTATATAGACAAAAGATTTTTTAATGACATTATAGCTGAAATTTCATATAATAATTCTTTTTAAACCACAACCTCTCAATTATAAATTACTATTATATAAAGAAACAATCCTGTTACCAATATATCCCTCTGTATAATAAAATAATATTTAACACCTTAAAAAACTCCCATTTTCAATGGCACCTTGTATTGGCCTCCATTTTTCCTTATATTTACTAATTTGTTTTATAGTATAATAGAATCCTCTTTCTAGACTCACTGGCCGGGATACTCAAAGGGGCTGTGCCTGGCACAACAGTGTTGTGCCAGCACAACCCCGCATTGCGCCGTGGCAGGATATTGAGAAGGGTGCCTGGCACAGTGCAAATCTCGATGCGCCGGGGTGCAATGCTAATGTATGTGACGCAAATGCAGGGGGCTTGCCCATGCATAAGCGGCACATCCTGATATTCAGCCCGGGACATGCAGCGCATATGCTGACACAACCCTGCATTGCACCACATAGGGGGGCTCAAAGTTGAGCCACAGAAAAAATGGAACAACCCTGGCCACCGCTAGGTGGGCTGCAGTGTGCAGGGCACAACACAGCAGCCCAGCTGCAGGTCGCCCACCAGAACACCATTGGTACACACACAACCCTGATGGTGAAGTTGACACCCCCCACCCATAGCCGCTGATCATGGAAATGGATACCAATCAAGCCCTGGTAGTCTAGTGGTCCCCCCTCCCGAGTCCCCGAATCCCCGATAATTGTAATGAAAGATCATCCATGGTAATCAAGTGGTCCCCCCTCCCACCGAGTCCCCAAGAAATGTAAAATGGCCACCCCTGGTGATCTAGTGGAACCCTCCCACCCCTAGCCGCAATCGCGGTAGTCCTCTGTAAAGAAACGCCCTGGTGATCCAGTGGCACCCTCCACCCCTCTCACCCACACCCAACCCCTTGCCCACCTCGCTCTCACACAGGGCACCGCAACTCCACCGATACCACCTCAGACGCTCATCGACTGACAGGTACAGTATATATTGGGAGTTCATTGGTCCCCAGTGTGACCAATAGGCTTACAGGGCATACTGTACCAACAGTCCCAAAACTGTGAACGACTTCATTTTGCCTGGAATACATACAACAGACATGGTAATACATTCATCTTCACCAGTTGCACCCATCCTAATAATGATAATGGAAGAATTTCCCATTTTAGTAGGTCCCTCTGCCCTTTCTCCAGTAATGGTCGCAAATTAATATTAATCAATCTATTCCATCTGTTTGTAATCTGTATTCCCAAATAGGTTAAACTGTCCTTCTTAATTGTAGTGGGGAATTTTGGGATGTCTATATTTCTTTTTCCTGGATGGACAAATAAAGTTTCTGACTTATCCCAGTTAACTGAGTAACCAGATTGTTTGCCATATCTATCTATAAGTTGTATTATGTTATTTAATTCCTGTTCAGGATTTTTAACATAAAGTAAGATATCATCTGCAAATAAAGAAAGCTTTAAAAAATTTCTCTCTGTGAATTGAAAACCCTCTTTACCCTCATGTGCTCTTATAGCATTAGCTAATGGTTCGATTACCATAGTAAATAAAAGAGGGGACAGGGGACAACCCTGCCTCGTACCCCTAAAAAGAGGAAATGCAGAGAAAACCATACCATTGGTCATAACTTTTGCTCTAGGTGATGTATAGATGACTTTGATCCATCTAACATATCTAGGGCCTATCCTGACCTGATTAAGAACCTGGAAGAGATACGGCCACTCAACCCTATCGAAGGCTTTTTCAGCATCCAGGGACACCACCACTGCATTGAATTCCTTAGCATTATAGATAACATTTAATGAATTTCTTATATTATTATGCCTCCTTCTCCCTTTAACAAAGCCTGTCTGATCAGTTTTGATCAGATCCGGTAATATTTTTTCAAGTCTTGTAGCTTAAAATTTTTGCATAGATCTTATACTCTGCATTCAGGAGCGAAATCGGACGATAAGATTTATATGCTGTTCTGTCCTTACCTTTCTTGGGGATTACTATAATTAAGGCTTCATCAAAGGAGGGGGGGAAGTTTATCCTGAAATCCACTATATAATTTTGCTAATCTATGGCTAATGGGCAGGATTCATGAACATCAGGGAAGGTCCCACAGCTGTGGGGAAACCTTGGTGCTAGTGGGTTTCCACTTGCAAAGCTGCAGGTCACCCGCAGCTGCAGGTATTCACAAAGGTTGAGCCAGAGTACAGCCGGCTCCATGGATTATGGCAGCTTGCGGGTACTGTTGCCAGGGACAGCACCACAGCTGTGGGAGGCTGCTACGGGCAGTGGGACCCGCCATAGCACCCTCCACAATTGCTGCAGCTGTGGATCGGCCACTCCACAGCTGCGGCGATTTTGAAGTGCAACTGGGGTTGCAGAATGGGATTTAGTCCCGAATCACTTAATGAATCCTGCCCTATATCTTTAGCAAAAGTCTTATAAAAATCTATCCCTATGCCATCTAAGCCTGGCGCCTTCCCAGGTTTTAATTCTCTGATTGCTTTTTCAACTTCCTGTACTGTTATATCCTAATCGAGCCATATTTGCTGTTCTGGATTAATATGTGGCATATCAAGGAAGTTATTAGCCTCATGACTTTCCCCTTGTGATTTATATAGATTTGTATAATACTGTACAAATTCTGTATTTATATCTTGTTGTGTGTTCAGTATTTGACCATTAGCTCTTATTTCTACGATGTTTCTCTCAATCTTTTCCTTCTTTGTCATATATGCCAACAGTTGTCCCCCTCTATTAATATTCCCATAATTTTTAGCCCTAGAAAATTGCATTAATCTTTCAATTTTTTCATTGTATGTTTGATTAAATTCTACTTTAAGTTTCTCCAATCTCTTCAAATGTATATTAGAATTAGATTGTGAGTGTAACTTTTGAGTTTCTAATATTTCCTTTTCCAATTGCTCCAATCTTAATTTATTCAGTTTTTTTTCTTTTAGCTGCATAGGAAATGCATATTGCTCTTAAAAAGGCTTTATATGCATCCCAGATTATTTCACTTGAAACCTCCGAACTTTCATTATTAACATAATAATTCTGGGTCTCTTCCCTTATTTTACTTATAAAGGGCAGATATTTTAATAATAATGGATCTCCAATGTTTTATAGTGTGGTGTCCCTGGATGTCAGTCCAACCCAGAGTGGTGCATGATTAGAAATATGCATCGGTCTATACTTTATATCTGTAACTTCTTTAAGCAATTGTTGTGATCCTAAAAACATATCAATTTGAGAATAAGTCTTAAACCTTGAGGAGAGATGTGAAAAGTCCCTCTTATTGGAGTATAGGCTTCTCCATAAATCAGTCAGGCATAGGTACTCCATCCTATCCTATAGGGTTCTAATATCACTGTTCTTATATATTCTCTTTTTCACGCTGGAGTATCCAATTGTTGGTCAAGAATCAGATTAAAGTCCCTTCCAATTAAATATGGCTGGGGGGTTTCTGTGAGTCTTAGAAAAAATTCTCCTAGTGTGTCCCTAATTTTATCATTGGGTAAATATAATGATGCTATTGTTAAATAATTGCCTTTAATTTTTATTTTCACTATCACAAATCTGCCTTCTTTATCTACAATCTGGTTCTCTATATTCATGTTTAACCCCTTCTTAAACAGGATGGAGGTCCCTCTTGACTTTGCTGTATATATTGAATGTGTAGCTTGGCCTCCTCATATCTTACTCACTTTAATCACTTCTCTCTCCATTAAATGTGTCTCTTGTGGACACACATCAACAATATTCTTTTTAATGTAATTAAACATATTTTTCTTTTCATTGGATTTCTGAAACCATTGATATTCCAGGACATAACCTTTACTTGGTCCTCCATTCCTTCAAACATTTATACCTTAATCTGGTTGTGGTATATTTCACTTCAAAAAACAGATAACAGATTAAAAAGAAAGCTCAAACCTATTCTGTTATCAGCCCTTTTTTTACCATCATAATATACACATTGAATAATTAATTTTTCATTTACTTTTTTAAATACCTGGTCAGTACCCCCCCCTTCCCCAGTACATAACAGTTAACTGGTATAATCACTATGAAAAATCCATACCCCTCATTCGCAATAGAATGCCCCATTGCAGAGCAGTACCAAGAGGTAGTGTTCCTCAATACCCCCACTATGTCTTGCTAAACAAGAATAGGCTCTGTAGTTTCAGTACCATAGAGTACAGCTCCCTTCCCTATAATTTAAGCCTATAAATCCATACCATATATACTTCATTTTGAAATTAAGCTGCTGAGTTTATAAACCTTCTAGCCCCATTCTTTAAAAGTACAATCATCTTTTCCCTTTTCTTTTTCTACAGGACAACCTCAGTTGATTGGATCTTCTTGTATTTCACCCTCTTCCACTGTATGTTCGGGTGCCGAATTCTCCTTTACATCTTTAGTAACTTCTAGTGTGTCTTCAGCTATGTTCCTAATAACTGTTTATCACCATTTAACCCTTTTCCTTCTGCAGAATTTTTAACAACCATTTCTTGCATGTGTCTTTTAACTGTAATCCCCAGCATCTCTTTGGCAAAGGACTCTGTTGTTTCAATGTCCTCAAATATGTTAAATTTTCCTTGGAAGGAGATCCTTAGAATATTTGGTTATGAATGTTGAAATCTAACATGTTTTTCCCATAAAGCCTCCTTAAGCGAGTTAAACAATTTTCTTCTATTATATAACTCAGGGCCAGTGTCAGGAAACACCAAAAGTTGTTTTCTATCTATTGTTAAGCCTGTCCTTCTTGCAAAGGCTAGTACTTTATCTTTATCTTGATATCTCAAAAAACATACTAATATTATTCTGAGAAATTTCTGTTTGTCATTCGCATTAGGTCTAAAGCCTGGTGTTCGATGAACTCTGTCCATTTCTATTCTATAGTCATCTCTGATTTCATCTTTATGAACCTTATTCAACCAGTCCTCAAAGGCCCTATGAATATTTTGGCCTTCCCATCCTTCTGGCACATTCAAAAACTTTAAATTATTGCATCTAGAGCGCCCTTCTAGATTGTCAACTTTCTGCTTAATTTCTTTAAGTTCTTTATTCTGTTCCAGTATTTTAGGCTCCGACTGCAGCAGGAAATCTTCCACATCTGAAATTCTATTTTCCAATTCTGAAATTGTATTATTTATTTTTTAATTTCATCTTTCACTTCTCCGATTTCATCTCTGATTTTATCCATTTTTAGAAGTATTCCTTCAAAGCCCTGTTTAATTTCTCCCAATAGTTGTTTATAACTCTCATCTTGCTTTGTATTATTAGATTTTTCATCTAGCAAACCAATATTATATTGTTTGATTTTGTCTTTGTCTTTGGGTATCGTTCCAATGTGATTACCATGTACAAAAGTAAATTCTAAATCAGCTGGTATCTGTAAAGGGTTAATAATACTTTCTTTTTGGGAGGGGGCACCACAGTCTTTTTTCGCATTAGATGAACCTTCTGCTTCATTTAGAATACTAGGAAGGTCCATATTTCCTTGTCCTGAATTCATATTTCCAAAGTTAGGTTGACTTGTAGTAGTTGAATTCTCCTCTTCATTTATCTCATTATCTTCTACTAAATTCCTTTTTTTAGCCCATGTGTCCATAGATTTGTTGTCCTTGGTTTGTCCCGATGTCTCTCTCGGTATATGTCTTTTAGGTTTATTTTTGATGTTTTCTGTTTCATTTTCAAGTTTATTCTTGTTTTTCTCCAATGGTTTCCTGAAAAGGTCCTTCAGTTCAGCAGTTTCCTTTCTACTCATTCTGCTCCTCAACCCCCAATGCGTTGTGGGGGTAGAATGATATAATTCTGCTTAGGTTCTTCTCCCATACTTCCTAAGTTTAGAACGTTATGTACTGCTTCTACTTAATTTTATGTAAGCATATTTTTCAGGAAATCCCCAGAGGCACCTTCTTGCATGACTTTGTGTTCAAAATTTATTATAGACTCCTTCAATTATAGAACAAAGAAATACTCTGTCTCAGCAGGGCTTCCAACAAGATTTTAACCCCCCCCCGAAAGGAAAGGTGTTTTCTCAATTTTCTCCTGCTGTCAAGCTGTTCTCGCCTTCATTGCTTATGCAGTCCCCTCCATGTACCGACTTACAGAGCTATTTGTAATTAGTCACTTGTGAGAGATGTTTTTCTGAATATTTGCTTTCTTCTTATCTGGAAAGAAATGGTAGTCCCCAAGCACACTGCTCATGCAGTTCCCACCTGTACCGACTTACAGAGCTGTGCCAGTTATAATATTTGTTGTTTGTATAAAGCCACTTCAAGATTAGTTTTAAACAAATGATCCAGTCAGCCGATTATGAATAATACCTAGAAAAGTTAATTATATGGGCTACAACACCATGTCTTTCAATACTTTAATCAAACATACCGCCATTGCGTTTGGCGTTCACTCAGTCTCAGTCACACATGCTGCTTTTGCCCCTTTCACTGACGTATCAACGATCAATTCCACAAAGCAAGATAAGGCCTCTTATTTAAAAATGAATTTCTGGAGACTCGGCAATATTCACAGATGTAGTAGAGGAAAAGGAGGGCTTCTTTCAAAACCAGAAATAAATCACTACTTTTCCAGAACGACAAACAAAGAAAATAAATGGTTTCCCACCTCAGTCTTTTTCTGTCTTTGCTGCTCTTTTCAACGGAACCGGGGCAAGAACATGTCTTTCAATGCTTTAATCAAACATACCGCCATTGCATTTGCCATTCACTCAGCCTCAGCCACACATGCTGCTTTTGCCCCTTTCACTGACGCATTAACGATCAATTCCACAAAGCAAGATAAGGCCTCTTATTTAAAAATGAATTTCTGGAGACTCAGCAATATTCACAGATGCAGTAAAGAAAAGGAAGGGCTTCTTTCAAAACCGGGAATAAATCATTACTTTTCCAGAGTGTCAAACAAAGAAAATAAACAGTTTCCTACCTCAGTCATTTTCTGTCTTTGATGCTCTTTTCAACAGGACCAGGGCGAGAACAGTTACCACCACTTTCATATTCACTTTGACCATCGGAAAAGAATGTGCTTCAAAATCTTTTACCGATTATATCAGTCTTATCTTTTCAAGTGCAGCTTCTCATAGGTCGGTTAATTTTCCCTGCTGTAGCTTGCAGATATCGCTTCACCAATGAAGAACACCATGCTGGCCACTCTCAATAGGTATTTTTTCTTTTAGGCCCATATGTTTCTATTTAAAGGCATACTATTTCTTTGCTTACACCATTTTGTTTAGGCAAATGAAGTGTTCTTTTAGTGAAACCACCAAAGGAGGCTGCTCTCTACCCTCCCCACTGAATACTCCTCACACCTCACTCATGGACACTATCTTGTTCCTCCCCCCACCTCTTCCACTTCTTGGATGCCCCAACTTCCCCTCTTCGCTAGCTGGGGGGAGGCACATGGCCTCCCTCTCCTTGTGGCACTGACTGTTGCCCAAGGCTACACCTTCCCCTTTTACTCAGTTTAAACTATATTTGGAGGCTATGAACTCGCTCAGTTTCTGCTTCAGGACACTAGACACCTCCTTACTCAGGTGAAGCCTATCTGGGGAGTACAGATTCTTGTCATCCCATGTTGTCCCCCAGCCCCCCATCAGTCCATATTCCATAACTCCACACCATTCTGCCAGCCATACATTAAATTCCCTGATCCTTTGCTTTCTGCTTGCACTTGCCCTGGGTACTGGTAGGACCTCAGAGAAAGCAACTGTTTGCCTCTCCATGCTGCATAACCTGCCCAGTTCCCTGAATCTCTCCTGTACTTCCTCCACCCTGTTATCCTCCAGATCATTAGTGCCTAGATGTGCCACTATGTGGGGCTTCCCCCCTTTTTCACCTTACACATTTAGTGATAAGTTGTCCCACTCTGCCTGCTGTCATACCTGGCATGCATTCCACCCAAATAGAACTCTTCTTTGCTCCCTCGCCCCCCATCCGATAGCCTTTACTATCAAGTCCCCCAGTATGATGACTCTGTTTTATTCCCTGTTGGCCCCCAGTTTTTTCCCATTGTTCTGTCTCCTACACTGCTTTCCCTCTCCTCTAGTCTTGTCATAGACCCCCAAAGTCCCTGTTTCCTCCTCCTCTGTGCTCCCCACAGGGGTTACTGCTTTTCACTCACTGACATAGTCTTTCTGCATTTCCTTCTGTCTACCAGGATCCCCGTTTCCTCCTGCCCTGCCTGTTCCTCCATCCCTAGAGTCTGCTCCACTCCTGTCTCCAAACCCCATACCGCCACCTGCTGGCTCAATACCATTGCCCCCTGTACATCTCTTACCTGCTCTCCCATTCCCTTTTTCCTACCAATATTATGATCCCCAAACACCCTCAGTCCACCACCTGCTTGTTCCCTTCCTCATTGCCTCCTTCCCCCACCACCCTCCTTAGTCTGTGCTATTCTACTTGCATCTCCCAACCTGCTGACCTTGCCATCAGCCTGAATGCTAACCCCCTTGCTGTTTTTACTCTTCCTCCTTCTTGCACTTACCTCCGCTGTGAGATTCCTTCTTTCTTGCTCATTCAGGCTAGCCAGCACTGAGAACCTGTTACTCCTCTCTCTTGCCTTGCCTTGAGTCATCCCTGATAGATAGACCATCTTAGGGTAGCTGGTTCATTCCACTGGGGTGTCAAACAGACAAGGCATACTGATGAGTCCTGGTAGGATGAAACACGTGCCTATGTCTTCTGTTGGCACCCTTTGCAAACTGTGTGAGAAGCCTTTCCAACTCATGCATTTTGCTTAAGTTGATCCAGCATAATATTCTGTGGTGATTTGCATATGCAGCCCAAGATGCTTTGCATTGTGGGGCATGTGTGATTTTGTATTTCTTTCAAACTTGGCTTCCCGGCCAAATGCCCTTTGGGGTAACCATTGCCTCACTGCTTGCACACAGAGGTTCTTTGTCTTTCAAATTGTTTTTTGTTTTAATTGGGTTCACCACAACATAACACAGATAGACCATCTTAGGGTAGCTGATTCATTCCACTGGGGTGTCAAACAGATGAGGCATATTGATGAGTCCTGGTAGGACGAAACACGTGTCTACGTCTTTTGTTGGCACCCTTTGCAAACTGTGTGAGAGGCCTTTCGGGACCATGCAATTTTGCTTAAAGTTGAACCAACATAATATTCTGTGGTGATTTGCATATGCAGCCCATGATGCTTTGCATTGTGGGGGCATGTGTGATTTTGTATTTCTTTGAAACTTGGCTTCCCAGCCAAATGCCCTTTGGGGTAACCATTGCCTCACTGCTTGCGCACAGAGGTTCTTTGTCTGATACACTGTACTGTGTGTTTGAACTTTGTTCTACCCCAGGTCTTGTTTAACCCCTTTTCTATACTATTGTCCACCTTCCAGCCCCTTCATCTAGTGGTTCTTGAGGATACAGTGGTTTTGGTACATTTGTTCCCCTTTCCTGCTCCTCCCTGAGCCTACTGGCTGTGTCCATAGAGTAAGCATGTCTATGGTCCCTTAGCCCCAGTAGGTCACACCAGCTCCTTTTCCTCCTACCCCACAGATCCCTTCTCAATCCTGCAATTTCTTCCTTGAGTCACTCAAGATGCCTGGACACCAAGCACTCCCCTGCCCTCCATGCTATCATTAAGATGGCTACCCCACAGCCATTACAGCTTACTATCCTTCTAACATCCCCTCCTACACTGTTCCTGCCCCCACTCCCTATCCCCACCTCCACCCATGAAGCCTGGCTGCCCCATCCCCAAGATCCCACTATCCTATGAGTCATCCTCCCTGTTTCACCCTGCTCTAGTCCCCCCTTCACTAGTAATGTACCCACCCAAAATTATGTATGGCCCAAGTCATCCTAATATGCCACTCAGGATTATGAGAAGTCCCTTCACCTCCAGTTAGGAGGCAGCAGCTCTCTATCAATGCAGCTGAGTCCTGGGAGGGTGGGATGGGAGGAGGGAGGGTTGTGTCTCCCACAGTCTCTCGCCAGTCAGTCAATCCCCCTTTCAGGTATTACCAGCCTTTTCCCCTACTTCATAGCCCTGTTTGAGCACACCACAGCAAATAAATAATATAAAAACACTCATCCCTCTGCTCAGCGATTCTGAGTTCCATGGATCACCCCAGCAATTCTGTCCTCCTCAGTTGTGAGGCACAATTCATCTCCTCAATCTGGTGATCTCAGCAGTGCCTTGAGTTCCATTGATCAGCCTGACTGTGCCCCAATCAGTAAAAAAAATCTAAAAATGCACCTTCTGGCTATCTTTACTCTGCGGAAAAGTAACAATTAAATACAGCCCCAAATCCCGGTGGCCAGTGCTCCGTAGCTCTGCCCCAACTCCCTGCTCCTCTCCGACTGTGTGTGGAGGAATATGGCCAGCAGTATGTAAATGCCCCTTCTCTTTGTTTGAGTTTGGCACCTTTACTCTTTCCCCCTATTGGCCATACCAACCCCTGTGGTCTCTCGCAAGTCAGTCAGTCCCCTTTTAGGTATTACCAGCCTTTTCCCCTACTCTACAGCCCTGTTTGAGCACAGCACAGCAAATAATGAATATAAAAAAGGCACTTCCCTCTGCTCAGTGATCCTGAGTTCCATGGATCAGTCCAGCAATCCTGTCCTCATCAGATGTGAAGCCCGATTCACCTCCTCAGTCTGGCGATCTCAGCAGTGCCCAGAGTTCTGTGGATCTGCCCAGCGGTGTCCCAATCAGTAAATAAAATCTAAAAATACACTTTCCAGCTAACTATACTCTGCAGAAAATTAACAATTAAATATAGCACCAAATCCCGGTGGTCGGCGCTTCATAGCCCTGCCCCCACACTCTCCTCCTCTCCAACTGTGTATAATAGTAATTCCGCAAAGAAAAGCTATATTTTGAAAATCTTGTTCCACAACAGAAAAAGAATAAGCCATCTCTTAAACTGAAGTTGAGACAGCTTCCAGCTTGTACTATTTCTTACCAAGAAGGTCATAAAGGTTGCATTCCGTTTGCTAATGGAGGCCTAGCCCTTTCAAAAGTTACAGTCTTGAACAAAGGGAAGATGAGTTTTGATGTGTCTTCTTGGAATTATTAGAAAAAATTGCAAATACTGCCTGTATATACCATGCAGCATTTTAAAGAAGACTTTTAAACATCTTCCACCACACATATACCACCTTGATGAAGCTGAGCGGTGAATAAGTATAATGGAAGATAGCGCACTGCAACCCAGGGCTGCAGTTGATTCCCTTCTTCACTACACAGAGGCCTTTCAAGCCACACTCCTAGCTCTGGAGGCCAGGTCCCAAAGAGATACACTCAGTTTCATGGGTCTCCCTGAGGGGGCGGAAACAGGGTATATGTGCAATTTCTTTGTGGACCTTCTTCGAGAAGTCTTGGCTCTGCCACAAAATCTAGATGTTAAATGTGAGTGAGCACATCGTGTGCTCCTGCCCAACCCTACAGATCCGCAGGCCAGGAACTGCCCAGTGCTCATGAAAATTTGCTAGCTTTCAGGTGAAAGAAGAAGATTAAGATTCGCATGGCAACAAAAAGAGATCATGTACAGTACAATGGAGTGAGGTTGTTTTTAGACCATGATTATCTGCCCAAAAATATAAATGCAGAGGCTACAGTACTCAGACATTATCAGAGCACTGAGAGCTAAGCAGATTAAATGCCCTGGCTAAGGTCACATCTGAAATCAGGACTGCAACTAACCATGGCATGTTGTCAGGAGCAATTATTGTAGACCTCTCCAAGGCCTTTGATTTAGTTGATCATACCCTTCTCTGTGGAAAATGTTTCTGTCTTGGCATATCTCGTCCGGCCCTAATTTGGTCACTAACTACCTTGATGGTAGGCAACAGCTCGTGAAATATAATGGAGTGCTCTCTGAAACTATTCCTGTTTCTGTTGGTGTTCTGCAGGGATCCATCTTAGGTCCCATTTTATTCTCCCTATTTGTTAATGATTTCCCACTGGTTCCTACCAACAGCAATGTCACCTTATATGTTGACGACATGGTTCTGCTGTCAAGCTCGCAGGATATAAATATCATTAATCACCATTTACAAGCTGACTTCCATAAATTATAAACCTGGCTCCTGTCTAAGAAGCTTATTTTAAACCTTAAAAAAGGCACAAACTATGCTGTTTGGTTCTTCTGCCAATATTAGGCTGTGCCCTGTTCCTCTGAGGGTTAATAGTGATGATGGGTCCCTAGTGGACACTACATGTTCCTTCAAATATCTGGGAGTCACCCTTGAACCCCAGCTAGACCTCTCCCTTCACATTCAAAATGTGTGTAAGGCTACAAATATTAAGTTGGGTCTCGTCTACAGGGCCCGGGGGGCTCTTACTGTAGTCACATGTCATGCCCTGGCTAAAGGCATACTTCTTCCTATCCTTAGTTATGGGCTTATGACGTTTTCCTTTGCCACAAAAACTTGCCTAGTGAAATGGGTTATGACTTACAGTAATGTCTGTCACTTTGTCCTTGCCACCCCTAGGCTTACTCATCACTGTGAGCTATATGAAAAATTCTGATGGCTGTCTCCATGCAGTTATCATTTCTTTGCCTTGGGCTGTTTCATTGATAAAATAGCCAAAACTGCCACCATTCTGCTCTGGCTAAACTCCTCAAACCTGCTCAGCCTTTATATCTACTTAGATCCACTTACTCACAGTCTTTACTTGTCCCCAAATCCTGTACTCTAACAGGTGACCGGGTTTTTGCTGACTGTGCCCCCAGATTCTGAAACTCCTTTCCAGTTGCTACCCGGTGTGCTACCACGCACTATAAATTTAAGGCATCCTTATGGGAGCATCTCAAGTCTGTCTCATCCTGCACGTGTCCATAACAAACAACAGGACTTGGTGTACCTATCTTGTATTATATCTAGCCTTTGTCCCTGACATAATGAGTGGATCCATATATTTGGCAACACTCTACCCAGGCAATTATTCCTCTACTAATTAGTTGTACCCTTTTTTGCCTAAGATTATGTATGTTTCATGCTTTTTGCCTCTAGCTTATTGATGTTCTACATACTTGTTAAACTTTTAGTCTTCTCTACTTTACCTCAGCCTTAATTTTATGCTTGTATACCCTTTTACTGCAATGTCTGTATATTTGTATATTGTTATCCTTTCCTTGTTGCAGTGTTTGTACACTATTTCCTTTGTAATCTCCCGGGTTGCACCTGAGTATAGGCATTTTTTGTCTAATGTACTTACCTGGTCAACAAAAGCTAAATAAATAAATAAATTGCAGACACCTTACCCTGCACTTTTACGTGTCTTTCAGGAGGATGGAGTTCAATTATACCACACTCCAGAAAAGGTTGTGAGAACACTGAAGGAGAAGGGCATCAAAACTGAGCAGTGCCATCAGAATCAGGACAGTCTCCCGAAACCCCTGAGGTTGGAATGGGTGCAGGTATGCAGACAATACATTCACGCTACTGGCTAGAAAACAGCTTCATATACTATGCTTGAGATTCGCAACATGCTTTGGACAGTTCAGGGCACGACTTGTCACTCCAAGGGACCAGAATCAGCCACCAGAGGGACAATGAATTGAACTGGTACTTGCCTTTTCCATACAGGTTTAGTTCTGGGCTACTGGGGGGGGTTATTTCCCAGTCTTCGCCGGGTACCATCGAGTGCATGCACATGTGCTCACCTCACCCTGCAAACATGGTAATTCCTGGTTGGTGCTTGCAATGATTTTCCTATTAACCTCTTTCTGTTTTTGCAGTGGACTGTAAAGACTTTCTACTGCAATTGCATAACCATAGGAGTATGTAGCAATTTTTCTATGTGTGTAGGAATGTGTGTGACTGAAAGGAAAAGCCCAGAGGCTTCCTAAACACTGTGCCTCCATACCTTAGTGGTTAGAGCACTGGCACGGTACACCAGGGGTCTGGGTTCAAGTCTCAGTGTAGTCACACTTTTCTTTTCACATTTCCATCATGATTTAAAAATTACCTCGCAGTGGCTTTACTGTACTGAGAAAGTTATCTGGTGTCTCTGATGCTCCTAAGTTGTAGGTTACACAACACACAGAAAGGAATGTGTGTGTCTGAAAGGGAAAGCCCAGAGGCCTCCTAATCACAGAGCCTCCATAGCTTCATGATTAGAGCACTGGCATGATACACCAGGGGCCTAGGTTCAAGTCCCAGTGGGGTCATATTTTTCCTTTCACATTTCCATCATGATCTAGATATTTGTAGGTATCTTAATGGGTAGGCCAAGGGAGACACAATTTTCTCAGCTGCTCACAAAATTTATTCTAGATTTGATGTTTTTCCTCACTACTAAGGAGTGTCAGTACAGGGTACATATCTGTGCCATAGGCTCTATAGGGCTGTCAGACCATGCACCAGTTACATCACAATAACTCTAAACATGCAGAGAAAGTCCTCATTCTGGAGGCTAAACGCTTCATTGCTTTAAAACAAAGATGTTCCAGATAAAGTGTCCCAACTGATTGAACAGGCTACCCAGGAAAATGAGTCCCCTGACATCTCCCCTGACATTTTATGGGATACAATGCAGGTGATGGTGAAGGGCCAGTTGATTTCCATAGCAACTGGGAAGAAAAAGCACAAATGGAGTGCTAGCAGAACTTATTTATTTATTTATTAGCTTTTGATGACCGGGTAAGTGCGCTAGGTAAGAAACCTGCCTATTTTCAGGCACAACCAGGGAGAATACAGGTACAGTAGTGCAGTAAAGACATCTTTGACAATAATGAGTTACAAAGGCAGAGATAACTGTCAAGACAATTAACACAAACGCATTAAAAAAACAGCATAAGAATAACAATGAAAACTACAGGTTAGAGCAGTAATACAATTGTTGCAAAAGAAATTATACAGTTAACAAGTCTACAGCCCTAAATATAATTTAACAGGAGACACAGGGGGATATAGAAATGGGCAAGAAAGTAGCAATAGGGCAAGCAGCAGGCCTTAAGTGCAGTCACAGTAGCCTGGGGCATTAAGGTGGTAGAAAAGAGCATGCTTAAAAGCCAGGTGAGTTGAGGAGTTCTTCACCTGAGGTGGTAGTGAGTTCCAAAGCTATGGGGCAAAATAGGAGAATGCCTGCTCACCCATTTTAGTAAAGGAGGGCTGAACAGCGAGCAGGGGGGAGGCTGTGGACCTGAGGGCATGAGAGTGAGAGACTGGGGTAAGCATGGCCCCCAGAGCCGCAGGGTGAGGTGTTCTGGTCAAAGAGTCAACAAAACAACCTAGTGCATATGATCTAAGGGATATGGGAGGCAGCCAATTTAAAGCAGAGTAAAGACGGCAGTGGTGGGTCAGACGTGGAGCCGATAAGGTGAATCTGCAGATGTTGTTGTACGTAATGTCTCATTACGGAGTACTGCAGCATTGGCATGTAAGAGGACTGGGAGAGCATATAGCAGTTGTAGCAGTAACACACCTTTTGTGACAGCAATCCTGGCAACTGGAGTAAGTGAGTGGCACACTCTGTAGGCCGCGCCAATCTTAGAGTTAACTGAGCGACAGACCTCATTGACATGTGCAGCAAAATCCAGACCCAATCAAGCATTACCCCAAGGTATTTGAAAGATAATGTGTTAGAGACTGGAGAACCATCACAGCCGCAAACCAGAAGATTTGGGGCAGCAGTCGGTACCCATCTAGAGGATCCAAACAGCATGGCCTGGGTCTTAGATAGGTTTAAGATCTGGTAATTTGAGGAGTACCAGGATTGGAGGCTCTGAAAGGCAGTTGATTATGGTTGATTTAGGTCAGCTATAGACTTAGAGGCTGAGTAAAGTACTAGGTCATCCGCATACAAGATAATATTACAGAGTGGGGAAGGGCTGGGGATATCGTTGATAAAAAGGGAAAAAAGTAGGGGCCCAAGAATTGAACTCTGTGGGACACCAGAGGTGATAGGGGCAGAGGCAGAGAGAACCTTACAGAAGGAGACAGTCTGAGAGCAATTTTCAAGATAGCTAGCAAACCAAGAGAGGGTAGAGCCAGAGGCTCCGAGTGATTGCAATTTGTCCAGTAGTAGGGGGTGATGTACCATGTTAAATGCTTTAGAGAGAGATCAATGAACGCGGCTCCGGTGAGTAGGCCCTTGTCCATATTGCATTTTACGTCATTGGTGAAATGGGTAAGGGCAGTAGTCACGCTGTGCCCAGCCCTAAAGCCATGTAGATACAGGGATTGAAGGTTAGTAGAGCAGATACTAAGAGACCTGATGATGCACAACTTTCTCCAGCAGCTTACTGAGCGAAGGCAGAAGTGAAATAGGTTGATAGTGTGACAGGATTTTGGGATCACCTTTCATAAACACCAGTATAGTCCTGGTAGTTTTCCAGGCCAAAGGGACTGAGGCTGAGCTAATTGAGAGATTGAAAAGCCAGGTAACTGGTTCAGCGAGATGAGAGGTGAACTGTCTAAGGATCCTTGGATCAATTCCATCTGGACTTGCACTGCCATGAACAGGAATAGTCCTATGTAACTTAAGGACTTCCTGGCGCATAACTGGGGTAAGTACAAGAGTGGTGGGAACTGACACAGGAGAGGGAGAGGGGGTCTGGGGAATAATAGGGGGAAAGGCGGTAGGAGTGGGGATGGGAAAAATAGAAAAGAGGGGCGTTGAAGGCATTTGCTATAGTGAGAGGATTGTTGCAATGGATATCATTGTCGAGCATTTTGTTTGTAGTCAGAGTCTTATTATTCCCGAGAATTTCCCTAATTTGAGATCAATAGCGTTTTGGGTTTGAGGCAGAGGCACTGAACAGGTTCCGGTAGTACATACTCTTAGCAAGGCAAATCTCCTTTTTACAGGTGTTTCTCAATGACCTGTAGGCATCAAAGTCAGCTTGAAGGGAGGAGGACTTCCAGACCCACCATAGTTTATCTTTACGTTTCAGCAACTAGAGTAGGAGGCACTTAAGCCATTTGGTGACTTTCCCTTTTACCCTACGTGTAGTAACCGGGATATGTAGGTTCTGAAGACAGAGAAGGGTAGCATTGAAATACTCAGTCACACAGTTAATATCATCAGTCATGTAGAGAGGGGACCAGTCAACATGGTTTAGATCACGCAGGAAAGCAGCAGGGTTGAGGTTGGAGAAATTGGAAAAAGATAGTAGTTTGGGGGGGAAGGAGGGAGGTGAGGAGTCCCAGACACAGAAAACCGGGCAGTGATCACTGATAGAGTCAGGAAGAACACCAGCATTAGAGAAGTTCTCCTTCCTATTAGTCAGAATCCAATCTAGAAGGGTGTTGGAGGATCCCCGGTGAGAGATTCTAGTGGGAGCCTGGATTAATTGAGCCAGGTTGGCCTTGCTGGTAATGGAAGATAAGAGAGAGGAACGAGGCCCGACCCAGTCCTGGTTAAAATCTCCCATGCAGATAACCTCGTTTTTCCCTGACATAGATGGCACCAACTCAATAAATTCCTCAAGACCTTGTCTGGAGTATTTGGGAGGTATATAAACACAGAAGATGTGAAGAATCTTGACACCCCCAAGCAGAAGGTGGGAATGAAGGACCTCACAGTTTGTCAGTGAGGAACCCTGCAAGATAGAGATGTTAAGTTGAGATTTATAGTACAGGGCCAAGCCCCTACCTCTTTTAGAGCTAGAGCAATCAGCCTGAAGCATATTGTAGCCCTGAATGGAATAGAAGGAGTCAGCCATAGAGGGCTTTAGCCAGGTTTCAGAAAGGGCTAGGATGTCAGGGTTATTAGTGCTTACCCAAGTCTTGAGTTCAGGGAGGTTGGCAGTGAGACTCCTTATGTTAATGTGTGCAAAGGTGAGACAGGATGATTTTGGCAAGCAATATGCAGTCTGAGACTGGGTTGTATTAGCAGAGATAGGAGGGTCTTGGTTGGTTTCAATATCACCAGCCAGGGTGAGGGACAGGGTTATGATCTATAATGTTGCAGTCAGGATTGACCAAAAGGCACAACCAGGGCAGATGGAGAACCTCCACAAGACTTGGAGACTACAATCCAGGAACAGGAACTCCTGCAAAAAATAGGCTAAACAGAGGAAGGGGTAAGGAGTTACAAAAACTGAAAAATAAAACTTAATCAGCTCTTGGACTATAGGGGGAACAGAACTTGAAATACTTAAGACTAAGGTACTATGAAAGGGGGCCTAGGGTGTTAAAGCTATTGGCATGCCAGCTTCATGTTCAACATGCTAGGGCATATATCTCAAAGGTCTTACATCGAAGCCTGGGTTGCAGAGTGGAGGGGTTAAGAGAAGTCTCAGCAACATTTCAGGAGTATCACTTACTGACTGGGTGTTGGAGTCCCCCAGATGTTTAATTCTGGTGATTTCAATGCCTGGATTGACAATGAACTCTCGTGTTTTGGTAAAGACTTCTTCCAGATGATGACATCTCTGGGCCTTGCACAAGCAATTGCTTCTGCAACCCACTGCCACGGCCACGCATTGGACTTAGTATTTTCCCTGAGGCTTGAAAGCATTGATTTCAAGACTGATCCAGTCATTTGGTCGGATCACTGCACAGTGAAATTCTTGTTTGGGGGCCCCCCTTGTTAGTCCCTCCCCTATTGAGATGGTCCATTACCACCCTTTAAGGGGCTTGACCCCAGAGGGACTGCTGGCAGAGATGAACTTATCTGGTGAGAGTGCTGCATGTGCAACAGGATTGAATGAGATGGTGGCAGCATATAATACCGCTGTCGCTAAGGTATTCGAAACCATTGCACTGATCTGTATACAATGCAGGTCTTCTCACTTGAGACTCCCTTGGTTTGATGGGGCTCGCAAGGAGATGAAGACCAAGGGTCAGAAGTTGGAGTGTTGTTGGAGGAGGACCGGGGCTGTGGACAACAAACTGGCTTTGAGTGTTCACTACGGTAATTATCAAAGGGCTATCAGCCATAAGAAGGCAGAATTCCTGTCCAGGGATATTGCAGCAGGAATGAACAGACTAGCTCTGCTCTTTCGGACTGTAGACTGGCTTCTTCATCCAGCCTGCCTGCAGCTGAAATGAGCAACATCAGTCACGCAGTGCAAAGAGTTTGCTCTGTTCTTTTCTGACAGAGTGTCCTCCATTAGGTCCAGGATCTTGCCAGTGGAGTAAGAACTGTCCCACAGTGTTGAGCCTGGTGGTGATGGAGGCACTCCATCGGTCTGGAATGAGTTTTGGCTAGTGGGGGGTGTCGGAGGTTGTCAAGGTGATTTGGAAGCTGCAATCCACTTTTTGTGAACTAGACCCAGGCTCAACGCATCTACTAGTGGGATGTGTGGAGTCCGTTGGTCCAGTGTTCGCCAGCATTGTCAGGTGCTCACTCTCAGGGGGCTTTTCCTTGATGCCTTGAAGGAGGCGTTGGTAAGAACCTGCTGAAGAAACCATCACTCGACCCTGACATCTTGGTAAATTACAGACCTGTCTCCAATCTTCCATTTTGGGGAAGGTACTAGAGAAAGTGGTGGCACTGCAGCTCGAGGTCCACCTGGTGGCCTTTGACATTTACAAGCCACTACAGTCTGGCTTTAGGAGAAAGCACAGCACTGAAACAGTGTTTGAGTGAAAAATGATCTCCTTAGGATGAGAGATAGAGGAGCGTGGTCAATTCTTATTCTCCTCGATCTCTCCTCAATGTTTGATACCATAGACCACGCAGTGCTGCTGGATCATCTGAGAGAGCGCTGTGGACTTGCCGGCATGGTCATCAGCTTGTTTGAGTCCTTTCTAACAGGTAGGAAGCAATAGGTAGTGATGGGAAATTTTTTCTCCTGCCCGAAGCCCCTGATCTGTGGAGTGCCTCAAGGGTCAATCCTGTTGCCCATGTTGTTTGCGATATACATGTTACCCCTACAGGATATCATTAGCTGTTATGGTCTGGGTTTTCACTGCTATGCAGATAATACCCAGCTGCAGTTTTTGGAACCACGTGAAATCCAGCATGGGTCAGGATAATAACACAACAATAACTGACATGACCCTGGACGGTGCCAACTGCAACAACTTGACTACCATTGCTAATGCCCTAAATATCCCTTTCTCTGGCCTCTCCCGTTTCTCCTGCCAATTTGGTCAAGATCTGCCCTCTCCTTTGGATCTACAGGTCCCAAGCTCCTCTCACCTTGAACTTAAGCCGGTTACCAGGAGAGAAGTGTTTCAGCTTCTCAGATCCATCCCCAACTATGGTTCTGCTGAATCAGAAGGGCTCCTCCCAAGGTTTCTCAGACTAGCCGCCCACCTCATAGCGGTCCTCATCACCAGACTGTTCAATCTGCCTCTCACCTCAGAGTCAGTGCCTGCACTCTGGAGGACTGTGTGGATTGTCCCTGTACACAAAAAAGTTGACACCAGATGTATGGATAATTATCGGCCCATCGCAATACTTTCCACCCTCAACAAACTCCTTGAGAAAATTGTTGCCTCACAGGTCACAGACTTTCTTCAACAAACCAAACAGCTTACCACATGCCAACATGGTTTCAGGAGAGGTCACAGTACCACTACAGTCCTCGTAAAACTGATAAACATTATTAGAACTGCCATGGATAGGGGGATGCTTACAGAAGCGATATTCATAGACTTAACCAAAGCATTCAACTTGGTTGATCACTCCCTGCTGCTTGATAATCTGCTTGCCGTTGGATTCTCGCCACTCTCGCCATCTTGGGTTAAAAGTTACCTGGCCGATAGATGACAATTTGTTGAAATAAGTGGATCCACATCTGATCTTGCCTCCATAGGGTCAGAGTCCCCAAGGGGTCCATCCTCAGGCTGCTCTTATTCTCTCTATTTATCAGCAATCTGCCCAAGTATCTTGGCTCATGAAGTGCACTCCTGTATGCGGGCGATATGGTCCTATACACCAGTGCAGCTGACATCACCAACATCAACACTAAGCTCAACTTGGATTTTGCCACCATCCATTCATGGTTGTCATGCAACAAACTCCTTCTCAACTCAAAAAAAAACAGTCACCATGATCTTTGGCTCAGCACCCAGGCTCAGAGCCTATCTTTCCTCGTTCTCTATCGGGGGCCTAGGGGCCCCTCCCTCAACATGGTGGACTCTTTCAAGTACCTAGGCATCACTCTTGACCCTTCTCTTGATTTCAGTCTCCATATATCGACTGTATGTAAGTCAGTCTATATTAAGCTGGGCATTGCATATAAAACACATCACAATCTTATCACCGCTGTGAAACTCGCCATCGCTCAGGGTGTACTAAGGCCTGGCCTCACATATGGACTCCTCTCTTTCATGGGTGCAACTAAAACTGCTCTAAGCAAATGGGAGACTTGTTACAACAGCATCTGTTACTTTGCTTTATCGGGGCCAAAGTGTACACATCGCTGTGTGCTCTACGCTGACCTTGGCTGGTTCTCCCCCTCCTCTTACCAATCATATGCTGCAGGATGTTTCATCGACAAATTAATTAGAGAGAGAGCCTCCATAAAACTATTGCTTGCTGGTTCAAACCTTCTTCACAGACCTACTCCCTGTGATCAACAGACAATCCTTTACTTGATACTCCCAAATGCAGTACCAGGATGGGTGAGACTGCCTTTGCGGAATCTGGACCAAAACTCTGGAACTCTTTTACAAACGAGCTGAAATGCATTTTGGTCCTACCAAATCCTTAAAAACAGTCTCTAAAGTCATCTGCAAATCAAAGACAAGTGCTCTTGTCCCTAAATGACACTTAGCTCTGAATTTGGACCTTGTCTCTTCCCTTTGTCCCTTCAGCTCTTCTAGGGCTCTCCTGCCCAGCTCACTGCTCTCAGATAAAAAATGCTGGGGTGTATGCCTCCTTCCCCCCACTAGTCCTCTGGGGGATGTTCTTCCCTCTTTTTGCCTCTTATATGCCCTTACTACTTACATAGGATAGGTTCTCTCTTCTATGATGATTGCCTGTTTTGCATCTTTGTACTCTATGTAATTCTTGTTCGCCGGTCTGCCCACTGTATACGATGTGATAATCCTGTAAACCCACTGATTTTTGTTGTTTTGTATGCTGACTGTAACTTCTCATGTTATGATATGATGTGCTGATCTTGTCTGTAACTCTCCCAGGTCATGTCTGAAAATGAACAATGCTTGTTGTCTAGTGCACTTACCCGGTAAACAAAAACTAAATAAATAAATATGTCCTTTGCCCCTGGAACATCAGACGCTGTGGAGGTGCTAAACAATTACTTATCCGAGATCCAGACTTGGATGTTCTCTAACTGGTTGAGTCTCAACCCGGACAAGACAGAGGTACTAATGATTGAACCAAGTCGTCATTGGGATGTGACTGCCTCCAGAGCAGGAACAACAGGTTCCAGTGTGTTAAATTTAATAACTTTTTTCTACATTCTGCAGGATCCAGTGTCGAGTCCCACAGAGCTCCATACTGGGCCCTTTAGTTTTTACTCTCTTTATTGACCCTATCTCAAAAGTACCGCACAACTGCAACTTCATACTATATGCAGACGACGCAGCATTGACGTCTCATAGTACATCTGTTCTAGAAGTCAATTCTACACTAAGTAGTGAGTTTACTAAAATTCAAGATTGTTTTTTTCAGAACAATCTAGTTCTAAATAAAATAAAAACTAAAGCCATGTTGTTCTGATCTGATGTTAAAATAAAAAAAATCCTCAAGTGGCTTTACAGTTTGTTCACAGGGGGAAATCCAATTGAGACTGTAGATTCATTTAAATATCTAGGTATTACTTTGGACCCATCCCTAAAATTCAATGTTTATATGGACAAAGTCACTTCCAAGATACATGCAAAGACATGAACATTATACTGATTACGAAATTTCTTAACAAAAGAAACACGTCTTGCTATTGCGCAACAAAATCTCCTCCCAATATTGAACTATGCATCATTGGTTATTGTTACTTCCCCTGTTTGTACTGTATCTAGAAAAGAAACAATACTACAAATAATAGGGAAGTTTGCACTCTTGGCTCCCCATCGCACACACCACTGCCAAATATTAAATCAACTCAATTGGTTTTCTGTACAGAATAATTACAGGTTTACAATGTCCCATTTTACATTTAAAATAATAAATACTGAAATTCCAGTCACTTTATGAAATTCAGCTACCAAATGTTCTTTTATTTACAAATCACAATCATCTACAAAGTCTCAATTGGTCTTGCCCTGCATACGATCAAACGCAGGCTAGAGAACTTTTGCCTACTGTGCTGCTTCTGTCGGGAACACTTTACCTCTCAATGTTAAGCAATCTACATCTGTTAATACCTTCAACATGGCAGCTTTTTATCATTTTAAAAGTCTGAACGAATGTGTATGTAAATGAATGTACTGTATTACTGTTATTTCTGTATCTTTTATATTGTTAAAATATGTATATTTGTATGTTGCACCTTTACTTGACTTCAGGTCGTACCTGAAAATGAAATGTAAATTCCAGAGTACTTACCTGCAATTTCAAAATAAATTAAATGAAATGAAGGAAGAGGGTTATTCCTGGGTACCATCGCTTTAGAGGCAGCCACTAAAGTGCGCAATCTGGGCATCATTTTCAATGATGGCTTGACACTAGAACATCAGGTATCTGCTGTCATCTGGAGTGGTTTTAACCACTTACATGTCACCTGGATTAAACCCTTAAAGGGGAACTGTCATCTACAGGATTTCTTAATGTCTGAAAGCCCATAAAAAGCTAATCTGAGTGAGCCATTATGTTTATCTGTGAGTCTTTGCAGTCCAGAGTTATTCATATGTAAATCATCCTGTATTTAAGGGCTGGGGGCAGCCATGTGTTTTAGGCACCTGACAGGAAATGATGTCACCGAGGGACTTGGTCCTCCTTTGACTGTGTTTAATCCAACAGGTTAAACAGGAAATCATCTGTTTTATTAAGTGTGTTTTAAGGTGTTATTACAACACTTTCTACATTTATAATAATAGTTGTGTATGTGCATTGACACTAGTGAGTTATCACCTTTACATTTCAAACTGTTACTAAAAATAATCCATCTTCAGGATTGCTTTAACCTCAAGGCTATACTGCCAGCTGATCATCAGAAACTACACATCTCAAGGCTGGTTCTGTGGTGCCAACATGTACTGGGGCCCCATATCAGGATTTCTAAACCCTGGCTGTGTTCATGTCAGTACAGATTTCTGGGGCTGCCACAGCACCAACTTCTGTCTTTTTCCATACCCTCGCTTGCAGCCTTTTCTCTTACAATTTCAGGTGTGAACTCAGGTCTACAAGATGTAAATGCGGCTACATACCTACTGGCCTCGCATCATGGTGCCAGCCTTGAAATGTGTAGTTTTTGATTATCAGCTGGCAGTACAGCCTAGAGGGTAAAGCAAAGAGCTGTGAACAAGTTTTGTTCATTTAGCAGAATGGGTTTTGATTCCAACATGCTCTCCCATGTGGCACCAAGTCGAATGCCTTGCTGAAGTCCAGGTACAAAACATCCACCGCATGGTCCTTGTCCATCTGACTAGTTACCCTGTCACAGTACTCAACTGGGTCAGTTTGGCAGGATCTTCCCATGACAAATGCATGCTGTCTACTGTCTTGCAGCCCCACTGGACTCCAACAGGAACACCGGCCTCTCCTTCAGGATCATTTCAATTAGCTTCCCCACAATGGTTCAAGTTCAAGTTTCAAGTTCAAGTTTATTGCAGGAAAGCTCCATTGAGCAAGCTCATTCACAAGGAGGTCCTGAAACAGGTATGTAGATAAGTACACAATACGTATAGAGAATAACATAACAGCACTTAATATGCAACAAAATTCCATGTAGTACATAATGCTCAGGATAAAAAGTAACAATGCTGGTATAAAGAGCGTGAACCTATGGAGAGGCATATGGAACAGGAGGAGTAGGGAGTACAGTAAAAGTAAAAGGGGGAAGGATTAGGTGGTAATGAAGTAGGGACTACTATGAAGGAGAAAGGAGTTTAAAAAACAGCTACAAGTGTCTTTTAGTTTATCAATAGCTATCCTTTTGAAGAAGTTAACAGGGACAATACTGGATAATTTCAACGAGGATTGTAATCGATTCCAAATGGTTGGAAGGGAACATGAGATGGCGCATTTGCCAAAGGAGGTACGAGTCCTGGGTATATCAAGGATATATCCATATACACAATGGATGTGAGGCTCACTGGTCTACAGTTCCCTGGTTCATCTTTGGGGCTGCTCTTATGCAGGGGAACCACGTGAGCCAGACTCCAATCCCTGGGCATGCATCCCAAATTTAATGAGGCATTGAACAGGCCCTGTCAAGGGCCCTGCCAGGATCTCTGCTACCTCCTTCAGTACCCTGGGATGAACGCCATCTGGCCCTGGTGCCTTATCCACCCTCAGCGCTTTCAAGCCCTCCAACACTCTGCCTTCCATGATCATCCCTTCCGTTACTCCCTCCCCAGTCTTTACTGCCTCCCACCCCCTTAGGTAACACTCCCCTCTCTCTTTTGTAAATACCGAGCAGAAGTAATCATTCAGTGCTTCCGCCTTTTCTCCCCCTTTATCGACCCATCCCGCATCCTTCTTAATCCTTACTCTCTGTTCTTTACCGCTCCTTTTCTCTCTGGTGTACCTGAAGAAGCCCTTCCCCCTCCTTTATCCCTTGCGCTAGCCTGAGCTCTTTGGTGGCTTTTGCTGTTCTCATTGCCCTTGTCACCTCCCTTGCCTCCTGATGGTACTCCTCCCACTCTTCCCACTCCCCAATTTCCTGTATCTCCTAAAGGCCACCCTCTTTCTCCTCACCTTTTCCACAACCCCATCACTCATCCAGTTTGGCTTTTTTGCTCTGGCCTTTTTACTCTGAGTCCTGCTACAGGAATTGATAGCCTCTAGTATCCCCCCCCTTTATGAGCTGCCATCTCTGGTCCGTGTCCATGCTGGGCTGGATCCTCACCAGGTACCGCCTCACTAGCTCTCCAATCTTTGCAAAATCTACCCACCTGAAATCCAGCACCTTCATGTTGGATGCTACCCCTCTTTGCCCATACTCATCCTGAACCATACTGAGTGATGGTCACTCCCCGCTAATGTTTCGTCCACCATTATATCCTTCAAAAACTCCCCATTTGTGAGCACCAGATCGAGGGTGTTCCCACCCCTTGTTGGTCTGCTGACCACCTGTGTCAGGAAGCTTTTCTGAAGGGCATGCAGCAGTACCTGTTCCCTTTTACTGCTGGTGGCTGGGGTTCCCCAGTCAACCCCCGGCTGGTTAAAGTCCCCCACAACCACCACATTCCCCTTCCTGCATGCCCTTCTAATATGTCTTGAAAGTTCCCTGTCCATCTCTTCTGTCTGGGAAGGTGGCCTGTACACAGCTCCCATCTGTACTTCTGCTACTACTGCTGATGATGATATCAAAAGCCTTTTTGCCTGCTGCCACTACCACACGATGACATTGACGTCACCTGAAAAGAAGAGGTAAAATAAAAAGAACCCCTCCGGGAGGACTGCCAGCCTGAGACTGAAGCAAGCTATCTGTACTGCTGCTGGAGGATTCTTGTAATGTATGATGTTTGTCCCAGCTTGTCCATATTTAACCTATCCTCACATGTCCCCTACTAATTGTGTCTAATAGTGCTTCAACTTTTCAAAATGTTATTGTCAAAGATGAACAGAGTCAGTTCATTTGTCAAGCTAACTGTTCATTAACTAGGAGAGTAAGGTGTGAAGAGTTTTCTTATTGTTTTGCACTTTCCCTACATTTTTTTCCTCTTATTTTTGATTTTAGACTCTGTTTAAGATTCTGCCTGTATTACGCTAACTGCCAGGGTTAGTGTGTAATGGCCCAGAGTTTCATGTTTTTTATATGTTATTTTTGAATCTTTTCCAGCCTGTTTTATTTATGTTTTTATTTGTTACAGTCTGTTTGTTTTAGATTGTTTGTGCCTAACCTATTCATCAGCCTCCCTACAATTTCCTACCAAAATTATTTGTGTTGGTATTTTTTCATTTTGCAAGTTATACTAGGAATTTTGATGAATGTTTCTAGAAAACAATACAAATCTTTTTCTGCCAAACTTCAACATGTGTATTATTTGGGTTAGGTGTTTTTTGCTATTCTGATTTTTTTTTTCTGTTTTAACAGAATGGCCCAAAGAATGAATATTGCTTCTGCGGCCCTGTTTGAGAAAACAAAGAAATGTACTGGCATATTATTTATCTGAGTTATAATATCTATAATAACTGGTGACCATCTTTATCACATTCATTATCAGTAAGATCAAACATTGTAATAACCAGCTATGATGTCATACCCAGTTATTACAACATTTGGGGCACTTGCACTCCACTTTCCCTCTTGTTTGGAAACTTGATTGTTTTGTTCGTCTCCATGCACCAGTTATTATAAAAAATAGAACATAAGCAGCTGTGTGCTTATGAAGTTTTCTTACACACCCTCAGTGTGTAATCCCACATAAACCACAGGGGCTGGATTTTGAAAGTCCCCAGGAATTGGTGCAGGTGTGGAAAAAAACTTGTGCAAGTGGGTTTTCACTTGAGAAGCTGCAGTTTTTCCCACATGCACCAGATTTCCAAAGAAGGAGCCATTTTATGGCTGGCTCCATGATTTATGGCAGCTCATGGATGTTTTATGGCTGGTTCCATGATTTATGGCAGCTCGTGGCTGTTTTATGGCTGGTTCCATGATTTACAGCAGCTCGTGGCCATTTTATGTCTGGTTCCCTGATTTACAGCAGATCGCAGACGTTTTGTGGCTGGCTCCATGATTTCTGGCAGCTCACGGCCATTTAATGGCTGGCTCCATGATTTATGGCAGCTCGTGGCCAGTTTATGGCTGGTTCCATGATTTACAGCAGATCGCAGACATTTTATGGCTGGCTCCATGATTTATGGCAGCTCATGGATGTTTTATGGCTGGCTCCATGATTTACGGCAGCTCATGGATGTTTTATGGCTGGCTCCATGATTTACGGTAGCTCACGGCCATTTTTTTGGTGCAGCTGCACCAAAATGTTATGCCTGGTTGGACTAGGTGTAACATCCTCTGCAGCTGTGCCTGCCACCCATGCGGAGCATGGGTTGAAAATATGACTGTGTGCCAGTGTGGAGATTTTTTCCTGCAACGGCAGACTGCAGCATGGGATTTAGTCCTTTGGCTGTTTGGAAATCCAGCTCCAGGTGTGTACAAAGCTTCTTAATACATAGTCACCTATGCATTATTCTACATTGGATACTTACTTTTTTCTGCTGTATACTTTAATTTTCTTTTTGGGCTTGATCAGCACTGCACAGTAAAACCCCATAATGCTATTGAGAATTATGCTGATATATGCTTAATGATTTGATGTGTGACTGAAAATATCAATAAAAAACTTTAAATAAAAAAAAAGACAAAAAAATTCTTACCATTCAAGATGAGTTCTGGGTGGCTGACCTACAGAGACTGGGATCCCAAGTCGCCTGTGAGGATCCTGGCTCCAACACTGGCTGAGGTTCTACATATAAGACACAGGTTGGCCTTAGCATAGCAGTCATTATGATTTCTAACTGCTTCAGTGGTAAATCCAAAGAGGAGGCTGGTCCAGGGTCTGAGGCAGTCGAAATACATGGAGTGCGGTTGGCTGGGGGAAATGCTCCAGAGCTAAGGAAGGGGTGCTCCAGCTTCAAGGTGTTCAGCTGAGGGTTGGAGGCTTGTCCTGATGCTGGGTGAGTGTAAAAGATGCATGGTGGGCGATCAGACCTCTTCTACCTCTCTGGAGGTCTGCTCTACTCATGCTACTATTTATTTCCTCACAATGAACCTTCTTTTTCTTTATTTCAGTAGGTCTGACAGGGTATCGACCCCATTCTGAAAGGACACCGATGCGCTGAGTATCAGATAAATATTGTTTTATGTTTAACCTTCCCTGTCGTTCTTAAAGAATGACAGATCCTTTGTGACTCTACTACTATTCTTATTTTGCAGCTACAACTTGAAGTCGCCTTGAGACCCCATCCCAGACTCCCCAGGACCAAGGTAAGTGATCTCTTACTTATTCTCTAGGCTAGATGAGAAAGCTGTAATGGTGCAGAGTCAACAATTAACACAATGTCTGCTTTTACCTTTTATGCCTGCTTTTGCATGCACGGGCAGAACATATTGGTGCCACTCCAGCAATGTAAGGGCTAGTAAGTGTGTGCTGTAGCAGCTAAAGCAGGTGAGCCTGCAGGAGGTGTGTAAGGCAACACCCAATCCTAACAAGGCTGCTGCTGATACTGCTTCACTGGCTTATGGCCAGAAACTTCTCGCATATGAAAGAATGCAGCCATACCTATGACAATGTGGCTGCATCCTTACATCCCCCCTTCCACTAGACCCATCAGTTTTGCAACTACATCCCCCCTTCCACTAGACCCATCAGTTTTGCAACTATATTACCAGTTGTGGGTGCTCAACCCTGCCGCTGGTATCCCGTCTCCTGCCCAACCCACTTTTCAACTCCCTCCCCCCAGACACACACACACAAACACAGTTCATCACCAAGGTACACATCTCCAGTGCTGGGTAACCCCTCCCCCAAATAGGATGTGACACCAGGAGGCTCATCTCCTTGCCACCAAACAACATATGAACGCTGGGTTGCCCAATCCCCAGTGTCAGTCCTTGAAATGAAGAAACTGTCTCTTGCCATCCTCTGTTTTTTATTTTAAAACCCTGTAAAAAAGAAAATGGTCCCTTGACATGTTCTGCTCTCCCACACTCTCCAAAGCCCCTCTCAGGACCTCCCCTCACCTCTCGCTTACTTATTGGGTCCAGTGCTGCAATCCTCTAACCATGAACATCCTGCTGCACCAAAGCCTGACCACAAACTGACTGAAAACAAGGCAGGGTTGCTTCATGGCTTTTTAATGCATTTTGAACTCTCATAACTTTATCATTGTTTGATATTTTTGCCCCAAATTTTCCTCATAGCCTTTTTCTACCCCATCTTATAAACATGGGAGGTAACATTTTTCAGATCCCCTCCAAAACATGTTTTCTCAATCGCTCTAAGAAATCAGCTTTCAGGTGGAATTTTAAAAATTCCAACTGACTTTTTTTTTTCAGTCAGTAATTTATCTTCTTGTTCACCCTCCTGCCACCATCTGGTACAGCTTTCCTGGCTTTTACATGAACTCTGGAGGAGGCAGTATAAGGTAATGATTAAGGGCACTGGATTGCAAACCTGGAGACCTGGGTTTCAATCCCATCAGCCCCCACTTGCATATTGTGTGACCCTGAGCAAGTCACTTAACTTCATTGTGCTCCCAGGTTGCACCTGGAAACAAACTCCAGCTTAGTGTGTCTTTCTTAGTTAAATATTTTCCCCTTTCCCTTCCCTTCCCTTTCTCTGGAGAGCCTCTGTGACAGGATCAAATCAGAAGTGCCCAGTCACTGGTGTTTTAGCAGTCATTCTGCAAAATCACTTTTCAGACAAGATTTAGAAAATTCCACCTCTCTTAAACATAAGCCGGGGTCAAAAAAAGACTACATTGAAATTGTGAGGTAAATAATCAAAAAATTACAAAGAAACATGAAATTTTGTTTTTGATATTTACTCAAAACTTAGTGATTTTTGCAGATTCTGGCCCCAAATATTCAGCATAGCCCTTTTAGTACCCCACCTCATGAACAAGACAGGTGTTATTTTTCAAATCCCGCTTCACAGCATGTTTTTGCAGTCAGTCTGCAAATTCACTTTTTGGAAGAGATTTTAAAAACCCCACCTGCTGTGATCATAAGATGAGGTCATAAAAAGACTACGCTGAAAATTTGTGCTCAGAATGGGAAAACAAAAACAACAAACTTATGAAAAAATAGTGAACTTATAAACATGTTGTCTATCCTCTTCACCATTTTTCAGCTCTATACCCTTCAGCCAGGTGGAACCCAAAGTCTATGAGACAATGGCTGCTGGGGGTAAGAAAGGACTGCCCGTAGCTTCAAGATCTTGTTCTAACTTTTAACAGCATGCAAGCAAACATGTACAGCATTGACAAATGCTTGCCTGTATTGGTATTTTTTTCTGTAAAGTTACAAATAGGTTAGTGATGACAAAAAATATATTGATTAGGGATGGGCAGGTTGGCTGTGACTCTGCTTTATTTCCAAAAGGTTCTGATTTACTCTAATGGATTTTAGACCTATTTTTAGTCTATTTGAGTATGCATCAGTATCATTCTTTTAGATCCCTCTGTTTAAAAAAATTAACCAAAAAAACATTGTATCTGTATTTTGGTGTCATTTGGTCAGCAAGCAGCCAACAGCAATAAAAATAAATATATAACAGTCACCAGTACTGCAGCAGTGAGTCACTGAACAAGGAGACCAGGGCAGGGTACCCAAAAACAACAAAAAAAAAAGAACTATTTTTTTTCAGTCTCTTACCAAATACTCCCTGGACCCTCATGACCAACAGTATGAAAGGCAATGCTCATTATATTGGGGCACTGAAGGGATCCAACCAATTAGGGTCTTTTTAGTTTGTTGTTTTTGCCAATTCTGTGTGTCAGCCGGAGTGCCGTACAGATTTTGAAGGGGAAGGAGTGTCACCCACATCTCAGACCCTGTGTTGCCCATCTCTGTGCCTGAACTACTACTAGGTCATAGTACCATACTACCTTCTGAAGGAGGGTGTCGCATCTTAGACTCTGTGTTGCCCATCCCTGTGACTGATCTACTTCTAGGCCATAGTGCCTCACGTATTTTGAGAGGGAAGTGTCACATCTCAGACTCTGTGCTGCCCGTCTCTGTGTCTGAACTAGTACTACTAATTAAATAATTAAGTTGGACACTAAAACATGGATTCAGAATCAGAAATCTGTTATGGAACATGTGGCCAACACCAGCAGTATGGCTGAAATTGGTACACGTAACAATAAAAATATATCCTGAAAAAAAATTCAGAAAAAAAGGGAATTCACTGCAACAGATATAATTAATACAATTGATGAAAATGAAATAACACAACCAGAGAAAGAAAAGAATGTTAGTGAATCCCCTGATCAAAGTAGTGCACCGCTGTCGGCATTGCCAGAAAAAACAGATAAAATACAAAAACAGGTAGCTAAAACAGTTAGACCTAGAAAGTCAATGCTTAAGGAAAAGGCTCTGTCTAGTAACACTAGACTTGGCACTCCATGATATGCCACTTGTGCATACATGGCTCCTTCATCAGAAAGTAGTGCTTCTAATGAATATGTTGTAAATGTACAAGAACAAGTACAAGATCATGATCATGATGTATCACAGTTATGCCCTTTCAAAGGTGATAAATCAGAATGTGATACCAATGAGGTAGAGGATGCCACCTGGGTTCCCAAAGAGGAAAAAACAAAAACATATACAGCAAGCACCACCACTAGGTATAGCCAGTAGTGGGAAAAAAAATCAGTAGCAACCATAGTGCCTCTTCTGGGGACAGCCATGGTGTGCATGAATCCGGGTCAGAAACACCGGCCACCAAAATTGCTGCTGTTCCTGGCATGATGACAAAATATTCCACCTCAGCTGTGTGCAGCTATTTTCATATAAATCCCAAAAATGAATGTTTTGTGTCTGCACCTTTTGTCATTGGGAAGTTAGGAGGGGGAATGTGAGGGGCCAGTTTGGGACAACATCACTAAAAAGGCATTTGCAAAGAGCATATCCAACCATTTGCCTGGGCAGCAGTCCCGAGCAAGGGAAAAATATCTGTGATGAAAGTAATCCCACAGACAATAGTGATGGTGAAGAGACTGAGAGACACATTAAAAATTAATCTGTTAATAGCTGAATTTATTGCCAAGGACATGCAACCATTTTCTGTAGTGGAGAATGAAGGTTTTAGAGCCCTTTTAAAATATTTTGCTCCACGTAACTTACAATATACCAAGCTATAAATATTTTGCAATTGTCGCTGTTCCTAAATTGTATGACTATGAATGTATGTAAAATAATAAAAAAAAACTGGCTCTTAAAGAGAGTGAATGTGGTGCTGTGCACCTGACCAGAGACATATGGACGAGTTCTCAAACCACTGATTATATGTGCATCACAACACATTGGGTGTCACAATCATGTTCAAACACCATCATGAGCAGCAGTGTATAGGAAAGAAGACAAAGAATGGCAGCTCTTTGCATTAGCATGTTTGGTAAGCATCACACCGCTGACAATATTTTGGAAGAGTTGCATGACAACATTTCTGAGTGGTTAGAACCCCTGGGACACAATACTGGATTTGTAGTTTCAAACAATGGTGCCAATATTGTTAGTTCATTCAAATGTTTTACTCACATTCTGTGCTTTATTTGCATACTCATTAAATCCGTTAGTATGAGTTTTCCTGTCCTGTGACAACAGTAGAGAAACATTAGTGGGATCTGTGATGGGAATTGCAGTCTGCCAGTTATGTATATATAATTTTGATATAAAGACATGTTTTGACTTCTGCTTGTGGAACATGGCAGTCAGCACAAGGCATCCTGCAACATTAGATTTTTTGAAAATGTACTGTTCCCTCTGAGTGGAAGGAAACAGCAAACTTCAAAGAAACTAACACATGCCTGACAAAAACCTGTGTGGAAATCATAAAAGTTATGTGCTCAGACATTTGGTGCTTTGAAGTGAAAATATTGCCTTTTTACAAGGTGATAGGAGGGAGAATGCTTCCTAGTCAGTCTATGTCAAAAATCTCATGGTGTTGAGAGGTGGTTCTCAGACTGTTTTCCTTAGAAATCAAAGGGATATTGTAACCTGTCCTAAAAACCATGCTCTAATGGGAAGAAGTGATTGTCTTGTTATAATTAAAAATGTTGTTGTATTTGCAGATTCCAATTCAGTAGTAACTTGACCTGTTTGCCTATGCAGCTGCATCTTACAAATTAATTACAGGACTAAAAGTGACCTCATGTGCTGTGACATCACAAGGAGGGTGGGACTCGAACTTTGATATTGCCAAGCTGACTGAAGGGACTGATGCACACTCTTGTTCTGAAGTTTGAAGGCACACTCTTTTTGAACTTCTAAGAGTCATCTTGGTATTTTGGACACATCTGCCAAGATAGGTAACTTTAGCCTAAACCATCTGCTGACAGAAAGACTGAGGTAGCAATTAGTTTTTCAGTGTAAGGCGCTTTATTTGTAACTGTCCATTTATTTTCTGACTGTACCCTTAATGTATATATGTCTGTTTTATGTACTGTGTTTATTTACTGTTTTTAATTTCAGTAAACTTTGTTTCTCTTTAAAATGCTGCCTGAGATATGCTCATTTTGCGTGTGAAAGGGGGAACAGTCTCAATAGTCTAACACAGCTGTTAAATGCTTATTGTGCCACCCTGCAGCCACACTAAAAAGGATCTGTGTAAGGATCCAGCAAGGTAAGAAAATACCAGTGTCTCAATTGAGTCGGTAAGGGGCTGTGAACCAGGTTGGTTGTATGCTTGCTGGGTCAAGTATTGCACTGCTTTCCCCAAAGAAAGTGTGCTATCTGGACCTTTTACCTGGGTGTGCTAGCTAAAAAGGGTTCATAATTGACCTCAGGACTCAAGACTGGTAGTTGCTTGGTCCTAAAACAAACAGGAGGGTGTCTCTGTTTGTCCCCTGTTCTCAAATCACACATAAAAGTTGGGCACTGTGGAGCAGAGGACCTGACCCCAAGAGTGGATCTGTGAAAGATTTGGGGTGCAGCAGTGCATTCTGAAAGATTTGTTGCATACTGTGCAATTATTTGGTGGCACGAGCATTAGCAGTCCAGTGTGTTGGATTGATAAACTGTAATAGTTCACACACAAACAAGGCAAATATTTTTTAAAAGAAATATATAATTTTGGTTATAGTCTAAGTTACCTACCTATTTTATTTTTTATGTGGGTGCAAGCTAGTGTAGCTGTAGATTAGGGAAGAAGTTGGCTTCCAGCTACAGCAAATACACTGCAGACCACATGTGGCAGTTGTGCCAGGAAAGAAGAGTCCGATGTGAGTGGCGAACCAAACAACACCTCATGGAGGCTCTTTTGGCAGCTGATGCACAAGCAACTGCCCAAGACCTCGAGTCACAGTCGGTGACTGAAAGGGACCAGACCTTTGGCGTGGAGGGTCCAGGGTCCATCACAGTGTCCAGTCCCAGGGAGGAGGACAATGGGACCAGTGGGAACTGTGAGCCACAGCAGATGGGGAAGGTCAACACAACGCTGGAGCCAGAAGGGATCAGGCTACAGCTAAAGTTGAGGAGAATGGAGCTGGAATTTGAGCAGAAAAGGTTTGAAGTCCAACAAGCAGAGGGAGTTTGAGCAGAAGACATTCGAGCTGGAGACGCAGGAAAAAGAAAACCGGTGATGGAGAGAGGCCAAGGAAAGAGAAACACAGCTTCAGAGAGAGGCTGAGGAAAGAGAAAATCAGCTTCAGAGAGAGGCCAAGTGAGAAGAGAGAGAGCACCAGAGGAAATTTGAACTGGAGAAGCTACAACTCCAATGGCCAGTGCCAGAGCAGGTAAGTGGCATGGACAAACCTGGAACTCCAGGACTGGGTTACAAATTAAATTCTAAATTGATACCTGAATTTAAAGAGGGGGAGGATATGGATGCATTTTAAATTCATTTGAAAAGGTATACATTCAGACAAAAATTCCCAGAGAGTCCTGGAGCTTTCAACTATCCCCGCTGCTTACCATTAAAGCTTATGATGCCTTGGGTCACATGGACAATCAGGACAGTAATGATTATGAGAAATTTAAAACTGCATTGCTTAAAAAGTATGAAATGACACCTGAAACGTATAGAGTTAAGTTCTGTAGGCTCAGGAGAAGCTCTGACATGAGCTATGAGGAACTAGCCACAAAGCAACATCAGTTTTTGAAGCGTTGGTGGGAGGGGGGGTGAAAGCAGGCTCTGTACAGAAAATTGAGGATGTGGTACTTTTGAAGCAGTTCTTTTGGGCTTGCCCAGCAGAGCTGAAAACCTGGCTAGAGGACAGAGATCCAAAAACAGTGCAGGAGGCTGCCAAGCTTTTGCACCACTATGCCAGGAGCAGGCCTGCTCTGAAAGGGAATGGGGCAGGTGTGGCAGGGTGGAAAGGGAAAAGCACACCTTCAGGGTAGCTAAAACCCTCACTGCCTCCCCAGAAAGTGGGCAGCCCCAGGTTACAAAGAAAGGATTTGCCTGATAAAAGAAATGATGAATGTTGGTTTTGCAAGCAACCAGGGCATCTTGCAAGACAGTGTCCTAAAAAGGCAGGGCATGCCCAAAGTGGTGCTCAAACAGAGGTGGGTGCACTCTGTATCCCTGAAAGCATACCTATAAACATGAGGGAGCACATACACCCGGTTACTGTAAATGGGATGCAAACCCACAGGTTGAGGGACACAGAAGCATCCCTTACTTTGGTAAAAGGGGATTTGGTTGAGTCTGAACAACTTATATCTAATCAGTTTGTTACAGTACGGGGATTCACTGAGGAATAGAAAACTCTGCCACTTGCTAGTGTTCTCCTGGACTGAGGTGAGACAGGAGAGACTGTGCAAAAAGTTGCAGACATAAAAGCTTGCCCTGGATGTGATTATGGGGAACAATCTCCAAAAGGGAGTGGTGTGTGCAGTTACCTGCAGTCAGATGGCAAAGGTCAATTGTGGTTCCCTGGACCCCATAGAAGCCTCTGTGGAAAACATTGGGAGGCTGGTTCCCCAGCTTGTGTCTCCTGACATGGAAAGTACTAAAAGGGAGGTAGAAATTCCCCAGGTAGCAGTTAACAAAACAGCTACAGAAGGTTACTCTGAGGAGGGAGGAGTAACCAGTGGTCAGAAGGCTATGGATGGCAGTGACTGTGAATGCCCTGACGATAGAGCTAGGGACCCTAGTTTAGAAACTGAAGGGGACCTGATCCATGCCTTAGGAATATGTAAAGATTTTGCAGCTGCTCAGAAAAATTACCCTAGTTTAGAGAGACTGAGGGCTTGTGCAGAATCTGGTGGGACACTGGGAGGTGACGGAAGACATAGAGTGTACTGGGGCAATGGACTGCTGTATACTCAGGACATAAGGACAGAGGGAGGGGTGATGGACAGGCAGCTTGTCATTCCCCAGGGGTACTGTGAGCAGTTGCTCAAGTTTGCTCTTGATATCCCCATGTCTGGACATCTGGGAATCATTTGCACTACGCATTGATTGGTCCAGAATTTCTATTGGCCCAACTTCACCCAGCAGGTGAAGGAATATTGCAGTTCTTGTCACTGGTGCCAAGAAATAGGGAAGGCGGGTAGTAAAACCCAAGCCACCCTAATTCCCTTTCCCATAGTGGAGGAGCCATTCCAGAGGGTAGGAATGGATATTGTGAGGACTTTGAATACCCCCAGCTCCTCTGGGAAGAGGTTTATCTTAACAGTGGTGGACTATGCCACCCAGTACCCAGAGGCAGTCACCCTATCCTCACTGAGGACAGACAAAGTGGCAGATGCCTTGCTAGGGGGAATTTTCTCCCATGTTGGGTTTCTGCAGGAGGTTATCACCAATCAAGGGGGTTCCTTCATGTCGCATCTGATGAAGTGTTTGTGGGAGAAGTGTGGGGTGGTGCAGAGATGCATGACACCTTATCACCTGTAGGACAATGGGCTTGTGGAAAGGTTTAATGGTACTCTAAAATCAATGCTCCAAGTGTTTGCTGAACAGCATGGAAGGGACTGGGAGAAATACCTTCCCCACCTGTTGTTCGCATACAGGTAGGTGCCTCAAGAGTCAACAGGGTTTCCCCCTTTGAACTCTTATATGGATGCAGGATGTGTGGGCCCCTAGACTTGATCCAGGAGGACTGGGAAGGCAAGCACACCACCCAGGGAACTCCCATTGTGGATTATGTCCTTAGCTTTAGGGAAAAGCTGAAGGAGTTTATGGGAACAGCCCAGAGCAACCTGGCAACCACCCAGCAGAAGCAAACATGTGATATGACCACAGAGCCAGAGCTCGCTTGTACACTGTGGGTCAGGAAGTCATTGTCCTAATCCAGGTCTGAATGGACAAGCTGCAGACCAAGTGGATAAGACCATACAAGGTAGTCAGACAGGTGAATGATGTAAACTACATTGTAGAACTGCCTGACAGGAGACATACCCATAGGATGTACCATGTCAACATAATGAAGCTATATACAAATAGGGCTGACATGGTATTTGCAGTGTGTGGTCCTGGAGAGGGGATGGACAAAGCAGACCCCCTTCTGGATTTGCTTGAGGAAATCAAGCAGGAGTCCTCTGTGGAGGCAATCAAACTGTCACCCCAGTTGACCCCAGAACAGACCCAGGAATTAAGGGAGGTTTTAGCAGACTTTGTCCCTTTGTTTAATGCCAAGCCTAGACTAACCCCCTTAGCAAAGCATGATGTAGACACAAGGACACAAGCACTCATATGGTGGACAGTGTACTGGGTGTCCAAGGCTGTCCTAAAGGACATTAGGAGGGAGGTGGAGGAAATGCTGGATTTAGGGGTAATCCAGAAATCCCACAGCCCCTGGGCCTCACTCATAGTCCTTGTTCCCAAGCCGGATGGCTCTACTCATTTTTGTGTGGACTGTCATGGACTCAACACAGTCACAAAGTCAGATGCCTGCCCAATGCCAAGGACAGATGAACTACTGGACAAATTGAGATGGGTGACCTACCTTACCACTATTGACCTGATGAAAGGTTATTGGCAGGTGGAGTTAACTGCCAGAGCTAGTGAGAGATCAGCCTTCATTACTCCGATAGGGTTATCTGAGTTCAAGGTAATGCCTTTCAGAATGAAGAACACCCCTGCCACCTTCCAAAGAATGGTGAACCAGGTGTTACATGGTACTGAAGAGTATGCAGTGTCATATCTGGGTGATATTGCCATCTTCAGTGCCAGCTGGAAGGAACATCTGTCCCATCTGAGGGAAGTGTTGGGCAGGATACAGAGGGCAGGGCTCACTGTCAAAGCTGAAAAGTGCCAGGTGGTCATGACTGAGGTGGTATACCTAGGGCATGTAGTAGGCCGGGGACAGCTCTGTCCTACTCAAAACAAGGTTGAGGCAATAGAGACAAGGTCCAAACCTGAAATGCAGAAGCAGGTCCAGAGTTTTCTAGGGACCACAGGTTACTATAGAAAGTTTATACCAACCTACAGTGCCCTGGCAGCTCCCCTATCCGGCCTGCTAAAGAAAAGAATGCCAAAAAGGATAAACTGTGAACCAGCCTGTGAACGGGCCTTTACACAGCTAAAGGAGGCACTGTGCGGTGCTCCTGTGTTGGCCAGTCCAGACTACAGTAAGCCATTTGTAGTCCACACAGATGCCTCAGACATGGGTATTGGGGCAGTACCTAACCAGACTTCTAACCAAGGGAAAGATCACCCAATAGTGTACCTCAGTAAGCAATTACTTCCCAGGGAGCAGACTTAGTCAACAGTGGAGAAGGAGTGCCTGGCACTGGTGTGGGCACTGAAGAAACTAGAGCCATACCTATCCGGGAGGCACTCTGAAGTACAGACAGATCATAAGCCCCTGGTTTGGCTGGCACAAATGGGTAAGACAAATGGTAGGCTTCTAAGATGAAGTCTTGCCTTACAGGGCTACAATATGACTATCACCCACAGAACAGGGTCAGGAAATGCGAACACAGATGGGTTATCCCGACAATTAGAGCAGTGAACTGAATTTAGGGAACCCGTCCCCTGCCTAGGAATAGATTCCCCCAAATTCAGTCTAGGAGGGAGGTGTGTGATGGGAATCACCATCTGCCAGTTATTTGTATACAATTTTGATATAAATATATGTTTTGACTTCTGCCTGTGAAACATGGTAGTCAGCACAAGGCATCCTGGGACATTAGATTTTTTGAAAATGTACTGTTCCCTCTGATTGGAAGGAAACAGCTAACTTCAAAGAAACTAACACATGCCTGACAAAAACCTGTGTGGAAATCATAAAAGTCATGTTCTCAGAGAATCGGTGCTTTGAAGTGACAATATTGCCTTTTTACGAGGTGACAGGAGGGAGAATGCTTCCTAGTCAGTCTATGTCAAAAATCTCATGGTGTTGAGAGGTGGTTCTCAGACTGTTTTCCTGAGAGATCAGAGGGATATTGTAACATGTCATAAAAACCATGCTGTAAAGGGAAGAAGAGATTGTCTTGTTATAATTAAAAATATTGCTGTATTTGCAGATTCCAATTCAGTAGTAACCTGACCTGTTTGCCTATGCAGCTTCATCTTACAATTTAATTGCAGGGCTAAAAATGACCTCGTGCTGTGACATCACAAGGAGGGTGGGACTTGAACTCTGATATTGCCAAGCTGGCTGAAGGGACTGATGCACCTTCTTGTTCTGAACTTTGAAGGCACACTCTTTTCTGAACTTCTAAGAATCATCTTGGTATTTTGGACACATCTGCCTAGATAGGTAACTTTAGCCTAAACCATCTGCTAACTGAAAGACTGAGGTAGCAATTAGTTATTCAGTGTATGGTGCTTTATTTATAACTGTCCATTTATTTTCTCACTGTACCCTTAATGTATATATGTCTGTTTTATGTACTGTATTAATTTACTATTTTTAATTTTGGTAAACTTTGTTTCTCTTTAAAACCGCTGCCCGAGAAATGCTCATTTTTTGTGTGAATGGGGGAACAGTCTTAATAGTCTAACACAGCTGTTAAATGCTTATTGTGCCACCCAACAGCCACGCTAAATAGAGAATAATGGATGGGCAAGTGTGTGCTATGAATATTTTTTTCACACCCAAGGTGTGTGATTACCTATAAACCTCGAGAGCAAAGCTCAAGATGTTTATGCAGTCATCACACACCGAGGGTGTGAAAAAAAATATTCATAGGCACACACTTGCCTATCTTTTATTTTTTATAATTGCTGTTGCAGAGTCTTATCCAGCATTTATCTAACAGGGAAAAAAAAAGATACCAGTAGTCCAAATGTAGAGTGGAGTACAGTGTAAACATTCGCTGGTGATCGCAGTTAAATAGTGGATGGGTGAAAGATTAATTAAAAGTTTAGCGTGTTTTTGTAAAGCTAGAAATTTTAACTATTGTGCTCGTTTTAAATTGTGCCCGTTTTAAATTGTGCCGTTAGCAGTGTGCCAAACAGGAAGTGTTTCAATGGCCACGAAGATCTTCCGGTTGCTGGGGTGACCTATGAGAGAGAGAGAGGGTGTCTTTAAATTAAGGTATTTTATTCCACATCATTTTTCTGAGGGATTTTTAAGTAACAACTCAAATGGAGGCAGTTGGTATGCAGAAGTGCTTTAGCTGGGGAAAATCTGAGTTGGCGCCTGAGCTGTCTCGAGTGCAGAGTACAGCTCTAGAGTGACTCTGAGATTGTGAAATGCCATAATAACTTGATGTCGGGTTATTACGGCATTTTCACAGTGTCTGAATTCAGGTTGTTAAAGGGGCTCACCAGTAATTATAAAGGATCTGTGTAAGGATCCAGCAAGGTAAGAAAATACCAGAATCTCAATTGAGTCAGCTAGGGGTTGTGAACCAGGGGTGGGATATTCAAAGGGGTTGCACATGGCACAACCCACTGATGCACCCTGGCACAATATTCAAAGGGGGATGTTGTGCTGCGCAAATCCTGATGCGCCGGGGCACACCAGTAATGTATGTGGCGCAAGTGCGGGGGGCGTGCCTATGCATATGCGGCACATCCCGATATTCAGCCCGGATGCGGTGACATTTGCAGGCACAAACTCACCTTGTGCCGCACAGGGGATGCAAAAGATCCACCCCTGAAAAGTAGGAACAAGTCTGGCCACCAGCAGGTGAGCTTCCATATTGCAGGGAGCAACACGGCAGTCACCAGCTGTGGATGGCCACCCGACCTCCCCAGACACAGGTAGGGCATCATGCCCCCCCGCCCGATCATGCACATACTAATATATTATCCCTGGTGGTCCAGTGGACCTTACCCTATCGCCCGATTGTGGGCATAATGTAAGCAATCCCTGGTGGTCCAGTGGACCTGCCCCCCTGCCTGATCATGGGCCTTAGCTGAGATTACATTCCCTGGTGGTCCAGTGGACCTGCGCCCCTGCCTGATCCCTGGCATTAGCTGAAATTACATTCCCTGGTGGTCAAGGGGAACTGCTCCCCTGCCCGATCACAGGCTGTAGTGAAAAGCATATTCCCTGGTGGTCCAGTGGACCCGATCCCCTGCCCAATCATGGACAAATGATGACAATAACTCCCCGGTGGTCCAGCAGTACCCCCCTCCCCACATGCCCATTCCGACCCACCACCCCACTCCCCCCAGTCAGTGGCGAGTGGTAGCTCCCTACCCACAAGCCACCCGGCTGCCCACCGACTGATAGCGTACAGCACTGTCTGTATGCCTATTGGTCCACTGCATGGGCCAAAGGGCATGCAAACCATACTGTACTACACAGTCCCAAAATGTGAATGGTTCACAGCTGTACTGTACACTGTCAGTCAGCGTGCGGCCAGGCGGCTTGCAGGTGGGGAGCTGCCATGCACCACTGACCGGGGGGAGCGGGTGGTAAATGCTGGGTGGTGGGAGAAATGACTGGGACCACTGGGATTTATTGTCATCATTTGCCCATGATCAGAGGGGATCGGGTCCACTGGACCATCAGGGACTATGTTATTCAATACAGCCCATGATCAGGCAGAGGAGCATGTCCACTGGACCACCACGGTAGTTGTTTATTTATTTGCCCATGATTGGGCTGGGGTTTGGGTCCACTGGACCACCAGGGATTACATTATGTCATGCCCATGATCAGGCGTTGGGGCGCGTTGCCCGCTGAGGTGTAGGGGGCATTGGTCCATGATGGCTGCAGCCTGGCAGGGCTCCAGGTGCAAGTCACCAGGGATCAATGCACCTGCATGCAAATGAGGCCATAATGACACGCAAATGGCCCCATTTGCACCCTGCATGCATAATGGCCTAATTTGTATCAGCAGTGCTGAATATTACAGTTGATGCACCTAGCACACCCACACTTGCCCTGGTGCATCCCCCTGCTCCTCACTTGCCACTTGTGCTGGCACAGTGTCACTGCACCGTGCACAGTGCGGGTGACCCCAGTGCCATTTTCAATGGTACTAAGCCATGGCGCAGCACTATTGAATATCACCCGGTCCATGCCCTGGCACATCCCAGTTGCACTGCACCCAGGCTTGTGCCCCTGCCTGGTGCATTCTGAATATCCCACCCCCAAGTTGGTTGTATGCCCACTGGGTCAAGTATTGTGCTGTTTTCCCCAAAGACAGTGTGCTATTTGGACCTGTTATCTGGGTGAGCTAGCTAAAAAGGGTTCATAATTATCTCAGGACTCAAGACTGGTAGTTTGCTCAGACCCAAAACAAACAGGAGGGTGTCCCTGTTTGTCCCTGTTCATGAATCACACTTAAAGGCTGGGCACTGTGGAGCAGAGGGCTTGACCCCAGGAGTGGATCTGTGACAGGAGCTGCAAAGAAAAATCTGTAGCCCTATTTTAGTCACTCTGTAAAATCACGTGATAGCTTGTCTGACCTCCAGAAAAAGAACAGCTTGCCAATACATCAGCTAAAATAATATGTTATGACAAGATGGAACTCAACATTTTATATGGGTGAGAGACTTCTTGCACAAAAGAAGGCAATCCAAGTCTGAAACTGCTACAGAAAGACACTGACAAAATGTTTTACTTAAACAAGGACGTGAAACAGAAGATTCAGTAAACAAACAGGGTTGCACCCAAAAATTAAGTGGCATGATTTGTGAGAATCATAACAAAGTGATGTGAAACAGAAGGAAGAAGAACTTTTTTTTTTTACTGTGGAGTTAAGTACTCTGCAATATCTTCTGCAGCACTCTGCTGTTTGCGGTTGCATCTGTGGTCTCGTTCTACTCTCCCATTCTCTATGTCTCCCTCCTTCTCTCTTCTAAGGAAGAAAAATGTTTTTGTTTGTTTTTTACTTTGGAGTTAAGTATCCTGCTACGTATGCACTAAATTCATTGGTCTCTCTCTCTCTCTCTCTCTCTCTCTCTCTATCTCTCCCTGTCCCTCTCTCTCTCTCTAAGAAAAAAAAAAACATTGCTGTTAAGTTGTTTCATATTATTTTTTTTTTTGCTGTGGAGTTAAGTAGTCTGCAACCTCTGCACTCTGCTGCTATCTGCTGTTGAATTCATTAGTCTCTCTCTCTCTCTCTCTCTCTCTCTCTCTCTCTCACTCTCTCTCGGACTAAGGAAGAAAAACATTACATTTTTTAGGGCTGCAAGTAGGTGGAGCCCGCAGCCCTATTGCATCAGCTCTACAAATTAGCTACAGGATTCAGACCTTGGAACACTTCCTTTGGAGTTTTCAAATGATCCTTCCACCTTTTTACAGCCCTTCAATTTAACCCTTGCAGTGCTGCAGACTGAACATCTATCCAGAGCTCAATCAATAGATTCATTCTAGTTCTTTCAGCAGCCTAGGGATTAAGAAACAAATGCTCTGGAGAATCACTTCTCCTCCCCAACCTTGTAGTGCTGCAGTGAGTACAAGATACACATGTTTTCATTTGAATCCAACTTGGTAAACAGCTGAATCCTTCTACCCTGCCTGAAGTATATAACAGTTTCTAGAGCCCCTTAAACAATTGTGCCTCTTAAAAGAGCTTAAGGCAGTAATTGCTGCAATTTCTATTGAAACACATTCATCATTTCAAGGGCATGTAAGATAAATAGTTATGGAACAGCTAACTTCCATAAACAATTAAAAGATTATTCATTTTCAATGGCACTTCTTTTCCTGCAGTCTAGCATATTTACCTGATTCTGCAGTATATGTGTTGATTTCCTGCAAAATGTGTCTTTAAAACTAAGATACTTATAATAATTAGATAGTTAATGTAGCTGTGTGCCTTTTCTGGTATTTTAATGATTTAAACTCTCCCCATTCTCAGATTTCCTTACAATACATTTGAGTCTTAACCTTTGATTATGCTGGTCATTAATCTTCAGTCTTCTTGCATGCTTTTATATACATAAATGTTGACATTTTAGTTTCTTCCTCAGCACCATAAAGACATTGTGTTTTTGCAGAGTTTTTTTGCAAATTCCTCACCTCTTTCATTTAATTTTTCTGTCCAGTGTCCACCTCCAAATTTACATTTTTTATTTCTATTTGATCAAATTTCACAGCACATAAATCTAGCAACAGTGGCAGCTCCAGCTTCCGTTGGTTACCAGGGCACTGGCTAGGCACTACAGTTGGATGCCAGGGTACCTATTGAAACTGGAATGGAAAGCATATGTGCATATTTATGCTTACTTCTTGGAGTATTGCACTAATGATGAATGTTATGTTTGTAAAAGTAAAATTGCAAATTCCATTTTATTTTTTACAGGGGATGGCCCTGCTTCTCCTGTCTTGGGGTTGGGGGTATGGATGGCCCGGCCTCTCTTGGCTTGGGATGGATGGCTCTGTTTCTCCTGGCTTGGGAGGGAATGGCCCTGCCCCCTGCTTTCTCTAGTAGGAGAAGGTGGGCCACATGACCCAGAAGATAGGGCCACCCCAAGCCAGGAAAAGCAGGGCCACCCCCAAGCCAGGAGAAACAGAGAGATACCCTTCCCCCAAGCCCAAAGAAGCAGGGCCATCTTCACCCCCCCAGCCAGAAGAATCAGGGTCCCCCACCAGGAAAAACACAGCTATTCCCGCCCATCCCAGAGCAGGAGAAATAAAGCCTTCCCCATCACCCGAACAAAAGAAATGGCCATCCCAACCCTTTATAGCAGGTATCCATTTACCAATATGGTCCTTAATGGATTGGCCACCCGCAGTGGCAGGCCAGGAGATCAAGGGCCCTGCATTCTCTCTTTTGAGTCTCTCCCATCCTCTCCTCACAGTACTGAGACATTTTCAAATAAACCCATCCACTTACCTTAATGAAAAGGCACACACAGCCAGAACCCTGTCACTCTGGTTCTACAGGCAGTTACTTTCTTGGCTGTTTTTTCTACTGGCTTGACTTTTACTTGATGGTCTGACTCTGTGCTGCAGCTACTGGCTGGGCAAGGTGGCTAGCTGGTGCTGCACTCTTCCATTATTGACCAGACTGTGCTCTAGTATTTTATGAAAAAAGCACAGCATAGTACAGCTCTTTTAAGGTTAGCTATACTGCTGGGTTGGGGGAGGGCTTCTGTGCTGCAGCTTGCAAGCAATAGCAATGCAGTTCTGCCTTGGTGGGCATGGTTGGCTGGGTGACTCCCGATTCAAGCAGCTAGGCAGTACCCAGGAGCCAAGCCACAGTGCCACTCCCTGCCCCCAACACTAGGTGCCCAATTATGGGATTGGATGGTAAACTAAAATGAAAGCAAGTAGCCACTTGCTGCTTAACCCTGTTGCCACCAAATGTCCCCAATGCTGATACCAAGTGTCTAAACTTAGAGTCAGACAGTAAATGAAAACAAGTAAGCAAACAATGACAGCCAAACCCCAGTGCTGCCAACCCTTCATTCTAACACTAGGTGCCCAGCCCCCCCAGTCCAACAGTCAATGGAAAAAGTAAGCAGACAATGGGAACCCATCTCCAGTGATGTTTTAGAAAGAAACATTAGTTGCTTTCTGCATTAATCTATTGCAACATTGTTCCCTATTATTCATTGTACTATTGCACATTTGTGTACTTGCCACTTGTACATCAAATAAAAAGCAGTGTTATTCCATAGTCAGCAGTAAAACTTTAACCCGCTTAATAGAAAAGCATATGGGAATTCATAGGATGAATACTAAAAACAACAAAAGTGCAGTAGTACAATGAATATCAGGGAGCAATGTTATGCCATATTGGTGCAAAAACAACTAATGTTTCATTCCAGAAGCAGAGTTTTATCAGAGTTAGTAACTTAATGCAGAAATGCCCTTATATTATCTGTCACTAGGTCTGAACAGCACATGCATGAACAGTGCTGTCAATAACAGCACCTTCCATACAGCACTATGCAGAACAGTGGCAGGAACAAATGTAGCAAGTAAAGGCAATGCCACTGGCAGCAGTCATAAAGCACACTGACGACTGCTACCAGTCCAAACACTTATTTTAGTGGGGACTCAGCCCCTCCACCCCCTCTTAACTAAAATAATCAACTCTGAGTTGGAGTTGGATTACGAGAGTAAAACAACATTTTGAATGCCAGGATTAGATTTCTGATCTCCACTACCATTGTGGCCAAGCAGCACCATGTCTCAGTCCTCTTTGCCATGGGAGCAACTCATCCACCATTTTCAATTTCCCAGCCCTTGTCTTCTTCCAAGTACCATGGACAGTGACCTGGGCAGCGCTTACTGCACAACACTGCTTAATCCCTGTCTCTGTCTGTGGTACACCATTCAGACATCGCTGTTTTTTTCCTTATGCTATATTTGTAGCACTATTGTAACCAGTTATTATATTATCCACCACCAGTAATGTGTACAAATAAAAAGCTTGAAACAATGAATATGATGTATCCTCAGGATACGAGGAGGCACTTATAGAATTACAATCGGCAATTAAGGTAATGAAAAGTATATCAAACCTAGTTTAAACTACCGAAAAGGCATATTTTCACAGTTGGTTAGTGCATGTAGTTATAAAAAAAGCTTTACATATAAACTACAATATCAGGAAAAATAAACCATATAGAAATCCATTTTGTGGGTGTTGGAGTGAAGCAATGAGGATATAAAATTGACAGGTATTCGTTTATATATCACTTCTCTTGAAAGGCATTTTCTTTAAAATTGTGGAACCTATGAACTCTTCAGTATGATGATTCCAAATATCATGAATCTATTCTAAAGCATTAGATAAAATGTAGGGCATTATTATGTCAAATGCTCAGTCATAATGGATCTATACCTTGGGGGCTCGCTATAGTCCAGGTGTGAATGATTGCTATAGACAATCTTTATTTCCTGTATATAAAGATGGCAGGCATACTTTGCAACAGAAATTTTTTTTATTGTATTATAGTGGTAGTTATCTAAAAGTTGCCTACCTCGAGGTACCACTGAGGCACTCATGTTGCAATTTGCATTGACTGTAATGTGATTTTGCATCATTCTGCCTCAGTATACCTAGGTATACCTCAGTCCTGAGAAACGTCTAGGTATACCTCAGTACTGAGACACTGTTCTATGGCTGCCACTGTAAGATTATGACTAAATGAGCATTTGATATAATAATGTCCTTCTTTTTATTGTTTTTTAGAATACATGCCTGACACTTGTATTTTGTATCTCAGAGTTCATTGGATCTACAGTGCAAGAGAAAATGTCTCTCAAGAGAAGGAATATATATGGATGAACACCTAAACATTTTATATCCTCATTGCTTCACCCCATGTGCAAAATGTACTTCGATATAAATTTATATTTACTGTTATTGTGGTTTATATGTAAAGTTTTTTTTTTAATACTTTCATCTACTAACCAACTGTTGAAAATATGCCTTGTGGGTAGGCAATACTGTATCAGGTCTGATGTTATATTTTTCATTACCTTTATTGCCACTTGTAACTTTATGAGCTTCCTCGTATCCTAAGGATGACCCACATTCCTCTCCTGCAGCCCTATCAGCTCTGGCCAGAGTTTGTTTATTGTGGAGTTAAATACTCTGCAATGTCTTCTGCAGTACTCTGCTGTTTGCTGTTGCATTCGTTGGTCTCTTTCTACTCCCCCACTCTCTCTGTCTCCCTCCCTCTCTCTTCTGATTAAGGAAGAAAAAAGCTTGTTTTCTATTGTGCAGTTAAGTACTCTGCAACACCTGCACTAAATTTGCTGGTCCCTCTCTCTCTCTCTCTCTCTCTCTCGCTCTCTCTCTATTTCTCTCACTTTCTCTTTCTGACCAAGAAAAAAGTTGGTAACTTGTTTTTTTTTTTTTTTTACTGGAGCCTCCATAACACAGCCATCTCCTTTGAATGCAAAGCCACACATAAGCTGGATACACTATTTCTTGTAGGAGATCATGTGGTGGCTGACTCAAAAGATTGGCTAGAACATGAGTCAATCACAGACAAAAGATCCTGATTGGTTGGCTCCCTTCAGTGCCACAGTATCATGAGTTTTGCCTTTGTTGATCATGTGACAGTCCAGGGATTCAGCAGTTTTCATTAGAGATCAGGGACATAAAAAGTTGTGTTTTCTTTGTTTGTTTTTTGTTTTTAATTTCTGTACCTTGCCTTGCAACTTGCTGCCTGTAATCTGGCTGGACCAAACCGGACTGCATTTCCAAACCGGGCCGAATTGGCAACTCAGGTCGAGCCACAAAAGTGTTGGTTTTCCCAAACAGACCCAAGTCAGCCCTGCCTGGGGAGGTCTGGAAGTGTGGCAGAACTGGTTTGCTCATTCCTAATATTGATCCTCAAGATGTAATACTGTTTTCAATTATCAACATTTTTACTTATTGTAGCCTCAGGTTGGTTTTCACTTACCGTAGGCCCATTTTTTAAGTTTCCCTTTTTTATGTTGTAGAAAAAATTTGTGATGATGATGCAACTGCAGAGAATACTGGTGAGAGCACTCCAAAAAAGAAGCACAGCACCATTTTTCAGATGACCTTACACGGAGCAAAGATGTACTTATTTAAAATTTGTAACCGGGAAATGCACACTGAGCCGAGGCTCATTTTCAGTTGCAATCCATGAAGACAGGAACAGGCTACAAAATACAGATAGCAGAAACTAGTGCAGACAAAATAGTGCACTTACAGTGCAGACTGCCAGGATGCAACCCAATACTGCAGCCATCTGCAGCTGCTGTACTGCAGGAAACATTACAATTTCCATGGCAGTTAATCCCCTTTGTCATGCAGGAGTCTGTGGCACTGCATTGCATTCTGGCAGACTCCACTGTAAATACACCGTGATGATGAACAGTGCAAGATTGTAAAATCTAAAATAGAATAAAATACAATGGTAACAACTGAATACGATCATGAGAAATACATTCTGAAATACAAACTAGGCAGTGGAATTGAAAAAGGTGCTGAACTAAACATTGACTTGGATTTCTTTTTGGACAAAACAAATACCTTTACTTATTTATTTATATATGTATGTATGTATTTCAGAAGTTTTATCAGGAAAGTCATACTGAGGTGGTATCAGCTTATTTCCAGTTGTGTTTTGGGGAGGATGAATGAAGAGAACAGAACAGATCCAAGATACAAATAATACAATATGGAAAATAAGTAAAATAGTATACACAAATTACAAGAAAACACTTCAGAATAAAAATTGCCATACAGTAAATTTTGAAACAGGCAAAAGAACATTAAACTTTTAGCAGAAAAGCAATAACATGAAGAATAAGAAGTAGCGACTGATTAACTGGGGGACAGGGGACAAGCTAGTGTCAGTGTAGGGAGGAAAGCTGGTGACAAACATCCACCCCAGTATCAGAAGCAGCTGCAGGGGTAAGCAGAGAAATCATGGAGGAGAGATTTCAGAATGAGAAGGGAAGGAGCAGAGCAAATTGAAGGGGATAGAGCCCCAATTTTTTTCCCTCAGGTGACTTTTTCCCTCGGTCCACCATCCCTACCACCTCGCCCCATCCACCGAGACTTGCCTGCTGCCACCATTATGGAAGTAGATTGAGAAGGCAGCTTGGCCAGCAGTAGATCTCATTGGTGGCAGAGCAAGAGAGTGAACACAAGCAATGTGAAGGGAATAAGAGGAAAAATGTGGAGAGACAGGAGAGAAACAAGATATGATGGGAGGGAGCCAAACCAAAATTCAGAGATAAATGAGGCACAGTGGGAAGGCGCCTGGCATCAAGAGAGGAGAGGGAGAGGGAGGTATACAAAGAACAGTAGTGAGAGTGCAGGGGTTTGTCAAAGGCAAAGGGCCTGCTGCAAGAGCTTCCCTCGAAGATCTACTGTTGCAGTAAGTTCTTATGTAATTGTAGTATCTTACTTTGAGAGAGCTCTTGCAGCAGGCCGCACCGGTAGGACTGAGTCCCAAGCAGTGCCAGGTAGCACCCAGAAAAGAACACCGGGAGGAGGACAGATTAGCAGCCAAGAGCTCAGGAGAGAAGGCCCTGAGGACTGCAAGGCCAAAATTGGCCCTGCACCAAGAGGCAATGTCTAAGCTGTACTGCTTGGTGAAGGTGTGGACAGAACCTGAGGTGGCAGCTGCACAGATGTCCGCAGCAGATATATTTCTGAAAGAAGCCATGGAGGTGGCCATACCTCTGGTGAAATGGCCCTTGACCACTCCAAGAAGGGTCTTGTTGTACTTGCAATAGCAATAAACAATGCAATTTGCTAACCTCTTAGACAAACACTGTTTGGAAACAGGAGCGCCCTCTCTCTTGGGGGCAAATGAAACAAATAACTGGTCAGATTTCCTGAAAGGGTTTGTGTAGTACCACAAAAAACTATGTATGGAGCAAGGCCTCTCCCTGTTTAGAATACTCAGGAAAATAAACTGGAAGGTGGATGGACTGATTCAAAGTAAACTCTGACACCACCTTAGGTAAAAACTTTGTTAAAAACCAAATAAGGCTCCTTACACATGAGAGCCTGGAGATCGAAAATCCTTCAAGCAGAAGAAACAGCAACTAAAAAAGCACTTTCCACCACAGAACGTGCCGCTCGCAACTTGTGGCCGGTTCAAAGGGAGGTAAAGTGAGTTTCTCGAACATAAAATTGGGGTCCCATGGAGGAACCAGGTCCTGAATTGGAGTTTTCAGATGCAAAATGCCCCACAGAAAAGTGCAGGTCACCTCGAGCCGGGCAACAGCTTTTCCCTCACTAGGTGCATGGTACGCAAAGATAGCAGAAAGGTGCACCTAGGCTGAGGAGTACCCCATGCCTGAATTTGAAAGGAAAAGAAGGTACTCCAATACCTGATTCACCGGGCAGGTGAAAGGACCCAAATGGTGAATAGCAGCCCAAAGGGCAAATGCTTCCATTTCATAGTGTAAGTGGCTCTGTTGGAGGGGTTTCCTAGTAGCCACCAGGACATCTGTGACCCTAGAGGACACCCCAAAGTGGGAAATAGCTAGGTCCACAGGAGCCAAACATGGTGATGTAGGGACTTTATGTCCGGATGGACCAGGGTGCCCTGATCCTGGGAGAGCAAGCCAGTGCATTGAGGCAAGGGCACCAGAGGTTCCACTGTCAGCTGTTGCAGCAAGGGGAACCAAATCTGATACTGCCAGAAGGGGGTTATGAGAATCATCTCTGCCTCTTCCAACTGGAGCTTGAGCAGAACCCTCTATAGTAGCAGGAAGGGAGGAAAGTCATACAGAATCCTCCCCTTCCAGGAGAGGGACAATGCATCTCACCAGAAAACTCCAGGCCCGGGATTGAGCAATCAGAAAAGCAGCAGTTTTGCATTGAGAGGGGATGCAAAGAGGTCCAACTCTGGATGGACCCATCTGTCAAAGAGATCTTCGACCACTGAGGTTAGAAGCTCCCACTTGTGGGCCCGTGACCTGGAGTGGCTAAGACTGTCAGCCAAGATGTTTTGAACACCTGGAACATGTACGGCCAAGAGGTCCAGACTGTGCTTGATAGCCCAATACCAGACTCTCATTGCCTCCCAACACAGGGGGTAAGAATGGGTCCCCCCAGTTTGTTGATGTAATACACCACACACATGTCTGTCTGAACTAGCAGTGGACTGGGAAGGAGATGAGTCTGCAAGGCCTACAGAGCATAAATGACTACCCACATCTCCAGGACATTGATATGGAGACCCGGTTCTATGTCCATCCAGGTATCCTGTGCCTGGTGATTGGCCAGAAGAGCACCCCATCTCAGGCCAGATGCATCTGTCATGAGACTCTGATGGGGAGTCAAGAGCTGAAAGGAGGCCCCCCCAAAGGAGGCTGGCCAGATCCAGCCACCATGATAAAACTCTCCAGACCAGGTCATAGACCAGGGCCAACTGGTCCAGATCGTCCATGCATTGGTCCCACTGGACCCTCAAAGTTCACTGAGAAACCCGCGTATGCAGGCGGGCCAGGAAAACCATGGCAATAGCTGCAGCCATGTGGCCCAGAAGGCACAGGAAAACTCTGGTGGGGACCTGCTGATTGGAGGAAACCAGATGGGCCTGCTCCATCAGTCGCTCTGCCCAGTCCTCGGGCAAAAAGACCTTGCCCTGGCTGATGTTCAGGATTGTTCCTATGTATTGAAGGTGCTGGAAGGGGAAAGAAGGGACTTCAGTAGATTGACAGTGACCCCTAAAGCCTGAAAAAAGCAGAAAGTGTATTCCAGAGTCTGAACTAGGCAAACCCTTGAGGGGGCTGCTAGCAGCCAATCATCTATGTAGGGGAACATATAGAAGCCCTGCTTCCTCAAAGCAACAGCCACTACTGCCAAGCACTTGGTAAATACCCGGGGTGCCGAAGAAGGCCAAAAGGGGGAGTCTGGAATTTAAAATGGGCCCCCTGAAAGTGGAAGTGGAGGAAGCGATGATGGGCAGGAAAAATTTGGGCTACCACACTGCTGCACCTCATGCCTTACAATGCACCTGAGGCATGCAATTATGTCACCATAATGCACACCCTGTCATGTCTTATTGTTTACATATAATATAGCTGCACAGTAGTGCAGCTATAGTTAGGGTTGCCCAGCCACTTTTATGTTTAACCCAACATTCTGCACTTTAATAACTTTGCAACCGTATGATGAATTTGTCTGAAATTTTGCATGTGCATAGTGGCACCATAGAACTCTGGATGTAGCAAGTTGGGTTATGGTCAAATAAGTGGTTGTGGAGCTGCAGTGCGCCAAAAAACATGCAAAAATGAGGGGGGTTGCACATTTCTTTGCTCAGGGCTATAGCCCAAACAATTTACCCGTCAGGTCTGAAATCTTCAGAGAAGATGCAGTCTGGGTCACTGATGTGCCTTTTGAAGAGTTGGTGAAAAATATTAATCCATTCAAAAGTTATTTGAATTTTAATGTTCTCATTATAGTCAAAGGGAAAAAATATATGTGCCTCTCGAAAGCACCCGTTACTGTCATGACAGCACATTTTACTGTCGCAAATCCACTGAGTAGTGTCATGCTGCCACCATCTTGTTTCAGTTAGTGATGGAGAAAAACAGCTGTAATTCAAATTCTACTGCCCCTAGGTAAACACTGACAGTTGTGTTTACATAATCAGGGCCTGAGGAACACAATGGTGCCATCAGATTTTTTCTAGGAATCCCTAGAAATACCTTTTACAAAACTGGGTCCTGCATAGTGTTGCAATTCACGAAAGTGCAAAACACGGCACTTTTGCATCTGTACTGTCGCAATTTGCGACACTACTGCACCAAAAAATACAATTATTTTGCCACACCACTGCACCTAAATGGTTGGGGCTTTTGGGCTGAAATTTACAGGGTGGCAAGCCCTAGCCCTACAGATGTGACTTTTGATGGTTTGGTAATAAAAATTTAAACAGTTCCAAAGTTACGCTACTCCAAATTTGAGAAATGTCCCATAGGCTAACATTGCGGTGCCTGCGGCACCTTTCGGCACCCATATTTAAAAAGGATTCAAGATATGGATTTTTCACTCCTGGCGCTAAGCCTGTGTGGAGGTTTCAAAGTCATGATTACAACTGCACTGGAATTTTTTTCATAGTTGCTACGGTTACTGAGATATTCCCAAATAACTGTTACGAGGGTTCCTTTTCAGTAGTATGGGGTTACTGTATGGCTCCGTACTTATGTGTAAGTGGGAGTGCAGGGCCCAGAGGGCCCACTCTCCCACATATGTATACCATTAGGCAAAAAATGGGCAACGTGAAGGGAACGCAGGGCCCGGAGGTCCCACGTTCCCACAACCACATACCACTTACTAGTTACATTACACTTTCTCAAAAAGAAAGGAAATTCATTGAAAAAACTTTGTTAATGCATCAGTTAGGGTTGATAGCACAATGACAAAAGTATGGAAATGTGCTGTTAGGGTTACCACCCCCCACCCTCCAGACACCAGCAGACGTCGGGGTGTGCCATGGGGTCAAAAGGCTTAACTCTCATACCATTCTACTATACTGTAGCATGTCAGCTTGTTTACACATGGAATGGGATGAGAGTTGGGCCTGATGACCCCATAGTACACCCTGATGTCTGTTGATGTGTGGAGAGTGGGGGGTGGTAGGGGTGGTAACCCTAACAGCACATTTCCATACTTTTGTCACTGCACTATCAACCCTAACTGATGCATTAACAAGGTTTTTTGCAATGAATACATATATATATATACGTACAGCGAGAGAGCGAGAGAGAGAGGGAGAGATATTAAATCTATTGGAAAAAAAACTTTATTAATGCATCAGTTAGGGTTGTTACTAAAATTACAAAAGTAGGGAAATGTGGTGTTAGGGTTTCCAACCATAACACCCCACCCCCCACCCTGCAGACACTGACAGGCATTGGAGAGGGTGCCTTGGGGTTGTCAGCTCTAACGCTCACACCCCATTCCATAAGTAAATAAGCTGAGATGGATACAGTATAGAAGAATGGGGTGAGCATTAGGGCTGACAACCCCAAGGCAACTCCCGATGCCTATCAATGTCTGCAGGGTGTAAAAGAAGTTGAAAACCCTAACACCACATTTCCTTACTTTTGTCACTTTAGTAACAACCCTAACTAATGTATTAACAAAGTTCTTTTTGCAATGAATTTCCTTACTTTTTCAGATAGTATAATCATATCCTTACTTGTCTGTGGGAGCACAGGGCCCTCCAGACCCTGCACTCTGATACCTCCAAAGATGCATACATGTATGTAGCTGTGGAAGCACAGGGCCCTCTGGGCTCCGCACTTCCATTTGTAGAACAACAGTGACCAAATTGTCAACATAGCCATCTTATTACATGTTAAAGTTTTGGATGATTAAGTAAGAATGGATTAAAGGAAGTCTGGAGAATGTTACTGAATTTTGATGAGTGATTTATGTATATTTATTGTGAATGTTAGTACTTATCTTGTATTTTGTACTTAATGTTTTAATGTTTAGGCAACTTGTAGAAAACAGAACAATCTTGTAAACTAGGCCTACCGGCCTAAAGATTTGTTTTTCCTGTGTAAAAATAAAGTTTTTTACTACATTACAGCACCTCATGTACCCCAGCACAGAAAATTTTCAAATCCATGCCAAAACCTTAATTCTGCACAATTACAATGCCATTCTGCACCACAGGTGTGAAAACACATCTTGGGGCAGGATTTGAAAAATGACAGCTGTGACATACATCAGGTCAGGTAATAAGATGGCTATGTTGAAAATCTGGGATTAAAATATTTAAAATTTTTCAAAGTTACAAGTGGGCGTAGTGAAATTGCTAATGAATGATTATAACTTTCAATTTTTTTCATATTTTGACCCCAAATTTTGAACATAGTCTTCTTATGACCCCACTTCATAAACTCCATAAGGGAAATTTTTAAAATCCATGCCAAAATGCCATTCGCACCACAGGTGCAAAAATATGTTTTGGGCAGGATGTGAAAAATGACAGCTGCACTGTTTATGAGGTGGTGTGAAAAATGGCTATGTTGAAAATTTGGACTCAAAATAGTAAAAACTACCAAAGTTATGTGTGTGCATAGACAAATTTCAATGAATGCTCATATCTTGGCCATTTTTAGGAGTTTTGTTACCACATTTTCAACATGGCTTTTTCAGGACCCCACCTCATGTACACCGGTGGTGAAATTTTATTAGTTGGTCCCGAAAGGTGATTTTGCACAGTGACCACAAAATCCCCTGCCAGGCCTCAATAATGAAATAACAGTACCAGTGTTAATGAGGTGGAGTCCCAAAAAGTCTATGTTGAAAATTTGGTAAAACAATACCTAAAAATGGCAAAGTCATGAACAAAACACCATTGAAATACATTATACAGCACTTACCTTGATTTCTCAGTTTGTGGTTCGGCTTTAAAGAGTGCAGACGTGTCCCAGTCCACAGAAGATGACAGCCTATGACCTCTGGAGGTAAGTATAGGTTAAGGAGGGTGTGGGGTAATGGGTGCTCAGTGGAAGGGTCAGGATGGGGGAGGGGGATAGCGGGGATGATGAGGGACCATTTTCTTTTTTTCAGGTAATAAAAGACATCGAGGGATGGTTTTCTTCTTTACAGGTAAAAACAAAATCAATATTTTGGGACACTGGGAGTGGGCTCCCCAGTGTCCCACACTGCTGGGAGGGGGGATTCTAGTGATGACACAAAGATTTTTGCAAGGAATGTCCTTACTTTTTGTGAAACTATTACCATAGCTGTAGTTGTATATGGGAGCGCAGGACTCCTATCTATCCATAAGTGTAGAGACATTATAATTTACCTTCGTCTTCCTGTTGGAGTGCAGGGCCCTTTGGGCTATGTGCTTCCATGCTCTAATTTTCCTTATTTTAATGTGGGAGCGCAGGGTCCTTTGGACCCTGCACACCCATCCCTCTGTAGATGCATGAGTAAATTATCACCATAGCCATCTGCTTACCCCAGGACATGTACCTGGTAGAGAAAATGTTCAAATCCCTGCCAAAACAGAGAACAGACAGAACACCAGGAGGAAGGAGCTACTGGTATAACTAAACTTCTCTACTGGAACTATATTGCCCTCCTTCCCTCCCCTCCACCCCCCACCCTAAACCAGTTCTACTTTTATAAGCACAGGATTTAACTGACAACAGGAACTTCCTGTTTGGGAGCAGGAAGTGAGTGATCACAGAGCCACCAAAGACTCACCGTCCTAGAAGGGCAAGAGTAGCTCTCCGTTCCCCACCCCCCCTTAGCTGCTGGAGGTCTGACTCTGAGCAAGTAAGGAGACTACTGAGAAAAATAGGAATTTCTTGTCTCAGAACAGGAAGATCAGGAGCTAAAAGGGCACAGCGGCAGTAAGTAAGTAGGGAGAGAAAAAAAAAGAAATAAACAAACAGAGGAAAGAGTAAGTATTCCAAACAACAGTTAGGGGGAAAGAAAAAATACATGATGGGAATGGTGCAGTGCAGTGGCTATGGAGCAGCAGTCTTCTGGGAGATGTTCTGGAGGATACAGTGTTGTCCCATCTGCAGGCACCTCTCTGGGCTGAGGGAGGAGGTTGCTCATCTCCAGGCTGAGTTGGCTAGGATTTGTGGGACCTCCTCTCCCACTCAGGGACCACTAGGGCCACTGCTGTTTCCTCAGAGGTTGCCAAGAAAGAGGAGTGGTTGGACCACAGTGGGCTCGGGGAGGGTGAGGGTGGTGGAACAGAGGTGCATCCCTCCAGTTATACCTCTCCACAATTTCTATGTCATTCTGAAAAAGTGTGGTTCCTCTATGGAGGCACCCACAGTGGAGACCAAGGAGGATGCTGGGAACCTCCACAAGGGAGACCCACAGGAGGGTGGCAATGGACCCCACAGGGGAAGGAAACAACTCCTGGTGGGAGACTCCATTGTTAGGAAGGTAGAACTGGGGAAGGAAGGGGAGAGGGAAGTAAGGTGCCTGCCTGGCGCAATGGCTTGGAGGGACAGGGAGCGAATCCTCAGGATCGCTGAAGCAGCTGCACATGGGAGGGGAGCCGGATGTCATTGTCCACCTAGGGACAAATGACCTGGCTAAGAAAGGGATCAGAGCAGTGCAAGAAGCATTTGTGGAGATGGGGAGGGGCCTTAGACAAATAGCACATACGGTAATCTTCTCGGAGGTGCTGCCTGTCTATGGCACGGGTGAGGCTAGGGTGCTCCACACCATGGGATTCAATCAGTGGTTGAAACACTGGTGCAGAGCTCAGGGATTTGGCTTCATTGGGGACTGGGGGTCCACCTGGAGGGATGCAGGCCTATACTGGCATGATGGTTTGCATCTGTCCAGGAGGGGAACCAGGATCCTAGGTGATAGGTTTAAATACTTCATTGGCAAGCATTTAAACTAGCCAAGAGGGGAGGCACTGGAAAGGAGCAGGGAAATCCTAGCCACCCCCAAAAAATCAGGGTACTAAGTGAGGTAGACACCAACATAGAGATGTCGATGGGGAGAAGGGCAGGGGTAAATGGAGAAAGTGACAAATGCAATAAGGACAGAGATGGAGCAAAAAGGGGTAAGGCCATCAAGAAATGGAGGGTAATGAGTACCAACGCCCATAGTCTGGGCAACAAGCTCCCTGAACTGGTGGCCTTGATGGAAGAGGGATGTCTGGATATCATAGCAGTCACAGAAACATGGTACACAGAGAACCATGACTGGGATGTTAACATACCAGGGTACACAACCTACAGGAGAGAAGGGAGGGAGAAGAGGGGGGAGTAGCTCTCTATGTAAGGGAAGGGATAAAAGCAACTGAACAAAAGAGTAAACAGGGAGGAGAGGAGGCACTGTAGGTCACCTTAGAGACTGGAAATGGCACCACAATCCACACAGTGGTTGTATATAGACCCCCATGTCAGGGGAAGGGAATGGACAAGAATATGATAGAAGGCATACTTAGAATGGCAGAGAAAGAGGAGATACTGTTGATGGGGGACCCTAATATGCCAGATGTTAACTGGAGCACCTTTGCTGCAGCCACATCCAAAAGCAGGGCCATTCTTGATGTCCTTCAGGTGGCATGCCTCAGACAGCTAGTTTTGGAACCTACTCATGAGGGAGCAATCTTAGACCTCGTACTCTCAAATGGGAACAGTGAGAGGATCTCAGATCTAGAAGTGGGTAGCCATTTGGGAACAAGTGACCACCAAACAGTGTGGTTCATGATAAATTCAGCTACAGAGTCAAGCCATACAAAAGTGAGGGTTCTGGACTTCAGGAGGGCTGACTTTGGCAAGATGGGAGAGTGCCTTAGAAAAGCACTAGCAAATGGGCTAGAAGGAGGGGGGTGGAGCAACAATGGGGAAATATCAAAATTGCCATCACAGAGGCAACAAGCCTTTGTGTGAATAAACAAATCAAAAACAAAGAAAAAGACAATATGATCCCCAAAAGAGGTGGTGGTGAAGGTTAGGGAGAAAAGGACAGCATTTAGGAAGTATAAGGAAACACAGACAGAGCAGGACAGAGAACTGTACCAGTTAAGACAGAAGAAAGCAGGGAGGGTAGTCAGAATAGCAAAGGCCCAAACTGAGGAAAAGATAGCCAACTCAGTTAAGAAGGGGGATAAAACCTTTTATAGGTATATCAGGGAGAGTGTAGAAAGACAAAGGGAGGGATAGTGAAGCTGAATAGAATGGACGGTGGGTGGGCAGAGAGTGACAGTGAAAAAGCTGGGATGCTGAATGAATAATTCTGTTCAGTATTCACAAAAGAGGAAGTGAGGGAGGTGCCTAACCCAATTAACAGAAGCACTCTGGAGAGGGGGGTCGATCCCAGTCCTTTCACAGAAGAACGGGTTCTGAAAGAACTCCTAAAACTGAAGGTGGACAAAGCAATGGGGCCAGATGGAATTCACCCCAGAATTCTAAAAGAATTAAGCAGAGAACTAGTGACACTACTGACTACCCTTTTAACAAATCATGGGAGGATAGTGTGGTTCCTGAGGACTGGAAGAAGGCTGATGTGATTCCCCTTCACAAAAGTGGGACCAAGACAGAGGCAGGAAACTACAGACCTGTCAGTTTGATCTCTGTGGTAGGGAAAGTGATGGAATCACTTCTGAAGGAGAGAATTGTTGAGTACCTAGAGGCCAGTGGGGCACAGGACCCAAGGCAGCATGGGTTCACAGCGGGAAGTTCATGTCAGACGAATTTAATTGATTTCTTTGACTGGGTGACCAAAGTAGTAGACCAGGGAGGGGCTGTGGACATGGCCTACCTAGACTTTAGCAAGGCATTTGACACAGTCCACACAAAAGATTAATAGTCAAATTAACCAGCCTGGAGTGGGTCCCAGGGTGGTAGCCTGGGTAAAACATTGGCTGGACAACAGGACATAGAAGGTAATTGTAAATGGAGTCCACTCTGAAGAAAGAGGGGTTACTAGTGGGGTACTGCAGGGTTCAGTACTGGGTCTAGTCCTTTTTAATGTCTTTATAAGTGACACTGCAGAGGGACTGGAAGGAAAAGTATGCCTCTTTGCAGATGACACAAAGCTCTGTAACAGTGTGGATACACAAGGAGGCACAGAAAGGATGAGAAGGGACTTGGCAAGGTTGGAGGAATGGTCAGAAGTATGGCAGCTTGGATTCAATGCAAAGAAGTGCAACATAATGCACCTGGGAAACAGAAATCCAGGGGAAGATTACACAATGGGGGGAGGAGGTAGTAACAACAACAGAAATGGAAAGGGACCGGGGGGTAATCATATCAGATGACCTTAAGTTTGGCAAGCAATGTGAGAAGGTGGTAGGGAGGGCTGGGGGGATACTGGGATGTATAGGGAGAGGCATCACCAGCAGAAAACAGGAAGTTGTTATCCCCCTGTACAGACAGTTGGTGAGACCCCATCTGGAGTACTGTATCCAGTTCTGGAGATCCCATCTCCACAAGGACATAAACAGGATGGAGGCAGTTCAGAGGAGGGCAACTAAAATGGTGCAGGGTCTGCAAGAGGAGTCATATGAGGAAAGACTAAAGGAGCTTAATATTTATACCCTTGAGGAAAGGAGGGAAAGTACCTCAGTGGAATCGACAAAGTCCAAGAGGTTAGCATCTTTCAGAAAAAGAGATGTACAAGAACAAGGGGACTCAAGTTGAAGATAGAGGGGGGACAGCTCAGGGGCAATGTGAGGAAGTATTTTTTCACAGAGAGAGTGGTGGAAGCATGGAACAGCCTTCCTGAGGAGGTTGTAGGGTCTAAAACTGTGGGAGAATTCAAGAATGCATGGGACAGACATAAGGCAATTTTTGTGGGAGGGTAGGAAGAAATAAGCTGTTGGTTAAATAGGATCTGTAGCTTATCCTCTAGGTAGGAAAATGGGTAGACTAGGTGGGCCAATAGGTCCTTATCTGCTGTCAAAGTCTGTGGCCCAGATTTTCAAACTGCGCCATTCTGAGGCGCAAGCCCCTGCACTGCTCAAAATAGTTGCGCAGGGGTGTGGCCGAGGTGATATTTAAAGGAGTTGCGCTGTTGAGCAACTCCTTTGAATATCACCCCCCAGCCACAGCACTTGCGCATGGTGCAGTGGAATTTGCGCCACCGCAAGTTGCCAGAGTTGAGCATTAAACTTGCGGTGGTGCAAGTACCATTGCGCCATGCTCAAATTTCCGATATTCAAAAGGTGACATGCAAATGGGGCCATAATTTATGCAAGGCGCGGGGGGCCATTTGCATCTATTTATGGCCCCATTTGCATGCCATTTGCATGTAGGTGCGCCGATCCCCGAGGACTTGCTCCTGGCCACCCTGCCAGGCAGCAGCCGTCAGGACGCCGCTGATGCAGCCGATCGCGGGCATCACGGTTACATGAAACCCCCACACATATCCACAGCCAAATGCTTGGGCAGTACAGGTACATGAAACCCCCACATATCCCACAGCCCGATCGCGGCCAAGCGTTATGAACCCCAGTGCCTGATCGCGGGCAGATGTAACCCTCCCCCAACCCGAATATCTCCTGGTGGTCCAGTGGACCGTAAAGCCCGATCGGGCAGAATGTCATCACAACCCCCAAACATCTCCCTGGTGTCTGTGTCTCCCCACCCACCAAGCCCTCACCCGCTCCCCATGGCCCGGTGGCGACAGCATCCCACCCACCTGCCTCCCGCACCCAGGCTGACTGTCGGTAGGGCTGCCGCCCATTGGTGCAGAGCTACAGCCAATGGGCGTGCAGCCCTACCGTACCTGACAGTCAGATTTGTGAATGATGTTCATTCACAAATCTGGACTGTCATGTGCGGGAAGGGCTGCACGCCACAGCCCGTGTCCGGAACTGCACTCCCTACAGACAGTCGGGCGGCGGGCGCGCAGGCGGGTGGATGCTGTCGCCTCGGCCGCCGCGGGGGAGCGGGTGAGGGCTTCGTGGTGGGTGTGGGGACACTAGACACCAGGAGAGTGTTTAGGGGGTTGTGATGTGACATTCTGCCCACGATCGGGCTTTACGGTCCACTGGACCACCAGGGAGATATTCGGTTGGGGGAGGGTTACTTCGCTCGCGATCGGCACTGGAGGGGGTTCATACACATTCTTCCCATGATCGGGCTGTGGGAGATGTGGGGTTTACAACGTGATGCCCGCGATCGGGCTTCGGATATGTGTGGGGGTTTCTAACTGTGATGCCCGATCGGGCTGTGGGAGATGTGGGCGGAGGGGGAGGTTCATGTTACTCCATACCTCTCAACCTCTTGTGTCATGCATCAGGGACAAGGCTTGAAAAAATCAGGGACAAAGATGCCAAATCAGGGACACATCTTAACAATTGGTAATATTCACTCAGAAATCTGATAGAATAAGGGGATTTGTATAAGATGCATTTCTGAAGAAGAACTAGTCTGTATTTTTAATGTTTGATATTATTTTATGCTTACAGTTCCCACTGTTCTGTCACAGAAACAGAATTTCGAGAGACAGAGAAAATTCTGTCACAAAATCAGGGACATCCCTGAAAATCAGGGACAGTTGAGAGGTATGTGTTACTCTATGCCTACGATCGGGCTGGTGAGGGCACAGGGACCGAGTTGGGGAGCCAGCCAGGGGTGGCAGCTGCTGTGTTGCGCCCTGCAAACAGCAGCTCACCTGTGGGTGGCCTCAACTTGATCCTTTTTTGGCTCAGGTTGTGCAGGCGCAGGTTGAGGTTAGCATGCACAACTCTGCACAACCTGACTGAATATCGGGTTAGCATGGGTTGTGCATGGTTCCTCCCCTCCTGTTGAGCATGCATTCATTTGCATTGCTCTTTTCGCGCAACCTGTTTGCCAGTGTTTCAACTGCCTCCCTGCTGAATATCGCCAGAATGGTAGGACTTAAGCATCTCGCGCAGCTCCATCCATGGAGCAACCCTTTTGAATATCTGGGCCTATGTTTTTATGTTTAAAACATAATTCTGTGCAACTACAGTGCCATCCTGTGCCACAGGTGCAAAAAAACATTTTGGGCAGGATTTGAAATATAACAGCTGTGACATATATGAGGTGGGGCAACAAGAAGGCTGTGTTGTAAATCTGGGGTCAAAATATTGACAGTTTCCATAGTTATGAGCTTGCATACCTGAATTGCAACAAATGGTCATAACTTTGTCAGTTTTTCATATTTCGACCCCACATTTTCAACATAGTCTTCTTATCACCCCACCTCATAAACCCCATAGATGAAAATTTCTTAATCCATGGCAAAAGGCCTTTCAGTGCCACAGGTGCAGAAACACATTTTGAGCAGGATGTGAGAAATGACAGCTGTACTGTTCATGAGGTGATATGAAAAAAATAGCTATGTTGAAAATTTGGAGTGAAAATATGAAAAATTGCCAAAGTTATTCACGTGCATAGAAAAATTTCAACGACTGCATGTAACTCTGTTTTTTTTTTTGTATTTTTGCACCAGATTTGCAACATGGGCCTTTTGGGACCCCAGCTCAAAAACACTGGCACTGTCATTTCATTATTCAGTCCTGAAAGGTGATTTCACGCAGAGACTGTGAAATCACCTTACGGGTCCGATTAACAAAACGACACTGTAAGTGTTCATGAGGTGGGGGTCCCAAAATGCCCATGTTGAAAATTTGATGCAAAAATACCTAAAAATGGCCAAGATAGCAACATAAGTTCAAAACGCCATTATACAGCACTTACCTTAATTCTTCAGTTTGTGGTTCCGCTTTGAAGAGTGCAGATGTGTCCCGGTCCACAGAAGATGACAGTGGACAATCTCTAGTGGTAAGTATAGGGCAAGGGGGGTGGGGTGGTGGGCTGCTCAGTGGGAAGGTCAGAATGGGGAAGGGGGATGGGGAGATGACGAGGGACCGTGTTCTTTTTTTCAGGATTAAATAAAAATGAAGACGTCGGGGGACTGTTTCCTTTTTTCACAGGTACAACCTGTGCAATATTTTAGGACACTGTGCTTGGGGAGTAGGACTTAACTAGGGACACTGGGAGTGGGCACCCCAGTGTCCCACACTGCTGGGGGGAGACTTCAGAATGCCAACACAGGGATTGGGCACCCCAATGTCAGCAACCATATTTGAAGCACCAGCCTTTTGGGGGGGCATCTGACACCAGAGCTGGGCATCTTGGTGTCAGAATTAACAGAAAACAATTTTGGGACACTGGGGGTGGGATCCCAGTGTCCCACACTACTAGGGGAAGGGGTTTAAATGCCAATATGGATATTGGGCACCCTGATGTTGGCAAAAACATTTTGTTTTATTAAAATATGCCTCAGCCCCCTGGGATGCAATACAAGGATAAAAGATCCTTTTATTAGGTAAACACTAACAGGTGTTTACCTAAACGGGGGCTGAGGAATGCGATTCTGCCAGTATGTTGGGCAAAAAATGGCCAGAAAAAATGTTGAATATTATAGAGGCCAATTTTTTTTTTTGTTTTTTTTTTTAATATTTTTTATACCCCACCAACACTCCAGAGTCCACCTCTCCTTCGGGCCTCCTAGCACCCCACTAACCACGGCGATCCTCTTCAGGAGCTCCTCCATCCACAGATTGCAGCCGACCCCCGAGTTGGTCCCGGCATATCCCATTGCTGAGTGGGTCCCCCTCCTTCGAGGGGGAAGGCACTGGGGGAGAGGGAAACCCAGCACATGGAGGCAGTTCAGAGGAGGGCAACTAAAATGGTGCAGGGTCTGCAAGAGAAGTCATATGTTTTCACAGCCCTGGACGGCCACTGTGGAGGAGGAGATTCCTGGAGGTCCCGATGGCGTGAAGGGTGGAAGCCGTCATCCGGTGTGCTATGGAGCTATTTTTCTGGTTTTCTTGTGTCCCTCCAGTGCCACTGTTTGTAGAGCCCCTGGTGTCCACCAGGGACTGCTACAGAGCGGGGCTATCCCCTAACCCACCCCAGGAGAGGAGAGCAGTCCTCTGGATGCTCAAGCCTGTCCTTCCCCTGCCAGCCCCCGGCGCCCTGAGTCTGTTTCCGAACCCAGGTCACTGGAATGGTTCGAGGTGTAGCATCCAGTGGCTCAACCCTCTGCACCACCAGGCCAGCCTGATGGGTTTTTTTTAATTAAAGTAGTGCTGCAAATTGCAGCAGTTTTCATGAAACACTGGCACAACTTGCTGCAGTTTGCATGCAACAGTGCTGTTAGTTGAGCGAAAACTGAAGCAATTTGTGGTAGGTAATTTCACAAAAATAGTGCCACGAATTTGTGACATTACCTGTCGACACTACCAATGGCTGAGTAAAAAAAAACATATTTCCAGCCACTATTTTCAAAAACTAAGGCCAAAATTGTGTTTCTCGGGCCCCGATTAACTAAACACAACTACTGGTGTTTACCAAGGAGCAGTATTTTTTGAATTACGGTGTTTTTCCCCCATCGTTAACTGAAAAGAAGGTGGTGGCAACACAACACTACTTATACCATTTGAGGCAGCAAAAAGTGCTTTTGCGGCAGCAAAACCTGCTTTTGCATGGAACATATCATTTTTCCTATAGGCTATAATGGGAAACTTAATTTTTTTATAACTTTTGAACAGATTAATATTTTTCACCAAACCTTCAAAAGGCACATCTGCGACCCAGACCCCATATACCCTAACAATTTCGGACCACACAACCAATCCATTTTGGAGATGTGGCATGGCAAAGGATTTGCACCTAAATGGTAATTTTCACATTTTTTGACACTACACATCTCCTCAACTGCAAATCCGACTGGTACAAAACTTGCCACATCAAGAGATCTATGGTACCTGACAGTGCATAAAACATTTTGTGCACATCAGCCATACAGTTGCAAATTTATTAAAGTGTAAAAGTTTGGGTTTAACATACAAGTGACCGTTGAACCCTAACTATACTGGCACTACTGTGCCAATAGTGGTGCGATCACACCATTGAAGTTAGGGTTGAGTAAATATCTTTGCCTCCCTTTGATGAAATGAGCTGCAATTTTCTATGCGTGGTCTAGGAGTCAAGGTCTTGATGTGTGGAATCTTTTTTTTGATGGCAGTTTGTGCAGTTTATGGGAGACAGCTGTGTCATTTCTAGAAAAAAAAAACTAATTTTTTTCCTATACTTAATATGTTTTTTGCTCTCACCTACAGCCTACATGGAAAGGAATTTTTGCCCCCAAACTTGCAGGGGACATATGTCATGTCCCAAAGTAAAGCCTTTGACAGGCCCAGTGAAAAAATATGAAGGGGTTCCAGAGTTATAAGGATTTACATTTTAGTGTTTTCATAATGTTTTTTTTGTGTCACACTTTTTTTGCCATTGTGGCACCAAAATAGGTAGTGTGGCATCCAAAAAGGCATCACAGCATCAAAAAAGGTGTCACGGCATCATTTATGGTTTCGCGGTAGAATAAATAATGCCACACCACTAAATAAATTTGCGACACTACTTTTCCAGATATGCCTGTTTCTTTGTCACTTCATTGCAAACAAACAGTTTGCACTTATGGGCTGAAATTTTCAGGGTACAAAGGGTTTGCCCCACAGATGTGCCTTTCGCTGGTTTGCTGAGAAAATTTTCATCTGTTGCATAATTATGAGATTTTAAAGTTTTGTGATTTCCCATAGGATAACATTGCAAAGGTTGGGGTACCTTTCAGAAGCTATAGCTCGAAAATGCTTCGAGATACGGACTCGCTGTGACACTCAACTTAGTACACCTTTAGGTGTACTAAGCTGTTATGCATGTTTCTAGGCCTTATTTACAGGTGCAGGGGAAATGTTTATGAATGGGCCTACAGTCACTGTGATACTGTGCCATGCATTCACAACGTGACATCTGTACTGGTTGGCCTACATGAAAATGAGGGCCACTTACAATGTGCATGAATGCGAGCACATGGAATATAACATTATGGACTGATGGCACCACAGGGCCCCAAAAGCCCTGTGGTCCCAGAGGGAAATGAGAGTTCATTATAATCTCTCTGAACTTATGGATAGATGGGCGTGCAGAGCCCATAGGGCCCTACATTCCCACATGCAACTGAGGGACAATTACAATATGTATGCATGGGAGCACCCATGCACATATGGATACCATTATGGACTTATGGGAGCGCACAGTAAAATAAAGATACTATTATACTGTCTCAAAAACTAAGGAAATAAATTGCAAAAAACTGTATTAATGTTCTAGTTAGGGTCAAAGCCACAAAAGTAGGGAAATGTGGTAATAGGGTTTTCAAAGCTAATACCCCACACCCACCCTGCACACACCAACAGGCATCAGGGGTGCCTCGGGGTCATCAGCCTTAATGCACACCCCATTCTTTTATACTGTACCCATCTCAGCTTAATTACTTTTGGAATAGGGTGAGCATTAGGGCTGATGACCCCAAGACACACCCCAACACCTGTTGGTATGTGCAGGGCAGGTGTGCGGTGTTAGCATTGAAAACCCTAACATCACATTTCCCTACTTTTATGGCTTTATCCCTAACTAGAGCATTAACACAGTTTTTTGCAATTTACATATTATAGGGGCACGATAGTGCCCCTAGAGGTAGGGTTCAATGGTCACTTCTATGTTAAACTCAAAACTTTGCACTTTAATGACTTTACAACTGTTTCACCGATTTGTGTGAATTTTGCATGCACCATCGGGGACCAAAGATCTCTGGATGTGGCAAGTTTCATTCCAGTTGGTTGTTCAGGTGCAGAGATACAGAATGTTAAAAAATGTGAAAATTACCATGTTTTGTGCAAATTCTTTGTCACTGCATTTCTTAGAAATGGCTTGGGGGATTGGTTTGAAATTTTTACGGTATATAAATATGTAACATAGTAACATGGATTCACAGCAGCAAGTGCATGTCAGATGAATCTGATAGATTTTTTTGACTGGGTGACAAGGAAAGTAAATGGGGTGGGCGGTAGATGTTGCCTACCTCGATTTCAGCAAATCCTTCAACACCATCCCACATAAAAGGCTGATCAACAAAATGAGTAGTCTGGGTATGGGGCACAAGGTGGTAAACTGGGTTAGGAACTGGCTAGCAGACAGGAAGCAGAGGGTGGTGGTGAATGGGATCCAATCAGGGGAGAGGGGGTGACCAGTGGGGTACCTCAGGGATCAGTCCTTGGGCCAGTCCTGTTTAATGCCTTCATTAGTGACATTGTGGTAGGACTGGAGGGAAAGGTCTGCCTATTTGCAGATGACACCAAGATGGAATACTCTGGACAGGCTGGAGAGAACAAGGAGGGACCTGGAGAAGCTTGAAAAATTGTCTGAAGTGTTGCAACTAAGGTTCAATTACAAGAAATGCAAAATTATGCACCTGAGATGAGGGAACCCTGGGGGGAGATACAGAATGGGGGGAGTTGCTAACTATCACCAAGGAAGAAAGGGACCTGGGGGTTATCATTTCTGATGAACTAAAGGTGTCTAAGCAGAGTACAAAGACTGCAGGGAGGGCCAGTGGCATGCTGGGGTGCATAAGCAGAGGAATTACTAGCAGAAGGCAGAAGGTGATGATGCCATTGTACAAAACACTCTTGAGGCCTCGCCTAGAGTACTGTGTGCAATTCTGGAGGCCGCTCTTTCGTAAGGACATTGATAGGGTAGAGGCGGTCCAGAGAAGGGTGACTAAGATGGTACAGGGCTTGCACCAGAAAAAAATATGAGATGAGACTAGGACCTTAATATGTACTCACTGTAGGAAAGGAGGGATCAGGGGGACATGATAGAAACATTCAAGTACCTTAAGGGCATTAACAAGGTGCAAGCGGGAGACATCTTCCAATACAAGAGATATACAAGAGCGAGGGGCCATGATAAGAAATTAGAAGGTGGCAGGCTGAGGGGAAATATGGGGATGTTTTTCTTCACAGAGAGGGTGGTGGACACATGGAATAGACTGCCACAGGAGGTGGTGGGGGCAAGCACAGTGGAGGGTTTTAAACATGCATGGGACAGGTATAAGGGGAATTAGAAGGTGGCAGGCTGAGGGAAAATGTGAGGATGTTTTTCTTCACAGAAAGGGTGGTGGACACATGGAATAGACTGCCACAGGCGGTGGTGGGGGCAAGTTCCTACAATAGAGGTGGGAAGGAGGGGTGAAAAGTCATTGACCAGGTAGAGTCAGAGGCCACAAACTAGTGTAGGGCTTTTGGTCAGACTGGATGAGCCTGGCGATCCTTATCTGTTGACAATTTCTTTGTTTCTATGTTTCTGTGTATATGGGGTTTGGGCCACAGATGCACTTTTTGAAGGCTTGGTGAAAAAATATTAATCCGTTCAAAAGTTATTAAAATTCAAAGTTTCCCATTATTTCCTATGGGCAAAGTTAAATGGCAGCCTCGAAACAACTTATTTTTGCCGTGAATGCATTTGTTGTTGTTTTGTTTTTTTTGCCACAGATACAGAAAGTTTTGTTGAGATTCCGCCATCTTGATTTCAGTTAGCGAGGCAAACAAATGTAAATATTTCAAAAAATAATACCAGATGGTAAACACCAACAGTTGTGTTTATCTAATCTGGGCCCGAGGAATCTGATTCTGGGGCTACTTTGCCCCAAAGATGGGCAGAAATATGTTTATTTTATCCACAGAATTTGTACTGCCACAAACTGCGGTACTATTTTCGTGAAACAAGGGGGTTTTGCCACAAATTGCGTCAAAAGGACTCAGTGTTTCATGAAACACCATTCCTTTTGTCGCACTTTGCAGCACAACTTTTTTTATCAGCACAGTGCCACCTGCAGAATCCAATGCTTCCAGATCTATGGGGATTCACATATTTTACGGAACTCATGGGCCAAAAATGGGATACGGGAAGGAAACCTTTATTTTGTAAAATATTCAGGGAAATGGCACGAAGATTTAAGACTAGGTTAAAAATGGCCAATGAGATTCTCGCAGGATCACAGATTTCACCCAGGCTGAGCCTAATTGGTTGAGAGACCCAGTCATACTCCAATTACACACTCACTGTGGTCTCTCTGTGCTGTAGTCTCACTGTGGAATGATGGTGCTGGGGATAAACTGTCACCTGCCTCTCGCGATTCTGGATTATAAGGATACCTGCTGCCAGCCTGAGAGATGAGAGGAGCCAGTACTACCACATGTTTTTGATGTTTTCCATTTGTCAGCTTGCTGGTTAAGTGCCTCTTCCATGACCCGATCAGCCGGCTAGGCATCAGAACTCATGACCTCAAGTGCAGCTGCAAGACCAAACCTGTCCGGCAAACGTGCAAAAACTCAACACCTCCACAGCTTTTTAGAAACTTAGAGCAGGTAAGCCAGCTCATAATGGATGAACACACAGCTTTGTAATCAATGCCCGGGAGCTGTGCTCCTTGCAGGGAGACCTTGGTGCACAATTTAATTGTATTCTGAGCATTCTTGGGAAATCGCCTTTTGGGTTAGACTAACCAGAGAATGGCTCCTTAACTTCAGGACATTTTCTTAGCCAAAATTTTAATCTTAGCTGTGGTGTGAACTAGTGCTGCTCATTACCGGTGTGTGTGTAGTTCAGACCAAGCCACGAAACTGATAACCTAGTGCAGATGCTGGTATATGGGGTAATCTGTGTGAGACTTTGGCAAAGGATGTGAAGGAGGTTGGCTTCAGAGGTAAAGAACCTCGAGTGCTGACATGCCTGAAACTAAATTATAAAAGGTATGCCATGCACTGTTGCTTGAGCACTGAGGGCTTTTCATTTATTTTAATTGTAAATGGTATAACATTCAGAGGAGCTGTATTTTTTACCTTTTTTTAAAATGAAGTATGGTGTCCCCCACCCTCCAATGTCCATGTTATGGTGGTTAGTGGCATTCCCTCCATGCTCCCTGTAGGCTGAAAATAAGAGAACCGTCCCTAGATGCCTTTTTACATTTTTTTCAGCTGTAAAAAAAGAAGTTCATCGCCAATTACCCCCACACCCCCACCTAACCTACCACTGTGCACCCACCTCCCCACACCCCTTTGACATTCCCACACACCCTCACTCACCTGAAGAGGTCCCAGGTTTGAGATCCGCTCTCTCAGTCAAAGACACATCTTGCTGCTGGAACCAGTGACTGCAATATGAGAAACTAAGGTAAATGCAATTCAATGTATTTCAATGGGAGTTTCAACTTTTATGCATAACTTTAGCATTTCTTGAGATTTTGAACCCAAATTTTCAACATGGCCTTTTGGGAACCCCACCTCATGAACGATATGACTGTCTTTATGCAAATCCTACTGGAAAGGTGATTCTGCAGTCGGTTGGCAAAATCATCTTTTCAATGGGATTTGTGTAACGACAATCATATTGTTCATGAGGTGGGATGTCCCAATAAAAGGCTATGTGAAAATTCAAGTCAAAGTATTACAAATAACGAGTTATGACCATTTGTGCAATTTAGCTACACACGCCAAAACTTTAGGAATTTAAAATATTTTGACCTCAAGTGTTTAACTTAGCTTCTTATTACCCCACCTCATGTGTGTCACAGCTGTCATTTTGCAAATCCTGGCCAAAATGTGTTTTCACACATATGGTATGGAATCGCATTGCGGTTGCACAGAGCTACGTTTTGGCAGTGATTTGAATATTTTCTGCACCAGGTACACTAGGTGGTGTAATACCATGGCTATGTTGACAATTGGGTCATTGTTGTCCTATAAATGGAAGCGCAAGGGTCAGAGGGCCCTGTGTTTCCACAGCTGTATACATACATGCATCTATGGAGGGATGGAAGTGCAGGTCCCAGAGGGCCCTGCGCTCCCACAGGCTAATAAGGATATGATTATGCTATCTCAAAAAGTAAGAACATTAGTTACAAAAACTCCATTAATGCATCAGTTAGGGTTAAAGGGTCAAAAGTAGGTAAATGTGGTGTTAGGGTTTCCAGCTCTAACACTCCACCCCAACCATGCACACATCAACTGGCATTGGTGGTGTGCCTTGGGATCGTCACCCCATTCTCCTATACTGTACACATCTCAGCTTATTTACTTATGGAATGGGGTGAGCATTACTGCTGACAACCCCAAGGCAGACCCCTGATGCCTGTTGGTGTGTGCAGAGTGGGGGTAGGGTGTTAGGGTTGGAAACCTTTAAACCACATTTCCCTGCTTTTGTCACTTCTACCTTAACTGATGCATTAACAGAGTTTTTGCAATGCAATATATATATATATATATATATATATATATAAACTACATTAATGTATCAGTTGGGGTTGGTATTAAAGTGTCAAAAGCTGGGAAGTTTGACGTTAGGGTTTCCAACCATAACTCCCCACCCCAACCCCCAAGCAGCAAAAGGACAAGACCACACAAGCAACCACAGACTACCATCATCAGATAAGACAAAAAACATACAACATTTGTCGCTGCAGATAGAAATCCACAATACCGGTGTATGCCTGGAACATCCTCCCAGCATAGGTGGTGGGGGCAAAAATGATAATGATATTCAAGAATGCATAAGGGAACCTTAGTGGTAAAATGTGGGGATGTGTAGATCAAATAGGATTCATGTGTTACAGTATGTAGGAAAATGACAGACTAGATGGGCCAAGCGGTCCTTTCAGCCTTTCTGTAGTCTCATGTATCCATGGACACTATAAAACATACATAAAATTGATGGGCCTGCACGTCTTCAGCTGCAGGTGTAAGACATACACACTGACCTCTGGCTGCAGAAGCACAGATGCCACAAAATCCATGATATGAAAAGTGGAGCAGTACTTCTGTCTGCAGAAGCAAAGTCCCCTGAGGGTCCTGTGCCTCTTCAGAGGTTTTCTATATGCAGGGGGGCTGCTGTTCTGGAGCCAGAAGTTGGTGTACTGTATGTCTTACACCTCTGGCTGAAGAGACACAGGACCTTCTTTTCTACAAAAAGGCTGGCCCCATGGGGCATAGGAAAAAGAAGTCTTGTAATTTGGGTATAACGGATTTGTATCTGGCTGGAGGATCCTGTTCTTCTGTATACAGAAGCAGTGTGGTGATTTCAGTATAGAAACACAGAAACAGTCTGCCGTTTTCCTACTCACCATAACAACGCAGACCCTACTTGATCTCTTGCTCCCCCCCTTTCCTTACCACTAAGGTTCCCTTATGCCTACCCCATGCATTCTTGAATCCTGTTACTGTTTTTGGCCCCCACCACCTATGCTGGGAGGATGTTCCAGGCATCCACTAGTATCGTGGATTCCTATCTACAGTGACAACCAAGTGTGTATATTTTGCAGTTTCCATGCCGCAGATAAAAATCCATGAAGGTAGCACATCAGTGTTACTGCATATGTGTCATCTGGAAACAGTTGTATGTTGTTTGTCTTACCTGATGATGGCTGTCTGTGGTTGCTTGTGTGGTCTGGTCCTTTTGCTGCTTGAGGGTTGGGGATGGGGAGTTAGGGTTGGAAACCCTAACGTCGAATTTCCCAGCTTTTGACACTATAATACCAACCCTAACTGATGCATTAACATAGTTTTTTTGCAATGAATTTCCTTACTTTTTGATAAAGTATAATCGTAGCCTTATTTGGTTATGGAGGGCCCTGCACTCCCATCTATTCATAAGTGTACATAGATTGTAACTGACCCACATTTCCCTGTGGGAGCACAGGGACCTCTGGGCCCTGTGCTGCCATAACTCCATAATGGTATCCATATGTCCATATGGGAGCACAGCCATGCATGCATATTGTAATTGTCCCTCATTTCTGTGTGGGAGCACAGCGCCCTCCAGTCTCTACACTCCCTTCAGTCCATAGTGAGTGGTTGCCATCTATGCCTGAGGGTACTGTGCTCCCATCAGTCCATAGTGAGTAGTGATAGCACAGGGTCCTCTGGGTCCTGTGCTCCCACCCATGCCTACTATAATTGTCCCTCATTACCATATGGCAGCATGGGGCTTACTAAGCCCTGCACTCCCATCAGTACACAGTGACTGGTGGGAGCACTGGGCCCTCCAAAACAGTACTGCTGACACGCTGAGAATGTACACCACGGTATCAGTCACCTTTGCCCATTCATTACAATTCACCAACAGTTTCAAACAAAGCCTGGAAACATGCAAAACGGCTTTGTACACCTAAAGATGCACTAAAATGCAAGTCGTAGCAAGTCCATATCTCGAAGCATTTTCAAGATATAGCTGCCAAAAGGTACCCCAAAAATTACCGTGCTATCCTATGGGATGTGCTAAAACTTCAAAGTCTTACAACTATGCAGCGCAGTAATATTTTTCCACCAAACCACTAAAAGCCACATCTGTGGGGCAAGCCCTTTGTACGCTGAAAATTTCAGTGCAAAATTCGAAACCGTTTTTTTTGTTAAGAAATAACAAATGTTTATTTACTGTTCAAACAGTAAATGGTTATTTACCGTTCGAACAGTAAATTTCAAACAGTAAATAGTTATTTACAGTTTGAATAGTACAGTTTGAACAGTACATGGTTATTTACAATTCAGTCTGTCTTGCGGCTATCACAAGCATTTGTCAATGCCGAATGTTTGCTTGCTGGCATTGGCATTGGTGGGGTGTGCCTTTGGGTCGTCAGGCATAACAGCCACACCATTTTACCACACCCTACCCCTCAGACACCGACAAATGTTACGGTGTGCCTTGGGGTCTTTGGCCCTTATGCTCACCCCATTCCATCAGGAAATACGGTGAGATGGGTACAGTATAGGAGAATGTGGTGAACTTTGGGGCTGAAGAGTCCAAGGCACACCTCAATACCTCTTACTGGCTGCAGGGTGTGGATGAGGGTGGAATGGTATGAGCATTACAGGCGACAATCCCAGGTCACACCCATGATGCCTGTCAGTCTCTACAGGGTGGGGCGTTATGGTCGGAAACCCTAATGCCTCAGATGTTCATTGGTATTTTCACTCCAAATTTTCAACATGGATTTTTTGTGACCCCCACCTTATGAACAGTGGTAATATCAGTTTGTTAGCCGAAAGCTGATTTTGCACAGTGACTATAGCATTTGGCACCACAGGTGCGAAAACACATTTTGAACAGGATGTGAAAAATGACAGCTGTACTGTTCATGAGGAGGTGTAAAAAATGGCAATGTTGAAAATCTGCAGTGAAAATAGTAAAAAAAAACTGGTGAAGTCACGAGCGTGTGTAGAAACTAACACCCTTAATGTAATTACTTTGGGGATTTTTTACAGCAGATTGTCATCACGGGCATTTTGGGACCTCCGCTCATGAACAGTGTCACTGTCATTTTCTAATCTGTTCCAAATAGTGATTTCCCACAGCGACCACACATTTCTGCGCAGAAAGTGTGAATACACATTTCGGCCATGTTGTGAAAAATTATAGCTGTACTGTTCATAAGGAAGTGTGGAAAAATGCTAGTGGTGAAAATCTGGACTGAAAATATTACAAATTCATGAACTTATGAGGTGCACAGAAACAGCGCAATGCTCACTCGTAACACAGTCATTTTATGGACTTTTGTCACCAAATTTTCAACACAGCCATTTTAAGACCTCTGCTCATGAACAGTGTCACTGTGATTTTCTTAATCTGTCCCAAACAGATTTCGCACACCGACTGCGCCATTGTGCGCTACATACGTGGAAAAACATTTTGGAGGAGATGTGAAAAATGACAGCTGTACTCCTCATAAGGAGGTGTGGTAAAATGGCAATGTTGAAAATCTGGAGTGCAAATGTTAAAAATATGTGAACTTACGAGCGTGCGTAGGAACTGCTCAACGCACGTTCGTAAAACAGTCATTTTTGGGAATTTTTTCACCACATTTTCAACATAGCCTTTTTAAGACCTCTGCTCATGAACAGTGTCACTGTGATTTTCTTAATCTGTCCCATTGATTTCACACACCGACTGCACCATTGTGCGCTACATGCACGGAAACACATTTTGGGCAAGATGTGAAGAATGACAGCTGTACTGCTCATAAGAAGGCGTGGTAAAATGACAGTGTTGAAAACCTGGAGTACAAATATTAAAAATTTGCGAACTTACGAGCATGCGTAGGAACTGTGCAACGACGTCAGGGCCAGTATTTTGAATTTTTCCAAAATTTTTCACCATAGGGTTTTGGGGACTACCCTGATGATTAGACACTGTCATTTTCAGCACATCAGTCCCAAAAGGTGGTTTCACACAGTGAACACGAGATCACCTTTCAGGACCGAATAACAAAATGACAGTGCAAGAATTCATGAGGTGGGGTCCCAAAAACCCCATGTTGAAAATTTGGTGAAAAAATTCCCCAAAATGCCTGAGATATGCATCAAAGTTGAAAAACACCCTATTTATTCCATTACACAGCTTACTGGCGCCGGACTCTGGAGGTAAGTATGGGGTGAGGGAGAGGTGTGGGGAGGCAGGGTGCGCAGAGGGTGGGCGCAGGTGGGGGGGTCAAGAAAGTCAGTGAGGGAATGTTTTTTCTTTCTAAGTTTTTTTTTCTTTTAGAAAGACGATGCGGGACATTTGCCACACTGGGGTGGGCTCCCAGCGTGGCAGCTGGAAGTTTTTTGGAGGGGCAGCAGAGCCGCCAGGGGATTGGGCACCCCCATCGGTCATAGAGAGGTTTGTCACCCTAGGGTGGGCTCCCAGCGTGGCACCTGGAAGTGTGTTGGGGGCAGCAGATGGACATTTGCCATGCTGGGATGGGCTCCCAGCGTGGCACCTGGAAGGCTGTTTGAGGGGGCAGTGAAACTGACAGGGAATTGGGCACCCCCGTCATCCTTGCAGATTTTTGTCATGCTGAGGTGGGCTCCCAGCATGGCACCTAAAACTCTGTTGGGGGAGTGCAGCACAGCCGACGGGGGATTGGGCACCCCCGTCGGCCATACTGTGTTTGGAGGGGGAGTGCGTGAGCACGCTGGGGTGGGCTCCCAGCGTGTTACTTGTTTGGGGAGGGAGAGGAGCTGTCTATGACAGTTCTTTCACTGCAGTTCTGACCTGTAGGCACTTTGCATACTGCCGACGCAGTATGCAAATTACCTACACGCTGCAGTGCTTTTCTTTAAACTGTACACTGCTGTATTTGAAAACGCTGTCATAGACAGCTCTTACATTCATTGGCTTAGGCTGCCTGCAAAAGCAGCAGGGCATTGAAGTCGAGGCACACCTATGAATTCTCGTATGGTGGCACTATGTTTCTTGTGCATGCGTGCAAGCAAACATAAAAATCATTTTAATTCAAAAATGGTAATACATTTTCACACCAAACCATCCAAAGGCACACCCTTGGCATACACACCATCAACCATAAAAATTTCAGACAAAAATGTCATTCTGTGTGGGCTGTAGATGATGGCAAAAAAAATCCCATGTTATCCTATGGGGGAAAAAAGTAATTTCTTCTCCTTTTAGTCACTTTAGCATTAGGGCTGACAACCCCAAGACACACACCTATGCCTGTAGCTGCATGCAGGGTGGGGCTGGGGTGTTTGGGTTGGAAACCCTAACACAGCATTTCCAAACTTTAGTCGCTGGAACCCTAACTGATGCATTAACAAAGTTTTTTGCCAAGAAAATATGTATATATTAAGGACAGTTGTACCAAGACTTCTATGTTAAATTCAAAATTCTGTACCTTAATAACTTTGGCATTGTTTGATGAAATAGTGCAAACTTTGGCAAGTGTGGTCGTTCTGCCAGTGTCTCGAGATGTGGAAAGTTTTGTGACTGTATCTTGTATGGTTTTTAAGATATGGGGTGGTAAAAAAATGGAAAAAAAACACTTTTTTCTCATTGGTTAACATGGTATTTTTTGCCCTCATTTACAACCCAGAGGGAATTAAATTTTTGAAATTGGGGGTCTGTGCTCAGAGAAATACTATTTGTGCTTCTGCCATCTTGTTTTTTTTTTTTCTTTTAAAAATGTATTTCTAAAGAAATCATACTTGGTTAGGAATGACTAAGACCTGTATTTAGGTCTCAGTCACATGCTTAGTAACATTATTGTATTATTATTTAAAAATTTTTGAGTCAAGTATGTCTTTTTGGGGTGAGAATCATATCACCCGTCACTCACTTTGTGAAGGATCAATCGACTGGAAAATAACTGTTTGAAGTTCTTTACAGTTCAAACTTTACTGTTCAAACTGGAAAGACTTTGAAGAGTAAAGGTCCATGACAGTTCAAACTGTCATAGCTCCCTGGTGTCTAGCTGCACCCCCTACACCCTGATTTCCATCCCCTAAATAAAACTCTATAAATTTTCTGGTAGCCTTAGTGGTTCCTCCCCTGTTCTCCTATCACCGCCCCCCTCCATTCTGTGTATCATTGCTGTGCCTTTTTTTTTTTATCACAGCTGCTTTATCTTCTCTGCAACGTGACCAGCTTGGGTCATCCATCCATCGGCCCTGCCCACCCGGAGAGCTGGGTGGCTCATACCCCTACTCAGGAGGGTCCGGGATGGCCGTCATGCCATCCTGCTGGTGGGCCCCCTCTGCTACTCCTAGCAAGGACAGCCCTGAATCCTCCCTGATGGGACTCCTTGCAAGTCCTATGGGCAGCGCAGGGCACAGCCATCAAGCAGCATGGTCGCGCCCAGCCTTTTTCCTCCAATTTTTCACTCACGGGACGTGGATATGCAATGATAACAGGCACTGCATGCCAACGTCTGCCACTCCTACCCCAACTTGAAAAACCTAAGTAAGCAGTGCCGGACCATCATACGACATCATATGACACAATGCTGTATCTAGGAAATACAAAATCACACATACCCCCCCATAATGCAAAGCATCATGGGCTGTATATGTAAATCACCACAAAATATTATGCTGATTCAACTTTAAGCAGAAATGCATGGTGCTGAAAGGCCTCTCACACAGACTGCAAAGGATGCCAACAGAAGACACAGACATGTGTTTCGTCCTACCAGGACTCATCAACATGTCTCATCTGCATGACACCCCAGTGGAATGAACCAGCTACCCTAAGTTGGTCTATCTGGGTTGAGTTGTGGTGAGCCCAATAAAAACATATATGAACACCAAAGCACTACGTTTTAAGCAATCAAGCTTATTTAATGAACAAAATAAAATTTTAATTTGATTAAAGAAGTGAAGCATTTCAGTAAATTATGAAAAGTGAAGTAAAGTAACTCATACTGCTTATGTACCTGTGCTAAAAACCAAGCAAATTCAGCACAGAAGATTCCCTGCAATATTAGTTCAGTACAGTAAATTACTGTGAATCCTGAGAATCCAATGATGCAAAGAAGTCAGTAATTTTACTCTGGACTCCCTCCTTCTGGAGGTACGGTCTCCAAAGTCTCTCTGTTGATGCCAGCACATCCCAATCTGGCTGGATTTCAGCATTTTGTTCCATTGCGCATCAGAGAGTTAACAGAGCTGCGCATATGTCTGTGTGTCACCTTTGCTTCCTCCAGCTCATCCTCGCCACCTTCTAAGTCTGGTTCCTCATCTGCTTGTTCTGGTCGCATAGCTGCAATGACTTCATCATCATTGAGGGGTTGTTGTTGTTCCCCATCACCAAGGTGACAAACTTCAGAAAACTCAGTCGAAGTTAGACCTGGTGGAGGCAGGGGATCTTGCTCATTTATTTCTACACCCAGGCCAATGGTCAGACAACTCTGGCTTCCAAAAGCCAGCTTTTTTGAAACAGTGTTTGATTGTGGTGTGGGTTATAAAGTCCCAGGACATTTTCAGGAGTCTCACCACTTCTAGCAAAGTGATCTGCTTAATGCGTTGACTGGCAGTGAAGTCAGAGCTAGTGTCTAGTGCTTCCAGCACTTTTATTCCCATATGCAGCGGACATACTGTTGCTGTACAGAGAAGATTATCCCCTGATCTAGGGGTTGAATAATACATGTAGTGTTGGGAGAAAGGAACACTAATTTGATGTTGCTAAGTCCAGGGACGGCAGGGTGTCCAGAGAAAGTATCAAGGATTAGAACAATCTTACGACATCTGAGGCTTCTGTCCCATGTTCTCATCCATTCACAAAAGATGTCACCCATCATCCAGGCTGTCTTGTTTGCCTTGTAGATGAGGGGGAGGTGTCGGATCCCTCAAAAGCAGCATGGCATTTGAGACTTGTCTATGATAAGCAACTCTTTTTTTTTTTTCCACTGCTGTCCATATTCCAGCGTGCTAAAAGTGAAATGTGTTCTTACGCTTTCTTTTGGCCAAGGACAGATTCAATTTTAAAGGTCAAAGTTCCGTAGTCGACACACCAGAAAAAAACACCAGCCTCATCAGAGTTAAACACATTGTGTGCCTCACAGCCATCGAGTAGCCAAGGGAGAACATCAGTGATCCACTGTTCAGTGCTGGCAGCATCTGTGCTCAGTTTTTTCCATGGCTTCAATGCAAGCCATTGTTATGCCTGGCTTTCCATCATCCCAACCACCCTTCAGAAGGAGAAAAGTCAGTTTTTCTTAAAGCAGTGACCAATTGTTCGGTTTTTTTAGAAAGCAGTGGGCCATTAATGAGAGCATTCCTACTCCTGGCATTCTCAAACCACCATTAGAAAGTCTACTCCACCTCTCTGTCCTTCCCCCCCCTTACATTTCTTGGTAGGGTTACAGTTCGAGTGCCACTGTCGAAAGATTTCTTCTCGCTGGTGGAGCAAATCAGCAATTGACGATTTCGGCAGTTTTAAATGTTTTGTGATATGACACTGGCTCATTTTTGGCAGTGTCTATTTTGTTAAGCAGCTCCATTTTCTTATTCACTGAAAGAGCCTTGCATTTCATACTGGAGCTAGCTGCGGCCATTGCCATGCTGTACAGTAGCCTGCAATGAGTGATGTGAGTAAAAATGTCTTACACCTGGTTAACACACCTTTAAGTGCTGACACGGTGATCACCTGATTAATTGGTTTGATAATGACAATTAACGACAGTTAAAGACATTTAACAGATGGAAAAACATTATCGTAGTGGCACATAGAGGGCATATATTGCTGTTCAAAATGGATATAATAGTGGGCTTTTAACGATCGTTGTAAACGACGGAGTTAATATTGCCTACATATACTATGGCAAATGGTAAGTGCATACTGCTCGCTGTACCTGACTGCCCATTTTAACCACAGATGCTGTAAGTGGTGGATACTGTAGTATAAAAAATCCCTCAGAGTAATGAGTGCTGAGTAAAATATGAATAATAATTTCTTTACATTCAATTAGCTTAAGAAATGCACAGAGAACTTTTACTTTGTGGCTATAACAAGAGAGGAGTATCACTGAGATTATGTTCAACATTCTCCCTCGATTGCAGTCCCTGTATAATGGTGTGTCAGTGATCCCTACACCCTCCGATCACTGTTCCCATGCTGCCTTTTCCCTGGTGTCTAGTGGCACCCCCCATGTCTATTCCTGAAGCAAAGAAAACCATCCTTTGTTGTGTTTTTATTCTTTTTTCACCTGCAAAAGCAAAAACAGTCCTGCACCAATCAGCCCCCCTACCCCTACCTCTCACTCAGCACCCATCACCCCCACCCCACACACACACCCTCACTCACCTGAACAGGTCCCAGGTTCGAGATCCACTCTCCGATCGAAGACACGTCTTGCTGCTGGAACCGGCAACTTCAATATGAGAAACAAAGGTAAATGTGGTTCAATGTATTTCAATGGGATTTTAAACTTTGATGCATAACTCAGCCATTTCTTAACATTTTGGCACCAAATTTTCAACATGGCCTTTTGGAAACCCTACTTCATAAACAATATGACTTTTATTATGTAGCTCCCTTCTGAAAGGTGATTTCACAGTCAGTTGGGGATTTTACCTTTAGGGCAGGATTTGAAAATATTTGCTGACCTTGTTCATGAGGTGGGGTCATAAGAAGGTTATGTTGAAAATTTGGGGTCAAAATATGAAAAAAATGGCAAAGTTACACCGATTCATTGCAATTTTGCTATGCACGTTCGTAAAATTGGAATTTTTTATATTTTGACCCCAAATTTTCAACATGACCTTCTCATTACCCCACCTCATGTATGTCACAACTGTCATTTTTCAAATCCTGGCCAAAATGTGTTTTTGCACCTGTGGCACGAACTGCCATTTCAGTTGCGCAGAAGTACATTTTGAAGGGGATTCAAAATTTTTCTGTGCCTGGCACATGAGGTGGGGTAATAAGATGGCAATGCCGAAAATTTGGTCACTGTTGTCCTATAAATGGAAGTGCAGGGCCCACAGGGCCCTGCATTTCCACAGCTACAAACATATATGCATCCATGGAGGGATGGGAGTGCAGGGCCTGGAGGGCCATGTGGTACCACAGGCAAATAAGGATACAATTACACTATCTCAAAAACTAAGGAAATAAATTGCTAAAAACTTTGTTAATGCTCTAGTTAGGGTTAAAGTGACAAAAGTAGGGAAATGTGGTGTTAGGGTTTCCAACCTTAACACCACACCCTCACCCTGCACACAACAACAGGTGTCAGGGGTGTTCCTTGGGATCATCAGCCCTAACACTTACCCCATTCTCTTATACTGTACCCATCTTAGCTTATTTACTTATGAAATGGGGTGAGCATTAGGGCTGATGACTCCAAAGCACACCCCAATGCCTGTTGGTGTGTGCAGGGTGAGAGTGTTAGGTTGGAAACCCTAATGCCACATTTCCTACTTTGTCACTTTAACCCTAACTAGAGCATTAAGTTTTTGTAATATATTTTATATATATATATATATATATATATATATATATATATATACAGTTGCGTAAGAACTTACCATAACAGTAGATTTTCTACAGAATCTCTTACAGCAGGTCATAACATATAGGAATGTCCAGCCACAGGTGTCATTTCCTCTAGATGATTTCTCAGCAGTCAACTTGGAACCACCCCCGATGGAACCACGTGTTGTGTCCTGGTATGTATAAAAGGGAGAGGTCCCAGAAGTTCCTTGGTTCTTTTCCACCTCAGTTACCAAAATGAGAATATGATCTATCTGGCCTCCGAGATGAACCAAGGAGGAAAAGGGAGCAGTCTAATATCTTTAGGAGAGAATAGGAGCATGTCCTCCTCCTGGAGTAGGAAGCCGGGGGGCAGAATGCTCTGCTGCAAGAGATTCTCTCTAAGATCTACTGTTACAGTAAGTTCTTATGCAACTGTACTATCTTCATCTAGGAAATCTCTTGCAGCAGGTCATAACATATAGGAATGAGTCCTCAGCAGCTGGGATGCACAGGGGAAGAGGTAGTGAGAATAAACTTAAGGCAACAGGCCTTGGAGAAAGGCCCATCTAAAATTAGTTTGCTTTTTAGAAGCAATGTCCAGGCTGTGATGCTTAGTAAATGTATGTACAGTAGATCAATCACTGAAACACCTCTAAAGCATGCCACTGAGGCAGCCATGCCCCTCATGGAGTGAGGTTTCATCACCCCAGGGGGTGGCTTATCATAATTTTTATAACAAAAAGTAATGCAGTTGGCCAACCAAGTGGACAAGCACTGCTTGGAAACAGGAACGCCCTCTTCCCCAGGGGTGTTGCTCAGACTCATGCACTTGTTTTGTGTGAAGAAGATAATATCGTAATATTCTATGTACATCTAAAGTGTGGAGCAAAGATTCTTCTGGAGTAGTAGGCTCCGCATAATACACAGGTAAGTGTATGGTTTGATTCACATACCACTTTGGAAGTAATTTAGGGTTGGTACATAAAAAGACTATCCTTGTGGAAATTCAGGTAGGGTTACTTGCAAATCAGTGCATGTAACTCCAATATACAACAAGCAGATGTAAATAATCACCACCCAAAAAAAGGAGTTTTCCAGGAGAAATAATGTAGCTCGAAGGAGGCTACGGGTCCAAAAAGACCTAGTGTCAGTTTTTCAAGAATAAAATTCAAGTCCCAAGAAGGAACAGGTTCCCTAATAGGGGGCATGAGATGAAGAATGCTTTTCAAAAAGGTCTTTATAATGTATTTGAGTCAAATATTTGTCATCCACAGGCAAATGAAAGGCCAAAATGGCTGATAAATGGACTTTAACGGAGGAATATTTGAGACCACCATTCGACAGGAAGAGCAAATAATCTAGAATGTGCTGCAGAGGGCAAGCATATAGGTCCAAATTGTGACTTTTAGCCCACAAGGAAAACCTTTTCCACTTCATGGAATAGGAAGATCAGGTAGACAGTTTATGGGCTGTCTGGAGGCTTCCATAACTTGTGGGGAGACCTGGAACCTGGAGAGAACTAAGTCCTCAGGAGCCAGGCATGCAGATACAGGGAGCAAAGGTCTGGGTGCAGGAGAGAACCCCTGGCCTGAGATAACAGAGCAGGGCAGATGGGAAGAGTTAGAGGGTCCAGGACTGTCAATTGTAGTAACAATAGGAACCAGACCTGTCTCGGCCACAGAGGCACAATGAGGATCATGGTAGCCGTGTCCCTGAGAAGTTTGAGTAGAACTCTGAATGAGAGGGAAGATGTAAAGAAATTTTCCTTTCCAGGAATAAGATAATGCGTCCAGCCATAAAGTTCCAGGATCTGACACGAGTGAGTAATAGCAAGACCATTTTGCGTTTAGCAGAGAAGCAAACAGATCCAACTCCAGGTGGCCCCAGCACAGGAGGATGTCCTATAGAACTTCCTGGAGGAGTTCTCATTCATGAAAAGTGGATCTGCTTAACGCATCTGCAAGAGTGTTCTTGACTCCTGGGACATGTACCACAATAAGGTGGATACCTTTTTGGATTGCCCAGTACCATACTCTCATGAATTTCCTGCTAAGGGGATAAGAATAGGTTCCCCTTTGTTTGTTCAGATAGTGAACCACTGTTGAGCTGTTCGATTGGATCTGGAGACAGCCCCACAGAAGAAGAGTCTCGAAGGCCTGCAAGGCAAACAGGACCATTCTCATTTCTAAGTTTTTATATTGATGTGGAGGCGAACTTCCCCTACGGTCCAAGTCCCTTGGGTGTGAACTGCTTCCAGATGGGCACCCCAACCGAGCAAGGAGGCATCTGTTGTCAGAATGAAGCAAGGGATCATGGACTGGAAAGGGACACCACACAACAGATTGCCCAGGGACATCCATCAGTGGTGACCAGAAAGGACACGAGTACTGAAGCTTCCAAACAATTTTCTTTCTGGTCCCACTAGACCCTCAAAGTCCACTGAAGGACCCTCATGTGTAAATGTGCATGAGGGACTATGGAAATGGCAGCTGCCATATGACCCAAGAAGTCGAGGTAGTCCCGAGCTCAGACATACAGACCGGTCCCTAGTTGAGATGCCAGTGTGATCAACTTGACTGCACAATCTCTGGGGAGAAAAGCCATCCCTTCAGAGGTATTTAGGACTTCCCCTGTGTACTGGAGACCTTGGGTGTGATCTGTGATGTGGACAGCCATTTCTGAGTGCTGTATCATTGTTTTTTAATATAAAATGTATTACTGACTGTCTCTGCTGAAAATCTGGTGCTTTAGGAGTGACCTCACCCCCCCGCCCCAGGTTTCAGCTGAAAGATGAAAGCCATGAGAAATTGCTGAACCAGCATGTGAGATCACACACACACACAGGTTTTAGAGACAATGTGTTACATGGAAGGCCTTAATCAAGGATTTTATTTATTTATTTATTTAGCTTTTGTTGACCGGGTAAGTGCACTAGACAAATCCTGCCTATTTTCAGGCACGACCCGGGGAAGGGGGATACAGATGAATGCCAACTGACCTTGAAACAGATTAAGCTGTTGGTGGTATTTTTTAGTGAATGAGGGAAATTTGGCCAGGACACCGGGGAAATTCCCCTACTCTTTTCGATAAGTGCCATGGGATCTTTAACATCCACCTGAACTACCACCAATCCAGGCAGATGGGACCTCGGTTTAACGTCTCATCCGAAAGACGGCACCTCAGAAATGCAGCACCCCTCTCGTGCTGCATTACAGTGTCAGTACTGGGATATTAACCAAAGTGCCAGATGTGGGAACTGAACCCACGGCCCTCTGATCTCCCGGCCTCAGAGGCGAGTATGCTACCTACTGAGCCACTGACACTGACAGGATCTCCTGTTTGTCTGAGTTAATTGCAGCTGTAGTTGCTAAGATGGAAGATCATATCCATTTTATGATGGAAGGAAAACCCAGGTTATTACACAGGAGTACGAAATCATAAAGATGCTTTCATGTCCTGGAAGCGAGAAACTTATTATGAGATCAAAGAAGTGTCATTTGAAGGGCTTGAGTCATGCTGAAGATTGCAGTTTAATACTTTGAAAAGACATCCTGTTTTTGTATAAGATATATATATTTTTATATATAATCTGACAGAGGAGGAGCTAGATGACCTCACACAAGAAGGGGTTGGCAAATGCAGTTTGCTTAAGGAATATTTTGTTTTACTTCAGAAACTTTTTATCTAGACTCTGACAGGGACACATATATGAGCACTTTCAAACAGGTATTTAGAAAGAGAGTCAAATCTAAGTACTGTAAGTAGGAATGTGCACTGTTTAAACCTTGTTCTTTTAAAAGATCTGTATGTCTTGTGATATAAGAGTTCTGTATTTTGTGTTTTACATATTTTTATCTATTTTAGTAAAACTCTTTTTAGAGCATATTTGGTCTGTCTTTGAATTTCTTTTATTTGTAAGAAAAGTATATATGGCTATAGCAGACATTATACATAAGCTTGAATGGTGGTACCAAACTGGAAAGAGAAGCGTTTTAAATCTGAGGTCTTTATTAAAGTTTTTAAGGGTTCATCTCTGCATACCTGGTTAGGTGCCCATAGGCAAAGATTTCTGGCCCCCGAAGACAGAAATATCTCAGCCTGTGCATTGGGTATGCTAGAGGTTCACAGTTTGAATCCCTCCAAGACTTGAGACCAAAGGTTGATCCGAACTCACAAAACAGACAAGAGGGTTACCTTATTCTGTTAAACTGTTCACAAGACTGCACTCGGAGGTTGGCACTTTGGGAGTAGAGGGCCTGACCTGCTGGGTGGGTTTGTGACATGATCCATTTTGGATTTTGGCATGTTGATTGTTATTTTCACAGAGGAGAACATCTGAAGTGTATGGGACAAAGTGGTCACCAACTGAGGGCTGGAAGGAGTTTTGAGAAGCCAATCATCCAGGTAGGGAAAGACATATAGGCTAGGGCTATGCGAAAACCTTTTTTTGAATATTCGGCTGAATATTCGGTATTCGGTTGCCAAATATTCGGTATTCGGCCAGTAACATAGTTAATAAGAACCAGAGCCCTCCCTCTTCTCCTAGCCCATGCAAACAGCAAAACCCCCAGACCCCCACCCTCTGTCAAAAAAGCATCCTCCTTCCCCCCAGCACCCACAAGTTTTTTTTTGTCATAAATGCCCCCAATAAAATAGTAATACAAATTGCAGGTATCAGGTGACCGTGGCACTACCGACTCACTTCCATGGTTGATGTGTAAACTTCTGTGCTCTGTCTTTACTAGGAGTAAGGTGGCTAGTTCCTGTCTTTTTTTTTTTTGAAACAGTGTTTCCCGAATACCAGATGAATAGTGAACTATTCGTTATTCAGAATCCGAATAACAAATAGTACATTATTCGTGGTATTCAGGAAATAATATTCAGGCTGTTCACAACCCTAATATAGGCCTTCCCTGTGGAGAGCTGCTGCCGCAACCACAAGGCACTTCATGAAGACCCAAGGGGGGCTAGAACAAACCCAAAGGGAGGGCTCTGAGCTGATAGTGATGACCTAGAAAACAGAAATGGAGAAACCGTCTGTGAGCTGGATGCATTAGGATTTGAAGATAGGCACCTTTCATGTCCAGAGAACAGAGCAAATCCCCTTTGTTTAGAAGGGGTGTTAGAGTTGGAAGTGTCACCATCCGTTACTTTTTGTACTGTGGGTAGATATTGAGAAAGGATAATCTATCCAAAACGCGTTAGGTGATATAGCACTTTTATACTTAATAAAAGTTTATAATTTACTTGAAGAGCCCAGTGGTATTTGAAGATGGGTAAGAGTGCTCTGGTTTTTGTTTTGCATCAGAGATTGAGGAATCTGAGATCCAGAATGGGAGGTAAATCCCCTGTCCACTCTGGGACCAGTAAAAAGTGAGAGTAGAAGCCCTGACCTGTTTGTGGGTGGGGAATGGGTTCTATGGCATTTTTGGGCAGAACAGCTTGAATTTCTTCTGCTAAAGCTGATTCTTGGTCTGTGTGGGTAATGAGAGGCCCAAGTGGGCAGGTGGGGTGGGATCTCTTTTAAATCCAAGGTGTGACCTGAGTGAATGAGCTGAAGGACTCATACATCTGAGGTTATCTCTCAACACACTTAGAGATGCAAGGAAAACCTGCCCCCGACAGCCATGGGATGGACCTCTAATCCAATGGGCAAGGAGGGGCCCTCAAGCAGTAGGCTGTCCCTGCTGGGAGGCAGCGGGGACATAATGGGTCATCTTAGAGTTGGCATGGGGACCTGGCAAGGAGACCTGGACCTTTCTTTTATTATTGGGTTGCCCTCTTGGAACACCCCATCTTCTGTTCGCAGGTCTGCAAAAATTCTCTCTGTAATAGGGTTTAGCAGGGGTGTTAAGTATTGTTTATGGTTTTCATTACAACTGTTTCTTTACTGACAATGAAAAATCCCCCTTCTATCTTTACCTGCTCATCAGGGAAATCTCTTCTGCTTGCCATGACAGTGAGATAACATAGTCTCTGGCTGTAGAAGAGGCCTTTTCTCTGTGTGTGTGTATGTGTGTGTACAGCATGTTAGGAGAGGAACATTCTGCCAGTGGAACTGAGCAGACTTTTGAATCTGTGTATTCCATGGTAAACATTCCATGATAAACATTCCATATCTTGAATCTTGATGCCAGCAAAGGACAAACTTTGTCTAGCAGTAATACGATGATATTATCAATTACATCATTTGCAGTGGGCGGAAGGACTATTTTATCATAAATACACACAAGTAAATCTATTGTTTCTAAACCTGAAGTGAGTCTGTTGCATAAAACAATGGGCTGCAGGGGGGGCATCCAACAGCGGGGGTGGGCATCCTGGTGTCAGGTATAAATAATAAATAAACAAAGGACTAGGGCATGGTGATCAGAAGGTGGGGGATGCCACTAAACCCCAGAGAATATATGGGGACAGTGATCAGGGAGTGAGGGGTGTCACTAGACACCAGGGAAAACGGGGGCTGCAAATGATGTCATTGATGATGTCATTGTAATACTGCTGGAAAAAGTTTGTCCTTTGCTGCATCAAGATTCCAAATATGGAATGTTTATCATGGAATATTTACCATGGAATACATGGATTCAAAGGACCTGAAAAAGGGCCTCAGTCCAGGTTCCTTACCCAGTTAACAAATGAAAAATATATATACAGGTATATATATTGTGGGGGCATGTGTGATTTTGTATTTCTTTGAAACTTGGCTTCCTGGGGGTAACCATTGCCTGAGTGCTTGCGCACAGAGGTTCTTTGTCTTTTAAATTGTTTTTTGTTTTAATTGGGTTCACCACAACATAACCCAGATAGACCATCTTAGGGTAGCTGGTTCGTTCCACTGGGGTGTCAAACAGATGAAGCATACTGATGAGTCCTGGTAGGATGAAATACGTATCTATGTCTTCTCTTGGCACCCTTTGCAAACTGTATGAGAGGCCTTTCAGCACCATGCATTTCTGCTTAAAGTTGAACCAGCATAATATTCTGTGGTGATTTGCATATGCAGCCCATGATGCTTTACATTGTGGGGGCATGTGTGATTTTGTATTTCTTTGAAACTTGGCTTCCCAGCCAAATGCCCTTTGGGGTAACCATTGCCTCAGTGCTTGCGCACAGAGGTTCTTTGTCTTATATATACATATATATGAACATGCTTTTTCCAACTGTAAAAAGTTTTTAAAAAAGGAGCCCATTTTATAAGTGCAATAAGACACTCTGGGGATGTGCATGGAACAGATTTTACTGCACTTCCAGGGGCTGAACACACTCAGCCTGTGGCCTTGTGCCTCACTATGCCCCTGAGCGTGCAGTAAAATCTGTTCCATGCACATCCCATTGTGTCTTATTGTTTATATATATATATTAGGGCTGAGTAGCCTGTTTAATGTTAAACCTCAAATTTTGCACTTTAATAACTTTGCAACCAATCAATGGATTTGCACAAAATTTGATACGCACTGTCCTGTGGGGTAGATCTCTTGACAAGGTAAGTTTTGTTCCAGTTGGACATGCAGATTCTAAGATCCAGATAGTGCAAAAACCTTAAAAGTCACCACTTTTTGCAGTTTTTTCTTGATTGTCTTGTGTCCAAAGGATGTGGAATTTTGGTGTGATTTTTTATGGTAGACAGAACTTAGGTAACAGAACTGCCAGTGTTTGTTTAGTGAAAAAATATTAATCTGTTGCAAAGTTATTCAGTTTTTAAGTTCCCATTATTTCTTATGGGAAGATCACTTTCCAGGATAGAGGTAAAAAGTTTGACAAGTATTTGTTCTTGTGAAAAATTATTCATTCCTGCGAGATCCATTCCTCTTTCATGAGGAAAAAATCCTTTTCTGTGAGGGAAAAATCCTTTTTCCCGAGCCGCCATTTTGTTTTTTTTTCCACAAACTAAAAAGCATGGAAAATATATAGAAAAAATGTTGTCATTTTACAAATCAAACACCAGAACCCAGCTAAACAGGCCCCGTTTAGCTAGATTCTGGTGTTTGTTTTTCACATTTAGGGCCAGAAATACGTTTTCTGGGCACCCGATATCCCGGATGCCCAGTTTAGTGAGAGGAGCCTTCTGCAGCCGCAGATGAACTCCTGCTGCTGGTTGCAGTGTGAGTTGTGAGCCTTCGTTTCCCTAGTGTCTAGTGGCACCCCTCACTCCCTGATCACTGTTCCTGTATATTCCCTGGGGTCTAGTGGCACTCCCCACCCTCTGATCACCATCTCCTAGTCCCTTGTTTATTTATTATTTATACCGGATGCCAGGATGCCCACCCCCACTGTCAGATGCTCCCCCGCCCATTGTTTTAAGCAACAGATTCACTGCAGCTTGCTGCATCTCATAAATCCTCAGATTAATGTATCCAGTGGGAATGCAAACTTAAGCCTGCATTTTTGGCCCCACAAATAATTCAACCAATCCAGAATGTAAGAAATGGCAACAGTGAGAAATCATGCAAAAGATTTTCTCATCTTAAGTGCCAGAATTACATGTTTCATAAGACCATGCTAAGATTTCCATTTCAAGGCATGTTATGTTTCCTTCAAAACAGAAGGTGTTTGGCACTCATAACATGCTCATTAATTTATGCCTTTAAGGTAAATATTAAACAGTCGATACTAATTATTCTTTCAAGCACCTGTGACCAGATGTTCTAGACCAACTATGAGAAAATTAAATAAAACTAGTACAACCATTTGTTCAGCAGCACTGCTAAAGAAATACTTCAAATGTTAGTTGAAGGAAAATAACTAGGATAGTCACCCATGCCAAGCCCCAAATGAACAGGAAAGGTCTGCTAGGTGCCACATATATGAGGAGCTCCACATTTAGATTATTTTTATGTTTATTTATATAATCTGACACAGGATGCCTACTTCCAGTGTCGGATGCCCCCACCCCACAGCCAGTTGTTTTATTCATTAGCTGACATTGGGGGGGCCCAATTCCCATGTTGGCATTTAGAGCCCCCCTCGCAGTGTAGGACACTGGGGAGCCACCCCCCGTGTCCCAAAACATTTCTTCATTTTAATCCTGTAAAAAAAAACAGTCCCCTGACATCTTTTAATTTTTTTAACCTGAATAAAAAAGAAAATTGTCCCTCATCATCCCCGCCATCCCTCTCCCCCATCCGGACCATCCCACTAAACACCCACCACCCCACAGCCCCCCTTACCCTATACTTACCACTGTAGGTCATAGGCTGTCATCTTCTATGGACTGAGACACGCCTGCAATCTTCAAAGCTGAACTGTGAACTCAGGAATCAAGAAAAGTCCTGTATAATGTAATTCAATGGCATTTTGAATCTATGTTCATAACTTTGCCATTTTTAGGAATATTTTCACCAGATTTTCAACATGGCCTTTTTGGGACCCCACCTAATGAGCACTGGCACTGTCATTTCATTCAACAGGCCCAGAAGGTGATTTCACAGTTGCTGCATGAAACCACCCTTTGGGACTGAATAACAAAATTGCACCACCAGTGTTCATGAGTTGGGGTCCCAAAACGGCCATGTGAAGAATTTGGTGAACAAATTCTCAAAAATGGCAGAGTAATGAGCATTCATTGAATTTGTTCTATGCACACGCATAACTTTGGTAATTTTCAATATTTTGAGTCCAAATTTTCAACATAGCCATTTTTTCACACCACCTCATGAACAGTACAGTTGCCATTTTTCACATCCTGTCCAAAATGAGTTTTCGCAGTTGTGGTGCAAAATGGCATTTTGGCATGGATTTGAAAATTTTCACCTATGGTATTTATGAGGTGGGGTCATAACAAAGCTATGTTGAAAATTTGGGGTCAAAATATGAAAAAAAATGCCAAAGTTATGATCATTCACTGTAGTTTCACTATGCCTGCTCGTAACTTTGGAAATGTTAAATATTTTTAACACAGATTTTCAACATGGCCTTCTTATTACCCCCACCACATGTATGTCACAGCTATCGCTTTTCAAATCCTGGCCAAAATGTGTTTTCACACCTGTGGTGCAGAATAGTATTCCAGTTGTGCAGAATTACGTTTTGGTGCGGATTCGAAAATTTTCTGTACCGGGTACATGAGGTGGGGTAATAAGGTTGTGATGCTGACAATTTGGTCACTGTTGTCCTATAAATGGTAGTGCAAGGTGTGGAGGGCACTGTTCTTCCACAGTTACATACAGTACATATACACATCTACGGAGGGATGGGAGCGCAGGGTCCTTCCCACAGTAAAATAAGGATACTATTGTACTATTTCAAAAAGTAAGGAAATAAGTTGCAAAAAACTTTGTTAATGCTCCAGTTAGGGTCAAAGTGACACAAGTTAGGAAATGAGATATTAGGGTTTAGCTATGAGCCCACCCTCCAAAACCAGGCAAGAGAGCAGGTGTGGAGTGTGCTTTGGGCTTCTTAAGTCTAATGCTCACCCCATTCTCGTAAAGTCTACACATCTGACCTTATTTACAGACAGAATAGAGTGAGTGTTAGGCTTCAAAAGCCCAAGGCACACCCCACATCTGCTATCATACCTGATTTGGGAGGGTGGGGTGTTAGAGAAACCCTAACACTTCATTTTCCAACTTTTGTTGCTTTGACCCTAACTGGAGCATTAACAATGTTTTTGCAAATATGTATGTTATATATATATATATATATATATATATATATATATATGTAATAGATAACCCACTCTAAGGTGTGCGGTGCACCTGATATACGCATGCCTTGGTGTGCATTGTTACGCATGAGGCTGCAGGCTGAGTGCATCAACCACCCAAGGCGTGCATATATCAGAGCATGACCACACAGCATAGAGTGGGTTATCTATCTTATAAAATGGTCAGATTGTTTTGGAGGGGGGGTGAAAGCGTAGGTGTGCGGTCACACTCTGATATACACATGGTCATGTGACATGTTTCAACTAATCAGCAGACATAATTTTTCCTACCATTTAAAAAATATATGTGTGTGTATATATATATATATATATATATATACACAAAATATACTATTTAAAGAGACACTGTCTGTCAACCCTTTTTGCATCATACTATTTGTAGTTGAAAATTCACATTTTATGATTTCTTGCATTCCCTAAAATTCATAGATGTACCTAGTTGTTTTATCTTCTTCCTTTCTTAGTAGAACTGAAATGCATATTAATGGTGTAATTATACCCAGCCTTGTTTTGTTTCAAACCTTGCTCTGCTCTTATTGCATACCTACTGAACATTAGAAACACCCAAAACAGTGCAGCCATTCGTGATAAAATAGTCTGCTCTCCTCCCACTAAATCTTGAGTGACTAGACTGTGTTGAGGGTGTTCATAAGTTCATGAAAGTCAAAGTTAAAAGTTGATGAAGGACTGTAAACAAACACATTTTTGTGTGGTAACATCAGTATGGTGGGCAGTCTGTTTTTCACTTTTAAAAAGAAAAAAGGAATCGGACCCAAGCTACCAGCTACATCAGCAATCTCTACAGACTGTGACCAATCATAAAATGCAATTTTTACACAAAAGGCATTCTGAGACCTGAGTTGACAGTGTCCCTTTGAAGGTATGATACAGTTCTTGAGTGAGTTTGCATCTTTCCTGCAGATATGGCTCTATAGACAGAGTTAAAAGCTAAACTTAGATAAGTGTTGTGATGTTAAGGTCTCAGAAATTTTTAATGGGGCATGTTTAACAAAGCCTGTCATCTTGTCACTGGTGCCTAACTATGCACCCACACTTGTGACCTATAAGCCTCAGTAAACTGGCTGAACCACCAGGCCAGGCTCTCCTATGAAACCTGTCTATTTGCTAAGATTAATCTTGGATTCCCCCCCCCCCCGATACTGCAGCTCCTAAATAGGACACACCTCCCAGGTCCCTTTTCGCCATACTACATGCCCAATGGACTTTTATATACAGGGCACCCAGCTGGCTAAATCATCTTCCACTGACCTCCTAGCTGGCTCAAAAATCGGACCCTTCAAAACCAAACTTTGGCAGCATTTACTGGAGCTCAGCAGTTGCAACTGCCCCACCTAATCTAAGTCTTTAACCTTCTCTCTCCACCCCTTCAAAATCTCTGTTCTCACTATATCTAGTAGCAGTAAAAGCTTCATTTTTATACAGGAATACCATGCAATTTAGGTCAGATGACCCAGTTTGCAAGACAGTCCTGTTGTAATTATAATGTTGCCTATACATACTTAAAAAATTGGTCTCTTCAAACCTAAATTTTGGTCGCACCTATCAAACCAAATGAAGTGCACCTGTCTTTAATGACCTGCCCCCCACTTCCTGTGACTCCCCTCTTAATCTTGTACTTTTTACATTTACCCCAACTGATACTTATACCCTCATCTTACCCCTCACTATGATCCTCCAACCCCTATCCGTATTCTTCCTGAAACCCCCTCTCCCAATCCCTCTCCTTCCCCACCTCACTCCCCTTCCTACCCCTTCCCCTCTTACCTCCCTCTCTCCCTCACTTTTCTCCCCTCCCCCATACCCCGGTATGCAACCTAACAAAGGTAACCAGGCAATGGTTATCTGCTCTAATGATCCTGCTTCCTACCCTCTCCAATGTCTCTACTATCCTATGCTATAACCCACCTGTTGTACCTAAACTTTATTACTGCGTTATATCTTACTTACCTAATACTTTAACCTACTGTTATCTTCTTATGCTGCAAAGACGTACTGTCTGTAACCTGTAATTGTAAACCTGCCTTGTTTGACATGGAACCTTTGTAAATGAGTGCCTGATCAAAGGTTGTAATTCCAAGATTTTCAATAAATAATAGTAAACATAAAAACATACATAATAAGACATATAATAATACATCAAACAAGTAACATAATCATTTATTACTAAGTTACCTGATACATTATATGCAAAAGTCCATACTCTGTGATACCTTTCATCTTCATTTACTACCTTGTATCACACATACAGAAATCTATAGTCTGTATTAATTACTTTTCTTCAAGACCAGGGGAAAATGTTTTTCACATTTTTTTACTAATTGTAACATATACAACAGAACTAATTAGTCATTTCAATTTCTTGGGAAAAGAGATTGTAAGCAGGAAACTCCCCCATCTCTCCATCAACCCCTTCCTACCTCTTCCCAACCCCCCTAACACCCTCCTTTCACTACTCTTGTGTTATTGCCTTACTCACCAACTCTTGTACAGTACGCCCAACCAGGTATACCTCTCTTTGCCTTCCCCGTCTCCTCCTGCCTTACCCTTCTCTTGTGAACTACCCTTACTTACATCCCACCTCTTAACACCTAGACCACCTGCCAATCCTAGCTAAGTATTGTATGTTCACACACATCTGTGCTTTACTTCTACTCCTAGTCTCCACTCACTTCCTTTCTCACTCAAGTTTTTGGTCCTGGATATCCCCTACCCCTCCTCTGCACTACACCTGCCTCTTACTTCCAACACTTTTATATCAGTGATCCTCACAACTCGCTCTCCTCCCATTCTGTGCCTACAGCTTTGCAGCTCATGACAAGGTCATCCATTTGGACCACTACAAACTCAAGTTTTGAACAATATCTGCTACCTTACATAGACTTTGACGGCAGATAAGGACCACTTGGCCCACCCAGTCTGCCCATTTCCCTACCTATTGGATAAGCTGCAGATTCTAGTTAACCAACAGCCTACTTCCTGCAACCCCCCACTATAATTGCCTTATGTCTGTCCCTTATTAGGTACTGTATGCACTTTGCTGTATTTTTCTGTATACTTATTCAACCTTTTGTACTAAGTTATATGTTAACTTGTTCCACTGTCTTCCATTTTTGACATGGAGCCTTTGTAAATGAGCCTCTGGCTCAAAGGTTGTAATTCCGAGACTTCAATAAATAAAAAATAATTAGGAAGCATGGACTTTATAGTCATAGATTTGACTTATGTGGTGGTTTTCACTAATGATGCACTTTCCAAACTATTTAATTTCTACAGGGGTCCATGGGCATGCTGGGAATGCTAACTGCATTAATTTGTACTATGTATATCTACTGCACTGGTATTCCCCTTAATGTGTAAGGTTGGGTGAGGTGTAATTTTTCCTAATGTAAAATTTCTTTTATATGAGGCATGTTGAAACCTGAACCAAGGAATGTTATAGTATATAATTACACTGAAAATGAATAAACATGAAGTTAAAAAAAAAAAAAGAAAAGAACAGCAGTAGTTCTAGGTTTGAAATTTCTCACAATTTAAAATGGATTTTTTTTGTTTGCTTTTTTTATTCTTTGGTAACTGGATAAGGCCCACTGGGTCTGCTGGTTTTCAGCAGCAACCTAGGAGCACTGGAGGGGTTAAAAGACTTGCTCAGAGTCACACAGTATGCAAGTAGAGGGAGGAATCAAACTCAGGTCTGCTGAATGCACCAAGCTCATTCACAGCTCTATTCTAACCTCTAGACTATACTGCCAGCCCCATATGCCAGCATATTTTTGACCTAGTGACAAGAACAAACAACAAAATGTACTGCATTCTAATGCTGAAAAGGGTTGGGGTCCACAGTGCTGATCTAAGGATAATTTAGAAAGCCTTTATCTGTTCCATGTTGGAATGTGGCTGTCCAATATGGTGCTCTCCTTCAACAGAAGGTGGCAATCAGCCTTGAAATGATACAGATGAGGGCTTTTAGAATCATTTTCTGATATGAGGCAGATATACAGAAGTTGATATCTGAGAAAAAGACTGAGACCCTGGAAAATGTCAGTATTAGTTACTCAGTAGGGAGCACACTCACCTCTGGGGCTGGAAGATCAGATGGTCTTAGATTCTAGCCCCACACAAGGCCCTTGAGGTAATAACCATATAACTGGCACCTTAGTATGGTACGGGAGGGTGCTGCACTGTTCAGGTGCCTTCCTTATGATGAGACATTAAACCAGGGTCCCTTCTGCCCAGCTCTGGTGACTGCCCAGATGAGCATTAAAGATCTCATGGCACTTATTGAAGAAGAGTAGGGATAATGAGCCAGTGTTATGGCCAAAATTCCCCATTTCTATTTCCCCATCAATAAAATGGGTTCCAGGCTGCAGTGGGCTCGACAGTGACAGCCCAATAATCAGTTAGGCTGGTCATGACACTGTTCTATGCTTGTGGGGCAGAAACATCTAGTAGTTGAAAGGAGTGAGCTGCTCCTATAAGAAAGCAGATCAATCCTTTCTTCTGCATGAAGCCGCCCATCAAGCAACTGAGCAGCATCATGCTTAGCCTGCTCCTCTTCCTTCCACCACCACCCCCAAATGTGCTGCACTGAATCCAAGCTCCGTACATGAGTGGGGAGCCCACAGCACAAACTCCTCCTCTCCATCTCCTCTCCCTGTCTGTCACCACCACCAACCTAGTGTGACACCAGTTCTTGCTAAATATCTGTGATACTGGGGTGCCCAATCCCCAGTGTCACCCTTGCTGTAATAAAAAAGGGTCCCTCGTAGGCTTTTTTTTCATTTTACCCTGAAATGCAGAAAACCATTCACTGCATGTCTTTTGCAGCCAACCTAGACCCTCAACCTGCCACCCACCCTACTTCAACCCTCCACTCAGCACCCACCACCCCACACCCTCACTCACCTCAAAATGGTTCATCGCCATTCTGCTACAAAACACGTCCTTCTTCTTCAACACTAACTGGGAACTGAAGAAACAAGATAAGTGTGGTCAATATATTTCGAATGCATTTTAAATTTTTACTCTTAACACTTGTCATTTATTAATATTTTTTCACCAGATTTACAACATAGACTTCTTTGGACCCTACCTCATGAACAAGGTAGGAGATATTTTTCAAATCCTGCTTGAAAGATGATTTTGCAGTCATTCTGTGAAATACCCTTTGAGTGGGTTTTGAAAATGTTCACCTACTGTATTCATAAGATGGGATTATAAGAAGTATATGTTGAAAATTTGGAGAAAAAAATATGGTAACATGACAAAGTTAAGAGTGGACGCTGAACTATTTCAATGCTTACTCATAATTTGCTATTTTTCAATATTTTTCCATCAGGCTTTCAACATGGTCTTTTTGGGACCCAACCCCATGATCAAGGTGGGTGAAATTTTTCAAATCTGACCCAAAAGACAATTTCGCAGTTGCATTGCGAAATCACCTTTTGTCAGGATTTGAAAAATCTCACCTACCAGGTTCATGAGGTGGGCTCATAAAAAGTGTGGGTTGAAAATCTAGGGTCAAAATCTTAAAAAAACAAACACCAAAGCTGTGAAGGTACGTTGATATTTTCAACATTCTCTCACAACTTTAGTAATTTTCAATATTTTGACCCCACATTTTCAACATAGCCTTTTTTTCATACCACCTCATGATTGTGACAGGTGTTGTTTTTCAAATCCTGCCTAAAATGTGTTTTCACACTTGTGGCGCGCAAACTGACGTTTCAGTCAGTATTTTATGAATGACACCTGTCATGTTCAGAAGGAAGGCCATAAAAAAACTATATTAATTTTGGGGTCAAAATGTAAAAAACAAAATGTTATGGAGAAATACTGCGTGCAGGGCCCGCCATTGGCCCAGTGAGTAGTGTGTCGCGTTCCCGTGCTGCTGACTCGAGTTAAGGGATGACCTCAGGGAGTCAGTTGGGCAGCACGAGGTTGGGGACCAACACTGTTGTGCACCACTACTCTGATTCTGGGACAGTATTGCGCAGTGTTCTGTTGCACAGGCAATACCTTGCGATGGGCTGGGGAGCCTTCACTGTCAAAGGGCTGCCGTGCATGCCATGGCCTACTTTTTGTAATTAATTACTTATGTCATTAAACATGACCACCACTTGCAGTTTCTAACAGTCATTTCTCATGATCTCAACCTGTTCAATGTACATGCTAGATTCGTAAGCTGGCTGTAGTAGGATGATGTTATTTCATATTTGTAATGGTAAATAGCACAGCATCATGCCAATATATTTCATTTTTACATAACGTTAACAGCACGAGACTGGGAACTTTTAAAACCTTCAAAATCCTGTATCTTGTCTCAGAAATGAAAATACATAAGACAAACATTACTACTCACTGACTCCATTGTAAACTCTCGCTTACTACAATACTACTCTGCCTTCATCATTCTCTATAATGTAACCAAAACCTACCTCATACAACATGTAAGCAAACATTTGGCACTGACAAATGCTTGTTTTAAATGTAACACTGTGACCTGCATAGGTGTGTATGTGTGTTGGGGGGGGTGACCCTGGCTCTGACCCCTCCCCCGTTAAAAGTCATCCTCCAACCACATTTTAATAATTATTGTTTGTTTTTTGTTAATTCAAGAGTCAGCCAGACTCAGCCAGGACTGGGGTTTGGATGGGAGCGGGAGGGCATTCTGTGTGTCAGTGTTCCATGTGTGGTGGGTCAGGTCGGGTGACCCAACTCACCACACATGGAGGATATTGCTGGTCAATCACACGCACACATGCATGCATGCATGCACACACACACACACACACACACACACACACACACACACACACACACACACACATGCACCATGAGGGTCAGGTCTGAGAGTGTTGAGATGATTATCATGGTTGAGCAAAGCAGTCCTCCACAGAGTAGACCCGGAAACTCTGGCAGTTGCGAAAGCAGCAATAATTTGATCATCATCCTAACAGCGAGCACTCCATCCATGCCACTCACTGGACATGCATCTCAACACCAGTGGTAGACACTTTCTGTTACTCACTGTACAAGTAGATGGCATGAGGGATTTGTGCTGCATGCATTCTATTTTATTCATTGTCCCTGTTGTGTTTAGCATGTTGACTTTATAGACTCAGAGCAGCAAGCAATGAAAAAAGAGGGGACCCAGTCAACTTAGACTTTGTGTCTTTATATGGGCACAACTTGTTATGTTTTTAATTTGTCCCTCAGCAGTAGTGGACTGGGTCCTCTCCCCTCTGTTTTCATTGCCTGCTGCTCTAAGTGCACTGCTGCTATGTCTCATTTTTGCCCGTGCTCAGATCAGAATGGCAGCTCATGTGATAACAATCCTTTGCCTAAACTGCCTTGCTTGTCCACTTCTTGTGATTGGGGTATGGTGCATGGTTTGCAGGTAGTGGGCTGGCAAAAAATCCTTGGTCGTTAGTGGTGGTGGAAGAAGAGGGTGATTAACAAGGGGGCTAGGTGTGAGCTGGGGGATCTGTTTCACAGAGAATCTGAGAGAAATGGAAAGTGAGAAACAATCCACTTTACAAAAGCAGCGGAGAATGCAATTTCATAAACAGTTACATTTTTAAAACATTCTTGCAGGAAGTAGAAACATCCTTGTCACAGAATGTTTCATCCTGGTGGCTGTAACATGTCTTACTTAGCTTTAAAATGCAGGAAAATGTACCAGTTACAGTGATGTTTTAAAACATTTCAGGGGGGCATGCCCCTACCTTTGTGAGTATTCTGGCCCCCTTGTTCACTGACTCTGTGCACACCTCTGGTGACATGCTCCAGTAGGCACTGTGCTGTATAAGTTCTGACTGTTTATATAAGCCTCACATCCCATGTACTGCACGCCTACCTTGCAGGTTTTGAGAGCACAGTAAGTAAGCCTGCAGGTAAAAAGCAAGCTCCTACGTCAGCTCAAATTCTGAGTTGTCATCATCTGTAATTTATCTCTAATCTGTTTGTGCTGTCTGAATCTCCCATTGCACCTAAATTATTTATTTTTTTTTTAACCAGGAGAGACACACTAAGCTGAAAGCTTGTCTACAGGTGTGACCTGGGAGCATAAGGAAGTTAAGTGACTTTTCAGAGTCACACACTATGCAAGTGGGGGGCTGTGGGATTCAAACGCAGGTCTCTAGGTTTGCAGCTCAGAGCCTTAAACTACCATGCTATACTGCATCCTAAGGCACTAATATTCTCTCCCACCCCTTTCATAAATTACAAAGCACCGTCAGAAGACAGTTTATATGAAAGGCACTATTTACCTTCAAATTACTCCCCTTAGTGTCCTGTTATTAATGACCTTTTGTTTCAAATTATGCCCCTAACCTTCATCCACTACTCTCATTCCCCACTCCTAGGTTTGGAAATAGGGAAGGGTGATAATAGGTCTGTGTCCAGAGGTTTTGTTCACTTTTTGAGGGGAGGGGCAAGCAAGTTTCAGTATGTGTATTGTACCTTTAAAGAGCAATTGGTGGCTTTGGGAAAACACTGAGAAACATCTTATTCAGGCAGCATTATGGGGTGGTCATGGCCAGCTACCATTGCAGCAAGACGTGTATGTCTCGAGCTCCATGAACAAACTCTCAAAGCTTACATTTTTACAACTTTGCAATTGCTGAAATTGGACTTTACTTTTAGCTCAGCCTCTGGGATTTTCTGAGAAAGCTTGGCCATTGAGAAAATAGATTCTGGAGATAGGAAATGAGAAAAAACAAATGTTGGAGGGTGAAGGCAGGAGAGGCCAGCAGGCCAGGCCATCTGGTGATCGTGAGAAGGGAGTGCTGGCAGCAGACACCCAGGCAGGCAAACCAACCTTGTAAGTTGTCTTTTAGCAGTGTCAATGGCTCAACAGGTAGCACACCCACCTCTGAGGCTGGCAGATCAGAAGGCTGTGGGTTCTATCCCTACACCAGGCACTTGGGTTAATATCCCAATACTGACACTGTAGTGCAGGATGACCAGGGTGCTGCACTCTTAAGGTGCCCTCTTTTGGATGCGACAGTAAACCGAGATCCCATCTGCCGGTTCAGGTGGATGTTAAAGATCCCATGGCACTTTTCGAAAAGAGTAGGATAATTTCTTATTTAAACATACAAGTAGTATGCAAAACCAGAACATAATAAGGTAACAGTGAAAGTCATGAAAAATAAATAGACAAAGGTTACGTATTACATCATACATAGAAACAAAGAAAAAATCAATCAATCAAAATCTTTATTTATTCAGGCGAACATCATTGAGCAAAGCTCATTTACAAGATGGACCTGAGTGGTCATACAAATGAGGATACAAGTATTATTACATAGACAAGAATAGAATAAATAGCAATACAATGGCATGAAATGATTATATACAACAATTTACATATATACAAGTAACAGTAGAACCATTTAGCCTGTAGAGAAAAAGGGACAAAGGGTATAGCATAAAATATAAATTATATGGTCTAACTAGTTTTTATGAGAATATAATAGGTGATTTGGAAGAAAGAAATTGAATTAATATAATGGATGGAAAAGGAAGGTGGGTCAGATAGGTAGGGATTAGGCTTTATAAAAGCAATTGCAGAGCTCTGGAAAAGGGGGAGAACAATCTTTGAAGGATGCCAGAGGTAGTAGGCTATCTAGCTTCATGGATTTTTGGAGAGAGTTCCATGCAACTGCTAAGGAATAGCTGAAAGCAGCCTCCCATACCGGTGCAGGCATTGGGGACCTTTAATATGATGAGTTTACTGATCCTTAAGGTGTATGGCCTAGTTGTAATTTGGGTAAAGCAATCAGTGATATAGGTCGGTAGTTTGCCTGTTAACGCTTTGAATATCCAGATAACAGCATTCCTATTTCTTCTGTGTTGCAATGATGTCCAGTTGACTGCCATATAAAGGGAGCAATGATGGGTGCTGGAGGGAAGGTCAGTAATAAATCTTATGGACCTGTGATACAGGGTGTCCAGTTTATGTAAGAGATGACTTGAACAATGGCAGTAGAGAAAATCAGCATAATCAATGAGGGATAGGAATGAGGCCTGAATTAACCTTTTTTTGGAATCACTGTTTAGGTAATGTTTTATTCTAAAAATAGTCCGAGCCTCTGTCTTAGCTTTTAAGTAGCTCTTCAATATGGACAGAATAGTCAAGCCTGTTATCTATCCAGACTCAAGGTATTTGAAGTTATCAACAAATTCAAGTTTCTCTCCAAGTAAGGTGGATAAATGTAGGGTGTTGATGCTGGGGTAGTGGTAGTGCAACTCTTTGTGGCAAAGAACATAGCTTTTTTTTTGCATTTAGAAGTAGTTTTTGTCAAGTAGATTGTGCTGCAGAATGGAGAATTCGGATTGTAACAGTTCACAGGCTTTGGAAGGTGAGGGATTGCTGACATATAATACAGTATCATCAGCAAACAGATGAATGTTAGATTGAGTGAGGTTGGCATCAATATTGTTTATATAAATAGCAAAGAGGATAGGCCAAGAATAGAGCCTTGTGGTACGCCCTTAGCAGTGGTTTTGAGGTGGATAGGTAATTTCCATTTCTAACCAGTTGTGACCTATCTGAAAGGTAATCCTTAAACCAGTTGAGTGATAGGAATCCAGGCCTATTGAGTTAAGGGAGGTGATTAATAAGTCATGATCCACTGTGTCAAAGGCTTTACTCAAATCCAGAAACACAGCACAGGTAAAATTTTTCTTGTCCAAGTTAGTCTGCCAATCATTGGTTACCTTGGCTAAGGCAGTAATGGTGTTATGCTTGATCTAAATCCAGATTGTGCAGAATTTAGAAGGTTATTGTTATCCAGATAGTCCCTTAACTGAGAGTTTACTAGTTTTTCGAGCATCTTAGATAGTACTGGTAGGATGGAGATAGGTCTGTAATTGTTGAGATCCCTAGTATCACCAGATTTGAGTAATGGAACTACTTGAGCTGTTTTCCAAGTAGATGGAATGGATCCAGTAGTTAGGAAAGATTGAAGAGATGAGTGAGGGGGCAGATAAGACATGCGAAGCAATTTTCAGGAAATAGGGATCCAGGAGTCTGCACCTGCACTTTAGTGGTGTCTAAATTAGAGAGAGATCTTCCACTTCTTTCACGGATATTGGGATGAAGGAAAAGTTGAAGTGGCCATTTGTCCCACAGTAGTTTGCAGGTTCAAGGAAGATCTCAGGATATTTGCAGGTGATGAGTCAAATGCTAGGCCAGCAGTGGTGAAGTGAACATTGAAGGTATTTAAGATTTCTTGTTTACCTGTAATTTCTGTATCATTTAGTAGCAGTTTGGTGGTTAAGGCAGGAGTAGAATTTTGGCCCAAAAGTCCTTTTATTGTACCCAGAGTCTGATGGGTTATTGTAGGAGGCATCCAATTCAGCTGTATAGTAGGCAGTTTTGGCAGTTCTTCTTATTTTTTTGTACATGAATTCCTTGCTTTTCTGAAATTTAGCCAATCTCTGGTGTCCTTTGTTTTCTTGCCTTTTTCCACAGCTTGTCTCTGGTTCTCAAGGCTGCTTTAGCTCAGAGGTGAACCAAGGGCAGGATTTTACCTTAGTTCTGATACTGGTGATAGGTGCATGAATATTGAGAGCATTGGTGATAATATCCTTTAAAGTCTGGAGAGCTGTTTCAACAGAGGTTGTAAGATAGAAATCTTGCCAATATATTGTAGTACTGGGTCATGGAGGTAACCTGAGATATTGAAATTCTTTTTGACCTTTTGAGGATAAATTTGCAGGATTTGGTGGTTTGAGTGTGGATCTTATGCCAGCTATAGGGTAATGGTCACCACATCACTCGGCAGTACTCCTGCATGTGAGTATAAGTGAGGCTTGTTTACCAACATAATATCCAGGAGTGAGCTGTTGCTGGAATTTTAGGTTGATCCTAGTTGGGTCTTTAATTAGCTGTGTGAATCCATAGGTGTCACAAAAGGTTATCAAAGGTGCAGATACATTAGACAGCCAGTTTAAATTCAAATCACCAAGGATGACGGTATCTTCAGGGCCTAGGTTGAGAATTGACCCTAGGTGGAGAAAGCAGTTTAAGGCCTGCAGAGGGGCCTATAGCATCTAATCAGTTTAAATGAAGACGAATTAGGAAGGATATTTTGATTGGTAAACATTCAAATTCATTTGGCTCAGATGTGTTGATGAGGCAGGTTGCAGATGGTGTCCTTAATGTATATGGCCACCCACCACCCTGAAGGGCGTCTGCTCTGAGAAGAGCTGGTAATTGGGAAGGTTTACAACACTGTCTTTTGTTGTAGGCCTGAGCCAAGATTCAGAGATGACCAGGAAGTCTGAAGAGTATGTGCCACCCAAGCCTGTATTAAGATGAACTTTTAGAGGCTGCAAGCATTGAAGTGTATGAAGCTTAGGCCTTTATGGTAGCTGATCAGCAGGGAAGATAAACTTACGATGGGGCCAGGATTAATCTCAATGGTGCCAATTCATAAAAGGAGGTAGAAGATTAATTTGAGTAGGGCACCAAGGGATAGGGATAGAGAGTGATCAGAGCATTTCCTCTTAGTCTCTAGATGCCCACTGTGTAGGGAGATGGTCCTGTTATATAGGTGTGTCTTTATCATAACATAGGAGTCTGATGGACAGGCATAGTGGGTTTTATAAATCCAGGATACATGTAAGGGGCTAGGGAGTGCTGGATTGTTAGAGAGGCTTTATGGGATACCCAGGGTTGCAGTGTAAGAGTGGTTCAAAGTGAATAAGGAATAGATGGTTGTACATTGTGGATGGCAGTGGAGAGCAGAACATATTTATTAACTTATTCGTCATGACAGGGGTATAATATGATTATCATAATGGAATGGAGAGATGAGAGGCTAAGGAGCAAAAGGAACAAGTTAGCATTGTGCAGGGTAGGTATGGGTTAATAAAGAAGGGAAATAGATGTGGGCGTGGATTAGAGAAATGGCGGAAAGAGTGTATAAATACAATCAACCAAAGGGCGGGCAAATTTTTGCGGTTGCCCAGACTTTCACACTTCTCCCGCCTCCTGGATCTCTGTTCGGCTGGAGGTCGCCGCCGGCCCGCTGTCGGCTCGGAGCCCCTTCTGTGGCTGGAGCTGGAGGGCTGTGCCGGCTGCAAGTCAGGGGACAGAGGAGAAGGCAGTGAGAAGGTAATTTTATTGCAGGCAATCTGCAGTTAGGTGCAAGAAACAAGAATCTGCACAACAAAAGACTGGGAGGGTTGGGGGGTTAGGCGCCTAAGCGTCTAGCCCACACAGATCACCAGAAAAGGCTGAATCACTAGCAAACATCACATCAATACATGTTTAAATTGCCCACAATTTTTAAGTAAAAACAGCTCTTTTAAGGTAATTAATACAAGTTACAGCTAACAGAAAATCCCATCCAGAATAGTGTTGCAGAGTCCAGCTAAAGTCAATGGGAGAAAAGCGCTGGTAGGAATGAGGCAAGAGACAGCCCTTTGATCGCTTCGATTAGTTGCTGACTTGTCCATACCTTTCAACTGCTTCTCCCGGCCTCCTGGATCTAATAAAAGACTGTTTCCCATCTAGAAGCAGAAAAGGTGAAAAAAAATAAACAGAAATACACATCCTAAGTTAAAACTGAACCAACAGTTTGTGCAGAAAGACCAGATGTATCAAAATTATAATTTTTTTAATTTTTTGTTTTTTAAAGGTGCAAGACAATGCCAGATTCTATTTCTATATTATACTGCAAGAGCTAATTACACTTTACACTGTCTCTGACATTATCCATTCCCAATTCTTCCAATAATTGGCATGTGCATTTGGGGAGAATTTTCTCCTCTCAGAAAAATATTCTGCTTTCATATTTTGTATTATTTGGTTCATAACTTGTGCATTCGAGTAAACTTTCTGTTGTAACAAAAAAAAAACACATCTGGCTTGCCATAAATAATATTTACAAAAAGAAAACAAGAGTCTTAATGTACTGGGATGATACTGAGATAAATTTGGGGTGTAAATTCCATGTACTAGGATATCATAAGCTGTTTCTTTTAACTTCTTTTCTTTCCACTTATGTAGAAGCATAACCTAAAGGGAAACACTAAAACGGAATTCAAGAAAGAAATGTCGCATAGTTTCTATAATGTTTATGCAGCTTTCACAAGGGCAAATATTCTCATCCAAGGCTTTATGTTTTAAATTCCCCCGAACCCTGAGTCTCCCGTGGCAAGATAGCCAGGGGACATCACATACTTTTGGAGGTATTCTGAGATCAATGAGTTGTAAAAAGACTATCGTTGTCTAGCTGCTCTCCTTGCATATCTAGTTAGACAGGTGTTTCTGAAAAACATGAGTCCAAAATGTTCTGGTAAATCTGTTTTCTAGTGGATGATAGTATAACCTGTGGTGTTAAATTCCACTGTCTTAGTTTATGGAATGTGGGAATTAAATAATGTGGTAAATTGTATCTCCTGAAATTTCTGGGAATCTCAAAAGGGGCAGACAGCCATAAAGCACACAATGGCTCTATAGAACGTCGTAAAATGGAATACCAGACTAGAGGGGAAGGAATAAGTACTTGTGCCAAAGTAAGCTTTAAGAATAAGCTATGAAAAAAAAACAACAGGATGAATCATACGTATACCTCCAAAACAGTAGTCTGGATAGGTAAACACTCTTTTTTTTTTTTTTGACTTTCTTTCCCTCCAGTCGCAGCACCATGGGACCTCTCTCAAGCAACCTAGTCCTTTATCCTGCCCAGTCTGAAGCCCCCCCTGATCTGAACCTCCTCTCTCCTCCCCCTCCCCGCAGCCAGCACCCCCAGTTTGACCCGCTTGGGGTGGGTCACCCTCTACTCTTGGGCACGTTTACAAGTCAGACTCTGGCTACAGGGTAGGGCTGGGGATGGAGGACCTGGAAGGTCAGTTGGGGTTGGCCCGGTGGGGGGCACGGGGGACAGGTGCCATCACCTGCCCATGCCCCGTTGATTTCCCTGTTCTGTGTGCTACTCCTCACACTCCCTCCCTCCATGGTGCACATCAATGCCCTGCCTTACAGCAGCCCTGCCGGCATTGTCCACGCTGGATACGTGCTTGTCTAGGCTGCTGCAGTGCCTCCGGCCTCCACCGGGGGTCACCAGCATGCCAAGACAACCCACCCTGTTCTACCCAGGGAGGAGAGCACCATAAGGGCACTCATCCTCAACCCTCCCTGGCCAACCCCCAGCGAACCGAGCTTGTTCCCGAACCCAGGTCGCTGGCATGGTGCAAGGTGCGGCATCCAGCTACTCAACCCTCAGTGCCACCGTGCCATGCCAGTAAACACTCTTTTAACAGGGTTTAAATGACTCCCCTAGAAGCCCTGGAAGAAAACCAATGTAACCTTAGTTTCTAATAAGAAGGGAAGAGGGTATACTGCAGCAGTTTGTAAAAATATAGGGAGTATTAAAGTTTTTAATAATATTGCTCTCTTTTTTTTTACGTAGTTGTTACCAGCATCATCAGTGCTACCAAATGCTATTCCTAATATTTTAGTAGGAGCAGTTGTCATAGGAATGCCTGCCAAGTCAGTTAAGGATGATGAAGCAGCTGTTGTGGGAATATAAATTGCAGAGCTTATAGCATAATTCAGTTTTGATCCTGATAGGGCTTCAAATCTTGAAATAATGCTTATAAATTCTAATGTATCAAAAGAAGGGGTAGTACAGATGATTAAATCATCTGCGTAGGCTATAATGACTGGGGGAATGGCTGAATATAGGGAGGGAATCTTAGGGATAGTCTGTTGTTGTAATATGGTTCTTAATAGTGGATCTAGCTGGAATACATAAAGAAGGGGGTAAGTGGACATCCTTGCCGAACACACTTAAGCCCTAAAAAAGGTGTCCCAGAAGAACCGTTCACATGGGGTATAATCCAGGCAGTGTTATATAATAGTTTTATCCATGTGATACATTTTGAAGGTATATGATAATGCAGTAAAACTTCAAATAAATATTTCTGGTCCACCCTGTCAAAAGCCTTCTCCTGGTTGAGAGCAATTAACAGGGATGGGCAGGAAATAGTTCTGTTAGTAACTATGTCTCTTAATAAGGACAGATTAGGTTGTAGGGTCCTATTAGGTATTCCACAGGTCTGTACAGGGGAAATTACTTGAGAGGTAATGGATAAAAGTCTATTCAATAGAATGGATGTGAATATTTTATAATCTACATTGAGTAGACTAAGAGGCCTCCAGTTGCGAAGGTTCACCTTTTCGCCCTTTTTAGACAGCAAAATCATAATTGCATCAGAGAAATTTTGAGGACTAGAACAGTCTCAAAATATCGTCGAAAACTACTGTTAACGGGGGGAAAAACGCAATATAGTGTTGGTATAATTCAGCTGGAAGCCCATCCATTCCTGGAGAGGTATATTTTTTCTGACATTGTATAGCTGTCTTAGTTTCTTCTACCGAAATTGGAAGTAAAAGCGAGTCCAATTGCATCTGATCAACTAAAGGAATTACTAAACTATTTAAAAAATCAGGATCAAAATTTGCTTCAGAACCTGACCCTAAGAGGCCTTCCAGGTGTTTCTGAACTTGCTTTTGAATGAAAGGAAAAGAAGAGTGTATTTGGTTTGTGGCTGGGTCTCTAATTTTTTCCATAAGGGTGGCATCAACCCTGTCCGAGCAGCTCTTAAAAATATCTAATGAAAGTTTTTTTCCCTGAGTGCCGCATTGTGCTTCATGTTTTAAAGATAAAGCTCTATCATATTGGTGGACCTCTGTTTCTGCCTTAAGAGATGCAGTCTGTTCAGACATGTCTTGTAGGGCACCAAGGAACAGTAGGTTTAGTAACTTGTACCTTAACTGGGGGTATTTCAAGTAATCAGTCAAGGTTTTGTGTCATGCTTTACACAGAAACATTTTTTTAGATCGATTTTGGTGTCTTCCCACCAGGGGAGGGAAGAATTATAAGCATCGATAACAGATACCCTAGCATGTATAAGGTCTAAACCTTTCTCAGAAGTAATTGCATTGGTCAGAAGAGTGCAGTTCAACTTCCACCAAGAAGTAGATCGCACAGGAGGGGAACCATGTGCAGAGGTGCAGATCAAGGAAACCACAAGATGGTCTGATGTCTCGCAAGGATGCACCACAGCCTGCAGTACTTGAATATTCTTAAAGACAAAAATAAAATCAATTCTTGGCATACTGTCCCCTATAATAGGTTTTAGCACCTGTGGTATGAATCTCACAATATCTGTCTTTAAGCTGGGCTGTCTGAGTTATTTTATTTAGAGTGGCCACGTCTCCAAAAATGTTATTAGTTTGCCCCCCTCTATCGGAACGTGATAATCCGCAATTGAAGTCTCCCCCTCAAAAAATGAGTCAGGGAAGTATGTAAAAAAGGATGCAGTAAGTTAAAAAGTGTAAACCTAGAAGCCATGCTCTGTGGGGTGTATACATTTAGCAACCGTAAATTCCAGGAATTATACTTACAGTCTGTCATCATAGCCCAGAGTAATCCTTAAATAGAATGCCTAGCCCATCACATAAATCCTCCTCATATGTCCAATAGGCAGGGCTGCAGCTATGAATGTTGGGGCCCTGGACAAGTCACTTGAAGTGGACCCGTTTCCCAAACAAGCTAATGCCAGGGGGAATGCCAGCTCCTCAGGTGGGCCCCTCCTGAACTCGGGGCCCCGGACAGCATCCCCACTTTTCCCCCATTACTGCGGCCCTGCCAATAGGAAGGTCCTTTGAGCCATTTCCATGTTATATGGAGAATTTCTTGTTGAGATTTCAACCTAGTGTCCTGAATAAAGTAGATTTCATGAGGCAGATCATTTAAATATTGCAGTGTAGTGATCTGCTTCTGAAAAGATTTGATGCTGCAAACATTAAGTGAGAGACATTGCAACCTAAAGTGCGTATCCATAGAGGGGAGAAAAAGGCAAAGGATTTATGGTAGCAAACCTATTTATGAAGGTGTAATCTCTTTTGCTGTGCTGCCTGATGTGAGGTATCCCTAGAGTCAGAAGAACAATCCATTTTGGAGGAGGATACCCTCGCAGAGTCAGAACCAGTGTCCACCTCCTTGGAGTCACCCCACTGCCATGTCTTAGTTAGAGCCTTGAATCTATTCCTAGTGAAAATAGAGCATCTAGGGGTTGAGATAGCAGATTTTTTTTCCTTTTCACCCTTGTTGGATTTAGTGACTATAGTGAAAGATTCATCTACCTGCCTAGCAGGAGGGGGCATCTGACGCTGGCTCTGAATGTCCAAAGGGGGATTATCAGGGCGAATCAGCTCCATAGTCACAACTGGTGAGAAATCTTCAGATGGTATGGAAACTGCTGTATTAGAGGTAGAAGGCTCAGGTATTGCTACTGGGGATCGCTCCACCGGAATCATAATCGGAGCTTGGGGTGGGTCTGTTCCTAAAGAGGTGCTTTCTTTCTGTGTTTGGGCCTGAGCTTGGGAATCAGAAATCAGTTGTATCTGGTCTAAAGAAACTCGGCCGAATCTATTATGGTCAGCCCATGCACAGGATTGATAAGTGTGCCCTTGCTCATCGCACAAATTGGTTTTCTGGGGGGTATGGCAGCCTAAGCTAACATGACCATAGGACAAACACAACGTACAATGTGGTTTATCATATGCATAGCTTAAGTGAGTTTTGGAGCCACACTTGTGGCAGGTACGAGGCTGTCCGGGATAAAAACATAATCCCCTATCTCTCCCGATATAGAAACTGCCAGGTATATGTGAGATGCCCCTGTCTGTTTGGTGGAGTTGGATCTTAATTTTCCATCCTCCAGTCCAAACCAGATCACCATCAAGTATAGGCCAGGGGGGGTGTCAAGAATATTGCATCTCGGTCTGGCCCAGTGGCGCTGAGGGTTGAGGCGCTGGACACCACACCTCGTGCCACACCAGCAACCTGAGTTTGGGAGCGAGCTCAGGTGCTGAGGGTCAGCAAGGGAGGGACTGGATTGAGCACCCACAGGGCTGCTCTCCTATCCTGGGGGGAAGGCATCAGGGAGCTTGGCATTCCAGCGGCCCCTGGTGGAGATCGGGGGTGCCGCAGAAACAAGGGCTACACGTAATACCATGCCCGATGCTGGCAGGATTGCCATGCGCCAAGCATCAGGGCATGCACATGTGGGGGGGTAGGGAGCAAAGAATAAAAGGAAAAACCCGGCTCACTGGGATAGGCGACGGCACCGATCCTCCATGCCCAGCGCCGGGTTAGTCTCGGCTGGCCTCACTACTCCTCCACCTGGGTCCCACCTACAAGCTGGAGTCTGCCTTTCAAGAGAGCCCAAGGAAGGAGTTGGGCTACCCTCCTCGGGTGGGTCAAACCAGGGGTGCTGGCTGCGGGGGGGGGAGAGAGAAGGCACAGACCGTAGAGAACCTCAGGCAGGCAGGCACCAGGATAAGGTTGCCTGAGAGAGTTCCCACAAGCTACGACTGGAGGGAAAAAGATTTTAAAAAATATAGATCGCATCTCTGCTTAAGCCAATACTGAATATCCGCGATATTCACCCCTTCAATTCTAAATAGCAGGGTGATTACTTTGATTAAAGGTTTTGTAAGGGGAATTAGCAAAATAGAAGCCCAAAGAGGGGACATCTTAACATTTTCAGATTTGGACCAAAATTGTTCTAAGGTGTAAACATTCTTAAAACTGATGTATATGGCCTCCCCATGAACATGAATAAAAGCAAATAAAGCAGAGGAGCTTATCCCCAAACACTCCTTTAACATCGAGTGTAGCACAGTTCTCTGGGATGGTGCAGAGTTTAAGTCCCCAAGATACTTCATGCGAACTGCATTCCTGCATTCAGCAGGGGTACCCACTGCCTGAAATAAATCACTAAGTTTAAATCCATTGTCCGGGGGATCAGTCTGCTGATTATTTTCTTGAGGTATACTGGAAAGAAGAATCGTTGTTTCGTCTTCTGCAGAACTGCTGCTAGATTGAGTATGCATACTGTAGGGGCCCATGGATTGGTGTAGATCAAACTGTAGCCGGCTAGCATCTGGATTGACTATTGGTGGACAAGGCTGTGCTTGCCCCGGGATCTGTGCAGGCTCAGAGTGCTGCTTAGTTGTGTCGCATTGTACATATTGAGAAGCCTGATGTTTGCCTAAGTCAATTATCTCCTCAGTGCATACAGGACCCGGGGAAGTCCAAGGAGCCCTCTCCTGTAATTTTTGTCAGCTGGTGGCCTGCAGGGCTGTTTCCGGAGTCCAAGTAAGATTCATAGTGCTACCAGAGTGAGTTGTAGGTCTGAGATGTAAAGAGGAGGGAAGCCAAGTGATAGCATCTACAGGAGGAGTATGATTATTTACAGTAGTAGCCACAGATATTGCCAGCTATTTCCAGATATTTCGCAAAATTTCTAAAGAGTTTCTCTCTGCTGCCCCTACTGTGGAAATGGAGAAAGCATGAGATATCTCTGGAAATATCACAGAAATTTCGGGAAATAGCTGGCAGTGTCTGTGGCTGCTACTGTAAGTCTAGACTATTTCCATGAGGGATTGGATCAGAAAATATAGCACCAGAAATAACGTTTGCATCATCTTCATGAACAAGCCGTGTCAAAAAGGGTTTATGCATCTTAAACACATACCATAAATTGTCCTCGGAAAGAGAAGCATATAGCTGTTGTGAGTTTTGTCCGTTAGCATCAGGTAGTTCATCTTGAGTATTCCCTTTTAAAACGTTCTCTGCAATAATTCGTCCTTCTTCAGTTTCTTCAGAAACAATAGAAGCATTAGAGTCCACAATTTTACCACACATAGTAGCAGAGTCTGTAGGACCAGCAATTTCTCCAGCTCCTCCACCACCTCCATCCACATCAACCTCCTGGACATCGGCCATCTTGGCTAAGACCGACAAGGGTTCCCCCTACACACAGAGCAGGGGAATTTCCCTGGTGCCCTGGCCAAATTTCCCCCCATTCACTAAAAATACCACCAACAGCTTAATCTGGTTCAAGGCCAGTTGACTTTCATCTGTATCCCCTTCCCCTCGGGTCGTGCCTGAAAATAGGCAAGAATTTGTCTAGTGCACTTACCCGGTCAACAAAAACTAAATAAATTAGGTGGTTAAGCCTATGGATGGGAGGTTAAAAGCCTTGGACAAGAAAGTTGCTGATATTCAGGACATACTACAAGTTTGTGAGCAGCAGGCAGCCGCATCAGTAACTGAATTGAAAGAGGTGACAGAGATGGCCGGGAAGCCCCTAGCAGCAGCCACTAGACTCATTAAAGAGAATAAAGTTCTCCATTTGGGCTAGAAAATGTCAAAAATCAGATGAGAGCCAGCAATCTTAGGGTGGTGGGACTACCTGAGAACATGGAGGGTGAGAATCTGATAACTTATGTAACATCCTAGCTAACTGAACATTTTAATCTTGATTTAGCTCCTTCAATATGCATAGAATACTGGATTACACCCCAACGGGCCCTAACAAGATCGTAGAGTGCAAGAACTTTACTGGTTGTCCTTACTCACCCCTCTGAGACAGATAGAATCCTCGAGGCTGCACAGAGGCTAGGGCCAGTGACAACAGAGAATGGACAGAAGATTTCCCCATTCCCTGAGTTGAGCTTCATGATGCATTGCATTCCCATTGCAAAGCATTCCACCAAATCCAGGCTTCCCTTCATGAACTGGGGATATCTCATAGTTTGCAGTTTCCTGCAAGAATCAAAGTAACTTACTTGGGCAGAGTTGACATCTTTGGAGACCAGAAGAAGCAGGATCTCTCTTAGAGAAAATAAAGGAAGACTTTGGTCCTCAAAGAGGGAACTCAGAGGCTGAAAGTGAAGATGAATGAAGAATCACTGAGCCTCATTTCTTACATCTAACACAGGTACTGGGTTTAGGGGAGGCTGACCCGAGATCGAGCAGGCTATTCTAATTTACCATGTAGTGGTATGCTTAATTAAAAGATATTGTGAACAACATTCTCTTTTTTTGTAGGATCAGGATGTAAACTAACTTTTACTGTGAGCATACAGAGAACAAAATGGTGCTGATCTCGTGACTGAATAAGTGATCTCTTCCCCAACCTGCACCCTTCCTGCTCCTCTATATGGTTGGTTGTACACTCAAGAAGGCAGCCATTTTTGAACTGTGCATATTGAAATGCTAATTTCATGAAACCTCTAAATATTTTACTAGTTCTAAGGAGAGGAGAAGCCTGGAAGTGAATACTTTATTTGTTCCTTAATCTGTTAGTCAGTTCACCAATTACGAGTTCTGTTTTTAAGATTACAGAGTTTAGTTAAGCTAGTAACATTTCTTACTCATTACCCATGCTGATTTCAAATGTTATATTAAAGTTACTTATTAGAAATACAGCTTTGATTAGATGTTGCCAGCTGATTTTATATGGGTAGGGGCAACGAGCCAGTACACAGATGGACAATGTAAGAATTTATCTGATGCCTGAAATGGACCCATAGTAGCTATGCTGCTCATTTACTACCATCCTGAAAACTAAATAAGATTTAATATGTAGGTCTGAAGCTTGATGGTAATTTACTGGTTATCTATATGATCCTGCTGGCAAGTAGATATATTGGGTTAAGCTCCATCTGAAGCAAAAGCCTGTGTAGAATAAGTCGGTATTAATGTCTAGTGCAATCTATGATGTGCATCAAGTCTGTGCTTTCCTACAGTGGATCAATGTTAAGATCTTTGAGAATATCTCCTCCATTAGGCCACACCTTTGGAACTATAAGCCATCAGTGCTAGGACCGCATGGAAACTTTTGCTAGCCAGGTGCCGCCCACAATCACGTGTCACCTCTACGTGTATATAAACATGGGTGCCCTTCATGCCTCAGTTCTTCTTCTGCTGTTGATCATCCTTGTCAGACCTGCTGACGGAAATGCATCAACCTAGTCATTGCCATTTATTTTACTTTGTGGTTTACCTCATCATCTCTGTATGCCTCCAGATTCGATAGCCCCTTGATTTAGGTATTGTAAGTGCAGAGATAAAATTTACAAAGAAGACACACACTTGGTTTGTGTGTGCTGTTCGGGCCTGTCTCACAGTGTGAGGACTTGTGAGATTTGACAGAGCTTCAACCAGGCTATGAAGTGATGCCATAAAAAAGCTTAAAACATTGAACATCATGGAGAAAGAAAAAGGCTCAAAATCTACTTTTCCCTCACCCTTAGCCGAAAGGTGGCCATCAAAGTTTAAGAAACAGGACAAGGAACAGTCATTGTCATTGCCCTCGTCATCATCCAGCCATAAGCACAAACAGAGAGCGAAAGAAAAGTCTGCTTTACTGGATGGGTCCCGGTCACCGTTGAGACAAGTTAAACCTTTGTCATTGCCTGCTCCAGCGGTGTTGGCTACAGCCCCACCCCCGACCATTGCTAAGACACCGAGGTCAGGGTGGGTTTAGGTACTACTGTACCTACTATGGACAACACAATGCCATCATCATCAGTCCAAGACCCGTCAATGCAAGTAGTCCTGGCCCCTATGCAGAATGCCATCGACTCCCAGGCTGTGCTAGTATCATTTTCAGAAATGATTCTATGCATTGTGCCTGGATTGCCAATGCAGGCAGTTATTCTGCTGATGGGGCCTTCTAGCACTCAGCCCATCGTCAATGGGTTCCAATATCCTGCCACAGATTCTTGCCTCTCAGACACTGCCGGCATCACTGGTCTATTCTAAGGCTCCCATTAACGATCGTGCTGATGATGATTAATTGGTATATAATCCTGACCTCGTGCACTTAGAGGATTTAGAGGTGTAAAATGAGGGTGAACAATTTTGGTCGGGTTTCCTTCTAGCACTACCCTATGGTCTAAACCCTGAGATCTCCTGAGGACCCATCTTGTCAGGTCATGATACAGCAAATGCAGTCTGCCATGGGTTTTGAGGTGGAAGAGGAAGATTCCACTAAAAGGAATCTCATGGAATTTTTGGAGATGCCCTGTACCACTTTCGTTATTATTCCATCTATACATTCTGCATTAGAGGATGCTACTTTGACTGCATGGTGCTAACCAGACTCTGTATCCCGCATCATGTGCTAGGACTTACTATACTAACCAGACAGAAGCTGACTCTATGGTCATCATGGCTGCTCATGATAGATCTAGAGCCCCTAGAGATATGAGTACTTTGCTTCCTGATAAGAAATCTAGGAGGCTATATGTGATGGGCAAACGTACGTATGCCTCAATGCCTCAGCATCATTGGGCCTTAAGATTGCAAACTACCAGGCCCACATGATCAAATATCAGAACACCTTGTAGAAAGCAGCTTGTACTGCTGCTCAGGCTTTGCCTGATGGCTCTGCCAAGAATGATCTGCTAAAAACATTGTCTGCCGATGCTGAGGTTGGCAAACATTTGCTGTACTCAGCTTATGATGTACCTGATGCCTCTGCCAGGGACGCAGCTTCTGGAATTTGTATGAGGAGATATTCTTGGCTTAGAGTTGCTGGCGTTGCCAATGATGTGCAACAGGCAGTTTCAAATACTCCCTTTAAAGGGTCAAAACTGTTTAGCTATGATGTTGAAGAGACCCTATGTGGCCTTTAAACTTCGAAAATGACTCTAAGGTCTGTAAAGTCCCTGTGTCCCACTCCTGCTAGAGGTAGTGGTTGGGGTTCCTTTCATCTGCCTGCTGCCCAAGATAGTCATGCCAACCATCAGCAAGGCCATGGCAGAGGAGGTAGCCTGCTTCCAGGTTCCCTCCCCGGTACCCAAAAAAAAGCATCCAAAGGAATCAATTCCAGTGGCTCTTCTGCCCCCAGTTCCACCTGATTCTTTTCCATCTCCTTCCCCCCACCTCAGTTGTTACCTCCAGGGGTGAGTGTGAGGGCAGGATCTCCCTGCATCTGAAGCAATGTCAGGAGATCATTATGGACAAGTAGGTTCTGGAAATCTGTTCTCGGGACATGAAGGACGTAAATGTCCAGATCCGGAAATCCCACAGATCATACCTCTGCTTTAGCCTAGATGGAGAACATCATCAGTTCAGTGGATTACCCTTTGACTTGTCTTTTGCAGCACGAGTCTTACCAAATGCATGGCAGTACTGTCAGCAGCCTTTCGCAGGGAAGGCCTATATCAATCAATCAATCAATATTTTATTTATATAGCACCCATCTCCAATTGGACTCTGGGTGCTACACAAAAGAACAATACAAAACATTTAAAAATGCAAAACACAAGTTTAAAACAGCAATAAAATACAGCTGGACTTTTTAGCATAAACTTATCCACTCTACTGAGCATGCTAACCACTTTAACACTCAATCAATTAAAGGCTTGTAAAAATAAATATGATTTGAGGCCCTTCTTAAAGGCTTCTACTGAGGGGGCCTCCCTCAGATGGCCAGATAAGGAGTTCCACAGGGTAGGTGCAGCCACCGCGAATGCTCTGTCACCTGAGTGCCGCAGCCTAACCCTGGGAACCCCAAGAAGGCCACCCTCAGCAGAACGGCAGGCCCAGGCTGGACGGTAAGGCACAAGTAGCTCTTGCAGATAGACTGTGCCCCTTACATGCAGGATCTTATAGGTCAAAAGCCCTATCTTGAAGACAAATCTCCACCGAACCGGCAGCCAATGCAGTTCATGGAGCGTCGGGGTGATATGCTTGCATCTTTTCACCCCCGTCGGTAATCTTGCTGCCGCGTTCTGCACCAGCTGTAGCCTGTGGAGGTTGCCTCCAGATAACCCTAGGTACAGGGCATTGCAATAGCCCAACCTGGATGTGATGAAAGCATATACCGGTGTGGGCAGGTCCTCGGGCAGGGTCAGGGCTCGAATTCGGGAAATATTCCTGAGATGATATAATCCACTTCTCACCACAGCTGACACCTGAGTGTCAAGTGTCAGACCGCCATCCAGGATTACTCCCAAACTCTTTACCTGCCTAGAGAGGGCTAGAGGCACACCTCCCAGCACAAGGTCAGGGGGTAATGCCCCACACCCCCCTCTGCCGTGATGACCCGGCTCCACCACCAGTACCTCCGTCTTGTCTGGGTTAAGTTTAAGCCAATTGTGAGTCATCCACATCTGGATCTCCTCAAGGCAGTTATTAAATACAGAGTCTGACACCTGGCTATTGTGTGTACAGGATAGGTACAGCTGGGTATCATCTGCATAGCAGTGAAAATCCAGTCCGTACCTCCTGATAATGTCCCCCAGTGGCAGCATATACACCATGAACAACAGAGGCAACAAGACCGACCCCTGCAGAACACCACAGCACAGAGGCTTTGGATCTGATGAGAAAATTCCCATGGTCACCCTCTGCACTCTGTCTATGAGGTATGACCTGAACCAGTTGATGACATTTCCGGGCAGGCCACACCGAAACCACAGGCGGCCAAGTAACACCTCATGATCCACAGTGTCAAATGCCTCAGAGAGATCTAGAAGAACCAAAATGGTACGGTCCCTTCTATCCCTCTCCTTCGGGAGGTCATTAAGAACCCTCACCAGGGCCATCTCTGTACTATGCCCCACATGGAATTTCAACTGGAATGGCTCATAGGCAGAGGAGGCAGCAAGATGTCTCTCCAGCTGAACAGCCACCACCTTTTCTATAACCTTCCCTAAAAATGGTAGGTTAGAAACAGGTCTGTAGTTGTCGAGGCAGTCCGGGTCCAAAGATGTTTTTTTCAGGAGTGGTCTAACCAAAGCCTCTTTCAAGGCTAAAGGAAAGATCCCACTCCTTAATGAACTCCAGACTACCTCAGCAACCATCGGACCAATCAGGTCCAAACATTCAGCCAAAAGGCGAGTTGAGCCTAGATCTAAATCACAATGTGTCGATCTCAGCTTAGAGATTATCTCTACCACCTCCCCGGCCCCAATCAGCTCAAACTCATCCCATACAGGAGAAGTGCTCCGACTCGACTCAGGCCAGACCCTACAGCCCTTTTGAGAGGCTTTCGATGAGACCTCAGTTCTGATGGAGGACATCTTGTCAGCGAAAAAAAAAGCCAGCTCCTCGCACCTTGTGTTCAAACCTGCCCCTCCAGCACGTAGACAATCTGGATGTAAAAGCCTATCCACCATGTGGAAGAGTTGAGCTGGTCTGTTTCTCACTGTAGCAATCTCCCTAGACAGAAACTCTGCGGTTTTATGGAAGATTGCCCCTGATTGTCCATATAATGAGACCTCAGGGCCAATTTGTCCTCCACCAGACCAGATCTCCTCCAACGTCTCTCTAACCTCTGACCCCTAGTCTTTAAACCTCGGAGATTCTCATCATACCAAGGAGATCTCTGATGAGTAGACAGGGGTCGGACATGCAAGGGTGCGATTGAGTCAAAGGCCGCACCAGCTGCCCCATTATAGGCCGCTACTGCCTCCTCCGACCCAATCACACAAGCTGCTCCAACACCCAATAGGTCCAGTACCGTCAAAAGGTCCTCTGAGGATACTCCCCATTATATGTGTTCACCTAACTGGACAACTGGCTCCTGAAGGCCAGCTCTGGGGAAGCCATGCTTCATGCACATCTCAGACACGTCAACTGTTCTTCGACTTAGGGGTCACAGTGACTATGCCAAAGTTTATGTTGACTCCCTGCCAAACACTGCAATAAATAGGGGCAGTCTTGGACACAGAAAAGGGATGTGCTGTTCTGTCATAGGACAGGGTGGGCAATCTGATTGCCCAGGCACAATTGGTATACAGGAGCCAGTATGTCTCTGCAAGAAAAATGTTACGTCCCCTGGGTCTCATGGCTGCGGCCATAGTGGCTGTGCCACTGGCATGCCTTCATATGAGGATCCTTCAGTGGGCACTCAGGGTCCAGTGGGATCGGTTGCTAGATGAGCTGGACCAAATGATTCTGGTCATGTCTCCTCTTCACACAGTATAGTTATGGTGGATGGATCATAAAAACCTACTGAAGGGCATTCCATTCCTTGTACCAGCTCCTGTACAGATCCTCACTATGGATGCCTCAGACTCTGGCTGGTGTGCTCATCTCACCCCTTACCAGACACAGGAGTCATGGACCAAAGTGGAGGCCAAACTGTATATAAATGTCCTGGAAATGAGCGCTGTCTTGTACAGCCTCTAGGCATTTCAGAATCATCTCTGCTATGGTTCTCTGCTAATCCAGATGGCAATGTCAGTGTAACACATTACATCAACAAACAAGGGGGCACTTACTTCTATCCCTTATGCAGGGAAGCAATGTGAGTATGGTACTGGACTCTGTTTCATGGCCTTCAGTTATTGGCCGTGTATCTCCTAGGTCTCAAAAACTTCTTAGCAGGCAGGCTTAGCAGGTCCCAGTCGATAGTTCACAAATGGGAACTTCTGACCTCCATGGTAACTGACCTCTTCATAAAATGGGGTCATAAAGAGTTGGAACTTTTTACGTCCCCACACAATGCAAAACTGCCATGCTTCTGCTCGCTCGCCCCAGGGCCTGGAGTTTTTGGGCAAGATGCATTGTCACTGTCTTGGAAAGGGAAATTCCTATATGCATTTCCCCCCATCCCTCTAATATGGAGGGTTCTGCTGAAGCTGTGGGTGGAGAGTGCCACTCTCATCCTTATTGCTCCCTTATGGCCATGTCAGATATGGTTTCAACTACTTCAACATCTAACAGTGGAGGCTCCTGTCCTTTTACCTCTGTGTCGGGGTCTGTTGTCATAGGACAAAGGGGCCCTGGTCCATCCAGACCTGAAGTCCCTACATCTGCATGCATTGCTCCTGAAGACACAGCCATTGCATGTTTTGGGGTATCCCCTATTTATTTATTTATTTAGTTTTTGTTGACTGGGTAAGTGCATTAGACAAATTCTGCCTATTTTTAGGCATGACTCAGGGGAGGGGGATACAGATGAATGCCAACTGACCTTGAACCAGATTAAGCTGTTGGTAGTATTTTTAGTGAAGGGGGGAAATTTGGCCAGGGCACCGGGGAAATTCCCCTACTCTCCAGTAGGGGGAACCCTTGTTCGTTTAGAGAAAGGCCAGTCCTGCCAGCACTGCAGCAGAGATGGACGTGCAGGAGGCTGGGGAATTGGTCTCCTCTCCTACCTGTATACCTACGGAGAAAGAAGATTTTTTTGATGCTAACGGAGTGCTGGATATAGGAAGTGGAGAAAAAAGACATCAGTATGAAAGAACTGAGGAATCGGGAAATAAGGAAAATCCAGTAAAAACTGCTACAACTTCAATAAATTCGACTCAGACACAGAGAAAAGAAACTTTAGCTGATTTACTCACAGTCGAAGAAGCAAAGCTTCTACAAAGGAAAAAAGACATAGCAGCCACCTTTTGATCTGCTACGCCTCAACAGAATGAGGCTCTGCCTAGCAACTGGGCCTGTGACAAAGTAATTTCTATGGAGACAGTCAAAAAACAAGATACCACTAGACAGCCAGAGACTCTTAACCTGTTTATGTTTTTTTATATACCAAAAACACGGATCAAAGTGCAGCCACAATATTTTCCTTCTCAGCAAGGACAGAAAAAGGAATGGAAAAAATGAGGTAAATAAGCCCCCCCCCCCAAAAAAAAACCTGGAATCTCAGATTGGGCTGACGCCCCTACACCAGAGGACTCGTCCTGGTCAGTGGAGAAATCTTTGCAGGTGGCAGGTCTGGTTCAACAAATGGATACTGGAACCTGGATTTCAGGGACCTCACCAATTCGTGTCCCAGGGGTCCAGATACTGATCAACAGTACTACAGGCACAGGTACAGAGAAATTTACTACTCATTTTAATTCAACCCAAAGTGTTGATTCCTCATTACAGCTACCTACAGAACTTGAACTTACTCAAAACCCAGTAATGAATATTCCAGAACAGCCAGCTGTAAGTTCTAATGTTGGTTCAGACTCACCGAGGAAGGACTCAATGCCTAACACAGAAAATTCTGATCCCTCTGAAAATAACTCTGCAACAAATGAAAATGGTTCACTGGCCTGATGGCACTGAGGGTTGAGGCACTGGATGCCACACCTCACGCCACACTGGCAACCCAGATTCGGGAACGAGCTCGGGAGCCGGGGGTTGGAAGGGGAGGGAAGGGATTGAACATCCAGGGGACAGCTCTTCCTTCCCTGGGGAGGGCTCTGGGGATGCACCGCACTGCAGCAGCACCTGGCGGCAGTTGGGTGTGATGCAAAGCAAGCGGTGCCAGCATAGCAAGGGGGTGGAGCTTGGAAGGCAGTGTCACGTTGTGCCCAGCCACCATTGCATGTCCAGACTCCACAGGGCAAAAACAAGGAAAAATCCCCTTCCCTTAGAGATAGGCAATGGCGCATCCTCCCGGACCACACTCCCAATGCTGGTTGCTCTCCTTGCTCCTATCAGGGCTCCCCGACCCAGTACTCTACACTGCAGATAGAGTGCCCTGAGCAGATAGGGTGGCCCTTCCCCGTGGGAGTTCAGATCCAGGGGGTTCACCAGGGTCATGGGAGAGGAACTTCAGGAGCAAGCTTCACAGCAGGAGGTAGAGACTGGGCAAGGAAGTCACCGGAAAGAGTCCCCCTCGGTGGAGGTACAAGAAATAAAGTGTACAAAAAAAAAATGAAAATGGGCAACAAAATAGACAGTATGCATCTTTTTTTCATACCCCAATTTATTCAGCAAAGTGGCATAACGCCATAAGACTTCTATACAGAGGGGATATGGACAGATTTCCAGACAGAATTGTTGTGGCCTACACCTTATTAAAAGACAGCATTTGCTTCAATACCATGGAAATCTACACACTCATTCACATTTCAGGGGAGCCCTCCTTCGACATCAGTTTTAAGCTCCACAGCGGTATACAAAAATTCTGGAACTTGTACCACCAGTTAAAAAATACAGCTTTATGGTCTCCCTTTATTGTCATTTATTTGACAAAACCAGTGCATAAAAACATTACAGTACTTTTTCACAGTGAAGGTGTCAGCATCACAGATTTACTTTATTGGTTGAAGCAGCGATGCACAGTGCTAGGAAACCCTGATACAATCTTTGATTCTGAAGACATCTGGACTGGGGGCTGGAAAGTCAGAGTACTTTTACATTCTAATGACTCAGGTTTGCAACACTTGCCAAATCGTTTTTTTCTGGGGAGGGACAGTAGTGTGCTGTTCTATGCGGGCCAGCCCAAGGCTTGCTATAGATGTGGCTCCACAGGTCACTTAAGCAGTATTTGTGATATGTTGAAATGCACCTTATGTAATGAATTTGGTCATACAAATGTACATTGTAGAAATGAACAGGTATGCAATTTATGTGAGACTCGAGGCCACTCCTATAATGACTGCAGTTGGCAGCACACAATCAAGAAAACCAGGCAGACAGGGAAGAGCAACAGTTACTGATCATAAACACACAGAGGGCCCAGTCCAGGGTATCACACCCTCCCCCAGAACATCAAATGCTCCGCCTGAGGAATCACTTACAGAGCAATGGCCCCTGAATGTAGATCCCCCCCTACAAGGGCCCCTGAGTGTAGATCCCCTCCCACCACTGTTGAAGAAACAGCAGAAATGGACACTACTGATAATGCACCTCAGGATCACCCTCCAATAGAGGTGGAAATGCCCCCCACAGCCCCCAATGAGATGGTGGTAGAGAAGAGGAAGTCAGACATATACACCCTTGGAGCAGTAGCGTAGCAAATTCCCAAAGGGCCTGGGTGCAAGGTAATGTTACAGGGCCCTTCCCCAGTTTTGAATAAACATCAAAATTATGATTTGAGCCCCTCAAACCTCATGGGCACAGGTGCCACTGCACCCCCTGCACCCTTGTAGCTACGCCCCTGCCTTGGAAGCAGCCAGCATCAAAGGTTCCTAAAACTTTCTCCATAGCACTGGCAAACAAATACGAACTACTTCAGATAGGGTTGTCAGACAACAACTCGGAGGATTCTTCCATTAGCGCAAGTCAGCAAGAGATAGTCTCAGACCCAGAGTGTAGTGAAGTAGAGAATCAAAGTAAAACCAGGCATGATCTAAGTAATGTTCCAGAGGTCAAAAAAGGGCTCAGAAGGTCAGGCAGGAAGAAAACAATCTCTAAACCAGATTGACATATAGGATCTACTCCACTTCACTATTATGACAGCTGGTTTATCAGTCTGCACCATTAATGTAAACAGCATTAAATCAGCACATAAAAGAAGAATAGTGTTTTCTAAACTTATGTCAAATAAGTCGGATATTACTTTTATCCAAGACACTAGGTTACATACCATTACAGAACTTAATATAGCCATAAAACAATGGCATATAGGCCCTTCATACTAGTCTCTAGGTACTGAAACAACATCAGGAGTAGGGGTTCTTTTGAGCAATCCTGAAATACATGTTACTAAAGTAATAGATTTAGTGCAGGATAGAACACCCATTTTAGATCTTAAGCACAGAAAAAACTATACAGTTTAATAAATATATACACTCCGCAAAAGAAGGCAGCTAGAGTTGATGTATTCCAGCATATTTAACCATATTTGTTTACCCCTCACAATATTATATGGGACGGGGATTTTAACTGTGGTTTATCCTTAAAAGATAAAGGGAAAAATACTTCCACTCAGAAATTATTTTGCAACACAGTCTGTTTAAAACAAATAATACAGTTAGTTAATTTAATGGATTCATACATGACACACGCTTCACAGCCAGATCTGACCTTTCACAAAGGGAGACTGGCAACACGTATAGACTTCTTTTTTACCAACAAAAATTTAGACATTTTACAGATGGAAACTAGTCCAGTGGAATACTCTGACCATAATGAACTTCGCTTATTTATAGGCACACAGAAAGCCTCATCTTTTGGGCCAGGGATATGGCGATTACAATCAACACTATTAGCAGACACAGAGGTTAGGCAAGAGATTCAGTATTTCATAACAGCAAAAAAATCCACCTTTATAACATATGATAATCTGGCTTTATGGTGGGAGGAGACAAAAACTGATTTATGATCCATGTTACAATCAGAGAATAAAAAGTTTCAGGACCAGGAGTATAAACAACATTTAAATAACAGGAAACAACTACAAAAATTTGTGACCCTATCATATAATACAGCACAAGATTTCTCAGGGCAAATTAATATACTTTATTTATTTGGTTTTTGTTTACCGGGTAGGTGAGCTAGCCATAGAATGACTATTTGCAGTCACAACCTGGGAGGATTACAACATGAAAATAACATTGCCAGTACAGCATACAAAACTTAGAGAATACATGCGAAGCATGTAACAAATAGGTTGTGATGGTGTACACATGGTGGAGACAAAATACAAGTGGGAGCAGAGTTAAGTATGCAAGAACATAAAACCAACTATCTAACACACTGTGAGAGCTAGGCAACAAATATATAGTGACCTAGCGAGTACATAGTAAGTGCACAGTTTAACAAGTACAATTAACACATTGAAGGAAGTCAGGAATTACAATCTTCCTTATAAGCAATTGGAAGTGCAAAGCAACTGTCCTAGGAATAGGTAGGGTAAGAGAAGAAGGATAGGGTGTTTACACTGGGCAGGACTATAGGGACAAGTACAGATAGAGATGTAATAGGCGTCTAGTCAGGTAGGAGGAGGAAGAGAAAGAGAGACAGGTTAGAGGGCATAAACACAGTGGGAGGATGGGAGAAAGGCAGAGTAAGGGAATCACAGGAGTTGAAAGCAGGTGCATGAGTTAGAAGCAAATAGGAAGGCACAAAGCTCTTTTTTAAAGAGGGCATGAGAAGGCGCCTGGCGAGTTGTTAATGGTAAGGCGTTCCATTGCAGTGGAGCATAGTGGGAGAAGGCATGGGAACCTTTGGAGGTTTTACACCTTGGTACTTGTAGTAGGGACTTATCAGCTGAGCGTAGGCCATAGGAGGATGTTTGAGGAGACAGTAATGTAGCCAGACTTGCAGGAGATTGTGCCCTAATTACATTATCCACTAGGGAGCCAACAGAGTGAAGTCTCAGCGCAGAAGGTGATAGCCAGTTTAGGTCTGAGTAGAGCTGGCAGTGGTGTTTGAGCCTAGGGGATGAGGAGGAAACGCAGGAAATATTATTATAGGTGGTGTCCCAAGCATGAAGAGTGGTCTTAGGTATGGCTGTGTATGTGACGACTCCATAGGTCAGAGCTAGTAGCAGGATTCCATGAGCAACAGCCAGCCTAGCGGATGGCGTGAGTCTATAGCTGGATCTATAGGCAATGCCTAGCTTAGAGTTTATTGATTTGCAGTTGGATTGGACGTGGAGATCAAAGCCAATGGACTGATCAAGGACTATCGCAAGATATTTGAATGAGATAACTGTGTTTATGGGAGGGGAGCCAGGGCAGGAGACCTTGATGTTGTTATTGCAGGATTTAAGTTTGGCAGCAGTTCCAAACAACATGGCTTGGGTTTTCATTACATTGAGGACCAGTTTATGGTCGGAGAGCCAGGTTTAGGTTTTATGAAAGTCAGATGAGAGGCACGAGTTTATTTCAGACAGGTTATTGGAGCTAGTGTATAGAACGATATCATCCGCATACAAGAGGGATGAGCAGAAGGTGAGACCCAAGGTAATGCTGTTGGTAAATATTGAGAAAAGGAGAGGACTCAAAATGGAACCCTGGGGGACCCCAATGTTCAGAGTAGCCTGGTTCGAGAGGGTGGAAATATATTTCACAATTTGGGCTCGGTTTGACACATAACTACTGAACCAGGCCACTACACCCATTGTAAAACCCATTGATTTTAAGACTGAGAGAAGAATAGGGTGATCAACAAGATCAAAAGCTTTGGTCATGTCTATAAAAACTGCCCCAGCGAGGGGGCCAGAGTCCACAGCAGACAAGGTGTCAGTGGTGAATTTGAGCAGGGCCGTGGTGGTGCTATGGCCCTTACGGAACCCATGTTGGGTAGAGGTGAGAAGGTTGTTTTTGTGCAGGAAATCAATGGTTTGAGTAGCTACAAGCTTCTCACGTATCTTACTTGGTACTGCTAATATCGCAATAGGTCTATAGTTGGAAGGGTCCTTGGGGTCACCTTTTTTGAAGACCAACGTGACTCTGGCAATTTTCCAGATATCAGGAACATGGCTCTGGCAGAGGGATAATGTAAAGCTCCGGGCAAGAGGAGAGGCTATAAATGGGGCAACAATCTTCAGGAGTCTTGGCTCAATACCATCAGAGCCAGTACTAGTGTTCTCTGAGATAGAGTTTAGAAATTTTAGTACCTCTGCCCTAGAGATATCTTTGAAATGAAAGGATGGTCTTGATGTATCTGCGTGGAGATCAGTGTGTATGCCTAAAGGTTGCGTCATGGGGAAGGTAGAGGTGTACTTGGACAGGTCAGAAAATTGTTGGTTGAAAAAAGTTAGCAATTGTCCGAGGATCATTACAGGGTATCCCATTTAAGATCATGTTATTTGGAGTAGGGGACTAGGTAGACCCCAGGAAGGTCCTAACATGCATCCAGAATTTTCTAGGTTCCCCTGCAGCATCCATGAGAAGATTTTTGCAATATTTACTTTTGGGAACTCTTATTTGTCTTTTACATTCTTTGCACTGGGCCCTATAGAGGTCATAGTCAGCTGGGAGACCAGAGGATTTAAAATGTCTCCAGCTTTTATCTCTCATTTTATGTCTGGTAAGGAGGTCCTTTCTTAACCATCGTGTTTGTTTTCCCTTCACACAGCGTGTGGAGTGCGGAGTATGGATATCCTGGAGCATCAAGAATTCATGAAGGAAAAAGTTTAGAGCTGACTGGGCATCATTGGCTATGTATAGTTTGGTCCAGTCAATTTGAGAGACATCATTAAGAAAGCGTACTGGATCTAAATTTGCAAAGTTCCTGAAGGTGATATACTTTGGAGGCGGAGTGGGAGTGGTGGAAGCAGGAGACCATTAACAGAAAATGGAGGAATGGTCAGTGAGTGCATCAGCAAGTATGCCAGCAGTATGTACGTGCTCAGGCCAGTTTGTTAGGGCCCAGTCAATTAGAGTGCTAGAGCTTGTGTGCAGAGCTGTCCTGGTGGGTTTGGTAATTAGCTGCTGTAGCTTATGTCGCATGATTTGAGATAGAAAGTTGGTCTGGCAATTTCCCAGCCAATTTAGGTTGCTGTCTCCATAATGACCACTTCATTTGGCACCGCCTACAGGGATGTTTGTTCAAATAACTCTATGAGACCAGAGGGGCCACTGTTAGGGGGGTTATAGGCACAAACAATATGCAGTTTGTTTGCACCCAAAGTAAGTAGTTCATGTAGTGACTCACAGTGGGGGAGGGAGGACATAGGGATAACAGAGAGATTTAAATGCTCTTTGTAATAGATAGCAACACCACCTTCCTTTTTTTGAAGAGATTCTGTCTATACGGATAAGGTTATAAGTAGCTAACAAGCAGGAGGCATCGGAAACAGTAGATTTCAACCATGTCTCCAATAGGAAGAGTAGGTCTGGCTTGTAAAGGGTAATCCACACCTCAAGTTCCACCAGATTGTGTAGTAGGCTCCTAATGTTGTGATAAGCAATGCAGAGTCCTTTCATATTGTGACTTAAAAAGTCAGCATGGGAGTAGTGGGAGCTAGGACCTGGATTGGACTCCACATCCCCAGAAAGTAGCAAGGCAATGAAAATGAGATACCATAGTTTCCGGTGGACAAAGAGAGTGTGATGCAGTGGACCATAACAGTATTTTAGAGAACCCACTGAGGTAATGTAAATGAGACCTCATTGGACTAAGAGAGGGGTGGAATCAGGCATCTTTACCTCTAGAACAAGGAGGTTAGAGAAGAGAAAGTCACTTTACGAAGAAGGATGAACACCTGCATTATTAGAGGTTAATTGAAGTCACGGAGAGGGTACTGAGCAGCAGGAGTGAGATAAATAGCAGGGGAAGGTTAGTGGAGAGCACAGTAATGCAATATATCGCTATGGGGAACCAGATCGGTAAAGGGAAAGGTGGTTTAGATGAGGGTGTTGCAGAAAGAAGAAGAGTATAATAATGCCTGCAAGGCTTGCAGTCAGATCCGGGTCACAATTTCAAAATTTTGCCCTGTAGGCTAAAGGGTTATGTTTTCCAGCTAGTGCTGGTGGAATGTAGGTGGGGGATACTTTGTTTCTACTGGACTTGGTAAAGTAAGCCAATTGGTGCCCCTTGTGGTGTGATAGTATGAGGGCCCAATGAGAAAGCAGACACTTAGTTAATTTCACCCTAGAAGATACATAAAGAATAGTCAAGCAAGGCCAGGCGGGTGGGAGTGGACGGGGTTTACTGATAGCACCAGAGAAGCTGGGCTAAGCACCAAACGTACCTGTGGAGTTTCATTTCAGCGAACCACCAGTGTGGTTCATGGCTGCTGCTGGGAGGGTCTTTTCAGCGGTCGGTAGGTCACTTGTGGGGAGCGCGGTCTCTGCCAGTAGCAGGCAGTGCCATGGCTCAAACCCAGGAGCCTTGTGGAAGGAGGGTCTCAGGACCGCAGGAGCGGTTCACCAGCCCGAACCAAGCACTGGAGATAGCCTGCAGAGAAAAGGAGATGGAGATTAAGTAAGGGTGGGCTGTGGGAGGGAGAAATAAAATACAGTAGAACAGGGCAGGCACTGGTAGGGAGGGGGAGCAGGGACCGAGAGAACCAGTGGCTGGCAAATGGGTATCAAGCAAGACTCAGCTTCAACAAGTTTAAGTATTAAAAATTATTGAAATCAATATTCTAAGGAGCTAGACCTGGCTAGAATTACATTTCTCACAACAATAGCTGGAATAAATAAATATTTTAAAAACCTTAAAGCACTAGCTAGCAGTACAGATTGTTGAAATTAAATCCTTGGGGTAGTTCACAGCAGTTTAAACTTAATCCAACTATTACATTGAAATTGGACTCAGATTGTTGCTGAAGCCAGAGTCTTATCCAGACAACCAATCACTGGCAGGCACTATTAGTAGCAAGTCAACCAGCAAAAAGGGCGCCAAAAATTTGAATTGGCTCCTGAGTAGCTGGGCAACTCACAGGCAGCCAGTAAAAAAGGCTCCAGGAACTTTGAAGTGTCTTTCTGATAGCACCAGAGAAGCTGGGATAAGCAAGCAGGCAAACTGAAACAGCAACATTTATTTGGTACACAAGGGAAAAAAGATTCAATTTGCCCTTATGATAGCTGTCAGGAAAGGGTAAAAAAGAAATCTATGGAATCACTGCTAGACAGAAATAATGAGGTAAAAACAGACACAAGAGATTTACTAAATATAGTAACTCAGCATTCCATGCAAATTTATAGTGAAAAGACAGTTGACTAATAACTATACATTAATAACTTTTTTGCAAATTTTAAACTCCCCGAGTGCCCCAAGAGTGTTCTAGCACCGTTGGACATAGAGATTACAGCAGCCAATGTCACATTAGCTATCTCAACACTAGAAAATGGGAAATCCCCTGGAACTGATGGATTGAGTTCAGAACTTTATAAATTAATATAGTACAAGAACTGGCTGATGTCTATAATTATTTATTGAAACAAACACATATACCACTATCCATGGCAGAAGGTATCTTAATTTTCTTACATAAAAAGGGGAATAGCAAGCATTTGTCAATGCCAAAAGTTCGTCGTGTACACTGGTGTCATGGGGAGAGGGGAGGGATGTTTGAAAATTGCTTTAGTGAAGTTGTTTGTGAGGTGGGGTCCCAAAAAACATATGTTGAAAACTTGGGGCAAAAATATTTAAAAATGGGCAAGTTATGCCACTAAGTTGAAAACCCTATTGAAATACATTGATGCCAAAAACCCCACTGAAACATATTGAAGTGCTTACCTCAGTTTGCAGTTGGGCTTGAAGAGCAAAGGTGTGCCTGCAGTCCAAGGTAGATTATGGCAACGGACTTCCGGTGGATAAGTATGGGGTATGGGGTGGTGGGTCCTGAGTAGGACGGTAAGGGGTTGGGTAATGATGGAATGGACAACGATGGACGGTTTTCTTTTTTACAGGGGAAAAAACGATGAGGGACAGTTTTCTTTTTTTCAGGGAGTTTGCTGAACAGATGAGGACACTGGGGGATTGGGCACCCCCAGTGTCTGTATATTGTTTGGGGAGGGGTTACACAGCAGACAACAATGGACGGGCAGATATCACTGGGAGATTGGGCACCACCGTGTCTGTATACTGTTTGGGGAGGGGTTACACAGTGCACAACAATGGACAGACAGATGAGGACACTGGGGGACTGGGCACTCCCAGTGTCTGTATACTGTTTGGGGGGGGGGGTTACACAGCAACAATGATCGATGGTTTTCTTTTTTTAGGATAAAAAACAAGCATTTATCAATGCCGAACATTTCCTGTATTGAAAGTTGTCCACCTCTACACCTTGTTTATGCCCTTGAGGTACTTGAATGTATCTGTCATGTTCCCCCACTCCCTCCTTTCCTCCAATAAGTACATGTTGAGGTCCTTTTAATCTCTCCTGATATGTTCTGTGTTGCAAGCCATGTACCATCTTGTTTGCCTTTCTGTGGGCTGCCTCCACCCTGTCAATGGCCTTGTGCATTTGCGGCCTCCAGATTTGCACATAGTACTGTAGGTGAGGCCTCACTAGTGCATTATACAATGGCATCACCACCTCATGCCTTCTGCTAGTGATACCTCTGCCTATGCATCCCAGCATATCACTGGCCATCCCTGTAACATGTGTGCTCAGCTTTGACACCTTTTGGTCATCAGAACTGATAACTCCTTTCTTCCTTGGTGATCATAAGCACCTCCACCCCATCCTGTAACTCTCCACAGTTTTTCTCTTCTTAAATGTATTATTTGGGCTTCTTTGCATTGAACCTCAGTTGCCACTCCTCAGGCCATTTTTTAAGCCTCTCCATGTCTCTGCTCATTTTCTCCACCCCTTCTGGAGTATTCACTCTGTTACAGATGTTGGTGTCATCTGCAAACAGGTAGACAGACCTTTGCTTCTAGCCCTTCTGCAATGTCTGTAATGAAGACATTGAACAGGACTTGTCCCAGGACTTATCCCTGAGGTACCCCGCTGGCCACCCCCTCTCCCCGGATTGGATCCCATTACCACCACCCTCTGCCTCCGGTCCATCAGCCAGTTTCTAACCCAGTTTATCAGCTTGTGCACCATTGCCAGACTACTCATCTTGTTAATCAGCCTTCTATGTTGGACGTTGTCGAAGGCTTTGCTGAAATCAAGGTACTGTAGGTGGCATCAAACGTCCCCCCCTGATTTACTTTCTTAATGAGGCATTAAGGTTTCCAACCCTAACACCCCACCCCCACCCTGCAGAGACTGACAGGCATTGTGGGTGTCCCTTTGGGTCATTGGCCACATCATTCCACCCCCACCCTGCAGACACTGACAGGCATCGTGGTATGCCTTGAGGTCTTTGGCCCTTACACTCACCCCATTCCATAATAAAATAAGCTGAGATGGGTGCAGTATAGGAGAATGGGGTGAATGTTTGGGCCAAAAACTCCAAGGCACACCCCAATGCCTGTCAGTGGCTGCAGGGTGGGTGTGGAATGGTGTGACATTATGGCCGACAACCCCAAGGCACACACCCAACGCCTGACAGTCTCTACAGGGTGGTGGGGGGTGTTACAGTTGGAAACCCTAATGCCCCAGATGTTTGTTGGTATTTTTACTCCAAATTTTCAACATGACCATTTTGGGACACCACCTCATGAGCAGTGGCACTATCATTTTGTTACTTAATCCCAAAACGTGATTTGCACAGTGACTGTGCTATTCAGGGCCACAGGTGCTAAAACACATTTTGGGCAGGATGCAAAAAATGACAGTTGTACTGTTCATGAGGAGGTGTGAAAAAATGGCAATGTTGAAAATCTGGAGTGCAAATATGAGAAATTGGCAAAGTTACGAGCATGCATATAAACTGTGTAACGCACGCCCGTAACGCAGTCATTGTTTGTAATTTTTTCACCACATTTTCAACATGAGCTTTTTGGGACCTACCCTCATGAACAGTGGCCCTGTGATTTTGTTACTCCATCATGAAAGTTGATTTTGCAGAGCGACCGCACCATTCTGCGCAACTGGTGCGAAAACACATTTCAGGCAGAATGTGAAAAATAACAGCTATACTGTTCATAAGGAGGTGTGAAAAAATGGTAATGTTGAAAATCTGGAGTGAAAATATTAAAAATTGGCAAAGTTACGAGCGTGCATAGAAACTGTACAATGCATGCTCTGATGTAACAAGTCATTTTTTGGAATTTTTTCACCAAATTTGCAATATGGGCTTTCTGGGACCCCACCTCATGAACAGTGGCACTGTCGTTTCGTAACTTGGTCCCAAAAGGAGATTCCACGCAGCAACCATGAAATCATCTTTCGGGACCAAGGAACAAAATGACACTAACATGTTCAGGAGGTGGGGTCCTAAGAATCCCATGTTGAAAATGTGGGCCCAAAATTCCTAAAAATGGCTGAGATATCAAGGTAAATTGAAACCCCCATTGATTCCCATTATACGGCTTACTTTGAATTCTTTCAGTTTGCTTGTCGGCTTTGAAGAGTGCAGACGTGTCACACTCTGCAGAAGATCATATCCGCTGACCTCAGAGGGTAAGTATGGGGTAAGGGGGGTGCGGGGAGGTGGATGCACAGGGAAGGGGTGGGGAGGGGGTTAGGGGAGACAACAAGGGACCATTTTTATTTTGACATGTGAAATTTAAAAAAAAAGACAGCGAGGGAAAGTTTTCTTCATTTACAGGTAAATAAAAAAAAGCTATAAATTTAGGCACACTGGAGTGGGCTCCCAGTGTGCCACAAATTACAATAGTGGTGGGCGGGGAGGGTAGGATGCTGATGTGGGGATTGGGCACCTCGATGTTGGCTAGAGATATAGACAGGGGCAGCGAGGGGGCAATCCAACACCGGGAGTGGGCATCCCGGTGCTGGAAAAGGAAAGGGGAAATTGTTTAACCAGGCAAGGACACACTAAAGGGCTGCAGTGAAGGGGAAGTTGTTTAACCAAGAAAGATGCACTGAGCTGCAGGGGCCAGGGAAATTGTTTAACTAGGGAAGACACATTATGGGTCTGCAGGGACCGGGGAAATTGTTTAATGAGGAAAGACACACACTAAGCTGCAGCTGAAGGGCTCTCATTTCAAAGGACAGAGCCACGCGCAGTGTGGGCTCTGTCCTTTGAAATGTTGGCCGAGACCAGCCACCTCAGCAAAACAGTGTCATCAGGACACTGCCTGCTGATCTGCCGGCTACAGACCAGCCCCTGTAGCTCCGCTGGTCATTGAGCTGGCACCACTCACACCCCTGTTTAGCAACTCTCATATCAACAAGTTTGTCTGCGCTTGTGCGCAAGATGAACTTAAAAATGACATTAATAACTGGAGCCCTATAAGTTTGCCTAATGTAGATTTTCAAATCCTGGTGAAAATTTTACACAACACACTAAAGCAAGCAGCTGTACACCTTCGTGCACCAGAACAATCTTGCTCAATAGTAGGAAGAACCATAGAAGACCTATTAATTTTTTTGAGAGAAGTAGTAGAAAAGGACAATGTGTCAGGTTTACATAGGTTTTTAATTTCATTGGATCAAGAAAAGGCATTTGATTCCATACTTCATAATTATTTATGGTACGTCCTGCAGATTTATGGAATACCCAATAAATTTATAGATTGGCTACAGAAATTATACTGTACTGCAACTGTGATTTCCCAGAGTAACAGCTGGGCTGGCCCTCTTATCCCAGTAAAATTAGGGGTAAGGCAAGGGTGCCCACTAAGCCCTTTATTGTATGTGTTTTGTATTGACCCCTAATAAGGGCTATCAACTCAGCCCCAACTATTTATCCAGGTACAAGTGAAGGTAACCGTCTCCCACTAAAAGCCTTAGCATATGCGTGTGACATCAGTTTCCTGGAACAGGATGAACAATCAGTGATAAATGTATTGGAACTGTACAAAAAGTAAAGTGCTTTTTCAGGTGCAAAGCTAAATAAGAACAAAATGTTTGCAGAAAATAAGTCCTAATTTGGCACAGATAGCAGGAATCACCTTAATGTCAGAACCAATAAAACGTTTAGGGATTTTTTTCTGGCAGGCACAGCTGGATATTTTAAACTGGGGAAGTAAAATCAGCTTGGGGCAAAAAATGGTACAGAAATGGAATAAATTGCCAATAGGGAAACTTAAGCATATACATCTGATTAAAACATTTCTGCTACCCATTTTTATGTTTGCTTGCACGCATGTGCAAGAAACATAGTGCCGCCATACGAGAATTCATAGGTGAGCCTCCCTACTTCCAATGCCCTGCTGCCTTTTGCAGACGTGGCCCCACCGCGCCAATGAATGTAGGAGCTGTCTATGACAGCGTCTGCAAATGCAGCAGCATACAGTTCAAAGAAAAGCACTGCAGCGTATAGGCAATTTGCATACTGCGTCAGCAGTATGCAAAGTTCCTACACGTCGGCACTGCACTGAAAGAGCTGTCATAGACAGCTCCTCTCCCCAAACAAGTAACATGCTGGGAGCCCACCCCAGCATGCTCACGTGCCCCCCCACACACACAGTATGTCAATCAATCAATCAATCAATCAATCAAAATCTTTATTTATCCAGGCAGGCACCATTGAGCAAGGCTCATTTGCAAGGTGCACCTGGTCATGAATACATCAAAGTACACTACAGAAGCAGGTATACAAAAAGCAATAATATACAAGGAAGAAAAAGTATATACAGTGTATACAGTACAGTACAAGGTTGAAATAAATAAAAAATTAAAAAACAGCATTATTTTACAATTGAAGAAGTCAGCAGATGTACAATCAACCATAGGCATACAGGAGTTATAAGCAGAGATCTTTTGAGTGAGGCAGCCAGCAACTACACATGTAGGGGGAAGAGGCCGTGTATGGGGTGGCAGATTAGAGAGGTAAAGAAGAGGAGGGATATATTACCGATGACTGGGGGAAAAATTGGGCTAAAACCACAGAAAGATTTGATGGCTGTTGTGTACTTGTTTATTATGATAATGACAGAGGAGGTGTATAATTGGGACACTACTATGGATGGGTGGGACTTTAGCCAGGCTGGAGCAGACAGGGAAGGGTGGGTGCAGCAGGAAGAGTTAATAAGGAAAGAGTGAGCCAGGGGTAGAAAACATGGCGGCGTCAGGATGGAAAGGAAGTTGTGGAATTAGTGAGCTAGCGGTGAGAAAACATTTGCAAGGTGCTTTCATGTGGCGTCGTGAGAATGCCTTAGAAGATATTCAGGCTAACAGGGCAGCTCAGCTTCAAGTTCCTTTGTAAACTGTTCCACAATGTGGGTAAAGAGAAGCTTAGAGCAGCTTTGCCGAAATGAGTTTTGACCCTTGGAACTTGGAGGGCAATGAGGGAATAGCTCCTAAGAGCGTAGGTGCCTAACACACTCCGTGGAATACAATCTGAGACATATGAGGGGAGCTTGTTGGTCACTGCTCTGAAGGCCCATAGGGCAGTGTTTCTATTCCTTCTATAGTGAAGGGAAGTCCAGCCTAACGATGAGTACAGGGAGCAGTGGTGTGTGGAAAGTGGAAGGCCAGTAATGAACCTGATAGCTCTGTGGTAGAGGGTGTCTTAGCCAGTGCAGAGGCAGTGCAGTGGCTGTAAAGCAGGTCCACGTAATCTATTAAAGATAGGAAGGTAGCTTGAACCAGTTGAATCTTGGCCTCCTTTGTGAGCAGGTGGTTAATTCTGTAGAACAGTCCTAATCTTTGCCTTAGTTTCTTCTGTAGTTCTTCGAGATGGTGGTGAAGAGAAGTTTATAGATCGAGCCAAACTCCTAGATATTTGAATTTAGCTACATACTCTAGTGTTTCTCAAGAACAGTGGTAATTTGTGGGATACCCCCCAGCAGGAATTGCCACATGCAAGGAGGAGGAGAAGAGCATAGCTTTTGTCTTTCGCATTGAGCAAAAGCTTTTGTTTATGAGCTGGTATTGTAGAAGGTTAAATTCAGCTTGGAGGGGTCTTCACAGGCTGCTTCTGGCGTGGGACGACTCAAGTACAGTACAGTGTCGTCTGCGAATAAGTGGATGTTGGCTTTTTTGATGGGGTCATTGATGTTGTTAATGTAGACTGCAAAGAGGAGAGGACAAAGGATAGAGCCGTGGGGCATGCCCCTCAGCATAGGTTTTAATGGTGAAAGATCACCTTCAGCTTTAACCTGCTGTTTCCGTTCTCCAAGGTAGTCTGCAAACCAGCATGTACATTTATGGTCCAGGCCTAAGGTGCTTAGGGAGGAAAGAAGCAGGCTGTGATCGACTGTGTCGAATGTCTTACTAAGATCCAAGAAAACGGCACAGACATGCTTCTTGTTGTCAAGGTCTAGGAGCCAATCATTGGTCACCTTAACTAGGGCTGTTATGGTGCTGTGCTTTGCTCTGAATCCAGACTGAACCGGATTTAATAGGCTTCTGGATTCTAAGTATACCCCTAGCTGGCCGTGCACTATTTTTTCTAGTAATTTAGACAGGATGGGGAGGAGGGAGATCGGTCTGTAATTATTTAGATTGCAGGGGTCACCAGCTTTTAATAGAGGGATGACATGGGCTATTTTCCATTGGGGGGGGAGGCTACCCTGGGAGAGTGACATGTTGAATAGGTGGGTGATTGGCACCGCAAGCACGTGGTAGGCACATTTCAAATAGTATGCCTCTATGAAGTCGGAGCCTGCTCCCTTCCCGGTGTCCAGTTGCAACAGTAGGTCTTCCACCTCTTTTAGAGAGACAGGCAGGAGGGAGAAGGCCTCCTCGGTAGAGGGGGACTCATGGGTTGGTAGTCCCTGAGCTGTGCGGAGGTCATTGGCAGGGGGAGTATCAAATGCTAGCCCTACCGTTGCAAAATGGTCATTGAGGGCTTCCAATATCTCCGATCGGTTAGAGATAACGCTTTCACCAGACTTAATTTTTGCTGGAATGGAATTGCCAGGTGCATGTCCAGACATGTCTTTTAATGTTTTCCAGAGCTTTGAAGGATTTCTTGAAGCAGAGGCTAGCTCCGAACGATAGTAGGCAACCTTGGCTGCTCTGACCAACTTGGTGCCTTCTTACATGCTCTCTTAAAAAGACACCAATCCGAGTCGTTCTTGCTTCTTCTGGCTTTTTTCCATAAAGTATCCCTTTCTAACAGGGAAGCTTTGAGCTCAGGCGAGAACCAATGGCAGATGGTGCTCCTGACCTGCACCTTAACCAAATGTGCATGCTTATTTAAAGCCTCACTTAAAATATCATAAAAAATAGTATATGCCCTGTTAACCGTTTTGGCTAGGAAGAATTCCTGCCATCGCGGTGAATGTTTCAAGTTGTGGACGTATGCAAACAAATCAAAGTTGCAGGTGCCCAATCCCCCGTCGGCTGCGCTGCACTCCTCCCCAACAGCCTTCCAGGTGCCACACCAGGAGCCCACCCCAGCATGGCAAACATCCGTCTGCTGGGCCCCCAACATACTTCCAGGTGCCATGCGTTGGGAGCCCACCCCAGCATGGCGAACCGCCACTCATCTTCCAAAAAAAAAAAAACCTAGAAAGAAAAATGTTCCCTCACTGACTGTCTTGACCTCCTCCCCACCCACACACCCTCTGTGCTCTGCTCCCCCACCCCCTTCACCCCATACTTACCTCCAGAGTCTGGTGTGTGATCGTGGTGGACCGGGAACACATCTGCACTCTTCAAAGCCGACGCAGGAATTGAGGAAATGCGGTAAGCTGTATAATGGAATAAATAGGGTTTTTCAACTTTGATGCATATCTCAGGCATTTGAGGAATTTTTTCACCAAATTTTCAACATGGGGTTTTTGGGACCCCACCTCATGAATTCTTGCACTGTCATTTTGTTATTCGGTCCCAAAAGGTGATTTCGCAGTCTCTGTGTGAAACCACCTTTCGGGACTGGCGTTGATAATGACAGTGCCACAGTCATGAGGTAGGCCCCAAAACCCTATGTTGAATTAATTAACGAAAATTCTAAAATGTTTGTTTTGGCGTCATGTTCGCAGTTCCTCACGCACGCTATAAGTTCGCAAATTTTTAATATTTGCACTCCAGATTTTCAACATTGCCATTTTACCACACCTTCTTATGATGCAGTACAGCTGTCATTCTTCACATCTCGCCCAAGATGTGTTTCCGCGCATGTAGCGCACAATGGCACATTCGGTGTGTGAAATCAATGTTTGGGACACATTAAGAAAATCACAGTGACAGTGTTCATGAGCAGAAGTCTTAAAATGGCTATGTTGAAAATTTTGTGAAAAATTCTCAAAATGACTGTATTCTGGCGTGCTTTGCGCGAGTTCCTATACACGCTCGTAAGTTTGCAAATTTTAATATTTGCACTCAGGATTTTCAACATTGCCATTTTACCACACCTCCTTATGAGCAGTGCAGCTGTCATTTTTTACATCTCCTCCAAAATGTGTTTCCGCACATGTAGCGTACAATGGCGCAGTCGGTGTGCAAAATCAATGTTTGGGACAGATTAAGAAAATCACAGTGACACTGTTCATGAGCAGAGGTCTTAAGATGGCTATGTTGAAAATTTGGTGACAAAGGTCCATAAAATGACTGTGTTACGAGTGAGCATTGCGCTGTTTCCACACACCCTCGTAAGTTCATGAATTTGTAATATTTTCAGTCCAGATAATTTTTCCACACTTTCTTATGAACAGTACAGCTGTAATTTTTCACAACATGGCCAAAATGTGCCTTCACACTTTCTGTGCAGAAATGCGTGGTTGCTGTGGGAAATCACTGTTCGGAACAGATTAAGAAAATGACAGTGACACTGTTCATGAGTGGAGGTCCCAAAATGCCTGTGTTGACAATCTGCTGTAAAAAATACCCAAAGTAATTGTGCATTGCGCAGTTTCTATGCACGCTCGTGACTTCACCAGTTTTTTTACTATTTTCACTGCAGATTTTCAACATTGCCATTTTTTACACATCCTGTTCGAAATATGTTTTCATACCTGTGGTGCCAAATGCCATAGTCACTGTGCAAAATCAGCTTTCGGCTAACAAACTGATATTACCACTGTTCATAAGATGGGGGTCACAAAAAACCCATGTTGAAAATCTGGAGTGAAAATATCAATGAACACCTGAGGCGTTAGGGTTTCCGACCATAACGCCCCACCCTGTAGAGACTGAGAGGCATCATGGGTGTGACTTGGGATTGTCACCTGTAATGCTCATACCATTCCACCCCCACCCACACCCTGCAGCCAGTGAGAGGCATCAAGGTGTGCCTTGGACTCTTCAGCCCCAAAGTTCACCCCATTCTCCTATACTGCACCCATCTCACTGTATTTCCTGGTGGAATGGGGTGAACATAAGGGCCAAAGACCCCAAGGCACCCCGTAACACTTGTCGGTGTCTGCAAGGTAGGCTGTGGTGAAATGGCGTGGCCATTATGCCTGACGACCCAAAGGCACACCCCACCAATGCCAATGCCAGCAAGCAAACATTCGGCTTGACAAATGCTAGTTCTATATGTTGCAGCTATTTGTCAACCCCCAAAATGTAAGGAAATCACATTATTAAGTATCTTCTTTCAAGCTATCTGGGGCAGCAGATTAAATCCCATAAAAAGAAATATAACTTATCGACAACGATGGAAAGGGGGTTTAGATATGGTCAACATGATCCTATTCTTTTATACCATTTTTATGTTTGCTTGCACGCATGTGCAAGAAACATAGTGCCATCATCTGAGTTTTCGGAGGTGTGTCACCCCCTCTTCCAATTCAGTCAGTGTGTTGGCAGGCGCGGCCCTTGTCCGCCAATGCATGTTGGAGCTGTCTATGACAAGCTCCAAAATGCAGTGGCATACAGTTGAAGGAGACTACGCTCAGTGAGCAGCGATAAGATATCACCTGCTCATGCGCAGCTCCCCCTACACACACACACACACTGCCATGCGCATGCTCGTGCCCCGCACCTCTATAGCCCGGCGAGGGGGTGCCAATCCCCATCGGCTGGCCTGCGCTCCCCAAAGCCTTCAAATGCCAGCTGGGTGCCCACCCCAGCGTGGCAACTCAATGGTATAGCTGATGGGGTGCCCAATCCCCATCGGCTTCACTGTCTCCCCCAGTACAGGGTGCCACGCTGGGAGCCCACCCCAGCGTGGCAGCCAATGCTCGCATAGCCGACGAGGGTGCCCAATCCCGTCGGCTCATGCCCCCCCAGCCGTCCTTCTGCCATGCTGGGAGCCCACCCCAAGCGTGGCCAAGCGTCCCAACGTCATCTTTTTTTAAATACCTGTAAAGAGCGGTCCCCATGATCTTCCTGCCCCCCCCCCACAACCGCACCCACCCAGCGCACCCTGCCTCCCCACACACACCCTCACCCCATGACCTCCCGGAGCTAGGCGCGCGATTCTTGATGGACCTGAACACGTCTGCACTCTTCAAAGCCGACTGCGAACTGAGGAAATGCTGGTAAGCTGTATAATGGGATAGATAGGGTTTTTCAACTTTGTTGCATATCTCAGGCATTTTTGGAATTTTTACACAAATTTTCAACATGGGGTTTTGGAACCCTTCTCATGAATGCTGTCACTGTCATGGCATTATTCGGGCCCGAAGGGTGATTTCTCAGTCACTGCATGAAATCACCTTTCAGGACTGATTAATGAAACGACACTGCCAGTGTTCATGGGTGGGCTCTCAAAGGCCTATTTTGAAATTGGTCGAAAAACAAACTTCATTTTTACTGGCGTGCATGCATAGTTCCTACACAGCTCGTAAGTTTGCGAATTTTCAATATTTTCACTCCAGATTTTCAACATTGCCATTTTACCACATCTTCTTATGAGTTGTACAGCTGTCATTTTTCACATCTCACCCAAAACGTGTTTCTGCCCATGTAGCGCACAATGGCGCAATCGTTGTGCGAAATCAATGTATGGGACAAATTAAGAAAATCACAGTGACACTGTTCATGAGCAGAGGTCTTAAAATGGCTATGTTGAAAATTTGGTGAAAAAATTCCTAAAATGACTGTTTATGCAGATGCGTTCATAAGTTCCTATGCATGCTCATAAGTTTCTGGATTTAAATTTTCACTCCAGATTTTCAACATTGCCATTTATTACACTTCATATGAACAGTACAGCTGCCATTTTTCATATGCCGCCCAAAATGTGTTTTCGCACATGTAGCGCACAATGGTGCTGTCGGTGTCCGAAAGCAATGTTTGGGACAGATTAAGAAAATCACAGTTACACTGTTCATGAGCAGAGGTCTTAAAATGGCTATGTTGAAAATTTGGTGACAAAAGTCCATAAAAATGACTGCGTTACGAGTGAGCATTGCGCAGTTTCAACGCACCCTCGTAAGTTCATGACTTTGTAATATTTTCAGTCCAGATTTTCACCAGTGGCATTTTTCCACACTTCCTTATTTACAGTACAGCTGTCATTTTTCACAACATGACTGAAGTGTGTTTTCACACTTTCAGCGCAGAGATCGTGGTCGCTGTGGGAAATCATTGTTCGGCACAGATAAAGAAAATCACAGTGACACTGTTCATGATGGAGGCACCAAAATGCCTGGAGTTGACAATCTACAAAAAATCTCCAACCTAATTATATTACGGTGTGTGCGTTGCACAGTTTCTATGTACGCTCGTGACTTCACCATTTTTTTAAATATTTTTACTGCAGATTTGCAACATTGCCATTTTTTACACCTCCCCATGAACAGTACAGCTGTCATTTTTTACATCCTGTTCGGAATGTTTTTGCACCTGTGGTGCTAAATGCCGTAGTCGCTGTGCATAAGCAGCTTTCGGCTAACAAACTGATATTCCCCCTGTTCATGAGGTGGGGTCACAAAAACCATGTTGAACATTTGGAGTGAAAATACCAACGAATGCCTGAGGTATTAGGGTTTCCAACCATAACGCCAAACCCTGTAGAGAATGACAGGCATCAGGGTGTGACTTGGGATTCTTGCCTGTAATGCTCATGCCATTCCACACCCTGCAGCCAGTGAGAGGCATCGAGGTATGCCTTGGACTCTTCAGCCCCAAAGTTCACCCTATTCTCTATATATCGCACCCATCTCACCATATTTCCTAATGGAATGGGTGCGATAAGGGCCAAGACCCCAAGGAACACCATGACACTTGTCAGTGTCTGCAGGGTGAGGTGGGTGAAATGGCGTGGCCGTTATGCCTGATGACCCAAAGGCACACCCCAATGCTTGTCACTCTCTGCAGGGTGGTGGTGGGGTTGGCTTCAGTTCAATACTTCACTGCCATTCCCATTACGCAGCTCTGTAACTTCTACACTACCACTGCCAATGCCAGCAAGCAAACATTCGGCATTGACAAATGCTTGTTATCTACAGCAATATTACATCTTTTTTGGTTCCTTCAGAAAAACTGTGGAAAGACATATTTTTTCTCTCCATAGCTGTATGGTTCTTATCTTGGAACCAAGGTCACTTGAGAGTAATCCAGAAATCCATAGTTTCTCCAATATATTTAAGAGAGGTCTTTTTAAAGTTATAATAATGGGATATAACTAGCCAGTTACTGATAACCAAGACAAAGAAGTATGTTTACAATTTGGTCATAGAGGCACACTATACTGAAAAAAACGACCTTTCCACTATGCCCCAGTACACACCTGAATTCACTCTGCATATTACTGACAGAAAAAAGAATTCCAATAAAAATGTGTGATATACACGGGTTATGTTGTCATGAAAAACTTAATATTAAGGCAAACCATAAACATAAACTGCAGTCAGAAAAATATTGTTCCAGGCCCAATTGTATGCAACAGCCAGAGACAATACAACATTTATATTTCTCTTGTACATATATCATAAAATGTTGGGCATATGTAATAAAAGTTAGAAGGAAGCATTATTTTCTACAATGAGTTATGATAGTCTCACGTATGGTTACTACCCACCTAACTGGAATAGATGGAACAAAAATACCCTACGTGTAATACTAACTGTTTTTAAGCGGCACATTTGGAATGCTAGATGTGTTTTACTCTGCAGCAGAAAGTAATCACTTATGAGGAAACTCTGGGGAAAACACTGAATGATACACATCACATATATTTAATGGAAGCACAAAATAAAACACAACAGGAATTCAGTAAGGCATGGAGAAACATGCCATAGGTTACAGATTCAGATGTCCTCTTGACCTGAATATAGTTACAGATGAGTAGGAGTAGAAATGGGTATGATAACATATGTCAAAGAGAAATGTGTTTTGTCTTTTTTTTCCTCTGCATTTCTTTATTTTCTTTTTCTCGCATCTTGAAATTTTCTTTTGTTTATTTCTTTGGTAATAACACATGCTGGTGGAAGGGTGCACTAAATGGGTTTTCATGATTTGTATTTTTATGGTTTGTTGAGATCTTATTGATTATAAGCAGTTGTGACTATGTTTAATTTGTACGATTTCAATAAAACAAATTCCCCTACTCATTTTGAGAAGTGCCATGGGATCTTTAACATCCACCTGAACTACCACCAGAACAGACAGATGGGACCTCGGTTTAACATCTCATCCAAAGAATGGATGGCTTGCTGATGTCCTAGGCTAGGAAGCCTTCTAGTAGACATACTTATTCCCTGAATGGGAAGCATTTCACTTTTTGGGCTGCTTCCCGGAATCTGGACCCTTTTACATGTTCTGTGAATGCTGTGTTGGAGTACTTGCTTTCCTGTCGGACTCTGGCCTGCAGTATTATAGCCATTGCTGCAGCTGTATCAGCTTTCCATGGCCCTATTGATAGCATACAGTGGCCCAATTAGAGGTGTCCTGTATATTTCTGAGAGGTATTCTTCATAGGAAACTTTCTATTCCGTAATCCAATCCTGCCTTGGGACTTGAATTTTGTGCATGAGAAATTGACATTGGCTCCTCCTGAGCCAGCCATGAGGTGTGGCTTATGTTTCCTGTCATGGAAAACGTGTTTTTTAGCTGCGATGACTTCTGCTCAAAGGATTTCTGAGCTTCAGGCTCTAATATGTGAGCCTCTTATTTGATTTTTCATAAAGACAAAGCCTCTTTGCATACAAATGCTAAGTTTCTACTGAAGGTGGTATCAGAATTTACACTGAATCAAACAATACATCATCCTGTATGTTATCCTGAGTGTGCCAACCAGGGTGAGGCACTGCTCCGTACTTTGGATGTACATAGAATACTACGATATTATATTACTCACACCAAGGACTGCAGAAAGTCCTCTTAGCTTTTTGTTTCATTCACCACTGGGAAAGAGGGTGCTCCTGTGTCTCAACAATGCCTATCCAAATGGTTGGCACATTGTATAATGTTCCGTTATAGGAAGTACAGTAAGGAACTTCCTGGTGTTGTTTGTGGTTACTCTACAAGGGGTATGGCCACTTCTGTTGCCTGTTTCAAAAATGTCCCTGCTGCTGACAAATGTGCTGCAGCCACACGGAACAATGTTCAAACTGTCACTATACATTACTGTCTGGACATCATCTCTTGTAGATGATCTGGCTTTGGGCTTGCTGTACTGCAAGGCCTTCTGTCCTGATCATATATTAGACTGTGCCATCCTCCTCAGTTCACTTGGCAATGCTTGGGAATCATTCCAATAATGTGGCCTTATGGAGGAGATATTCCTGAAGAAGATGGAACAGTTACCTAAGAACTTACCATAACAGTAGCCGTTCGAGAGAATCTCTTCTATTAGATCATTCCATCCCTCCCTCCTTCCCCCTTTTTGCTTTCAGTGAGGGTTATATCAGATGCTGTGCCTAAAACCTACCCCATGAATCTTCTATCCAGCTCCATGCCCCTACTTGTATGCCTGGTGCTGGTCTCATCTATTGGTTCCCCAAAGCTGGAAGTCCTCCGAGGCTGATCTCCAGCAGGGAACTGAGGAGTGATGGAGTCACCCACATTCATATACACATAAATGTGGCATGTCATTGTGAGTGGCGCCCGGCTAGGAAAGGTTTCTGTGTGGTCCTAGTGCTGATGTCTTATAGTTCTAAGGGTGTGGCCTAATGTAGGAGATTCTCTTGAAGATCTACTGTTATGGTAACATAGAAACATAGAAACATAGACTTTGACGGCAGATAAGGACCGCTAGGCCCATCTAGTCTGCCCATTTCCCTACCTACAGGATAGGCCGCAGATCCTAGTTAACCAACAGCCTATATCTTCCTGCCCCCCACAAGAATTGTCTTATGTCTGTCCCATGCATTCTTGAATTCTCCCATAGTTTTAGACCCCGCAACTTCCTCAGGAAGGCTGTTCCATGCATCCACTACCTCTCTGTGAAATAATACTCTCACATTGCCCCTGGAACTGCCCCTCCTTCTATCTTTTAAATTGTGTCCCCTGTTCTTGCAAGTCTTTTTCTGAAAGATGCTACCTCTTGGACTTTGTTGATTCCCTTGAGGTACTTGAAAGTTTCTATCATGTCCCCCTCCCTTCTTTCCTCAAGGGTATACATATTAAGCTCCTTTAGTCTCTCCTCATCGGCTTCTCTTGCAGACCCTGCACCATTTTAGTTGCCCTCCTCTGGACTGCCTCTATCCTGTCTATGTCCTTGCGGAGATGGGGTCTCCAGAACTGGACACAGTATTCCAGATGGGGTCTCACCAACTGTCTGTACAGAGGGATAACAACTTCCTGTTTTCTGCTGCTGATGCCTCTCCCTATACATCCCAGTATACCCCGGCCCTCCCTACTGCCTTCTCACATTGCTTGCTAACCTAAGGTCATCTGATATGATTACCCCAGGTCCCTTTCCTGTTTTGTTGTTGTTACTACCTCCCCCACCTATTGTGTTATTCTTCCCTGGGTTCTTGTTTCCCAGGTGCATTATTTTGCACTTTTGTATTGAATCCTAGCTGCCATAAGTCTGACCATTCCTCCAACCTGCCAAGTCCCTTTTCATCCTTTCCCGCCTCCTTGTGTATCAACCCTGTTGCAGATCTTTGTGTCATCTGCAAAGGCATACTTTTCCTTCCAGTCCCTCTGCAATGTCACTGATGAAGACATTAAAGGGACTGGACCTAATACTGAACCCTGCGGTACCCACTAGTAACCGCCCTTTCTTCAGAGTGGACTCCATTTACAATTACCTTCTGTGTCCTGTTGTCCAGCCAATGTTTTACCCAGGCTACCACCTGGGACCCACTCCCAGGCTGGTTAATTTGACTAATAATCTTTTGTGTGGGACTGTGTCAAATGCCTTGCTAAAGTCTAGGTAGGCCATGTCCACAGCCCTCCCTGGTCTACTACTTTGGTCACCCAGTCAAAGAAATCTATTAGATTCGTCTGACATGACCTTCCACTGTGAACCCATGCCTTGGATCCTGTGCTCCACTGACCTCTAGGTACTCAACTATTCTTTCCTTCAGAAGTGACTCCATCACTTTCCCTACCACAGAGGTCAGACTGACAGGTCTGTAGTTTCCTGCCTCTGTCTTGGTCCCACTTTTGTGAGAGGAATCACATCCGCCTTCCTCCAGTCCTCGGGTACCACACCATCCTCCATGATTTATTAAAAGAGTAGCCAGTGGTTTCACTAGTTCCTTCCTTAATTCTTTTTAGAATTCTGGGGTGAATTCCATCAGGACCCATTGCTTTGTCCACCTTCAGTTTTAGGAGTTCTTGCAGAACCCTTTCTTCTGTGAAAGGACTGGGATCGACCCCCCTATCAAGAGTGCTTCTGTTAATTGGATTAGGCACTTCCCCTCCTCTTTTGTGAATACTGAGCAGAAATATTCGTTCAGTATTCCTGCTTTTTCTCTGTCCCCCTCTGCCCACCCACCGTTCATTCTATTCAACCTCACTATCCCTCCCTTTGTCTTTTTACGCTCGCTGATGTACCTATAAAAGGTTTTATCCCCCTTCTTAACTGAGTTGGCTATCTTTTCCTCAGTTTGGGCCTTTGCTATTCTGACTTCCCTTCTGCTTCTTTCTGCCTTAACTGGTACAGCCTCTGTCCTGCTCCTTCTGTGTTTCCTTATACTTCGGAATGCTATCTTTTCTTCCTGACTTTCACAGCCACCTCTCTTGAGAACCATAGTGGCTTTTCTTTCATTTGATTTGTTTATTTGCTTCACACAAAGGCTTGTTGCCTCTGTGATGGCAGTTTGATAATTCCCATTGTTGCTCCACACCTCCTTCTAGCCTGTTTGCTAGTGCTTTTCTGAGGCACTCTCCCATCTTGCCAAAGTCAGCCCTCCTAAAGTCCAGTACCCTCACTTTTGTATGGCTTGACTCTGTAGCTGAGTTTAACGTGAACCACTGTTTGATGGTCATTTGTCCCCAGATGGCAACCCACTTCTAGATCTGAGATCCTCTCACTGCCCCCGTTTGAGAGTATGAGGTCTAAGATTGCTCCCTCACAGTGGGTTCGAAACTAGCTGTCTAATGCCTGCCACCTGTAGGCGTCAAGAATGGCCCTGCTCTTGGATGTGGCTGCAGCAAATGTGCTCCAGTTAACATCTGGCATATTCAGGTCTCCCATCAACAGTATGTCCCCTTTCTCTGCCATTCTAAGAATGCCTTCCATCATATTCTTGTCCATTCCTTCCCCCTGACATGGGGGTCTGTACACAACCCCTGTGCGGATTGTGGTGCCCTTTCCAGTCTCCAAGGTGACCCACAGTGCCTCCTCTCCTCCCTGTTTACTCTTTTGTTCAGTTGCTTTTATCCTTCCTTTACATAGAGCCTCTCCTCCCCGCCTGTCTCTCCTGTGGGTTATACCCTGGTATGTTACATCCAGTCATGGTTCTCTGTGTACCATGTTTCTGTGACTGCTTTCGATATCCAGGCATCCCTCTTCCATTAAGGCCACCAGCTCAGGGAGCTTGTTGCCCAGACTACGGCATTGGTACTCATTACCCTCCATTTCCTGATGGCCTTACCCCTTTGCCCCATCCCTGTCCTTCTTGCCTTTGTCACTTTCTCCATTTACCACTGCCCTTCTCCCTATCGACACCTCCATGTTGGTGTTTGCCACACTACTACCGTGATTGTTTGGGGGAGCCAGATTTCCTGCTCCTTTCCAGTGCCTCCCTTGGCTAGTTTAAAAGCTTGCCAATGAAGCATTTAAACCTATCACCTAGGATCCTGGTTCCCTCCCAGACAGATGCAGCCCATCAGGCCAGTATAGGCTTGCATCACTCCAGGTGGACCCCAGTCTCCAATGAAGCCAAATCCTGAGCTCCACACCAGTTTTTCAGCCACTGATTGAATCCCATGAGTGCGGACACCCTAGCCTCTCTATGCCATAGATGGGTAGCACCTCCGAGAAAGGTTACCGTGCGTGCTACTTGACTAAGGCCCACTCCCAATTCACAAACTCTTCCTGCACTTCTCTAATACCTTTCTTAGCCAGGTCATTTGTCCCTAGGTGGACAATGACATCCAGCTCCCTCCCCTGTGCAGCTGCTCCAGCAATCCTGAGGATTCGCTCCCTGTCCCTCCAAGCCATGGCGCCAGGCAGGCACCTTACCTCCCTCTCCCCTTCCTTGCCCAGTTCTACCTTCCTAACAATGGAGTCCCCCACCAGGAGTTGTTTCCTTCCCCTGCAGGGTCCCCTGCCACCCTCCTGTGGGTCTCCTTTGTGGAGGTTCCCAGCATCCTCCTTGGTCTCCACTGTGGGTGCCTCCATAGAGGAACCACACTTTGCCAGAATGGCATAGGAATTGTGGAGAGGTACAACTGGAGGGATGTGCCTCTGTTCCACCACCCTCACCCTCCCTGAGCCCACTGTGGTCCAACCGCTTCTCTTTCTTGGCAACCTCTGAGGCAATGGCAGTGGCACTGGTGGTCCCTGGATGGAAGAGGAGGTCCCATGAATCCTGGCCAACTCAGCCTGGAGATGAGCAACCTCCTCCCTCAGCCCAGAGGTGCCTGCAGATGGGACAACACCATCCTCCAGAACATCTCCCGGAAGACTGCTGCTCCACAGCCACTGCACTGCACCACTCAATCATGTCTTATTTCTGGCCCTTAACTGTTTGCAATCCTTACTCTTTCCTCTGTTTTTTCTCTCTCTCCTTACTTTCTGCCTGTGTTCCTTTAAGCTCCTGATTGTCCTGTTCTGAGACAAGAATATCCTATATTTCTCAGTAGACCACTTACTTGTTCAGAGGCAGACCTCCAGCAGCTAGAGGGCCGGAGGCTACTCTTGCCCTTCTAGGATGGTGGGTCCTTGGTGGTTCTGTGATCACTCACTTCCTGCCCCTAAACAGGAAGTTCCTGTTGTCAGTCAAATCCTGTGCCTATAAAAATAGAACTAGCTTTGGGTGGGGGGTGGAGGACAGTATAGTCCCAGCAGAGAAGTTCAGTCACACAGCAGTCCTTCTCCTGGTGTCTTCTGCCAAGCTATTAGCCTCAAATCCTGTGCCTATAAAAATAGAACTAGCTTTGGGTGGGGGGTGGAGGGCAGTATAGTCCCAGCAGAGAAGTTCAGTCACACAGCAGTCCTTCTCCTGGTGTCTTCTGCCAAGGTAAGTGTTTACATAACTGTTCTTTCTTCTTCTAAAAAACAATAACGTTAAAAAACTACAGCATTATATAAACATTCACATTGTTAACCACACTAATGCTATATGCAATAAAACTGGATTGTTGTGCTTCAGAGTCCGTCCACTCCCTCCACTCATTCCACACTGAAAGCCATAGTCCTCTCTCTGTGACATCACATTCTGCTGCCAATGGTATGCCTGTGATGTCACAAGTGAAGGATTATTAGTTCAGGGGAAGCAAACAAGCACTGCAGCTGAAGTCTAATGCATGACATTCCTGTGCCCATGCAAAACTCTATAAGAAAACAGAAGGGTAATGAAATAGAAACTAAGACGTATTGTGATAGACGTTTTTCCAGATCATGTTACATAAGGTGCCCTTTAATGAGTCTCATTTCTTTTCTTCAGTTGTGTCCTGTGTGGCTACTAATTTATTTCACTATTGCAAACTGCAATTTTCAGCATGGCTGTTGGCAGTGGTGGTGGTGAGAGTCCCTGTAAGTGTAGCACAATACAAATTACTAAGATAGATATTAGCAGGTGCTACTACTATCCCAGCAAGCACCCACCTGCAGATGTGGTGCAGTGCAGCATGCGTTGTGATGTGCAACATGCTCCTGCCATGTGTTGCGATGTGTGACATGCTCCTGATACATGTTGCAAAGTAGAGCATGCTCCAGCCACATGTTGCAATATGTGACATGTTCCTGCCATGTGTTGCAATGTGCAACATGCTCCTGCCACATGTTGCAATATGTGACATGCTCCTTCCATGTTTTGTGATGTGCAACATGCTCCTGCCATGTGTTGTGATGTGCAACATGCTCCAGCCATGTGTTGCAATGTGCAACATGCTCCTGCCATGTTTTGTGATGTGCAACATGCTCCTGCCATGTGTTGTGATGTGCAACATGCTCCAGCCATGTGCTGCGATGTGCAACATGCTCATGCCATGTGTTGTGATATGCAACATGCTCCTGCCATGTTTTGCAATATGTGACATGCTCCTGCCATGTTGGGATGTGTAATGTGTGATGTGCAATATGCTCCTGTGACATTTTGATGTATAACATGATCCTGCCACGTGTTGTGATGTACAACCTACAATATGCTCCTGCCACATGTTGCAATGTGTGATACACTCATGCCATGTGCTGCCGTGTGCAACATTATACTGCCAGGTGCTGGGATGTGCAACGCACTCCTACTAAGTACTGTACTATGATATGCAACATGCTTCTGCCACATGTTGTGATGTGGGACACATTCCTGCCACATGGTGCAATGCAGGACACACTTCTGCTTTATGTTGTGATGTGTAACATGTTCCTGCCATGTCCTGCAATGTAAGATACAATCCTGCTACATGTTTTGATGTGGGGCACACTCCTGCCATATTGCGATGTATGACATACTCCTGCCATATGTTATGATGTGGGACACATTCCTGCCACAAAATGCAGGACACACTCCTGCCACATGTTGCAATGTGTGACATTCTCCTATCTTGTGTAGAAATATGGGAGACACTCCTGCCACATGTTGCGATGTGGGACACAGTCCTGCCATGCTGCAATGTGCAATATTGCTCCTGCCATGTGTAACAAAGTGTGATATGCTCCTATCATGTTTTGGGATGTGTGAACCACTCCAATCACATATTTTGATGTGTAAAATGCTTGTGCTTTGAGTTGCGATGTGTGACATGCTCATGCCACGTGCTTGTGATGTGCAATATGCTCCAGCCACATGTTGCAATGTGCAATGTGTAGCATGTTCCTGCCATGTGTTGTGATGTGTAATATGCTCCTGCCACATGTTGCGGCATGCAATGTACAACATGCTCCTGCCACGTGTTGTGATATGCGATATGCTCCTGCCAGATGTGTGATGTACAATGTGTAGCATGCTCCTGACCCATGTTGTGATGTGCGATATGTTCCTGGCACATGCTGTGTCATGCAGTGTGTAACATGCTCCTGCCACGTGCTGCGATGTGCAGCATGCTCCTACCATGTGCTGCGATGTGCAGCATGCTCCTGCCATGTGCGCGATGTGCAGCATGCTCCTGCTATGTGCTGCAATGTGTGGCAGGTTCCTACTACATGGTGTAATGTGCAGCATTGTCCTGTCACGTATAGCAATCTACGGCATGCTCCTGCCATACGTCATGATGATAGAGGCAAGCACTGTGTCTGTGGAACCAGGTCCCCACTTTCCATCCCACACTAGGACTGAACTCAGACCATACAAACGTTGGTGCCGCTGTCCTTGGGATGAGATGTTGAAAACGAGGTCCTTCCTGTCCATCTCTGGTGCCGTCTTGGTGGGTGTCCAGGTGAAACCCAAGACACTTTTCACAAGAGACGGGGATTTTCCCAAATGTCCTGTCCAACATTTCCCTTCCTATAAAACCAGTTAGTACAATTACCCAAGGCTGTATGTAGATGCCGAGGTGCAAAATGGCTGTCAATATGCGTTTACAGTCACTTCACCACCAGTCTCTCATTGCTTGTAAAGCCCCTGGGTATGCAATGTGTATGAAAAGCGCTATACCAATTTTGTTCTTCTTTTCCTACTATTTCTTTTCTCCTTTCCTACATCCCCCTCTATTTCGAGCAGTCACAGAAATTCATTTTAGGGAGATCCTGTGTCTACACAGTCTTAAATCTGAGATGGACTATAAGAGGCAGACTAGTCTAGTGGCCAGAGTACATGCTTGGGAATCAGTAGACCTAGGTTCAAATCCCACAGTATTCATGTGCTCACTGTGTGACCTTGACCAAGCCATTTTAACCTCTCTGTGCATCAGTCCACCAAGCAGTAAAAATAAAGAAGCAGGTCTCCATTAAAAAAAAAAATAGAGAATACTGGTTGAGTAACCATGCACAACTAGCCTGTGCTGACACAGAGGGGTTCTGATCACCTCTGACCTTAACAGCAAAGCTCAGGAGGTCTGAGGTAATCTGAACTCTGAGGTGGCAGCTCAGGCTGACTGTGCATGCAGCTGCACGTCCAGCATTTCTATAGTGTATAGTACCAAAACAACTCATTAGTGATAGACACAGCAGACAGGGTACAGTGAACTTTTTGGGGGGCATGCTTGAAAGCATGTAAACAAATGTGGCAAGTGTCAGTATGGATAAAATGGAACACAGAAAGAATTAACTGCTTTTAAACTCGTGTCAGTCCATTTAAAATTTTGTAGTAAATCCCAGTAGGTTTTCTAAATAACTCTTTGTTTCTCTCTTTTTTTTTTTTTTTAGCATTGTTTGTTTCTCCAATTCCCTCACAATTATGAGGTCTTGAAAGAAAAAAAATTACATTTTTTTAAATCTGTTTATGCTCCTTGCTCCTTTTGGCCTTTGGCCCCATCTCAAGCACCCACCACACCCCAGACCCATCACCTCACCTTCTCCTGGGTCTTACCTGCTCCCTCATTACCCCCATGGTGGAGCTCTTGGAATGAGGCTAGGTCTCTTGGTGCACAATATCCAGCCATCAGGAAATTGCTCAGGGCCAGTGGGTGCAGCACAGCAGTCATTCTGCAAAGGGGGGGGGCCTCTTGTTCTCTCCTTGTATCCCTCAAGATGCAGGCAGCTTGGGTGTGCATGTGCACACACATAAATGTGCATATAGCGGCACCAGCCTGCATCTTCCCTCCCTCTGGGCCACTCTGTTTACATTGACACCTGTAGTCACCAAGGTGGCAGTATAGTAGCGGAGCTGGTTGCCCTCCCTCCCCACAGGAGGAGAGCATCCCCTGGGATGCTCAATCCTCCTCCCTCACCCAGCCCTTGACAAACCATGCTCATTCCTGAATGCAGGTCACCCGTGTTGCAAGCATAGTGCTACCATTGCACCGATGGACCCGCCAATTATTACCTTTTTGAAGAGGCACAACTAGTCACCAGGGAAGTAACTTGAGCTGCACATTTGAGCAATCTTGATAGACCATTACAGCCTGTTTCTGCTGGCGAATTCGTATGCTCGTATGTCCGTACATGCAAATGGCTTACATTGATCTCTTCTTCTTTTGTTAATAAAATTAAATAGTCAGAAATTAGTGCCCATAGCCGTTCCCACCCCCTGCCCTCAAACAATCCACTCATTTTTTGAATGCTGATGCTGATGCTGTGCACTTGACTTACACAGTTCAAAGAAGCTTGTGCACCCTCTAGATGTTTCAGAATGCTGTTGTACTACAGAAGAGTACAAGCACGTTTCATGACCTTTGAACTGTGATACAACTCCATTCTGAAAGGGATGAAAATCGATGCACAGCAATGCTCTGCTATACACCAGTACATATATTACATCTCAGCTGGACTATCCTGAGTAAATCATCTATAAATGAGTAAAGCCAAAAAAAAACAATACAAACAGTCACAGAGGAATGCACAAGGAGGATAAGTGAGACAAAAAAGAGAAGAAAACTACTTTGGTTCACAAGTGAGATGGCAACCAAGGTGAGGGAGAAAAAACAGACTTTCAGAAAATTCAAGGAATTCCATAGGGAAGAGGACCAAGAGACGTATAAAGGAAAACTGAAAGAAGCAGGTAAAGAAATCAGGAAGGCCAAAGCTAAAGCAGAACTAAGCATAACACAGGGAGTAAAAAGGGGGGTACAAAACCTTATTTAGATATATCAGGGAGAAGAAAAATAGGGGATGTATCATGAGACTCACTAGAGTGGGGGGATAGCAGAGGAGGACAGGGAAAAAACGGAGGTCCTAGATAAGTACTTCTGCCCGGTTTTCACAAAGAAACAAGAGGAAAATGGACCTACTCAAATGAAAAAAGAAATCACAACATCATGACTAGATACAGGCCCCTTCACAGTAGATCAAGAGCTAAAGGAACTATACAAGCTAAAGGTAGATAAGGCCAAGGGCCCAGACGAAATGCACCCAAGAATATTGAAGGAATTAGCACAAGAACTGGTGGCCCCACTGGCAGAACTACTCACAAAGTCCCTATAGAGTGGGGTCATCAATGAGGACTGGAAGAGGGCAACATTGTCCCTCTCCAAAAGTCAGGAAGCAAGGAGGAGGCAGGAAACTACCAGCCAGTCAGCCTCACATCAGTAGTGGGCAAGCTGACGGAGTCACTACTCAAGGAAAGGATACTAGAGTTTCTGGAAAAAAGCAAGCAGCACGACACAAAGCAGCACAGCTTCACAGCAGCAGACTGTGCCAAACAAACATGATAGACTTCTTCAACTGGGTTACCAGGGCAGTGGACCGGGGGGCGCGGTGGATACAGTCTGCCTGCACTTCAGTTAAGCATTTGATTCAGTATCACACAGGTGGCTGATAAATAAGCTAGAAGGCATGGGAGTAGGGCAAGAGGTGGTAAAATGGGTAAGAAACTGGCCGAGTGGGAGGACACCGAGAGTGCAGGTAAATGGCACCTTGTCTAAGGAGAGAGAGGTGACCAGCGAAGTGCCCCAGGGGTCGGTGCTGGGAACTCTCCTCTTCAATGTTTTCATCAGTGTCATTATGGAAGGGTTGGAGGGAAAGGTGTGTCTATTTGCAGATGACACAAAGATTTGCAACAAGGTAGTTACCCCTGAGAGGGTGAAGAAAACGGAGGCGGACCTGGAGAAGTTGGAAGCATGGTCAAGTACATGACAATTAAATTTCAATGCAAAAAAGTGTAAAGTCATGCACACAGGCAACGGCAACCCAACAAGGGAGTACTACCTAGGGGGAAAAAACTGGTAGCAACCAAACAAGAAAGGGACCTGGGTGTCCTATATCAGAGGACTTGAAGGTGGCAAAACAATGTGGAAAGGCGACACTGAAGGCTAGCGGGATGCTGGGGTGCATCGGGAGGGGAATCACGAGCAGGAGAGAGGTGGTACTGCCATTGTATAGATCCCTGGTGAGACCCCAGCTAGAGCACTGTGTCCGGTTCTGGAGGCCGCACCTCAGAAAGGATATAGACAAATTGGAGATGGTGCAGAGAAGGGCTACAAAGATGATTCAGGGGCTGCACCACAGGCCATATGAGGAGAGACTGCGTGAACTCAACATGCACTCGCTTAAGCAGAGGAAAGAGAAGGGAGCTATGGTAAACATTCACGTACCTCAAAGCAATAAACAGGGTGCAGATGCAGGACCTCTTAGAGACCAAAGACAACACACGAACTAGGGGGCACAACATAAGGCTGAGGGGGTGGGGATTCAGGGGGAATATGAGGAAGTACTTTTTTACAGAAAGGGTGGTGGAAGCCTGGAATAGTTTGCTCCATGAGATAGTGGAGGTTAAAACAGTTAGGGGATTCAAAACTGCATGGGACAGGTACAAAGCAGTCATCAGGACATAAGTCCTTTGGGGGGAGGTTTAAAACCAGGCAGACTAGATGAATTGTGAGGTCCCAATCAGCCATCACATTCTGTGTTTCTATGTTTCTTAGGTCTCATACTATGAAGCCAACCGTCTGTCCTGGGACACTCAGACCTCACCCCATGTAGCTCAATGCCTGCTCTGGATCCTGATTGAGCTGCCAAGGGGAAGGATGCACCTGTCCTGAACACCTCTGCCACAGAGGAGATAACCGTGGCGGCTGGCACAAGCAGTGCAATTGGGGGGGGGGGGGTTGTCACCAGAGGACCAGAGAGGGAATGTTGTGGCCTGGTCAGAGAGAAAATTATGGATGAAAAAAATATAGTGTCGCCCACCAGCATGAAGCACTCTGTGATAAGGTGCTACAGCTTCCTGTGTGACAAATCGGAGTAACTGTCATTGGAATACATTAGTTTATGTAGTATCCAGCAAAACATTATTGCCTTAAAATGGTGAGTGGCACTGTACATACATATATTGTAATTCCTGCCACCATCATCATCATCATCTTCATATACCTATTTATGATTTTAGAGCAATGAGGAGGGCAGACTGAGCTTGGTAGCTCATTTCTAGGTGAGTCCCGAGGGTGAGAGACTGTTAATGCAAAAAAATATATGTATTAGTCCCGTACATGTATACATGCCTGTAAAAATAACAGAAGTACATTTAGGCAGTCCCCTTCCCTGATCCTAATAGTAGCTCCATAAAACGCCTGTGACCCCGTTCCCTACTTTGCGTCATCAAACTGCTATTTTTAGTGGTGGGGCTGCCACGCTCTTCATCCACTTGGCTCATATCAGGAAGTTATGAGCTAAGTTTTGAGTGTAAGTACTTTTTATTCCCTGAATAAAAAATTCTGTTTATGACTGAAATAGCTCCTAGGGCAGGCAACTACAAGGGCATAAGGGGGAGGAGCAGATCGAGCATATAAGAGGGGGATAAGGAGGGAGTGGTTAAACATGTCAGCACAGCTGACTGCAAGCTAGCCTAAGCCTGGAAGCTTTGAGCATATCCCAGGCCATCGAGCTGGCGCTGTGCACCACTTTCTGAGATGCAGGCCTGGAACTGCAGCAAAACTTGATAACTATGAGTCATGATAACAGAAAGCCAACAAAAATGACGCTAACCCCCTCCAGCTTTGCTGTATCTCATAACATATCCTTGTTGAAAGCAAAGCGCCTAAGCTGAACGGTAGTTAACTTTGACACACATACTTTGGACTCAGTTCAACAATGCTCCCTGGAAAACAGCTGCTTAAGTAATAAGGTTTTATATTTTAAGCCATGAAGCGATCCCCCTTTGCAGTGTCAGGTGAACTTTGGAAAGATTCTGTGAAGGAATGGGGAAGTTGCTATGGGTCCTGTTTGTACAGAGCTATATGGAGTCACGGAAAGCAGTGCATGACAAGGCAAGGCCTTGCATGAGAACTCAGCCACGGAGGTGAACCTGGGCCACTGAGTAAATAGCAACCAGGCTAGGGAGCCATTTTCTGACCCCAGAGATCTGTCAGCAGAGCAGTTCAGGTTACATGTGAACAACAGCCACAACTAAAGGGGGGGGTCAGCCATTGTAAATCTATGATTTGTTTTGTTAGACAGAGATTCTGATTCACTGATATGGGCACTAACAAAAAGCCATGATTAGAGCCAGAGTTCTTTAGGTAGCACCAAGCAACAAGGGCTATTTAAGATACTTTTCACTGCAGTCATAAAGGGCAGTACGGTCAACTGGTTGCAGAAAACATTACCCACAGCAAAGTCATGGAAAAAGAGAGTCAGTGAAATTTTACAGAATGGAACTGGTGACAGTAATTAGGGAAACATACAGAACAAGCATTTGTCAATGCCGAATGTTTGCTTGCTGGCATTGGCAGTAGTAGTGTAGAAGTTACAGAGCTGCGTAATAGGAATGGCAGTGAAGTATTGAACTGAAGCCAACCCCACCACCACCCTGCAGAGAGTGACAGGCATTGGGGTGTGCGTTTGGGTCATCAGGCATAACGGCCACGCCATTTCACCACACCACACCTGCAGACACTGACAAGTGCCACGGTGTTCCTTGTGGTCTTTTGGCCCTTATGCGCACCCCATTTCATTAGGAAATATGGTGAGATGGGTGCAATATAGGAGAATGGGGTGAACTTTGGGGCCGAAGAGTCCAAGGCATACCTCGATGCCTCTCAGTGACTGCAGGGTGTGGAATGGTATGAACATCACAGGCAAGAATCCCAAGTCACACCCCTGATTCCTGTCATTCTCTATAGGGTTGAGCATTATAGTTGAAAAGCCTAATACCTCAGGCATTCGTTGGTATTTTCACTCCAAATTTTCAACATGTTTGTTTTGTGACCCCACCTCATGAACAGGGGGAATATCAGTTTGTTAGCCGAAAGCTGCTTATGCACAGTGACTACGGCATTTAGCACCACAGGTGCAAAAATATTCAGAACAGGATGTAAAATGACAGCTGTACTCTTTCATGGGAGGTGTAAAAATGGCTATGTTGCAAATGTGTAGTAAAAATATTTAAAAATGGTGAAATCCATGACGTACATAGAAACTGTTTTGCAGCCCACAACATGTCATATAATTAGGTTGGGGATTTCTTACAGCAGACTGTCAACTCAGGCATTTTGGTGCCTCCGATCATGAACAGTGTCACTGTGATTTTCTTTATCTGTGCCGAACAATGATTTCCCACAGCGACCACGTATCCCTGCACTGAAAGTGTGAAAACACACTTCGGCCATGTTGTGAAAAATGGCAGCTGTACTGTTCATAAGGAAGTGTGGAAAAATGCCACTGGTGAAAATCTGGACTGAAAATATTACAAAGTCATGAACTAACGAGAGAGCGTGGAAACTGTGCAATGCTCACTTCATAACACAGTCATTTATGGACTTTTGTCACCAAATTTTCAACATAGCCATTTTAAGACCTCTGCTCATGAACAGTGTAACTGTGATTTTCTTAATCTGTCCCAAAACATTGCTTTCAGACAATCAACAGCACACCTCATTGTGCGCCACATGTGCGAAAAACACATTTTGGGCGACATATGAAAATTGCAGCTGTACTGTTCATAAGGAAGTTTAATAAAATGGACATGTTGAAAATCTGGAGTGAAAATATTAAATTTGCAAACTTACGAGCATGCAGGAACTTACAACGCTGACGCTCGTAAAAGTCATTTTTAGGAATTTTTTCACCAAATTTTCAACATAGCCATTTTAAGACCTCTGCTCATGAACAGTGTCATTGTGATTTTCTTAAGTTGTCCTGTACATTGATTTCGCACACCGACTGCGCCATTGTGCGCTACATGGGCGGAAACATGTTTTGGGTGAGATGTGAAAAATGGCAGCTGTACTACTCATAAGAAGGTGTGGTAAAATGGCAATGTTGAAAATCTGGAGTGAAAATATTGAAAATTCACGACCTTACGAGCGTGCGTAGGAACTTTACAACGCACGTTCGTAAAACAGTCATTTTTTGGAATTTTTTCACCAAATTTTCAACATAGCCATTTTAACACCTCACCTCATGAACAGTGTCACTGTGATTTTCTTAATTGTCCTATGCATTGATTTACTTTACCGACTGCGCCATTATGCTTCATGAAGCGAAACACATTTTGAAGTGAGATATGAAAAATGACAGCTGTACTATCTCATAAGAAGGTGTGGTAAAATGGCAATGTTCAAAATCTGGAGTGAAAATATTGAAAATTCGAAACTTCACGAGCCTAGCGTAGGAACTGTATAACACACCCTAAATAAAACAGTCATTTTGAATTTTGGCACAAATTTTCAACATGGGGTTTTGGGACCCCTTCTCATGAATGATGTCACTGTCATGGTGTTATTCAGGCCTGAAGGGTGATTTTGCAGTCACTGCGCAGTCACTGCGCCAAAATCCCCTCGGGCTTGAACAACGCCATGACAATGACATCAATCATGAGAAGGGGACCAAAACCCCATGTTGAAAATTGTGCAAAAATTCAAAAATGCCTGAGATATGCAATAGTTGAAACCCCTGTTTAGCCCATTATACAGCTTACGGCATTTCCTCAGTTCGGTGCGCCTTTGAAGAGTGCAGACATGTTCCGGTCCACGAAAATCGTCGCGCGGAGTCGAGGTAAGTATGGGGTGGGGTGTGGGGAAGCTGGGTGCGCAGTGGGTGGAGTGCGGTTGTGGAGGCGGCGGGAGACTCGCCAAGTTAGACCGTTTTTCCTTTACAGGTTACAAAGAAAAATGGGCGATGTGGGACATTGCCACACTGGGGTGGGCTCCCAGCGTGGCACAAGGACGTTAGAGGCCGTTCAGCCCGGAGGATTGGGCACCCGTCGCCTCGAATTTGCCATGCTGGGGTGGGCTCCCAGCGTGGCACTCACTACTGGGGGACAGTGCAGCCGACGGGGATTGGGCACCCCGTCAGCTATATGATTAGTTGCCACGCTGGGTGGGCACCCAGCGTGGCATTTAGAAGTCTTTTGGGGGCGGGGGAGCGGCACAGCCAACAGGATTGGGCACCCAGCCGGCTATACCGTGCGTGTAGAAGGCAGACGCCTGCTGGCATTCAGGTTGGGAGCCGCGCCGTGAGCAGCCTTATCTTATCGCTGCTCACCGAAGCGTAGCCCCTTTCAACTGGGAGGCCACCGCATTTTGGAGTGTGTCACAGACAGCTCCAAAATGCATTGGCTTACAGGGGCTGCGCCTGCCAGCACACTGACTGAATTGGAGGAGGAGGTGACACACCTCCGAATCTCCGATGATGGCACTATGTTTCTTGCACATGCATGCAAGCAAACATAAAAATGGGCCGACTGGGAAGCATTAAAAAGGAGGGGAGGGCTCCTTCAAGAAGATGAATGACTGGAAGGGGACATGGAGGAAGTGATAGGAAAAAAAAACAGAAAGACCATATGTAGGAATGGAACATAACAGGAGAGAAGTAGTACACACACACACACACACACCCAGACAAAACAAAGGTCTGCACTGTATAAAGTAATAACAGATAACTGCCCCAAACTTTTTAAAATAAACTTCATTCAGTTAAAAAGTACCTTTGACAAGCAGATTTGTTGTGCCACTGCTGGCCTTTCTGGTTGAAATTCCTGGTTTGAATATTATGATGTAAGGAAGTCACTGTTTGTGAGAAGATGCTTCCTTAGATGAAGTGGTACAGGTGATCATCTCCAAAAGCATTGTAGCTGTAAACATGTAACTGACCTGGAGGCTGCGTCCTCACTGACTTACCTGTGATGCTTTTCATGGAAAGACTAGCTTGTACTGCAAAGATCTTGATTTAATAAAGATGAGTTTAATCAGACAAAAAAAAAAAGAAAAGAAAAATTCTCTACTGCTTATATAGGGAAAAATGATGTGACTTAAATCATAAATGAGCTACTGCCGGACAGGGCAGCATGTTATGTCATTCCCGCAGCTGGGGCATGGTCCAGAATGCATGTAGCCAATCATTGGCACTGAAGGTGGATATGGCTGTAGAACCACACCGCAGGGTACTGACAGTTCTCAGGGAAGTGCTAGATGCCCTGCTGACAGCCTTGTTCAACAGCTCACTGGAATTAGAGATGTTTCCAGGGGACTGGAGAAGGGGTGACGTGGTCACCCTACATAAGAGTGGCAGCAGGGAGGAAGCTAGCAATTACAGTACAGACCCAGCAGCCTAACTTCACTGGTGAGGAAACCAATGGAAACCCTACTGAAAGAGAGGCTTTTAGTTAGTTATTGTTCCTCAAGGTAAGTGCACCAGTCCCAGGGACCCTTTCAGACATGACCTGAGCCAGGAAGAGCCATGAAGATGGCACACAATGGTACAGTAGTATTGCAGTACATACAGGTCAAAAATCGTAAACAAAGGTAACAATTAGGATATCGATACAAAGCAATGTGAATTACATAGACAGTAAACGGGAGTAATAATGCAAAAGAATTGGCAGGTGTCAAATATATAAAAATACAATTCAAAATTTCCCGGAAGACATGTGTAACCCCCCTACAAATGGGGGTTCCCAAAAAGTCTTCCTTGAGCTTGCCTAAATGCTCACTGCCAGGCTGGTGTCCTGCGTTTCAGCAGTTTAAATGTGATTACCAGAGCTTGTATAGCCTCTGTGTACTGTCTCTTTAAGAGCTGCTTGATTGCAGCATAAGTAATCTGAGATGGAGCTCTGCTGAAAGATGTAACTATTTGCTGAAAACCATTTAGAATGATTATGATAATGTAATTTGTCTTATCTGCTTTCTTTGTAGCAAGGACTGTTTTGTTTGTCTCCACTCTCTTTTGGTCCTGGACTGCAAATTGGACCAATCAGTTCTGGTGGGACCTAAAATGTAGCCGGACTACAGGAGCTGTCTGAATTCAAAATCTATAGGATCTGTGGTTTGAGTTTTTGCACCTTTTTTTCAACTGAAGGGGGAGCTCTTGCTTTAACTGACAGCCACATCAGCCAACCAAATCTTTTGGATCGTGGGGAAGTCCCGGGCTGCTTGCAGTTTTCAGTTTAGTTCTGATCTGGAAGCTCAAGAAGAAGGAACTGAAGTAATTTTGGGCAGAAATCCTGAGTGGATTCGCATGGGAAAACTGTGAAAGGGCTGAGTTTTTGGCTGCATGTCTGCTGCTGCTCCATGAGAGGGAGAGAAGAGAAATTATTTTGGACTAAATCCAAGTTTGTGTGACTAAAGTAAGCTACTGAAGTGGGCCAGGCTCAACCTGAAGAAGACCGAAGATTTTGCTGAATGCGGTCAGCCTGTCAGGAGTTCCAGCTACCCCTAAGCTCCCGGTGTGTGCAGAGACTTTGCGATTGTGACCGGGGAGCACTTTGCCTTGTACAGTAGAATTCCCGTACATGTAAATGTGCTATGAGCTGCTAGTGGGTTGTGAGTTAGTTCCCCACTGTGTGAACTGTGTTCTGCTTGCTGGAAGCTATATCCAGCCCAAAACGGACTGCATCTGAACTTGTCTCCATGCGGTCTGGGCTTTGCCAGACTGGCCCAGCCAGACTACCCACTGCACAGAGAAGCCATCAACAAGAGACCTGCCTGGGGATCAGCCCCCCGATCCACGCTTGAACAGGAATGACGCCTCTGCAACCTAGAAACATAGAAACATAGAAGTTGACGGCAGATAAGGACCGCAAGGCCCATCCAGTCTGCCCATTTCTTTTTCTACCTTATAAATGTGCCATCGGCCTTTGCTCTGTCAGTGGTCTATCTACTCATACTCATCTGCATTGCTCCCTTATGCCTGTCCCATGACTGTTTGAAGCCCTGCACTGTATTCATAGCCACCACTTCCTGAGGTAGGCCGTTCCATGCATCCACCACCCTTTCTGTGAAAATGAATTTCCTCACATTCCCCCTTAATCGGTCTCCCTCTAGTCTCATGCTGTGTCCTCTTGTCCTGCTATTTTTCTTATATTTAAACGTTAGACTCTTTCACCTTGTTAATGCCCTTAAGGTGTTTGAATGTTTCGATCATATTACCTCTCTCCCTCCTATGCTCAAGGGTATACATATTGAACTCTGTTAATCTGTCCTCATATGTCTTCTGATGCAGTCCCTGCACCATTTTGGTTGGGCCCTGCTTCTCCTGGCATTCCAGATCATCCACCTGCGGTCTCGATTTTCGTCCAGCCTGTGTCCAGTCTTGGGTATCATGAGTAAATACCAGGGTAGCTCCCTGCACCAACAGCTTAATCTGAGTGTGCCATCTGATTGTCTTGTTGTTTCGTTTCCTTTACGAACTGAGCCCTCTGGCTCCAGATTACAAATATTGTGTACTGTGCATTTTGTGTTTTCCATCACAGGGCCCCAACCAGCTGCAACCCCGGGCAACTGTCCTGGCTAGCCCATCTCTTCTCCACCTGAGTACCCAGAGGGTGGACTGTGTGGGGGACTCAAATGTATGCATAACTGCTTGATTGATATAACCTTTAAGCTAATTAACCTGATTTTGCCCTCCTTGTTCAAGTCCCTGAATAAATCAGATCTAACTTTTCTGCATGTAATCTGGCTGTGGTTCCAGTTTGTGCTCAAAGTACTGTACTGTTGCTATTTGCTGTGCTTAACCTTGTTTTACAGGGGGTCCCCAGGGTCGAACCAGAGGAACCAGCCCTGGTGGTAAGTGCAAACGGCGTGAGTACTTGTGTGGTGTACCAGGGGTATTGTGAAAGTGACTGTTATACAGTGTTCAGGCCACTAGAGGGGAAAGAGGGGGGGTTACAGTATCCCAGAGGGCTGTGCCCAGGTTAGCTTGACCACTATCAACCCTGACCTCTGGGTGGAGGCACCCATTTCAGAACTCAGGCCGCTTAACCTGCTACTAGCCAAGCAGGCAGAGGTAGTAGCCCTTGGGATAGTGCCACCTAGGGGTTACATCTTGGAGGCTCACCGCTGGGATTTTGTGTCTTCTAGTGGCCAAATTTGCAAATTGCTGTTAAAAATAAATGGCTACCCCAACAGAAGTGGCTATACACCAGTTGGTGGGGTGGTGTACTGGGCAGGAGATCGACCCCCAAAATGCTATACTTATCCTGGCTATTCCTCTGGGTACCAATAAGGACACTGTGGAGGGAGTACTTTCCAAGGTTGAATGTTTACAAAACCCTGTGGTGGTGGGTTGACAGGCTAATCTGCTTGCCCAAAGTTTCATGGCGTTAACAGAGTGTAAGGACCCAATAGACAGTTCCAAAGTGCCACAGACTATCACCCCCAAAGGAGCCCTCACTGCCTGGACAGTGATAACTAAACACAGTAAAGACCCCGGGGAGAATGAGCCACCCCCACTATCTAAGACTTTTGAGGAGAAATTTGCTAAGTTGTTGCTGGAGGAAGGGAAAACTGTGGAGGACTTAAAGAAACTATTCCTGCCACCTGGGGGTGTTCCTCCCCCAACATCCCCTCCCACTCCAGCACCTGTTTTTGCCCCTCCTTCTGTGCCCATGCCAATGCTGGCTCCTATGTCTGTACCTGCCACTAGTCACGACTCTTACCGAAAGTTGAGAATCTTCTCTGGCACCCTCCCAACCCCCCAAGGGGAGGATGATTAGGAGACCTGGATAGATTGCGTTGCCCCATTGGTACCTGAATGGCAGTGTGTGGAGGCTGAGAAACAGAAAAGGATCATAGAAAATTTGAAGGGTCCCGCCCTAGAGGCCATTAAATTTCTGAGGTCCACAAACCCTGATGCATCTGCCCAGAAGTACCTATCTGCACTCGAAGGCAAGTTAGGGAGCATTGAGTCAGGGGAGAACTTGATGTGGAAATTTCAAGGTACAAAGCAATGGCCAGGGGAAAGTTTGTCTGCATATGTTACTCGTCTGGAAAGAGCGCTGCAAAAGGCGTACCGAAAAGGTGGGGTAGACGCCAGTGACTGAAACCATGTGAGGTTGGGGCACATACTGCAACATGCAAAACATTCTAAATTGCAGCTCCTTCAATTAAGGCTCCCAGATAGAAGGGGTAACCCACTGGACTATTGTGACTTGATAAAAGAACTCCAGGCGGTTGAAGATGAAGAGGGGGATTGTAATTCTAGGGTGAGCGCAGCCCAAGTGATCATGGCATCGGAAGGCCCTTCCGAAGTGGGGACCAATAAGGGTGTGCCGCCATGGGATGAACTGCTGAGGGAGTTCAGGGAAATAAAAAACAGTCTCTTTATGAAGGCCACTCCTGCAAGTACAGGCACCGGCTCTTATCCAACTGTATCTGCTATGGGGGTGGGGGTGTCCACCCAGGCATCTCCTGCTGGCGACAGCTCAAAACTCAATGCCTTGACTATGAAAGTAAGAGAATTGATGAGATGTCTTCAAATGTTCACCACACAGCAGACAGAAATGGCACCAAGGTTTTCAGTTTGTAGTACCACTGCCCTAGCTCCCAGTGTGATGCCTCGGCAACCCCAAATCCCAGAAAACATATTTTGCCATAATTGTGGGAAGGATGGGCACATGAAGAGAGAATGCCAGTCCACAAAAGACCTAGATAAAGTTGTATACAGGCTTCAAGGAAAGCTTCGGAGAACGAATCAGCGGTCAGGGAGTAGCCAAAATGACCACTGTGAGGGTTCAAGAAGAAGTAACTCAAATCCCTATGTGGCTAAATCATCTCTCCAGGCCCCTGCTGCTGTCCCTCCAGACTGCTCCAAAATAGTGGGCCCTTCAATGGGGACTACCGTGGCTGTGAATGGTATTCCTACTCAGGCTGTGCTGGACAGTGGGTCGCAAGTGACCATTGTATTTAAGGACTGGTATGACAAACACTTATCTGTTGTGCCCTTACAATCCCTGGGAGGCCTACATGTGTGGGGGCTGAGCGACATGTCTTATCCCTACCTAGGATATGTTCGCCTCTGGTTGTTATTTCCTGCAGCTGTAACTGGTGTAGAGAAGCAAGTTGAGACACTGGCCTTAGTGTGTCCCCCTACTGGACTGTATGATGGGGTTCCCCTATTAATTGGGACCAACGCCCATATGTTTGGGAGACTGGCACAACTCTGTCACGAGAAACAAGGGCGACGGACTGGGAGAGCCCTAAAAATTCCCGCTCTGATCAAGAGAGCCTATGATTTGCAACAGAACTCCAAGGGAGTGGACCAGGATGAACTAGTAGGGGTCGTGTGGAAGAAGGATCCCGATTCAATGGTACTGGCCCGTAACGCCCAGTGTACCGTTCAAGGGGAGGTCCGCCTCCGCAAAGATGTCAAGAACAAAATACTGATGTTGGACGTGCCAGGCGATGGAAAATTGCTGGAAGGATTATTGGTTAAGCCCAGCATCTTGCCAGATCGTGCTCATGCTTATGTACGACGAGTGATGGTCCAAATTCATAATGTGTCAGATCGGGAGATCCGGGTGAACAGAGGATGCACCGTAGCTATGGTACACTGTGCAGACACTGCGGTGTTGCCCAGCAACAAGCTGATTTTGGTGACTCCCCGTTGCCAGCTGAATGGAAGACTAGAATTAACCAGAAACTTGCCCAGAGAGATCAAGTGTTTTTGTTGAAGAATGGGACATAGGATGTCCAGGGTGCAGAGCATCACATACGCCTGCATGATGAACAGCCATTTCAAGAGAGGTCTCGATGCCTAGCCCTTGCAGACATAGACGATGTGAGAAGACACTTGCAGAAAATGCTCGCAACTGGTGTGATACAAGAATCCAGCAGCCCATATGCTTCTCCCATTGTGGTTGTGCGTGAGAAGAACGGATCTGTGAGAATGTGTGTTGATTATCGAACTCTGAATCGGCGGACCATCCCCGATCAATACACCATGCCCCGTATACAAGATGCTCTGGATTGTTTGAATGGGAGCAAATGGTTCTCGGTGTTGGATCTTCGCAGTGGATATTACCAGATTCCGATGGCTCCAGAGGACTGTGAGAAGACAGCCTTCATCTGTCCTTTGGGGTTCTATGAATTTCTGAGAATGCCACAGGGGATATCGGGTGCCCCAGCCACCTTCCAGCGACTGATGGAATGAGCGGTGGGAGACATGAATTTGCTGGAATGCCTGGTGTACTTGGACGATGTCATTGTGTTTGGGAGCTCCCTAGAGGAACATGAGAATAGACTGTTCAAAGTACTAGACCGACTGGAAGATTTCGGCCTCAAGCTGTCCATTGACAAGTGCCAGTTTTTCCAAACCTCTGTGAAGTATGTGGGGCACATAGTGTCTACAGAGGGGATAGTAACTGATCCTAGTAAAGTTGAAGCCTTAACTACTTGGCCCCAGCCCCACAATTTGAAAGAACTACAATGTTTCCTGGGATTCTGTGGCTACTACCGCCAGTTCATAAAGGACTATTCCAAAGTGATTCGGCCACTCTTGAATCTTACCCAGGGTTACCCTCCTACCAATCGGAAATACAAAAAAGGGTCCATCAAAGAACCAGACAAAGCATATTTCCACCCAGGTGAACTTTTTGGGTCCCGCTGGAGGCCTGACTGTGAAGTAGCTTTCCATGAAGTCATATACCAGCTCACCCACACCCCCATTCTTGCTTATGTTGATCCAACCAAACCCTATGTGCTGCATACCGATGCCAGTCTGCAGAGTCTAGGAACTGTACTGTATCAAGACCATGAGGATGGTTTGAGACCAGTGGCATTCGCCAGTAGGAGCTTGACCCCATCAGAGCGAAACTACCCTGTGCACAAGTTGGAATTCCTTGTGTTAAAATGGGCCGTTGTCGACTAGTTTCATGATTACCTCTATGGGGCAAAAATATTGGTGAGGACTGACAATAACCCATTGACCTATGTACAGACTTCAGCTAAATTAGATGCCATGGGGCACCAGTGGCTTTTTGCATTGTCAACATATGATTATGCTGTCGAATACAGACCAGGCCTGAATCATATTGATGCTGATGCCCTATCTCGGAGTCCCATTTCCAAGAGCGACTGGGTCAGGCTGTCTGAACCTGACATCCAAGCATTGTGCCAAAAGTTTGATAGAAATGAATAGATGTCTACGGACACAGCAGACTGCTTAGTAGATTGCTTGGGCCCCTCTGACACCTGCATACCGGCTGCATATATTGCCACTTCTCTGCTCTAAATATTAGTGCACTACCTCAGTTTGACAATGACAGCATTCAGTGGGCTCAATCTTGAGATCCTATGATTTAGCCAGCACTTGATGCCCTTCGTGCAGGAAAAGATGTGTCCAAGTTGCGTTTCTCTGATCTGCGAACCGCTTTATTGTTTAAAGAAGGCCCCAGGTTGAAGCTGCTTAATCAGTTGTTGTATAGAGAGACTGTAGATTGGGGTGGCCAAATAGACAAGCAACAATTGGTCCTGCCCACAGCCTTCAAAGATTTGGTACTGAGGTCCCTCCACAATCTTATGGGTCACCTCGGTATTGACCGAACCCTTGACCTAGTACGATCTCGATTCTACTGGCTCAGGACGGGGGCCGATGCTGAGCACCATGTAAGGACTTCTAGTCGCTGCCTGCAGAGAAAAGTCCTGCTTCAGAGGGCTGCCCCCCTTGTCAACATTACTACCAGCACCTCAATGGAACTAGTCTGCATAGACTTCTTGAGTTTAGAGCCTGATCAGCGAAACATTGGCAATGTGTTAGTGGTTACGGACCATTTCACACGGTATGCACAAGCTTTTCCCACCAAAAATCAAAAAGCATCTACCGTGGCCAAGGTGCTAGTGGAAATTTCTTCATCCACTATGGTGCCCCCCAGTAAATTCACTCTGATCAGGGCCGGGACTTTGAGAGTCAGCTAATCAAAGAAATGCTCTCACTATGGGGGGTGGTGCGAAAGTCAAGAACCACCCCTTATCACCCACAGGGGGATCCTCAACCTGAACGCTTTAACCACACCCTACTAGACATGTTAGGCACCCTCCACCTAAAAGATAAGCATAAATGGAGCCAGCAGATTAGCACCTTGGTACACACATACAATTGCACAAAGAATGATGCTACTGGGTTCGCTCCCTACTGCCTCATGTTCGGGAGAGAGGCCCGGCTGCCTGTTGATGTCTGTTTTGGGGTTTCTCCTGATGGGGTCCAAGCCGAAGATTACCTGCAATGTGTACAAAAACTTAAAGCTCAATTGAACCATGCCTATCAACTGCCCCAGACAATGGCCACCAAAAGAAATCTAGCCAACAAAGAGAGACATGATAGAAAAGTAAAGGCTCAAAAGCTTAGGCCTGGAGACCGTGTGTTGTTGCGAAATTTAGGATTGCATGGTAAACACAAAATTGCTGATTGATGGCACCATCTTTCCCATATCATAGTTGGAAAGCTGGATGATTTGCCAGTGTACAAAGTGTGCCCAGAGAATAACTCCAAAGCTGTCAAGACCATGCACCATAACCACTTGCTACCTATTGGTCAAGTTATAATTGAGGCTGAACCCACCAAGATTGATTCCCCTGGATCAGTGACTCATGCCACTGCAAGAAAGAAACAGACTCAGCCTGCCCCTGTGGTTGCCGATTTAAGACTTCCCCCGCAGCAGGCCCAGAATGATAGTGACTGCCAGTCTAACTCGGATGACAGTGAGTGTGATAATGCCTATTACCCATCATATGAACTGAGTCAGTTGTTTTGTGGAAATCCTGTGTTGAATTATGGGGATGAAGCTGGGCCTTCTGGACTGCCTAACGCCCCGGCATCATCCTTGGAGCCAATGCTCCCTGAAGGTGAAATGCAAAGTACCACGTCTGAGGATGCTGAGTCTTTGTGTATCGTGGAACTGTATGATTTGCCTGAAAGACAGGCTGATGGTATGAGTTTTTCTGGTGATATGCCAGAACTTGAGGAACACTATGAGAGTGCTAACAACCCCCCTTCAGTGCCAGAGTGTCTTCAAAATGAGCCAAGTGTTGTAGAAACAGAGACTGCAGAGCAAGGGGCTGATAGTGCTCCCAGCTTGGACATTTCCCTTCATGCAGAGACACCCCTCACAAGTGATGAAAGCTACAAGACCATTGCTGAAAGTACAGAGACTGTGGTTGTTCACCCCAGAAAGACTGGCCGAGCTGTCAAGCCAGTGGTGTGCTTCAGTTACGATTCCCCTGGGAGGCCAGTGGATTTGCCTCTCAATGTAGTCCACAAAGGTGTTTATGTCTCTCAGAGCTTACTGCCCAAATTGAGCTTGACGGCCCATTCCAGGTTACTTGGCCTGCCCTCTCACCATGGTGCCCCTGCCCCATCCAGCCCCAAGTTAGCTGATAGGGAAGGGCCCCCTCTTGCATTGTTTAGAGTACAAGAAGTTATTACATGATTCTGTATAGTAATGTTCAATTTACCTGTGTGAAATATGCATAATATATTGTCAGAATGGAAATTATATAGTGGAGTACATCGAAATGTATAGAAAAGTGACAAGTTATGTCAATTGATGAATCAGATAGTACTTGTATAGCATGCTAATGGTATAAATATCTTGTATATGTTGCTTTTTCAATGTTATGATGGTACAGACTTGACGCAAATGCCAAGTTTTCCCAGGCAGGGAAGGGTGTAACCCCCCTACAAATGGGGGTTCCCAAAAAGTCTTCCTTGAGCTTGCCTAAATGCTCAATGCCAGGCTGGTGTCCTGCGTTTTAGCAGTTTAAATGTGATTACCAGAGCTTGTATAGCCTCTGTGTACTGTCTCTTTAAGAGCTGCTTGATTGCAGCATAAGTAATCTGAGATGGAGCTCTGTTGAAAGATGTAACTATATAAAGTGCCAAAAATGCTGTGCTCAAGGGAAGCATTTGCAAGCAAGTAAGCTTGTCCAGAAGAGTAACTATGTAGTGACTTGAACTGGCAGTTCAATGTCAGGGAGCATAGCGGACTAGTAGGCCATTCCAATGAGTGGTTAAGCATCTAGAATCCAGTAGGCTACAGGACCACAGGCTGCACAGATTTATGTCGAGTAAGGTCATACCAAATGAATCTGATAGATTTCTTTGACTGGGGGAACCAGGGAAATAGATCAGGGGAGAGCAGTGGACATAGCCTATCTGGACTTCTGCAAGGCCTTTGACACTGTGCAGCACAGAAAGCTGAATAGGAAGTTGACCAGCTTAGGAGTGAAGGCCAGATTTGTAGATTGGGCTCAAAACTGGCTAACAGATAGGAGACAGAGGGTGGTGGTGGTTAACGGTACACACTCAAAGGGCGGGAGAGCCACCAGCAGGGTACCACAGGTTTTGATTCTGGGACCAATCTTCTTCAATATTTTCATTGGAGACATTGCAGAACAATGGGAGGGAATGGTATGATTTTGCAGATGACACCAAAATCTGTAACAGGTGGATACTCAGGAAGGAGTGAAAATAAATGCCCAGTGATCCGGGGAAACTGGAGGAGTAGTCAAGGATGTGGCAGTTGGGATTCAGTGCCAAAAAGTGCATAATCATGCACCTGGGGCTTAGGAACCCTGGTGCTGAGTATAGGATGGAGGGTGGTACTGGCAGTCGCTAGGTAGGAAAGGGACCTTGGGTTTATTATATCAGAGGATCTCAAGGGGGCAGTGGAGTGTGACAAGGCCTTAGGCAGGGCTAGTGGGATGTTGGGGTGCATAAGCAGGGGTATCACTAGAAGGAGAGAGGCGATGCTGCCACTGTATTGCTGTCTGGTACACCCCCACATGGAGTACTGTGTTCATTTCTGGAGACAGCTCCTCAGAAAGAACATAGACAGGGTGGAGGCAATAGAGGAGGCCAACCAAAATGGTACAGGAGTTGCAAGGGAAGCCCTACAAGGATAGACTAAGGGATCTCAATGTAACCCCTAGATGGCGCTATCCCAGGGGCTACTACCCCTGCCTGATTTGCCACTAACAGGTTGAGGGGCCTGGATCCAATGGCGGGTGCCTCCACCCAGAGGTCAGGGTTTGCAATAGTTAAACTTACTTGGTCACAGCCCTCTGGGACACTGCAACCCCCCTTTCTTCCCACTAGTGGCCCACACAATATAGCAGAATTACCTTCACAGTATACACTTACCCCCAAGGCTGGTTCAGGCACCGGGACATCCTGTAAAATAAGATACAGTGCAACAATCACAGTACAGTACTTTAACATAGACAAATACCTCAGGCAGTATAACTTTGTTGAAACAAACAGCTCTGATTTATTTAGGGATATAACAAGGACAGGGGAAATCAGGTTAATTAGCTTATCACTTTACTATCTACTTCCATGGCTCTGTGCACAGGCCTATCCCTACCAGTTACTGTCCCTGGGTACCCAGGCCCTAGTGGCTAGTCCAAACTGTGGCAGCTGGTAGGGGCCCTTTCACACAGAGAAAAGGAAAATTAAACAGTCAGCAGTACAGTAATTCCATTTGGATTTAATGTGGCAATTCAACAGGGAGCGACCCTAATTAGTACTCACGACCTCCAAAGAAGATATGGTCCTTCAATGTCAGCAGGGCTACTTTTGATCTCCAAGAGACTCTCACACATTTATATGGTAAAAAAGAAAGCACTATACCAGGCAGGCTGCATCTGTATCCCAATCGCAATTACTGCACAATAACCAGGAGAACACACAGCAGATTCAGTTCCTGACAGACCGAGTGTAATTCAACAATTTCTTCAGTCTTCTACAGGGTGAGCCTGGTTTCTACTCTTCAGAGATCCTTTGATTCTTTTCACAGGACGGATTCAGTCCTAACAAGCAGTTACACAAGTTGTGAGCCGGAACTCTGGGCCTTGCACACGTTTTTTGACTGAAACTGTGCACTGAAGGAGCACAGGGTTTCTTTCCCCTTCACTTTCAGATCTCAAACTGAAACTCCCAACAGACAAAAACCGGGCACTTCCTTTGAGTTCCTCCCAGTTCTTGACTGGATTGGCTGTCACTCACAATAGACTGCTGCTGTTGGTCCAAAAGGCACCAAGTCTAAACTACATCTCCCAGAGTCACTGCCCATACAATCCTCTTGAGGCTGGCTCAGATTATGAGTCCCAAGTTCTGATTCGTCCAAGGCATCATTTTAGAGCTAGTTTACCCTACACTGATTGGTCCAGTTCAGCAGTTCAAAACCAGAATGGGGAACTAGGCAGACAGTTCTGACTGCAAAGAAAGCAGGTTAGACAAACTGTAATTTTATTATTACTGTAAATGATTTCTGGCAATCAGTTACATCTTTCAGACAGGTTCCCTTTGCACTCCTAGTGACTGCAAAAATGGGGTGAATTGGCAGCAGCTTGAGTGGTACTCAATCAAAGAAACACACAGTCCCCCATACAAACTAATTATGTCTGCAAGCAGACAGCTCTTAAAGAGACAGTACCAGAGGTTCTAAAAACACTCACTGATAAATGGCTTAAACGCCAAACACCATTCAGGCTTGGAGCATTCAAGCAAGCTCCTGGAAGTCTTTTGGGAACCCCCATTTGCAGGGGGGTTACACCCTTCCTGGCCTGGGAAAAGCTTGACGTCCGCGTCAAGCAAGTACCCCCATAAGTTTCAACTGCAACCATATACATTTGCATTAGGCTCACACTGTAATCATCAGTCAATACATCATTTTACCAAGAACCATTTCTGAAACATTGCAGTACGTCACTCTTACACAGTATAACACACACATTGTACCATAACTCAAGTTGTACCTCTTGTACATGAAACCTGAAGAGGGACCCTTCCTATCAGTTACCTTGGGGCTGGATGGGGCAGGGCACCATACTGAGGCAACACAAGTAACTTGGAGTTAGCACTGATGCTCAGTTTGGGCAGTGAGCTCGGGGGACACATACACTCCTTTATGGACAACATTGAGAGGCAAATCCACAGGCCTCCCAAGGGAATCATAACTGAGGTGCACCACAGGCTTTACAGCTCGACCAGTCTTTCTAGGGGAACTGTTACAGTCTCTGCACTCTGAGCCTCATTTTCAGCATTGTCCACACTTGTCAGAGGTCTCCATGGGGTGAGAGGCTAGAACTTGGGGCACTTTCAGCTCCAGGAGTTACAGTTTCTGAGTCCACAACATTTGGCTCGCATGGAGCTTTCGGACACTGGCAGTGGACTGTCAGAGCACTCAAAATACTCTTCTTGTTAGTTGTATCCAGTCTGCCCCAATCTATCATTTTCCTCCCTGAAGCTCAAACAGTTCAACCATGCACAATGATTCCATTTCATCTGATCTGATGCTTTGCACTTCACTTTCTGGGAGCATTGGCTCCAGGGATGAAGCTGGGGCATAGACAGTCAGAAGGCCCAGCTTTGTCTCCGTAGTGACTAGGGATTGCCCGAAACAATTGACTCAGTTAGTAAGAAGGATAGTATTCAAAGTCACTCTCACTTTCTTCTGATATGGACTGACAGTCATGCTCAACTGGGACTTGTGCAGGGGAACACTTTAACTCTGCTTCTGTAGGTGCAGACTCTTGATCTTTTCTTAGCAGCAGCTCTAGTCACTGGTCCAGAGGGCATCTTCTGGGGGCTCAGACTCAATCAGGATTTGTCCAATGGGTAGTAAATGATTTCTATGCATTGTTTTACATCTTTGAATTGTTCTCAGGCCTTACTTTGTACACTGGCAGATCATCTAGTTTGCCCACTACAATGTGAGGGAGATGGTGCCATCTGTCAGCAATCTTGTGTTTGCCATGCAGTCCCAGATTTCTTAGCAATACCCGATCTCCCTCCTGGAGTTCCTGTGCTTCACCTTTTTATCATACCTTTCTTTGTTGGCCAGATTTCTTTTGGCAGCCATGGTTTGAGCCAGTTGGTACGCATGAGTTAGCTGGGCCTTTAACTTTTGCACATACTGTAAATAGTTGTCAGCTTGAACCCCATCAGAGAGACCCCAAAACACACATCTACCGGTAGTCGAGCTTCTCTTCCAAACATCAAGGCGGTGAGGGGAGAACCCAGTGGCATCACTTTTGGTGCAGTTATAAGCATGTACCAGGGTGCTAATTTGTTGGCTCCATCTAGGCTTGTCCTTTGGGTGCAGGGTGCCTAGCATATCTAGCAAAGTGTGGTTGAAACGTTCAGGCTGTGGGTCCCCTGGGGTAGTGAGGGTGGTTCTGGACTTTCTCACTCCCACAGAGAAAGCATCTCTTTGATCAGGCGACTCTCAAAGTCTCTCCCTTGATCAGAATGGATTCTTTGTGGAGCCCATAGTGAACAAAAAGTTTTCTCCCAGTACTTTGGCTACAGTGGATGCTTTCTGGTCTTTGGTGGGGAAAGCTTGGGCATATCTTAATGAAATGGTCAGTGACCACCAGCACATTACTGATATTTCTTTGATCTGACTCCAAACTCAGAAAATCAATACAGACCAGCTCCATGGGTGCACTGGTGGTTATGTTAACAAGGGGCAGCCCTCTGGGGCAAAGCTTTCCTCTGTAAGCAGCGACTACAAGTTCGTATGTGTTGCTCCAATCAGCCCCCATCTTAGGCCAATAGAATCTGGATCTCACCAAGTCAAGTGTTCTGTCTATACCAAGGTGCCCCATGTGGTTGTGCAAGGACCTCAATACTGAGTCTCGAAAGGCAGTGGGCAGCACCAGTTGTTGTTTGTCTACTTGTCCCCTCTGTCTACTGTTTCTCTATATAACAGTTTATTGATCAGTTTCAACTTAGGACCTTCTTTGTATAACAGTGCAGTTCTCAAATCAGTGGAGCGTAATTTGGACACATCTTTTCCTGCATAGAGGGCTTCTAAAGCTGATTTGATCATAGGATCGCGGGATTGAGCCCGCGAATACTGTCATTGTCCAGCTGAGGCAGTGCACCAATGTCTATTGCAGAAAAGTGGCAATAAGCAGCAGGTATGCAATTCTCAGAGGGTCCCAAGCAATCCACCATGCAGTCCACTGCGTCCGTGGACATTTGTTCCTCCCTGTCAAACTTCCGCAGAGTGCCCGAATGTCAGGTTCTGCCAATCGGACCCAATCATTCTGGGGAACAGGCCTCGGGAGAGAGCATCAGCATCTATGTGGTTCAGACCTGCTCGGTATTCGAGAGCATAGTCATATGTAGATAATGCAGAAAGCCACCTGTGGCCAGTGGCATCCAACTTAGCTGAGGTCTGCACATAGGTCAAAGGATTATTGTCAGTTTTACTAGTATTTTAGCCCCATACAAGTACTCATGGAATTGGTCAACAATAGCCCACTTCAAAGCTAGAACTCTAACTTATGTACAGGATAGTTCTTTTCGGATGGGGTCAGGCTTCTACTGGCAAAGGCCACTGGTCTCAGGCCATTCTCGTGCTCTTGGTACACACAGCCCCCAACCCTTGCAAGCTAGCATCAGTGTGCAGGACGTAAGGTTTTCTTGGATCGGCATAGGCCAGCACTGGAGCATGGGTAAGTTGATATATGATCTCATGAAAAGCAGTCTCATAATCAGGAGTCCAGCGGGCCCCAAATACTTCACTCGGATGAAAATACACTCTTTCAGTCTTGAGGACTGCTGACTTTTGGTATTTTTTGTGGGTTGGGGATACCTTGAGTAAGGTTAAGTAAGGCGGATCACTCTTGAATAGTCCTTGATGAAGCATGATAATAACACAGAATCCCAGGAATCTTTGCAGTTCTTTTAGATTTTTGGGCTGTGGCCAGGTGGTCAAGGCCTCAACTTTACTTTGGTCGGTCTCTATTCCTCGGTGGATACTATGTGTCCCACATACTTTACTGATGTTTGAAAGAATTGACACTTATCAATGGACAGTTTAAGGCCAAAGTCCTCCAGTCGATCCAATACCTTAAATAATCTGCTCTCATGTTCCTCCAGTGAGCTGCCAAACACAATAACATCATCTAGGTATACCAGGCACTCTAGTAAGTTCATGTCCCCCACTGCACGCTCCATCAATCGTTGAAAAGTGGCTGGGGCACCTGAAATCCCTTGAGGCATCCTCATGAATTCATAGAAGCCAAGCGGACAGATAAAGGCTGTCTTCTCACGGTCCTCTGGGGCCATCGGGATCTGGTAGTACCCACTGCGGAGATCCAGCACAGAGAACCACTTGCTCCCGTTTAGGCAGTCAAAGCATCCTGAATGCGGGCATTGTGTACTGATCAGGATAGTCCGCCCGGTTTAAGGTGCGATAATCCACGCACATCCTTACTGTCCCATTCTTTTCTCCACTACCACAATGGGGAAGCATAAGAGCTTCTGGATTCTTATATTACACCAGCCGCTAACATCTCTTGCAGATGCCGTCTCACATCATCTATATCAGCAGGTGCCAGGAGTGAGACCTCTCACGAAATGGTCTTTTCGTCATGCAGCCGGATATTGTGCTCAGCTCCTTGCACGCATCCTACGTCCCATTCCTTTAAAGAAAACACCTGGTCTCTCTGGGCAAGCTTCTCACTGATCCTCACTTTCCATTCAGCTGGCAGCGGGAGGTTGCAAATCAAACAAGTCATGCGTACTCTGTCATTCTTCCTTGAACTCTTGCTGCTGGGTAGCACTGCAGTGTCTGCACAATGCACATTAGCCAGGATGCAACCTCTATTTACTCGAATGTCTCTTTCAGACACATTATGAACTTGGACCATTACCCTTCTGGCATAAGCATGGGCTCTAGCGGGCAAAATACTAGGCTTGACCAGCAGTCCCTCTGGCAATTTTCCATCGCCTGGTGCATCCAACATTAATATTTTATTCTTAACATCCTTTCTGATACGGACTCTCCCTGTAAGGTACACTGGGCATTTGGTGCCAGGATCAGAGACTCAGGATCCTTCTTCCATACAATTCGACCGGTTCCTCTGGTTCTATATTTTCAGCATCTCTGTGCCTCATAGGCCTTCTTAATTAAAGCCGAACTCTTAAAGCTCTACTAGTCTTTGACCCTGTTTTCATAAACAAATGTGCCAGCCTTCTGAACATATGAGCATTTGTTCCAATCAACAAAGGGACACCATCATACAGTCCAGTGGGGACACACTAAGGCTAGGGTCTCTACTTGTTCGCCACTCCAGCCACGGAGGTGGGGAAAGACAGCCAAATTCGGATATACCCAGAATAGGGTAGGCCTTCCACTTAACCCCATACATGCAGTCCTTCTAATGGTTGTAAGGGCACGCCTGACAAATGCTTCTGATACCAATCTTGAAACATAATTGTCACTTGGGAGCCACTGTCTAATACAGCTCTTGTAGACACTCCATTTACCTTTACAGTGGTCTCCATGGAGGGACCCACTATTCTGGACCAGTCTGGAGGCGGGTAGTGGGGCCTGGGCAACTGACCTTGCCACAAAAGGACGTGAATTAGCATTTTGGTGCCCTCACTGGGATCATTTCTGTGCACCTCTTTAACCACTGATTTGTTCTCTAAGCTCTCCTTGTAGCCTATATGCAACTTTGTCAGTGTCTTTTGGGATTGGCATTCCTTTCATGTGCCCATCCTTCCCACAATTATAGCAAACATACTTTTGGAGTTTGAGCTGGCGAGGTGCCACACTGGGAGCCAGGGCGGGGGTATTACTAACTGGAAACCTTGGTGCCATCTCTGTTCATGCGTGATAAGCATTTGGAGACATCTGTCAGTTTCTCCACTTCCATGGTCAAGGAATCGAGTTCGAGGCTGTTATCAGCAGGAGATACATGGGTGGGTATCCCCACCCCCATAGCAGACTGAGTGGATATAGGTCGGGGCCCGAACTTGCAGGCGTGGCCTTCATAAAGGGACTGTTTTGAATTCCGGATCTCTTCTCAACAGTTCGCCCATTGTGGTATATCTTTTTCTTATCAGAGCACTCATTGACTGCCAACCTCTGCCCTGAACTTCACTTGATGGGCCACCTCAGTCACTCGGTCATAGCCACAGCTATTGGTGCAGGTCCCTCCGAGGTCGCCTTTCTCAACTCCTCAATTTCTCTCATTAACTCATCATGGAGGTGGGGATTCCAGTCGATTTGCCAGGCGTGACTGAAGCAACAGCAGTTCTGAGAAGGGGGCAGACTTAAGGATTCTGTCCAGTCTGGTTCGGTCCAGTTCAATCGCTGGCAAACTACCTTTCTGAGGCATTCTTGCAACAATTTTTCCAGCCGAGAGACATACACAGACAACTCCTCCCTTGGTACTGTTGTGCATTTCTTACTCCCACCATAGGTCCTCATCAGAATCTGGGCTCCCATACACATTCTCCAAGGCCTCAAGATAGGCCTCTGTGCAGTCGCCTCAGGGTTACTGGGTCTCATGAAGACGGATGGTAGCCAGGGCAGGACCTCGGAGGCTCTCACTAACCCTCTTCGCTGGCTTCCGAGCATTGCCATTCTAGCACTTGGGGCAACATAGTTCATCCAGGTCTCCCAGTCATCCTCCCTTGGGGGTGGGGAGGGTGCCAGAGAAGATCCTCAACCCTTGTAAGAGTCGTGACTAATGGCAGGTGCAGAAATAGAGTCTGCATTGGTTCAGCCACCATTACGGTACTGGAGCAGGAGAGGGTGTTGGGAGGAACACCCCAGGTGGCAAGAATAGTTTCTTCAAGTCCTCCACAGTTTTCCCTTCTCCCAGCAACCATTTAGCAAATTTCTCCTCAAAGTTTCAGATAGTGGTGGGGCTCATTCCCCGGGTCTTTACTGTCCTAGTTATCACTCTCCAAGCAGTGAGGGCTCCCTCTGGGGTAATGGTCTGTGGTACTTTGGAGCTATCTATGGGATCCTTAAACTCTACTAGGGCCAGGAAAGTGTGGGTGAGCAGATTAGCGTGCCGACCCACCACCACAGGATTTTGTAAACCTTCCACCTTGGAAAGTACTCCTGCACAGTGTCATTATTGATACCAGGGGATGTCAGGATAAGCATAGCATTTTGGGGTCGATCTCCTCCCAGTACACCACTCCACCAGCGGTGCACAGCTACTTCTGTCGGGTACCCATTTATTTATTTATTTATTTTTTTCCTTAACAGTGGTTTGTAAATATGGCCACTAGAGGACACACAATCCCAGCGGTGAGCCTCAAAATGTAACCCTAGATGGCGCTATCCCAGGGGCTACTACCCTGCCTGATTTGCCACTAACAGTTGAGGGCCTGGATCCAATGGCGGGTGCCTCCACCCAGAGGTCAGGGTTTGCAATAGTTAAACTTACTTGGTCACAGCCCTCTGGGACACTGCAACCCCTTTCTTCCCACTAGTGGCCCCACAATATAGCAGAATTACCTTCACAGTATACACTTACCCCAAGGCTGGTTCAGGCACGGGACATCCTGTAAAATAAGATACAGTGCAACAATCACAGTACAGTACTTTAACATAGACAAATACCTCAGGCAGTATAACTTTGTTGAAACAAACAGCTCTGATTTATTTAGGGGATATAACAAGGACAGGGGAAATCAGGTTAATTAGCTTATCACTTTACTATCTACCTATGGCTCTGTGCACAGGCCTATCCCTACCAGTTACTGTCCCTGGGTACCCAGGCCCTAGTGGCTAGTCCAAACCGTGGCAGCTGGTAGGGCCCTTTCACACAGAGAAAAGGAAAATTAAACAGTCAGCAGTACAGTAATTCCATTTTGGATTTAATGTGGCAATTCAACAGGAGCCACCCGAATTAGTACTCACCACCTCCAAAGAAGATATGGTCCTTCAATGTCAGCAGGGCTACTTTTGATCTCCAAGAGACTCTCACACATTTATATGGTAAAAAGAAAGCACTATACCAGGCAGGCTGCATCTGTATCCCAACTGCAATTACTGCACACAACCAGGAGAACACACAGCAGATTCAGTTCCTGACAGACCGAGTGTAATTCAACAATTTCTTCAGTCTTCTACAGGGTGAGCCTGGTTTCTACTCTTCAGAGATCCTTTGATTCTTTTCACAGGACAGTTCAGTCCTAACAAGCAGTTACACAAGTTGTAGACCGGAACTTGGGCCTTGCACACGTTTTTGACTGAAACTGTGCACTGAAGGAGCACAGGGTTTCTTTTCCCTTCACTTTCAGATCTCAAACTGAAACTCCCAACAGACAAAACCGGGCACTTCCTTTGAGTTCCTCCCAGTTCTTGACTGGATTGGCTGTCACTCACAATAGACTGCTGCTGTTGGTCCAAAAGGCAACCAAGTCTAAACTACATCTCCCAGAGTCACTGCCCATACAATCCTCTTGTGGCTGGCTCAGATTATGAGTCCCAAGTTCTGATTCGTCCAAGGCATCATTTTAGATTAGTTTACCCACACTGATTGGTCCAGTTCAGCAGTTCAAAACCAGAATGGGGAACTAGGCAGACAGTTCTGACTGCAAAGAGCAGGTTAGACAAACTGTAATTTTATTATTACTGTAAATGATTTCTGGCAATCAGTTACATCTTTCAGACAGGTTCCCTTTGCACTCCTAGTGACTGCAAAATGGGGTGAATTGCAGCAGCTTGAGTGGTACTCAATCAAAGAAACACACAGTCCCCCATACAAACTAATTATGTCTGCAAGCAGACAGCTCTTAAAGAGACAGTACCAGAGGTTCTAAAAACACTCACTGATAAATGGCTTAAACGCCAAACACCATTCAGGCTTGGAGCATTCAAGCAAGCTCCTGGAAGTCTTTTGGGAACCCCCATTTGCAGGGGGGTTACATCAATATATTTTTTTATTTTATTTTATTTGAAATATCAGATATACCTCTGAGCCAGAGACTCTTGTACAGAGGTTCCACGTCCTACATAGAACACAGGATGTTGTAAAGGTATACACAGGGTAATAACATTGAGTTACAGCAATTCAGTGATACAAAATGGCATGATCACAAAAACATAGCTTGAGGAGCCAAGATACAGTGCACAGGAAAGGCTAAACCACTAACAGAGACGGTATAAAAATACAATTCGAGTACATAGAGATTATATTTACAATCAAGTGCCATCAGTGGTCAGAAAAGTGCATCAGGGAGGGAGAAAAATACAAAGGTAATCAGAAAAAGGCAAGTAGGAGGGTGAGTGGGTGAGGTGGATAGGTGAGAGGTAAGAGAATAGTGAGTGGAGACAGTGTGGAGCAGGGGAGAATTATGGGCAGTTGCAGCAGTTCAGTAAGAGGAGGTGCTGGTGAAATCTAGTTTTAAAAGTACCAAGTTTGTCAGTGGCCAGGATATCATGCAGCAGGCTGTTCAACAGGTGGGGGGGGCCCGGTAGGAAAAGGCACACTGCCCAAGGGTAGTTTTACAGAAAGGAACAAGGTACAAGCCTTTTAAGGTGCTCCTGGTAGTGCGCAGAGAGGGCACGGGAGTCAGGAAATTAAGGATCAAGGTGGGGAATGGCAGGACAAGACTTTCTTGGCTATTAAGCAAGTATGGTATGTTAGCCGACCTTTAAAGCCCAACCAGTGTGCTTGCTTGTAAAGGTCGCAGGCGTGGGTAAGCCGATGGGCTCCAAGAACAAGCCTTCAAGCTCTGTTAAGAGAGACTTTGATCCTTTTTAGGGCAGTGTCAATGCGGAGCCATAGATTATTGTGCCATAGTCTACTACGGAGAGTACTGAGCTGGTGACAGCAAGACAGAGGGCGTCATTAGTTAAACATTTTTTTATGCCTATACAAGAGGCCAATCCTAGTATTAACAGCTTTGCAGACTAAGTCAACACGGCATTGAAAGGAAAGGATGGAGTCATGGGTAACCCCAAGGTATTTAAAGATGTTGACCTGTTCATATATGTTCATATGTACACCCTGGGAGAGAAGAGAGGGAAAGGCAACATGCTCGAGACCTACAAGTACTTTGCAGGGGTGAACACGGTGCAGGAGGGGAGCTTTTTGCAAATGAGTTCAAGCTTTTGGACTAGGGGGCAAGTGATGAAGCTGGGAAGGGAGTTCAAGAGGGATGTGAGGAAATATGTCTTCACTGAAAGGGCAGTGGATGCATAGAACCAACTGCCAGCCAAAGTGGTGGAGTTAGAATGGTGGAGGGCTTCAAGCATGTGTAGGATAAACACAGGGATATAGTAGAACAGAGGCAGGGAGGAAGGAGGGTCGCTGGAGAACAGCTAGGGTCTGTGGAGGCAGAATAGGCAAGGAACACTTGGGCTAACTGGGTAGGCCAAGAGGGCCTTTTCTGCTGGCAGATTCTATGCTTCTATTTTACTTTAATGCAGAAAGAATAGATGACTTTAAATCATGATAGCAAGAGAGATCGTAGATAAGTAGGTAGGTTGGTAGGTAAATAAATAGACAGACAGACAAAGATAGACAGATGTGTAACCTGCCTTTAGATACAGGGGTGACCAAGCTTGCTTATATATTTGTCTTGAACTTGCACTAAAGGGTTAACTGTTTTAGCCTGTTAGTGAAATGTAAATACTTTTTTCCTGTCATTGCAATTTTCTGTCCCAGCAACAGGGAGCTGTCCTTGTTCTGAGTATACCCTGTGATCATTGGCTGAGCAAGTTCCCGGGCTTTCCTGCCCGCCTATCCAGGGCTTATAAATGGGGCCTTAGTTCCATCAAAAAATGGTTCTGAGGACCGACCCAGTGGCACAGACTGCTGAAGCGTTGGACACCACACAAGCCACCACACCAGAGACCCGGGTTTAAGACTGAGCCTGGGTCACTGTGTAACAGTTGTGGAATGACTGTTCCACAAAAGAAGCTAAACTAGGTACCTTACTTGCTAGTAGGTCACCTAGTGGGAGGTTCAGAGCTTGTGATTTGCCAGGAGAGTGGGTGGACCATGAAAAATAAGTAAGAGAATAGCTATGAACATATTAGTGCTGTAGGTGTAAGCTAAGGGGGGGCGGGGAGAGTGATTGCCTACCCCTTTGCACACAATCACACACATATGCATGGACATTAGGTGTAAGTAGCCCATCACTCAACTGTAATGGCAATTATGGGTGCAGCAATGTTAGCCAAGGGGTAGTAAACTGGTTGACCAAAAGACCATAGTGTACACAGTGTTCCCCGGTACAGGGCTGGGTGTAACTGAAGGGCTGTGCTTGAACCTTGTTGAATTTCCAAAAAACACCAAATCCAGATGCACTCCAGGAACCAACATATATTGTGCTCTTCACAAAAATTCTAAGCCTTCCAATTGCGATTTATTGTGTTAAATTACACAAACGCAGGAAGAGCACATGCAGTTTGAAAATCAGGTAGCTGTTGCTGCTTTCCCAGAAACCCCAGCTCTTAGCTCAATGGAGCTTCCCCAGGGGGCAACATCTCCCTGATTTTCAAACTGTATGTGCTCTTCCTGCATTTGTGTAATTTAACACAATAAATATATGTAACCCCCCCATTATCCGGAGTTACTAGAATCCCAGTAAGACCTAGTGGTAGGCAGGGAAGGCAGCTTGTGAAACTCCAGTTAAATGGATTTCACACTGTCTCACTCTGTTCTCAGTCTCAGCTGAGACTGAGGGATGACATCATTATAGAACTTTCGCAGCTGCATAAGCCACACTGGAATGTTACAGCTGGAGGTTAGTGTAGAACGTTGGGGATTTTGAATTCAGTCTGTGTGCAGTCTTAGTGAGAGACAGTAGTACAGCTGAGTGTGTGCAGGCTCTCAGAGCTTTAAGCTCTGTTTTAGAGCTACTTTTGGAAGGTGTGTGTTTCCACCTGAAGAGGAACACAGGAACTGGTAATTGAAGTGGTGGAGACCGCTTTCAATGGTTCAGCAGCCCCATCCCTGAGGGGATGGGGGGAAGGTTTTTGCCTGTTTTCCAGGGGCAACCTCCCTGGGTCTGACTAAGGGAAAGAAGCTGCCGGTTCAAGTTGTGCTGAGGCACCAGAAGCTCTGAGAGAGAAATTCCTTGTGGAGGAAGCGCCTGTGGGGCACCTGCAACCAAAGGGTGAGTTCGCTCTGAAAAAGGGACAAGTGTTTTTCACCCGAACAGAAAGAAACTAAAGGGACTGTTACTGTGGGGTCAGGAAAAGACAGCCAAGTACAGTTGGACAGTGGGGATTGGACTGCTTAATCTGTGGGAGGTCTAGAGTAATGGACATTGCCACTTAATTCAAGTATGTTCAAGTCCAGCACAAAGAGTGAAGGAAATTGGGGATTGGACTGCTTAACTCAGTGGGGGGGTCTAGAGTAATGGACAATGCCACTTAAAAGTATGTTCAAGTCCACCATAAATGGGAAGCAAGACAAGTAGATGGAATGTGAAATACATTTAGCAAGAATCTACATTGCAGAGCTTTACAGGATGAGGTGTTTACTGTCCAGAGAAATGGCCGGATATGAATTGTGCGAGCGAGAGGTGGGGAACCCCCCATCAGTAGTAACCAAATTCACCTCTATGGATTTGCTCTGAGACACCTTTTACTTTCTCTCAGGTACTTGGCCAGTGCCTGAGGAAAGTACCCAGATGTCGGATTGAAAGGAAGAATTCCCTGAAGGAGCCGAGGTGCTCTTAGGTGGTTTAGGGAGCCACCAGAAAATGTTTCCATGAAGTATGGAAGGTGTCCAAGTGGCTGGCAAGGGCCAGGGAAAACACAGAACAGTGTACAAGTTCGGGCTATGTAACCCAAAGCAGCGTGCAAGTCCGGGCTGTGTGCCCAGTGGGTTCACAGCCTGAGGGCTAAAGTTTTGAGGAAGTGTTCTTGTTTCTTTTAATCTGCATTACCAGGAATGTAGCCCCGTGGGGGCCCATCTATGCTTTGTTTATTCTGTTTGGATGTGAATAAAAAGCCACACTTTAGAATCCCACTTCTGGTATTGGACATTACAGTTATTGCTTCCTGTGTTCAGAGTTTTTTGGGTGCCCCTGTGCAGAGTAGCCAAACCTAACCTTTGTGCCGAGTGACCTATTCCTCCCCAAACCCAGCCCACCTGGTACTGCTGTCAGATACAAACAGCATACAGGCCCTGGGTTACAAAAATGGAGGCACCGCTGAGGATTTGGGTTTGGAACCTAGGGAGGAATGCAAGAAAGGTGCTCGGGCAAAGGGCTAGCATTTTGGCTATCTGGCCGTGGGTAGCCCAAAAATCTGAAGCAAGGTTAACTAATGTGCCGCTGTGTGCTGTTGTCCGTGTGCTGCTGTTAAATGTCAACTGTTTACCAAGGAGCAGTAAAGCCTGAGAGAATATGCCCTTGTACTGCATCAAAATTTACAGCATTTGCCAGCTTTTTAAAACTGTTGTGACAAAGAAGAGTGTGGAAAACTAGGGGTAGCAAAAGGAAAATTGTACCCTGGATGTTGGAAATGCTTTCTGAGTGAATTGAGAGACTTGTTGTGTTAATGGCCATGAAAAATGGTTGAAATGGGCTCCCGTCGTGGAGTCAGTCGAAAAAAAAAAGTGTGGTTTTGCAGTTTAAATTTGCCTGCTCAACGATCGCTGTGAGGAGAAGAGCACTCGAGAGGAAAGAGGCTCACTTGCATGGCGTCGTGTGATTGGTGAGACTGCAATCAGTCCCGCCCCCAAGCCAGCTCTACAGCGACTGCCCAACATTTGAGAGAGAGTGTGAGTGGAGTGTGCATACTGGCTTACAGGAGGAGCGTCACGGTGACTGAAAGCGCTGTAAAAAGTGTAAAAAACTGACTGTTCTGTTTAAATTCAGGCTCAACCCGCATCTCGATCGACTGGACTGTGAGTGTGGTGTTTGGAGGGACGATCGGCAGGACTGCCAACCCGCTTCTGTTCAGAGGCCTCCATCCGAGAGTACTATGGGAATTGGCGGACATACTGGCTGCACCCCTGGCGGAGCTTTTCAACATGTCACTTGAGACAGGGAGGGTACCTAGGGATTGGTGAGAGGCACATGTGGTACCAATCCATAAAGGGGGGTCGAAGGAAGTACCAGGAAACTATAGACCCATCAGTTTAACCTTGGTGGTGGGAAAATTAATGGAGAGTATACTAAAGGAACGATTGGGGGTTTACTTGGAGGAGGTGGGAGGTCTGGATAGTCGGCAGCATGGGTTTGTGACAGGTAGATCATGTCAAACCAACCTTGTGGAGTTCTATGAATGGGTAACATCAGAACTGGACAGAGGTAAGCCTGTGGATGTATTATTCTTGGACTTCAGCAGGCGTTTGACTCTGTCCCCACAATGGTCTGGTGGAGAAACTGATGGGGTTAGGAGTAGGCCTTTGATGGTCAGATGGATTGAAAACTGGATAGCTGGACGCACTCAGAGAGTAGTGGTCTGTGGGAGCTCTCCCCTACAGAGGTTGGTAGTGGGGTACCACAGGGCTCGGTCCTGGGTCCAATCCTGTTTAATGCATACATATCAGACATCAGGAATGGTATAGGGTGTGAAATGAGTCTCTTCGCGGATGACTCCAAGATGGGAGCAGTAGTTGAGGGAGAAGAGGGAGGTTGGCCCTGCAAGGGGACCTGACACCCCGGAAAGCTGGGCTCACACACAGATGAAATTTCAATATCACCAAGTGCAAGGTGTTGCATCTTGGTCGGGAAACCCTAAACACAGGTACACCCTGGGAGGGGAGGTGCTGGAAGCCTCAACAGGGGAAAAGACCTAGGGGTCATGGTGGATACATGTATGAATAACACTGAGCAGTGCAGGAGAGCAGCTAGCAAGGCAAACAGGATGTTGGGATGCGCCATGAGGGATCACCTCTAGGAGCAAGGAAGTGATTCTGCCGCTGTACAATGGACTGGTTAGACCACACCTTGAGTACTGTGTACAGTACTGGAGACCACACTTGAAGAGGGACATACAGCTCCTGGAGAGGGTACAGGAGGGCAACAAAGATGATACGAGGGCTGGGGGATTTGACTTACGAGGACAGACTTGAGGAGCTCTGCCTGTTTTCATTGGAGAGAGGAGACAGGGGACATGATTGAGGTCTTCAAGTACCTCAAGGGAATAAATAGGGTAAACATGGAGGGATCTTTAGACTAAAGCAGGAGGCATCACCAGAGGGCATGGTTTGAAGTTGGAAGGTGGAAGGGTGAGGGGGGAAAAGAGGAGGAGGTTTTTCACTGAGAGGGTGGTGGACCCTTGGAATGCTCTGCCTGGTGAGCTGGTTCAGAGATCCACAGTGGAGAGCTTTAAGAGAGGGTGGGACAGACACAGAAAGTGGATGTATCAGATGATGGCCTGTCCCGGGGGGGTGGGGATGGATGATAGGGGTTTCTGGAGCACAAGGGATGGGAGGGTCTCGGCACCCAACTAAGGATCTAAGGTTCGAGCAGACTTGATAGACCATAAGGCCTAATCTGCTGGCAAATAGTATGTTAGTATGTTAGTAAGACTGGCTGCAGGCCGTTTTCCATCGCAGCAAGCAGCTATTGATAACAGTGAGTGCCAACAGAAATAATTGCTCAAACAAGTGATTTTTGCCAAAAGCCAGCTGAATCTGTGTGCAGCAGTGTAGTCGCTATGCAGTCAAAGACCGTGTTAAGTTTACCAGCAAAAGCAAGCCTTTTAAGCCATCGACCGTGAGCATAGTTATGGGTTCAGCATCAGTGTAAGTTTCAAAGCCATGAAAGAGACTGTGAGTTGTATCAAGATATGCAGCAAAAGTTACAGGCAATCCTGTGCTTGAAATACTAAGGCCCAGATATTCAAACTGCGCCCAAAAAGTGCACAACAGCAGGAGCAAGCGCAAGTCCACTGCGCCCATGCGCAAGAAGTGCGATATTCAAAAACTGCGCAGGCCAAGATGTGCCTATGGCCGACGACTGAATATCGCACCACCTGCGCCATAGCACAACTAGGGAGGTGAAGCTGAGCATATCTGATGCGCCATAGCGCAACAAGGGATGTTCAGCTGAGCAGACCAGATGTGCCATAGCGCAACCAGGGATGCCCCCAGCAGCAGGGCAGCAATGCAACAGCACAACCAGGGATGCAGGGGCCCACCACCCATGCCACAGATGGGCAGAGGAACACACAGCAGAACAGACATCATCCCCCACACCCCATGCACTGCACGACCGGGGGAGAGCTGGAATAACCACCGGCCCATGGATACCAGCAACCAACCCACAGCTGGGCCATGGTGCCCCAGCACACCCCCTGGCAAGCTGTGACCAGCACAGAAGGATGGCCAACCACACCATCCCACCAATGCAGAGCACACCCTGCACCATGATCCCTATACACCCTGCCCAGGAGTAGCACCCAACAGTGCAGGACACCCCATGCATGCCACCCCCCCACTGTGACAATGCAACCCTGTGCACCATGGAGCCATGCAAGGCAGCCCCACCATGGGCACCCTGCAGCAGGCAGCAGCAGACAGCGATGCAACAGATGCATACACAATGCCGCCCTGCATGTCCCCCGAGGTACAGCTGAGAGACTGACCATGCGTCAGCACACGAGGTACCCCACATGCGACAGGGCATGCCCCGGACCCCACCTCCAGTGGTACAGCACCCTGCACACCCTCCCAAGGACACATCCCATCCCAGCACTGGCCACAACAGCCAGCACAGACACGCACAGTGTAGCATGGAGGCATGCACCACACAGGATGCAACACAGTGCATGGACAAACACCCACCCACCCATACCCAAGGGCACACCAACACAGGGACACAGTAGCGGGTCAACCAAGCCACTGGCATGTGGTCACGGCTGACGTGTACACATGACCAGCATCCCTACATTGCACAGGTGTGCCAGCCACCCTGCGCAGGCACCATGAAGCTGTATGCCACCAGCATGCTGCCGGAGCACAAGTGACAGACACTGGAGCACATCCCCTGCAACAGACACAAGTGACAGCATGGACGAGGGACAACAACAGCGGAGGCCACAGTGCCACCGGAGGCAGACGTGCACCATACTGGTGATGGCAGTCAAACTGGCATTGTGCCGGGTACAGTTGTTATCCAGCATGGACAGCCACCACTGACACGCCAGCAGACTGTGCATATCATAGACATGCAAGGGTGTCAGCTGCACGGGCCATGGACGGTCTGACAGGGGTGCCATGCACACAGTTCAGGCCCCATGGACCACTGCACACAGGCATCCAGTGCACAGAGTACAACACACATACCACAGACAGTGACTCATCCCCCTGTCCACACCATAGGTGGTTCACCTCTGCACACGCACACACACGCGCCCATGCTTGCACCACCCCTGGCGCCATGCACACCACTGCAGCTGAGCACCTGTAGCTCGCTGCAAATCAGAGACCACCACAGTTGTTATAACAAAATGTATATATTGAAACAATGTAAAGTAAAACTATATACAACTATATACAAGAGTGGGGGAAGGGCCACATAACAGGTGGGGGCGGGTAAGGGCCAAGGGTGAACATATGGGAGAGGGAAGAAGGGGCGTGAGGGTGGGTCAAAGGGGGGAAGGTGGTAGTCGGGGCATGGGGAATTCACTGGCCACCCCGGTCCTCCTCTTCCTGGTGCCAATAAGAGCTCTGCCTCCTCCTCCTCCTCACCCCGTGGCGGTGGATGCATCGCAGGAGCTCTAAGGTCTCCCTCCCGACCCGCAGCAGCTCTTGAATGTCCCGCTGGATCTGCAGGAGTCTCCAGCCACCTAGGACGAGGGAGCAGAGTCAATAGGTGTGACTGTCCATCCCTCTGCAGCCCACCCATTGTGCATGGCATACAGCCATGTGACACGCACCTGTGATGGTGTACAACCACCCACAGTGACCGTGTCCACAAGACCTGCCCACCCAGGCAGCCACAGCCATGTGGACCACTGTACACACCACCGCCCATGTCCTGCTAGCACCACCATGGCAGTACAGTGACTTGGCTATGCGGTGTGAAGGCAGTGCCACAGCCATGTGCCCGGTGCGCATGGACCACCAGCACGCACTCCTAGACATGCAGTGCCACTGGACAGTGCTGACTATAACAAGTTGCATGCATGGCAGTGGTGTTAATGGATGGTGGCCATGCCCCACTGCCCGCCCAGTTATACAGCATGCAATAGTAATCATGGATGTAAGGCACTCACCATCAGCAGGCTGGTCCACATGCCGCGGACCACCTTCATCCCTCCTGTCCCTCTGCTCCAACATGCGGCTCCTCCCCTCTCTGTTGCGCCGCCGTTCTTCTGGCCCTAAATTGCAAACATAAAGAGAGGAACATCAGTACAATCCAGTAGCAATGCCCCCCCGCCCCATGTGTGTGCAATCCCACACAGCCAGACCCACCCACCCCACACCCCGATACCACCACCACGGCCAACACGGACACCCCCCCATGTGCCGGACACACGCAACTGTGATACCCGTATGGACGATAAAAGTGTATGAATGTTGCACCTACCTGGCTATGGCACTGTGCCCCTCCTGGCACGTGCCCGCAGGCGGGCAAGCAGGTCCGGGTCCCTGCACCTCAGGTCCCCATAACGGTGGTGGCACTGCTCCGTCGTACGCCCCATACTGGTGGCCTCCTCCAGGGCATCGGCCATCTCCTGCCATACCACACTCCTGGCCCTGTCCAGGGGTGCCTCCCCAAACAAAGCCCAACATGGGGCTCAACTATGGCCACAAGGTTTGCCAGCTCGATCTGGCTCCACACCACAGCACGCCTCCGCGCCATCTCTGCTGCCCGGTTCAAGCAAAATGGTGCTCTGCAGTGCGGTCCTGCCACATGCAGATGCTGCGCGGTACAGCACTGTCATTCCCTATCATGCTGTCACGAACAGTGCGATAGTGGTGCACCCAAGCCTGATGCATGGCGCCTAGGGAGCAAAGGTCGGGCACAGGGTCAAGGGTCTCTGGCGCATGGACAGCCACGGCACGATTGGAACCCAATGCATGTAGCGTGATTGGGTGCCTGTGTGCCACCTTCTGTAGTGGCCTACAGCACTGTTGCCCCAGTGCGCCTACGACGCCCCAGTGCCACAGCACCATATAGGTGAACAGCGCCATAGCGCCACTGGCGCAATGGTGGCTGTGCCCTGCATTGCATCCTGTGCACAGCATGTCAGCAGCGCAGCAGGCACCTGCGTCATCAACCCAGGCATGCGCAGTTAGATGTGTACTGCGCATGTCACAGAACTGCGCTCTTGGCTCAGCACGTTCAAAACAATTGCGCAAAGTGCAACATCACGATATTCAGCCGGCATATGCAAATCATCTAATCAGCCATTCAATGGCGCAGTCACTGCCTTTGTATCCACTTAAAAATGCACCTCGCCTCATTTGCATGGGTTGCACTATAAAAGTGCAACATTGGGCTGCACTGGCCATAGTCGGTTACTGCAGTCTATTGTGGTGAGTTGCATGCTGTTTGGGAGTGTGGACTGTGGTGTTTGGGACATGCATGGGACTGCACAGTCACAGGTAACACCTGTCATTCTCACAGGATGAATCATGACCGACAGTGTGGTGGAGGAAGAGGAACAGAGTCGTGGGAAGAAGAGGAGGCCAAATTTTACTGAGGCCGAGACAGATGCCCTGTTCGAGGCCTATCTCGACCAGGAGCCGCTTCTCAGCAGACGCCAGGGAACACCACAGGTCCGTGCCGCTGCATGGGAGGAGGTGGCACATGCTGTAAACCTGCATGGCAGCCACCAGCGCTCCCTGCAGGAGTGCAAAAAGAAGATGGGCACGGACAGGGGAGAATTAAAGAGAAGGTGGCTGCCATCAGGGCAGCACGGTCTGCAACCGGTGGGGGAAAGCCGGAGGTGCTACACCTGACCCCACAGGAAGAGCGGGTTGCTGGCAGCATGCAGCGTTGCACCATTGAGGGTGTTCCGGGTGGCGGATTCCAGACAGGTGGTAGCCCGTCACTGCATGGTAGGTCATGGTCTGTCTATTGGGGGGGGGGACAGGGTAGGTCACATGCAGTAGCAGCTCCTGAGCATCTGCATGGGTCAGCGGTGGTGGGCTTCTCCACTGAGGCCAGTCACAGGGAGATGGAGGAGGGCCCATCCACCTCCACAGGAATACGGGGGTCAGGGTGACAGTGGGCCCGCCTGGACGTCCGGACTGATGTTGTTGGAGCAAGTGTGAAGGAGGCCCTGCCCGTGTCCCAGCATGCCAGCGTCCATGGATACCAGCATGCTGAGACTCGGGCTGGTGCCAGATCCGTCACCAATGATGATGGAGCTAACATCATGGGCAGTGACACGTGTGTGCCACAAGATGGCCACACAGCAGGTGACATCGTGGCCATGGCTGTGGGTGGTGCCGCCGTGGAGGCCTGCGTGTCATCACAGTCCCAGCCTGTGCCTGTCTGCACCAGTGGGGCAGCACTGGTGTGTGTCCAGGACAGTGGGACTGTTGCGGCCACTGCGGCAGCACCATTGAGCCCTGGGAAGGGGCAGCATCAGCAGTCGGCCAATGGCCATGGGGGTACAGTGTCAGGGGGTGGCGTCAGTGCATCGCCTGTGGACATGACCAGGCCTAGCCCTGGTGTGCAGCGCCCACCCTCAAGGGGTGATGAGCATCAGGGCCACGAACACCCTGAGGGACAGCATGCTGATCAGGCAGATGACATCTTGGATGAGCACACCCGCATACTGCAAGCATCAGTCAATCAGCAGATGTGGCTTGTGACAGCAGTGAATGCACTGAGTGCGGCTCTGCACCAGGCAGAGGAGCGTCGCAGCAGAGACACCGCTCTGCTCCTGGCAGGGATGGACCGGTTGCGGCAGGATGTGACCGCTGCCATTGACAGGCAGACACAGGCATTCACAGCTGTCATGGCCACAATGGGCACACAGTTATTTGCCCATGCATCGCAGACACCATGAAATGCAATGTCCACCCTCTGTTCCAGGCGTCGTGCAACACCATCCTTGTCGACATCAGGTTCAGCTGTGGGCATCCTGAGCACGCCTGGCACAGGCATGTTTGGTGTGCTGCAGACCCCTGCGCAAGCACGGTCGTGTTCACGCAGTGGAACCCCTGGAGGGACCGTCGGTGCCACCCCATGAGGCCAGTGGTCAGCCTGTCACTGCTGGCGGGTCGTCGCGGGGCCACCCACGCATCCCGAGGCAGCATGGCACTGTAGCACGTGACTGACCTGCCTCCCAAGCCGCGGCTACTGTCTGATGCTGCCCTGTGTGCATTATGTCATTCAGCGGGCAATGCACAGGTGGGTACCTGTCCTGCGCACACACACAGTCCATCTGCACACCCTCCCGGCTGCTGTCCGCAGTTGTGTGTGCATGATGATGCCTGTGTTGTGCTGTACGCCACTGTGCAATGGTGCCCAGCGTCTGACATACAAACAATGACAGGCAGTGGGCGTGGTGGTCTGTGGACATGTGTGTGGCTAGGGGTGGCAGTCTGGGTCGGCGTGCCTCCTACCCTTTGTGCATGTCTGGTGAGGTATGTGTGTATGTGTGTGTGTGTATGACCGTGTGCCATGTTAGACCTCACCTATCCCTGGCAGTGTGTACGGTTCCATGCCCGGCCACTTCCCTTGACGGCATGCACCCCTGGTGTGTGTCCATGCATGTTTGTGGGTTGTGCCTTTGCCACTGGTGGTTGCACATGGCCCCATGACTTACCTGGGTTGGCTGAAGTGCTCCTCTGTGATGGTGTCCCGGTGCAGCTGTGCCAGCCGGAGCAGTCGGGGGTCCCGTCGCCCAAGGGGCTGCCTATCACCATACCCAGTGCCTCATCGTCCCCCATCGCTGTCCCCCTCTCGACCTGTATGGCTATCCACATTCATTGGCCATGTTGCAGGATGCAACAGGCCAGGAATAGCCTGCAGGCCTTTGAAGGGCTGTACTGTAGGGCACCGCCGGAGGTGTCCAGGCAATGGAAACATGCCTTCAGCATCCCGAAAACCCACTCGATGACATTGCATGTGGTGGCATGTGCCTCATTGTAGCATTGCTGCAATGGGGTCGCGGGCCACCGGTATGGTGTGAGCAGCCAGGGATGGAGTGGGTATCCACTGTCACCTGTGTGTAGAGGGTGGAGGTTAGTTTGGTGATCAGCATCGCTCTGCCTCAGGCCATGTAGCCACTACCCATGTCACCTCTGACCATGCCCTCCCAAGCTCTATGTTTGTCCATGTGGTTTGCATACTCACCCACTAAGTGGCCAGTGGGATGTCCCCACTCGAATCTGTGGCACAGTGGCGACTGGTGCCAGATGAAGGCATCATGTGCTCCCCCAGGGTGCATGGCACAGATATTGATTATGCGCCCCCTGGCATCACACACCACCTGGCAGTTGATGCTAGCATAGCCCTTCTGATTGATGTATGTGGCCCACTTGGGGCCAGGTGGTGTGCGGATGGCCACATGGGTGCAGTCTATTGCCCCTAGTATGCCAGCCATACATGCTACCCTGTGGAACTCCTGTATGTTTGATGTGCGTTCCGCCGGTGTGCTGGGGAAATGGATGTACTCCGCAGCATGTGGCAGCAGTGCGCTGAGGAATTGGGTGAGTTGGCGTGACGCGGCCGATTGGGTTATGCCTGTGGTGTCCCCTGTTGGTCTCTGGAAGGTACCCGTGGCGAGCAAGCACATGCAAGCTGTTACTTTAGTCTCCACTGACAGAGCATGGCTCCGGCGTGTGGGTGCCTGCATCACATCAATGCACAGCTCACAGAGCCGCCTCAGAATTGCTCGATTCAGGCGGTGCCGGCCCACCATCTCAGTGTCGCTGTACAGCTCCCGAGCTGGTGTGGGCTTGGTTCTGTCTGTTGAGGGGCATACCGCCAGCGGGTCCTTCGACGCGCCCCCTGCTGCCTGCCTTCTCACCCCCACATTACTGCCTCCATCTGGATGGTGGCACTGGCCATGTCCCTGGCTTGTGTTCACCCCCAGAAGCTGTTTCTGTGTTCCCCGCTGTCCTGGCTGCTACTTCCCTGCACTGGGAACACCTTCCTGTAGTGGCCACTGTACTGTGTGGCACTTCCCCCTTCTGTACTGGCTGTGGCTCCCCACACCTTCCCTGTGCCTCTGTGTTCAGGGTGCCCTTTTCCTGGCCTGCCCTGTGTGTTCCTCCTGCCCTGTTTGTGTGGCTAGAGTTCAGCCTCATGTGCCTTCCCTGTAGCGTTCTTGCGCCTCTCCTTTGTTCCTTTTTATTTTGGCTCATTTCCGCTATCGCGCAACTTCCGCTTGCTTCCCTATTGCGCATGGTGCATGTTGTTGAATATCATACTGCGCCATTTAGAAACATAGAAACATAGACTTTGACAGCAGATAAGGACCACTTGGCCCACCCAGTCTGCCCATTTCCCTACCTACTGGATCAGCTGCAGATTCTAGTTAACCAACAGCCTACTTCCTGCAACCCCCACTATAATTGCCTTGTGTCTGTCCCATGCATGTTTGAATTCCCCACTCTTTAGACCCAACAACCTCCTCAGGAAGGCTGTTCCATGTATCCACCACTCTTCCATGAAAAAAATGTCCTCACATTACCCTGAGCCGTCCCCTCTATCTTTAAATTGTGCCCCCTTGTTCTTACACATCTCTTTTTCTGAAAGATGCTACCCTCCTGGACTTTATTGATTCCCTTGAGGTACTTGAACATTTCTATCATGTCCCCCCGTCCCTCCTTTCATCAAGAGTATACATATTAAGCTCTCTCAGTCTCTCTTCATATGGTTTCTGCTGCAGACCCTGCACCATTTTAGTTGCCCTCCTCTGGACTGCTTCCATCCTGTCTACGTCCTTGCGTAGATGAGGGTCTCCAAACTGCACACAGTATCTCAGATGGGGTCTCACCAACTGTCTGTACAGAGGGATAACCACTTCCCTTTTTCTACTTGTGATGCCCCTTCCTATGCATCCCAGTATCCCCCTGGCTCTCCTTACTGACTTTTCACATTGCTTACCCACCTTTAGGTCATCTGATATGACTACCCCCAGGTCCCTTTCCATTTTTGTTGTTGTTAGTACCTCCCCTGCTATTGTGTACTCTTCTTCTGGGTTTTTGTTTCCCAGGTGCATTACTTTGCACTTCTTTGCACTGAATCTAAGTTGCCATATGTCTGACCATTCCTCCAACCTTGCCAAGTCCCTTCTCATCTTTTCTACCCCCTTGTGTATCAACTCTGTTACAGATCTTTGTGTCATCTGCAAAGAGGCATACCTTTCCCTTCAGACCCTCTGCAATGTCACCTATAAAGATGTTAAAGAGGACTGGACCCAGTACTGAGCCCTGAGGTACTCCACTAGTAACCCCTTTCTTTGGAATGTGTTCCATTCACTATTACCTTCTGTGTCCTGTTGTGCAGCCAGTTTGCTACAGGCTACCACCCTGGGACCCACTCCCAGGCTGGCTAACTTGATTATTAATCTTTGTGCGGGACTGTGTCAAATGCCTTGCTAAAGTCTAGTTAGGCCATATCCACAGCCCTTCCCTGGTCTATTACTTTGGTCATCCAGTCAAAGAAATCAATTAGATTCATCTGCAATGACCTTCCTGCTGTAAATTCATGCTGCTTTGGGTCCTGTGCCCCGCTGGCCTCTAGGTACTCAACAATTCTTTCTTTCTGAAGTGATTCCATCATTTTCCCTACCACTGAGGTCAAACTTACAGGTCTGTAGTTTCCTACTTCTGCCTTGCTCCCACTTTTGTGAAGGGGAATCACATCTGCCCTCCTCCAGTCCTCAGGTACCACCCCATCCTGCCATGATCTGTTAAAAAGCATGGTCAGTGGTGTCACTAGGTCCTCCTTAGTTCTTTTAGGATTCTGGGTGAATCCCGTCAGGCCCCATTGCTTTGTCCACCTTGAGTTTTAGTTCTTTCAGGACTCTTTCTTCTGTGAATGGACTGGTGTCAACCCCCCTACCCAGAGTGCTTCTATTGTCTGATTTAGGTAACTCCTCCTCATCTTCTTTTGTGAATACTGAGCAAAAGTATTCATTCAGTATCTCTGCCTTTTCACTGTCTCCCTCTGCCCACCTCCCCTCTCCTTTATTAATCTTCACTATCCCTCCCTTAACCTTCCTATGCTCCCTAGTGTACCTATAAAAGGTTTTATCCCCCTTCTTAACTGAGTTGGCTATTTTTTCCTCAGTTTGGGCCTTTGCTAGTCTAACTGCCTTCCCCACTTCTTTCTGCTTTAATTGATACAGTACCCTGTCGTGCTCCTTCTGTGATTCCTTATACTTTTTGAATGCAGCCTTTTTCTCCTTAACCTTCCCTGCATGGTTCCTCCCCCTTCAGTGGCGCATACATTCACTATCATTGCACTATTGCTCAGCGTGATTTGGGGGGCGCATCTGCCTCCCTCTGAATATCGCAGAATGGCGCATTTTCTGACTTGCGCTGGAGCAACCCTATTGCTCATGGCGCAACCCTTTTGAATATCTGGGCCTGAGGCTTTCAGGGACTGTGAGCTAGAGCAATGTCTTCAGCAAGTGAAAAGTCTGTGGTAAATCATATAAATGTACTAGGAAAAAGAACAGTGCAAGTTTGTGCAATTTGAGCAAAGTTATCAGTAGAGTGTGTAACTCGGATGCGCAGTGGCTTGACCGAATTTCAGAATGTTGATGCGTAGGAGTGCTACCGCCACCATTACAGGGTGGGGTAGTAATGTAAACACAGCAGCACAGGAGCCATTTTGAATGTGAAAGAAAGTGTTCAGTGATGTTGGACTTTCAATAACAGGGAGCGTTTGTTTGTTTTTCTCTGCAGTCATGGCCTCAGGACCAGCCCGCTACCTGGATCATGCCCGGGCTGTGGCAGCAGTAGAAGTAAACAAGTTAAGGGACATTGAGAGATGTTACTACGGAGGACAACTGCCTCCTCATGTGGTGATTCCTGGATATCCAGTGCAAGTATGTATAATATGCTTAAATGCTGGAAGGGACGTCTTCATGGTACCTTACTGTTCTGGGTGCCCAGAGAAATATGGTTTATTTAAAGCACCCAAGATTCGTTTGGCTCCCACATGGACAAAAGTTCAAGAATCTGCAGTTGGCAGCACACAGCACCAGGCGGAGCCTGTTGGAGAAGACCCCTCAGGGGAGTGTGGCACAAAGCTAGAGGGTGCAGATTTACAGACAGAACAATGTGCTGATGTTTCGGATTCTGGATCGCAGAGAGACAATTCAGGAAGAGCATCAGTAGACCCTTGGAGAAGGGGGCCTAGTCCAAATCTCATAGGAGAGGCAGAGATGAGGAGGCCTTTGAATGGGAGGTTTGACCTCCGCGCCAAGCGAAGAGTGGATAGTCTCAGGAGTGAGGATGACTGCTCACTCCTGGGCATAGATTCTTAGTGAGGAAGAAGAGAGGGGGAACCTATGTGGCCTTGTGAAAAAGGAACTGGTACACAGCCTCAGGCTCTTGCCTCAGAGAAATACATGGAAGAGAGTGGTGATTCCACTGCCCTGGCTATGCAAGAAGAAGTCAGGGATCCATTTTTTGTGTTTTTGAGAATGCGTAGCTGGCAGAACCAGGACTGGCCACCCCCAAGCCAGGCCAGAGGTCTCAGGTTGACCAAAGCTAGTAAAGAGGACAGACTGGTTCGTAGGAAGGTGAATGAAATCTATGGGATGTCCTTTCCTACCTTTCCTCGGAGAGTCTGGGAAGAGATTGAACAAAACAGGAAGTCCTGGATTTGGGCAGAAGCAATGAAATGTGTGCATCCTGGTGCAAACAAGCATGTCAGAAACCGAATGTTTCATGACAAATACAGTCAGTGGAAAAGAGGCAGGACACTCTTAATGGACACTGTTCGAATAGTGGATGGAGAGGGACGTGAAACCTTTCATAGTGTGAATTATGTGCGCCCAAACAGGGTAATAATTCAAGAGCCTGACCCGTTGTGCTATTGGCCACAATGCAAAGACCTCCCTGCAAATGTGCCCATGCCTACCAAATGGAAAGCAGAGCAGTGGTAGCCAGTGCTGCCACTCCAGCCATTGCAGTGCCTTTGTTGTTCTGCCAGTATGGACGTCCAGGACTCAGGTGCCCCACATTCATTAGTTCTGCAGTGTACTGGCCTCCCAGAATCCATCGACTAGCTCACCAGATGACTTCAGATCCAGAGAGGACGCCAGCCCAGCTGTATCCTGATTCATCACCTGGTAACCGGATGACATCAGACCAGCTGTTTTCCTTTTTGCTCCTGTTCCAAGGTTCCATCTCCAGAGATGACATCACCCCAGCAGTTTCCAGATGTGGCTTCCTGTCATTCCTGGAAGATGTCTGCCCAGCTGTATTGGAAGAATGCTGCCAGGGAGAGTCTTCGGCTGAGGACCAGGTCGGTGCTGTTTACGTTCTACAAGGGACTGGTAAGTCCAGACTTTTCTGTTCTTATGACATTACCGTACACACCCTACACTAGCAGACTCCAGATGTTTGAACTGTCCTCAAAGACTCTCCCCTTCAGGACTTTGGCCTGCTAGAACTGTGCTTCACCCGGCTCCGGCCCAGGAGAGACTCTTTAATGGACTTGCCATCGGGCACTGTGGTCACTAGATGGGACTTTTAGGGCACTCCATCCCCCAAATATGTGTATTGTAAATAATGTCATTGTTTTCTACTGCTTTCTAATGTTTTTACTGTTTTTCTACCTTTTCTAAAGAAAAAAAAAATCTTTTTGGGATTCTCCAGTGTTTTGATGATAGGGGTTTAGATAGACTGTGTATGCAGATTAGGAGTGCGTGTTGTCTTTCTTTTTTCTTGCAGGTGTTCCTGAAGAAGATAGAAGAGAAGACAAGAAGAGGAGGAGGGACTCATCGGAGTTCCTCACTAGTACTTTAGAGTGTAGTATTTAAAGTACTGTTGTTGTTGTTACTGTGTGTAACCTTTTTCTTCCACAGGTATGGTTGTGGGGGATGTAGGAGTAATGCAATGGTATGGTATTAGCTCCTGGTGTGTGGTTTCATGGTGTCCAGGGTCGGGGAGGTCCCCTGTTTGTTTTGTTTTGGGATTTGAGTTAGAGGCAGACAGGTTTTACCTAGAGGGCTGGGGGGATAGACAGGCTGTGGTCCTGAACGGCCATAGGGGCCACAGTGCTGGTCTATTAGGGATATGCTCTGGGCAGTTCTACTGGAGCCACTAGGTACCCATAGTCAGTGGGTAAAGTAGAGGCTGATGCGTCAGCCAAAGGCCTCTAGGCCCTTAGTGTTGTCTGCATGTGCTGGCACATGGTAGGGGAGAAGGTAGCGCTACCTCCCCGTAGTCAACACATGGGGCGAGATGGCCTAAGCCGGGTGATTTATGACTGCGGACAGTCATTTTCCTGGCCCAGGGTGAGTGTAACCCCCCTGTGACCCGGGGTTACTAGAATCCCAGTAAGACCTAGTGGTAGGCAGGAAGGCAGCTTGTGAAACTCCAGTTAAATGGATTTCACACTGTCTCTCTGTTCTCAGTCTCAGCTGAGACTGAGGATGACATCATTATAGAACTTTAGCTACATAAGCCACACTGGAATGTTGCAGTTGGAGGTTAGTGTAGAACGTTGGGGATTTTGAATTCAGTCTGTGTGCAGTCTTAGTGAGAGACAGTAGTACAGCTGAGTGTACAGGCTCTCAGAGCTTTAAGCTCTGTTTTAGAGCTACTTTTGGAAGGTGTGTGTTTCCACCTGAAGAGGAACACAGGAACTGGTAATTGAAGAGGTGGAGACCGCTTTCAGTGGTTCAGTAGCCCCATCCCTGAGGGGATGGGGGAAGGTTTTTGCCTGTTTTCCAGGGTCAACCCCCCTGGGTCTGACTAAGGGAAATAAGCTGCCTGTTCAAGACGTGCTGAGGCACCAGAAGCTCTGAGAGAGAAATTCCTTGTGGAGGAAGCGCCTGTGGGGCACCTGCAACCAAAGTGTGAGTTCGCTCTGAAAAAGGGCCAAGTGTTTTTCACCTGAACAGAAAGAAACTAAAGGGGCTGTTACTGTGGGGTCAGGAAAGACAGCCAAGTACAGGTGGAAAGTGGGGATTGGACTGCTTAATTTGTGGGAGGTCTAGAGTAATGGACATTGCCACTTAATTCAAGTATGTTCAAGTCCAGCACAAAGAGTGAAGGAAATTGGGGATTGGACTGCTTAACTCAGTGGGGGGTCTAGAGTAATGGACAATGCCACTTAAAAGTATGTTCAAGTCCACCATAAATGGGAAGCAAGACAAGGAGATGGAATGTGAAATACATTTAGCAAGAATCTACATTGCAAAGCTTTACAGGATGAGGTGTTTACTGTCCAGAGAAATGGCCGGATATGAATTGTGCGAGCGAGAGGTGGTAGACCCCCCATCAGTAGTAACCAAATTCACCTCTATGGATTTGCTCTGAGACACCTTTTACTTTCTCGCAGGTACTTGGCCAATGCCTGAGGAAAGTACCCAGACGTGGGATTGAAAGGAAGAATTCCCTGATGGAGCCGAGGTGCTCTTAGGTGGTTTAGGGAGCCACCAGAAAATGTTTCCATGAAGTATGGAAGGTGTCCAAGTGGCTGGCAAGGGAGTCGAGCCAGGGAAAACCCAGAACAGTGTACAAGTTCGGCTGTGTAACCCAAAGCAGCGTGCAAGTCCGGGCTGTGTGCCCAGTGGGTTCAGAGCCTGAGGCTAAAGTTTTGAGGAAGTGCTCTTGTTTCCTTTAATCTGCATTACCAGGAGTGTAACCCCATGGGCATCCATCTATGCTTTGTTTATTCTGTTTGGATGTGAATAAAAAGCCACACTTTAGAATCCCACTTCTGGTATTGGACATTACAGTTATTGCTTCCTATGTTCGTAGTTTTTTGGGTGCCCTTGTGCAGAGTAGCCAAACCTAGCCTATGTGCCGAGTGACATATTCCTCCCCGAACCAAGCCCACCTGGTATTGCTGTCAGAAACAAACGGCATACCGGCCCTGGGTTACATATAGATATCATTCCAGTGAACATAAGCACTTACACTTTATACCATAAAACCTTACAGTTTTAAAAACAGAGTTGTTTGTAGCACACTAGTAGAGAGAGAAATGAATCAGTAAAGGAATAATGCACGACAGGTTGTGTATAGTGCTGGGATAACGCCACGCCTGGGGGGGTTGGGCACAAGGCCGCAGGCCGAGTGCATCCAATGCCCCAGGCGTGTCGTTATCCCAAACGACACACACCCTGGAGTGCATTATTCCTATTATACAATGGCTTTTTGTTATATATAAAATAAAAAAATAATTTGAAGGAATGTTTTTATTAGTGTAGAAAAATATTTTTGTTTCTTAAGAGGAGATAAAGCTCATCTGCCATAGGCTCATCTGCCATAGACTCATCTGCCATAGGCTCATCTGCATTGGTTTACAGTGCTGAGAGTAGACCCATGGCGTCATGCTGGGATAACACCATGGGTCCAGCCCCAAACTGAATAATCACAGTCCAAGATTCTTTCTTGCCATTGTATAATATAAGTTAAACTGCAGTAAATGTGCAATCTTTTTCTAAATTGCACTGCCAAGGCATTTAAGGTCTGATTTGCGCCAAACGTGGCAGAGATGTAGAGTAAAGTATGCTCTACTGAGGAGAAATATTTTTATTAAAATAAATATTTAGGAAAGAGGGGTCTCTAACCTGGAAATAGGGAGTGACTATAGTTTAAAATCCATGCTTCACTGAGACAGGGTGGAGGAGAAGCCAGGAGAGGGCGAATACTTTTGAGCAGGAGGTGTCACTAAAGCCCATGCAACAGCCCCAGGGAGGAGTTAAAGACACACACACAATATTGAAATTATCTGGGCTCCAGACTTAAGTAAGAAAGTTATTTAAAGGGGAAATAGCTTATTTTGGTGGTAATTTAGTGTGGAAAGTCTCACAGAAAACCGTTTTTTTTTTTTCTCACAAAGTGGGGAGCTTTAAGCCATAGCAACCCTAGGTTCTTGTTGCTCAATTTCTTAAAAAACAATATGCTGGAGAAAGCTAAGAAAGGGAGCTTTCAAATGGGAAAGGCATGAAAGTGCTTAAACTTTGTGTTACAGTAATTTATTTATGCTACAGGTTGTGTATTTACTACACTGGGATCCAGGCTGACAGAGCAGAGCAACCTCGGAATTTTCAGGGAGGCAGTTGAGATTCAAAAATTAAGACTCCATGTGGCTTATACTGCTACAGAATTCCAAGCTGGAAATCAATTTGATTGGGGCTGAGGGTTGGAACTCGGTTTTCTCCACTCAGTGACCACGATTTTGTAAAAAGGAATGTTCAAAATGTATAAAGGGAGCTGCACAGCTCAGTTTCAGGGAGTTTAAGAAAGGAGAGTGACCTGAAGGGACCTGACCTGTCAAGAGGGAGTCCAGCCTGCTGAGGCCTACCAGTTTGATAGGGCCTGGGGGACTACCCCTCAGTTAAGTGAATAGTCTATAGGGGATCACCTGCATCCCAGTGCTAGAGAGTGTAGGGCAGTAAGTGAGAGCAGGGATAGTGTAGTACATTAGCCTGCTGTTTCCAGTGCCTGTTTTTCCACAAGTGTCTTTAGCTTCTTCTGACCAGAGTGCAACTGCTGCAAGTATCCAAGTAATCTCCAAAGATCATCACCGCCAGATCTGCTGCCAATTCCGCAAGGTCCAGAACACCATTTTCTCCAGTCATAAGGGAAGTGGTAAAGTATAATTTTAATTTCAACTCTGGACTACTTCAAGAGGGGCATTTTTCTGCATTTGAATTCTGGAATCCTTCTTATTTCAAGGACTATTGTCCAGCTGCAGAAGGACTGAATTTAAAGACTGTGAGGGGGACAGTGTATTGCAAATGCTATTGAGTAAATGCTATGTGATGCAAATTAAATGCTGATATGAAATGTGTAGAGGTTTCTTGGTTTTTTTTTATATTCTTTTTCCCTCCTGACACTGGTCTCTGAGGCATCTCTCCAATGGATCCATGGGGTCTCATGCCTCCACCATCCGCCTGAACCCTTGCCCGACTGGGAAATTGGATATGCTTGGTCCCCCCCTCCCTCAGCCCATGAAAGAGGCAGAGGACCATGGAGAGCCATATCAGGTTTGGGCCAGCATTGGGCGTGTGGGCACGGCCACAGGGCTCCACCTTCGCCTCCCCAGAGCCAGGGATTTTCTGTTGTTCTCCCCTCCCTGACATAGGATATGCAACGCCGTCCGCACGAGACATGAGCATGCCCACCCACACCACATGACAGCTGCCTGATGTCGCCCCTGTTACATGGTCCCCCAGCTGCTGTGCCCCTAGTCTCCAGTAGAAGCCACTGGCGCAGCACAATGGGACAGATACCCCCCTCTCTCCCAGGAGAGGACAGCAGTCAAATGGATGCTCAATCCTTCTCCTTCCCGATCGACCCCTGGCTCCCAGGTTCACTCCCGAACCCGGGTCACCGGTGTGGCGCGAGGTATGGCGTCCAGTGCCTCAACCCTCAGCACCACCAGGCCAGCTATGAAATGTGTAGAGTTCAACTGCTTAGAGTGTTAAATATATAAAAGTTAAATGTATGGTGTTAGATATCAAGGAAGGGTATCTAGTAGTGAGGGGTGAGTGGGCTGACTGAGGTGGGTAAAGGCCTAGTAGCCACTGCACACCCTTAAGGCTAAGTAATTCATATGTGCAGTGATTGAGGTCCAAAGTGTGGCCTAGTGCTGGGTTACATTTAAGTATCTGGTAATGAGGGGTGAGTGGGCTGACTGAGGTGGGTAAAGGCCTAGTAGCCACTGCACACCCTTAAAGCTAAGTAAATTGTATGTGTAGTGACTGAGGTCCGAGGCATGGTCTAGTGCTGGGTAAAGTTTAAGGTAACTGGAGGGCTGGTGGGTGGTGCATTAACATGCAGTCTCCAGGGATTTTGGGGTTCAGACCTGTGGAACATTAAAGGTATTATTATTAAAGTTATTTGCTAAATGCAATGTTTAAGCAAAGTGAATGTGTTGCTGTTGCTAAAAGTTATTGCTTTCTTTTATGTAGACTGTGCTTGTAAGTTGGCAATTCAATTCAGTAAAGCTTACCTTAATTTTCACTTTGAAAGTGACTCAGAGTCTTGCTTTGAAGTTGTCTGAGTTTCACATTCCTGTGGTCTCCTGAGTCAGTCCAGTGTAGCCCCTCTCTCTCCCACACAGATCCCACAGTTGTTTGGTTGGAGAGGTAATTTTAAAAATTCCTGTGTGTACCCAACTCAATGGTTGTAGGTGGGAAGAGAGGCAAAGAACCTACCGGTAATGCAACCCTGTTTATTGTCTGTTTAAGTGCTGCATCTATCTGGTGTTACATAGGTATGGGTGGTCTAATAACACCCCCCCCCCCACGTGAATGTTATATATATTCATTGCAAAAAACTGCATTAATGCACCAGTTAGGGTTACTCTTAATGCCACAAAAGAGAGGAAATGTGGTGTTAGGGGTTTTTAACCCTAACTCAGCACACCCCCCCCCCACAAGCAGCAGAAGGGGCAAGGCAACACAAGCAACCAGAGACAGTCATCATCAGGTAAGACAAACAACATATAATTCTCTGCAGATAGCACAAGAGACATCCATCATCATGGTCCACCAGGTGTATGATGTCCGCTACCATGCCAGTGTGTTGGGGGATGCCCACATGCTGGGCACCATGGGGGGGCCACTGCGGACACCGCACCCCAAAGTGCTCCCTAGAAACCTACCGGGAGGCTGCTGGGGTCGTGTGGGCTGGGTCAGTGTATAGGGAGGGCTGCTGGGACATCGCATGATGTCACCACCCACAACACACTACCCATGGCAGCGGACACCCTGAGTGCCCCCCAACACAATGGAATGGCAGTTTAACTGATACAGCCCTATTGAGGTACTGGTGCCACCCCTCCTATCACCCATCTGTCTCTCCATTCACTCGCTCATCCCCTGTGACCTCAGCAGCTTCACAGTAGGTATCTGTTCTGGGTACTGCCCAAACACAGTGACATGACAGCAGTCCTCAGAACACCCCACCAAACAGACTACCATGCCACTAGACCTCATACAGCCCCATTGCAGTGCTGGTATTACTCTTCCCATCACCCATCATCTCCCACTAGTTATGCTTATGCAGTGCTCCCCTTAGGGTGCCCTGCATTCGGGCGCATCCCCAACACACACTGCCATGGCATCAGACATCCGCATGTCCTCCCAACACAGTGGTATGGCAAAGGAACTCATACAGCCCTGCTGTGGTGGTGCAGCCCCTCCCATTATGCATCTGTCTTCCATCAGCTCTCCCTATACACTGCCCTGTCCCCCATGACACTGCCAGCCTCCTGGTGCCCAACATGTGAGCGACCCCACCAACACACAGGCATGGAAGTGGATCTCATACAATTCCATTGGGGTGCTGGTGTCACACCTCCTGTCAGTCATCTTTGTGCCAATAGCCCTCTCCATTTACTCATCTGTCCCCCCATGACCCTGGCAGCCTACTGGTAGGTATTTGCCCCGGGCACTGCCCCAACACAGTGCTGTGGCAGCAGACCTCTGGGTGCTCCTGAAACACACTAGCATAGTAGCATATCTCATACAGCCCCATTGGAGTGCTTGTGTCACCCCTCCCGTCTCCCATCTGTCTCCCATGAGCGCTGCCTATGCATTTCCAAGCCCCCACTAGGGTGCCCAGCATGCAGGTGCCCCTCCAACACACTACCATGGCAGTGGATATCAGAGCACTCCTCCAACACACTCCTATGGCAATGCAACTCATACAGCCCCATTGTGCTGCTGGTCCTACCCCTGCTGTCAACCATCTCTCTCTCCTGCCAGTACTCCCTATGCACTGCCGTATCCCCCACAACCCCAGCAGCCTCCTGGTAGGTCTCTAGGGAGCACTTTGGGGTGTGGTGCCCACAGTGCCCCCCAGCCCCCCCCCGTGGTGCCCAACATGTGGACATCTTCCCAACACACTGGCATGGCAGCGGACATCATACACCTGGTGGACCATAATGATGGATGTCTCTTGTGTTATCTGCAGTGAGGTGTATGTTGATTGTCTTTCATGATGATGGCTGTCTCTGGTTGCTTATGTTGCCTTGCCCCTTCTGATGCTTGTTGGGGGGATGCTGAGTTAGGGTTGGAAACCCTAATGCCACATTTCCTCTCTTTTGTGGCATTAAGTGTAACCCTAAGTGGTACATTAACACCATTTTTTGCAATGAATTTCCTTACTTTTTGAGATACTGTAACATAATTGGCAATGGCTCCCTTGACCCCAGTCTTCTCCGTCAGGTTCTGGATCTGGTTCTCTCACCAATCACCAGCCTCTTTAACAAATCCCTCTGCCTAGGGCAATTCCCTTCTGCCTGGAAGATAGCTACTGTCACCCCAATACACAAGGGTGGTGATAGGTCGATAATTGCTAGGGAGGGTCCTATCTCAATCCTCTCTCCTCTCTCTAAGGCCTTAGAAAAAATTGTGGCCACCCAAATCTCTGAATACCTCAATAAATATAGCATCCTCTGCCCAGAACAACATGGTTTCAGAGCAGGCCACAGCACCAATACTGCCCTCCTGGAGTTCTCTAACTTTCTTCACACCTCACTGGACTCTGGCTCCCTAGCAGGTGCAGTGTTCATTGACTTATCAAAAACCTTTGATACTGTCTCCCACCCCTCCTGCTAGCTTACCCTACTTAGGGCTTTGAAACTGGGCCTGTTTCCTGGTGCTCCAGCTACTTGTCGGCCCACTCACAATGTGTGAAAATCAACAGAAAACTCTCCAGCACCTGCCCTATCTGCTCCAGAGTCCCTCAGGGCTCTATTCTTGGGCCCTTGCTCTTTTCCCTTTTTTCTCAACTCCCTGCCCAGTGTATGCACTGGAAAAATCCTTCTTTATGCAGATGATGCTGTACTCTTTGCCTCCGACCGTAATCCCATCTCACTTCAGGATTCTCTGCAGGAATCCTACAATGATGCAGAAGCCTGGTTTACTGAGCACAGGCTCGTAATTAATCTAAAGAAAACCAAAACCATGCTCTTTGCCCACCCCCAAAATAAATCCAGTAACTATCCTCTCGCAGTCCACTCCACCTCTAAACTCCCTATTGAGCTAGTTCACTCTTATAAATACCTAGGTATAACCTTTGACCCTGCCCTCTCTTTTCATGCCCACATCTCTGCCCTTGCCTCAGCCTCTAACTCTTGGCTGGGTATGCTCTATCGTCACAAAAACTGCCTCCCCATGGATGCCCTCCGACTTGCAGTCACATCCTCTGTTCTATCTCTGGTAGATTATGGCCTACCTGTGTATGGTGCAGCAGACCAGACTGCCCTGAACAAGATCCGCCTCACCTTAAATAAGGCCTGCAGGCTCATAACTGGGGCTCCTAGTCTAACCCACACTTGCCATCTTTACACCATGGCTAATCTACTCAACCTAGATGAGCGCCTCAAATACCAAATCTGCCTCCTAACAAAAAAATCTCTCCTTGGGCTATCCCAACCGGGTCTGTCAACCACTATCCACCGTGCTAACCCTACAGTGCATACCCACATATCCCGCAAAACTGCACTGGTTATACCAAGGGCGAGAACCTCACAAGGTCAAAGGGCTTACCCCTACAGAGCCCCCTGTTGGTATAACGCCCTCCCTGCCGGAGTCACTGATGCCTCCTCGTTATCGTACTTCAAAACTAGTCTTAGAAATTACCTTCTCTCAACACGCAGCTGTACCTGCCTCTAAGCCTCCTCCTATCCTCCCAGACAAGGCTCACTGAGCTGCTCTCTGACCTTCTGTCCAGCTCTCACCTTTACTTGCTACTATCTTCCCCACACTCCTCTTCTGATACCTCCCACCCAGCCTTACCTTTATTCTTCCCACTGAATCAATCTCCATAACTACTGTATATTGTCTACTCTGTAAAGTGCACATGTAAGCCTGTTTGTATACTGTGTTTGACAAATGCCTGCATTTTCTGGCTGCTTCCTAATTGTTCTCAGATGTTTTGTCTGCTTGGTTCTTTGTTTTCCTGCACTGTTTTGTCCTCACTGTGCCGAGGTACCTTTGTAAATGAGCCTCTGGCTCAAAGGTTGTTAAACTGATGTTCCAATAAATAAATAAAATAAAATATCCTCATTTTGGGCCCTGCACTCCCATCCGCATGTATGTTATTGTGTAAGCACGGGGCCCAAAGGCCCCTGTGCTTGCATTTCAGCCAAAACGGCAACCAAACTGACAGCATAGCCTTGTTATTACCCCACCTCATGAACGCCGTGCTGAGAATTTTCAAATCCCTGCTGAAACGTCAGTCTGTGTCGCTGCAACATCATTCTACACCCCAGGTGAGAAAATACATTTTGGCCAGGGTTTGAAAAATGGCAGCTGACACATTCATTAGGTGATGTGAAAAAATTGCTTTGTTGAAAATTGGGGTGAAAATATTTAAAATGACCAAAGTTCCGAGCAAGCGTAGTAAAATTTCAACGTATGAGCATAACTTTGCCATTTTTGTATATTTTGACCCCATATTTTCCACATAGCCTTTTTATGACCACACCTCATGAACAAGGGTGGTGAATTTTTTTTAAAACTCATCTGAAAGGTGATTTCACTAAGCGACTGCAAAATCACCTTTCGTAACAGATGTGCAGAATTCCACCATAAGTGTTCAGAGGTGGGGTCCCCAAAAGGCCATGTTGTAATCTGGTGTCAAAATATGCAAACATGGCTGAGTTATGCATCAGAGTTGAAAACCCCACTTGAAAAACATTGAACCGCACTTAGTTTCTCATATTGCAGTCGACGGTTCTGGCAGCAAGGTGTGCATCTTCACCCTGTGATCTGTTCAGGTGAGCGAGGGTGTGTGGGGGTATACTGGGGTGTATGGGTTGGTGGGTGCTGAGTGGGAGGGTTATCCGGTGAAAACCGCATCAGAAGAATGGTGCGGTCAAAAATCGGGCTGACATTACATCGTGTGTGGTTTCAGAGTTGTTTATTTATATTAGCATAGTTTTTGACCATGCTCATGTTCTAGTGTCCGCATCACACAATTGTTGACCTCGCCGTTCTTCAGACGTGGTGTTGATCTTGTACTGTTGGAGGTGGGGGTAGGGGGTGTCAGATTAGCAAGGGACTGTTTTCTGTTTTGCAGGTTTCCAAAAAAAAAAAAAACATTAAGGGACTGTTTTCTTTAATTCAGATACGGACGGCAATCGGAGGGTGTGGGGTGTCACTAGACACCAGGGAAAGAAACAAAAAACAATGGGGATAGCAATTGGAGGGTGGGGGTGTCACTAAACACAAGGGAACGTGTGAAACATAATGGGTACAATGATCAAGGAGGGGTGCCACTAGACACCAGGGAAAGAAACAAAAAACGGGGACAGCGATTGGAGGGTGGGGGGGGTCACTAAACACCAGAGAATGTGTGAAACATAACAGGTACAGTGATCAAGTGGGGGGTGCCACTAGACACCAGAGAAAGAGTGAAACTTAACAGGGACAGCAATCAGAGGGTGGGGGTGCCACTAGGCACCAAGGAAACAGTGTCTCACTGCCCTCACTGCAGCCTGCTGCATGAGTTCCAGCTGTGGCTGCAGAAGTCAATAAAGTACTGCTGTTCTCATACAGAGGACGCAGGTGAAAGGCTCCCCTCACTAAGCTGGGTACCCTGGATTTTGGATGCCCAGAAAACTTATTTTTGGCAAGTTTACACACAAACAAACACCAGAATTTAGTTAAATGGGTTCCATTTAGCTAGGTTCAGGTGTTTGTTTGTTTTTAAATACATAATTTTCTTGTACTTTTGGTGTTTGTAAAAGAGTAAAAAGAAAATGGCAGCCATCTCGAGTGCCCCCCCCCCACGGCAAGTAAATCATTCAAATAACCACTCCTGATGTGTTTTTTACTGTTCACAATCGGTATTTCTCTGCACATGCACAGTTAATCATTCATTACCCATTAACACCTGTGAACGTTTTTTTAATCGATCAAACTAGGGTTTTTTCAATCGAACTTGAACATTATCATAAAAGTCATTCTAATTCAAAAACTGTATAATATTTTTTTCACCAAACCATACAAAGGCACATCCTTGGCACAGGCTCCATCATCCCTGAACATTTCATGAAGAAATTCCATACCATCTAGGCTATAGGTGACAGCAAAAATACCCAATGTTAAGTGTGGGGGGGGGACTAGTTTTTTTTTCACTTTTTTTGACCCTCCATATCTTGAAAACCATACAAGATGCTATCATAAAACTCTTCACATCTTGAGACTCTGATAGCCTGACAGCACATGCCAAACTTTGTGCTAATTCATCAAACGATGGCAATGTTATTAAGATGCAGAAAATTGGGTTTAACATTGTACTGTAGACCTAACTAACTATAGGGGCATGATAAATATATGACATGCGGGGAGGGATACATTAATTTTAGTTGTACTGTCAGCCTCGTGTATTATTAATGTTTTTTAATGGTACATTTATTACCCACCCCAACACCTGCCTGGGTCTCTGTCACAGTTGAACAAATGCTGTATTCTCCCTTCCAGTGTCTGCGGTGCAGCAAGGATCGACTGTTCCCTGGAGCCTCGATCTGATCAAAGTCACCTCGATATATTGCACTTGCAAATTATGCTCCCGTACCCTACACAGGGGTCCAAAGAATATTATATCAAGTGTGGGGACATTACATCTGTATGATGCAATGTAAAACAAATCAGGGAAGTAAATGTGAGGGGCTGCGAGACCTCTACCTGGGCATTAGGGTGGTGAGGGGTTGTTGATCAGCCTGAACATAGCCTTCAGTATATCTTGGCCAACTTCACACCTTCCACCCATCCCCTGGGAGCCCATCAGAGGAAAAAGACTTGCCTTTTCAGAAACGACTGAAGCGCACCACAGCCTCAGCCCACCCCACCACAAGTTACTGTTTATCTTTGCAGAGAAGTCAGCAGCTACACCAAACTGTGCTGGGCTCTGGATTAAAAACAGGCAACACAATTTGAGATGGGTAGAGGTGCCCATGGGACGAGTTATCATTTATAACAAATATTGGTTAAATAAGTTCCCCAGCTTCCACTTCTCTGAAATGTTTCTAGGCAGTTTGACTTGGGCAACATCCAAATTAATTATCCTTCAGTCTTCGAAGCATTTTGTGTCTTCTGTCACCTAGCTATCCGGCTTAAAAGAAACACACACAGAACGATATTGCTATAGTTGCAGGGCATCTTTAACAATAAAAACATTCTCCAGAACATTTTGACCACTTCGTGTGTTAATCTAGAGTTTGGTTCAAACAAAATAAAATTATATAAAAAAAAAACTGCAATGTGCCCTTTCAAATGATTTCGGTTGTAGTTTCACCCCTCCCCCCCCAAAAAGAAATCCAGATATAAAACCCAGAAGAAGTAAATCAATTATTAAAATCTTCTATAATTCTTTAGACTTTGAAAGATCAAAGGAGTTCCATTATAGCTTTTCTAATCTTTGCTACCTTATTTTGGGTATCCCATCAGGAACGCAAATCAAAAACAGACACTCAGAAACAGTGCTGGTCGTTTCAGCGATGTGGTAGTTACAGTGCATGTTACGTTTAGTGCTGTCGGGGGTATTTGCTCTTCTGCTTTACTTTTTGCAGCTCAGAGATGGTTATTTAAGTTAAGGGGGTTCGGGGAGAAGCTCACTGATGGGGTGTGGGGGGCGCATCCCTCCACCCCCGCAACTGACATATAATGGTGTTTTGCTGTCATAGTTCGGCACTGTATTGCAAAGTCCCGTTATGGGTTTTGTTGGTTTTCACTCGCTGTTTTTGCCCTGCGTGGTTTTGCAGGTGTGCTTTTCACACATGGAACTGTTATTTTGTACCTGGGCAAGAAAAATATTGGCCCTGCAGAATTTCCTAAAACCTCAAAACTCTGAAGTCTTGGCCTGCATGAACGGACTGCATTGGCTGTCCTCTAAAAGATGTGTGTTTGTGTAACACTCTCAGTCTGAATTATTTTCATCATTATTCTAGGTCCCAGAATATTCCATTTATATCCCAGTTTACAATTCACTCTTAAGGTTGTGCATCAAACTTAAGCAGAAACGATAGCTGAGACATTAAATTACAAATAGATGTTAAGTACTTTTTAAGACTATAGCTGATGAATGCAGTGACTAACAGATGAGGCTTATTCTTCAAATTTAAACTACATCATCAATTCAGTTTTAAAAAACTTCAAAAGTTTCATTAAACAAAGCTTGTACAAATACTTCTATGTCACCATGGACATTTTATTTTAACCCCTGTATATTAACAATATACATTTAAAATACAGTCCACAATCTTTTTATACCGGTTTTAACATTCTGGTATACTGTAAACTTATAGCCAATGTAGGAAATAATTGGACGAACAGAAACAGATTTTAAACATGTGCAGAAAGAAAAAAATAGTGTAAACAAATTTTTCTAAAAGCCCTGCAGTTGTTATAGCATTAAAATAACTTTTCATCCAGTCAGCGTTACTGTTAAGATCGCTTTCTGAAAACCCATCCAAAGGACACTTGAGCAAAATGCCACTAATTTTCAATAAACAAAAAGCCACTGGAGAGATCTGTTTGTCAGTACCAACTGGCCCAGCAATTTCCCATCTTCGGACACATCAGCCTAGCACAGCTGGCAGATATTTAGACAAGATTTTATGAATTGTTCAATATCATCCAATAATGAACCCCAACTGACTATTCTAAAGCAGCTAAATGCATCCAGGATTTCCCCCACTGAGATATAATAATGCTGTCATGCTGGAACATTACTATTTTGCTTTGCTTTAGAAAATGGTACATCAGAGGTGTGTCACGGACTAGCCCAATGCAGAGCAATCTACACTGAGCTCATCCCTGATGGACCAATGACCATGCAAGCAGAGTATGGCCGTGGTCACAGTTTCATGGGTGTAAACTTTGTGTGCTTGAAAGGACCGAATCATTCCAATGAGAGAGCGCTTCAGTACTTTCATTTGCATAAAGCCGGCCGTCAAGCAGCTGAGTTTTATGTACATCACTGCTTGGGAGGGCTGAAGCCCAAGATTCAATGTGCTCCCCCTTCTTTCCATTCCAGCTCCTGCCTTTTATGCCCCCTCTTTTTTCCCTGTGTCTGTGCTATGTTCCTTTTTTGTTGCCTGCTCCTGTCTTTCCTTCTGCAAAGTGTCCATCCAGCAAGCAAAAAGCCAAGAGACCCCCATTCTCCTCCCTAGCCCAGATCCAGCAGGTACATAGAGAAGCCCTCATCTCCCCACTCTCAGGTAGCACCCAAATCCCCCCACCACCACTACATTTTGACATGTCATAATTTGTTCATTTTTTAAAAGTACAATGACGGGCTACCGGCACAACCCGCCACCTCCACAGCTGGCCACCAAGTTTCAAGACTGTGTTCCCCCACCCCCACCCTCCGGTGAGTAGCAGCAGCCCTCCACCCCCCACCTTGCCCCTGCCCCACCTGAGCTGTAATTTAAAAGAAGACAACCAGCATAGCCGTCCTCTTCCATGGCTGGCTGCCTTCTTCTAGATGAAGCCACTGCATTGCGCTTGCTTGCATAGTAAAAAAAACAGCTGATCATGTGATCAGCTGGTTTTACTATGCGAGTTAGTGTGTGCATGAGTGCCTTCATTCAGAGGAAGGTAGTCAGCCATGGAGGAGGGTGGGCTGGGCTGGTTGCCTTTTCTTTTAATTTACAGTTGGGTGTGGAGTGCAGGGGGCTGCTGCTAGTTAATAGGGGTTGGGGCAATGCATTCTCAGCCCTGGGAAGAGTCTGAGGCACAACCACTCACTGCCATCACAACAAACTCTAGCACAGAGGCTCAGAACCCACTGCTGCAAAATGCCAGGGCACATGGGGACATTGTTTCGGAGGGCAGTACGCTGGGATATTTCCCAGACTTCCTTTCCCAGACACAGGACAAGAAACACCGGCTACAAGTCATTAAAAAAAGCCCTGAATCTGAGAAAAGGTAAAGTAGATCAGCTTATTTTCCCAGCACAATTGCAGGTCACTTACAAAAATAAAATACACATGTATATTGACCCTGCAGCAGCTGAACATTTTCTTGGTAAGCTTGACCATCCCGAAGCCTCGCTACAGCAGGACCTGAATGAGGGAAACGTCTGATTTAGGAATACTGCCTCTAGGTTCTAGGTTCAGGGCTTCTTTTTAGAGACTTGTAGCCGGTATTTATAGTTACTGTGTATGGACACAGTCCTTTTCCTTTTCACGGATAATTTTGGGGAAAAACTCTGTCCAAGTAATAATCCCTTTTCAGAGCTAAATTAGGGAAGAACTAGCTCCATCATAAACCTCTTTCAAGGGCCTCTAACTACTGTGCAACTCTGACCAAGTCACTTAACCTTCCCAGTGCTCCCAGGTTGCCCTAAAAACAGGCACCTGAGCCTACTAAGCCTTATCTGGTTATCAAAGAATAACAAAAAAAAAGCTGGGGAGGTGGGATGGGGGTGCTGGGAGAGCTAGGGGCGGGACACCGGCAGAGGCAGGAGTGGAGAGTCGGGGGCCCACAAAACGTTTTGGAGCCAGGGTCCACAAAAGGTTAATCCAGCCCTGATCTGAATAGCTTTTTGGAAATAACCCCCAAGAATAACATTTAGGAGATCTGGTCATTCTAGGGAAAGTCAGTTTTGAGCCCTAACCCCTGCCCAGTCCCAAAACTCAGACAGGCACACTTAGCTTAGGGCCCTCTAGGGTTTTCCCCTGTTCCCATGTAGACCAGTCCTAGCCTGGCTATGTTGGCCTGCATGAGGTCAGTATCTCACTGGTTTGTAGAGCTGTTACGTTCTCAAAACGTGTTTAACTAAGGCCCTGACCAGAACAGACCATGGTTCTCAAGAATGGTTCTCACAACTGGTTTAATTAACTTAAATTAGTTTATTCTGTCCAGACCTGAAATCAGAGGTGATCTAAACTGTATTACAGTGTCCATCTGATCCTGTAGTTCAGTTCTCCAGTTCAGTTCACATCCTATTGTTTTATAAGAATTCTGAAAATGACTTATGGAAAATCAGAGAACTGTTTTCAAAAACAGTTATAAAATCCTGTCTAAACCACTAAAGAACTAATTTAGCTAAATTGGGTTAGTGTATAATCGTTCTCTAGTACATCTTCCTGAGTGAGAACAATACTCAAGAATGGTTCTGCAAGCGTCACAATCTGGACATTAACAGACATTTTAACTTCAGTAACCCAGCTTAAATGCACTGCTCTTGACATGGCCTTACACACTTTTAAACCAGATAAAGTTTTAATCCAGTTCAAAAACTATTACTAACCTTGAGTTGTGATTCAACTAACACAGTACACCCCTGCCACATACACCATGCAAGGAAACATTCGGCATTGACAAATACTTGTTAATCATTGAATAAAATAGATGAGTCCCTTGAAAAATAAATGTATGATTGATGAAAGGGAAATCAAAGAAGCTAGTACCCTTGTTTTGTATAGCAGTACTGTCTATACACATTTCTGAGAGTAACTTCAAGCCCTTAAATGCTTGTCTTGTCATTCGTACTGATAATTGAGACGGTGGTGGTATGTGACCAGTACCTCTCAGCTCTTAGCACTGAAATGTGGGACATTGATTGCGGAATTCAAAATGGGGGCCATATTATCAGAGCTCAAGCTGGGACACTGTGGAAATGTTTGTATTGATTCACCATTAGCATCGCAGAGCATTACGAATTTCTTTAAAGTCTGCATTCAGAGTGTGAGCACCAACTCCATCTGGGGCAGCACCTTTTGTTGGACAGAACAATTCTGTGTGGTACAGTAAAGGACACCCTTCATAATAGGACCAGTTAAGAGGCATAAAAGAGATTGATACTAAACTCTGCTGCCAAATGAACAGACAGCAATAATATTATTTGTATGGGCTCCTACAATTTACACTCGGTTTTTGCAAAATGTGTAAAGACTGGCACCAGTTATACACAGTATCTCTCATCAATTCTAAAAGAATGTTAATGTAGTCCCCACACAAGACGAACGAGAGCCAAAATCAGGAAGGTTCCTTCTGGAAACAAACATTCAACTGAAGTTCTCTGACGTATCATTTTTGGGAGGGGCATTTTAGGGGTTTGAAAAAAAATCCTTTTTGTGTTTTAATCTGAACAGTGCCAAAGCAAACAAGCAAAACTCCTGGCTTTTTATCTAAAAGAAATTAGTCACTGAGCAGAAGGCTCACATGATATGGCTTTCTCACGTTCACATCTGGGTGATTATGAAAAGGGTTACTTTTGCATGGAGAGGAGAAATGGTGTAGAATGTGGGCAATGCCGGGGGGCCGAACCACGAATGGCTAACCTGTCACTCGAAGATCCTCACATCTAGGGGCTGCTACTTTCCTTAATGTCCTCTACTCGTGTGCCACATGCACACACAAACCCTGCCTTTTGCAGTCGGCATGTTTGACCTCTGTGTGCCTGTATAGAAGCATCAGGCTGCTTGCACTCTTGAGCATCTGCTCGGATGAAAACCTGGTGATGCAGGACAACAATTTGATGGCATATTTGGAAGCGGTGAAGTGAAGACTTAGCAAAACACAATAACATGCTAGAGACACTTTTCAAAGGCACTATGGTGTCACTGCCTAAGCTTTGTATTTTGTTAACTTTAACAAATGCAATAAAATCAAGCGAGCCGTGGGTTGTTATTTTTTGTTGATGTGGATAACAGTTTGCTTTGTGTTCTCCCCTCTGCAGTGAAATGTCAGTGTTTTTTTTTTTCTTTCCATTTATAGGTGCAGAGCAGGTTTCACAAATAACATTGTAATAAGTGACAGTTTCTCTGTGAAATGAGACTCTGAATGCATAATTGTTTTCATCAAATTCATTTTTATTAAACAAAACAAAAAAAATCAATCAAAAGGTGAACACGGCCATTGAGCTTACATTCATTTTTAGTGGCGGCCAGATTTTCAGATTTGATATCTTTTATACATTAATTTACAGACATTATTTTCCTGGTTCATAGTCATGGTTGGAACTATCCTGACCCATCCAGAACCCGTTTGATTCAGGGACCAGTCTAGTGCTGAGAGCTTAACTTAACTCTCAGGTTTGATGCACTAAGGGCTATAGGAAAACAAAAAGAACAGGGGATGATTAAGTTGTATTATTATCGGGGCTCCCTCCTGTTGACCTTTACTGATGGCTGTGTGTTACTGTGAGATGGGGACCCCACCTCCAAGAGTTGTCTGAGCATCAGTAAAGCTGAGTTAAGAAAAATGAGTGGTGATTGACGGCGGACTTCTGGCCACATCAAGTGCGGTTACCATGAATGGAGGAGTGGCCCCTGCTGTTAGCCCCAGCTATTCATGCCGCTCATATTAAGAGGATAATTTCTGTCTTACAGTACCCAGGAAGCTTTCTGAGTGAAATTGCACAAATTCAAGCCATGGAGTTTCTCTTAAAATTATAACATAGCTAGTGGTTGTTTAGAGTACCTCTGAAAGATAGCACTGACAGGAGTATGCTCACCATATCAGTCTAGCAGCCATACAAACCCACATCAGGTATAGAAAATGAGCAGTCATGAGTGCTATATTTTATGAGATACAAAGATTAAATAAATCAAAAACCTTAACATTTTAATGACGTGAAGTAAATATGTACAATTTCAAGCCATGGATCTTCTTTTATGAGATGGGTGACCCAACTAGTGGGTGAGCAAACTGTCTGGTGGATGAGTGTGGCGTCTGGTGGGTGAGTATGCAGTTGGTGAGGGAGAGGGTGGCAGGGGAGTAAGCAGGACAAGACCCTAACAAAGTATTTCTTGCGGTGTTAGTTTAGCCTTCCCCACTCCCCTCACCAGTACAAACCACCTCACAACCACTTCCACTCTAGTCCCTCTACCCCCTCACATACAGATACTGCACATTTTGTTGTTGAGTGTTGGGGGGGTGAGAGAGACTTTTTTACGGTGCACAAATTGAAGCCATGGATTTTATCTTAAAATTATAACATAGACTTGTAGCGGTTGTTTAGAGTACTGCTGAAAGATGACACTGACAGGAGACTGCTCACCATGTCAGTCTAGCAGCTGTACAAACCCACTCATTTCTGTATGATAACTTTTGCATAGAGTATCTCATCAGGCAGCTCGAGTTGCTAATTATTCAGTGCTTGTGAATTTGAGGATACATTGGGGGGGGCGCCACTAGAAACCAGGGAAATGGTGGCTCACTGCTCTCACTGCAGCCCATAGCACAAGTTCCAGCTGTGGCTGCAGAAGTCAAGAAAGTCCTGCTGTTCTCATACAGAGAACGTGGGTGAAGGGCTCCTCTCGCTAAGCTGGCCACCCAGGATTTTGGGTGCCCAGGCAGAACAGATATTTAATACATCATTGTTCTCATCAAATTCATTTTTATTAACAACAAAAAAAATCAATACAGATATTGAATGTTTTGCTGATGAGTGTGACCCTGTTTATTGTCTGTTTAGGTGCGGCATCTACCTGGTGTTACATAGATATGGGTGGTCTAATACCCCCCGCATGAATGTTATAGCTGGGGGCCAGCTGGGGGGAGGATTGAGTGTCCCAGAGGATGCTCTTCTTCTCTGTGGAGGGAATGCAGTCATGTTCTGGTGCAATACTGTGGGTGACCACAGGTGGCAGTGTGCACTGACAGACTTACTGGGTGGGGGATGCTGGTGGTGATGCATTCCATGCTTGCATACCACCCCAAAGCTGGCATCCTTGGAGAGAAAGTCAAGAAGGAAAATCCTGGACAGAGCAGTTATGACAGGTCTGACGCCTCACAGGCCCTGCACTGGCTACAGAGTCCTTTCTCCATGAGCCAGATCTGTTCTCTATTAGGTAAGAGGAGGCCTACCAACCCCACCATGGGGGAAGCAATAGAGGAAGAATGGATATTGAGCTGAGTCCTTGGAATGCTAGGTGACTGGGTTGGGGGGCTCAGATCGGGATAACAGTGCCTGTACCAGAGGAGCACAAAAAATTAAAAAAAAAAAAGTGGTTCTGTAGCTCTGAAGTTCAGAGCCCATGGGGTTCAGGCACATGAGGGATGCACGCACTGGCAGTGACCAGCTGGAGGGGGGTTTGTGGGCCTAGGATGGTGGCAGGGTCACGGGTCGGGTGTGGCACTGGCTCCCTCTGGTTGGGTCTTCAGAGGCCGAATACTTTCTGGGTCCGAAACTGGGGAAAAATGAGGGCTTATTGGTGGTCCATCCTCAAGGAGGACTGCCTGGTGGCAATTGCACCCATATGTCCTGAGTAACAGAAAGTCAGCTGCAGTTTTCCTGTCATCCTAGCTTCCATGTGGGGGAGTAGAATCTGAACTGAACCAAACCTGAGAACTCATAGAAGCTCAGAAAAGATGGCACCATGACATTGAGAATCTTGGACAAGGTAAAAGGTGGTCAGCCATGTTAAGCCTCATGCCTGTGACTGCTTAGTGCTGTGATACTGAGAGCCAGTAAAGGGGTAATATGCAGTGAGCCATTTTCTATCTCTTTATCATGGTGTCTATGCCTGGGTACTGGTGGGTTGCTGGCTAGGAGGATACACCCCCGACTGAGTAAACCCTAGAACTGGTTCTGTGTATTTGCTGTTCTTTTAAGGGCAAGGGTACGTCTTATGGCCCAGTCCCCTTGTGGCTTTGAGTAGCACCAGGTGAATTAGAAAAACTCTGTAATTTGCAGAGTATAGTTCAAATTGCATCAAATCGTGCTATCCAATGTGCTTCAACTGTGCAAATGTTACTACGAAAATTGATGGAATTCACCACTTTGCAGTAAATGTTTGATGCAGTTTGCATCAAAAACTTGCCCCAAAGGCCACCTGATGTCTCAGTGGAAGCACCACGCACTTTCATATTGATGATCCCAGTTTGGGAGCGGACTTGGGGAGCCAGGTGGGGTGGCTGGAAACTCAGATAGCACTACTATGTGACAGTGCACCCAGCCAGGGAAGGGGGGTGCTCCAGTTCCAGCATAGTAGCGATCTCTGCAATGGGCAGAGGAGACTGGTCTCCCCTGCAGGGCATCGCTACTTGTGTTTCAGAGTCGTGCACGGGGATGCACATCTTGCACCAAGCGTTGGGAAGGGGAGACAAGGAAGAACAAATCTCCAAAAAAAAATATCTATGTGCACTAATTGCCAGATACGACAGTGCCGGTTTCTTCAGGTTGCACCCCATGTGGATCCCCACCAGTACAATGGCAGGGAGTGGCAGATGGTACTGGCAGGACCAAGTGCACCTGAAGCAGGCATGGTGGTGACTGGGGGCCAAAAAGCTCTATAGCAAAAAAAATAAATTTACCACAAAGTGCAAATTGCAGCAATTCGTGTAGTTCAATTCACACAGTTGTGGCAAACTGCATAGCGTGCACTAAGTTTAGTGAGTCGCTCCATTTAGGAGTGGTTCCAGAGGACTGGAGGAGGGCACATATAGTTCCCCTTCACAAGGGTTGGAGTAGAGAGGAAGCAGGAAAATATAGGCCAGTCAGCCTCACCTCAGTAGTGGGTAAGATTATGGAGGCACTGCTTAAGTAAAGGATTGTGGAACACCTGGAATCCATCAGAGTGCAGGATCTAAGGCAGCATGGATTCACAGCAGGAAGGTCTTGTCAAACAAATCTGATAGATTTTTCTGACTGGGTGACAAAGGAGGTGGACCAGGAGAGAGCAGTCGATGTCGCCTACCTCGATTTCAGCAAGGCCTTTGACACCGTTCCACACAAAAGACTGATGAACAAGCTGGGTAGCCTGGGTGTGGGCCACAAGGCAGTGAACTGGATTAGAACCCTGCTGTGGGACAGAAAGCAGAGGGTGGTGATAAATGGGATCCAATCCAAGGAAAGAGGGGGTGACAAGTGGGGTACCTCAAGGATCAGTCCTGGGCCAGTCCTTTTTAATGTATTCATCAGTGACATTGCAGAACGGCTGGAAAGGAACGTTTGCCTACTTGCAGATGACACCAAGATCTGCAATAGAGTAGATACTCCAGATGGGGTGGAGAAATGAGAAGGGACTTAGAAAGGCTGGAAAGGTGGTCCAAAGTGTGGAAGCTGAAGTTCAATGCTAAAAAGTGCAAAGTCATGCACCTGGGGCGCAGAAATGCTGTAAGAGCTACAGGATGGGGGGAGAGTTGCTGACGGTCACCAAGGAGGAAAGGGATTTGGGAATAGTCATCTCAGATTACCTAAAAGTGGCCAAACAGTGTACAAAGGCTGCGGGGAGGGCCAGTAGCATGTTGGGGTGCACAGGGGGAGGTATCACTAGCAGAAGAAGGGAGGTAGTGATACCACTGTACAAAACACTGGTGAGGCCTCATCTGGAGTACTTTGTACAGTTCTGGAGGCCACATCTTTGCAAGGACATAGAAAGGGTGGAGGCAGTTCAGAAAAGAGCAACTAAGACGGTGCAGGGCTTGCACCAGATGACTTATGAAGAGAGATTAAAATACCTCAGTTTGTATACACTGAAAGAGAGGAGAGGAGAGAGAAGGGAGACATGATAGAAACCTTCAAATATCTGAAGGGCATAAACAAGGTGCAAGTGGGCAACATCTTTCAGTACAGGAGAAGTACAAGAATGAGGGGGCACGATGTGAGATTGGAGGGGGGGCAGGATAAGGGAAAATGTGAGGAACTTCTTTTTTATGGAGCGGGTGGTGGATGCATGGAATAACCTACCCAAGCAGAGATGGAAGCGAGCACAGTGCGTGTATTCAAACATGCATGGGGTAGGCATAAGGGAAACTTAGAAGAGGGAAGGAGAGGCTAAAGCCAATGACCAAGCAGGGTCAGTGGCCACTGATACAGGTATGGTAAAAGGGCAGACTAGATGGGCCTGGCGGTCTATATCTGCCATCAATTTCTATGTTTCTATTTATTTATTTATTACAGAGATCAGAAATACCTTTGAGTCAGAGACTCCTTTACAAAGGTTCCACGTCACATAGAATATCTACAGATATACAATACAGTGAGGACAGATAATCAATACAGTACATGTTACAGAGTAGAGTTATGTTAATAACAGGAAACAGTTAGGCTAGCTATCAAGAGAAAAACTGGGCTTAACATCCATGGGAGGGGGGGAGATTAAGAGCAGATTGCAGAGGCAGGCCAGAGGCCACTGTCAGGTGTAGACGGGACAGGAGGCACCGATTCACCAGACAGACACTTGTGGAGTGAAGATGAGCCCTGAGGTGCGTTTTAAAGTGTCCAATTCTATGATCAAGCGCAAGGCGGAGGTGGTTATTCATCCACAAGGGAGCCCTGTAACAAAAGGATCTTTGGAACTGAGCTGTGCAACAGGAGGGGATGGAGAAATGAAAGGTGTCAGAGCTACGGGTGTGCTTAACTTTTGAGTCCTTAGTGATTAAAGGGGTGAGTGCAGTGGGGGAGAGGCCAATGGTAATTTTTTTTGCCAAGACACAAGTGTGGAATTTGATTCTGTTGTCAAGGTTCAGCCAATTGGTGTCCTTATATAGAGCACAGGTATGGGTGAGTCTGTCACATCCTAATATAGGATGACAGGCCTTGTTTAGGATGAGTCTAAGACTATCAAGGGCTGAGGAGCTAGCCCCTCCAAAAATAAGGAGACCATAGTCTAGCAGGGAGAGTACCGAGGAGGAAATAGCAAGCTTAAGGGCCTCAGGGGTAAGGTAATGTTTATAGCGGTACAGGAGCCCTAGCCGGATATTTAGGGCCTTGGATAATTGTTGTATATGCTCATGATAGGTAAGGCCAGCGTCCAAAGTGACGCCCAGGTATTTAAACAAATGCACAAATTCAAGGGGAGTCTGGGATGCTGATAGTATTTGTGGGAAAAGCCCAATTCTGGAATTCTGTGGATGTGTGAATAGCATACACTTGGTCTTTATATAGTTAATAGTAAGGCGTTGTGAGGAGAACCAACTTTCAACAGCCTTAAAGGAGGACTGGAGGGAGTGGTGGAGTATGGAGGGGTCAGGACTGGAGGAGAATATGACAGCATCATCTGCATATAGTAGTAAGTTGGAGGTGCAGCATGCGGGGAGGGAGTTTAGGAAGAGGCTGAAAAGGAGGGGACCCAAAATGGACCCTTGTGGGACCCCAGAGAGGACCGGAGATTTAGGTGAGAGGGTATTGCCAATTTTAACTTGAAGGGTCCGGTTGGTAATATAGTCAGCGAACCATCCCATTGCTTCCTGTGAGAGACCCAAGTTGAGCAAAGAGGTTTGGAGTAGTGAATGGTGGACGGTATCAAAGGCCTTGGTGAGGTCAATGAAGATCGCCCCTGTGATGTGACCTTTATCCAGTGCAGTGTGGATATGAGATGTTAGATCAAGCAGGGCAGTAGTCGTGCTGTGACCTTTGCGGAAACCATGTTGTTGTTTGCAGAGTAGGTCATATTTATTGAGGTGGTCAGTGAGCTGATCGACACTATCCTCTAAGGCCTTGGAGAGGGGATATGGAGATAGGCGATGGTGTTAACAGAGGGCGGTCCCACCTTTAAATATAGGGTGATGTAGGCGATTTTAAATGGCAGGAATTTGCCTAGGGAGAGAGAGAGAGGTTTAAAATGCTGGTGAGAGGGGCAAGGACTTATTGTTTATCAAGAATTCTGAGGTCTAGGAGTCGGCGCTGAGGAGACGTGGCTAAGGCAGCTGTAAGATAAGGTTCAGCTGACAAGGGAGATGTGGCGAAGTAGAAGGGGGGCACCGGGTTGGGGCGGGTGAGCTAGGAGCAGGTGGGTCATAGAAATCGAGGGAGAACATGGCTAAGATTGGAGAAGGCATCGAGAACGCTGCAGCAATGTGAGTAGGGTCAGAGGTCAAGGACCCATTAGACAAGACTTAGGCGGGGACCTGGTTGGGGACCTTACCGCAAATTTCCTTAATGTTGTTCCAAAACTTACGGCCAGAGCCCCAGGAGGAGGTTAAGGCAGATTTATAGTATTCTGCTTTTGCCCTACGAATGGCCCAGGTGCACTTGTTCCTGGCCATTCTATAATTCTGTCTATCTTGGGGGAGGCCGGACTCGATGGAGAGGTACCATAGTGAGTCTCTGGTTCACATTAAAGTCTTGAGCCATTCAGTGAACCAAGGTACATGATTGCCTTTAACCATTCTTTTCGTGAATGGTGCATAGAGATCACAGATATTGTTGAAGGACTGGGTAAATAAGTCCAAGGCAGTGTCTAGGTTTATAGTGTTAAAAATGAAGGACCAGTCCACAGCCCTGAAGTGCGCTTTTAGTTGTGCCAATTTACCAGGACCAAGTTTACGTTGCACAATCATTTTGGGAGGGGATCTTGGGATTTTACAGGACCAGGAGCAGAGAACTGGAGAATGGTCACTGAGGTCTGGAAGGACAGAAACGTTCAGAATCTTGCCGGGCAATTGGAAAAGATGAGGTCCAGTAGGGAGGATCCAGTACGTGGATCCAAACGGGTAGGGAAGTGACCAATTGAGTTAGGTCTTGGGCTGTGGTGAGATCAATGTGTGGATGGCATCCTTACTTAGCCAATTGATATTAAAATCACCAAGCACAAGTAGTTCGACTGTGATGGTAATGTGTCCAAGTGCGACCGTACTGCTTGAAAGCTGATTTTGGTCCTTGGGGAATGTATACTGTTGTAATGTATAATGGGTTTTGGGCTCTTCCCAGAGCCAGCTTGACTGTGAGGGCCTGTGCGCCAGCCCCCAGATGAGGGGAGTGGAGTAGGTGACCTTGTAAGGTATCCTTAGTGTAGAGGGCACAGCCACCCCCTCGCATACCATGACGATCTGCACGGTAAAGGGTGAAGCCGGGCAAGGATACAGAGGAATCCGGGGTCCGAGGGGAGAGCCAGGTTTCACACACTGCAATGATCTCAGGTTGATGTTGAAGTACCCAGGCCTGGAAGGGTCCCATTTTTAGGATGCTACAAATATTGAGAGAGGCAATGTGCAACTGGCCAGGGGTACGTTGGGGTGGCATCATGCAAATTGTGGTCCAGGATTAGGGTGGATATTCCCAGACAAGAGGAGGAGGAGAAGGAGGAGTCTTGAGGAGGGGTACCTGGAGCACTTCCTCTTTGAGCGGGATATCAGGGAAAGTGGTAAAGTGGTGGAGATTGTGGGAATGGGTGTGCATGAGCGTTAAGGTAAGCCTGAAGGAGGTAATGAAAGTCTAGGGTGGATGGCGGTGTTGCATATTGAGGTTTCTGGGTAAGGACAGCCCTGGAGCAGCAAGGGTTGCTTGGTAAGGCAGGCCTGCATGGAAGTTAAAAGGAGTGTCGCTGTCCAAACCCATAACAGGTGCATGGGGGCTGGTGGTTACCCAGAGTAAGACTAGCTGCTAAGTGTTCAGACTGCAGCCAAGTGGGGGCTGGGGTACATCAGGGTACGACGGGGGCTGGGCAGGGAGGAGCAAATGGCAAGCTGAGCAATTATAGTAATCATCCTGACACTAACAGCTGGAGGCACAATGACAGCCAGAGAGTCAGGAGATCAGGCAATGGAGCAGCCTCTAGTGGTTAAACGATATAAGCTGCTAATGGGAAAATTGGCTGATTGGTTCCCGCTCCCTATAAAAGGGAGTGCTCACCAAGGGTGGTGGTGGGGGCAGTGGGGAGCCAGCGCCCTGCATCGGTGGGGCCAAATTCCAGCAGCACAACAGAGTCCTGGAAGGAAGCAGCAAGCCCGGTGGCTCACCGTAGATAGTCCCGTACCTTTGTCCGCTTGTAATCTGGGGGTGGGGGAGGGTGCCATAGCCAACTAGCCCTCTCGACCGCACCGTAGCGTCTGTGGAGAAAGCAGAGGATAGGTAAGGTTTTTAACTGGTCTGTGCACGGGAAACAAAGGGGGAGAGGATACAGCAAGAGAGCGTTGATCGGACTGCAACTATATCATAAGCTGTAAGATCTAGGTAAACTAACAAGTTAGACTAACATTCCAGCAGCACAATATACTTTGCAACTTCAGCCTTTTGTACTCGCTCTTACATGTAGCTGCAAATCCGTGGACAGAAATTAATTAAATGAGCCAGTTCCTGCTGCTAAATCAGACCTGGCACAAGTCTTAGGCATCGGTAGCAATAGCAGTCATAATAGTTAAAATTTAAAAGAGTTATTGCTACTATGGTGTTCTGTTGCAGCTCTGACTGTGGTTGTAGTGCAGAAAGCCGAAAATTAACCCCTGAGCAAACCTTAAGGCAACAGTCAAGTTCAATAAAAAAAAGGCGCCAGGAATCAAAATCACAGTTCTTAAGGCACCAGTCAGTAATAAAGAAATATATGGGAAACACTGAAAGTGTGCCCCTGCAGGAGACTATCTCCACATCTGCGCCGACTAAAAAAGGCGCCAAGATTCAAATTCCAGCAGCACAACAGAGTCCTGGAAGGAAGCAGCAAGCCCGGTGGCTCACCGTAGATAGTCCCGTACCTTTGTCCGCTTGTAATCAGGGGTGGGGGTGGGGAGGCGCCGTAGCCAACTAGCCCTCTCGGCCCTGTGTAGCATCTTTGTCCGCTTGTAATCGGGGTGGGGTGGGGAGGGCCGAGCCAATCAGCCCCTCGCGACCGCACCATAGCATCTGTCAGTATGTCAGTAAATACTCTGCATAGTGCGTAGTGTGCAGATTCACTACAATTTGTGTGCAAATCTTAAATTTGCAAAGCACCTACAGTAGCTGCGAGTGGACCAGTCCAAAATGTATACACAGTATGTTTGAATAAGTAAGATACTGCTACCTGTGATCCCTCCTACTCACGGGCTCGGGACTTGTACATACTGATTTGTATGGGCCCTTCGTGGGGTTGCAGTCAGGGCTCCAGCTGAGTGATCTCCTGCTATTTTCTGGCATTGTGCATAGTATCAGGCTAATTACAGAAAGGGACCCGCTCAGTGCCTCAGAAGAAGCGAAGTCCCTTTCTGTACTTAGCCTGATACTTGTTTGACTCAACGCACTGCCGATTTCCAGGGAGCAGCTCTCTTTGTTGCCTTACAGAACCATTCTACATAGTGCCTTCTGTAAATAAAATGTTGGTGTTTTGGCAAGCAAGTAACTGACTAAAGAGTGGTGCCCTGTGTCCCATGTAGTTGCTATAAATATGGAAAAAGGGGGAGCAGAGTTGAAACTGGACCAAAGCATGTTTGAAATTAAAGCTTGCCTTTTTTGGGGTTTTCTTTACTTACAGTTTATTAGCTTTTTAAAAAATGAAATTGCAAGATACGTACATGTTCCATTATATACACTATGTAGTTATCTCCCCCATTTGATCATTTTAACATAAGACAATAATTATGCAATAAACCACAACAGGGTGCGGGTTATGCTGGGATTTACCAACGCCTGGTGTGGTTTGGTCACGAGGCTGCAGGCCAAGTCAGTGTGATGTGACCATGCCAGCGTCATACATTTGGTTCCAGGGTGAATTTCGGTGCCCAGTCCCAGAAAGAACCAGTTCTGATCAACGGTCTTCTGAGACAACATGTTTTTGTTTTTTTAATGGGAGTTTTCACTGGAGCTATCAGGTTCAGCAGTTCTGATGCTTTGGGGAACGTGGCAACCTAGGGTGGCAACAGAGACAAACCGAGATAGAAAAACATTTAACAGGTGAGCTGCATGGAAGCAGTTATGGGGAATGATTTGTAAAATACTGTTTTGGCTCATATGTTGTTTGTCAAAGTGTTTCAGAAAGTTTTTGTGGCTCATTCTGAGTGTTGTCCATATTTCAAGACTTAGTGTACTTTATTTTGTGTGTTGTAGCGGGAGATGTGGCAGACCGCAGTTTAGCGGGGATTCAACATGGCTGTTTTCTGCTTTCATATTCAGAGGCTCAGATAGATTGCAGACAGTGGGACTTGCAGAAGCGGCTGACTGGCTCTTTTTGCATGGGTTATGCTGGCATTTACCATGGCAGAAAGGTGCCAGTCAGGCAACCAGAGTCTACGATGCTCAAACCCCATTGTATAATATAAAATAGTTAATTTCATGCCCCAAACCTGTAGCATGTGACCTCATGATGATCAAGTAATTAATCAGATATTAGGATTTTATCATAGAAACATAGAGAGTCGGTTCCATGTGATAAGGGTGATCGTAAATGCCTAACACCCTTATCGCAACCCCACATCGCCGAAATTCAATTTTGGTGATGTGGAATCCTGGCACAACCAAAAGCGGTGCAAATTACTTTTTTTTCTTTTATGCGGGGGGTTTTGCCCCCCGCACCACCCTAAACTAGGATTCTCAACTCCAGGGGTGCATGTCGGGGGTGCATACTGGGGGAACGCTGTCTTGGGACAGGCACAACAAAACGTACTGGTGCCCGGTCCCGAACCCTGCATCCCTGCCACCACAGGCCAGCACCTAGCCCACCACACCACAACGCCACCTCGCTGGCAATCCGTGGCACCACCCCACACATACCCTCCCGCCCCACGATTGGCAGGCTCGCTCCCACCCCCCCAACGTGTATATGCGTGCAACATCCTGTTATCTTTTGCAACCCACCCCATCCAGTCACCAACCCTACACCCCTGTCATCAGGGCAGTAGCCGAAAGTGGGTTGCAGTTTCAGCAGGTGTCCACTTCCTACACGCCCCTATCACAGGATACCTAGAAACACAGAATCTGATGGCAGATAAGGGCCACTTGGCCCACCATGTCTTCCCATTTTACCCTACCTGCATTCTCACCTAAGACCCTACTTGATCACAATCACAATAGACTATTGTCAAAAAACAAACAAGAAAAGAAAAACATGCAATTTATAAAATAGAACTTCAGTACAAACAGCATTTGGAGCAGGTGATAATATATCATTCATTGGGTAAAATGTATATGCTCAATTGGGTTAGAGACAAAATCAAAAATGGAACTTTTCTGCAGAGCAGCACCATGTGCTCCACGGTGCCGATCTACCCCTAGAGTTCACTGAAGAACTGAGCTTCCGTACAGCATTGGCACTGTTTACACCGAAGCTGTATCACATACCCAAAGACAATATCAGAAAGAAAAATAAGTCTCAACCCACTGAAGAGCAGCTATATGTAAAAGTGCAGCAATACCTTTTAAGACTTCTCAGATTTGATTACAGTCTGACTCACCGAACTCCCGTCTCCTGCTGTAAGAAATGTTAATGCATAAGTAAAACAAAAAACACAGAAAATATCCACTGCTAATATATGCCATTATCAAGTCTAATGCATTAGTTCAATGGGCACTGTCTATATTTGATGTTTCTATGTAACTTTGAGGAGTTATGCTTGTGCAACACTGTTGATAGTCTGAAGGTAGCTGAATGAATGTGTTGTTTGACTGTTATATGTGGATACTTTGGCAGTTCGCATTCTCTGTCCCATAGGGGATTACCACCCTGTTGGGATACTGTGAAGACAAAGGAACCTTCTTGAGGAGGGTTCCACCCCTAGAGGTGCTATGGGAACATAATTCCTTTAGGCTAAAGGTACCTTAGGAAGGAGCCCAAAAGTACTGCACAGCAAATAGTGAATACAGAGAGTCAGAGGAGTACTGACTGACAGTAACTGGTGACAACTGATAACAGACACAGACTGATTGGAGCAATGACTGACAGCAAACTGGTAACTGATAACAGACAGAGGCATGACTTCCTGCCTTCCAGGACTGTAAGGACAGTCAAATGGCAGGACTGAAGGACAAGAGAACCACCATCCAACCCCAACTCACAGCGGAAACCTACTACTAGAGTAAACACTATACTTACATACATATGGGAACAGTTAGCCCCCTCGCAAACCGATATAGTATCAGAACCAATACAGTATTACACGGAGGATGTTAACTTAAAGGGGAACAGACTCTGCTGGTGCTCAAAACACCTGATTTCACGGCTCGGTTCACTGAACTGATTAGTAGGAGCCCACAGCTATGGTAATTTATACCGGAGGGTGGGGAGAAAGTGGATGTTTATATCCCATTCAATGGACCTTGTTTTATTTGGTGGCAATACCCTGTAGTATCCCTCCTATAGTACACTATATTATTCGGTGCCAGTACACAACAGCATTCTTTGCTGCAACTCTGCTTTTCACTTCCAGACCAGGGTGAGCTGTTTAATTGATAAGGTCTAACAGCAAAAACCCAAGGCCAGGAAAAGCTGTCCTACACCAGAATACTGGTGGGGATAGGTGGGATCACACAAAAATATAAAAATGGGAGGGCCGGGGATCGTACTGGGAGCCCTGTATATTCTAACAATTGTTATAATCGACCACAGTGCTATAGGGCAGGATGGGTTTTACAAAGAAGGTGATCAATCAGGCAGAGGGCACATCACCCCAGGGTGCCACCACCCCTGTTTCAGAACAAGTATGACAACAATATACCTACTGGAAAAAAGGGGCCTTTTTGTGTATACCACAAAGTATATCCGGGCATATAAGTTAAAAAAAACAGTCCCCTCCAATGTCCCTGGTAAAGTCCTAATAACTCTTCTGGACCTCCTGCTTCTTTTGGGGGGAGACATAGAGCCAAACCCCGGCCCCCCAGTGACTAGCATCCCAAACCTAACACCCACCACACCCGAGTGGGTCAATTCCAGGGGTCTGAGGATGGCCCATATGAATATTAATAGCCTTAGGCCCAAGATGCATGAACTTGAAGCCTGGACCAGTCTCTACTCCCCAGACTTAATTGGCATCTTAGAAACATGGCTGAAGCCAAATATACTTCCGCACGAACTGGAACTTCAAGGCTTTACTACTTTTAGGAAAGATAGGAAGGGCAAGAAGTGCGGGGGAGTCCTTCTCTATGTTAGATCACAACTCAATGCCACAGTGGTTACTACCCCAGATCTAGAAGGGGTGGGGTGTGAAGTTATATTTGTAAAACTTCTCCTGGGGGGAATTAAACCACTCATTGTCAGCTGCACCTACAATACACCAAAGAAAGCAACTGTAGCCCTAACAACTCTCACTGATACTGTACTTACTCTACCAAACTGTGAGAAAATTATACTAGGGGATTTCAGCCTAAACTGGTGTGAAAAGCTACCTGGGGAAGTAACGAACAGCCTAGAGGGAGCTAATCTAACACAGCTGATAAGACAGCCTACACGTATTAACCAAAAGACGGGGAACCATACCACCCTTGACTGGGTACTAGTGTCCAATCCGGACAGGCCAAAATGGTTGGGACTTGTGCAGACTCACTTAGTGATCATACCCCAGTCTTTCTGGTATGGAGGAACAACTTTCCCAAGCAACCCCCCAGAACTTTCTGGACAAGAAACTACTCAACACTAAACATAGACGCCTTCCTTCGATCCTTATCGAAGATAGATTGGTCTCAGGCCCTTGACACTCCTAACTTAGAGGAAGCCCTTGAAGATTTTACCAAACAGTTTCTGTTGGTAGCCAACAAGCACGCACCCCTAAGAAAGATTAGGGTTAAAGGTCAGGATGCCAGGTGGCTCAACCTGGACCGAAAGAAGAGGATAAAGGAAAGAGGCAAAACCTGGGGGAATTACAAACACTCAAACCTGCAAAAGGGCTAGGTAAAATACAGGGAAGCCAGGAACAGCTGCAAAACAGAACTCAAAAAAGCAAAAAGTAATTACCTGCATGGGCTGCAAACCAGGAACCTCTCAGATCCAAAAAAGTTCTTGGGGCACATTAACTCGTTACTAAAGGGCAACAAGAGCAAGGGAACAGGGGTAATAAAAGCAAACAGGAAACCTTTTTGCTCCCCACAGGACACAGCAAATGCATTCAATGATTTCTTCCTGGATCTACAGAGGTACAGAACCAATTATCACGGGCAAGGCCAGGGAAGTCAGGCGAACCCAGGGACCCCCCCGGACCCAGAATTTCACCTTAAGCTGGTCTCAACTGGTGAAGTCCTAAAATTGCTCAGGAGCCTGAAACCAGATGGGGCCACAGAGCATGACAGTCTCGAGCCCAAGCTGCTAAAAATAGGAGCCCCAGTTATAGCAGGAGCCGTAACCCAGCTATTTAATGGTTCCATGTTAAAATTGCGACTTCAAAACCGTGATATTAATAATAGCAATGTAATGATCGCGAGTGGTTTTAGCACAACGAAACATAATAGCACATGCATTATAACGCTTCCGTCAAAATCGCACCCGCATTTTGCCGGTCAGACCCATTAAATTACATTAAAACCCAGTCACCCGCACAGTCTTGCCAGAACCCACAAAATGCTGCAGCTGTCCTACATGCACTAGTACTACAGGTCCTGAGCGTGCGCTCCCAATGCTGGTTCCCAGTTCATAACTCCCTTCACGCCTGTGTAGTTCATATCTCCATTCACACCTGTGTAGTTGGGGTCTTTCTAGTTTGAGTGGGCTTTCAGCGGTGCATTCATTGCTGGATCTAGCTCACGTATTGGAGATTAGCCGCATATCTGAGTCGAACAAGGTCAATGGTGAGCCGGTCCCGGTTGCCATAAAGAAGAGGACATGGCATTCTTCCATGAGCTTCCTGGGAGTGGTTGACTTTGTGACCCTGCATGGGAACCTATGAAATGCAATAAGCATGTTGTGCTTAGTAAGCCTTAAATTGTAGTCCTCCGATCAACTCTATCTGTTTTAATTGGGTCTCAACACCAGTATTTGCCCTGAGGGAACTTATTAAAATTCTGGAAACTGAGGGTATGATTTCGAAACGAAATCTGTTTGGCCTCATCATTTAGGCACGGGTACATAACACTGCTTTTGTAGGACTGGAATAGCTGTGGACTAGTCCTGCAGTGCAAGTGAGTTTTATGCCAGTTTTTACACAGTCGTTAGCGTGAGCTTTTTTTGGCGATTGTCACTATTATTGAGAAGTCACTTAATTAGTTTGAGTTGTGGCAGGTTTAGTCACTGATTGTGTTGTTGTGCTGTTTTTCCTTGTAGCTAAAGATGTGGTCGCTGTATTTGCTTCGCGATTGTTACTGTCGCTATTTTAAAGTTGTGATTATCAAGGGATACCCTATTTAACAGGTCCCAGACTGAAGGGAAAATTCCCACCCTATGGAAGGTTGCCCTTGTGACCCCAATCCCGAAAAGCTCGCCGCACGAAGACGTGGAAGATTTTAGACCCATCTCTATTCTATGCACCTTAAGCAAGGTGTTGGAAAAGGTAGTCTACCAACAGGTCAATAACTATCTGGAACTGCATAACCTTCAAGCGGATCAACAACACGGCTTTAGAAAAAAACTCAGCACCGATACATCCTTGATAAATTTTACCACAGACTTGTACGAAGCCTAAGACCAGAGCAAAATGCTAGGGGCAGTCTTCATCAACCTAACCAAGGCTTTTGACCTCGTCGAACACCAGATACTACTAGAAAAGCTAAGGGGCCTAGGTCTGAATGTGCAAGCCCTAAAATGGTTCACAAATTACCTCCATGGGAGGTCACAAATGGTATGTTGGAATGGGGCAAAATCAAGAAAGTGCCCGGTATTTGATGGCATTCCACAGGGGTCAATCTTAGGCCCTCTACTATTCTCCCTGTATGTTAACAACCTACCCCTACATTGTGGAGGGGTGAAAGTCATGTTATATGCCAATGACGCAGTGCTGTACAGAACTGGGAAGGACACAGGATCCCTAAATCTGGAGTTACAACAGGACCTCGAATCCCTTAAAGCTTGGTGCCAGGAGCACCGGCTGGTCCTAAACAGTAAAAAGACAAAAGCCATGCTCTTTGGCCCCAAAAAACTTGGCCCAGACAGATTGAACCTTCTATTCCTCACCACCCTAAAAGGGACGGGGATTGAGGTAGTGGACAACATCAAGTACCTGGGGATGTACCTAGACCATGAGGTCTCTTTCAGGAAGCACATGGACCACCGTACAAAGGTGGTAAACCAAAAACTGGGCCTCCTCTATAGGTTGAACCCCTTCATGAACAAGGAGACCAGGAAAGCAATTAGCGGCAGGACAATACTACCCACTCTTTTCTACAGGGTGATCATGCTCCAAACTTTGAGGCCAACAGAAGGACAACGCCTTGGGACACTGTGCCACAGGGTCGACCAGTTTACAGCTGGGGCGCAACGGGTGGAACATCACTACAAGGTGCTCCAGGCCCTTGACTGGCCATCCCTCGAAGCCAGACTATCTTATCCTTCCTTGTGCCTGGCTTTTAAACTGCAGCAACCTGGGGCTCCCCCAAGTCTGCCGGACCTGCTAGCCCCTAAAACAAACAGAAGAGAGCTCAGGTCTACCAATCGAAAGTTACTTGAAATACCCAGAGCCAAATCATCCCATGGCCTTCGGTCTGCCAGAGCAGCCATACCCAAACTCTGGAACAATCTACCGAGAGAGAGCTACAGGGCTATACCTCTCCTGGGGGCTTTAAGAAAGCACTAAAATCATACCTAGACACTGGGGCTCTGTGCTGCTGCCTCAACTGAGGTCACCTGAAAGTTTCTCTGTAACAGGGGGGTGGTTGGAGTGGTTTCACAGTCTAAAGATGGAAGGGGGCAAAGTCGAATAGAACTTAACTGCAAGGGCACTTATCTAAGCGATTTTTGTTGATCTGTCTGTTTTCTAACTAAATGTCTGGGTGTTGTTGGGATTCTGTTGATGATGTATAACATGCTGCAATTGATGGTTTTATTCACTATGTAAGCCTTGTTCCCCTGTTAGTATCAAAGCATTGGTTTTCTTTTCCCTTAGGTACATGTAACTAATCCCGGGTCGCCCCTGAAAAAGGGACTAAGGTCTCAGTGGGCCTATCCGGTTACCAAAATTTAAATAAATAAATTATGGCCCTCAGCACTCAGGAGATAAAAAAAAAACTATTGAGGAAATCTCTGGAGATCCACAATCTCAACTGCCAGCTCTCCTGGCATGGGAATTCATTATTGGGACAGCTCAGAATGCTAATTTGGAGTTCATAATTCAGGTGAAGTTTTTGGAAGGCTAACTCTCTCTCTCTATTCCTCTAACAGGATAACGCTGTGGGTGCCTCAAGTCAACCTCTGCAGCTGAAGGAAGTTCCCAGTGAAGGAAGCCCAGAACAGTGACTGCTGAAAGTCTATTACCCAACCTCGAGACCGTGAGGAGGCCCGTCCTTGAATGGAAAATAAAGGTGGACCTTAGGAAGACACAGGGAGAATAGCTCTCAGAGTGCTGCTGACATGGCCTGTACAGCTTAAGGAGCCACTGTGCACTTACAACCCCATGCTCTGGCAGCTGAAGTCTTAAATACGGGGACCTTGAGGTGCCACTGACTGATGGTCTGCACAGCTAAAGCTTCCCCCAGAGCATCTATTTATTTTTATTTATTTACCTTTTATTTACTAGGTAAGCACACTAGGTAAAAAATGTCTATTTTCAGGTGCAACCCGGGAGGTTACAAAGGTCAAAATACAGAACATCATGAAGGTGTAACAAAGAACGGATGTACAGGCAATGATCTGAGAAGCAGATTGGGCCTTATCACCTGATGGGACTGCCAGGAGGTGCCACAGGAGACAAGCGGCCTACAGAGAAGGACCCCCACCCAAGACAAGGGATTCACCCTCAAGATGCAGACTTCAAGAGGAGCAAAAGCTGGCTACCCACAGGGAGACCACAGAGGGCAAGATTCTAACTGAATAAGTACTGCTGAATGGAATGACTGATCTTGATGGAAAATGCAGTGACTAAAAGATATTGATATTTGAACACACATCAAGGTCAAAATGAAAAGTAAAGCCCAGCTTCAGCAGGAAGCTGTATACACACTAAGACTAGAGTGGTAAACGCTGAAGCCAACTGAGTAACTAATTAAATATCAGAACAGAGCCGGTCTGGTAGTACTGAGGGCTAAGGCACTGGACACCTTACCTCACGTTGCACCAGCGACCCGTGTTCAGGAACGGACATGGGACGCCGGGGGTTGGCAGGGAGGAGAAGGATCGAGCGTCCCTAGAACTATTCTCCTTCTCCGGGAAGGGGGGATTGCAGTGCTCGGCGATTGCCTGCCACCTAGCTGAGGCTGGGTGGTGGCATGTTAGCACTGAGACTGTGGGTGAGAGTCCGCAGCAGGCGCTTGGTGGGGGTGTGCAGGGGTGCATGCGCGCCACCGCCGCTGGTGCCATTGCACACCGTGACCTCGGGGGAAGGAGAAATCGAAATGGGGAGTCCTCTGCAAGGATGACGATGGTCCCTCCTCAGCGACGTCTCGGGAGGCACCTCCCAACACTAAATCTAACTGTGGGTCGAAGCCACTTCAACCCCTGCCACGGCTAAGTCGCGGGGTCTAGGGAGGGGTCTCATACCCGTGCCAGGTGCGGGGGACGTCAGATGGATGCAGAGGACTCCGGGGGAAAAATATGTAACCCCTCTGTTACCCAGGGTTTCTAGAACCCTAGTTAGATCTAGTGGCAGGCAGGGACAGGCAGCTAGTGAAACTCCAGTTAGATGGATTTCACTATGTCTTGCTCTGTTTTCAGTCTCTGCTGAGCTGGGGCTATGACATCATTTAGAATTCTGCAGCAGCAAAAGCCACAATGGAATGTTGCAGTTGGGAGTTAGATAGAATGTTGGGGAATTTCAAAGTCAGTCTGTAGTAGGCTCAAGAGAGAGAAGGATGTAGATCCTGCAGTGCAGTGGAGGGAGGGGGTGCCCTGCAGGGACAGGCCTCCCTGCCCTCAGCTCTGACATAGAGCTGCCTTAGGGTGTGTGCTTCCACCATAAGAGAGGCACAAAGAACCAACTTCCAGGGGCAACCTCGTGGCCTGGGAAAAGGAAGAAGCTACCTGATGGAGAGTGCTGGGGCACTACAGTTTTTGAGGAATGAGAGTCATTCAGAGTTTTGGATGCCTGCAATGTGGAAGGTGATGAAGCTTTGATAAAAGGCCAGTGTCATTCACCAAAACAGTGAGTGAATATGTCTCTGGGGCTGTGGGTCAGTCAGGATGCCAAGTCTAGGGCTTATGGAACAGTGAGATGTAATGACTGTTGTATGTGGGGGTGGGGTCTTCAAGAGAAAGACAGTTTCTGCATTACAAAGCCATGTACAGTCTGCACTATAGTAGCCAAGGAAGAGGCTTATGGAACAGTGAGATGTAATGACTGTTGTATGTGGGGGGTCTTCAGAGAAAGAAAGTTACTGCATTACAAAGCCATGTACAGTCTGCACTACAGTAGCCAAGGATGTGTGTGTGTAAACAAAGGAATGGCCGGGTATGGGTCTATGGAACAAAAGGTGGGAGACCCCCCCCCCACCTGGTGTAACAGGGCTCAACTCTACGGATTCGCTTTAAAACACCAGTCATCTTTCTGTCAGGTATTGGCTAGTGCCTGAAGAGGGTGCCCAGATGTTGGGATGGAGCAGAGGGTGGTAGTGTGCCACTAGTTAAAGAGTCCATGACATATGGAAACTTAGGATCAAAGTTTGGATATGTGTCTGTGTCATCACCTTATCTGCAATACAAGGAGTGTAGCCCAGTGGGGGTCCGTCTATGCGTTTCATTCAGTGTTGTTGAATAAAGCCACACTTTAGAATCCCATCTCCTGGTATTGGACATTATGTTATTACTTCTAGTCTCTGGATTACTTTGGGTGCCCCTGTGCAGAGTAGTAAAACCTAATCACCATGCAGAGTGATACCTTTCTCCCAAAATTTTCAGCTTATAAAAATGGAGGCACCGCGTCATAGGACCCAGGCCCCTCAACCTGTTCACTAGCCATACAGGCAGGGGTAGTAGCCTTCTCCATTTAGCGCCGACTGGGGGTTACATCATGGAGGCTACCACTGGGATTCTGTTGAAATTTGGGAGAAGGAACAAGAAAGGTTGCTTGGGTGATGGCTGGCGTTTTGGCTATCTGACAGTGGGTAGCCAAAAACAACTGAAGCAACGTTTAACTAATGTGCCGCTGTGTGCTGTTATCCATGTGCTGCTATTAAAATGCCAACTGTTTACCAAGGAGCAGTAAAGCCTGAGAGTGTATGCCCTTGTCCTGCATCAAATTTCAGCGTTTGCCAGATTTTAAAAGTAATTGTGAGAAAGAAACGTGTGGAAAACTGTGGGTAGCAGAAGGAAAATTGTGCCCTAGATGTTGGAAATGCTTTCTGTGTGAACGGAGAGACTTGTTGTGCTTAATGGCCACGATAAATGGTTGAAATGGGCTCCCGCCGAGTTGTCGTTGAAGAAAAAAAAAAGTGTGGTTTTGCAGTTTAAATTTTGCCTGCTCGACGATCGCTGTGAGGAGAAGAGAATGAGAAGACTGAGGCTCATTTGCATGGCGTCGAGTTATTGGTGCGACTGCAATCAGTCCAGCCCCCATGCCTGCTCTAGAGCGACTGCACAGCATTTGAGAGGGAGAGTGAGTGGAGTGTGCAAACTGGCTTACCAGGAGGAGCTTCGCGGTGACTGAAAGCGATGTAAGAGTTTAAAAAACTGACTTTTCTGTTCAAATTCGCGCTCAACCCGCATCTCGATTGTCTGGACTGTGAGTGTGGTGTTCCGAGGGACAATCGGCAGGACTGCCAACCTGCTTCCTTCCAGAGGCCTCCAAGACTGACTGCAGGCTGTTTTCCATCGCAGCAAACAACTACTGATAACAGTGAGTACCAGCCAAAAGAAACAGCTCAAACTAAAATGATTTTGCCAAAAGCCAGCTGAATCTGTGTGTTAGTAGTGTAATCGCTTTGCAAAGAAGGACTGTGCCAGTTTAACCAGCTAAAAGCAAGAATTCTAAGCAACAGGCTGTGAGCATAATTATAGGTTCAGCATCAATATAATTTTCAAAGCCATGTGAGAGACTGTGAGTTGTATGAGATATGCAGCAAGAAATATAGGCAATGATGTGCTATGAAATACTGAGGCTTTAAGGGACTGTAAGCTAGAGCAGTATCTTCAACAAGTAAAAAGTCCATGGTAAATCATATAAATGTGCTAGCAGAAAGAACAGTGCAAGTTTGTGCAGTTTGAGCAAAGTTATCAGTAGAGTGTGTAAATCGGATGCGCAGTGGCTTGACCCATTTACAGAATGTTGATGCGTAGGAGTGCTGCCGCCACCATTACAGGGTGGGGTAGTAATGTAAACACAGCAGCAGAGAAGCCATTTTGAAAGAGAAAAAAGTTTTCAGTGATGTGGGACTTGAAATAACAGTGAGCGTTGTTTGTTTTTTTCTCTGCAGTCATGGCTTCAGGACCAGCCCGTTACCCCGATCATGCCCAGGCTGTGATAGCAGTAGAAGTTAACAAGTTAAGGGACATTGAGAGATGTTATTGGGGGGATGACTGCCTCCTCATGGGGCGATTCCTGGATATCCAGTGCAAGTATGTGTGATGTGCTTAAATGCTGGAAGGTACGTCTTCATGGTACCTCACTGTTCTGGGTGCCTAGAGAAATATGGTTTGACCAAAGTGCCCAAGATTCATTTGGCTCCCTCATGGACAAAAGTTCAAGAATCTGCAGTTTGCAGCACACAGCACCAGGCGGAGCCTGTTGGAGAAGGCCCCTCAGAGTGTGGCACAAAGCAAGAGGGTGCAGATGTACAGGCAGCACAGACAACTGATGACTCCACGTCCGAGCCACTAAGAGACAGTGGAGAGGGAGAATCAGCTGAACCGTGGAGAGAGGGGCCTAGCCCAAGTCTCATAGGCGAAGACGAGACAAGGGAGGCCTTTGAATGGGAGGTTTCGACCTCCGCGCCCAGCGAAGAGTGGACAGTCTCAAGAGTGAGGATGACTGCTCACTCCTGTGCACAGATTATCAGTGAAGATGAGGAGGGGAACCCATGTGGCCTGACGAAGAAGGTGTGGGTTCACAGCCTCCAGTTCCTGGCTCAGAGGAACGCATGGAAGAGAGTGGTGATTCCACTGCCCTGGCTGTGCAAGAAGGAGCCAAGGATCCATTTTTTGTGTCGTTAAGAATGCGTAGCTGGCAAAACCAGGACTGGCCGCCCCCAAGCCAGGTCAGAGGTCTCAAGTTGACCAAAGTTAGTAAAGAGGAAAGACTGGTTCATAGGAAAGCGAATGAAATCTACGGGATGTCCTTTCCTACCTTTCCTCAGAGAGTCTGGGAGGAGATTGAAAAAAGCAGGAAATCCTGGATTTGGGAAGAAGCAATAAAATGTGTGCATCCTGGTGCAAACAAGTATGTCAAGAACAGAATGTTTCAAGAAAAATATAGCCAGTGGAAAAGAGGCAGGACACTGTTTATGGACACTGTTCGATTTGTGGATGGAGAGGGACATGAAACCTTTCACAGTGTGGATTATGAGCGCCCAGATGAGATAATAATTCAAGCACCTGACCCGTTGTGCTATTGACCACAATGCAAAGACCTTCCTGCCAATGTGCCCATGCCAACCAAATGGAGAGCAGAGCAGTGGTAGCCAGTGCTGCCATTCCAGCCGTTGCCGTACCTATGTTTTTTCCCCCAGTCTGGATGTCCAAGACTCAGGTGCCCCACATTAATCAGTTCTACAGTGTACTGGCCTTCCAGAATCCATTGACAGGCCCACCAGATGACTTCAGATCCAGAGAGGACACCAGCCCAGCTGTATCCTGATTCATCGTCTGGGTATCGGATGACTTCAGACCAGCTGTTTTCCTTTTTGTTCCTGTTCCAAGGTTCCATCTCCAGAGATGACATCCGCCCAACATTTGCCAGATGTTCACTCCTGTCATTTCCCAGAAGATGTCCGCCCAGCTGTATTGGAAGAATGCTGCCAGGGAGAGTCTTCGGCTGAGGACCAGGTGTGGTATTGTTTCATTCTACAAGGGACTGGTGAGTCTAGACTTTTTCAATTTTTCTGACATTTGCAGTACACATCCTACATCAGCAGACATTCATTGTGACTGTCCTCAAAGACTCTCCCCTACGGGATATTTGCCTGCAGAACTTTGCTTCACCGGGCCCCAGCACAGGAGAGACTCTTTATTGGACTTGCCTTCGGGCTTGTATTTAGCCATTAGTTGGGACTTTGTAGGGCCCTCCATCCCCAAAGAACTGCTAAATGTGTGTTGTAAATATTCTATATATACTGTTTCTTTTTTCTACCTTTTTTTTCCTAAAAAAAAAATTGCTTTTTTGGGATTCTCAAGTGTCAGATAGATGGGGCTTGTTGGTCTGTTTATGTCTTAGTTAGACAGGATTGTAATTGCAGATTAGGGAGGATGTTTTTCTTTTTGTCTTGCAGGTACTCCTGGAAGAAGCAACGAAGACAAGACAAGAAGTGGATTAGAACTCATCGGAGTTCAGTTTTGCTTTAGTTTGTAGTAATTAAAGTACTGTTGTAAGAAGTTAACTGTGTTTTAACTTGTTTCTTCCACAGGTGTGTGGTTGCAGGTGTCCAGGGTTGAGGGGGAGGTCCCCTTTAGTGTTTTTGTTTGGGTAAAAAGGCAGATAGGATTTTCCCTAGAGGGCTGGGCAGGGGATAGACAGGCTGTGGTCCTGATCTGCAGTAGGGACCGCAGTTTGAGCTATTAGGGCTATACTCTGGACAATTCTACCAGATCCACTAGGTACCCACAGTCAGCAGGCAGAGCAGAGGCTGATGCATCAGCCAAAGGCCTCTAGGCCCTTAGTGTTGTCTGCCTGTGCTGGCACATAGTAGGGGAGAAGGTAGCACTACCTCCCCGTAGTCAACACATAGGGTGAGATGGCCTAAGCCAGGCGGCTAATGACTGCGGACAGTCATTTTCCTGGCCCAGGGTGAGTGTAACCCCTCCCTGTTACCCAGGGTTACTAGAACCCTAGTTATATCTAGTGGCAGGCAGGGACAGGCAGCTAGTGAAACTCCAGTTAGATGGATTTCACTATGTCTTGCTCTGTTTTCAGTCTCTGCTGAGCTGGGGCTATGACATCATTTAGAATGCTGGGGCTATGACATCATAAGCCACAATGGAATGTTGCAGTTGGGAGTTAGATAGAACATTGGGAATTTCAAAGTCAGTCTGTAGTAGGCTCAAGAGAGAGAGAGAAGGATGTAGATCCTGCAGTGCAGTGGAGGGAGGGGTGCCCTGCAGGGGCAGGCCCCCCTGCCCTCAGCTCTGACACAGAGCTGCCTTAGGGTGTGTGCTTCCATCATAAGAGAGGCACAAGGAACCAACTCCCAGGGGCAACCCCCTGGCCTGGGAAAAGGAAGAAGCTGCCTGATGGAAAGTGCTGGGGCACTACAGTTTTTGAGGAATGAGATTCATTCAGAGTTTTGGATGCCTGCAATGTGGAAGGTGATGAAGCTTTGATAAAAGGCCAGTGTCATTCACCAAAACAGTGAGTAAATAAGTCTCTGGGGCTGTGGGTCAGTCAGGATGCCAAGTCCAGGGCTTATGGAACAGTGAAATGTAATGACTGTCGTATGTGGGGGGGTCTTCAAGAGAAAGACAGTGTCTGCATTACAAAGCCATGTACAGTCTGCACTATAGTAGCCAAGGAAGAGGCTTATGGAACAGTGAGATGTAATGACTGTTGTATGTGGGGGGTCTTCAGAGAAAGACAGTTACTGCATTACAAAGCCATGTACAGTCTGCACTACAGTAGCCAAGGATGTGTGTGTGTGTAAACAGAGGAATGACCTGGTATGGGTCTATGGAACAAAAGGTGGGAGACCCCTCACCTGGCGTAACAGGGCTCACCTCTAAGGATTCGCTTTGAAACACCAGTCACCTTTCTGTCAGGTATTGGCCAGTGCCTGAAGAGGGTGCCCAGATGTTGGGATGGAGTAGAGGGTGGTAGTGTGCCACTAGTTAAAGAGTCCATGACATATGGAAACTTAGGATCCAAGTTTGGATATGTGTCTGTGTCATCACCTTATCTGCATTACAAGGAGTGTAGCCCCATGGGGGTCCATCTATGCGTTTCATTCAGTGTTGTTGAATAAAGCCACACTTTAGAATCCCATCTCCTGGTATTGGACATTATGTTAGTGCTTCTAGTCTCTGGATTACTTTGGGTGCCCCTGTGCAGAGTAGTAAAACCTAATCACCATGCCGAGTGATACCTTTCTCCCCAAATTTTCAGCTTATAAAAATGGAGGCACCGGGTCATAGGACCCAGGCCCCTCAGCCTGTTCACTAGCCATACAGGCAGGGGTAGTAGCCCTCTCAGTTTAGTTCTGACTGGGAGTTACAAATAGATAACCATAAAAAATAAAAAGAATATCAGAACAGAAATGGGAATGACTGCCTTACTAGGAAGCCAGGTGAAATCTATTCATCAGTCAAATCATCAATGGTATCTAGGGTAAGCTAGCCCTGTTCACAGACGTCACCAAGCTCGAAGGGTGGGTGGACACTCTTAAAGGGGTTAGGGACCTACAAGAAGACCTCCAAAAATTGGAAAGGTGGTCTAATCTGTGGCAGGTGAAAGTCAACGCAAAAAAATGCAAAGTGATGCATCTCAGTGAAGGGAACCCTGGCACGGAATATTGGCTTAATGGGGTTAAACTGAGCACCTTGCAGGAAGAGAGGAACCTGGGGTTTATTATTAGTGACACCATGAAGCAGACGAGCCAATATAACAAAGCATACAGATGGACGAACAAAATGTTAAGGTGTATAGGCAGAGGGATTGATAGCAGGAAGAGGAAGTGATCATCCCCCCCACCCCACAGATCCCTAGTTAGACTACACCTAGAGTACTGCATCCAATTTTGGAGGCTGCACTTGAAGAAGGACAGGGATAGGTTAGAGTCAGTGCAGAAGAGGGGCACAAAGATGATTCAGGTTTTGCAGGGACTCCCCTATGAGGAATGGCTAGCAGCATTGTAAATGTACTCACTGGAAACCAGGAGGGAGAGGGACAACATGATAGAAATATTCATGTTCTTAAAAGGAATAAACAAAGTGCCAGACACTGAGGAGCTCTTCCACAGGGTCACCAACACAACAACTAGAAGGCATGAATGGAAACTGGGGGGGGGGGGGAGTTATCAGGAAATACTACTTCACTAGATGGATCTGCTGTCACTTTCTGTGTTTCTATATTCATGGAAAGAGTATTGGAGCCATGGCATAGTCTGCCGGTGGAAGTAGCGGGGGCAGAGACTGTGACAAGTTTCAAGCATAGGTGGGACAGAGCTAGAGCACAACTTCAAGACAGTAAAGCAAACATGTAGTAACTTAGAGTGGGGGAATAGCCCCCCAGGACAATCACTAGGTCCTGAGTATCTCATGGACAGACTCGAAGGACCTGGGGTCTCCTTCTGCCATCACTTTCTGTGTTTCTTTTAAGTAGGAATGCAACTGAACTGAGAGTTTTGCAAGTGGCCTGGTATGAAACGCAACATGAAAAAGCCTGAAGTAGCATAAGCCAAAGCAGCAGAATGACATAGGCTGGACATACTGTGGGGATTAGTAAGCATACCAAGAACCAAAACAAAAAGAAATACAGGAGTTTCATGAGGACAGAAGTGCAGCAGGAGTAGCTGACCAGAAGAAGGAAGCATGAGCTGCAGCCAGGAAAAGTAAAAAAAAACAAACACAAAATACTGACCTAGAAAGCTGCTGAAGGCACAGACTGAACAGAAAGCCCCAAAAAAGAAATGGTAAGTAGCAGACAAACACAGGGAGAAAAGAGGGGTGGGGCCAACGCCCCAGCAGAGCCTCTGGCTGCAACAAGAAACAGTGCTTCTGAATGAGGCTGGAGGAAGCTGGCTTAAATAGCTCAGGAAGGGGGGGAGGTGGTAGCTCCTGCCCCTTGAACTGCTGGCATAGCCTTTGTGTTATCCATAGGGATGGCCTCAGGCTCATCCACTGATGCAGAAACAATATCTGTAACAGAATCTGTGGATGAAACTTCTGGGCTCACTGAATTTCAGGATTTCTCTAATGAAATATCTTAATTGCTTATGTAACCCCCAGGTGGTGCTATCCCAAGGGCTACTACCCCTGCCTGCTTAACTACTGACAGGTTGAGGGGCCTAGGTTCTATGGCGGGTGCCTCCACCCAGAGGTCAGGGTTTGAAATGGTTGGTCTAGTTTGGTCACAGCCCTCTGGGACACTGAGACCCCCTTCTAATCCCTCTAATGGCCCACACGATGCACAGGAGTTATAGTACCAATACCCCACATGTACACACTGTTCATTCATAAGGTACCACTTACCCTCCAGACTGATTTGCAGGTTCGTCTCTGAGGACCCCCTGAAAAATAAGGTTAAGCAGCATACACAAACCAATACAGTGCTTGGCATGAAGGTACTGACACTTCAGACAGTTTAAAGTTTAACAACAACAACAAATCTGATTTATTTAGGGAACAGTAACACAGGAGGGGAAATCAGGTTAATTAGTGGCATTAAATCATAGTACTGTGCACACATACAGGGTCTGAAAAGTCACACTCTGGGTACCCAGGTTGGGGGGGCTAGCCAGGTCCGTTGCCCGGAGTTGGCCGGCAGGTGCAGATGGATAGGGCCCTGTAGAAGAAAATATATGCACAACACCCAATTGTAATCCGGAGCCTGATGGCCAGGGCCACTGGAAAATTGCGGAAAAGGTTACCCAAAATTGCGGAGCATTTTGTAAAAATTTCGGTAAATTGCAGGGGGTTCTACTATAGATCCCAAGTGCTTCACAATAAATTTTTTTATGTTTTCTGCAGCATATATTCGTCAGTATAAATTGCTAAATGAATACACTGACACCTGAATATGTGTAACCCCCCTACAAATGGGGGTTCCTGAAAGCCTTCCCGGATCTTGCTTGGATGCTTCATGCCTGGCTGGTGTTCGGCGTAAGGCCGCTAAATGTGGGGGTTGTGAGTGCTTTTAAAGCCTCCAAGTACTATCTCTTTAAGAGCCGCCTGCTTGCAGACCAAATCATTGTTTATGAGAGGGACTGTGTGTTTCCCTGCTCGAGTCCCGCTCGAGCTGCACTGTAATTGCCCCTCTTTATGGTCGCTGAAAGCGCCAGGGGAGCCCCCTTGACAGGTGTAACTATTTGCCTGAAATCCTTTACAGTGATAGTGAAAATGCAGTTTTGTTTAACCTGCTTTTGTTGCAGATTGGGACTCTGTGTGCTATTCCCCTCCATCTGGGACCAGGACAGTTCGAGGGGTCCAATAAGACCGAGGAGGTATCTAATTTGGAGTAAAAGAGCAGCCAACCAGAAACCAGGACTCTCGATAGAGCCAGATGACCAATGGAGGCACCGCTTGTAGTTTTGGAAATGGCATTATGGGCCATGGCGCCTTTTTGCACCACTGAGGGCCAGATTAAGTGACTGGCATGTGTAACCAGCCAATGGAATCGGGTAGCGCCTGAGCTGTAAGGATTGCCCCATGCTGTTAGGGGCAGATGCGCTGTGACTGTGGAAGAGCAGGGAGCTCGGAGTTCTGCGCCGTTGAGTGTTCGCACAGGAAGCGCGTGAAAGGTCTGAGGCGGCCGTTTTCTTTGCCAGCGCTCCACGTATTAAAATCCGCCAGCGTGCAGTCAGAAGAGGCTGTGTATAAACACAGCTACCTACCAGGCTTCACCTGAAGAGGACTGGAGAATCTGCTGAATCGCACTCGGTCTGTCAGGACGTTGAAGCTGCAGTGTAACGCCCGCAATTGCTGTGAGTTCGTTCGGGTCCTGGAAGCAGCTGCCTGGTATGGTACCCCTCTGTTGTTTTCCATATAAATGTGTGAGGAGGCCCTTGAAGTTCAGGCTCAGCCCTGCAAGCGGTGAAAGAGTGGTTCTCTGTTGAAGTTGTGAGTACTGCATCAGGGTAGCTCCCTGTTAAAGGTTACAAGCAAAAGCAAAAATCATCTTATGTTGCTGACTGTACAAATTGAGCTTGTTGGCTCCAGTTGATCTTCTCAGGAATTAAATGCTCGTTTGTGCCAGGGCCCCAACCAGCTGCATCGAGGAACTAGCCATTAGGGCTTGGGTACCCATAGACAGTAATTTATAGGTTAGGCCTGTGCACAGAGCCATAGGTAGATTTTCATATTCTGAAGTGGTAAGCTAATCAACCTGATTTCCCCCGGACCTTGTTATCTCCCCTTAAATAAATCAGATTACTTGTTCTGCAGAAGTACACTAGCTAGTCTGTGTATTAATGGTGAAGTATTGCCCAGTGAATGTGGTGTAACTGTGCCTTACTTTCCAGGGGGTCCCCGGAGTGAGCTGACTGGTTCGAGCTGGGGGGGTAAGTGTATATGGTAAGGACCACTGAAATTGAACTGTGTGGGCCACTAGTGGGAAGAAAGGGGGGTTGCAGCAACCCAGAGGGCTGTGACCGAGTCAACTTCGACTATTCTAACACCAACCTCTGAGTGGAGGCACCCGCCAACGGATCTGGGCCCCTCACCCTGCTACAGTTAGGGCAGGCAGGGATAGTAGCCCTTAGGGTAGCGCCCCCTGGGGTTACATATGTTTAAAACATAAAGAAAAGTTTATGTTCCTAAAAAGAATACTAAACTGATAAGCTATCGTAAGCGTTGCCTATCTTCTAAAATTTAAAAACATCTGCCTCATACAGTTCTAAATAGATTCTATAAAGTGAGCCACAGCAAATCAATATTAAATAAATCCAGAAGAAATATTTTTTTGTTTGTTTCTGGCTGTAGAATAATGAAGCCTAATCAACAGCTGTTTACAGTGCTCTGCCAGCTATTCACCCACTTTGGTACAAGGAAATATAGGCAGACAGAGTGGTGAATAATTGAGTTTTAGTAAAATGTTAAAGTGTTTCATGGTCATAATTTGTTCTGTAGGTACTGTACACTATTTTTAAAATCACATATTTAAAGATTAAATCTGGGGGTTATTGGGGCTGGCAGTATAATCTAGAGATAAGAGTAACAAACTGTGAATGAGCTGACAACATCTAGCAGACCGGGGTTTGATTCCCACAACCTCCACTTGCATACTGTGTGATTCTAAGCAAGTCACTTAACCTCCTCAGTGTTCCTGGGTCGTACCTGAAAACAGGCACTTGGGCCTAGTGGGCTTTACATGGTTACCAAAAAATGTAAAAAAAATACCAATATATATTTTTACTGCATCATACAGTAGTCAGGATATCCTGTAATTTACCTTTGTTTTACTCTGGCTGCAATGATTTTGTTTAGTTAAAGATAAATGTTAAGAAACATTTTGTGTTTTATAAGCTTGTTTTTAGACTTTAGTCAGGTTTTTATTGTAATCTTTGCATGTGAGCATCTAGAGGGTAGTTGCTAAGAGTGAGATCAATGTTAGCAACTAGCTTATTCAGGTTTAAAATTGGCAGGGCAATCATAAATCCTTAGTTGTTTGAATCAGAACTAGTCTGAATGAAAGTATGCTCACAAGGAATAACTTGCCCTGCCACTTACAAAAAGGCGTCATAGTTAGCACCCCATTTAAGTGAATGGGATCATTTTCACCTTTTCTCTCATTTTTTGTTTCAGTCAGTGTGGCAACAAAACGTTTTTTGATAGACTGCTTCAACACAATATAAATGTTAAGTGTTTAAGCATACTTATGCTTGGCCAGTGGATTTTGAAACCAAACAAGACAAGAATGCAAAAGAAATCAGTGTCACATAAAACCCTTGCACTGCATTGTTTCGTCGAAACCCAAGTCTGCATGCAAAATTGTCAATATATTTGAGAGTATTTTATTAAAAATGTTAATACTTTTTACACAGGTCAATATAAAAACTCAAACATTGCAAGAAATTACGGAACATGTCAGTTTTTGCGGAGAATGGTGAAAATTGCAGATTCCGCAAAAAAATTGCGGGCGCAATTTTCCAGTGGCCCTGCTGATGGCTCAGTCCATGAAGCAAAGAAACAACAAGAATTAGATGACACACTTGTGATTGAAAACAGGCTGCAGGGGAATACCCTGATTTGTACTCACAATACCCAAGCTGAGAACCGGATGGTGGATGTTCTTCTGGATTGTCAGAAACAGCAGGGCATGGAGACAAGGTCCTTGTGACTGGACCCCACTGCAGTTTATAGCAAACGGATTTAGTTCGAGACAAGGTGGGGTTTGCTTCCAGCTTCAACACACAGCACACAGCACAGGGGATTGGAAATAGCAATTCCCCACAAGCACTACGCACATTCATATGTAAAAGGAAAGTACTATACCAGGCAGGCTGCTCCTTGATCCCAATCGCAATTACTGCAAGATACCCGGGAGCACACACAGCAGCTTCAGTTCCTGACAGACCGAGCGCACTTCAGCAATTTCTCCAGTCTTCTACAGAGTGAGCCTGGTTTCCACACTTCTAGTGCTTCTTTCTCCTCACAACTTGGATTCAGTCCAAAACTGGCACTCACAAAGGCTGCAGACTGACACTCAGGGCCTCACACGGGCTTTCCGCATGAAACTATACACCGCAGAAGCACACAGCTCCTTCTCTACTCGCTGCCACAACTGATCTGATCTTTCCAGTCACAGAGCAGGACATTTCCTTTAGCTCCACACTATTCTGTTGGCTGATTCAGCTGTCACTCACAGTAAGACTCCCTCTGTTGGTAGAAAAAGGCACCAAGGTCAAAACTACATTTCCCAGAGTCACTGCCCATACAATCCCCTTGTGGCTGGCTCAAAATTAAGAGTCCAAGTTCTGATTCGTCCACAGGCTCCATTTTAGGAACCTCAACCCAGTTGGCCCAGCACAGTTTAGGTCCAAAATGGAGGGGTAACACACACACAGAGTCCCAGCTGCAAGAAAGGCAGGTTAGACAAACTGCATTTTACTTAACACTCTAACTGGTTTCAGGCAAACAGTTACATCTTTCATTTAGGCTCCTCTCGCTCTTAGCGACTGCAGAAGCAGACGTTCTCTGCAGCAGTAGGGATTAGAGCATTAAATACAGTCCCCCCCCCCATACAAACTAATGAAGTCTGCAAGCAGACAGCTCTTAAAGAGACAGTACTCGGAGGCTCAAATAGTACTCACTTGTAACCACATTTAAACAGCTCAGACGCCGAACACCGCCCAGACTTGGAGCATTCAGGCAAGCTCCTGGAAGACTTTTGGGAACCCCCATTTGCAGGGGGGGTTACACCTATACTCGGGGGGGGTGGTATTTAATCAAATCCTTCAGAAAGTCCTGGAGCTGGTCCACATCAAAGAACATAATGGGTGTTTCTCTCCAATTTGACATGACACTTTGCTGTCTCCATTAGCAAACAAGTCCCTCCAATCTCCAAGCCCTTGTTTGTAAAGGCTACAAGTTGTCTCTTCCTCTGTTGTGATGCAAAACACACATCAGAAAACCTTTTAAATGTGATATCTTTGTAGTCGATATCACCATGTAGGTGGGTTGCTGAGTTGTCACAAACCCCCAAACTGTTTTTTTTTTTTAAAGGAAACATGTGCTAAACTACCTTATGGACTAACCCACTGAGGTTCAGATACTCTTGAAAGATGGACTTTCTAGTAAAGTAGATGAGATATTGATGCTGCCCCTGCCTGTAGGCTAAATTCCTATCTGATGAACGTTTGTGCCTATTTGCGGATGACACCAAGCTCTGTGGGAGGGTGGACACAGCTGAAGGGATACATGACCTACAGGATGATCTGGAAAAGCTGGGGGAGGTGGTCTGGAATCTGGCAGCTTGGCTTCAATGCCAAGAAATGCAAAGTTATGCACATTTGAGCCAAGAATCCCAGGACAGAGTACTACCTGACTGGAGTCCAGGTATCTGCATTAGAGAAGAAGAAGGACCTGTGAGTGTAGATCACTAGTGAACTGAAGCACTCCACGCAGTGCAAGAAAGCAGCAGCAAGGACAAACAAGATGCTGGGATGCATAGCTAGGGGGATCAGTAGTAGGAGAGAGAGGAGGTTATACTACCCTTGTACTGGTCACTGGTGAGGCCACATGTAGAGTATGGAGTTCAGTACTGGTGCCCACACCTCAAAAAGCACATTTACCTGCTGGAGAAGGTCCAGAAGAGGATCAGCAGGGTAAGGCATATGAGGAGAGATTGAGGGCACTGAACATATACTCCCTGGAGGAAAGGAGAGAGAGAGAGAGAGAGAGAGGAGGGAGGGAGGGAGGGAGGGAGGAGGGGAGAGAGAACGAGAGAGAGAATGAGAATATGATTGGGCCCTTCAAGTACTTGAACAGGATAACTAAGGTGGATAAGGAGGGTCTCTTTAAGCTAAGTGGCAACCATAACATGAAGGAACACAGTCTTAAGCTGGAGGGGGGAAGGTTTAGGAGGGAGATCAGGAAGCATTTCTTCACAGTGAGGGTGGCTGACACTTGGGATGCACTGCCAGAAGAGGTGGTCTCATTGAAGACAGTGGGCAGCTTCAAGAGAGGCAGGGATAGGCATAAGGGAAAGGTAAGGATCATGGGTAGGGAGGATGGGAGGAGCAAGGGGGAGGGCAGGGACAGTAGCTCAAGCTGTAGACTCTGCAATACAAGCAGACTAGATAGACCAAATGGCCTTCTTTTGCAGGCTTCTTCATATGTTCGTATGTATGTTCATATGTTTGTTTTAAATAAATGAATCCAAGTTAGACTCTATACAAGTTGTGGACTTTACAGTTTGTGCCTAGAATGTGGTTGTATTAATCCCCTTGGCCTTGAAGCCCTGCATCCACAATCCTGGTGTTCAGCTACCTGGGAGGTCATCCCAAGCCCCAATCAAGTAAGTACCACTGTATAATAAATAGTTAGTTAGTTAGTTCAAAACTTTTACCAGCTTGTTTCCAGATGTGTCCTGGGAAGTAGGGGTATGCAAGATACTACAATAAAGAGAAAAAATAGATAGTACATTAACAGATATACATAAACAATAGTCACAAGCAATACAGTACATCAAAAGAAGCAAGCTACAATATGTTACAGATGTGCAGACTAATAAACAATGCAAGGTAAGACTGCAACAAGATGCTTACGGTAGATAACAATTGAGCTTAGACAGTCTAAAGCCTCTGAGTGGAGGGCACCCACGAATTTCTGAGGCTATGGATCAGGTAAATGTGGCCATTTTCTTGTGGTGAGTTTTCTGCTGTGGGGTCACTCCCTCCCCTCGAACACTATACCACCATACTCCTAGACACTGGAGAGCGGGGCTAAAACGTGGGGGCTTATCTGGGATTCTGGTTTTGGGGTGCCCATTGACATCTGGACTCACATAAATGCTAGCTAATAACATTGGTCTGGACTGTCTGCATTTGGGTGAGCAAAGAACCAGAGAGGCCATTGCCTGGCAGATTTTGCACCTTTCAAAGCCATTGGCACCTGTTGGTCTGGCTATGAGAGTGCACCTGTAGGGTCGTGGAGGGTATACTAATGCCCTCCTAGGGGACCCTCTGTGATCGGTCGTTGGGACTGGTTGCTGGGGAGCGGGAGCTGGAGTGGAAGGCTGGAGGTTGTAGCACGAGGAAAGTGATGTGTGAGCCTGAGCAAGCAGCAGTACTGTGAAGAGTTGTTAACTGTGGAAAGAGAAAATGACCAGGTATCAGCCGAAGTAACAATCCCTGCCTCCATGTTAAAATGATTTTGGGACCAAGAGGAAAAGATAACGATGACTGACGTGTGTGTAGTCTGCCAGTACAAGGGCCCTGATATCATGGAGCTGCCTGTTTGCCCAAGATGCTCCAGTGTCACTGCAAGTGTCCCTGCCTCATTCCAGATTGGGGATGTCCTAGATTCAATGCCTTTTGGATCAGGGACTACCAGCACAGAAGTGTGGGAAGAGAAAACCTCAGATCCTCGCAGCCAGGCCCAGGTGGAGAGTGTTACCAGAAGCTTGCCATGCTCATCTTCTGAGTCAGAACCTGTACTGCCTGTTGGTCGTGGGAGAGACTGTGGCCACAGGGTCTACATGTCTGAAAAGCTACTGCAGTCACCTGGTGGAAGTGCAAAGGAACTGGCACCATCAACAGAGAAATTGAGTACCCCCACGGTGGCAGGTAATGAGCAGCCTGATGTGGAGGTGGAGGAGGTGGTGGAGCAGAGTGACTCTTCAGACTCAGAAAACTCAGAGGATGGGCATGGTGCCAGTGCTGCCACTGAGGATATTGGCATCAGAGCAACTTGTGAAGATGATATTGAAAGGGACATCATGAAGCTATACAAAGCCGTGATTTTGTCGTTCAAGGATGAGACACTCGGGTTATCTGCTCATTGCCTTCAGCGGCAAGAGAAGCTAGACTGCCTCAGGCCTGCTGACTACAAGGTGAAGATCTATCATATTAGTATATGGCTCCCTGACAGTCAGGCCCCTTGCACCAGAATCCAATGCATCCCGGACTGGTCTCAGGCTGAGTGAATTGTGCGGAGAAAAGTAAAGTAAGAATACCCCAATCAAGTGCACCCATACCTCCCTGAATGATTATGGGATGTAACAGAGTAGAGACGTCAAAATTGGGTTTTCTGTGGGATGCCAGATAAGATGTATAAGAAGCATCGTTTGAGCGCCATCAGTACCACCATGGCACTCCAGACGGCCCAGAGTCATGCAAGAGCATTGTGCACCAAGCATATGTATGATGGACTTGTACTTTTCAAAACTTTTGCTCTAGTCCAAGACATTGAAGAAAAGAGGACCAAATACTACGTCATCAGTGTGGATTCCTTCAGGGATGAAGTTACCAAGCCAGATCCACATTACAACTATGTGAGACAGTAAGCGCCCACTTGCTCTTTGGGACTGTCTAAGGGACTTAAGATCCAGGTGCCTCCTCAATCTGATTATTGATACTGTGCCATTTACATGTTGGGCTGCATAGTGAACCACAAAAGGACACTTGCCATCAGATATTGGGTGAGACAACCCTTTTTCTTATTTTATAGTTGTTCTGCTTGTTGCAGGGTAAGGGTTACATATTTGTGAACTGTTTACAGAGAGAATGAAATGTCTGAACAATTATGCCTCAGCATGTGGTTATGCTTCAGCATACAATTGATTACATGTGGGACTGAGCTCATGGCTCAGAGACACTGAAAAAGTATGGACTTGGCATTACAGTGCGGGGCGGAGTAGAGTACCGATTTAGGTGGGATTTCTCTGTTTACATTGAATTGTTTTATTGTTCTTTAGTAACATGTAGCCCATACTTTGTGTAATAGTGGTGATTATCCTGTTTAACTGCTTGATTGCTGTTATGGTGGGTGGTTTTGTGGGGATGGTTTGGGTTGGCAGACCATGGCAGCAGCACAAATTTTAGCAGCTTCTGATATTTCAGTAGGTAGTTTAGGCTGGGATGCCACTGCTGTAGCTTAGGTAAGCTCTCCGTGGGCATGGTGGGTTGGATCGCCAGGGCAATGTAATGTGATAAGATGAGAGTAGAGCGTCCATGGGAAATGGGGTTTACTTGACTTATGGGTAATCCACCATCTTGGCAGTGTTGCCAGCAGTGTTGGATGGGGCTTGTGTAGAGGGAGTGTGCATACCTCCCTATGGGTGTCACTCTGGTAACTGGGCAAATTGCTCACCATGGTCGGTGAGCGTTTGTCAGGGAGGAAGTGTAAGCCCCCTTTGGGAGTTTACTAGACATTAAATGATTAACCCCACCACCACCACCAGGGACTGCCTGCGGGTCAGGAGGGCAAGGTAGGTGTGGGTGGTATGGAGAGATCAGGGGGACTGCGAGAGACGAGTAGGGAGAGAAGTGAGTGTGGCCAGGGTGGGAGCAATTGCCTGCCCCGGTCTGCGCGGCCTAGCTTTGAAGTGTGTCGTCGAGTACCAGTTTGTGGCAGGGACGTGGTGGCAGTGAGTAGCCCCAGCTCAGGGTCAGGTACGGGCTCTGTTTTGCCTTGGGATTAGAAGTGCCTGCAGTGACCTGCCAAATGTGCTACAGTGACACACTGAAAGTGCCCATAGTGACCTGCTAGACTCGACCAGCAGTGACTTGCTGAATGAGTGATTGTCAGTGTCTGCGAGATCCTCGAGAAGTTGAAAATGGTCCAGGGAGAATGGGGTGGAAGTGACTGGCGACTCTGGTGAATTGCAGCTAAGGGAACCAACCTAAGCTGAGCATCCCCATGCATGGAAGTTTTGGAGCCGTGAAGTACTCAGGAAGGGCTGAGAAATGTGCCCCCGCTGTAAAGTGCCCTCATTTTATGATGCAAGAAATGAGAGAGTGACAGTTTTAGGCAGAAGCTGCATTCAGGGTGTACCATGGTCTTATTCACCCTACCAATTGTGCTGCTGCCACTAAGAAGCTTGATTCAGCTCCAGGAATGATACATTTAGTGGGAGACCATATTGGTCACGTTTACCACGACGATTCTTGGTACTATTTGTGTCTGTGAACTTGTTGGTTGGCCCCCATTGAACCCCCAGCTCCAAGGAGTGATTGTTGTTACTTGTGCCCCCACAGCATGAAATGGAGTTTATTCTTTTAAATTTTGTGTGAACACTGGACTCTTTAATTAACTGTTGCCTGCCAGTTAATTAGCATTCCTTTTTAGTAGCCAGCAATTCCGAGTGGAGGGCACCCTCTGAGGTTCTGAGGCTACAGACCAGGTAAACACGGCCATTTTCTTGTGGTGAGTTTTCTGCTGTGTGGTCACCCCCTCCCCTCGGACACTCTACCATACCCCTAGACACTGGGGGGGGGTTACATGCTAATTATAGAATTTAGAACACAGATTCAAACTGCACTGTGGTTGTGCTCTTCCTGCTGTTCTAATGCCAGATTTATGTACCTCTGAAATGTAATGCACTTTGAAAAGCTATTTTTGTTCCTGCAATTGCCTTGTTACTCTGTAATGCTAAATATCCAATAGGACTTTATGTAACTAATTCGGGGTTGCTCCTGAAAAAGGGACCTTTGGGCCCAATGGGCTTACCCGATTAACAAAACTGAAATAAATAAATTGTTGCCATAGCCAGTGGAGCAGTGATCACTAAAACTAGCAAAATGGCTACTAACATGGCTACCAACATTTTGAAAAATCAAAACATAATAATAATAATAAATTTATTTTTAAAGTGCCTTTCTGCAACCAAGGCGCTGTACAGATTTGAGAACAGATAAAATCCAATAAAAACATAAAATTCACATACAGCAATTAGTTGAACAAATAACTATCTGGATATAATTACTCTTGCTAGGCAAGAAGCTATAAGTGGATCTTTAAGGCCCTCTTAAAACTCTCCACAGTCATGCACTCACGTATCTGACAAGGTAGAGAATTCCACAGGGTCGGGGCCGCATACATAAAAGCACGGGCCCCTGATGTTTTAAGACATATCCTGGGAATCTATAACAACCCCTCATCAGCTGAGCGGAGTGGTCATTGGGGGCAGTAAGGCAGCAGGAGCTCTTGCAGATAGCCTGGGCCCAGTCCGTGCAGGGCCTTAAAGGTCAGTAACCTGACCTTGAAGGTGCTCTGCCACTGAATTGGCAGCCAATGCAGTTCACGCGGTGTGATGTGACTCAAATGAGGAGTCCCCATCAATAACAGCACCGCAGCATTCTGCACTAGCTGCAAGCGGTGGATATCAACCCCCGGTAGTCCGAAGTAAAGGGAGTTGCAGTAGTCCAGGTGCGAGGTCACAAAGGCATGGATCAGCATTGGAAGGTCACCAGATGGAACAAGGTGCTTAATCCTGGCGATGTTCCTGAGATGGTAAAACGAGGACTTGATGACTGCAGACACCTGCGAACGCAGTGTCAACCCGTCATCAAAGACCACCCCCAAGTTTCGCACCCGTTCAGAGGAAGGCAGCTGGACATCACCGAGACAGAGTCCAGAAGGTTGTCCAGCCACCAGACCCTCTGTCCGGCAACCAGGATCCACCACCAACACCTCAGTCTTTTCAGAGTTCAGTTTCAACCAGCTGGATTTCATCCAGTCCTGGATTTCTGTGAAGCAGTTATTAAAGACCAAGCACGCACTATCCTGGTCAGGTGCAAAAGACAGGTAGAGCTGGGTATCATCGGCATAACAGTGAAACCTCAGCCCATACCGTCTTACAATGTCTCCGAGGGGCAGCATATACACCGTGAACAACATTGGGGACAACCCCAACCCCTGAGGGACCCAGACAACAGAAAACATGTAAAGCTAAAATGACTGCACAGAGGAAGATCAAGAGAAAGACGAAAGGCTAAACATTTACTTCTGCTCGGTCTTCAAGATAGAGGGTGGGGGAGACAGACCAGCATGCTGCAGTAAGCACCAGGTAGAGGGAGGAGTGGACACAACTCCATTTTCAGTGGAGAGGGGCCATAAGGGATTGAAAGTATTAAAGAAGAATAAGGTGTCGGCCCGGTGGTGCTGAGGGTTGAGGCACTGGATGCCACACCTCATGCCACGCCGGCGACCCGGGTTCAGAAACAGACTCAGGTTGCTCGGGGGTTGGCAGGGGTGAGGAAGGATCGAGCATCCATAGACAGCTCTCCTTCCTCGGGAAGGGGGGACAGTGCTGTAGACTGACACCCACCAGTGGCTGGGTGTCGGCACAGGTTTGCTCCAGAATGGGGTGGGGCCCACATCCAGGGTGTGAGGCTTCCTCTGTGGAGGCTGAGCCCAACCATTCATCCATTGCACCTTCGTGAGCCCAGGGGGAAAAAATTAAAATGGAACTGACAGGCTCCATGATGGCCCGGCTGCGCCTGTGCTGGTCCCCCAGAATCTGGATGCTGGCTTACCATGGGGTGGGGGGAGCTGATGCTCCTCTCCCCAGCCTTGTCACAGGGGGAGCAACCAATGGGGGATCTCCCAGGGGAAACCAAGTGTGGGAATGCTGGACCAGAGGGGTGAGCCCCTCCAAGGGAGGGGCCAGAGCCACCTGTCAGCCCCACCAATAAAAAAAATTGCCCTTTTAAATCCATACAATGTAGCTTTTGATTACCTGTACTGGAATGTTCAGGATAGAGTACAGGAAGGGCAGCTGACTGGTTTAAGTGGAATTCTGACACCACCCTAGGTAGGAACTTCCTATCAGTCCTAATGACTACCTTGTCCCCATGTAAAATTATGTAGTTTGGATCTGTATAGAGGCCTTGTAGTTCACTTACCCACCTCGCAGGTGTCGTGGCTATCAGAAAAACTATTTACCATTTGACATATTTTAAATCAGCAGTGGCCACAGTCTTAATAGGACCCTCCATTGGCTGAGCAAGAGAGATATTTAACTCACATGGAGGAACTGGGTCCCTTACAGGGGGATACAGATGACTGAGGCCCTTAAAGAACCTTTTAAAAACAGGTTGTGAGGTCAAAGACTTGTCTTTGCCTGCTGATGTGTAGGCTAACACAGCTGCCAAATATACCCTCAGGGTTGAAGGTCTCAGACCTAAAGACTGTAAGTGTACCAGACAGTCCAGAAGTGTAGGCAGCCCTACCTGCATTGGGATTATCTTCCTGGAGGTACACCAATATGAGAATCTCTTCCACTTAGAGGACTATGCTTTCCTAGTTGCTGGTTTTCTGGAAACCTTCAGCACCCTCAGCACTTCCTGTGACAGATTCAAACTAGAGAATTATAGCTCTTCAGAACCATGCTCTCAGACATAGAGTTCTGAGGTCTGGGAATGTTATTCTGCCCTGAGATAGTGTCAGCAGGTTGTATTTCTTCACACGTTGTATTTCAGCGGCAGTTTGTATTTCAGCGGCAGGTTGTATTTCGGCGGCAGGTTGATCGGAATCTCGTCGGACAGGGTCAGAAGCACTGAGTACCAAGCCTGGCTGGCGCAGTCTGGGACTGTCAGGATCATTGTTGCTGGCTCCCTTCTAAGCTTTATGCATACTCTCGGTATGCGTGGGAATGGTGGGAAGGCATACAGGAACTTCACTGCTCAGTCCAGAGCCTGGGCATCCTTTGGGACTGTGTCCCTTGCTGGTGGCCTGTAACAAAACTTTGGGAGCTGATTGTTCTCCCAAGAGGCAAACAGATTTATTTCTGGCGTACCCCATCTCCGTTTTCAAGATATTCCAACCGTAAACGCAGCAGGTGGTTTTCCTGCACCAGACCTGCAGTGGTGGTGATAGCCTTCTCGGCTACAGATTTTGATTGCTGTGACTCCGTGTCCACCAAGTCCAGTTTAGTTTGCATGATGGAGACCCTCGATGTGAAACCATCCACCTTTTTGTCTACTTCTTTCATAAAAGCTTCCAAATCCTTAACGGCTTTCAGCACTGCCATGTTCAAGGGTTCTCCTTCTGCCCCATGTGGCTGGCCTGACTATTGCATAATTTTGGGTCTCTCCATGTTACTCAGTTCCAAAAGCACAATAACCTCAATAACAGCTGCTCTTTTGGGAAAATCGGAGGTGAGGAAAACAATACTGAATTCTGTTGCAAGTGTAATAGCTGATGAATAGCCCATATAACAAAATATACTGCAGCAGTCGAGAGCTCCTGTGAGAGACATCCAACCCTGTCGGCTGCTAGCCAACCCCCTCTGGCAATCAGATTTGAAACCCTTTCCTGTGTAAGGAAAGCCTTCCCCTGCAGGTTATTCAGCGCTGCACCCATGAAATCCAGCATCCACACTTGTTCTGTCTGAGACTTCTGCAGATTTATCAGGAATCCTAGGCCCTCTAAACTGCTTCTCACATGCTGTATGGAGCACCTTACCTCTTGTTCTGTTTTCCCTGAGACTAGTCACTTATCTAGGTAGGGACCACCATACTTTGTTTTCTTAAGTGAGCTGCCACCATGGCTAGGCACTTTGCAAATACCCTTGGTGCTAAGATGAGACTTGAGAGAAGGGCTGCAAACTGATACTGGCAGTTTTACAGTCTGAACCAGAGATATTTTCTGTGGCTGTGTCTGACTGGAATGTGGAAATAGGCGTCTTTCAGATCGTGGGACCCTAACCAGTCTCTTGACAGTAGAAATGAAATGTCATCACTGTGCCTGGTGTGGCCATCTTGAACTTTTTCTGATAAACTTGTTCAGGTATCTTAAGCCTAAAATGGGTTGTTACTCCCCATTTTTCAATTCAAAGGAAAAAGCTGCTCACTCCCCAGGTGGTGCCTCTGATAGTAAAGTCAGTATTCAAAGGAAAGCCATGGCACTCAGCACTTCCTAGAAAGGATGATGCTGCTTCACGTAAATAAAACTATCCATTTTTGGGGGGGGGGGTGTCATGAAGTACCTTGAAAACAAGCCCTTGCCCCACTGTGGAGTAGGGACCTTTTCTACTGCTTTTGCCTGTAGTACAGATGAAGCCACTTAAATGGGACGTGGTTAATAGGGACAATCGGGAAATTGGGATGTTTCCATGGGGAACTGATCAGCACACCATTGTTTTCAATGCAAGCACATCACAGTTAATTGGGATGGTCAGTTTGGGTAATGGGGCAGTTTTTAAGCCTGGGCACAACTGAAGTGCAGCTGTAATTTGCAGTAAGTTGCAGAATGGAGACCAAACAAAACAAACTCCCTCTCTCTAGAAGAGAGTTAAGGTGGTGGAAGCTCTCCAGGGCTCAAAGACCTCGCTTTCGCATGTCACCAAGGTTTTTGGCATATCCAGAAGCCAAGAGGGGTGGATAAGCCAGAATCAGGACATCATCCTCGCTGAATGGCAGTCCAATGGAAACCCCCCAGCAAAAGAGAAAGCACGAGGAGAAAGATTGTGAGGTGGAGGATACACATCTGTCAGGGTTTAAAAATGCTGTGAGCCAAGGAGCTCGTCTGTAAGGTCCGCTCCTCAAAATGAGCTAGCCATTCACTTGGAGCATGACATTTTTGAAGCTACTGGTGGCTGGCTGTCCTGATGAATGCAGTGGCACAGAATTGTCTGCAAAAAGGAGCAAGGAGGGAGGTTAGATGCAGACACTGATGCTGCTGTGGCCTGAGTGGGACCAGTTTTGCCTACACTTCTCCGTGAGTAGACTCTTGACAATGTGTAAATGCAAATGAGACAGGGCTCTTCTAAAGGGGCTCCCAGATCATGGACACACCCACACACACAAAGATGTGTATTTGTTGGGGGGTAAAAAAGCAAAGGACTATGTGTCTCTGCTGTGTTGTGCCAATATGAGTGGCACAGACAAACATCCACTCCTGGTCATTGGAAAAAGCAAACCCCCATGCTGTCTCCCCAAGGACTTAAAAACTCTGCCTGTCACTTAGCAAAGCTCCTCAAATGCCTGGATGACAGGCTGGATTTTTGCTGAATGGCTGTCCTCGTGGGAGCTGAAATGGAGGTGGTGACACATCCATTTTTTTTGGCACCGCCCCGTGCACCCTTGATCAGCCTCTCCTTCGGGTCACCTAGGTGCACCCCACTGTCTCTCCCCCCCACTGCCAACCGCTGCCCCATACTGCAACCCCCGGGGGAACCCGACATATCCCTTTGTTGGACAGGTCCCACCCTTCCAAGGAGAAAGTGATGGTAGGTGCATCCAATTGACCCTGGTGCTGCTGGAGTCAGTCCAGGCTATCCAGGGCTTCATGGCAGTGGGGGACCAGTGACCATCATCCAGTCGATCAGGGGGCATTTTCCCTGGTTTTCTTTGGGAGCGTGATGTGTCACATGACATCAAGGTGTAAGCCGATGTCCATCATGCTCCTTCCCGCAGCAATGCTCGACGTGCTGCCATGCCCCCGTCCTCCACTAGGGGCCAGCAAACACCAGGCCGCATACATGCCTCCCTCCCAGGAGAAGGCAAGTAGTTGCGGGGTGCTTAAGCCATGTTCCCCTGTCCAGCCCTCTGATACCCGGGTCCGTTCCCGAACCTGGGTCATTGGCGTCGCAGGCGGAAATCCAACCGCTGCACCAGTGAGCCAGCCTGGCAACACATCCTTTTGTTCCTGAACAATTGCTCAGTTCATCCACCTGAGCTTGTGGGCAAGTTTCCCCATATAAAAATTATTTTCCTAACCCCCCCCCCAACACTACAAGTCTGATTCAGTCGATGGATAGGGGCATTATATGTAACCTCAAGGGTCACTATCAATCACTATCGGCAACATGAATTGTGGGGGTCATTGATGAGGGCGTCTCAGGCATCTATGATCATGAAAGCAGTGACACTGCTAGGTACCATTTACATGGTGGCAAAGGCTTGGGACACTGTGAAGCAGTCCACAGTTGTGAACTGCTTCAAAAAGGGGTTTAGCACTGAACTTCCTGACGATACTTCAGGAACCCTATCAGCGCTTGAGGATATCATGACACCAGAATTCATTTCAGTAGCCAGATTCGCAGAGTTCGTAGACCTTGACTGCGACATTACCATGGACTCTGTGCTGACTGACAAGGAGATACGTGCTTCTAAAGGGGCTACCTAGATCATGGACACACACTCAAAGATGTGGATTTGCTGGGTGGTTAAAAGCAAAGGACCATGTATCACTGCTGTTCTGTGCAACGTGAGTGGCACAGACAAATATCCACTCCTAGTTATTGGAAAAAGCAAACCCCCACGTTGTCTCCCCAAGGACTTAAAAACTGTGCCTGTCACTTACCAAAACTCCTCAAATGCCTGGATGACAGGCTGGATTTTCACTGAATGGCTGTCCTCATGGGAGTGGGAGCTGAAACAGAGGTGGCGATACATCCATTTGTTCCTGGACAATTGCTCAGTTCATCCACCTGAGCTTGGGGCAAGTTCCTCCATATAAAAATAATTTTCCTACCCTCCCCAACACCACAAGCCTGATTCAGCCAATGGATATGGGCGTTATACATAACCTCAAGGGTCACTACCGATCATTAATGGCAACATAAATTGTGAGGGTCATTGATGAGGGCGGCAATGCTCAGGCATCTGCGATTGTGAAAGCAGTGACACTGCTAGATGCCATTTACATGGTGGCAAAGGCTTGGGACACCGTGAAGCAGTCTACAATTGCAAACTTCTTCAAAAAGGGGTTTAGAACCAAACTTCCTGATGATCCCTCAGCAAGCACCCTATCAGCGCTTGAGGATGTCATGACACCAGAATTCATGTCAGCAGCCAAGTTTGCAGACTTCGTAGACCTTGACCGCGAGGTTCCCACAGATGGTGTTCTGACTGATGAGGAGATATGCACATCAGTAAAACAGGCAAAGGAGGAACATGATGAGGATTTAACCCCATAAGAAGAGGATCCACCACTTGAGCTCGTGAGCATCAGGGAGGCATGATCCCATTTGTATTCCCTTATGTCTTGGTGCCAACAAAACAGACAGATGAAAGAGTGGAGCTAGTATGCTGCAATCAATTGAAGTGACTGTAACCTGTAAGATCTGCCCTACTCTCGTCAGTGCAGAATACATGTTTTTTTTAAACTATGAAAATGTTCTACAATGAATATGATTTATGTTTTTAAACCATTTTTAACCAGTGATTTCTTTATCTTTTTTGGCATGAGTGTATAAATAAAGAGTTTCGGCACAAAAGCACCGTCTGCAGTCATTGCTGTTACTTAGGAGAGTTTTAATTTTGGCACCATTTTCGTCCTTTTGTTAGACACGATGGCCACTTAATAGGGACGAAATGCATTGCACGAGGCCATCCCTATTAAGCAGCTTCATCTGTATTTTCTTTACTTCCAATTCAAGCAGAATTCTGTTGGTTGGTAAACTGGAATATTTTCTGATCTCTGCACTTTTGGAAACCTTTTGAATTGCAGGGACAATCCCTGACCCACTATTTCCAGGACCCACTTGTTTGTTGTAATTTTTACCTATTCTGGAAAGTAGTGGGTCAGCCTTCTCCCCACTGGCAATGGTTGGTTGGTTGGCAACCTGGGTAGAATTGTCAGGGGTTTTGTTTTGGCTGTGGCGTAGGGGCTGGTGCCACAGCACACCTGAATCCCCTCCTGTTTCTGCCTCTGTAGTTACCTCTTTGAGATTAGTACTCATAGGCAGTAGAGAGTCTTGGATAGTAACCCCTGCCCCACCTCCCCTTGCATAAGGCTTATAGGAAGTGGAGGCCCTTTCTTTCTCAGTGGAATTCTTAAAAGTGGACTTGTAATCATCTGTTTTTTTCATGTATGCCTCTTTTGTCACCAGATAGGGAAATTCCTTCAAAGGGGAAATCAACGACCTTAGACCGAGTGCCCCTGGATAAGGATGGTAGCCCTTAACCAGGCAAACCTCCTCAATGCCACTGCATGAGCCAAGAATCATCAAAAAGAGTCATTAGAGTCTACAGCCATGTGGGACTGGTATTTAGTGGAAGCCAGATCTTGTGTTATTTCACCGTCCTCCTTATCACTCAGTGCCAGCACTGCATTCCACGAGGCTTTCTGGTACTGGGCTGTATATGCCAACTAAGCTGCCTGCTGCAGGAGTAGGGAAGCTGTTGTGTACACTTTTTTGCCATAGTATCCAATTTCCTAGAATCCTTTTTTCAGGAGGCAGTGTGGAAAGAGCACCTTGACCTTCTCACAAGCAACTGCCTGTACCCCTCCTTCATGATTAGGGTGCGCATACAGGTATTCCACCCTCAACCTGGCACTTTTTCTCCCAACTTTTTATCAATGCTAGCAGCTGGATTAGACACACTGATGTGATTTTCAAAGTAACTTTGGAGTGACTTGTGGATGAGGACTAGCAGTCTCCTTGTGGGGACTAGCTGTTGCACCTGGGTTATGCCACTATTACCCCACATACTGTATGCCTTGCACTATATCTCTGGTCTATTATACTGTGATACTGCTATTTTGCACTAATATATAGATATGGACACCGATCATATAAGCATGGGTGCTAGGAATGTGCTTTGCTGCTAATATATGCTAATGTACTATGGGTGGTTCATTTATACCTCATTATATTACAATTATCTAGATTATGTTTGTCTTTCATATATCTTCCATATATAATTGACCTAATCACTGCTTAGATGTCTCTGAGGGATCATTAGTGATTATTATGTACTTATATTCTCATGTAATTATATGTAGTGGTACCTGAGGACTGGAAGAGGGCGGATGTGATTCCCCTTCACAAAAGTGGGAGCAAGACAGAGGCAGGAAACTACAGACCTGTCAGTTTGACCTCAGTGGTAGGGAAAATGATGGAATCACTTCTGAAGGAAAGAATTGTTGAGTACCTAGAGGCCAGTGGGGCACAGGACCCAAGGCAGCATGGATTCACAGCGGGAAGGTCATGTCAGACAAATCTAATTGATTTCTTTGACTGGGTGACCAAAGCAGTAGACCAAGGAGGGGCTGTGGACATAGTCTACCTAGACTTTAGCAAGGCATTTGACACAGTCCCGCACAAAAGATTAATAAACAAATTAGCCAGCCTGGGAGTGGGTCCTAGGGTGGTGGCCTGGATAAAACACTGGTTGGACAACAGGACACAGCGGGTAATAGTAAATGGAGTCCACAGTGAAGAAAGGAGGGTTACTAGTGGGGTACCGCAGGGTTCAGTACTGGGTCCGGTCCTTTTTAATGTCTTTGTAAGTGACATTGCAGAGGGACTGGAAGGGAAAGTATGTCTCTTTGCAGATGACACAAAGATCTGCAACAGGGTTGATACACAAGGTGGGGTGGAAAGGATGAAAAGGGACTTGACAAGGTTGGAGGAATGGTCAAATGTATGGCAGCTTAGATTCAGTGCAAAGAAGTACAAAGTAATGCACCTGGGAAACAACAACCCAGGGGAAGAGTACACAATGGGGGGTGAGATACTGACAACAACAAAAATGGAAAGGGACCTGGGGGTAGTCATATCAGATGACCTAAAGGTGGGCCAGCAATGTGAGAAGGCAGTAAGGAGGGCTGGGGCATACTGGGATACATAGGGAGAGGCATCACCAGTAGAAAACAGGAAGTTGTTGGTCCTCTGTACAGACTGTTGGTAAGACCACATCTGGAGTACTGTGTACGGTTCTGGAGACCCCATCTCTGCAAAGACATAGACAGGGTGGAGGCTGTCCAGAGGAGGGCAACCAAAATGATGCAGGGTCTGCATCAGAAGACATATGAAGAAAGACTAAAGGAACTAAAGATGTATAGCCTCGAGGAAAGGAGGGAGAGGCGGGACATGATAGAAACTTTCAAATACCTCAAGGGAATCAACAAAGTCCAAGAGGGTAGCATCTTTCAGAAAAAGAGATGTGCAAAAACAAGGGGACACAATTTGAAGATAGAGGGGGGACGGCTCAGAGGTAATGTGAGGAAGTATTTCTTCACAGAGAGGGTTGTGGATACATGGAACAGCCTTCCTGAGGAGGTCGTAGAGTCAAAAACAGTGGGGGAATTCAAGAATGCATGGGATAGACATAAGGCAATTCTAGTGGGGGGTAGAAGGAAGTAGGCTGTTGGTTAACTAGGATCTGCAGCTTATCCGTTAGGTAGGGAAATGGGCAGACTACGTGGGTCAAGCGGCCCTTATCTGTCGTCAAATTCTATGTTTCTATACAGTGTGTGTATTACACTGAGGCACATATGCCATGTGTAACAGAGCTTTGTAAGCCATTTTCTATGTTCTGCTGACAAGAGACAGATTCCTTGTTTAGTCTCTCATCTAAGCATATGTAGATTGGAAGAGTCAGCGTTCACTTTGTCTAAGGTTTATGCAACAGAAGCATTATTTCTTACACTTATTAGTAATTCTGTCTCCTAAGTATTTATCCAATAGAGAATGTATGTGTAACACTGTTTATAGTGCAGAACCAATACATAAGGTTCCGCATATCTCTGATTTTAGACCTTATCTTACTATAATTAGCACTGTATGCCAGTTCTGCTCTCTAGAAGATTTGTACTTACTTCTTTAGACTGGCAAGTCACCCTTTTATCTGTGATTTACTATCACATGCTTGGCATGAGTATAATAAATACTTTATTTATAACTGCTTGTGAGTGTTATCTCTGGCTAACATTGTAGACATAGAACAAATCTGATTTATTGTCTTAGCAGTTAGTCTTCTAACTGACATAGCCCTACCATATCCATGACCTCCCCATTTCATGAGAGGAGGATATCAAGTGTGTTCACCATCTGTTTGACAAATGTGGAGTAAGAAGTGTAATCCTCGAAGGACCTTGAAGGGGAACCAAACTCCTGGTCAGGTGAGCCATCAGGTACTATGGGTTCACCTTCCTCCTTCTGTTTGTAATGCACATCCCCCTCCTCTTCGGGCACGTGGTCTAGAAACAGAGCCTGGGAAGGGGGGCAGGCACATTAAACAAATTTCCCATAGCCTGGAAGGCTTGGAAAAACTGCCATACCTAAGTCATGTCTTCTGTTGAGGGCATTTGTTTCTGATCCACTGTCTGCTCCTTTTCCTTTGCAGGAGGAGTGGCATGGACATGTTTTTCTCTTAGTATTTTCTTAGCAGGCACTAGTTTCAGTATCTGCCCTGAGGCTCTTTTACTTGTATTTTTACCATTACTGGGATCAGGGTTCCCTCTTTCAAACACCCTGCTGTCTTTACCATCTTCACTGTGCTTATCAGATGGTTCAGCAGCGTCACCTTTTTTGCCTGTTCCCTTTGACAGGGACTGCTGCTTATGACGAGACAACCCTTCTGATGCATGCTTTCCACCATCATTAGAAATGATGAGCCTTCATTGTGCTTTGGTGACATGGAGACAGACTGAGGCAAAAATTCTTACAAAGTTCACAATTAAAAATCGCAATCTGGATCCAGCAACTTTGGCAGCACGCCTTTGCCACGAGCTGAAAGCAATTTGTACAAGTTTTAAAACCTGTGGGTCCTGTTCTCCTTTTAGATCTATCAGTTATGCCAAACACTGATAAGACCAGCAGTCACAGACACATTAAAAAAATATCTTTTTATCCAAGAACATGTAAAAACTGGTTAAAAGTGAGTAAAATACAGATACAAACAATTTTAATTTTTTTGTCAAAACACGGTTTTTCCCTTCAGACAAGAACTGCATACCTGAAATGTGTAAAAAAAAAAAAATTTTAAAATGAATAAAATATAAATGGTTTAAAGTTTTCAGTCAAAACACTGTTGGTTCCCCTCAGGCAGGCACTACATTATAAAATGGCCTTCTCTGGTTCCAGGGGACTGATCGGTAACCAGAGAAACTGAAAAATTATTAGCATATTAAATAAACACCCTAACTAGCGCAGAGTTATTGAAAACTAACAGTAAAATAACAAACGATGATATAAAAACGAGAAGAACAGAACACTGGCACTGACTTCGGGGCGACTGCCATCTTCAGCAGAGAAACAAATCTGATATTAGAACAGCAGGGGAAGCATGACGACAATGCAGAGTTTGAACTTGTGTTCTAAATTCTATGAGTTGCATAAAGTTCTATCTCCGGGGAAGCACACTCCTGTGGACTTATGCCATTTGTAAGGCATCTCATTCGTGGATTCCTGTTGTTTGAAAAACAACATTATGCCTTAAAAAACATAAATAAAAAGACATAAAATGTAAGGCATTATGTTAGCCTGGTGGCTCAACAGTAGCATTTCCACCTGCCCTCCGGCGATGCGGGTTCAGGAGTAGACTCAGTTACATCGGGATTGGCCAGGGGAAGAGTCCCATGGACTGCTCTCCTCTCCTGGGGGGAGTCTGGCCCCACTGCTCACAAACTGCCACTACAGCAAGGCTTGGTGGTAGGGCAGCAGGAGTGACACAAACATGGGGCAGCTGTCAGATGTGTGGCACGTGCATGTCTCCACACATGTGTGCTAATGTCATTGCACAGCAAGCAGCCTGGGAGAGAAACAGCAGGGTGGAAAACCCAATCAAATGGGATGACAGCTCGGCTCACAGCAGGCCCTGAACCCACTGGTGAGGCGCCTCCTCTAGAGCAAATCTTTTTTTTTTGTATTATTTGTTTATGCTCCTCCACCATGTCTCAGACAGCCTTTCCTTCGGGCCGTCCAGGGACTAATCTCGTCCCCGGCAACCCCCATCACCAACTGCCACCCCATATTGCAGCCCCCCCAAGGTAACCCAACAGATCCCTTCATCAGTAAGATCCTCTCCTTCCAGAGAGAATGAGCCTTGCGGCCTTACCTGCTTGCCCCTGGGTGCTGTTGAGATCAGTTCCGGCTATCCAGGGCTCTGTGGCAGCGAAGATCCGGGCGGCCATCATCCAGGTGGCCGAGATGCCATTTTCCTGGTTTTCTCTGCCCCGCCCCTTCAAGTTCTCGGTCTTGTGTGGGTGGTGTCCTCAGGCGAGGGTATGCAGGGAGCAGGTTGAGGCCTCACATCCCCCAAGCATGAGCCCAATCTGCCCGAAGGTGCCAAGGCAGACCCTACCGCCCCAGGAGGGAAGCGTTCAATGGATGCTTGTGCATCCCCTCCCTGCCGGTCTCTGCTCCTGGTACCTGGGCTTAGGGCGCAAACCCGAGTCACCAGTGTGCCAAGTGAACCCCTTCACTCGGTGCCACAGAGCCGGCCCCAGAGCAGTTTTGATTGTGCTCCAAAGGGGCCTGGCCAGCCACGATGGCCCCATCATTGTGGGAGGTAATTCATTCAGGAATTCTGGAGGAGAGATAAACCCTAGAGATGGTGGGGTGACAAAGTTGGGTGGATCAATATCTGGTGAAGACAGTGTGGATTTTACCGCGGGGTACAAAACCGTGCAGTGAAAATAGCAGCTGTGAAAACAGCTACAGCAAACCTGTAGCATGGAGATAACAGTGCTATTCCTGTAGTTGTTTTCACCTTCCAAATGCCTACCTGGAGGTGTGCTGTCACCATGGCTTGGCAGATACAGCAACAGGCTGTGCATGGCTACAGTGCCTACGGCCATCAGGAATTCGGTTCTCACCTCACCGCACTTTTTTTTTTTCCTTAGTTGCCGTGCGGTCGTTGTCCCCCTTGCCTTACCACCTGCCATATTATATCCCCCCTCCTCACCAAGGTGTTGGGTCCCCCCAACTTATCCCCTTGTCCTCTTTCTACCTCTCCCACCCGAGTGGAGTGCACCACAGAGTTCCTCCACTGACTCTGCCCATCCCGATTATGTTCATTCCCCCGCATGTGTCTCCCCTCGGAGGATGGTGTGGGGGTCATAGCCCCTCGCAAAAAATTACTTTTTGCAGGAGATGTTGTGACTACTATTGTGTCCATGCTGTTTTTTGCTGCACTATTCCGTCTGCACAGTTATTACAGTAAACTAAGTGGATCAAAGCTCAATATTGGATGATCGCAGCATGGAGGATTAAAAACCATTAAGAAAATAGGTAAGGCATTACATTGCCATTCACAATGTTTTCCATCCATGAATGGGTATTTGTTTTCTTTTTTATATTTCTAATTTTTTTTTTTTAATGTAAGCCCTAGGCAGCGCTATACCAAGGGCTACTACCCCTGCCTTGCTGGCCTAAACAAGGTTAAGGGGCCTGAGTTCCCAAAATTAACTTTAAACTGGTTCTTACCAAACACAGTACATTGTGCAGTGCCTCCACCCAGAGCTTAGCTTTAAGTGGGCTAAAATAAAACCTGGTACAACCCTCTGGGATGTTGTACCCACCCACATTACCACAAAGCCACCCCAGACATGATCCAACAGACAAAACCCCACATTTTAACACGTTTGCATTTAATGACTTACTACTAATAATATGCTCTCAGCACAGGTATCTGCAAAAAGAAACAACAAAAAGTTTATTCACATTGGGAGGGTTAGGAAGGGCGAAAAGGAGTGGAGGCTATGCTATTTACAAAATTAACATTTAGTTTGGTGTTACATGAAACATTTTACATTTTAAAGCAGTTGAAAATCACAGTAGCTACAAACCAGTCTTTGATATAATTACGTTTTGTCTATCTAGCTGGCTAGCTGCAATTATGACAAAAGATTCTACATAAATGCCTGCACTGTTACCAGGTCCCATTTAGTGCAAGACCCTGCAATCCCACTCAACCTGGGTACCCAGTAAATACAGTCCCAAAATGGTGCAGGCCTTATGAACTGTGCAGCTGTACATTGGCCGGCATAAAGTGGATTGGGGCCCTTACAAGATTTAAAGATATTAAGTATAGGGTTGCATCCTTGCTTAGGGTACGACAGCTGGCAGTATTTACCAAAACTGAACTATTTACAGACCCCAATAATGGTGGTACAGGGAGGGCCCTGCATTACTTACAGTAGACGTTTTGTCAGGTTTAGGCAAATCAGGATTAAGTGCTTCAGCAGGCGGGCTTTGTCCCTGAAGGCAAGAATGCTGGCAAAGCTGGCAGCCAGCCTCCGAACAGTGACTGTAAAGGTCCTACTGGCTTTTGCAGATGGAGAACAGCACTTTAACTTTCGAAGACTGAGACCCTCTTCTAGGCTGAGAACACGTTCGGTATGAACAGACCGGTTAGATTACATTCAGCACATTTAACCATTTAGCACATTTATAGACTTAGAATTAACACAGTTATGCATTCAGCACATTTATCCGTCCCTAGGACTACGTTCATCTTCCTTGCTGGGTAGAGCCAGAGCTTAATACACAACTTTCATTACCACAATAGACTGAACTTAAGGCTAGGCTCGTTACCATTTAAGAAGCTTGAAACTTGACCGGGCTTGTGGCAAGGCCCACTGCCATTTTCCAGAGTTTGCTGGCTAGCAACAGATGCTGCAGTCTCTTTCGACACAAACACTTGCTCTTAGCAATAACGGTTTATAGTAGCTCCCTGGGCTCTTTCAATACAAACTTGCACTTGGCAGCAAACTGTTTCTGTAACTCTCTAAGCTGAAATACAACATGCAGTCCCTTGTGGCTCTTTGCTGGCTACTTGCAGCTCCCACAGACAAAATACTGGACTTCCCAGGCAAAGAGTACTCTCCTTCAAGTCCTGCAGGCACTTAGCAATTCAGACACATTTGTATATAATAACTGGACCCTTTCTGGTCACTTGGAAGATGTCCACCCTGTTTGTCTGTCTGTCTGCACCCTGTCTTTACATCAATGCTGTCACAACCAGTTCTATATGGGCTTCACTACCCATGTAAGCTTCTCTTTAAGTTGCACTTGGCAGATGCAATTTTACTCACTCAGGTATCTTTGCAGGAATGGTTTTCCTTCAACTGAGTTCCTGAAGACATCAGCACTCTCACTGCTGAGGTAGGTTCAGCCCTCTCACGGCTGATTTGGCATCAGGTTACTGGACCCAAGTTTTTCCTAAACGTGGAAAGGCCTGAGCTAGCTCCTGGAGGACATTCTCTGGCAACCCCCAGGCTTGTGATTTTTTCTTCATGCTACCACTTATTTCCCCTTTGGCAGAGGAGAAGTCCCTCTCCCCCGTGGAGGGGCTTGCACTGGATCACTAGGCCCATTTTGCTTTGCTGAGGGTCTGAGCCCCCACCCCTGTAGGGGACTCCTGCTCGAAATGCTCGCACAGCCAGAAACCACTGTCTTTTATGGGCTCCTCTGAGGCTTCCTATTGGTTGAAGCTATCAGCTGCTTCTACTATGATTGGCTGAAATGCTTGTCAATCACCATAATGACTTATTCATTAACCTCCTTTGATGCACTACCAGTGGATTTTACTGGGTCATTTGAGAGTGTTGACATGTGAGGGGGTCCCAGCACAGGCTACAGGATCCTTCTGCTATACCGCCCACCGGGTGGGGAGAAGGAGTTCCTGTGGGAGGTCAGCGACTTCATTGCCAGCCTGGTGTTGGAATCCCCCAGATGGTTAATTCTGAGGGATTTCAACACCTGGGTCGACGATGGACTTTCGTCCTTTGTACATGACCTCCTGCAGCATATGGAAGCTCTGGGCCTGTCACAAGTTGTCACCTCAGCGACCCACTCGCACAGCCACACATTGGACCAGGGGTTCCATGTCTTTTCAGCGCAAAACTTTTCGTCACGGTTAATTTCCGCGTGGTAATAAGAGCGCAATACATTGCAGCGCATAGAGTCTACAGCATGTGGCAGTTCAGCGTATTCGCTGTTCTGTTGTGCAGCTGGAGTTTGTAAGCCAGGATCTTTCATGACTTATACCAATCCGTATAATGCAAAAGTGCAGTGCAGATGAGATGGTCACTTACTGAATGGTCTAAATGTAAACCATGTTTCTCCTGCTCCCAGTCCCTCTACGCTGCACTACTGAAACTTGACCAAAGGTATTGGTCACAAAATATGCATCTCTTGTCAACAGAAAGGAAGAAGTGTGTGTGTGTGGGGGGTTGCAGATACAGAGTGATTTGTGTCCCAATAGCACTATTATTGAGCGGGGGTTATTTCTGCTGGTAAAATTCACTTTAAAGGTAAATTCTGAACTGTGCTGGTCTGCCAAAACCGACTGCAATCACATGAGTGACGTGCATGTTGCCAGGATGTGGGTTTAAAATCCTGCTTCAGACCCACTCCTCAGCAGCAGCTTTTCAAATAGAATCCCAGACCCACTACTCCACTGTTACTTTCGACAACAATAGATGATGTGAAAGTCAAAGGTAAATGTTCTTGTAACCCCTAGATGGCGCTATCCCAGGGGCTACTACCCCTGCCTGATTTGCCACTAACAGGTTGAGGGGCCTGGATCCAATGGCGGGTGCCTCCACCCAGAGGTCAGGGTTTGCAATAGTTAAACTAACTTGGTCACAGCCCTCTGGGACACTGCAACCCCCCTTTCTTCCCACTAGTGGCCCACACAATATATCAGAATTACCTTCACAGTATACACTTACCCCCAGGTCTGGTTCCAGCACTGGGACCTCCTGTGAAATGAGATACAGTGCAACAATCACAGTACAGTACTTTAACATAGACAAATACCTCAGGCAGTATAACTTTGCTGAAACAAGCAGCTCTGATTTATTTAGGGGGATATAACAAGGACAGGGGGAAATCAGGTTAATTAGCTTATCACTCTAATAATCTACCTATGGCTCTGTGCACAGGCCTATCCCTATCAGTTACTGTCCCTGGGTACCCAAGCCCTAGTGGCTAGTCCAAACCGTGGCAGCTGGTAGGGGCCCTTTCACACAGAGAAAGGAGAATTAAACAGTCAGCAGTACAGTAATTCCATTTGGATTTAATGTGGCAATTCAACAAGGAGCGACCCTGAATTAGTACTCCACGACCTCCAAATAAGATAGGGTCCTTCAATGTCAGCAGGGCTCACTTGAGGTACACAAACCTCTTCACACATCCATATAAAAGAAAGCACTATACCAGGCAGGCTGCATCTGTATCCCGATCGCAATTACTGCACAATACCGGGAGAACACACAGCAGATTCAGTTCCTGACAGACCAAGTGCAATTTTCAGCAATTCCTCCAGTCTTCTACAGGGTGAGCCTGGTTTCTACTCTTCAGATATCCTTTGATTCTCTTCACAGGACAGATTCAGTCCTAACAAGCTGTTACACAAGCTGCAGACCGGAACTCTGGGCCTTACACACGTTTTTTGACTAAAACTGCACACTGAAAAAGCACAGGGCTCCTTCCTTCTTCACTGCCAAAGCTCAACTGAAACTCCAACCGACAAAACCGGGCACTTCCTTTGAGTTCCTCCCAGTTCTTGACTGGATTGGCTGTCACTCACAATAGACTGCTGCTGTTGGTCCAAAAAGGCACTGAAGTCTAAACTACATCTCCCAGAGTCACTGCCCATACAATCCTCTTGTGGCTGGCTCAGATTATGAGTCCAAGTTCTGATTCGTCCAAGGCACCATTTTAGAGCTAGCTTACCCAACACTGATTGGTCCAGTTCAGCAGTTCAAAACTAGAATGGGGAACTAGCAGACACAGTTCTGACTGCAAAGAAAGCAGGTTAGACAAACTGTACTTTCATTATTACTCTAAATAATTTCTGGCAAACAGTTACATCTTTCAGATAGGTTCCCTTTGCACTCCTAGTGACTGCAAAAATGAAGTGAATTGGCAGCAGCTCGAGTGGTACTCAGAGAAGCACACAGTCCCCCCATACAAACTAATTATGTCTGCAAGCAGACAGCTCTTAAAGAGACAGTACCAGAGGTTCTAAAAACACTCACTGATAAATGGCTTAAATGTCAAACACCATTCAGGCTTGGAGCATTCAAGCAAGCTCCTGGAAGTCTTTTGGGAACCCCCATTTGCAGGGGGGTTACACCCTTCCTGGCCTGGGAAAGCTTGACGTCCGCGTCAAGCAAGTACCCCCATAAGTTTCAACTGCAACCATATACATTTGCATTAGGCTCGCACATGTAATCATCAGTCAATATATCATTTTACCAAGAACACATTTCTGAAACATTGCAGTACGTCACTCTTTACACAGTATTACATACACATTGTACCATAACTCAAGTTATTACCTCTTGTACATGAAACCTGAAAGAGGGGCCCTTCCTATCAGTTACCTTGGGGGCTGGATGGGGCAAGGGCACCATACTTAGAGGGCAACACAAGTAACTTGAGTTAGCACTGATGCTCAGTTTGGGCAATGAGCTTGGGACACATACACTCCTTTATGGACAACATTGAGAGGCAAGTCCACAGGCCTCCCAAGTGAATCATAACTGAGGTGCACCACAGGCTTTACAGCTCGACCAGTCTTTCTAGGGGAACTGTTATAGTCTCTGCACTCTGAGCCTCATTTCAGCATTGTCCTCACTTGTCAGGGAGTCTCCATGGGGGTAGAGAGGCTAGAACTTGGGGCACTTTCAGCTCCAGGAGTTACAGTTTCTGAGTCCACAACATTTGGCTCGCATGGAGAGCTTTCGGACACTGGCAGTGGACTGTCAGGGCACTCAAAATACTCTTCTTGTTCGGGTGTATCACCAGTCTGCCCCAATCTATCATTTTCCTCCCCTGAAAGCTCAAACAGTTCAACCATGCACAATGATTCCATTTCATCTGATCTGATGCTTTGCACTTCACTTTCTGGGAGCATTGGCTCCAGGGACGAAGCTGGGGGCTTGGACAGTCCAGAAGGCCCAGCTTCATCTCCAGTATTGACTAGGGATTGCCCGAAACAATTGACTTAGTTCGTAAGAAGGATAGTATTCAAAGTCACTCTCACTTTCTTCTGATATGGATTGACAGTCATGCTCAACTGGGACTTGTGCAGGGAACACTTTAACTCTGCTTCTGTAGGTGCAGACTTCCTTGGTCTTTTCTTAGCAGCAGCTCTAGTCACTGGTCCAGAGGGGGATCTTCTAGGGCTCAGACTCAATTAAGATTTGTCCAATGGGCAGTAAATGATTTCTATGCATTGTTTTATATCTTTTGAATTATTCTCAGGCCTTACTTTGTACACTGGCAGATCATCTAGTTTGCCCACTACAATGTGAGGAGATGGTGCCATCTGTCAGCAATCTTGTGCTTGCCATGCAGTCCCAGATTTCTTAGCAATACCCGATCTCCCTCCTGGAGTTCCTGTGCTTTCACCTTTTATCATACCTTTCTTTGTTGGCAAGATTTCTTTTGGCAGCCATGGTTTGAGCCAGTTGGTACGCATGAGTTAGCTGGGCCTTTAACTTTGCACATACTGTAAAATAGTTGTCAGCTTGAACCCATCAGAGAGACCCCAACACACATCTACTGGTAGTCGAGCTTCTCTTCCAAACATCAGGCGGTAGGGGGAGAATCCAGTGGCATCACTTTTGGTGCAGTTATAAGCATGTACCAGGGTGCTAATTTGTTGGCTCCATCTAGGCTTGTCCTTTGGGTGCAGGATGCCTAGCATATCTAGCAAAGTGCGGTTGAAACGTTCAGGCTGTGGGTCCCCTGGGGTGGTAAGGAGTGGTTCTGGACTGCACTCCCCACAGAGAAAGCATCTCTTTGATCAGACGACTCTCAAAGTCTCTCCCTTGATCAGAATGGATTCTTTGTGGAGCCCCATAGTGAACAAAAAGTTTTCACAAGTACTTTGGCCACAGTGGATGCTTTCTGGTCTTTGGTGGGGAAAGCTTGGGCATATCTCGTGAAATGGTCAGTGACCACCAGCACATTACTGATATTTCTTTGATCTGACTCCAAACTTAGAAAATCAATACAGACCAGCTCCATGGGTGCACTGGTGGTGATGTTAACAAGGGGGCAGCCTCTGGGGCAAAGCTTTCCTCTGTAAGCAGCGACTACAAGTTCGAATGTGTTGCTCCACATCAGCCCCATCTTAGGCCAATAGAATCTGGATCTCACCAAGTCAAGTGTTCTGTCTATACCAAGGTGCCCCATGTGGTTGTGCAAGGACCTCAGTACTGAGTCTCGAAAGCAGTGGGCAGCACTAGTTGTTGTTTGTCTACTTGTCCCCTCTGTCTACTGTTTCTCTGTATAACAGTTTATTGATCAGTTTCAACTTAGGACCTTCTTTGTATAACAGTGCAGTTCTCAAATCAGTGGAGCGTAATTTGGACACATCTTTTCCTGCATAGAGGGCTTCTAAAGCTGCTTTGATCATGGGATCCGGGATTGAGCTCACTTAATACTGTCATTGTCCAGCTGAGGCAGTGCACCAATGTCTATTGCAGAAAAGTGGCAATAAGCAGCAGGTATGCAATTCTCAGAGGCTCCCAAGCAATCCACCATGCAGTCCACTGCGTCCGTGGACATTTGTTCCTCCCTGTCAAACTTCCGGCAGAGTGCCCGAATGTCAGGTTCTGCCAATCGGACCCAATCATTCTGGGGAACAGGCCTCCGGGAGAGCATCAGCATCTATGTGGTTCAGACCTGCTCGGTATTCGAGAGCATAGTCATATGTAGATAATGCAGAAAGCCACCTATGGCCAGTGGCATCCAACTTAGCTGAGGTCTGCACATAGGTCAAAGGATTATTGTCAGTTTTACTAGTATTTTAGCCCCATACAAGTACTCATGGAATTGGTCAACAATAGCCCACTTCAAAGCTAGGAACTCTAACTTATGTACAGGATAGTTCTTTTCGGATGGGGTCAGGCTTCTACTGGCAAAGGCCACTGGTCTCAGGCCATTCTCGTGCTCTTGGTACAACACAGCCCCAACCCTTGCAAGCTAGCATCAGTATGCAGGACGTAAGGTTTTCTTGGATCGGCATAGGCCAGCACTGGAGCATGGGTAGTTGATATATGATCTCATGAAAAGCAGTCTCACAATCAGGAGTCCAGCGGGCCCCAAATACTTCACTCGGATGAAAATACACTCTTTCAGTCTTGAGGGACGCTGACTTTGGTATTTTTTGTGGGTTGGGGATACCCTTGAGTAAGGTTAAGTAAAGGGCGGATCACTCTTGAATAGTCCTTGATGAAGCACGATAATAACCACAGAATCCCAGGAATCTTTGCAGTTCTTTTAGATTTTTGGGCTGTGGCCAGGTGGTCAAGGCCTCAACTTTACTTGGGTCGGTCTCTATTCCTCGGTGGATACTATGTGTCCCACATACTTTACTGATGTTTGAAAGAATTGACACTTATCAATGGACAGTTTAAGGCCAAAGTCCTCCAGTCGGTCCAGTACCTTAAATAATCTGCTCATGTTCCTCCAGTGAGCTGCCAAACACAATAACATCATCTAGGTATACCAGGCACTCTAGTAAGTTCATGTCCCCCACTGCACGCTCCATCAATCGTTGAAAAGTGGCTGGGGCACCTGAAACCTTGAGGCATCCTCATGAATTCATAGAAGCCAAGCGGACAGATAAAGGCCGTCTTCTCACGGTCCTCTGGGGTCATCGGGATCTGGTAGTACCCATCGGAGATCCAGCACAGAGAACCACTTGCTCCTCGCTTAGGCAGTCCAAAGCATCCTGAATGCGGGCATTGTGTACTGATCAGGATAGTCCACGGTTTAAGGTGCGATAATCCACACACATCCTTACTGTTCCATTCTTTTTCCTCACTACCACAATGGGGAAGCATAAGGGCTTCTGGATTCTTGTATTACACCAGCAGCTAACATCTCTTGCAGATGCCGTCCTCACATCATCTATGTCAGCAGGTGCCAGGCGTCGAGACCTCTCACGAAATGGTCTTTCGTCATGCAGCGGATATTGTGCTCAGCTCCTTGCACGCATCCTACATCCCATTCCTTTAAAGAAAACACCTGGTCTCTCTGGGCAAGCTTCTCACTGATCCTCACTTTCCATTCAGCTGGCAGCGGGAGTCGCGAAATCAAACAAGTCAGGCGTTACTCTGTCATTCTTCCTGAACTCTTGCTGCTGGGTAGCACTGCAGTGTCTGCACAATGCACATTAGCCAGGATGCAACCTCTGTTTACTCGAATGTCTCTTTCAGACACATTATGAACTTGGACCATTACCCTTCTGGCATAAGCATGGGCTCTAGCGGGCAAAATACTAGCTTGACCAGCAGTCCTCTGGCAATTTTCCATCGCCTGGTGCATCCAACATTAATATTTTATTCTTAACATCCTTTCTGATACGGACCTCTCCCTGTAAGGTACACTGGGCATTTGGCGCCAGGATCAGAGACTCAGGATCCTTCTTCCATACAATTCGACCGGTTCCTCTGGTTCTGTTTTTCAGCATCTCTCTGTGCCTCATAGGCCTCTTAATTAAAGCCGAACTCTTAAAGCTCTACTAGTCTTTGACCCTGTTTCATAACACAACTGTGCCAGCCTTCCGAACATATGAGCATTTGTTCCAATCAACAAAGGGACACCATCATACAGTCCAGTGGGGGGACACACTAAGGCTAGGGTCTCTACTTGTTCGGCCACTCCAGCCACGGAGGTGGGGAAAGACAGCCAAATTCGGATATACCGGAATAGGGTAGGCCTTCTCACTAACCCCATACATGCAGTCCTTCTAATGGTTGTAAGGGTACGCCTGACAAATGCTTCTGATACCAATCCTGGAACATAATTGTCACTTGGGAGCCACTGTCTAATACAGCTCTTGTAGACACTCCATTCACCTTTACAGTGGTCTCCATGGAGGGACCCACTATTCTGGACCAGTCTGGAGGTAGTGGTGGGGCCTGCAACTGACCTTGCCACAAAAGGACGTGAATTAGCATTTTGGTGCCCTCACTGGGATCATGTCGGCACCTCTTAACCACTGATTTCTTCCAAGCTCTCCTTGTAGCCTATATGCAACTTTGTCAGTGTCTTTTGGGACTGGCATTCCCTTTCATGTGCCCATCTTTCCCACAATTATAGCAAAACATACTTTCTGGAGTTTGAGTTGGCGAGGCGCCACACTGGGAGCCAGGGCGGGGTATTACTAACTGGAAACCTTGGGCCATCTCTGTCTGCGCGTGATAAGCATTTGGAGACATCTCGTCAGTTTCTCCACTTCCATGGTCAAGGAATCGAGTTCGAGCTGTTATCAGCAGGAGATACATGGGTGGGTACCCCACCCCATAGCAGATGCAGTCGGATATAGGTCAGGGCCCGTACTTGCAGGCGTGGCCTTCATAAAGGACTGTTTTGAATTCGGATCTCTCTCAACAGTTCGCCCCATTGTGACATATCTTTTCCTTGTCAGAGCACTCATTGACTGCCAACCTCTGCCCCTGAACTTCACTTGATGGGTCACCCTCAGTCACTCGGGTCGTAGCCGCAGCTATTGGTGCAGGTCCCTCCCGAGGTCGTCTTTTCTCAACTCCTCGAATTTCTCTCATTAACTCATCATAGGAGGGTGGGGATTCCAGTCGATCTGCCAGGCGTAACTGAAGCAACAGCAGTTCTGAGAAGGGGGCAGACTTAAGGATCCTGTCCAGCCTGGTTCGGTCCAGTTCAATCGCTGGCAAACTACCTTTTCTGAGGCATTCTTGCAACAATTTTTCCAGCCGAGATACATACACAGACAACAACTCCCCTTGGTACTGTTGTGCATCTCTTACTCTCCACCATAGGTCCTCATCAGAATCTGGGCTCCCATACACATTCTCCAAGGCCTCAAGATAGGCCTGTGCAGTCGCTTCAGGGTTACTGGCCCGTTTAGCATGGATGGTAGCCAGGGCAGGACCTCGGAGGCTCTCACTAACCCTCTTTCGCTTTAGCCTTCCGAGCATTGCCATTCTAGCACTTGGGGCAACATAGTTATCCAGGTCTCCCAGTCATCCTCCCTTGGGGTGGGAGGGTGCCAGAGAAGATCCTCAACCTTCGTAAGAGTCGACTAATGGCAGGTGCAGAAATAGGAGTCTGCATTGGTTCAGCCACCATTACGGGCACTGGAGCAGGAGAGGGTGTTGGGGGAGGAACACCCCAGGTGGCAAGAATAGTTTCTTCAAGTCCTCCACAGTTTTCCCTCTCCCAGCAACCATTCAGCAAATTTCTCCTCAAAAGTTTCAGATAGTGGTGGGGCTGATTCCCCGGTCTTTACTGTCCTTAGTTATCACTCTCCAAGCAGTGAGGGCTCCTCTGGGGTAATGGTCTGTGGCACTTTGGAGCTATCTATGGGATCCTTAAACTCTACTAGGGCCAGGAAAGTGTGGGTGAGCAGATTAGCATGCCGACCCACCACCACAGGGTTTTGTAAACCTTCCACCTTGGAAAGTACTCCTGCACAGTGTCCGTATTGATACCCAGGGGATGTCCAGGATAAGCATAGCATTTTGGGGTCGATCTCCTCCCCAGTACACCACTCCACCAGCCGGTGCACAGCCACTTCTGTCGGGTACCCATTTTTCTTAACAGTGGTTGTAAATATGGCCACTAGAGGACACACAATCCCAGCGGTGAGCCTCCAAGATGTAACCCCTAGATGGCGCTATCCCAGGGGCTACTACCCTGCCTGATTTGCCACTAACAGGTTGAGGGGCCTGGATCCAATGGAGGTGCCTCCACCCAGAGGTCAGGGTTTGCAATAGTTAAACTAACTTGGTCACAGCCCTCTGGGACACTGCAACCCCTTTTTCCCACTAGTGGCCCGCACAATATATCAGAATTACCTTCACAGTATACACTTACCCCAGGTCTGGTTCCAGCACTGGGACCTCCTGTGAAATGAGATACAGTGCAACAATCACAGTACAGTACTTTAACATAGACAAATACCTCAGGCAGTATAACTTTGCTGAAACAAGCAGCTCTGATTTATTTAGGGGGATATAACAAGAACAGGGGGAAATCAGGTTAATTAGCTTATCACTCTAATAATCTACCTATGGCTCTGTGCACAGGCCTATCCCTATCAGTTACTGTCCCTGGGTACCCAAGCCCTATACCCGGGAGAACACACAGCAGATTCAGTTCCTGACAGACCAAGTGCAATTTTCAGCAATTCCTCCAGTCTTCTACAGGGTGAGCCTGGTTTCTATCTTCAGATATCCTTTGATTCTCTTCACAGGACAGATTCAGTCCTAACAAGCTGTTACACAAGCTGCAGACCGAACTCTGGGCCTTACACACGTTTTTGACTAAAACTGCACACTGAAAAGCACAGGGCTCCTTCCTTCTTCACTGCCAAAGCTCAACTGAAACTCCAACCGACAAAACCGGCACTTCCTTTGAGTTCCTCCCAGTTCTTGACTGGATTGGCTGTCACCACAATAGACTGCTGCTGTTGGTCCAAAAGGCACTGAAGTCTAAACTACATCTCCCAGAGTCACTGCCCATACAATCCTCTTGTGGCTGGCTCAGATTATGAGTCCAAGTTCTGATTCGCCCAAGGCACCATTTTAGAGCTAGCTTACCCCACACTGATTGGTCCAGTTCAGCAGTTCAAAACTAGAATGGGGAACTAGCAGACACAGTTCTGACTGCAAAGAAAGCAGGTTAGACAAACTGTACTTTCATTATTACTCTAAATAATTTCTGGCAAACAGTTACATCTTTCAGATAGGTTCCTTGCACCTAGTGACTGCAAAAATGAAGTGAATTGGCAGCAGCTCGAGTGGTACTCAGAGAAGCACACAGTCCCCCCATACAAACTAATTATGTCTGCAAGCAGACAGCTCTTAAAGAGACAGTACCAGAGGCTCTAAAAACACTCACTGATAAATGGCTTAAATGCCAAACACCATTCAGGCTTGGAGCATTCAAGCAAGCTCCTGGAAGTCTTTTGGGAACCCCCATTTGCAGGGGGGTTACATTCTAAAACCGGGTTAATGTGCGCTGAGAGGTAGCGCCCAGCTTCCCATTCTCTCCATTCATTCAGAGGTGCTTTGAAAAGGACGGTGAGTGGAGGCTTGTAAGGACTCCAATCTTTGTAATGTCAATCTGATACGATATAATGTCATGCGTCATCATTTAAAATATATTTTTCCAAAAAAGGTGATTGTTATACGCTTAGAAAACAATGAGAATATATCAGTAAATGAAGGTATGTTTCATGTGCTTTGAAAAGGACGGTGAGTGGAGGTTTGTAAGGACTCCAATCTTTGTAATGTCAATCTGATGCGATATAATATCCTGCGTCAAATTGTTTGTTGCGCTGAAGTTGTTTGTGATCAGCTGATTGCGAAGAAATGTTTGCGATGAAATATTTGCGATGTATTGACGTGATACCGGACCAGGTGCTCACTCTGGGTCTTGGGGTCGATGATCTCAGGATTAATCCAGTCATTTGGTCAGATCATAGTACTGTAGGGCTCATGTTTGCCCCCCCCCGAGGGTCCATCTTCTGTGGAGATGGTCCAGTACTGCTCTTTACAGGCTTTACAGGGATTGCCCAACAGGACTACAGGCGGTGCTGGACCTATCAAGTGTGAAGACTGCATGTGCGACCGAGCCAGAGGAGGCAGTGGTAGCCTATAATAGAGCCATCGGTGCAGCCTTCGACTCAATCACACCCGTCCGTGTTCAACCTTTATCTCCATGTCGAAGGCCCTCTTGTTCGACGGGGAGCTTAGGGAGTTAAAGATAAAGGGTTGGAGGTTGGAGCGGCACTGTAGGAGATCTGGATTCTTGGAGGACAAATTGGCCCTGAAGTCAGATTATGGTGACTATCAGGGAGCATTCTCCCAAAAGAAGGTTGATTTTTTGTCAAGAGAGATTGCTACAGCAAGGAACAGACCAGCTCAGCTCTTCCACACAGTAGATGGGCTACTACATCCAGCCTGTCTCTGGATGGGAGGAGTAGGTTCAAGCACAAGGTGTGAAGAGTTTGCTCTGTTCTTTGCCGACAAAGTGTCCTCTATCAGGACCGAGATCTTTTCCACTGTTGCTCAAAGGGATTGTGGGGTTTGACCTGAGGCAGGTAGGGCATCCCTCTTGTGTGGGCTGAGTTTGATCCAGTTGAAGTGGAGGAGGTGGCTGACATAGTCTTGAGGCTGCGACCAACATATTGAGATCTGGACCCAGGCCTAACCCAACTTTTGGTTGGATGTGTGGACCTGATAGGATCTGTGGTTGCTGAATTGTCTGGAGTTCCCTTGAGAGTGGGGTCTTTCCTAGGGCACTGAAAGAGGCCTTGGTTAGACCCCTATTGAAGAAGCTCTTGATGGACCCAGAGTGTCTCAGCAATTACAGACCGGTCTCGAACCTCCCATTTTTAGGGAAGGTTCTAGAGAAAGTGGTGGCCATCCAGCTCGAGATGCATCTTGCCTCCTCCACCACTTATGATTGTTTCCAATCTGGGTTTAGATCTGAGCACAGCATGGAGACTACCTGGTAAAGGTGCTAAATGTTTTCCTAATGGCAAGAGATAGGGGAGAGCATACCATCTTAGTCCTCCTTGATCTCTCAATAGCATTTGACACCATGGACCACGAGGTGCTGCTGGACTGACTGCGGAACTGGTGTGGACTAACCAGAAATGTCATCAACTGGTTTAGGTCCTTTCTCTCAGATAGAGTGCAAAGGGTGACAATGGAGTTAGCCTCATCCAACCATATGCTTCTGTCGTGTGCAGTCCTCCAAGGATCGGTCCTGTCGCCCTTGTTGTTCATGGTGTACTGTATATGCTGCCATTGGAAGATATTATCAGGTGGTATGGGCTGGGTTTTCATTGCTACGCTGATGATACCCAGCTATATCTGTCCTGTGCACCCTGGAAACCAGATGGCGGCCTCGGTGGTTAACACCTGCCTGGAGAAGATCCAGAATGAGATGACTCACAACTGGCCATGACTCAACCCAGACAAGACAGAGGTACTAGTGGTGGATCCAGGTCACCGTGGTAATGGAAGGGGGGCCTGGGGATTCTCTTGGGCTAGTTCTGTGGGGTGTTCCCCTGGTCCCCTCCATTTGGGTTAAGGATCTGGGTGTGATTCTTTTTTTTTTTTTTAACAGGTTTTATTGGCTTATGTAATAGAACATCACAAATTAGTCCCAACAGGCAGGCATATGCAATTAGTACCTTCAATAAGGCAAAATTCAAAATTTTTACAGTAGTACAAAGTAAGCACCCCTGTTCCGTGTTACATCACAAGGGGGTTGTGTAATATTCTAAGTTTTAAGTCACCGTTAATACACATTTCTTTATATTTGAAATCCAAGATTAATATTATTCCAACATCAGCCAACTACAGCCATGAGCAGGGATAACATAAATGTTTAAATCAGAGCGAGCACCCTCTCAGCAGGTTAATCATCCCACCCTCATAACATCTTTTTTAGTAATTTACAACTTTAAACCCCTCCACACAGCATCAGACAAAATGCTGGAGAATATCAACTATCCAGCTATTGGAACAATAACTTTAACCATGTTCAATTATTTAAATTAGCTATCTCTACAAGCATGGACTTAAACTGAGTGAACAGACCATTATCATCAGGAACTTAATAACCTCCACCCAACTATAAAGCTTTCCCTGGAATATTCTGACACCAGTGTAAACTTTCTGGATACCACTGTCACTATCAAGGATGGAACCCTACATGCCTGTATTTACATAAAACCAACAGACAGACAGAGATACTTACACAGGAAAAGTAATCACCCTAGCCACACAAAAAAAATCTATCATATATAGTCAAGCACTTCGGTATCACTGCCTCTGTTCAAATGAGGAAGACAGAGACACACATCTGGCAATGTTGAAAAACATCTTATTGAGCAGGGACACTCGTCCAGAGAAATTGACAGAGCAATGGAACGTGCAACACAGGTCCCAAGAGAACAACTACTGCAATATAAGGAAAGGACCACTACCAACAGAATACCCTTAGTAGTCACGTATCATCCTGACCTTGAACTTCTACATAAGATTATTAAGGACCTCCATCCAATAATTAGTGAGGATGAAACCCTTAATTGTATTTTTCAAGAACTACCACTACTATCTTTTAAACAACCACCTAATTTAGCCACCCTGATTACTAGGAGTCAACTTGAACCAGAACAGAATACCATGACATCATATGGTACACAACCCTGTCATCAATGCAGATATAAGACATGTAAGTTCATTTCCACTTCAGATTGCGTGGTTACATCACAAAACAGACAATTCAGGATACAGGGGAATTATACATGTACATCAAGTAATGTTGTCTGTTTCATCCAATGCAAGAAATGTCTTCACACAGCTTATGTGGGGGAGACAAAACAACAACTTTTATAGGTACATCAGGGAGCGAAGAAAGACCAAGGGAGGGATAGTGAGGCTTAATAAAGAGGAGGGAGGGTGGGCAGAGGGTGACTGTGAAAAGGCAGAGATACTAAATAAATATTTTTGCTCAGTATTTACAAAGGAAGAGGGGTAGGTACCTAAAACAAACAGTAGAAACACTCTGGATACAGAAGTGATACCAGCCCATTTACAGAAGAAAGGGTTCTAAAAGAACTCTTAAAACTGAAGGTGGACAAAGCAATGGGCCTGATGGATTCATCCCAGAATTCTAAAAGAACTAAGGGTAGAACTAGTGACACCACTGACTACCCTCTTTAACAAATCATGGGAGGATGGGGTGGTACCTGAGGACTGGAGGAGGGCAGATGTGATTCCCTTCACAAAAGTGGGAGCAAGGCAGAAGCAGGAAACTACAGACCTGTTAGTTTAACCTCAGTGGTAGGGAAAATGATGGAATCACTTCTGAAGGAAAGAATTGTCGAGTATCTAGAGGCCAGAGGGGCACAGGACCCAAGGCAGCATGGATTCACAGCGGGAAGGTCATGCCAGACAAATCTGATAGATTTCTTTGACTGGGTGGCCAAAGTAGTTGATCAGGGAGGGGCTGTGGACATAGCCTACCTAGACTTTAGCAAGGCATTTGACACAGTCCCACACAAAAGATTAATATACAAGTTAGTCAGCCTGGGAGTGGGTCCCAAGATGACAGCCTGGGTAAAAAATTGGCTGGAGACTAGGACACAGAGAGTAATAGTAAATGGAGTCCACTCTGAAAAAAGGGGGGTTAGTAGTGGGCTACCGCAGGGTTCAGTATTAGGACCAGTCCTCTTCAATGTCTTTATAAGCGACATTGCAGAGGGACTGGAAGGAAAAGTATGTCTCTTTGCAGATGACACAAAGATCTGCAACAGAGTTGATGCACAAGGTGGGGTGGAAAGGATGAGAAGGGACTTGGCAAGGTTAGAGGAATGGTCAAATGTATGGCAGCTTAGATTCAATGCTAAGAAGTGCAAGGTAATGCACCTGGGAAACAAAAACCAGGGAAGAGTACACAATGGGGTGAGATACTAACAACAACAAAAATGGAAAGGGACCTGAGGGTAGTCATATCAGATGACCTAAAAGGTGGGCAAGCAATGTGAGAGGGCAGCAAGGAGGGTTGGAGGATACTGGGATGCATAGGGAGAGGCATCACCAGTAGAAAACAAGAAGTTATTATCCCTCTGTACAGACAGCTGGTGAGACCCCATCTGGAGTACTGCTGTGCAGTTCTGGAGACCCAATCTCCAAAGACATAGACAGGATGGAAGCTGTCCAGAGGAGGGCACTAAATGGTGAGGATCTGCACCGAAGACATATGAAGAGAGACTTAAGGAGCTTAATATGTATAGCCTCGAGGAAAGGAGGAGAGGGGGACATGATAGAAACTTTCCAAGTCCTCAAGGAATCAACAAAGTCCAAGAGGGTAGCATCTTTCAAAAAAAAGGTGTGCAAGAACAAGGGGCACAATTTGAAGATAGAAGGGGGGCTCAGAGGTAATTTAAGGAAGTATTTTTTCACAGAGAGGGTTGTGGATGTGTGGAACGGCCTTCCAGAGGAGGTTGTGGAGTCAAAAACAGTGGTGAAATTCAAGCATGCATGGGACAGTCATAAGGCAATTCTAGGGGGTGGGGGTAGGAAGAAGTAGGTTGCTGGCTAACTAGGATCTGCAGCTTATCCATCAGGTAGGGAAATGGGCAGACTGGGTGGGCCAAGCGGTCCTTATCTGCCGTCAAATTCTATGTTTCTATGTTTAACTTCACACTAGAATGAATTCACACAGGCATTCTATTAATATGAAGATGACTGACAAACCAGTAGCGCAACACTTCTCCCAGGTTGGCCACTCGATCTCAGATATGTCTGTGATGGTCTTAAAAGGACATTTCAACAGTACACAACAGAGACAGGCTTCTGAAATTAGACTTATTTTACTTCTCAATATGGTGGCGGATGGAATGAACATTGATGTAGGTTATATGACACATTATTCCACTTAAACTTCCACAGATCTTTACTTTAAAGGATGGGCATAAATACTTTAGTTCTTCAGCGAGCCTTTGATTTTGTTAGTTTCTGGTTATCTACATGTTGGCTTCTCACCTTAGCACTGTGTGTGTGTGTGTGTGTGTGTGTATTGTTTTGTGTTTGTATGTGTTGTGTGTGTTTATGTGTGGTTTGTGTGTGGTGTGGTGTGTGTGTGTTTGGGTGTGTTTTGTGTGTGCGTTTGTGTGTGTGTTGTGTTTGTTGTGTGTGTGTGTTGTGTTGGTGTGTAGTGTGTGTGTGTACACATGTATGTGTGGGGGAGCGTGGCATGGGGCAATTTTTATGTGGGTGTTGGGGTGGTTTTTGTGGGTATAGTGGGTGTGGTTACTGTGGTGATATTGAGTTAGGCTTTTATTCAGGCAGATGACATAATGATGTTACAGTGGCTAGGACTCTTAGTTCTCATATATAGTGAACATTTACTTCCTTCTACTAGTTGTCAGTGGGTGGATTACATACTGTCACATTTTTAAATCTGTTCATATTAAGATGCATATTTCATTTACTTGGGGGGTCATAAAAGGTTTAATTCCTTTGGGTAAATATTGCAAATATTGGTGTGAATGATTATGTATTAGGACTCTTGTACATATATCTCATTCCTACTAGTTACCTTTCCCAGAAAAAAAAGGGGTTGGGGGTCTGGGGGATTTTATTCCTATGAGTTTTAATTAGGTTTCTTAGACTGATTCTGTACATGTTTGTTATACACTGACACTGTGCTGAAATCTGTTCATATCTGACTCATGGTCTCATTTTCTTGGGAGTCCTTGACAAGTAGTTTTGTTTTTGGTTTTTTTATTTGGCACTTATACTTATAACTGATAGTATCATGATTTAAATCCTGTTACAACACTGAAGGCTTTAAAGTTTATGCAATGTATTAACTGGTTGAGAGTATAGTTGGGAAAATGAGTCAAGCTAAGTGCTATATTACATTTTGTGTGAAACATTTGCTCACCTTGAGTAAACTTCACTTTAAACCCTCTGTATGCCATATATGTATGTGTGCGTATATGTATGAATTTATATATATATATATATATATATATGTATATGTGTATATATATATCCATATCTATGTGTATGTATGTATGTCTGTCTGTACTCTCTCGGGTCGTGCCTGAATATAGGCAACATTGTTGTCTAATGTACTTGCCCGGTAAACAAAAACCAAATAAATAAATAAATGTGTATGTGTATATATATATAACTTGGAGTTCCTTTGGTCGACCTGAGTTTGTGGATATTTTGAGGATCATCCATAGTGTGCGTCCCACAAGCTGTGGTTTGGACCCTGGACCGACTTCCCTAATTCTGGGTTGTATTGATATCATCAGTCCAGTCCTGGTGCAAATAGTCTGGTGCTCCTTGGAGTCAGGTGAGTTTCCTAGCTCCCTGAAAGAGGCGGTGGTGACACCTCTCTTGAAGAAAGCTTCCTTGGACCCAGACTGTTTCTCAAACTACAGACCTATCTCTAACCTTCCCTTTATTGGGAAGGTTATTGAGAAGGTAGTGGCTGCCCAGTTGGAAGACCATTTAACCATCCACAATATCTACCAATCCTTCCAATCCGGTTTTCGTAAAAGACATAGCACCGAGACTGCACTGGTTCAGGCACTTAATGATCTTCTGAGGGCGAGAGATCAGAAGAGACGTTCCATTCTGATTCTCCTTGATCTCTCGTCAGCCTTTGACACTGTGGATCACTTGGTGTTGATAGCATGCCTGAGGCTAATTTGTGGAATATAGGGAACTGTTTTACAATGGTTCACCTCATTCCTCACTGGGAGATCACAAAGAGTTGTGTCAGGAGTTTTTTCTTCTGGCCTAACTTCTTTGTTGTGTGGGGTGCCTCAGGGTTCTGTGCTGTCACCCATGTTATTTGCAGTGTATTTGTTGCCCCTGGGAGACATTATTAGACGGTATGGGCTGAGGTTTCACCGCTATGCAGATGATACCCAGCTATACCTGTCTTTTGCACCCGACTAGGATGGAGCGCCCGTGGTGTTTAATAACTGTCTTGAGGAAGTCCAGGGTTGGATGGATTCTATTTGGTTAAAGTTGAACTCGGAGAAGACAGAGGTTCTGGTTGTGGACCCGGGAGGTCAGATAGAGAGGTCAGTGGTGGCACACCTTCTGGAATATTTTTTGTGGCATGTCACTTGTCCTCTGAACGGGTGCGAGTCTTGGATTGTCCTAGATGACAGGCTGACATTACAGTCTCAGGTGTCGGCCGTTGCCAGGACTTCCTTTTACCATCTTAGGAATATCACCAGGGTTAGGCACCTTGTTCCGTCTGACTCTTTACCAACATTGGTCCACGCCTTTGTGTCCTCGCGTTTGGACTATTGCGATGCCCTTTACTTTGTGCTTTTTGGGGTTGAAATCCGCCACCTACAGCTGGTGCAGAATGCAGCAGCCTGGATTTTGACAGGGACAAGTAGGTCCTCCCATATTACCCCGGTGCTGCGCGAACTGCACTGGCTGCCTATACGGTGGCGGGTCACCTTTAAAGTCATTTTATTGACTTTTAAAGCCCTTCATGATCAGGGTCCGGCCTATTTGAAAGAAGTTCTGGTGTCTTACTACCCTGGCCGATCGCTCGACTCAGCCGATGAGGGGTTGCTAGAGATTCCGAGAGTGAGTTTAAAATCTTCTGGCAGTAGAGCTTTTTCTTATGCTGCTCCCACTCTCTGGAATTCTCTACCATGCCGGTTACGGGAGTGCACCTCCGTGGAGGAATTCAAGAAAAACTTGAAAACTTATTTATGGCAAATGGCATTTTTGGATGCTTGATCATTTTGGATGTTTAAGTAATTTATTCTGCTGAGATTTTTATTCGTATTTATTAATTGATTTTAATAACTGCTGTTAATATGATATGAATTTATTTATATGTGTTATTGGTTTGTGTTTGATGTTGTGGCTTGATATGTTCAGCGCCTTGGTATGCTGAAAGGCGCTATATAAATAAACTTATTATTATTATAATATATATATATATGTATATGTGTGTGTATGTATGTGTATATATGTGTGTATGTATGTATGTGTATGTGTATATATGTGTATGTTAATTTGGGGGTTGTTTTCAACTTGCAATTAGGCCTCATTTCAGTATTTTATTTACTTATTTATTTATTGAAATTTCGGATAACACCTTTGAGAACAAGCTCATTTCATAGGTTCCACGTCATACGAACAATACATATTGGGAAAGTATGAGACAGAGAACAAACAAAACAAGGAATTATACAAGACATTACAAGAGTGTATAATTAGAGAAGTTCCAATACATGTGGCATTGTACAATGTATGCCATGGTGCATATTTGATTAGAACCTGGAATTCAAAGGGTCATATTAGAGGGGGTGGGGTCTTATGAAATGACCCTTTACAGGAAAATGAGAACAGACTCAGTCTAATATCTAATAATCAACAAAGTAAGGGATGGCATCAGTCCAGGGGCCTCATCAGAGGTGGGAAGGTATGGGACAAAGCATTTTAAAGTGAGCAAGGGAGCTCAGGAGATATAACAGGGGAGAGGGGATGGGGGAAAGCTATAGAGGGGTGAGGGGAAAGAGTGGAAGGGATCAAGAGGAAATGTGAAGGAGAATGATTAGCAACTTAGAACAGTTATTTACATGCTGAGAACGGTTATGCATTAAATCAGGATAGCATAAGGTTTGAATAAGTGCTGGTCACAAGAAGGAAGGTTATTGGAAGCAGTCACAACTGGCATCAGCAACTAGCTGTTGCTTAAGTTTAACCTTGAAGAAGCCCAAGGTGGATGCTGAAGCGATATCATGGTGCAGCAAGTTCATTCATAGTGGGGCACAGTAGGCAAAGGGCCTTTGTCCCAGAGAAGTGTGACAGCAGGGTATATTAAAAATCTGGCTAGTAGCCTTTCATCGTCTGTTCTTTAAAACACAAGGACACTTGCAATAAAAGTTGTAAGCTCATTTTACATGTATTAGGGAGAATAGTGTCCCAAGTTTTTTTTTTTTTTATCAGTAGAATGCTTCCTTGAAGCATACTGAGACATTTTAAAATTTACGTGAGAAGAATTCTCTGCCTGTTGATTTTTCTTGATAACCTTTGCCCTTCAGGGGCTTCTCAGCTAAAAGCATACTGGTGTTAATTAGCTTCTCTGATGTAATCTTCTGTTATGTTTCAAATTAATATGTTAAACTAATGAGAATTATTTCTGTTTTTTATGCATTTATCTGGGTGTTAATAGTATGGGCTTTTCTAAATAACTGTCATAAAGCTTCTGAAGAAGGACCTGGTTGGTCCGAACGCTAGAGCACTTTGTTCTTTTTTGTGTAACATCTGTGTTGGTCCAATAAAAGGCATCAAATCATTTACTTCTGGATCTGGTCAGACCATTATATGGTCATACTGGCAATCCTCAGAACAGCTTTAAGGTCGGGCAGTGGGATTATAATAGGGATATGGCACCGCGGGAGTAGGGACAGAAATGAAGAGGAAGGCAATTACTATGTGTGCCACAGTGCAACATCTTACATTTTGTATCAACCCCTTTTAAACCTTAGTCTACACATACACCTTTTAAAAACAACCTACACTATCTGGGGTGATAATTAATAAGAGATCCCAACATATAGACCTTCTTTCTCTTAACTCCCTCGCTGTTCCATAAATCCTACAGCAATACTTTTAATTCTGTCCAACATTTTAGTCCCCATCAGAGTCTGAGGTTTCTTCTCGGGCTACGAATTGCTTTTCTGTCTTTTCAAGGAGTTTAACTGCCTCTGACACATTGGAGAATTGGTAGGTCTCACCACCATAAACAATCTGTAAACTAGCTGGCATTAGAAGTACATGATGTACCCCTAAGTTCCTGAGATGCGCTCTCATACCATCAAAGTTTTTGTGCCACATCCTTGTGGCATAGCTTAAGTCAGGAAAGAAATGTACCTTATGTTCTTGCCAAGTGAGCGGACTCAGAGTTTTGTCTTGTTGCAAAATAGTGTCCCATTCAGCAAATGTTTGTAGCTCCACCATTACTGTGCGCGGTGTTAGATCCCCGGTTGCTGCTTGTGGGCAACCACCAAGTGGTGTAATGCGGTATGCTTTAAGAATCTGAAAGTCCATTTGCATTTGTAAAAGTTCTTTGAGCCATTCCGTTAAGAAAGGTATAATGCTTTTACCTTCGGTGTGCTCCAGGAGGCCAAGTACACGGATATGGGTAGTGCGGACTGTATTTTCAATATTTTCCAGGTGCCTCCATAGTAGGCCATTTTCTTTTGTGAGTCCCGAAGTGACTGCAAGGGCCTTGTCTGCACTTTTCATTGCACCCTGTGTTTCATCGGCCAGAACCCAAACCTTAATGTTGACCTGCTTGAAGTCAGTGCTGTAATCTTCAAGTTTACGGTCTAGGCTTTGTATTGCTTTCAATAGGGCGGCATTTGTTGGTTGTGATCCTGCTTGTTCATCCACACCCTGATAGGGTTCTTTGCTAACACCCAGTTTAGACTCCTTCAGTCGGGCCACTTCTTGATTAGATCCCGCTTTGTTCCCTCTAACCATCGCTGCTGATTGCCATTGTCCAACATCCAATTTTATCAAATCAAATCAAATCAATCTTTATTTATAAAAGGCACCTTTCCAAAACCAAGGTGCCTGTACATAACATGATAAAATCAATAAATAATTAAAACAATATTAGGATTAATCTAAGAGAACAGTATCTAAAAATCATTATACTCAAGGCTAAAAAGATATGTTTTTAAAGCCCCCTTAAAGCTTTGGACAGTCGGGCAATCCCGCACCTGATGAGGTAGAGAACTCCACAAGGTTGGGGCCATAAAACTAAAGGATCTGGCCCCAGAGGTTTTTAAGCGAACCCTGGGAATCTCTAGCAATCCCTCATCAGTGGATCGGAGAGAGCAGGAGGGACAGTAGGGACAAAGGAGATCTTTCAGGTAGCCAGGTCCCTGATCGTGTAGGGCCTTATAGTACTTTATTAAATTTTTATTTAATTTTAGTATCTATTGAGAGCTTGTAGGTTGTTTTTCAGTTTAATGGTAGTTTTAGGAAAGTTATTATTAATAAAAAAATTTATTTTAGTAGAATTCGTGCATCTGTCCAAAGAACTGTGTCAAAAGGCTGTTTTAGCTCGGCTGCTGGCCACGCCGATGTGATTCTTGATGACGACTTGACATTTGATGCACAGGTGTTGGCTTTTACTATCTGAGAAACATTGCTCAGATCTGAGTCTTGATACCAACTGATGACCTGACCATCCTGGAGCATGCCTTCGTCACATCCAGGCTGGACTACTGCAACACCCTGTGTACCTGGGGCTATCTGGAGGCAATCTCTGCCAGCTGAAGCTGGTGCAGCAGCTAGGCTGTTGACTGGTATTTTGACATTTGACCATGTCATGCCTGTCCTCCGCAAACTACACTGGCTGCCAGTAAGCTGTAGAATTGCCTTCAAGGTTGTATTACTGACCTATAAAGCCCTGCAAGGGGAGGGGAACCAGCCTACCTGCAAGACCTCCTGGTTCTCCACTTCCCGTCTCAGGCTCTCCATTCCACCGAAGATTGACTCCTTGTTTTCCCAGGGCTAGGTTGCAGCATTCTGGGGACCGTGCATTTTCAGTCGCCGCACCAACCCTGTGAAACTCTTTACCGAGATATCTAAGGGTGGCACCCTCAGTGGAAACCTTTAGAAAGGGATTAAAAACACTGTTATTTAAACAGGCATTTGATTTAAGTTAAGCATAAAATGTACTGTCTGCTGTTTTACTGTTTTATTATTGAATTGTTTTAATGTATGATAGACAGAGTGTTATATTGATCTCTGCATTACATTTTGTACATGTGTTTTGTGTTTGTATGGATTGTTTTAAATATTGTTAAGTGCTCCAAGCCTCTGGGAAGGAGTGCTATATAAATAAAGTTTCTATCTATCTATCTATCTATCTATCTATCTATCTATCTATCTACCAGCCTATGGCTATAAAACATGAAGAAATCCGCATAAAGAAAACAGAAATAATAAGAATATGGATCAGACAAAAGGAAAACAGAAGGAAAGAAAACATTCCGATCAATAGACTGGTTCTATCAAATGCTGTTTTTTCAGGTAGCCCAGACACGAGAAAAGCAGGAAGTATGATGGCAGCAGCATAGGTTTCCTTGGCTCTCCCGATGTCAAGCAATACAACCCTTCTCCACCATATGCAACCAATTTTTTTTATTTATTTATGTAAGAGTTTTACCAGGAAAGCATACTGAGCAGGGTATTGCTCGATTCCAGATGCGCCTTGGGGGTGTGGGGATAGGGTGGATACATGTTACAAAACATTTTTGATACATTCATATGACCAGCGTTGATAACAGCATTCTTATATACAGATTAGCTGACATCAGAAGTAAAAAAAAATATACAGGCGAAATAGCTAGCAATACATATATTTTTGCAGAGTAACAGCAGCATACATTTATACAGAGTAGTCACAGCATGAGTAAATATACTGATGAGAATGGTCAGCAGATAACATGCCTGCGTGGGCTTCAGCAGTGCAAGTTGCATGGGCAACTAGTGGCGAAGTGTGACTTAAGTAGTGCATTGAGGTGAGGTGTGCTGGTGGTGTACCGAATATCCACTGGCAAGGAATTCCATAAGTTTGGCATGTGGTAGCTGAAAGCAGCCTGGCCAGACATGGTGGCCATGTAGAGGATGTGAAGAAGCCGGGAATCAATGTTCCTGAGCAAGTAGGCAATACTGCTATGGCATCCGCAAGGTAGGAGGGGAGCATCTGGGACCAGAATTTTGCAGTAGTTCTAACACAGTGTATCAATCTCCGATTACGGAGAGATGGCAGGTCTAAGGAGCGGTAGAGGTCACAGTGATGGGTAAGGGGAGGGCAGTCCAGGGAGAAATGGCAGATAGAGTGGAAGAGAGGTTCTAGTCTAGCCAGGGAGGACTTAGGTGCTACACAGTAGACTACATCACCGTAGTCCAGTATAGGGTGGATCATTTTTTGAATGATTGCCAGGCGCATAGTCAAGGGGATGCAACTTTTATTACGGTATAACGCACACAACATGGGGTGCAGCTTCTTATGTATAGCATCAATTTGCACGGTGAAGTCAAGATGCTGGTCTAACCAGACCCCAAGGTACCTGAAGGAAGTACAAACCTCCAAGGGGGAGCCATCTAGTGTGTGGAACGTGGGGGAGGTGGGGAGGTGGGAGAGTTTTGCCCTAGTGCCGAATGTTAGGGAGACTGTTTCCTTGGGGTTTAGGAATAGCTGATGAGAATGAAACCAGAGTTGGGCATTGTCGAAGTCCTGCTGTAGACAGGCAGCTACTGCAGAGGGAGATGGCCCAGAGGCATACAGAACTGTGTCGTCTGCATACATGTGAATGGACGTATGAGGGCAGGCTGCAGGAAATCATTGAAGAAGATGGAAAACAACAATGGGCTTAGGACGGAGCCTTGGGACCTCATGTAACAGGGAGGAGGGAAATGTCAGAGCCACACGAACCGACTGGGACCTACCCGCCAAGTAAGACTGGAACCAGCTGATGGCAGGACTAGTCAGTCCAGCTTGGGCAAGCTTAGACAGTAACAGGGCATGAGAGACTGTGTCAATAGCCTTAGCCAGGTCAATGAAGATAGCTGCAGTGATTTTCCCTTTATCCATTTCTGATAGGATGGTGTCAGTGAGACGAAGGAGAGAGGTGATGGTGGAGTGAGTTTTTCTAAAACCAGCCTGGTATGGAGTGAAGAAGGAGATGGAGTCGAGAAAATTGGAGAGCTGGGAGAGTACAAGGCGCTCCTGAATTTTGGCTAGGTTGGGGAGCAGCAAGATAGGTCGGTAGTTACCTGGGGAGGAGGGGTCACCCCCTTTGAGGAGGGGGATGACTGTGGCATGCTTCCAGTTAGATGGGATAGAACCAAGTCTGAATGACAGGTTAAATAGAGCGGCCAGAGGACTGGCTATGGCTGGGGCAGACAGAAGGAGCATTTTGGAGTCTAGTCCCGAGGGGCATTTACCTTTGGAGGGATTGAGTGACCAGAGTGTTCTTAATACCTCAGTTGGAGTAACAAGGCAAAAGGAGAAGTTGGCGGGTGGGGAAAAGGCTGGGGTGTCTGAGGGAGGGTGCATGGGGTGAAAGGATAAGAGAGAGGACGTACAGCTTGTGAAAAAGGAGTTTAGCTCTGAGGCTACAGCTCTTGGTTTAGTGATAGTGATACCTGCTATATTAAGGGTTGGTGTAGGTGGTTGGGCTGGAGGGGAGAAGAGGGATTTAATTGACTTCCAGAATTGGGCTGGTTTTGTAAAGTTATTGTCGAAAGCAGACTTGAAATAATTAGATTTGGCCTGCCGGATAAGTCTCGTGCAGGCATTCCGTAGTGAGCGGTAGTGTTGTAGAGCCAGTTGAGAACCTGTTACCTTATAGGTTTTCCAGGCTCTGTCCCTGACTAGAAGTTGCTCTAGGAGCTTAGCAGTCACCCAGGGTAGGTGAGCACCCCTTACTCTGGATCTTCTGAGTGGCGCATGAGAGTCCCAGATGGCGAGGAATCTGGATATGAAGAAATCGAGAGCCTCGTCCATGGAGGGGGCCTGGGGGATGTAGGACCAATCAATGTTAGACAGGTCGTTTAGGAGCGTGGCCTGGTCCAGGGATTGGTAAGATCTAGTATTCAGTGTACGGGGTGGCGGGGCCTTAGGTCTGAATATTTTCCGCACCACGTAAATCATGAGGTGATCACTGAGAGAGTCCAGCAGTAGGCCCGTGTCAATAATACGATGGGGGTGGGAGGTTAGGGCCCAGTCCAATAGAGTATGTTTCTTGGATTTGTGGTTTAGGCGAGTGGGTTCAGTTATTTGTTGGGACAGGTTTAGCGCATTTACTTGGCTACGTAATTTAGAGTTTGCACTGATTAGCCAGTTCGCGTTGAAATCCCCAAGGATATGTAGCTCAACCTCGGTCACGAGGGATCTCAGGGTGACCAAGTGGTCTAGGACGGCAGGTAGCAGTGTGTCCGGGGAGCAGTAAGACCCTGCTACGTACATGGGAATTGAGTGAGGGAGAGAGAGATTTTGATTAGTAGGGAGTCTACTGACAATGCGGGTATGGAAAGCCTGATAGTGGACTACTGGAGGTTGGAGGAGATGTACATGGCAGTGCCACCACCCTTCTTTTTACCCTGACAGTCCTGCCTAATGAAGGAGTAGCTGGGTATTGAGAACTCGGCATCAGGATTGTGGGGCTACAGCCAGGTTTCTGTAATGATTAAGATATCAGGGCATAAGGATAGGACGCATGTTTGTAGGGCCACGAGTTTGTTCAGAATGCTGCATATATTTAGGTATGCTATTTTGGAACCTCTTGGTAGATGGATTGCCGGGGGGGAGAGGGGTCCATTTATGGAAGGGGTTGGACCAGGGTTACATTCCACATCTCCGGCTATGAGAAGCAGGAGGGACAGGAGTTTTACTAGGTGCATGGACCTTTGTGGCTTGCGGACGATAGAGAGGTGGTGAGGAGTACACAAGGTTGACATTGGGTCGAGTGTGGAGGAGATATTTAAGGCTGACAACCTAGCATGGAAGGAGAGAGGGAGGATGGCAGCTCCCAGTATCCAGTTCTGCCAGCAATATTGAGGGTGGTGAGCAAGGGCAGAGGAAGAGTGGGGGAGGTTGCTTGGCAATCTCAGTGAGGAGAGCTAGTGTGAACTGCTGTTTTGGGTAGGAGAAGGGTGGGAGGGATGATATGGTTATGAGCAGAGAGATTATAGCTAGGTACAGTGGCAGCATGTTAAAGTGAGTTGTACAGCAGCTGCTCAAGGGCGGCCACTGGTGTTGGAAATGTATAAGGAGCAAATGGGAAAGTGGGCTGATTGGTTCTGGCATCACGTGGGACAGTCTACAAAGGTAAGAGCTCACCAAGGGTTGTGGTGGGAGTGGTGGGGCAGTCGGCGCGGAGCACCGGCGGGGGCTGCTCACACGGAGCAAACAAGCAAGCTGCAGTTCTGCATTTGGGCGGCATGTCGCTACCTGCTCCGAGAGTTTTTCGGCGATCAGTGGGCTCAGGGGAGGGCAGGAGATCCTGACTGCCCTCACGACCTCCTGGAGCTGGGAAGAGAAGAAAAACAGGGATAAATATACCAGGTAGCGAGAGAGGAGGAGCTGAGTAAATTACATGCAGTACAAGGCTGCCAATCATGAGTTGCCTTACTTTAATTTTTGTTAACTTCGATTTACAGCAGGGGAATTAATTCGGATTAAAGTGAACTTAGCACTATTGTAACAGAGTCTGCTGCACATTAGGCAGCTAAAAGTTCATTACTAGTCTTAATACTACATTTAGATACTACATTTAGAGCACAGGAAGGCAGAATTTAAATGAACAATCCAGACATAAAGCCATTTAGGCTCCGGTCTTAGTTTTATCAATGCAGCAGCAATAAAGAGTTCCCTTTAAGTTCCTTTTTGCTAATTGCAAACACTGTAGTAGACTAATGATTCCCTTAAAGTTCCCTTGTGCCTGGTTAATAATACTGTAAGGCACAGAGGTTGAAAGGCAGAAAGAAAACTATCTCCATTGTTCTGCCGACTGAAAAGCAAGAGTCTTTTGAAAAAAAGGCACCAAAGTTCAAAACGCTCACACGAAGCAAACAAGCAAGCTGCAGCTCTGCGTTTGGGCAGTGTGTCACTACCTGCTCTGAGTGTTTTTCGGCGATCGGTGGGCTTGGGGGAGGGCAGGAGATCCTGACTGCCATCACGAACTCCTGGAGCTGCTCCGAGTGTTTTTTGGTGATTGGTGGGCTCAGGGGAGGGCAGGAGATCCTGACTGCCCTCACGACCTCCTTGGAGCTGTCCCACAAACTTTTTTTTTATAATTTATTGTTTATGTCTCTGAGTTCCAGTCAGCTACCTCTGATCCCCAGCTCTTCCCCCAGTCCCAGCTTACCTGTTCCTTCTGTCTGCCCCATGTAGCTTTGGTTTACCCTCCCCTGAGCTGAGTATTGAGGTGGGGGCATGCACCCCTGATCACACATTGCATCAGGCGATGGAGGAGGAATCTGATACCATCCTGAGCTATTCTTCCTCCGTTTCTGTTCCCCAGAGGAAGTAGACGTGCATGGGGTACCAATGCACATGTGTACACTATGTGTGTTCAGCATGGGTCCACGGCCTATGACCTCCACTTCCACTGGGCATCCTCAGCTGCATTGCCAGCTGTGGTCACCCAGGTGGCAGTATCACAGCAGGGACTGTGTTCCTTCCCTCCCTGGAGAAGGAATAAAGTGTCCACTGGTACGCTCTATCCTCCTCCTTCAGCTAGCCCCCGATGACTCAGGCTAGTTCCCGAACCCGGTTCGCTGCATCATGTGCAGTAGCACTATCACTGTGCTGATGAGCCAACTTGTCCCACAAACTTTACCTGAGATTGTAGATGCTATTAAAAAGTTATGTATAGGGTCGTCCTGCTGACGCAGTCAACGCTATTGCTTGCTGCATTGATGACCCAGGTTTGGAAGCAAACTCAGGGTGCCGGAGGGTCAGCTAGGGAAAGGAGCATCAAGCATCTGTGGGACAGCTCTCCTCCTCTGATGGTGGGGGGCACAGAGCCCGGCATGTGCTGACCACTAGTGTAGGCTAGGGACAAGACAGCCTGGGGCCACCAGAAGTGCGTAGAAGTACGGCAACCATCGACTCACATTGTAGGAAAGCATACAACGTGCGTCATGACAGCATTCCACATCTGTGCTTCCTGGGGAGAAATCAAGAAATCTACCAGCCAGCAGGATGACACCGGTCACTCACAGGCCCTGTCCAGTGCATCAGATCTTGGTCAACATCAGGGGTTGGGGAACCTCACTGGGGGTAAGCCCTGGGGGAAGATGCAGACAGGTAAGCCCTGGAGAACACCAGGGGGATGTGGCTGCGGTGACCGACAGAAGGTGGCTGATAAGATGTGGGGGGGGGATTAACAAAAAAAAGAGTTGCATGTACTTCGTTCCAATAGAGATACTGAGATGGATGCTATGGTCACCCAAACAGCAACACTGAAACACAAGATGGAACATGCCAAAACTGAGAAGAAACATAAACTCTAACGTTGATCAAATGACTACCAAAATTGCTATTAATGAGGCCCTTGCAGTTACTAACATGAGAGACTTACATTCCTGAGAAGGAAAAATGAGATGTTAGAGATCTTGGTTTCATTTAAAAATATTCATTTTGTGGGTTTGCCAATTTGCCTGGATGAAATGTTTCCATCTGTTCGTTCATGGTCTACTTAAAGATATTTTTATCAGCGTATTATCTTTTCCAACTGACAAGTAACCCTTTGTTACAAAGGCATATCATAGCGTAACCAAAATAAAAGCAAATGGATCTAACACAGACTACCACATCAGTTCTTTCATGTACAGCTGAGTCATATAAGCCAAAAGATAAAAGATAAAAGAAGTCCAATGTACACTAAGGGCCCAATCTAGAACAGTCTCCTGGCCCTTCCACATGTGCAGAGGGCCAGGAAAAGTTGTGGGGATCCCCATTGCACACAGTGTGCACTTGCAGAGCACTCTGTGTGTGGAGCTATACTGGCAGCCAGGACTGGAGTGGGCATGGGGAAGGGGGAAGAGATGCGCCCCATCCTCCGAGATATGGAGGAAGGGAAAAGAGAACTAAGGGAGGATCTGGGCAGGTAGGAGAGCTGGTCCAAGATTTGGCCACTGAACTTTATCGCAAAAAAATGTAAAGAAACCCAAGGGTGCAATGCAAAATAGGAGGGATGGTGCTGAACAGCACTATGGAAGAAATGAATTTAGGGGTGATGATACTGGAGACCCTAAAACCATCTGCACACTGCAACATGGCAGTGAGCTAAGCAAACAGAATGCTGGGATGTATAGGGAGGGAGATAAGCAGTGGAAAATGGGAGGTGCTTCTCCCTCTGTAAAGGTCACTGGTGCAGCCACACCTGGAATACTGTGCAAGGTATTGGAACCCGTACCTGAAGAAAGGCTGCAACAAGACAGAAGGAAGGCAGTTCAGTACGGGGCAACTAAGGTAGTGCATGGCCTTGAGAATTTGATGTACAAGGAGAGGCTGCAGGACATAACAAACTCTGGTTGGAGCCAACACAGCTGTTGTGCATTAACATGAAACAAAGTTTTAGTTTTTTTTTTACTTTTGTTAAAGTCCTTCAAAAAATTTAATGTTTTAATTGATATAGTCTGCGTTGGCTGGTTTTGTTGTTGAAGTGTGATGTGTTACATTTAGGGGTGCAACCACAGAGCTATTTGTCCATTATGCATAGGTTTAGGTACAACACCACCTGGTTATCAATGTTTTGCAGGGCTTGACCTCTGACAGTAAATCATGCATGCATCGATGTGTGACTGCTGTTATATTGTAGATGGGGAGATCCACAGCTTCACAGCAGCAGCAACACAAACCTACTCCTTCAGACACATTTGCAAATCTGCCTCCTTCAATTCCCCATATACAATATTACAACAGTCATACATTGATGTGTGCACGATTTACAGTCAGAGGTCAAGCTCTGCAAAACATCAATAACCAGGTGGTGTTGCACCTAAACCTATACATACTGGAACAATAGCTCTGGGGTTGGACCCCTAAAATGTATCACCTCACACTGTCCAGAGGTGGTCCTGATATTCCCACCAGCTCCTATGTTTTCAGTCACAACTTCTGAGACGCCCCAATCACCTGCCTGTAACAGTTCTTTAAGCAGGGGTGTCACAAAAGTCTGTGCCCAGGTTTCCAGGGGTTACCCTGCTTTGTGCATGCACTGGCAATTTGACCTCCTTACCCTTCCCCCACATGGTCCTTATAGTAATAATCCTATGGGCTGTGACTCTTTGAACTTGTGAGTGCTCTGGCTGCAGTTGATAAACCAAACACAACTCTCCAGTGTTTCAGGCATGAAACATTTTGTACATTAAGATTCTAGATTGGCTGCCTCCTCCTGACCTCCCTTGTACCGTGTCACTGATGGAAGATCAACTGGATCAGGTCACCCATCTAAATTATAGTGAGTTGTCCATAGGGAACCCCATGGAGCTGCCCACGGGGGACCTCTCCAGCATCAAGAAGGATGGGTCAGGATCATCCATTTTTTTTCAGATGAGGAGAAGGAGGAGAAGATCAACGACAGAGTGACGCCCCAGCCAGGTGTGAAAATCAACCAGAAGACAGAAGCATGGGAAAAATATGCAAATGCATCACCAATACAAGCTGCTAGAATACCTCAAAAACAGCAAAAGATAAACTTTATAGAGACTTCTAATACTCCAATGGCATGCTAGGCACACACCGGGTGCACACATGATATAAAATGTGCTAAGTTTGTAAATTTTGCATTCTCTCTATGCTTCTATAAATACCATATCGAAGTGGTCTCTGTTCGAAACTGACAGGGGAAGTGAGGAACTGCCCCAAGGAAACTGCCGAGTCCATTGAGCAGACAGGTCAGTAGAATTTGATAAAATTACTCCTGGAAAGGTTAAGCTGGGTTCCCTGCTGAGGGTAACTGTGAAGGTTGATCAGAAGGCTGAGCTTAGACAGGGACATCTCTCCTGAGGTTAGTTCTCCTACCTGTTACTAAGTCCAGTCCCAGTTCTAGACTAGTGCGCAACTATGGGGCATAGACATCTGTACTTCTGCACAGGGGTTAATGTGTAGCCAAACACGAGACTAGAATGGCCATTTCTTCTATGTTTGGCTGCACATAAATGTGGGCAAAAGCAATCAGCTGTTCTGCATAGGTGGCACTCACACTGGAGCATGAACAATTGTTTTCTCTGTAGGACAGCTGGATCACTCATAATAGGCTGAGTGATAACATCTGCAGTTTTTAAAATTAAAAAAATGACACAATGATTCACGGTTTTACTGCCTAACAAAAAGTGGCATCACATGTTAGATTGCTCAGCATGGTTCGCATATCACCGTTGGGTAAACACGAGTGAAATCAGCCAAGAAGATTATTTAAGATTTTCAGGAGGTGAGACCTCCTTCTCCTTGTACAGCCATGTGGGCTGTATGTGTAAAAGTATTCTGTTTCACAAACACAAACATACACAATAAAAAACTAAAATAGGGACTGCTGTTTTTTTTATGAATCTTGCTCACCCTGGCACACCTCTGAAAGCGTTGCTAATTGTTACTGTGGGACTTTGTTTTTTAAGTCACCTCGTCAGACACTGATTCTACTGATGTTTTTTTTTTTATTTTGTCAGTGTGTGTTTTCTGAAATATAGTACTTTTACATAAATAGTGTCAGGTCCCGCCAAAAAAGCAAAGAAGGATTTTGCACTGTGGTGCAGGGGCAGTGCTCTTTGGAGGCTGGCTAAAACTCAAAATAGTCACAAAAATCCAAGTGTGGGGAGCATTCAGGGTAGACTGTGACCATACAGTCCAACTGGGTAATGTAATGCACAAATGCAACTCCACAACCAAGGCTGTATTTAAAACAAATTCTGGTCAGAGCCTATATGGCTGAGGAAAGTTTTTGGGATGCTTTTACCCATCACTTCTAATGAATTTCACAATGCAGATCTGTGGAGATGCAGTTTCAATGTGGTCTTCATTTTACACATTTTTACAATGTGTTTTCCCAGAATATGCCTGCTGATTGCTATATATTTAGCCTGGAGAGTTCACAGAAGATGTGGCATCTTATTTTCAGTGGGGCTCTACATCTACTCAATATTATGCTGCATTGTGTAAAATCACAACACACTAAAAACACTATTTTACATCTGGGGGATATATTACGTGCCAGATCAATGCACGAGCAGAAAGATACATTGCATAAAGAGGGTGTGCCCATTGGCACTGATACAATATTTGAAGAGAATGCACCACGGTACAGGGTGTGCATACAGTGAAGCCCACCAGGATGAAGTGCAGCACTGCAGAATTCTGCGGTAGAGTTACTGCAGCAAACAATGCAGTTTCAAAGGGAGTTAATCCCTTTTGGCATGCAGTAAACCTGTGACACTGCGCTTCATCCTGATGGGCTTCATTGTTCCCTGTTGAAAATGTGACCTTGGATGGGAGTCGCAATGCAAGCAGCCACCAAGTCAGGTGCATCCAGGGTGACCCCTAATGAATACCTTCCGGGGGAATTCATGGCTCTTACCGGTATGCACTGCAGCCCCCATGGGTGATATTCAGCCCAGGAATGCAGATGAACTAATAGAGCATGCAGGGTGCAAAGGGGCCTTATGCATGCTCATTACCAGTCCATTTGCATGTTGGCATGGGGCTGAATGTGCCAGAGCAGCTCTCGCCCCCAAGCCTGACCCTGATCGTCCCCAGGTGGGACAGGCCCTGAAGTCTCTGGTGGTATAGTGGCACTCCCCACCCCTTCCACCAGCCCCAACTGTACTGGAGTCCAGGCTCTATTGGTTCCATATTGTAGGGATCCCAATGCCATCCCTAATTGTACCTGAATACACCTACAGTTCATGTCCATAGTGTAGTGGCCCCCACTCCCCCTCAATGGTGCACAGACACCCCCCTCCCTGCCCCCCAGTTCATCCCATTACAACAACTGGCTCTGTAATGGGATTGTACCACTCTATTGGCGGGTGGTGGAGTACTCACAGTAGGATGCTGGAATGTGTTATATGTAGGCACAAGCTGTGTGTGGGTGATAACACCCAGTGGCCATACTCCTCAGGCACTCACATGCAGATCCATCATCCTGGTGCAATTGCACTGCTCATTGTGGGTGATGGCTGATGCTGTACCCACTCACACAGGTCCCAAAACAGGCATGTTACAGTCGACCTCCCATTCATTTGTACAGTTGGGGAACTGCAGATGAACTATCTATAGCCTGAAGTGTACACTGCAAATGGCATTACAGGATACCGCACCCCATGGCACCTGTGATACTTTAGCAGTCCAGAGGGTGGCATGTTACATAGGGGAACAGGGGAGAGTGTGGATTTGCAGCAGTGTATAACAGCAGGAAGATGCAGTATCGGCAAGGCATGCATTGGAGGTATGTAAATTCCCTCTTCAGTTTGCCAGGGACGTACACACAGCTGCATACACTGGTGGATCTGCAACTGGCATGGTGCCCCAATGCATGGTACAGATAGTTGGGTCATTCCAGAGTGCAGGTCCCCAGCCCAGGTTCAGTGCAGTCAATGGCTGGCCTTGGCAGGGTGTGGAGGGCAGTGCCAGTCTATGCAACAGGTTGGGTATGGGGGAGTGAGGGTGTCTGTGTACAGGGGTGGTGGATGAGAGTCCTCTAGACTATGGATATGGACCATGGTTTCCTCTGGTGCAATCAGATCTGGGGTGGCCCTGCACTATGGAGCTCTTCAGGGATGGAGTTGGCTAGATTGGGGATGGAAAGGGGGTACCTCTAGTCCACCAGGGCTGCCAGGCTGCTGTGCACCTGGGTGCACATCGGCAGCCTGTCTATGGGTGGCTCGTCGGGTTAGGCCAGCTATTCATGGCCTAACTGTGGGCCGTGGTGCTCTGGACTGTGAGGGGCACATTCACACTGAATATGCTGCAGCACGGCATATGCATCGGATTGCCTCCTTGACTTGAATGGCATATCATTTGTGTGTGCCCTGGCTCATTCCTTTGCAGCCGGGGCATCCCGCACATTTGAATATCATGCTGCTGCGCATTGTTGGAGTTGTGTGGCACATCTCCCTTTTCCACCAGGATGAGCTGCATATCTCCTTTGAATACAATGGCCCTGGATTAGGTAGCCTGAATAAATACATTATAAAAATGGTAAAATCATGACCCCACTGAAAACAAGATATTGCATCTAATCTGGGACATCCTGAGTAAATACAGTGCAGAAATGTGTAAATGAACATCCCTGTGACAATGAGATGTAGCATCTCCCCTGCCCTATTCTGGATACAAAATATAGGATAAGAAATATTCAGTGCTCCCAGATCCAAATAACCATTACCCTGTAAGAAGCCCTCATTTTCCCTGTGTTTTCCCTACAATGGCAGAATCAAATCCCTGTAGATTTTTTTATAAGTCACTGGTTCCTTATTTATGACTTTGTTCTTTATTTATTATATCAGCAGCCTTTTATAAGGACAAGAGCTCTGATTTGCTGCTCAGTATTTATTTATTTAGCTTTTGTTAACCGGGTAGGTACACTAGGCAAGTTACATGCCTATTTTCAGGAACGACCCGGGAGAGTACAACAGGTGTTACAGATACATCAATACAGCGTAGCAGGTAAACAGAACATATTGTAACATAGTACAAAAATTAAACAGGCAGGATAGGAATCATATGTAAGACAGGAAGTGGCAGAAAACATAGTGAGCAAGCATTAAGCAACATTGAACATCTGTATTAATATTATATGTCACGATGGCCTTGGAATGATTTGGATTTAGATGATATGCATAAGGCATAATGGGGGACTATATGAAATAACAAATATCAAGCTCATTATTTCATGAACTGTACTCAAAATTAGTAATCACAAGTCAGACAATCTTTCAAAAGATACTAGTAATGCCTGTAAACAAATTTATTGCAAACAGAGACATTGTATATATATATATATATATATATATATACACACACACACACACATATATATATATATATATACACACACACAAATGCTATTTCTGCATCTTACAGTTGTTAGTTTTCACACAAATTCTCATAGACTTTTTTATGTCCACCTGATGGAATCTTGAATGAGTTAAGTAACTATTATTATTATTTTATCAAGGCCCTGATACAGCAACTCAGTAAATATATAGTTGTTTGATCAGGAATTTTATAAATGGTATACGTTCTTTTTGTTACATCTAGGTTGGTCCAACAAAAGGTATCAAATCATTTGCTTCTGTATCACTCATGGTTTGTCAGCAGTTAATGCATTAGATGAGGTCTCCCTTGCCAGGCATTTGACTGTTTCTGCACCCCTACCCCAAACACACACACACACACATGCATTCTCTGTTACTATATTAGAAAATCGGTAAAAGTATGTCAGGCTTCTGATTGGCTGAGGGACATCTCTAGCTGGGCAACTATCAGACAATAGATGCCCGGCTATTAAAAGTACCAGCCCAGCCAACCCCATCACCAGAATCTTGCTGCCCAGCCTGGTCTCTAATTGGCTAAAACCCCCTCATTTTGTTTTCAAATGTCCACCATTTTTTTGTCTCCCTTAGCGAGAAATGCTACGAACCAACACTCAGAATGGAAACTTTATTTTGAAATGGAAAGCCCCCACATTTTTTTTATCTGTTACCCAGTGAAATAATGAGTGAGCCCAGCCCCACATCACACACGCACGCAGAACCCCCAAGTACCATTTTTCTGTTTTTTTAAAAATAAAACCTAATGCACCTAACAGTATTTCTTCCCCAGGAACTTGTCACTCTTCACAGTGTTGCTGCTATCTGACCGCATGTAAACGGCGCCACATTGTTTCTTCACAGGTGCTCACTGGCTCATTCCCTGATAAAATGTGAATCATTTTTTTTTCTTTTAAAATATAGATGGACTTCATTGCTATCAGCTTTAAAGTGCTACCGCTACTGTATCGGATCACACTACTCCCTCTCCACTTCCGTGTTTCATGTACCACATGCACGCAAGATCGCGTGCCTAACAAACAGTCTTCTAAACCCCCAAAAAACTTAGGAACAACAGAAAACAGTTATTTTAAACAACAAAATGATAATAAAACACTGTCGGTGGAAATTTCAAAACACACTACATCGTGCTGCGGGGGCGTTACTTCGCCGGCACCATTCACCCGATCGCTACCCTCTCTTTTCGTGTGCAACTCTACCCATTACATTAATTAAAAAAAAATATATATCAGTAAATCGTGTGTCTGTGTGTGTAGAGGTGGGGAGGAGGTTAACTAAAAAGTATAGTAAAACAAGTGACACATCAAGAAACTAGTCTCATAAGCAACAGCTCCCTCTGGTAGCAATTTAACATAACAAAACTAAAGGGACTATCGGGGACTCGGTGAGCAACCCAATAGGGCATTTAAACACAATGAAAAGAACAGTCTTGATTTGTTGTTTTTTTTGTAATAATTAAAACTGCTGCTGCACTGTCCCTACACTGTACAGAAGATTACAGCTCCCACAGCTCTTTCCAATCTCTGATCCACGGGAGCAGCTTGTTACTGTATTGCTCAGTGGGCAGCGCTGTTGTAGACAACTTTCCTATCTTCCTCACCCTGCCTCAACCCCCACTCCAGTCACTATCCCCATTGCTCCTGTTACTCAGGACGGAAACAAAATAAAAAAAAGTTGTACCTGAATAGATTGCTGAGATTACTGCCATTACTTAATATCTTCCGTTCCCAATGTCAGGCTATTCCGCACAATCTAAGCTGCTGATGGACCGCGCACCCACCCGCTCTACATCACTTTCCCCAGTTCACTGCTGACAGTAATTTAAACAGGGCAGACATTGTTTCACTCAGCCATAAGACCCTGCCCAAGCACGGTACTGTCCTTCAAACGTAAAGGAATGTAAACTACCATAGAGGTACTGGGGCTTGAAGTGAGTGATGGCTGAAACTGCAGTTTCAAAAACAGTAAATGGACCACTGAGGTAGCTGGAAGTGACGGCTAAAATACAGGCAGCTTAGTGGTTATGAGGGAAATCAAAAATGACAAAATAGAGCTTACAGTATCTCCTTGTCTTCTTGAAGTACAGAAATCAGATTTTGGGGGGGGGATTGAAGACAACCACACTCTGGAGTGTCCAGTAGTACAAAAGTCCATAGCTTATGCAGGGGGAGGAACTATTTTATTACAAATCTAATAATAAACTAACTTCATTAACAATTTGTTTGATTTTATATCATTTTTTTTACAGTGCCCATTTTCTAAGTGCAATAATATCCTCCAGGGTGGGCGGTATGGGCAGTACCGGACCTTCCAGGGTTTATAAGGCCCTCCACCTGCGGCGTTGGGCCTCATTACGCCCCTGGGCGGTCGGGTATTGCCCAATACCGCCCACCCTGTTGGGTATTATTGCTTGCAGAGATCTCAGTAGCTCTTATCTGTTATGTTTGGGAAGCAGGCCAAAGCCCTTTCTGTCAAAAATAAATTTCTGTATTTATTCTGGGTAGTTCACTGAAGACCTGGCATTTTATCAGATAGGTCCTGAGGTTAAAAACAATGTAAATCTTTACAAAATTTGCTGGGAAAGGGTAACATTAATCAGGTATGGATCTTTCTTGAAAGATATTCATCCCCAACTAAAGTTAGTAGCAAAAACATGTTTAAATCCTAAGTATTTAAATGTGCAAGTTGTTGCATTTCGAAGGGGGTAAACAAATCTCCAGTTTAATAGGCAACCAATATTTAACAAGCTGTTTCAGTTTCCTAATGGCCATCAGATAAGCAGCTTGGAGTTATGTCTCCAACATTCTAAACAGAAAGAAGGGATTATTTTATTTTAGTTGTCATAGCGATTTGTAGATGTGGAAGGATACATTGAAAAGTCCAAAAAATGTGTTCCACGAAACTCAATTTTCAAGTTACAGATAGCAAAATGGCAGTAGGCTCCGCCCACAGCCATAAAAAGTATTACTTCCACAACCTGCTGTCATCAACTAGCAAATGGCTATGAACTGAAAGTAAATGTTTTTTAAAATACAGCTTTCACTGTGTATTTGCATTTTTGCATTTAATTACCCAGTTGAACTATATGGTTATGGACCAGAAATTTTATTATTTATCCAGCCTACCCGAGTGCTTTCCACACTCGTATTTAAAAAAAAAAGTAATAAAAAAGGCTTGCATCTCTATATACACTGCAGTCACCCCAACATACAGACACACTAACACACTAAATCCCCCTTACAATCACAGCAATTATAAACAAACTCTAGCTAGAGCCGATATGGCTGTGAACAGCTACCAAGTGACCAAAGTTACACATGTGCATAGGAATTATTCAACGCCAGGGTGTAACTTGGCCATTTTTTAGAGGTGTGCACCAAATTTTCAACATGGCCTTTTTGGGACCCCTCCTCATAAAGAGTGCCAGTGTAATTTTGTTCACTTGTCCTGAAAGATGATTTCGCAGAGCGAATGCACTATTCTGTGCCACAGGTGTGAAAACATGTTTGGGCAGGTTATAGAAAGTGACAGCTGTACTGTTTTGAAGAAGGTGTGCAAAAATGGCAATGTTGAAAATGTGGAGTGAAAATATTAAACAATGGCGAAGTTAGGAGCATGAGTAGAAACTGTGCAATGCACACTCGTAAAGCAGTCATTTTTTGGAGCTTTTTCACCAAATTTGCAACATGGGCTTTTTGGGACCCCACCTCATGAACAGTGGCACTTTCATTTCGTGAATTAGTCCTGAAAGGTGATTCCGCGCAGCAACCGCGAAATCACCTTTTGCGATTGAGTAGCAAAATGACAGTGACAGTTTTCATGAAGTGGGGTCCCAAGAACCCCATGTTGAAAATTTGGGGCAAAAATTCCAAAAAATAGCTGATTTATCAGCATAAGTTGAAACCCCCATTGAATGGCATTATGGTAAGCTTACCTTAAATTCTTCAGTTTGCGGTTTGGCTTTGAAGAGTGCAGACGTGTCCCAGTCCAGAGAAGAGGACAGTGCTGACCTCCAGAGGAAAGTATGGGGTAAGGTGGGGTGTGGGGAGGTGGGTGCTCAGTGGAACGGTGGGGATGGGGGAGGGGGACTGGAGCGATGATGAGGGACCATTTTCTTTTTTATAGAGAAGAAAAAAAAATGAGTGCAGCGCCAATGAGGGACCATTTTCCTTTTTGCAGAAAACATAAAAAGAATACATTTGAGCACATTGGGGTGAGTTCCCAGTGTGCCACATAAGTGTGGGGGGTTGTACAGGATGCTGACACAGGGGTTGGGCACCCCAATGTCTGTGGGGGGGGTAGATAAAAATTAGGCACACTGAGGTGGGCTCCCAGTGTGCTGTATGACTGGGGGTTGCACATAATGTCAACATGGGGATTGGGCACCCAGATATCGGTGTATGAAATTAAACATGTTTGGGCACACTGGGGTCGGCTCCCAGTGTGCCACATGAGTTGTGGGGGGGTCACAGGAAAATAGTTTGCATACTGGGGTGGGCTCCCAGTGTGCCACTTGAGCTGTTGGGGGGGCACAGAATGCCATGGAGCTGGCGCCGGAGATGCAACTGCACATGCACGACACTCATGCATGTGCAGTTGCAATGAATGGTATTTTGCCATTCACATGATGGCGCCGACAGAACTGCACATGTCCGCAAGTTGTGCATGCGCAGTTCATGCACTGGAATGCGGAAGTAACAGCCGAAATAGTGCGGCTTTTATTCCGTAGCAGTTGATCGTAGCAGAGGGTTTCCAGCTCCATTGGGCTTTTGGAAGGATACTTCCAAAAGTCCAATGGAAGGTTCCACAATTGGCCATTTTCAAAGCTACGGAGCGATCCCAATAGTGCTATAGGCTCCACCCACAGCCCTAAAAAGAAGCAGAAACATAATTAGTTTACAAAGATTGAAAGATGAATACCAGAATAAGGGCAATAACAATTACTGTATTATATAAAAAAATACACAGATTATGAGCAGTAAAACAACTTTATTAATTGTGTGAGGTAAGTAGTCACAGACAGTGGCTAATGTGTTAGAAAAGGTAAATAAAAAGTAAACAATGCTGTCCAATTGCCAAACCCCCACCCACCATCCAACCATAACAATTGCTAAACCCATTTTCAAACCCCGCTACATAGGAAATATATTTCTAAAAACAGCTTGTTCAAATCCCACCACTACCAGCAAAAGAACACATACAGCTAGCACAAGTATCCACTTATACTAACATAAAAAATTGTACTATTATAAGATTTTGCCCAATTTGACTGCAGTCTTCCATGCAGTGACCGGCACATACACTACTCTCACCTCCCTGGCCGACTGCTAAATGACAGTTTACTATCATCTGCATATTAAAACAGCTGATGCAGTATGCAGGTGATTGTAAATTGACATTCAGCGGCTGGCTGTGGAGATGGGAGAATGATACTGTATATGCCACTAGCCAATGAGTAACAAATAGTAAAACTGGTGTTGGAATGCTTGATAATTCTAACTACCAATGAAGAAGGGCAATAAGTCCTATGAGAAAAGACTCAGAGAGTTAAATATGTACTCTCTAGAGGAAAGGAAGGTAAGGGGAGACATTTTTTATTTTATTTATTTATTTGGAAAATGTTTCACCACAAAAGACAAACAACGTGGGTTGTAAACAGTTTGTTTCCAGAGGCATCTGGGAGGGACACAAGAGTTGGAAGAGCAAGCAAACACATAGCAATACAAGTACAATTACTAAAGCAAAACAATGTAGTACAACTACAGAGCAGAAATAACCCAGACCAACCGGCCAGGGTAAACAAAACCATATTCAGATATAGCATACATTGCAACAACTCAAGAGCAGGTGATCCAGTAGAGTAAAGGTTAGAGGACAGCTAACTCATTTAAAGTGCTAGAAGTAGTAGGCTGAGCACAAGATCCAAAGTACTATTGTATGCCCAAGGGAGGGCAGTTATAAGACAAGTGGGGAAGTGGACAGGTGAGGGGTAGAGGGTGGGGGATGGAAGAGGAAGAGAGAGGGACCGCCAAGATCTATACCCATTCAGGTTGCTGAGAACCCTGCAAAAGGGGTTAAGACCAGGCAGAAAGGGGGAGGAGAGAAACAGAATGAGGTGGTAGAGAAGAGAGGGGCAGGGAAACAGGAAGGGAGGAAGGGGATAAGGAAGAAGGGAGGTGGGCAGGCGATGGATTTGAAATTGGGGGAAAGGGAGAGGGGAAAAAGAGAGACAGACAATCTATACCCCTTCAGGATTCATAGAACCTTACAAGGAGGTCAGGATTAGAAAGTGGGAGGAAAGGAAGAGGGGTAGAAGATGACTGAGAATCCTACAAGGGGAACAGGACCAGACAGAAAAGGAGGGGAGAGAAGGGGTCCATGGAGGAGAAGTTGAGTGTGGTGGGTGACCGGAGGGGAGAAAAGGGATAAGGAATAGGGAGGCTGGAAAAAATAGAGGTAAACTAGTAATGGAAAAAGGGGAGAGCATCAATAGGGGGGAAGAGGGTGTTAAACATAGAAACATAGAATTTGACGGCAGATAAGGACCGCTTGGCCCACCCAGTCTGCCCATTTCCCTACCTAATGGATAAGCTGCAGATCCTAGTTAACCAGCAGCCTACTTCTTTCTACCCCCACCCCCTAGAATTGCCTTATGACTGTCCCGTGCATGCTTGAATTCAACCACTGTTTTTGATTCCACAACCTCCTCCGGAAGGCTGTTCCATGCATACACAACCCTCTCTGTGAAAAGATGCTTCCTTACATTACCTCTGAGCCACCCCCCATCTTCAAATTGTGCCCCCTTGTTCTTGCACATCTCTTTTTTTGAAAGATGCTACTCTCTTGGACTTTGTTGATTCCCTTGAGGTACTTGAAAGTTTCTATCATGTCCCCCCTCTCCCTCCTTTCCTCGAGGCTATACATATTAAGCTCCTTTAGTCTCTCTTCATATGTCTTCCGGTGCAGATCCTGCACCATTTTAGTTGCCCTCCTCTGGACAGCTTCCATCCTGTCTATGTCCTTGCGGAGACTGGGTCTCCAGAACTGCATGCAGTACTCCAGATGGGGTTTCACCAGCTGTCTGTACAGAGGGATAACAACTTCTTGTTTTCTACTGGTGATGCCTCTCCCAAGGCATCCCAGTATCCCACAGCCCTTGTTACTGCCCTCTCACATTGCTTGCCCACCTTTAAGTCATCTGATATGACTACCCCCAGGTCCCTTTCCATTTTTGTTGTTGTTAGTATCTCACCCCCCCATTGTGTACTCTTCCCCTGGGTTTTTGTTTCCCAGGTGTATTACTTTGCACTTCTTGGCATTGAATCTAAGCTGCCATACATTTGACCATTCCTCTAACCTTGTCAAGTCCCTTCTCATCCTTTCCACCCCACCTTGTGCATCAACTCTGTTGCAGATCTTTGTGTCATCTGCAAAGAGACATACTTTTCCTTCCAGTCCCTCTGCAATATCACTTAAAGACATTGAAGAGGACCGGTCCCATACTGAACTCTCATGGCACCACTAGTAACCCCTTTCTTCAGAGTGGACTCCATTTACTATTACCCTCTGTGTCCTATTCTCCAGCCAATTTTACCCAGGCTATCATCTTGGGACCCACTCCCAGGCTGGCTAACTTGTATATTAATCTTTTGTAGGACTGTGTAAAATGCCTTGCTAAATTCTAGGTAGGACATGTCCACAGCCCCTCCTGATCTACTACTTTGGTCACCCAGTCAAAGAAATCTATTAGATCTCGTTGGCATGACCTTCCGCTGTGAATCCATGCTCCTTGGGTCCTAGTGCCCTCTGGCGCTAGGTACTGACAATTCTTTCCTTCAGAAATGATTCCATCATTTTCCCACCACTGAGGTTAAACTAACAGGTCTGTAGTCTCTGCTTCTGCCCTGCTCCCACTTTTGTGAAGGGGAATCACATCTGCCCTCCTCCAGTCCTCAGGTACCAACCCATCCTCCCATGATTTGTTAAAGAGGGTAGTCAGTGGTGTCACTAGTTCTACTCCTTAGTTCTTTTAGAATACTGGGATGAATCCTATCAGGACCCATTGCTTTGTCCACCTTCAGTTTTAAGAGTTCTTTCAGAACCCTTTCTTCTGTAAATGGGCTGGTATCAACTTCTGTATCCAGAGTGTTTCTATTGTTTGTTTTAGGTATCCTCCTCTTCATTTGTAAATACCGAGCAAAAATATTTGTTTAGTATCTTTACCTTTCACAGTCACCCTCTGCCCCTTTATTAAGCCTCACTATCCCTCCTTGGTCTTCTTCGCTCCCTGATGTACCTAAAAAAGGTTTTATCCCCCTTTTTAACTGAGTTGGCTATCTTTTCCTCGGATCGGGCCTTTGCTGTTCTGACTGCCTTCCCAGCTTCCTTTTGCTTTAACTGATACAATTCTCTGTCCTGCTCCTTCTGTGATTCCTTGTACTTCCTGAATGCTTTCTTTTTCTCGTGAACCTTCATTGCCACCTCCTTTGAGAATCATAGTGGTTTCTTACATCGTTTTGTTTTATTTGCTTCACACAAAGGCTTGTTACCTCTGTGATGCCAGTTTTTATTATTCCCCATTGTTCTTCCACCCCTCCTTCCTGCCCATTTGCTAGTGCATTCCTTAGGTACTCACCCATTTTGGCAAAGTCAGCCCCCCTGAAGTCCAGTACTTTTGCCTTTGTATGGCTTGACTCTATTGCTGTGTTTATTATGAACCATACTGTTCGATGGTCGCTAGTTCCCAGATGACTACCCAGTTCTACACCTGTGATCCTCTCTCCATCTCCATTTGAGAGAACCAGGTCTAAGATTGCTCCCTCTCGAGTGGGTTCCAATACTAGTTGTCTGAGGCATGCCCTCTGTAGGGCATCTAGAATAACCCCACTCTTAGAAGTGGCTGCTGAAACTGCACTCCAGTTAACATCTGGCATATTCAGATCACCCATCAGCAATATCTCCCCTTTTTCTGCCATTCTAAGTATACTTTCTATCATTTCCTTGTCCATTTCCTCCCACCGTGAGGGGGGGGGTCTGTATACAACCCCTGTGCAGATTGTGGTGCCATTGCCTGTCTCCAAATTGACCCACAGTGCTTCTTCTCCTCCCTGTTTAACCTTTCGTTCTGTTGCTTTGATTCCTTCTGTTATGTAAAGAGCTACTCCTCCTCCTCTTTTACCCTCCCTGTCCCTCCTGTAGATAGTGTATCCTGGTATGTGTACGTCCCAGTCATGGTTCTGTCTGTACCATGTTTCTGTGACTGCCATGATATCCAGATGTTGTTCCTCCATCAAGGCCACTAATTCAGGAAGCTTGTTACCCAGACTATGGGCATTGGTACTCATTGCTCTCCATTTTGTGATGGCTTTACCTTCTGTAGCAGCATCCACCACTGACCTTTCTACCTTGGTCTTTTTCTCATTTAGTACCCTGTTTTGTAGGGGGAGGCTGGGATTTTCCTATTGCTTGTTGTGAGGGAGAAGGACAGCCGTAGAGTGTCCAAACAGCACAGTAGATTATGGATGGTAGAAGAGTGTCAAAATGGCACAGCAGGTTGTGGTAGGGGTGGGAGGAGGGGGTATAATAGGAGGTAGTATGTGAGGAAGTAATCAGAGGAAGGGTTCAGTTAGGAGACAGGAGGTAAGTCAGGGATAGAGGAGTAGGGGATAGTGCACAAGGGTTGGGAGAGTTGTGAAGGGGGGCTAAGAACAAGTGCAGTTAGGGGAATGGAAATTGTGAAGGGCTAAGAAAATTGAAGATGGGGAAGAGGAAAGTCTGATAGAAGGTGGCAGTGAGTTTCAAAGCTTTGGGAAGAGGTAGGAGAAAGCTTCCTGTCCTATGGAGGTAGAGCGATGAGGAACAGCTAGAGTGTGTGTGTCAGTAGATCCGAGAGGGCGAGAGGAGGGAGGTGGAGCAGAGAGTATGGAGGAGAGGTAAAAGGGCAGAGTCCCAAACAAGAATTTAGAAGTGAACTTGGCACAGTGAGAGAGATGCCCACGCTCAAGGGAGGGAAAAGCTAGAGAATGATACAAGGTACAGTGATGTGTGCGGGAGGGGAGTCAAGAGCAAAGCGACAGAAAGCACTGAAGAAAGTATCCAACCTGGTAAGGGATGATTTACGAGCAGCACTGTAGACTATCCAACCTGGTAAGGGACGACTTAGGAGCAGCACTGTAGACTATGTCACAATAGTCAAAAATAGGGAGTATCATTTTCCGAACAAGATCATGCCTAACTGGTAGTAGTAAGGAACTACGGTTCCTGTAAAGGGCGCCGAGCCTGGAGCACAGTTTTTTTCAGGATGGCGTCAATATGTACAGAAAAGTTAAGGTGTTGGTCAAGCCAGACAACAAGGTATTTGAAAGAGGTGGTGTCCTCTAGTGTTGTCCTGTCAGAGGTGTGGAAGGAGGGAAGGAAGGAAGGGCAGCCTAGAGAGTCTCTGCCTAGTGCCAAAGACATGACATAAATATTCAAATACCTCAAAGGTATCAATAAGGTACAGGAGGGTGGCAGTTTGCACAGAAAGAGATGCTTAAGAACAAGGGGGCATGATATGAAGCTGGAAGGGGAAGACTCAGAGGGGATGTGGGGAAATACTTCTTTATGGAAAGGGTGGTAGATGTCTGGAACAGCCTCCCAGCAGAGGTGGTGAGTACAGAAAATGGTAACAGGTTTCAAACATGCAGGGGATAGCTACGAGGGGACCTCGGTAACAGGTCGGGAGGGGGGTAAGGCTAGAGATCAGTTAGGGTCTACAGCAGCAAAGTAGTTAGGGACCTTAGGGCAGACTTGGTGAGCCAGTTGGTCCTTTTCAGCCAACAGTTTCTATGTTTCCATTTAATAACATAGGTATTGTGATGGGTAATTGAAGCGGTGGGGTAAACATGAATCAAGCAGCACAGGTTGTGAGAGAAAGGTGTTTGAGTGTTTACAGTTAGTGAAATGAGGCAAAATGGAAATAAAATCAACAAAAGCATGCATGTCAGTAAACATATTGTGAAGTGCGTGTACATGCACATCAGCACCATACATCCACATCTCCTGAAAACATTTGTTTTAGAAACTAAAATTGAAATAAATAAAAAATGTGCAATCAAGTTGCCACAGCCCCTTTCACCTACCAACTCATAACATTCAATTAATTCATATTCTAATCTAACATCAGCAGGCATAAATTTCCATAAATCACAGGTTCAAATCCCACAGCACCCAGCTTCTGAATAAATGCAACTGCTGTAGCACCAGTAGACAACTGCATGAATATAATTAAGCAATAAGGCACGACAGGGTGTGGTATATCATGGGATATCGTCACGTCTCGGGTGGTTGGGCATGAGGCCACAGGCCGAGTGCGTCCAACCGTCCGAGAAGTGACAATATCCCATGATATACCACACCCTGGAGTGCCTTATTGCTATTATGAACTGGCTTAAAGTTTCAGTTCATTTATTTAAAAAACAAACTGTATAAAATACTTTTTTTTATTGTATTTGTGATGTGGAAGTATACCTTTTAATTAAAAAGTGCGCAGTTTCTGCTTTCTCTAGCAGATGGTGCTGCTGCTACATGGTGACAGCTCTGTTTGTCTGTGAAGCTGCTACTCTGCCACGGTATGTGCAGTCTCTGTGTGTCATCCGTGGTCCCCGGTCTCCCCATAAATGCGGTACTGAGTGATGGACTCAGAAATGGTGAGGTTTAGTAAAAGAAAAATTAAGCTGTTGATCGGTAATGGAGGATTTGGAAGCAACGGGACTGAGGATGAGTTAAGTAAGCGTAGCAAGCGCTGCCGCTGCCATTTTGAAATGAGCGTGTGCTTCAGTGGGTGAGAAACATGTTCGCTGGGCACTGTGTAAAGAATTGAACTCGAGTTCAGATAAGGCTTACTTTTAAAATAGGTGGACATTTTGTGAGGCTTTCGAGCAATTACTTACCTGCTCCTGCGTAAACCGGAAGTTCACCATTGCTACCTCATTTGAAAAATCTACGGGCGGGCAATGTGGCGAGCGTTTAGGTCAGAGGAGTTTGTTAATATGGGTCAGTAAGAAGGCTGGTGGCACCGGAGCTTTTTTGAAGCCGTGATGATGTAGCTCGATATCATCACGGTTTCAAAGAGCTCTCAGCCAATCAGATTTGTGTATTTACAATCGCCAGTTCATAATATAGTTTATACAATGATCCCATAGTTGACTTGAGCATCACCATCCATTCAGGGACCAGAGCATACAACCCACTTATGATCGGTTGCATAGTAGAGAGATAGATTGTACTGCTGGTTGAAATAAAGGATATTCATCAGTCTGAACTTTGCAGCTTGACATTTTCACACTAGGAAATCATGAGCTATGCAAGCCGTCAGTAGTTCATATAGAGAAGTAATGTTTCTGTTAAGAAACAGAGAAACATATAAGGTGACAGCAGATAAGGACTGTGTGGCCTACCTAGTCTGCATCTTTTCCCTACCTAATGCAATACCGCAGACCCCAGTTAATCTGCTTCTTACCCTCTCTTCCCTATTGCGAGAGTACTCTTAACATCTATCCTCTGCATTCTTGAATTCCCCTACCATTTTGGCCCCCATCACCTCCACAGGGAGGCTGTTCCAAGCATCCACTTCTCTTTCTGTGAAAAAGTACTTCCTCATGTTGCCCCGGAGCCTACTCCCCCAGCCTCATATCATGCCCCCTTGTTCTTGTACACCTTCTTTTCTGAAAGATGCTACCCTCCTTTACCTTGTTTATACCCCTGAGGTACTTGAATGTCTCTATCATATCCCCCCTCTCTCTCCTCTCCTCTCCCCCAGGGAATACATATTGAGGTCCTCTAGTCTTTCATCATATGACTTTTGGTGCAGTCCTTGCACCATTTTTGTTGCCCTTCTCCGGACTGCCTCTATTTTGTCTATGTCCTTCCAGAGATATGGCCTCCAGAACTGGACACAGTACTCCAGATGAAGTCTCACTCGTGATCTGTACAATGGCATAACCACCTTCTTTTGTCTGCTGGTGATACCTCTCCCCATGCACCCTACCCTAGCATCCCACTGGCTCTTCCCACAGCCTTCTCAAATTGTTTGATTACCTTTAGGTCATCAGATATGACTACTCCCAGGTTCCTTTCTTGATTGGTGGCTGTCAGTACCTCTCCCCCAATCTTGTACTCCTTCCTTAGATTTCTGTGCCCCAAATGCATGATTTTGCACTTCTTTGCATTGAATCTTAGCTGCCACACTCTCCACCACTCCTAAAACATGTTTAGGTCCTTTCTCATCCCCCCCCACCGAGTGTTGACCTTGTTACAGATCTGTGTCATCTGCAAAGAGGCATACCTTCCACTCCAGCTCCTTTGCAATGTCGCTTATGAAGACATCCCCAGCACGGATCCATGTGGCACTCCGCTGGACACCCCCCTCCTCAGATTGAATGCCATTTACCACCGCCCTCTGTGTTCTGTCACTCAACCAGTTTCTGACCCAGATTACTACCTTGTAGCCCACTCCCAGGCTGCCCAACTTATTTACCAACCTCCTATGTGGAAGGGTGTCAAAAGCCTTGCTGAAATCTAGGTAGGACACATCTACCGCTCCTCCCTGATCTACCTCCCTAGTCACCCAGTCAAAGAAATCTATTCCTAACTGCATTAGACAAAATTATCTGACTCTCTCTCTCTCACCATGTATTCAGCAGCAGCATATTATAGGATTTATTTAGTGTATTTTTTACTTAATAATCAAAACAAAACAGGACTGTCATAAATAGGTGATCACAATAAGACAAGCTGTACAAAAATCAACAGTAACCCACACCACATTTAATAGACTTAGGCCCTGTCCACACCTGTGTTCTTGCAACGTTACTGATAGTCTGTAATGTTACAAGAATGGCAAACACGGTTCGCGTCCACACTGTAGCATGGTAAAACCGTGCTACAAACTGTGATTTTTTTTGGGGGGGGTTACACTTTATTTATTCACTCACTGGAGGTTCTGAACTTCCCTTCAGGGTACCCTTGCAACTACCGCCATTACTCCCAGCCTGAAACCTCCTCAAGTGGGCTCTCCCCCCAGCCCTCACGGTTTGTCCAGCCCCCCCAGATCACCCCCTAGGGGAGGGCCCGCCCACTCCCCCAGATCACCCCCAAGGGAAGGGCCTGCCCACCCTTCGCAGCCTTTCTGCAATTAGAGGGACAGCTGCGGGACCAGTGCAGAAGACAGGAGATACCAAGGAGGCAGGTCCGGCTGTGGGATGTTGGTGGGTCTCAGGTGCCCCCTTCGCCTCCACTAGACCACCAGGGTTTTCTTCCACTTGGAGTTCCCCTGGAGCATGGTCATGCAATGGCGTCCAGGCACTGCATGACGATACCCGCTGATGCTCCACCCACGTTATTGCACCGCAGGTTCTTTGCAATGCCCCCAATCTCCATTGGGGGTCGCTATGAAACAGTGCATAGCCCTGGATCCTTCCCCGAGAAGGGAGAGCAGTCTCCTGGATGCTCAATCCCTTCCCTCCCCTACCACCTCCCAGCGGCCCAAGTCCATTCCCAAACCCAGGTCACCAGTGTGGTGCGAGGTGTGGCATCCAGCACCTCAACCCTCAGCACCACTGGGCCAGCTACAAACCGTGTTTAAAAACAGTATGCCATTATGTGGGTGACTCAAATTGAGCAACTCACTTTTGAGCAATTAGATTTGAGTGCCCATGATGTTAGCGAACGTAAAAGGCTAGCGAGGAGTGGATCTAACAAGGGTAGAGGGGAAAAACAGCGAGTCAACAGGATAGCGACCGGAAGAGGGAGGTAAAAGAAACCGGCATTTATGATGTAATTTCGCAGGGCAGTCCTGAGCTGGCCATTTGGTCTGGTGGTGAGGGTGGATGCCATTGATTATAATTTGAAAGAGGGTGCAGGGGTGGGTGGCGTAGCCCCCCGCATAAAAAGTGTAATGTGTTATTGCACCTGTACAGTATTGCGGACCCTTGCTCACTGTGGGTTTGCTGTTGTGCACAGTCAGTTGCTTCAAGATTCTTTGTGTTATGCTTACCTATAGGGCCGATTACAGCTGTTACTTTAATTCAAATTGTGCTGTTTTTACCACTGGTTTCTGGTATACTGCTGGTTGCCTTGGAGTGTGCTGTAAACTGAGTTTACTGAGTTTACTGCTGTTAACTCAGAGTGTGCTGTAATTAGCAGGCGGAATGTACTGTAGGGGAGTGGGAGGTAGTGACTAGAATTCGGAGTGGAGCCGCCATCTGTTTGGCAGCTACCAAGTTGATTGGGATCTCCAGCCCTGTCACCCCCCCCCCAAGGTGATGCCTTCTATAGCCAGCCAACAACACCAGTCAAGTTCCTTCAGCAATACTGCTAACCCACCCCACCCCACCTGTCCCAGTCCAAGCTGCTAGTAAAGGTCACTCGAAACCCCTTACTAGTAAGCCATCCAGCCCAGGTAGAAGTCAACAATACCCCAAGTGGCCTGCAGCATCCAACATGCGAGCCTTATTTATCCTTGTGCTTTCCTTGTCTCCTATCTTTACCTGCCACAGCACGCAGAGCCCCTTTCAACACCATCACCACCCCAAGCCATTCTCCTCAATGTTATCTCCCAACAATTCATTCCCCATCTGGGATCCTGCTACAATGACCCATGAGTTGTTCTTTTTTTCTGTGTTATGCACTTCTTTTTTATGCTGTTGTTCTTGTCTTCTCCCAGTGTTCCCCCTCCCCTGGGTCACACCTGGAAATGAGCTTTGGCTCATGGTGCTTTTCCCGGTTATCAACTTTTAAATAAATAAATAAATCACCCTTGTGCTTACCCTCATCTCCCCACAAAAGTTAGTCACACGGGCACTCTTCTCACCTTCCCATCTTGCCCATCCTGTCTCTACCTCACGCCCAAGCACCCCACCCCACTACCTCCCAAGATCATCTCCAGAAAGGAACTTATGTTCCTCAGGCTTAACTTGAAAAATCTTATCATGCTACACTTGTTGTGCTCAGAAAATGTGAAAGTAAACCCGGGCTCCCCCCCCCCCCCAATTGCCTCCCCTTCGACTTCGTAGCAGCCCCGGGCCTGAAAATCATGCTGATTAACGTGTGTAGCCTAAAAAAAATGGACCTAGGCCGGCCTGGTGGTGCTGAGGGTTGAGGCACTGGACACCACACCTCGCGCCACGCCGGTGACCCAGGTTCAGATATGGACTCGGGTTGCCGGGGGTCAGCAGGGAAGGGAGAGGATGGAGCATCCGGAGACAGCTCTCCTCTCCTCTCCCTGGGGGAGGGTTCCAGGGATGTTTGGCATCCTGGTAGCCCCCAATGGAGCTTAGGGCATTACAGGACATGCCGACTAATGTGGTGGGCAGAGTGCAGCAGATGCCAGCAAGGTTGCCGCGCTACATGCCATTGCATGCCACACTGGGACTACACAGAGGGAAAATACTCCTCTGGTGGAGCTGTGGAGGCAAGAGGACTCCAGGGGAGGCCCACATCCCAAGGCCAGCCCAGCGCACCAGGAAACTCCCTAGGTGCCCATTCAACACCCAGGTAAGATCCCTTGAGTCTGGAAGGTCGCCATGGGAGGGCAGAAGGTTGCCATGGGAGAGTGGACCCTCCCCCAGGGGTAAAAAAGGTTAGCTGGGGGACTAGACCTGACTGGGGTGTTCTGGTAGGGAGGAAAACTGGCAGCGGGGGTTCAGGTAGGGAGTGAGAGGCCTCATCGAGAGAGTACCCCGGAAGGATGCCCGGGCCGCAGGGCGATAAATAGAATTGAAAAAAAAAACCTGGACCTGGTCAAAGCATGAGTCTTCCACACTAATCCGGATGTACTAGTCATCACTGAAGCCTGGTTAAAAGGTAGTACTACAGACCAGCAGATCATGCTCCCCCCTTTAACACTTTCAAACTTGACAGACCATCGTGGGGGGGGGTTGTCATTTATGTTAATGCCAAATACCTACCACCAAATTCCTCTCACTGTCCAAACCAAAGGAGTTTGAATGTCTAGCATTAAGATTCTCGCTTCCCTCATCTGAAGCATTTAACATCATCGCCTGCTACAGACCACCAGCAGGGGGAGTAGAACTCCTTTCCATGCTAAGAAACATAACTGAATCCAACCCCAATGAATCCATCATCCTTACTTTATTTTTATTTATTTGAATCTAGGATTACAAGTACCTTTGAGCCAAGGCTCTTTTACAAAGGTTCCACGTCAGTTGCAGTACATTAACAAAAGAAAACAAGACAATTAATTAACAAAGGCAGAATAACGGGTTAACAATCAGTTACATGAATATGAATGCATACATTTGGGGTTAAACTAAAGCCAGAGGCATTGATGGGGTAAATAGTGTTACAAGACATGGCAAGGACACAAAAGGTAAGAGCAACCAGAGCCATTGTCACATCACAGAGAGAACAACAGGTGGCAGAGAGGGGAGAGAGGGTGGGTGAGTGGTGGGTTGTAGGAGATTAGGGGTAGATAATAGAAGTGCCATGTAGAAAGAGCTGAGACAAGGATTGGGTAATGGTAAGGAGGGCTGATTAAAGGAGACAGTCGCAGGTGCTAGAGGCAGAGAGGAGTAGGCGGAGCCTGGATTTGAACGGGCCAAGCTTAGGTACAGAGGAGATGTCACTGCTGAGACCATTCAACCAGCTAGGGGCCCTGTGAGCAAAAGATCTTTGTCCCTGGGTGGTACGTCAGCAAGAGACCTGCAGGAGTTGAGATTCGGATCCCCTAGTGCAATAGTTCTCAGACTTTGTCACAGTGAGCCTCCCCAAATCCATGGAAAAGATGTTGAGCCTCCCTCTGAATTGAAATAATCTTGGGCCTCCCCAAAGAAATATAACGTACTGTACTTTGCGCAGTACACCATAAATAGATTGAAACCCTTTGAGTACTTGGCTCACATTCAGTTCTTTGTCTTCTGCTTAAAGTTGGACCAGCATAATATTCTGTGGTGATTTGCATATGTAGCCCATGATGCTTTGCATTGTGGGGGCATGTGTGATTTTGTATTTTCTTGAAACTTGGCTTCCCAGCCAAATGCCCTTTGGGGTAACCCTTGCCTCAGTGTTTGCGCACAGAGGTTCTTTGTCTTTTAAATAGTTTTTTATTTTAATGGGTTCACCACAATATATACAAGGCACACTGCCTTAAGGGTAGCTGGTCCATTCCACTGGGGTGTCAAACAGATGAGGCATACTGAGGAGTCCTAGTAGGACGAAACACGTGTCTATGTCTTCTGTTAGCACCCTTTGCAAACTGTGTGAGAGGCCTTTCGGCACCATGAAATTCTGCTTAAAGTTGGACCAGCATAACATTCTGTGGTGATTTGCATATGCAGCCCATGATGCTTTGCATTGTGGGGGCATGTGTGATTTTTGTATTTTCTTTGTCTTATACTGACTTGGAACTTTTGAGAAAGAGCTCCTGTGCTCAAAGGTTTTATCTGAATAACAAATAATTAAAATATTATTATTCAGCTTATTGTAACCCCCCCACACACACACACAGACCAGCCTAATTGCTCTGCTTTTTTCATTCTTGAACCATTGTTACCCTTTGTTGCAGTACCTTCATGGGTCAGACTACTTCCTCTGTTTCCTCTCTATATGAAATAACCTTCCTACACACTTTGCCTCTCCTCCCTTCTCTGCTCCTAAGCAACCTCGGGTTACTTTGTCTCTTCTTGCTATTGCTCTTAGCACTTTTATGCTCAACCCTTGTATTGGGCTGTTCTGCCATCAGTTTACAAATTGATCAATTACCACCACTCATTATTAATTTATTGTTCACGTTAATTTGCACCATTGCTCATTCTGTATTTCTTGATTGTTTTTCAGTTACCTTTTAAATGTATTCACTCCTACCCTTCCCGGTACACCTGAAATGAGCCTTGGCTCATTCACCATCCCTTGTCACCTATTAGTAAATAAATACATAAAATTCACCTACTATTATTATTCTCTTTCAGTTTGCTTCATCTCTTCACACAAAATATATAAAACTCAAAATTTAAATACAGTACTTTTTCAGACTTGCTTGAGCCTCCCTTGGAACAGGTTGGGGCCTCCCCAGGGAGGCTGGCCTCACCATTTGAGAACCCCTGAGGCCCTAGTGTGGTGAGGGTTACTACTAGGGCAAAGGAGAGCCTGGACTTTGGGGGGGTGCTTGGCCCATGGTTATTTTCTTTGCCATAATGCAGGTTTGGTACTTTATACAGTTTGAGAGTTGTAGCAAGCCAGTTTGTGCATAGAGGTCACACGTATGAGTGAGATGGTGAGCTCCAGTGATGGGCCGACAAGCTTTGTTGAGAGACATGGATATGCGTCTGAGGGCAGTTACAGTAGCAGAGCCATATATGATCAGGCCATAGTCAATTATGGAGACAACAGAGCTCTGAACAGCGACCCTTAAAGCTTCCAGAGTAAGGTGTTGCCTGTGCCTGTAGAGTAGTCCAGAGCGAGTATTTGCAGCTTTGGCGACACTATAGATGTGGGCACCACAGGATAGGTTACAGTCAAGAGAGATCTCAAGATATTTAAAAGATTGCACCTGTTCGAGGGCAGCTCCAAGGCAGTTTGTGATGGTCAGGGGGTGTAGCCTGTACTTGTTATGGGAGCTGCTGAAAAGCATTGACTTTGTTTTCTTATAATTTAGGATCAATTTGTGCTTACTAAACCAGTTCTCAACTGAGGCGAAGCCTAGCTGTAGATTGTTTTATAGGGGTTGAGGATCCTTATGGGTGGTGTGAATTACGGCATTATCAGCATAGAGGATGATTTGTTCCGGGCAAGATTGTGGAAGGTTGTTCAGGAAGAGACTGAATAGAAGGGAACCCAGTATGGATCCCTGGGGGACTCCTGAGTGGACAGGTCTAGCGCCAGAGAGGACATCTGCAATTTTAACTCTTTGGGATCATTTTTTCAGATAGCTTTTAAACCAGGCCATGGAGTCAGGAGAGATCCCAGCATTCAGAAGCTGCTCAAGTAGTAGACAACGGTGGACGGTGTCGAAAGCCTTAGTTAAATCGATAAAGACCGACCCGGCTAGGTGACCATTACCCAGAGAACTGTGGATGGCTCCAGTGAATTCCAGAAGGGCAGAACTGGTGCTGTGCCCTTGTCTGAACCCATGTTGTTGAGAGCACAAGATATTGTGTTTGTCCAAGTAATCAGTGAGTTGGTCTGCTACTATGCGTTCGCTGGCCTTGGAGAGGGGAGGTAATATGGAGATCAGTCGATAGTTCCCATGGAGGGCCTTGTCTCCACTTTTGTGGACCGGAGTAACAGTAGTGGATTTCCATCTGTCAGGGAACTGGCCGAGGCTGAGGGAGAGGTTGAAGATCTTTGTTAATGGTCCTAGTACTTCATCGAGGGTGAGGGACAGCAGTTTGAGGTCAAGTGTGTCCCCACTATTTCTGGACTTGGCAAACGCTTTACTAATGTATTTGTGGGCTTCGTGCATCTTGACTGTTTTAAAGTAGAACAGTGGGTATTTGGAAGAGGGGGGGAAGCTGGAAGGGTGAGTTGGAGAGTCATCTACGTCGAAAAAGTCAGGGGAAGAACACTATTGAGGTCTGTGAAAGCAGTATTGAACGTATTAGCAATAGTAGTAGGGTCCAGTGTTGTAGTCCCATCTATGTCCAGCATAGTAGTAGAAGTTTTAGGCTGCTTCCCAGTAACTTCTTTGATATTGTTCCAGAAGACTGTCCCTTTTTCCCAGGTATTAGTGAGAGCTTCCCTATAGTAGATATTTTTCTTTAGGCGGATTGATTTTGTATAATCATTTCGAACACGTATATAGTTCTGTATGTCAGTTTGCATACCGGTGGCCCATGCCTGCAACTAGAGAAGGTCCCTTGCTTTTAACTGTGCTATAAGCTCCGCGGAGAGTCATGGGTTGCAAAGGCCTTTGACTCTGTGCTTTTTGAAGGGGACATGGGAGTCACAAGCCACATTAAAGGTGTAGATGAAATAGTCCAGGGCCAAGTTGACATCCGACACTTTGTAAATAGGAGTCCAATCATGCTGATTGAGGGGGGGGGTTTGAGGTGATTCAACTGCCCACAGGGAAGGACTCTGCTAAAGATGACTATTGGAGGGGGCTTGCAGAATTTGTTTGACCATTCGCAGATGACAGGGTAATGGTCACTGAGTGAATCCAAGAGGACGGAGATGTTAGAGATACGAGTTGGATGGCTGGCCAGAACCCAATCCAGGAGGGTGTTAGAACCTGTTTTTTAGTTGTGCCTGGTCAGGGAGTCGACCAGCTCAGCAAGGTTTGCTGACGAGATGGAGTCCTTGAGGCCCCCTGATTCAGGTGCAAGCCAATTAATGTTAAAGTCACCTAGCAGGATTGACTCACAGCCTGGAGGTTGGGTTCAGATGAAGACCAGGACAGCACTGAGACCTTAAGACCTTTCCCTTGCTCTTTTGGAGGGATGTAAACTGAAACAACTGTGAGGGCTTTGTTGTGGGCCCCTAGTAGGATTCTGAAAGGAAGAATCTGCGCAGATGATTCTGAGAGGGGGGTAGCTATGAGGTGACCCAAGACAGACTCTTTGAGATATATTGCACAGTCCCCTCCTCTTTTAGTCTTCTGATCCAGCCTGAAAACGTTGTAGCCTGGCAGGACAATTGCCATGTCAGGAACTTTAAATGTTAGCCAGGTTTCGACAACTGTGAGGATATCCGGATTGTATTGATTTGCAAACATTTGCAGGGCATCAAGCTTTGGGAGTAGGCTGCAGATGTTAAGAGTCGCAAGGGAGAGTACCCCCGAATGATTGACTTGGTTGGTTGAGCTAGAGGTTTTCGGGCCAGGATTGGGGTGAATATTGCCAGACAGCAGCAACAGGAGGAGAAGGAGCTTCAGAGTGCACAAATGTAGCTCCCTGAGGGTGAGTTTATGTGTCCGCTTCATGCAGGAATGTATGCAGAGTTGCTGGTGCTGGTCCTAGAGCGATGTCATGTGCACCAAAGGTGGGAAAGGAGATGAGTGGGTCCGTGACCCCCTCTCATGAATACACGGGTGCGGCCATCCATTTTCAGTGGGGGGTGTATGAGGTGAGTGAGGTTCAGAATGTAGGGTGCATGGTGGTAGTAGATAGAGTCAATCTGGTAGCTGGAGGGGGGAGGAGAGGGGTAACAGGCTCCAGGGAGGTAGAAGAGGGGTAGCAGGGATGGAAGAATAAAAAGTTGAGAAAGCATAAAGGACAGAATCATTATGCTCAGGCAGAAGAGATTGTGTAAGGCGAACTAAAAGGAACAGGAGAGAAGCCCGAGATATGGGGCTGACATAGGGTGAAAGGAGTTGGAGGAAGGCAGTAAGGCAAGTGCACGATAGAATAGCAGGAGGGGTACGGGGGGTACAGATTAAAGCAAAATTCAGGCAAACTTTTCTTACAAAACTCTTATGAGCATCAGCAGTATTTAGCACATATGCATAGGAGGAAGAGCTTGTATGTAGCCCTGGTTTAGTAGGAGGCAGAGGAGGCAGGCAAATGTACCAGAGATATAGCCCACTAGTGGCTAGACAATATAATCTGCTAATGGGAAAAAAAAAGAAGCTGGGCTGTCTGACAGTCAGGCCATTCGCTGTGGAAGAGCTTCTGGAGAATATGCAGCTCCCACACACGTGGGAGAGGCTGAAGGCAGACGCCGGTTTAGGGCGAGTGGCCTGCGGATGGAAGAAGGGACAGTTGATTTAAAGCAAAAAATACAAAGGCAGAAGCAGCTAATCCCCTAGGCCCCAGGAAGCTGGGAAGGCAGATTGCATAACAAAGGCTCTGCACAAAAGTTTCTCTAAAATTAAGCCAAAAGAGCTTTAACACCTTTGGCTATAAGGGTGGGTGGGGGGGAGACATGATTAGCAAGTAAAGCCGCAGGGAAAAAAGAAACAAATATCAGAGCATAGGACAGAGATAGCAAGTGCTAAAATGCAGGACAATAATTCAGATAGTAGAAATTTAAAGAAAGGATATAGGGTGCAGTGGAGCACATATCGCTACTCCCTCAACTCAGGCAGGGTTACAGGGTGGAAAGAAGCATACAAACTATACCTCTAACAATATTTGGCAACTTATATCACAGTAGAGTAGACATTAGGCATTATTAAAGAAAAAACAAAATAGAATGCTGAATTCAGTAAAGTATACAGAGCAGTAAATACAACCCTGCAATATAAACATTTGTGCAAACTAAGCAACTTAGGTAGATGAAGGCAGTGGTGAATAAGAGGGCAGGAGAAAGGTGAAGTGTCCAATCAAGGCTGAGGAAGTGAGATACAGAACCAAATCAGCCAGTGGAGACAAAAAACACCACGATTCAAGCTTAGTGGCTCCAAAGGCCAGGCTCCATCTTTGTGTCTGTACCTGTGTGTCTCAGGGCTGTCTGGCAGTCAGGCCGTTTGCCGTGGAAGAGCTCCTGGAGAAGGCGCAGCTCCCACGCATGTGGGAGAGGTTGGAGGCAGACGCCAGTTTAGGGCGAGTGGCCTGTGTGTCTCAGGGCTGTCTGGCAGTCAGGCCGTTCCCCATGGAAGACCTCCTGGAGAAGGCGCAGCTCCCACACACATGGGAGAGGTTGGAGGCAGATGCCAGTTTAGGGCGAGTGGCCTTGGTGATCTGAACTTAGATTAGCTGTCACCAAAAGCAAACACCTTAAAGGACATATGTGATGAGTTATGTATCTCACAACTCATCATAGAATTTACAAGAATTAATAAAAAAAAAAACGGCAAAAGCACCATTCTGAACCTGATCCTTACAAATAGACCACACAAAATACCACACACAGCCATCTTCCACAATGCCTTAAGCAACCACAACATTGTAGTCTGCACAAGAACCCAGGATAGACACCCCTACTGCTCCAAATTCATCACAAGGCACAGCTTTCACAAATTTTTTTATCATCATATCCCAATTTTCACCCCTGCAGCCACTGACCTGCCTTCATACTCCAGCCACCACTCCAACTCCATCACCGACCCTGAAGTTGCAAGCCCAGCTGGCATATGCAACTATACCTTCAAGAGGGGCACCCCCCATTGCCCCCATGCCAGGCAAGGAACCAATACTGGCATGCGCTGTCCAGATATCGTCGGCCGATGGAGTAGTGCCCATCAAGCTGCCGTGGTCTGTGCTGCCGATTTTCTGTGTTCTGGTAGCCCCAGGAGTGCGAGCATGCAATGGCGTCATGGCACGTATGTGCCAATGTCTGCCACACTCAATACTACTGCACCGACTCTAGCAGTGCCCCCAGTCATCACCAGGTGCCGCTGCAGAGCAATTGCACCCTGGATCCTTCCCAAGGGATAGGAGAGCAGTCCTCTGGACACTCAATCCCATCCCCCCGTTGACCCCTGATGGCCCAGGCTCTCGTCCGAACCTGGGTCACCAGCGTGGCGTGAGGTGTGGCATCCAGCGCCTCAACCCTCAGTGCCACCGGGCTAGCTAGCTTTCGCAAATTTAATATGGAAGGCTACCTGGCCAACCTTAGACGCATTAACTGGCAAAACCTTTATCTGGTCAAATCAGTAGGCAAGGCTGTGGATTCCCTTAACATTAACCTCACAATATTAGTAAACAAACATGCCCCACTGGTAAAATGTAGAGTAAAAAAGGCATCATACCCCTGGTTTACCACTGACCTTAAGGCAGCCTCAGTTCAACAAGACAAACTTTGGGCGCTAGTAAGACAGACCAAAGCCCCTGCCGACTTGACAGTGTTCAGAACTTCAAGAAATGCTTGCGCTAAACAAATCAGAGCAGCCAAATCCAAATATTATGTGGAATCCTTAGAAGACACCAAAGGCAATGCAGCAAAAATTTGGCGGACACTCAGATCTGTTGAGGGCCATAGAACTCCCCCCCTTCCATTCCTAGCAAAATCACCTCCAATGGTATCACAATCTCTGAGCAAGGCACCACATTAAAAAGGTTAAATGCACATTTTGTGACAGCAGGGCTGGCACTTGACTCTTCCCAGGCTGCAGGACTTGTCGACTGCCCTGTACCAGCAGATACCCCCCTGGACCAAAATGTTCACAACTCCTTCGGCCTCACCCCAGTAACATACATGCAAGTCAAGAACCTCCTAAAAACACTCGATCTAAAGAAGAATGCTGGTGCGGATGGCATCGAGGTCACATTCCTAAAACTAGGGTACCACCACTTAACCACCCCTATATTGCACGCCTTCAGCTTGTCGATCTCCATTGAAATGGTTCCCTCTTGCTGGAAAATAGCCTTTATAATACCATTGTTCAACTCTGGCAACCCATGTGACCTCTATAATTACAGACCAGTTTCCATTCTCCCAGTCCTGTCAAAACTACTAGAAAAACTTATCAATACGCAGTTGAGAAAATATCTCAAAAACTCAAACCTATGCAACCCCCTACAATCAGATTTCAAGTATAACCACCACACAGTGTCAGCATTGGCTAAAGTGACAGAATACTGGTTCTCCGCCATTGATTTTGATTTTTTTTTGCTTTTAATTTTTAAATACACTACTAATTGCAGAGCTAGTAGTAGTGCACCTTTGGTGAAACTTAGGAGGCATTTGGTAGCTTTGTTTATATTTTATATTTCTTTTCGTCATCATTTCACTCACAACCTCCTAGAGCTACTTCTGGGGCACTTCTGCTTCATTAGCGAACCCTGCTGCGAGCGGGGTGAGCAAATGGCTGATGCCTTGTGTCTGAGATGCGGCACAGAGACCACGCACATCTACGCTGTCTATCTACTGTGTCCGCTGTAGACACAGGGGACCAGGTAGCTATTATAGCCTGTGCCTTAGCCTGGTATTAACCATGGCTAGACAGTCTTGTGTTATAGGTTTGTTTCATTTGTTAATATGCTGCAATGGCACAGGCAAAGGGGAAAAGTGGTAAGAGCACCAAGAAAAAAATGTGCTCTCAGTACAACATGTACACAGATAATGCAGTCAATTGTGAGTTTGTATGTGATAAATGTACCCAAAATACTATATTATTAGAGGAAATTTGTCAGCTACATAAGAGATTTGAGATTCAGAAAGAAATTACACTACTTGAAAATTTTATTGATGAGGCAGTAAAAGAAACTAGTATAATTCATATGGATCATACTAATAAAGATGAAACTAAGGTAATGACTTCTCCCCTGATAGTAACAAATCAAAGCAAAATGTCCACCCCATGTCTTCATCCAAGACAGAACTCACTGCCCATTACTCTCTCCAACAGATATGGAAGATTGACAATTGACACCGATGATTCAGTTGAAAATTTCACTCCAATAAATACTACGCCACTTAATACCATATCCACAGAACCTTACCCAGTTGAAAACAAAATACATCAAACAAGGGATATTGTGGATATAGGAGATTCAATATTACCGGGGACTGATACTGTGGTATGTGAAGGGCATAAGGAACCTACAACAGTGAGCATGCTCCCCAGGGCACAGACACGGGATTTTGTTGACCTCCTGGAAGGGTTACTTGAGAACACTATCAAACCCTTAGTTGTCTTACACGTTGGAATAAATTATTTGTTTTTATGCAATTTGACAGATATCCAATCAGACTATAAAAATATTGTCAATCAGATTAGAAACAAGGAAGGTGAAATAATTTTGTCTGGGATCTTACCCACCACTGGGAAATGTTTGTATAAAAGTAACATAATTCAGAAAGTAAACAACTGGCTTAGACAATACTGTCTTTCAGAAAATATTGGCTATGTGGATCGCTCCATTTCATTTAATAATCCAGCTTGTTATAAAGGGGACGGTATGCATCTAAATCACTTTGGGACCAGGATCTTGGGGAAAAAAATAAATAAAGTTATCAAATTCCATTTAAACTGGACCATGGGGAGGGGGCCTCTGGAGACCTTATGAAATCATGTCAAACTACCAGTCTACCAAACCTTAATAACTCAGGTTGGAGAGGTATACTAACTAACGCCAGAAGTCTGACCAACAAATATGAAGAATTTAAAAATCTTATAGTAACTAACAACATCCAAATTGCTTTAGTCACAGAAACTTGGTGAGATGTAAATGATCCTTGGGATAAAACTATCCAGGGATATAATGTTTATTCAAAAAGTAGGGTCCATAGGAAGAGTGGAGGTGTGACCATTTATTTACAGGACACTATTGTATGTGAAGAAATCCCTGGAGACACTCTCAACCTGGAAACCATTTGGGTCAAATTATCCCCCCAGTTTGGTCTCCCCTTATATTTTAGGTCTGATATACAGACCCCCTTCAATGTCCCCTGAAAAAGACATTACATTATTAAACTATATTGAAAATCTAGACCCCTCAAATAACCTCATGGTATTTGGAGATTTCAATTTACCTAATATTAATTAGATAAATGCTACTAAAATAGGCAGTCGCTATTTAGATGCATTTAATGAATATGGACTGGAACAAAAAGTACAGTATGCTACAAGAAATTATAAAATATTGGATATCATACTAACTAATACTGAACACTCTATTTCCAACATCAAAATTAGTGCACCTTTGGGTAATAGTGACCACGATATTGTTCATTTTCAAGTTACTGGGAACATAAAACAAACAGCTACTGGTGTTACCGAGACCTTAAATTTTCACAAAACAAATTTTGATAATATAAAATCCAGCCTTAGTCATTGGGATTGGCATAAAGTGTTTTCTAATCATTCAGTAGAAACCAAATGGAGGCTTATGATTAACAAACTAAAAAATCTAATAAATGATAATATTCCCAAAACTAAAAAATATGGTAATAATCACAAAAATACCTCCACATGGATGAACCCTTCAATCAAACACCTGATCAATAAAAAAAATAAACTGTTTCAGCAAATTAAAAAGGGGTTAACCCACTTTCTCCCCAAGTATCAGTTATTGGTTAAAAATATTAAAAATAAGATAAAGTCTGCTAAATCTCTATATGAAATTCAATTAGCCACCAGAGTTAAAGAAACCAAAAATGTTTTCTTTGCCCATATTAATAAATCTAGGGGTAAGGTTAATAATATAGGGCCTTTTTCAACTAATGTTGGTATGTTAGCTAGTAACCAAGAGGCTGCTGATATCCAAAATCAATACTTTTGTACTGTCTTCAACAAGACCAGTGGTGGATTAATACATACAGCTGAAATATCTTCACCTGGGCAGTTTATTATAAAATCGAACAAAGTCCTTGATAGGTTAAGCAAGTTAGACACAAATAAATCACCTGGCCCTGATGAAATTCACCCTAGAGTGTTGAAAGAACTCGCTGAATTTATTCATATCCCTCTCACAAATATTCTCCAACATTCACTAGACACTGGGGAGGTTCCACATGACTGGTGAGTAGCAACAGTAGTACCGATTCACAAAAAAGGTCCTAAAGCCAATCCTGAGAATTATAGGCCTATTAGCCAAACTTCACTAATGTGTAAGATTTTGGAAAACATTATCAAAGACCTTATTCTTGATTCTATCAATCAGTCCGGGTTATCTGACCCTCTCCAGCATGGGTTCACTAAAACCAGATCTTGTCAAACCAATTTATTAACATTCTATGAAAAAGTTACTAAAGAAATTTACCTGGGTAACTCTGTGGACCTTGTGTTCCTTGATTTTGCCAAGGCGTTGGATAAACTGCCTCATAATGAGCTTATTAATACTTTAAGAGCCTTCAAACTAAAAATAAATATAGTAAATTGGGTTGCCAATTGGTTAAACAGAAGAAAGCAGAGGGTCATTATAAATGGAGAATATTCTAACTGGACCCCTGTTACAAGTGGGGTACCCCAGGGGTCTGTCTTGGGCCCCTGTCTCTTTATCATTTATGTCTCTACTCTTAAAATCAGTAACCCCAATATATGGATATTAAAATTTGCAGATGACTGTCGAGTGGGTACCGTGGTAAATGAGTAAGTAGTACTGCTCTTCAATTAGCCCTGGACAATATAATGTCATGGTCAAGTAATAACAAATTAGCTTTGAACCCCATGAAATGCAAAGTTATGCATCTGGGAATTCACAATAAACAACATGTGTACAAATTAGGAAACGTAGCTCTCCTTGAAACCAAACAAGAAAGAGATCTTGGAATAATTGTTAACCCCGATTTGAAATTCAGAACTCACTGCAAGACTCAAATAAACAATGTGAATCAAAACCTTAATTGCATATTTAGACACGTTTCTAGTCGTAGTAAAGAAGTTTTACTCCCCTTGTACATTGCCCTGGTTAGGCCACATCTTGAATACTGTGCTCAGGTGTGGTCCCCATATCACAAGGAAGACAATATAAAAATTGAGAGAGTACAACGAAGGTTTACTAGAGCCATTATAGGGATGGCAAATAAGCCATATGAATCCTGATTGAAATCGCTTAATCTGTTTACGCTTCAGTATAGAAAAATGAGACATTTGTCTATTATTTAGAGCATTAACGGACCCCACCCTTAGTAAAGAATTAGGAATTGCTTTTACAGATAATAGAGTTAGTAACAGAAGACACTCTAAACAACTATACCTGTCAAAATGGAATACTCCGCGTAGAAGGTATTGGTTTAGTCACAGGGTCGTGTCTACATGGAACCACCTACTAGTTGAGGTAATAGATAGCCCAAATATGGACTCTTTTCCAAAAAAAAATTAGATTTAGTTATTGGCGATGTAAAATTCAGTAATTATTTGACTTTTTGGCAAGCACCACAGCCGCATTGTCCTTTTTAGCTTGATGTACCAATGATGATAAGAATCATCCAACAGGAGCTGTATTTTTAGACCTGAGCAAAGCCTTTGACATGGTAGACCACGATCTCCTGCTTGGTAAACTTAAAGAGCATGGGCTGAACAACAGCATTATCGATTGGTTTGCCAGTTACCTCTCGGGTAGACTTCAATACTTTAAAGCCAACAGGCTCCTCTGCCGCCCCCATTGCCACTAACAAGAGGGGTCCCCCAAGGTTCTATTTTAGGACCACTGTTATTCTCTGTATACGTCAACTTGCTGGGTAACAACATCCATAACTCTAAATTATATTTTTTCATGGACAACACCTTACTGTACACCTCTAAGCCCTCCTTGATGGACGTGGGTAACGAGTTGCAGAATGACTTTAACCAGCTTCAGCAGAACCTGTTAAACTCTAAACTTTTACTAAATGCAAAAAAAAAAACAAGACCATTTACTTCAAACAACATGAAGTCTTGCTGTATTCAGACATAATGCAGTTAGCCCCAGCACTTGAACTGCCCCGGAGAGGAAAGAGTTAACTCTATGCAGAAGCACAGAATGTTGAGCTCAAGCTCGGTTTTCAAAACTCTATCTGTGGTACTTCCCAGTGTAACAGTCAGATTCTTTACTCTGCCTAACAGTGAAGTCACTCCGGAGATGTCCTCTGCTCGGTTCAGTAAAAGCATTTGGTTTAAACGGTATAATTTTTTGTTATTTTCGGATTTCCAGCCTCTGTCTACGGTACAGGTAGTGTGTAGATAGGTAGTGACTGTGTTTTATTCTGTGAAAAAGTTGGAAATTGTTCTTTTCTTCAGTTTCTTTCCGGTCGGTCCAGTTTGGAACAGACCCATTCTATTTAAATTTATTTCTGGGATTAGAGTGGTGTTCCGGTACCAATCGGTTTCAAAAGAACCGAGTTTTTTTGCCGATTCTTTTAAAAAGCCTGTGACACGGTTTGTAACCGATCGGTTGTTGTATTACCTGGCTTGAAAGCTGCAATAGGGTAATTTGTTAGGTTGGCCATGTCTGAGAAACCCAAGAAGAAAACTGGTCCCACTGAGTTTCAACACTGTACTGAGTGTGGGGAGGCCTTTGCTAAGGTTGACCCCCACCTCATCTGTGTTTATTGTCTGGGGTTTGGCCACCTCAAGTCAGACTGCCAAATCTGTAAAAACGTTTCTAAATCCACTCTAGACAAAAGACTGAGTAGGCTGAAGGAAAGGGAGGCCGAGAAGTCCGTAGATCCGGATGGCCAGCCCGGTTCGGTTGCGGCTGAACCTGAGGAGGTGCCTACTGACCTATGCGATACCTCCTCAGGCAAAAGGAGAGCCGACCCTGAGGGGTCGGTTCCATCAAAGAAGAAACGTAAGTCTGCCGGTTCAGATCCAGTATCGCACTCTCCAACCGTGGATGAAATAGCCAAAGCAATTAGCATTGTTCAATCGCTTAGACTGGTTCCGTCCAAACTGGTACTGCCGGTTAGGCAGTCGGTTCGGTCGGATCCGTCTCCTCCGGATTATGATCCTTTTATGAGGAGTGGGAGGGAGATGAAGACTATCCTGAGGATGATGATGATGATGACGATGACCGGGGGGGTCTGGATGTGCCCATTGAACCAGACATCTCCCCAGACAGGCCCTCAGGTGTCTCTCCTCCCAGACTCTCTGAGTCCCCTTCACATTTTTTGTTCTACAAAAAGATGGCAGAAACCCTGCAGCTTCCCTTGGTTGAAGCTGCAGAGGAAGATGAAGAGCCTGATTTTGTGGAAATGATGGACATCCCAGAGTCCAAAAGACTGTCTATCCCTCTTCATAAATCCTTGGGGAAACAGACACACAAAATTTTACAAACCCTTAATTCAATACCTCCTGTGGATAAGAGAATGGACAGGAGGTATTTGTTATCAGGCTCAGCTGCAGAGTTCCTTTATAGTCACTGCAGCCATGTTGGGGTAGTGCAGGCTGCAGCCTGTGACAGGGCTAACATTCCTTTGGCTTCACACCCCCTGGATAAGGACTCCAGAAAAGTGGATGCCATGGCCAAAAAACAATATTTGGCATCCTCTTTGGGACTCAGGCAGGCTACTTATATAGCCTACACAGCCAGGTACCAGAAATCCAGAAGGGATATGGTTCTGGAACTGGCTAAACAGGCCTCTCCCCAGCTAGCCAAGGAGCTGGAGGAGGTGGCTGCTGATGGAATTGAGTCATCCAAAAGGCAATTTCATGCTGCTGTGGACTCCAATGATGTGGCATCTAGAGTCATGGCTACATCTGTGTCTCTCAGAAGACATGCTTGGCTCAGATGTACTAGCCTTTCACAGGATACCCAGACTAAGGCTATGGATTTTCCTGTAGTAGGTAACTCTCTGTTTGGGGAGCAGATAGAGGCTTTCATGAAGAAAATGGATGAATACAGGACCACGTACAGGAGTGCACAGGCCAAAGAAAGGCAGACCACTCCACACAAGCAGCAGTCTAGGGGCAGGGGCAGACCCTTTCAAAGGCCTTTTTACCAAGCCCAGGCCTCCTCTCCCTTCCCACAGAGAGGGTTCTTCAGAGGGAGGGGCAGGAGGGTGATGAGCAGAGCTGCTCCCTCCTCCTCTCAGTCTAAGGCTCCTGCCAAGCAGACACCCTGATGTGTCAGCCTGGGTCAACTCCCCATTTCCAGTAGGAGGCAGGCTGCCTTACTACTTCCAGGCCAGGAAGTCTGTGACCTCAGACAAGTGGGTCCTGGAAGTAGTAAGCCAGGGACTGCCCCTCAGCTTCAAAAAATTTCCCAAAAAGAGGGCCAAGTGTTTTCCACCTGCATCACTCTCAGAAACCATTGCCCTAGAGGCAAAGGTTTCCTCTCTTCTAGCTCTCAGAGCTATAGAGAAGTTTCCTACTCAGCACAGGGGAAAAGGACTGTACTCCAGGTACTTCCTTACCCCAAAGAAAACAGGGGAGTGGCGACCCATCCTAGACCTAAGGTAATTGAGCAAACACATTTCAAAGCCCACATTCAAAATGGTAACTCTGGGAATGATCCTTCCCTCTCTAAGGCCAGGGGATTGGCTAGCATCTCTGGACCTCAAGGATGCCTACTTCCATATTCCTATCAGGTGCTCCCACAAAAAATACCTCAGGTTCGAGTTGCCTTCAGGCCATTACCAATTCAGAGCTATGTCATTCGGCCTAACATCAGCTCCAAGGGTGTTCACAAAGTGCCTTGCAGTAGTGGTGGCTTACCTCAGAAGACAGGGTATCACCATCTTCCTGTATCTGGACAATTGGCTCTTAGTGGGTCAGTCACCTTTACAGGTCAAGTCAGCTCTTCAAACTAGCCAGGAACTATTCAGTTCCTTGGGGTTTCTTCTCAATCTTCCAAAGTCTGTCCTCAAACCAGTTCAACTTCTCACCTTTATAGGCATAGAGTTGGACACTGTACAAGCAAAAGCCTTCCTTCCCCTGGCAAGGGTGAAGGCCCTAGTGGATCTCGCTTCCTCCTTTCAACCTCAGGTCTCCCGCCCAGCAAGACAGTTCCTCCAGCTCCTGGGCCACATGGCAGCTTGCGCGGCAGTGGTGCAGGGAGCAAGGTTCCAGATGAGGGACATTCAGTTTCATCTAAGGTCTTTTTGGTCTCAAAAGAAGGATTCACTTACCAAACTGATCGCAGTGACTCAGACGCTGGTCCAAGCTCTCCAGTGGTGGCTGGACCAGGACAACCTCAGACAAGGGGTTCCATTTCTCCCTCAAGTTCCATCAGTAGTTCTAACTACAGATGCTTCTCTCCTAGGGTGGGGAGCCCACCTGGGAGCCCTGACAGCTCAAGGAGTCTGGTCCCCACGAGAGTCTCTCCTTCATATCAATCTCCTGGAACTCAGGGCAGTTTTCCTAGCCCTGCAGAGCTTCTCGGATTCAGTCAAGGGCAAGGTGGTCCAAGTCAGAACGGACAACACCACCACAATGTGGTACATCAACAAGCAGGAAGGCACTCAGTCCTCGGCCTTGTGCACAGAAGCCATGAAGCAGTGGTCTCTGGCCTATTCTCTTCAGACTTCTCTAGTAGCAGTTCACCTTCCTGGGAAGGACAACATACTAGCAGATGCTCTGAGCAGAATTTCACAGGGACACCATGAATGGTCCCTGGATCCTCACATACTGAAGGTCATCTTCTCCAGGTGGGGCACTACAGAGATAGATCTCTTTGCAGCACCTGATAATCATCAACTTTCTCTGTTTTGTTGCAGACCTCCAGTCCTGGGAACGGTTCCCCAGGATGCTCTCATTTTGGACTGGAAGGGCAGGGTTTCTCTATGCCTTCCCTCCCTTCCCTCTGCTGTTCAGAGTTCTGATCAAGATCAGGACTCAACCCTGCACAGTGATACTGGTGGCTCCAGATTGGGCCAGACAGCCATGGTATCCTCTACTGCTGTCCTTGTCAGTGTCACGTCCCCTGTCTCTGCCCAGGACATAGAATCTCCTGTCCTCCTCCCAGGGGCGGGTCTGGTACCCCAGTCTCCAGTCTCTCAATCTCAAGGCCTGGCTCTTGAAGAGTTAGAATATGAAGCACTACATCTTTCTCAGGGAGTTCTGGATATTCTGAAGGTCTCCAGGAAGCCTTCCACTAGAAAAACTTACAACTCCAAATGGAAAAGGTTCAGTATTTGGTGCTCTCAGAAAGGCATCCTGCCTGATTCTGCAGAGATGTCTACAACCTTAGACTATCTAATTCATCTGAATGGTCTAGGCCTTAGGCCTGCCACTCTGAAGGTTCATCTAGCAGCTGTCCCTGCATTCCTCTCAGCAGGGAAGGGCTCTTCCCCTGGCATCTCATCCTGTTTTCAGAAAGTTTTTCAAAGGACTGGTTCACATTAACCCTCCCTTTAGGGAGCCCACTCCACCTTGGGATCTTAATGTCTGCATAGCTCAACTTATGCAGCCACCCTTTGAACCTCTGGCTTCGGCCGAATTGAAGTACTTGACCTGGAAAACTGTGTTCCTGTAGCTATTACTTCTGCCAGGCGGATTAATGAGTTACAGGCTCTGTCAGTTGAACCTGACTTCATCTCCTTCCATAGGGACAAAGTGGTCCTAAGAATCAATAGGAGGTTCTTGCCCAAAATGATATCGGATTTTCATCTGAACTAGTCTATATCTCTCCCTGTGTTTTTCACTGATCATTCTTCTTCAGGTGAAAGAAGGTTACACAGTCTGGACGTTAAGAGGGCCCTTAGCTACTACATTGAGCATACTAAGGCACATAGAAATGACTGTCTTCATTTGTTTCTCACTTATGGTGAAGTGGGGAAAGGTAAGCCTGCCACTAAAAGAACTATTGCCAGGTGGATTGTTTCTTGTATACAATTCTGCTATGACAAGTTGGGTAGAATGCCCCCTTCAGGCCTGAGGGCTCATTCGACTAGGGGTACAGCTGCTTCTCTAGCTGCAGCCAGAGATATTCCTTTGTTAGAGATCTGTAAAGCAGCCACCTGGAAAACAGTACATACTTTTACCAAGCATTACTCCCTGGACATCCAGGCTAGGAGTGATGCTAGGTTTAGCACAGCAGTACTGCAGAGCCTCTTCCTAAAGTAGGTTCTGCATTCCCTCCTCCATAGGGAACTGCTTGGTAGTCTGCATTATGTCTGAATACAGCAAGACTTCATGTTGTTTGAAGAAAAAATTACTCACCATAGTAATGTTGTTTCTTCTAATGGAGTCTTGCTGTATTCAGATCTATGCCTCCCCTCTCAGAACCTGTTTTTTGGGAAGTGGGCTGGCAGGTACAGTGTTGCACCTCAGGGGTGTACCTTGTACCCTCCCTCTTGGGTGGGGAGGATGTTTTTATTATTTTTCTGGTGTTTTATACTTAAATATTGTCACTACCTTTCCTTCTTGGGTTCTCGACTTGAGTCTTTTGGGCCCAAAAATAATTTTTTGCCCTTTGGCTATATGTTGAACAATTTCCATACTATAGTATGTTAGTTAGTGTGCTCGTAAGAATCTGACGGTTACACTGGGAAGTACCACAGACAGAGGTTTGAAAACCGAGCTCGAGCTCAACGTCCTATGCGTCTGCATAGAGTTAACTCTTTCCTCTCTGGGGCAGTTCAAGTGCTGGGGCTAACTGCATTATGTCTGAATACAGCAAGACTCCATTAGAAGAAACAACATTACTATGGTGAGTAATTTTTTCTGCCTTCCCCTGCATGCTCACATATCCCTCCATTATCAGACCATGTCGGCACCAATTAACACACTATTAGGAGACACCCTTGAGGTTGTGGATAAGTTTAAGTATCTAGGTGTCTGGCTAGACTGCAAATTATCCTTTGCTGTCCACATTGAATCACTATATAAAAAAACTGAAAATAAGCTTGGGTTTCTTCTTTAGGAACAAATCCTTATTTCCTGAAGACATCAGGAAAAGGTTAATACAAGCCACCTTCTTACCGCTTATCGATTATGCGGACATTATCTACTACAGCAGTGCTACATCTAACCTACACAAGCTTGACATCTTATACCACCATGCCCTACGCTTCGTAACCAAAGTGCCTTATCAAACGCACCACTGTGTCCTCTATGCAGCAGTGGGATGGTCTTCCCTTGCAACAAGAAGGATGCTCCACACTGGCACCTTGAAAATCCTGCTGGACAAACTGCCACCCTACATCACCTCCCTCTTTTTGTAGATCACACAGCTGCTATTCCCTGTGTAAAAATAATTACATCCTAATAGATGTGTCTAGAACATGCACATTTCATGGAACTGCTGCTATTAGCTATGCCATCCTGGCATCCTGGAACAAATTACAAGCCTCACTCAAGCTCACAGAGCTAGTCACTGTCAACATACCTCTCAACTGTCCCTGATTTTCAGGTACGTCCCTGATTTTGCCTCAAAATTTTACTCTGTCCCTTCTAAAAATTGTGTTTCCATGACCAATCAGTGGTGGTTATTTATTTATTTGCTTTTGGTAACCGGGTAAGCACGCTAGACAGCAAGTGCCTATTTTCAGGTGCGACCCGGGAGAATTACAGGGTTACATAGAAGGAATACATAGTAAGCATAACAATCTGGAGTGGCATACTCCAACAGTGGAATTTACATGAGAGAAATACATAGTCATCATTGCTAACAGGAGCAGCATGGTCCAAACGGAGGGACAAGACACTAGAGAGAATTCTAAAGCAGTAGGACACAGCAAACATACAAACCGGGGGCACAGAAGACCTCCCCCTTGGTTGAGAGCGTAACAATGAACATATACCCAGAGGTAGGGAGACTTCACCAAGGCGGCGAGGGAGGAAGAGCCTAGCAGGGGTACCAGTCCAGGTGGAATGGTGGGCTGAAGGGCTGGAGATTAGGCAGCACACAGACAGGACGGAGCAGATTTCAGGAAGCTCCAGAGGGAGGTTTTGAAGGTTGAATGAGAGGGGGAAGCTCGAACATGGGAGGGAAGGGAGTTCCATAACTTAGGTGCGTGGGTGGTAAATGCTCTATCCCCAGCGAGGGTGCGGGTTTTGGGGACCAGGTGGGTCTGGGACATCGAAGACCTAAGCTGGTAAGCAGGGGAGGGGTGTTTCAGGGGGAGGGCGACCGAGGCGGGTGTGGCAGTTCGAATTATGTTGTCAATAATATAAGCACAAAATAATGTCAAACATTAAAGTACAGACTTGTTCTTCCTTAGAAAATTCATTTTACACTGAGCCCCTTATTCTACCAGCTTCTTGAGTGATATCACCAATTTTGAAGATGTGTCCCTGATTTTGGTCCTTTGTCCCTGATTTTTTTTTTAAGCCGTGTCCCTGATTTATGAGGCAGGAGGTTGAGAGGTATGACTGTCAACTCCTTTAAATCATTGCACAACAAGCTTTTCAAGGAAACCTGCCACTGTCACAGTGGGTAGGTCATCCCTATCTGACTGACCCAATAGTCAGTACTTATCTCCTCATTCCATCCACGACTCAGCCAACAGTTATCACTTCACCACCCTTAGCTTTTCCAACCCTCCCCAGCCTCCAGCCTATGTTTTACCCATTGCTTAGATTCACCCCTACATTGAACTTCATCAGGTATTGTTGTCCCCCCCTGCAGGGTACGACCTCTTGTCTCACCATAGTATCCTGTCATACCTGTCTCCTGTTGTTTGATTGTTATCAACCCCTTGCTTTCCCAGAGTTCCCTGTTTTGTTGTACTCTCACTACAGAAACTACTATGTCAAAATGTTACTGATACTGCCGGTATATGTCAAAATATTGTATTGAATTTACCTGTCTGTGCTATGCACTTACTCATTGTTTTGCTCTGTATTGATGCATTACATTGTCCTACCAGGACCTCCTTGTAAATGAGCATGCTCAATGGCATTTTCCTGCAAATAAACTTGAACAGTTGTCGATTCTGTTTTCGTCGATGTGGACTCGCTGATCTGAAAGTCGTGGTGATGTTTCTGCTGTTATGACATGGAACCTTTAAAAACAGTGCTAGAAATCTGATCAGAGCAGGTTTCCAGCATGGTTTCAGACCAAAAGGGTTGCCTTAAACCATGTTAACAGTAGTGTGGATACAAATCGTGCTGTAACACGGTTTAAGGCAACCCCCATCACTCTTCTGTGGCTCTACAATGCTGACACAATGAAAAGGGGAGGACTTACACATATCAACAAGCTCGCAGTGATCCCTTGAACAGTATGGCACCATTTTCATCCAGATCCATCACCACGTCCTGTTGTGAATATCCTGACATGCATTGCAGCACAGCACACTTTGCGGTTCTGCCTCAATCATGCTTGGGAACTCAAGCAGGCAAGCATGGTTGTCAGAGCACAGTGTGGATGCTCTGACAACCGTGCTCAAACATGGAAATAAAAACATTTTAGAAAACATTTTTAAAACTGCATATAGTGTGGACAGGGCCTTAAAGAAATGGCTGGTAACTGTTGTATTTGAAAACATGTATTCTTTGTCATGTGAATACAAATTACCATTGCTAAGTTCATATACTTAAAATAAGGCATGCTTTATTTTCCCTGGAAAATCTAATGCTTCTTTCTCAAGGCACACCTTACTGATAGCTTCTCTGTAGTCCACATGCCTCAACAAAAAATTGGAATCAATATTTAAAATAGTGCAATGCTCCTTTAGGATGAGCAACAAGTACAGTTTTTTTTTTGTAATAAACTGAGCCCCAGACTAAGCTCCTTATTCCAGTTAATACAGAGTAAAAACTGAGGAAAGCAGGATCCCACTGAAAACAAGATAGCATCAGAGCTGTGTTATCCTAACTAAATGCAATAAAAAAAGTGTCAAAACAGGACCCCATTGAAAAAGAGATATTGCATCTCAGCTGGGTTATCCTGGGAAAATGTACTGCAAAACTGTATAAAACACATAACCCTACTGTAGCAGAAAGAAGCTGTTTCATCTAAAATGATCTGTCCTAGAAAAATACATTATAAAACCAGGACCACACTAAAATCGAGATGCTGCATCTTACCTATACTATACCAGCTAAATGCAGTATAAAACTGTGTAAAATCAAGAGGCCATTGCAAATGACATATTACATCACATCTGGTCCATCTTAGGTTAATATATAGCAAAATGTGTACAAGCAGGACCTCGTACAACAGCAATGCAAGCCACAAATATTCAGCATTGACAAATGCTTGGTTTCATATCTTGTTTTGTGAATTTGTTTTACCACTCTTTTGGCTCAGTAGAATAATTTGCAATGTTATCTCCTTTTTTATGGCTTGCTGAGTCTCTGATGAAAATCAGTGTGTGTGTGTGTGTGTGTGTGTGTGTGTGTGTGTGTGTGTGTATGCACGCGTGTGCACGTGCGTGTACTTGAAAGATCACTGTTTACTTTTAATGAAAGTCAGTCAGAGTGTGTGCGTGCACGTGTGCGTGTGTGTGTGTGTGTGTGTGTGTGTCCTTGAAAGATCACTGTTTACTTCTGATGCTCTTTTGAAAGGGACTTATGTTTCTCTTGGTGACATCTCCCACTCCACATCCAGCTCAGACAGTAGATCTGTTGAAAGCAGAGAGCACGGGTGGAGGGATTCCACTCCCTCCTAACAACACACAGCTGTGGAGAGGAGGGAAGGGGAAGGGGGCAGGAAACCCAGTTTAATTAATGCAGAAAATAGGGACTTGATTTAATTCCTCGCCTGCGTAACAACAAATGCATGCTGCGTTAGTAATTCAGACCCCTTTTTCTGATGACAGCAATAAGTCTGCATGGCTTCAGCTCATGTAGCCACAAAATTGTACACCCTGGAGAAAAGGAGGAAAACAGGTGGCATGACTGAGACATACAAGTACCTACATGGGACAGAGTAGACACCAAAGAACTATTCTTCTCGAGTTCGAACACAGGGACGAGAGGGAATTCACTAAAGCTGGTGGGGGATTCAAAAAGGACATCTGGAAGAATTTTTTCACAGAAAGGATGGTGCATAATTGGAATAAGCTACCAGAAGAAGTGGTACAGGTCAAATCAATCAGCAGCTTCAACCAGAAGTGGGACAGGCAGGTGGGTTTACACTCAAGGGAATAAATGAGGATCAAGAGGGAAGCATTTTTCAGAAAAAAGATGCTCAAGAACAAGGGGACATGCAATGAAGTTGGAGGGGGGTAGACTCAGGGGAGATGTGAGGAAGTACTTCTTCATAGAAAGAGTGGTGGGTGCCTGGGATGGCCTCCCAGTGGAGGTGGTGGGGCAAAGACAGTAACAGGATTCAAGCAGGCATGAGACAGGCATAAGGGAATCTTAGTGGTTAAGGGCTTGGGGGGGTAAAGCCGGAGATCAAGTAGAATCTGCTGTGGGCAGTGTTACAGTAGGTAGGGTAAATGGGCAGACTGGGTGGGCCAAGTGGTACTTATCTGCCATCAAATTCTATGTTTCTATGTTTAGTTAGAAAGAGGAGGGACAGTAAAAAGGGGGAGGACTACCACTAGGGCAAGACAGAATAGTTAGACAGGGTGGGCAGACTTAATGGGCCAAGAGCCTTTTTCTTCCATCAGTGTTTATGCATCTTTGTACCCTAGGGGCTGTGGTAGCACTTATGTGCACCCCAGTGCCCAGTCATTGGACCACCCACTGGGTCCAATCAGCAGGCAGACCACCTGCATACAGCACCCCCAGGCTGTTAGGGAGGACTGGATGGCTGTACTAGCACCGGCCAGTGTTGAGGGAAATAGAAACGTTTTGCCACTGGGCATACGGCAGTCCTGCCATACCCAACGGTTCCATGCACCCTGCGCAGGCAGGGATCTACTGGTTGACCAACACAAGCATCCGATTGGATGCCTGTAGTCCAGACTGTCTCTGCTCACCCCTGCCACCCCTTGCCCAACAAACTGCTCTGTACTAGCAAAGTGGGGCTGGAGGGGGCTGAGGGAGCCATCCAGTGTGGATGGGCATATAGGGGCACAGAGCCAGAGCTGGGATATGCTTGAATTGAGAGTATCCCAGCCACCTATGTGGATTGAGCCCTAAATCTATTACTGCGATGTGTAAGAAACAGTGGAATTCCAGGATACCCACAGTCTTCCAGGCAGCTATTGTTCTATTTTAGGGTGGAGGAGCTACTTCTGTTGGGCACCTGGTACATGATGCAAAGAAAAGAAAAGAAAAATGAACGCCCCACTCCTTATTAGTACTAAATATTATTCCTTTTTCATTAATCCACCAAGATGTACTGTATATCCAAGGTTTCATGGCTGGACACCACCTCATCAGGGAATAGTGGTATGCTGAGGTTTGCTCCCCTTTAATGAAGGAGCAGACTGAATCTCTTCACATTACACAGAACTAACATAGCATAGTAGAACTGGTAGGGAAGGCAAAACATTTAGTGAAAGAAGGGGTGAGCTAGGAAAGCTGACGCAACAAATAAGGTGGTTTCCGAGATTCTGTCAGTTTCAGTAAGATTGAACTAACTACAGTGGCATGTGTGAATATATTATAAAATGGCAAGAAAAATCTCTGGGCTGTAATTGGTCAGTCTGAGACAGACCCATGATGTCATCCCAGCACAACATCATGGATCTAGTCCCAGCACACACAAGACCACATTAAATGTCACCCAGATCAGTCCACAGCCCCTGCCCAAGTTATCCACACTTGGCATGGCTGCTGTGGCATTTGCCAGTATTTTCAACAATGTATGAAAATGAACATCCCTTCCTGCCACTGTCACAAAACAATCCAAAATATGCTGCAGATAACTATATTGTGTCTAACTGAAGCAAGAACACATCACAATCCAAATTGCTTAATGGGTACTGGAATGCTGTGTACAAGCCCTTACTGTGATTGACTTCAGCTGTCCCAACATCGTGATCACTTTCTGTACACTATTTCCCCACTCCTGGCTGAACAAAGTGAGACCACTCCTTCCCACTGTCAACTTCTTTTCCTTGTGTAATATTATTTAAAAAAAATAATTTAAAACTCAGAAGAAAGCTGTAGTTGCAATCGGCTTCAAAAGAGTACAGACCCTACTCCTGTCCCGCTTCTGCCTGAACAGACTTGGAGTGTGCACACAGTGCACGGTGTTCCACTTACAAAGCCATAATTTGTGATCAGCTTTAATTAGAACAATACAGTCCTGCTCCTGGCCCATCGAGACTTGTTGTGTTTTACCACACATCTGTCTCCTGCCTCTACCCCACCACCACCACCAGTACCGCAGTGCCAGTTCTATTACTTTGGGTCTTGTTCCTACCTCCCAATACTAGCAGCACCAGGTCTAGGTGTTACCATCCAGTCAGTGGTCCTTGTTTCTGTTCCCCCATATCAACAGCACCACTTCTTACTATGCCACTTTGTGGTGTGTCTTTCTGCCCCATACTGGCAGTGCCAGTTAGAGAACATGATAGGAAGGGAACAGAGACACACCAACAGCACACCATCTCCACCTACTGGACAAAACAAGAAATAAGCCCTATTTTCTATGTAAGTATACCTACTAGTTGGAAAAAAATGACTACAAATGCAATTTTAATATTAATCTTTTTTTTTCTTTTTACAAAGGAGCCATTTTATAGTTGCAATAATGCACTTCAGGGTATGTGTTGTGCTGGGATAATGTCATGTCTTGGTGTTGGATGCACTCGGTCTGTGGCCTCGTGCCCAACCATGCAAGGCATGACGTCATCCCAGGACAACACACACTCTGTTGTGCATCATTGCTTAAATTTCCCACTGTTCTCTGAAGAAGTGGTGTCCAGCTATGAAACGTTTAACACACATCTAGGTGGCTCAGTAAAACACGGAATAAATATTCATTACTTTGATGTGTGCCTTAGTTTTCAATTCGGATAGAGATATGCCACTAACAAGACTCAAATGAGTGGTGCAATCTCATACAGAGATGGCAAAAATTTAGGACCTGATCCTTCAAAGCCTTCAGGCCCTTCCAATCATGCAGAAGGCTGGGAAAAGTCATGGAGTGTCCCAGACACACATGATGCACACCAGTGGAGCACTCCAGGGCATCCCCATAGCCATTAGCACACACTATCTACACCCAATCCCATCCAGCATGCAGAGCTATGCAGGCGGCCAGGACAAGGTTGGGCAAGGGGGTAGGGGAAAAGACACACCCTAGCCAGAGCACTAGGTCCACAGTGGATATGTCAGGTGAAGAGGACACATGCTACACCACTATAGGGGCTGTAGTAGCACTTTGCTTCCCCCTCCACTTGGCCATTGGACCACCCACAGAGCCCCGTAGGCAGTTGAAAATCTGTACAATACCTTCTGGGGCTGGATGGCCATGCCAGCACCAGCCACTGAACAAGGTAAGGGGACAGATTTGCAACTCAGAATATGGCAGGCCCAGAGGGCTGTCACATCCCTGCATGTCCAGGTTTGCTGAAATGGGGGGGGGGGGGTCTTTATTGATATCAGAACCTGTCAAGTATAGAATAAAATGTGAAGGGAGGACTTACATGTCTTTTGAAGCTGATCACTTGGCTGACTTACTGAGGCTGGAGCAATCTACTACAACCTCGTCATCAGTTTCATAATTTCTACTGCTGCCACTCAAGACTGAGGAAATGGAACACAAAAGTTTATCAAAGGCCCCTTCAATTGATGTGTCTACCATAGTTGACTTAAAAGCTGAATTAATATAAATATGGCCTTGCATAACTTCTAAAAAATCTGTTTCCCTCATTTTGAGTGTTTAGACTTTAGTGTCGCCGACTCAGATTTAGTTTGTTTAGTTCATATAATTTCATTTACTTTTGATTCATATTGCTCAGTTTAAAATGTAGCTGTTTGGATTCTTGCATCTGACAAGCAAGGTTTCTCACAGATGGTGGAAAGTTTTTAAAAAAATACCTTGAGGGGTATTCTAAGTAAGATACTACTGCACCTTTCAGGCCAATAAGATCTGCTTTGGTTTCTGTTTTATAAACGTTATGTCATAGTTGATGAGACTGGGTGGTGGAAGTGCTACTAGAGCTCGCAGAAGGGTATGGGTGTGTATGTAGATCTATCTATCTATCTATCTGTCTAGCTATCTGTTATAGGGGTGTGGTCGCGCCCCTATAGTTAGGGTTGAGTAGTCTATTTAATGTTAAGCCCCGTTTATTTGTACCTTAATAACTTTTGCATTCTTTGACAAAATAGCCCAAACTTTGGCATGCATGGTCAGGCTCCCAGAGTCTCAAGATATGAAAAGTTTTATGATGGCATCTTGTACAGTTTTTGAAATACAGAGTGCCAAATAAAAACAGAAAAAGCACATTTGGTTTGCTTATACTTAACATTGGGTATTTTTTGTTCTCACTTACAGCCTAGACCATGTGGAATTTCTTCATGAAATTTTCAGGGTTGAAGAGGCCAGAAGCACCAAGATATCTCGTCAGTGAGAATGCTGACCTCCCCACAGCGGTGGCACAATACAGAACACGGTACCGTGCCGCCTCTTGAATCACTATTTTCCATGAGGCTGTGCCCCACCCCACCTCCCTGGACTCTAGGATTCCAACTCCAGGTCGGGAGTTGGTCCGGGAAGGGAAGACTAGGGAAGGTGAAACACAAAAAGGACCATTACCGTGAATGTCGCCATAATGGCCTTTTCTGTGTTCATGCCATCGATATATCGACCACAAGGGTACTCCGGAAGGGGCCCATGCCAAGGGTGTGTTTTTGGAAGATTTGGTGAAAATATATTATACCATTTTAAAGTTATAACAGTTTTTGAGTTAATGCCCCAGTGCGACAGGTAAAAGAAACTATTGCGAGTGGTTATTTATATGATTTACTTGTGGGAGAAAAAACAGTCAAGATGGCCACCATTTTCTTTTGACTGTTTAAACTTACAAATAGTAAAAATACAAACAAATTATGTATTTTTTCGGGCAAGGAGTCAGGCTGAACAAGTGGTGTTTTTCCTGTGGTAGAGCCTAGGAGGGGGTGGACACGGCAGGGACGGCCCGGTGTTTACCCTGAGGTTTGCTAGAGGGCTTGGGTCTATGAGCAGAATGAAGAAAGGGCACTCACTGACCACTTTTTGGCTGGTTGGTGTGGTACACGGAGTGGACCAAACATAGGGTACGAACCGAGGCTTGCAGTTGAGACAATATGTCCTGCACATCTGCGCCAAACAACTTGTAGCTTCTAAAAGTGACATTCAGGATGGACAATTTATTTATTTATTTAAATGTTTCACCAGGAGGGCACACTGAGCAACAAGCTGCTCATCTCATGGTGCAACCTGGGGGGAGGGGGTTACATAGGGTTGTGAAGGATAATCATTTACAATAGTATGTGGGTAGTACAAACAATACAACACTGTAAGATTATGCAACAGTTGGAACACAAGGTATTGTACAATAAACAGTAGTGGAACATTGGGTAAATAACAATACATGTCCAAAATCATACAAAAGAACATATAAATATACAAAACAGCAATAATGCAACAGAACCATTATAGTGCATGAGTGTACCAGGAGCAGGCTCGAGGTAGTACTCAAGTGCTGTTGGAGTAAAAAGAACGGGGTAGGTTGTGCACACGGGTGACCCAGAAGGGCAGGTGGAGAAGAGAGGGGGAGAGGTAAGAACTGAATATGAGGAGAAGGGGTAGCCATTTCCTGATTCCTCCTTCAGGATGTTGAGAACCCTGCCGGGGGGTCAGGGTAGGAAGGCAGAAATTGGGGATAGGTATTAAGGAGGGTTAAAGTAGGAACAGCTGAGAGAAATTTAATTGTGTATGGCAGAGGTAAGGGAGTAGTTAGAGGAGGAGTGTCGTATTTCAGGGGAGGAAATTCCAGATTTTAGGGAAGCGATGGGCGAAACCAGCCTGACAGATGAGGGTGGAGCTGCAGGGGACCATCAAGGTGCAGGCGTCATTAGATCTGGGAGAGTGGGTGGGGGGAGGTGGAGTGGAGAGAGAGGATGAGAGATAGGAGGGGAGCACTCTGAACTAGAATTTGGAGGTTAATTTGCCACAGTGTGAGATGCATCTGTGAGATAGCGGAAGGAAGGTTAGAGAGTGATAGAGTTCACAGTGGTGGAAGCGGGAAGGGGAGTCGAGAGCAAAGCGGCAGAAGGAGTTAAAGAGAGTGTTCAACTTGGTCAGGGAAGATTTGGAAGCAACATCATAGACTACGTCACAGTAGTCAAAGATGGGGAGGATCATCTTCTGGACAATTTCACGCCGTGCAGTCAGTGGGATACAACTACGATTCCTATACAGAGCACCAAGCTTGGGGCACAGTTTCTTCAGGATAGCATCAATATGCACAGAGAAGTTGAGGTACTGGTCCAGCCAAACCCCCAGATATCTAAATGAGAAGGTGTCCTCCAAATGGTCCCATCAAGGGTGTGGAAGGTGGGTAGGGCCAGGAGCCTGGTGCCAAAGGTCATTGAACATGCTGAGCAAAGCCTGACACCCTCAACCAAGAGTTTCAACAAAGGCAAGTGCCCACCATGACAGCCTTCATCGAGGCATCTACGGCATCGTAGGCAGCCCTAAGGAGGTGAGTACTGATGTCAGGCCTGGCTTTCAGAGACTGCAGCAACTTCTGTTTCAGGTGGTCCTCTGGGAAGGACCGGGAAGATTCAAGGGCTTGGTCCAAGAGCTGGTTTTGTACTGGACCATATGGACAATGTAATTTAACACCCTGATGGTCAGTGTGGCAGAGACAAAGGTTCTCTTGCCAGTGTGATCCAGGCCCCTTGACTCCTTATCTGGGGTTAAGGAACTGAGGTGTTTTGGCCTCTTGGTGCAGTCATGGGTGGCGTTAATGACCAATGAATCTGCTTGAGCCTGATTGGTGAAGAAAGGCCGTCCTGCTGGAGCCTGGCATAATTTGTCTGCTTTTCTGGGCATGGTGGGTATCAAATTGAATTGATGCCAGGCAGTCATGGTGGCATCTTCAAAAGGCTCAATTAATGGTGGGATGACCAGAGGAGGGGCATCCAGAAGCCTTAAATAAGTGGACAGTTGACGTCAAGCAGGATCTTGCTGCTCAGTGTCAAAGCCCATGGTCGATTGTAACTGTCTCATGACCGAGACAAAAGAGGGATCATCCGGGGAAGGGGGGACTGCAGACTCCTCACCATCGGATGAGACCATGGAGAAGGAGTTGTAAAGAGTAGCTCCTCTGTCGTTGCCATCATGAGCCTTATCGGGAGGAATGAGGTCCAGATGGCACCTACCCCTCTCCCCCAAGTCCTGAGGTGGGGCAAGGGCCCAGTATTCTGGGGCATGGGCCATGGCCCTGCTGGAGAAGCAGGGGGCATTGCAGGAAAGGGCCTTGGGGAGGAGCAAGCTTAGCTTGCATAAAATCCCATAAGGTGACAAGCATAGAGTGGAAGTCCACTGCTATTGGTATCAGACCCATCGGCATTAGTTGAGGAAACACTAGGGTCAGTGCTGGAGTCAGCACCGGGAAGGGTAGCTGCACAGGCTGGTACCTACTGGAGAGCTCCTCGTCGTGGGGTGGCAACAGTGACCAGGACTCAGGCTGAGGTGACTCCAGAGAGGACAGAGGCTCCAGGCCCGAGATAATGACCAAAGAAATGACCATGGTCAGCGGCGGGGATGTTGGCTATAACCCAGCAACCACTGACACTGAGCCCATCAATGATGAGCCAGCAGAGCTACCTGAGTGCCTGCGGAAAATAAGGGCCTGAACAGCAGGGGCTGTGAAGTTGGTGGGACAACAGAGCCCCTTGAACTGACCCCCACCTCTGAAACATTGGCCCTGCAGGGGAAAGGGCATGCAAGGCAGAGGGGGCCACCCCCAATGACAAGGATGGGCCCTCTGTGGTCAGCGCATGAAGTGGCGATCGGCATCAAGATGAGGAGGACAGGGTTCTATCCTTGGGACAGTCCTTGTCTCGATGCTTGTGCTTCCCCATAGATTTGTCCCAGGCCTTGGAAGGCTGTAAGCCAGTGGGCGCCGAGGGGGAAGTGGAGGAATTTCAAGCCTGAAGCTCCTTCTCCATCTGGGCGACCTTCTGATTTAACAGAAAAGTTTTAAGGGTCCGCTCTGGACGCTTCCTGATGGCCTGGTTGAAGCTGCAGTAGATCACATAAGTCTGGGTGTCATGTTCTGGGCCTAGGCAGGAGATGCAGGCCTCATAGTTGTCCTTCTCAAGGATCTTCTGCCCACAGACACACTTCTTGAAGAGGTTTCCAGATGCGGTTTTCAGCATAAATGGAGAGGGAAGATCACTTTATCACTAAAGTGATACACTTACTAGGGAGAGAAAAACAGAAAAGTAAAGGTTCGATGAAGAAATTTGGCAAAATGGGGGTCGACTGAAGCTGGCAGATCTCCGTGAAGTCTGACGTGCAATGGTCGATGGTGGGAAAAGAACTGAGAAGGGCATGGGGGCAGCCCACTCTTATAGGTAAGTCAGCGTCAGTGTATGACATCGGAGTGGGTGGACCACTGGTAGACTGCTAGCTATAAAAGTTCCCATGTGGTCCTAGTGCCAGGCAGCTATAGTACCATAAGTGTGGCCTCTGTAAGAGATACCTCTAAAGTTAGATCTATACCTGCTGCATAGTTTACTGCCCTTTCAGATTGGATTGTTAACTGTCTACAAAATGCTAGTGATTGCACTTCTGACCCTGCTCCCTCTCAGCAAAGTATAAGACTTCAACAAGTTAGACACTATGAACATTACTCGAACATTCACCCAAGTATACTGCTGCAAAACTGGTATACACCTGAGGCGCTACTGAGGATGAAAACCTTGCAGCTCTGTGCTCTCATGGACAGTTGGTACTCAAGCGAGAACCACCCATAATGTGACAAGCAACTCTTTATTCTCATTCTGCTCATATTGGGAGGTGATGTGGAGGTCAACCCAGGTCCACCCTATAACCCTGCCCGTGACCCTATCCCTATACGCAAGGCTTTATACAACTCAGACTTCCTTATTGCCATGGAAACTTGGCTTGCTCCTCACATTACCTCTGCTGTCATTGACATCGCTGTTTACCACGCCCACAGGCAGGACCGCAACAAAAGAGGAGGAGCAGTACTCATATACTCAGTCTACAAACACGACTTCAGCATTAGCACTCAAGAGGCCATTCCCAAATCTCATGAGAGTGTCCTAGGGGTACTTACTAGACCCTTTTTCATCCCAGTAGTCATCACTGTTGCGTACTGCTCTCCTGGCTCCCCTTCTGACACAATAATGGACATTTTGCAGAAAGTGCTTGACCCCATGCTTAATGTGGAGCATATCATGCTAGGGGACTTCGATGTCAACTGGCTGGCTGGGTCCAGCTCAACTTCCTCCAGTCTCCACTCGAAAATCAAAGCCATAAACCTCACTCAGCTGATCTCTTCTCCTACCCAATTCAATGTCAGGTCCAACAACCACAGCACAATTGACTGGGTGCTGTTGTCTCACCCACAAAGAATCCTGGAAACAGGCACAATCCCAGACATATTTAGTAAAAACTGTATTATCTACTGCATGCAGAAGATCAAAACCATCAAAGCTCCTCACAGGATTACCCAAGCCAGAAACTTGAAAAAAAAAACAAGATGCATTCTTGCAGGACCTGCTATCAGCTGACTGGGCTCCCACACTAACAGTTATTGACTCAGATGAAGCATTGACCCTCTTTACCACTACCTTCTCTGCAATATGTAATAAGCATGCACCTGCCAAAAGATCCAGAGTCCTAGCCCACCATTTGCCATGTATTACCCCAGAAATAATCGTAAGCTACTGACACAGAGACGAGGCCTGGGCTAGGCACAAATCGTCAGGGTTCCTCTTGGACAGGCATGCCTTCACATCACTCTGTAATCTCTGTACTAAGAACACAAGGAATGCCAAAGCCATCTATTTCCAAAGCAAGCTTGAACACGAAAGGTTCAACCCATTTACATTCTGAAAATCAATCCCCCTACATCATCTGCTAGGGACCAGGCTACTCCAAACTCCAAGCTGGTAGTTGAAGTTTTAAACAATAACTTTACTGGGGGTGTGAGGGCTCTTATCCCCAAACCCTTTTCCACCCGGATTCAACAGCCACTCACATTTGGCACCTTCCGCCTCCCGGCAATCTTAATGGATGACGTATGCGAAGAGCTCTCTGGGGGCTTCCATTTCCACCATGGCCAGAGCAGCAGCCTAAAACCAGAGCTCTCTCCCGACTGAGGATAAAAATCCCCCTTTTATACATAACAAATTGATCAAGATGCCACCTAAGGAAAAGGGGGAAAACAAAATGACTAGGCCCCAGATAGAAAAGAGAAAAACCATGCTCAATGGCTCACGATACAGAGTTTTGGTGCAGGAGTGGAGTCGCAGCCCTTCTCCAGCAGACCAGGACACTCAGGCCACAACAGCTGATCCCGAGGAAGAAAAGCTAACAAAATCTAGATTTGCCACACTTCTACAAGAGAGTAAGAAATCTAGGAAGGAAAATAAAGCAGATTTTCAGAAAAACCATACCAAACTTGCTGATCTGGACACCTGCATTCACGATGCTGAACTACGAATAGAGACATAGGAAACCAGAACGGAGGTTCTCTCTACAGTGGTCAATACCCTTCTAACCTGCAGCGAAGCATTGCAAGAGAAGTGTATAGATCTGGAAGCCAGATCTTGAAGGGACAATTTATGGCTTTCTGGCTTGCCCGAAGGGATGAAGATGGGTAATATTGCCCATTTTCTACAAGATATGTTTCGTGAGCTTCTCAACCTGCTTGCATCTCTGGATCTCCGCATTGAGAGAACTCAACGCTCTCTGCAGCCTAAGCTGACCAATCCATTATCGAGACCTCAACCTATAATTATGAAATTTGCCAATTATATAGTAAAGGAAGAGGTACTCCATCAAGCTTGGTGTAAGGGGGAATTTAAATATAATGGAGTAAGACTATTTCTAGATCAGGATTAACCCCCCAAAAGTTCAGTGTTTAAAGAGCTGGTGACAGTTCAGGTGAACTTTAACAAAACATCATATTTAGACACAGTCTAGCTTGTATTTCCCATTAGTTCTGTATTTCTCCTCGCCATTATTTATTACTGAGGTCATTTGTATTAAAACAGGATCTCTGCTCCAGAAGAGTTTACTCCTGCTGCTTTCTCCCTACCTGAAGTCATAGAGCACTGCCTGTGACCTCACAATTACTCCTATGGCAACATACTGTGATGTCACAACAGAGGATTATGACTTAGAGTAGGGAGTAATCTACAGAGGCAGATGAACTCAAAATAAACTCGAAGGGACAACAATCATAAATTTCTGCATATTTCCTTAGTAATAAATTATGGGGAGGAGAAATATATAAAATATAAATGAATGCAAGCAGAATTGTACCTAATTATTACGTTTTTTAAAGTTTTCTTTGAGGCCTCAGCAGCTCTTTTAGACTACAATACAGACCAAGAATGAGGGCATTGAAAAGAAAACAAATTTGGTTCCAGACACCCTACCCTGCCAGGATGAAGATCTTTTGGGAAGACGGACCTCAACTTTATTCTTCACTGCTAGACGTGGAGGAAGCACTTAAGGCTAGAGGAGTTCCACTGGAGAAGGGATCCACAGCTCCCGTGGCTCAGAACAACAGGAACCTTCTCACTCAGTGGCAGCGGTTTCCAGGGGGAGCATCTTGAGGTGCTGTCTCTCTCAGTCAGGCTTGGAGAGCGATGACATAATTGTGGAGTACTGTAGCTTGCTGTTTCAGATTCCCCATCACACCAGGCTGTAGAGTTAATGGTTTGCTCACCAGGTTTCTTATAAACTCAGTCTGTGGTTTGTGTTTAAATAGATTAGCTTAAAATATATCATTCTCTTCTTATAAAAGTTGATAATTTGAGTTTCAGTGCAGAATTGAAGTAGTGGAAATATTTCACTTGAGAGATCAGCTTGTCTGTATCACAGCTCTCCATTCTTTCTCATCAAAAAGTACAGTTACGTAAGAACTTAATGTAACATTAGATCTTCGAGAGAGGCTCTTGCAGTAGGTAATTACACATAGGACTGAAGCCAGCAGGTGTCAGAAACCCACAGAAAAATTTCTAGCTATCAGTCTCTGGTGGGGGACCGCTCCCACATCAAGTGACCGGCGTCAGATGACGTCGGTATAAAAGGCAGTACTCCAAGCCCGCCTTCCAGTTCTTTCTTGCCAAAGGCCAAAAAAGGCAAGATGAGAGAGAAGCGGATCTTTCCCCCATGGAAAAGGAGCTGAAAAGGCTAAGGGTGATGGAGGGTGGGAAGGTATTACCTACTGCAAGAGACTCTCTTAAAGATCTACTGTTACGGTAAGTTCTTACATAACTGTGATATCTTACTTCGAGAGGGCTCTTGCAGTAGGTAATTACATATAGGACTGACTCCCACGCAGTTTGAAACAAGGAGAAGCACATGAGAGGAGGAGGAAAATTACCCATCCATAGATCCACCGGCTATGAGGGTCTCAAGAAAGGAGACCTTGCAGAACAGCCAGCCTGAAGCCTGCTCTATGGCGAAAGGTAATGTCCAAACTACAGTGTTTCATAAAGGTATGGACAGAAGTCCAAGTTGCGGCTACGCAAATGTCAGCCACAGACACATTCTTAAAACAAGCCGCAGAGGCAGCGACACCCCTGGTGGAGTGGCCTCTGACTTGACCCAGCAGGGTCTTGTGATACTTGCCGTAACAGAAAGTGATACAATGAGCCAACAAGTTAGATAGGCATTGCTTGAAAACAACATTTCCTTCTCTTTTGTGAGCAAAAGAGACAAACAGCTGATCAGACTTTCTGAGATCCTTCGTCCTGGTGGTGTAGTGTCTCAGAATTCGGTGAACATCCAAAGTATTTAAGAGGTACTCCCCTTGATTGGAGTGTTGCGTAAAGAAAGCAGGAAGCTCAATGGATTGATTCAGTGTAGATTCCACTACCACCTTAGGGAGAAACTTAGGATTAGCTCACAGAGCCACCCGTTCCTCGTGAAAAATCAAATACAGGAGTTTGCACATCAAGGCCTAAAGCTCGGAAATCCTTCTAGCTGAAGTAATGGCCACTAGGAAGAGAGTCTTCTAGGACAGGAACTTCAGGCCTGCTGAGGCTGCCGGCTCAAAAGGAGGCAGGATAAACTTCTCAAGAATGAAATTCAGATCCCAAGGAGGAGCAGGAACGAGAATAGGGAGTCTCAAGTGGAGAACCCCTGTAAGAAAAGTCTTAGAGACTTCCAACTGTGGGAAAGTTCTGTCCCCAAAAGGAACATGATAAGCGCAAATGGTCGCCATGTGAACTTTCAGAGAGGAATGGTTGAGACCCAGATCAAAGAGATGATGCATATAGTACAGAATTCTCCCAACAGGGCATGAAAATGGCTTGAAATCCTTGGAAGAGGCCCAAAAAGAGAATCTTTTCCATTTCATGGCATAGGTAGATCTAGTGGAAGGCTTTCTGGCCTCCACCAGAATCTGAGCCACAAGCGGGGAAACCCCGAATCAGGCTTGAGCTACGTCTGCAGGTGCCACGCATGCAACTGAAGGGATTTGAGACCCAGATGAAACAGGATCCCCTTATCCTGGGTCAGCAAAAGTTGCGACAGAGGAAGAGGAAAAGGAGGTTCCTCTGAATACTGTTGCAGAAGAGAGAACCAAACTTGCCTGGGCCAGAAAGGAGCGATTAGGATCGTGCGAGTACCTTCTGAGCTAAGTTTGTGTAAGACCCTCGGAATTAAGGGGATCGGGGGGAAGACATAGACAAATCTGTCCTTTCAATCTACAGACAGAGCATCTCTCCAAAAAATGTCTCGCCCTGGAGCGAGCGAGCAAAAAGCGAGAAGTTTTGCATTGAGAGGAGATGCGAACAGGTCTACCTGAGGTATCCCCCAGCGCAGGAAGATATCGTCTACCACCTCCTGATCCAGTTCCCACTTGTGAGCCTGTGCAGATGACTGACTGAGGTGGTCTGCCAGCATATTTTTGATCCCCGGAACATGAACTGTTGTGAGGTGAAGGTTGTGTTGCACTGCCCAATCCCAAACTCGCATTGCCTCCCTGCAAAGAGGGTAGGAACGAGTTCCTCCCTGTTTGTTGATGTACCAGACTATGCACATATTGTCCGTCTGGACAGCCAGATGACCGGGAAGCACATACAGATACAAAGCTTGTGAGCATACAGCACAGCCCTGAGCTTGAGCACATTTATGTGAAGAGTCTGCTTGAGCCTGGACCAGGAGCCTTGAGTCCTGTGAGACCCCAGATGGACTCACCAACCCTCTCCCATGGCGTCTGTTGTCAATGTTTGGGAGGGAGGTCTGAGGCAGAAGGGAACTCCCCAGCAAAGGTTCTCCTGAACCATCCACTATTGTAAGTCCCAAACCATAGGGCTGGAGACCAAGACTTCTTGGTCTAGGTCATCCACCAACTGATCCCACTGAGACCGAAGCGTCCACTGAGAGATTCTCATGTGAAGCCGAGCGCGAGGGACTATCGGAATAGCAGCCACCATAAGCCCAAGGAGGGGAAGGACTGACCTGCCTGTGACTGGACAGCTGGCTTGCATGAGCTTGGAGGGTGTCCACCCTGTCCAGCGGCAGGAATGCCATGCCGGAGGTCATGTTCAGGATCGCCCCAATGAACAGGAGCCTCTGGGATGGGATCAAATGGGACTTGGCCTGGTTGATGGTAATACCCAGGCTGGTAAAGACCTGCAGGGTAAGGGAAAGGGAGCACTGGAGTTCCTCTCTGGATGGGGCCACCAGGAGCCAGTCGTCCAGGTACAGGAAAACCTGCACTCCCTAGGTATGCAGGTGAGCCGCTACCACGGAAAGGCATTTCGTGAACACTCAGGGCACCGAGGAAAGATGAAATGGGAGGGCCTTGAACCGGTAGTGGTCCCCCTGAAAAGAAAACCAGAGGTATTTACGGTGGGAAGGGCAGATAGGGATATGCAGGTAGGCATCCTGCACGTCCAGTGTACACAGCCACTGTCCCTGCTGGAGTAAGGACAGAAGGCTCTGCAGGGAGAGCATTCTGAACCATTTGTACTCCACGAACAAGTTCAGGGAGAGGAGGTCTAGGATAGGCCTCACGTCTCATGATTTCTTTGGAACCAGGAAGAAATGGGAATAGTAACCTGTCCCCCGAAGGTGGGTTGGGACAGGCTCTATCACTGGCTTCAGCAGAAGGGAGGATATTTCTTCCTGGACCAGAAGAAGAAGTTCCGGGGAGTAAGATGACTGGGGTGGGAGTTTTCTGGGTGGTTTCCGAAGAAACTCGATTGAGTGTCCTGCTGCTATCAGTTGGAGCACCCAAGCATCTGAACTTATCCTCCCCAACCCGGTAGATGGAAGGAGAACCTCCCTCCTACTGGTTTCTCTTGAAGGTCCAGAGGCTGTAGGAGAGGAGAGGAGTCAGGAGGTGTGGGGCAGGGCCGCGGCTGAAGCTCCTGCTACTTTTATGGGTGGAGGGGGCTTGCCAACCGGAGGGCCAGCGTTTGTTGGCCTGCTTGCCCTGAGGTTTCACTTTGGGCTGAGAACGTCTGCAAAAAGGGTGCCGCTGACTCTGAGGGGGCCTGTACATAGAGTCCACAGACTTTAGTGCAGTGCCCTTCTCTTGCAGATCAGTGATGATGTCCTTGACATCCCCACTGAACAGCACCAAACACCTGAAGGGTGCATCCTGGATAGCAGACTACACCTCCAGGACCAAACCTGATGCCCAGAGCCAGGCATGATGCCACAGACCTACGGGGAAAGCTGATCTCTGACCAGCAGCATCCACTGCATCATACGTGGCATGGAGCATGTGCCAACTGGCCGAATGAGCAGAACGGACTAGATCTGCCGCTTCCTGCTTAGTCTGAGACTCAGGAAGGGAGTCCAACTTTGCTTCCACCTCACTCAGGATCACTTTCTGGTAATCCCCCATATGAGCAACATAATTAAGGGCCCTTATTCCCAGAGTGGAAGAAGTGTACACCTTCTTCCCATACTGGTCCAGGAGGCAAGATTCCTTGTCAGGTGGAGATGAGCTGAGATGCTTAGGATTAGCCATACGGCTGTAAGCAGCACTAATCATGACCGAGTCAGCTTTGGGGTGTGTATTCAGAGAATCCACACCCTCCGGAGCCAGGTATAGCCTATCCACCTTCCTCGGAAGGGGGGCTAATGCCTACGGTTGCTTCCAAATAGTGGAAACAAGGTCTGCATGAAGCTCGATCCAGGGTAGAATCAGTGTTGGAGCAGTCTCAGGCAGATCCAAATGAGCAGCGAGTTTTTTCCACTGTGGATCCGGCTCCAAAGATTGCCACTGATGAACTGCCTGGATCTTACGCAGCAACTACAGAAAGGAAGGATCTTCCGGAGGTGACTTCGGAGGAATCCAAGGCCTAGGACGGTCTGGAGTGCGTGGCTCATCTTCTGGGTCGGAGCACCCATCGGAATCGTCCAAGATCTCTAAAGAGGAAGAAGAAGACTCCTCCCAACGCGGGGGAGGAACGGACCCCTTGGGCAACCCTCGGGGAAGCGTGTCCTCCCTTGCCCTGGCACCTGAGGGCTCGCCTCTAGTGTCGGGAAGGGGAGAGTCTCTCGTCTCCAACGATGGGGTTCCAGAACCAGGTCCAGTGTCGGCAGATGGCTCTCTACCTCCCTGGTAAGCAAAGCCTTGGCCTCAGCCCACCAGGAAGCCAGAGTCTCCTTCAGGTCCACCGGCGGCTGAGGGGGCAGAGGAGGAGGAGGAGGAGGAGGTGGGGGATACAGATATTGGGGGTATCTGTACGGCGAGTATCTGTAGCCTGATGGTGGGATGCCCAGTGTTGGGTACTGAGGCACTGGGTACTGCGGCATTGGGTAGGCCGGCGTCGGGTACTGCGGCGCAGGATACTGCGGACCCGGGTAGGATGGCGTCTGATAAGACGGGGTCAGACACCCAGGCACCAGGGGCTCTGATAGAGCAGATGGCCCTGGGAGGGGCCCAGCAGGTGATCCAGGTACAGGAGGCCCAGTGAGCGCCAGGTCCAGCATAGGGACGGCATCCGGCAAGGGAATGTCACCCGGCATCGGATAAGCCAGCGTCGGAGCCAGCATCCAAGGGTCCGACGTCAGGTCATCCGGCCCAGTGGGAGAGAGACCTGATGGGAGCGTACCTGCGTCCTCGGTGTCGCTTGGGGAAGGAGGACTAAAATCCCCGGAGTCCAACAGGGGAGACGCTGGAGCCTCAGTGAGCAACGACAAGCATTGCGGCGAGCTGCAGATGACGGACTGATCAGTCTGGTCCGACGTCGGCTCTAATGTTGTGTGTCCATTGGGGGAGCTGATGTCCGCCTTACTGGCGGGGTTCAGGTGGGCATCAGAGGAGCCAGCGTCCAACTTATTGGAACCAACGCCCAATGAAGGCCGCAAGGGAGGAGCAGCCCTGGCGGGCATTTTGGAGGCCATGCACTGCCCCGAAGGGTCGGGCATCTTAGCAGCATTGTCGGGCATCGGAGGGCGATGTCCGACACCAGAGCCTAGACCCAGAAGGCCATACGGTGGTGGTTTTCCAGGAGCGGCTGCCTCCTTGACCTGGAGGCTCCCGATGGGCCTGGTGTGAGCCTGATGAGAGGGCGCTGCGCCTTAGAAGCTTCCAAGGCGGCCGTTGATGACGGTCCCTAGGGGCGTTGCCTTCAGCACGGCAAATCCAGCCGGAGTCGCGGTGACCGTGGAAGAGGTGTCCCGGTCCCGGTGCTTCTCCTTCTTTTTGCAGTGACCCTCAGGGGAAGTAGAGGCCTGCCGAAGCTTCTTCAGCTCCTTCTCCATGGAGGACATCTTCTTTTTCAAAATGTTGGCCTCCAGAGACTGCTGCCTCCATTTGCAGGTGGCAGTGTTAAACTGCTGGCAGTGCTGGCACTTCTCCATGGGGTGACCCAGGCCTAAACAGAAGAGGCACTGGGAGTTTCCATCCTTTGTGTGGGAGCTGGATGCCGCAAGAATCGCACTTATTTTTATGCTCAGATGGAGTAGGGGATGACATACATGGCAGATGCTGAAGAGATTCTGATGAGAAAATCGAAGAAAATCAAAAAAAGAGCGGTAATAATACTGACGATTGACTGACGAAGCAGTGAGCTTAACTGTGAGGCGCTTTCACAAGCTATCGAAGAGAAATAACTGGAAGGCGGGCACAGGGGACCGCCCCTTTATACCGACGTCGTCTGACGCCGGTCAACTGATGTGGGGGCAGTCCCCCGCCAGAGAATGCTAGCTAGAAATGTTTCCGTGGGGTCCTGATGCCTGCCGGCTTCAGTCCTACATGTAATTACCTACTGCAAGAGCCCTCTCGAAGTAAGATCTCAGATTTTTTCTAACTATATACAGTAACACAGGTTTGTTTAATGACTTTAAAATAAATCTAAATTTTGTTCATTCATAGAAATAGTTTGCCTTTGATGTAGTCTTCATAAATACATTCATGTAAGAACTTTTTTTCATGTCAGACTGACAAAAAAGGTGCCTGACACGCTACTATTCCAAGCATGTATCCTGTCTGAACTCACAAGTTTCAGTTCTTTGGTGGTTTCTGTGTGAAATACATCATGTATGTGTATAAACAGAAACACTATATGGTATCCTGATGCACCATGTCTCTTCTCCACAGATGAGGCATATGAACTCTGCTGCCACCTGTCCCCTGCCCCATAAGCCGCCTGCCTTCTAATCCATATTCGAGACTGCTGCACCCTGCAGCCCACTATCTTCTCCCACACAGTCAGGGACTGTACACTCTGCTGCCTCCATCTAAACAATCAGGGTTGCTGCACCCTGTTGCCCCTGCCCAAACAGTTAAAGGTTGCTGCACCTGCTGACCTCTCTCCCCCACTCCCACAGTCCAGGATGCTGCATCTGTTACACCCTATTTCTGTCTCCACAGTCAGGACTGCTGTGCTCTGCTAAGCCCTAGAGTCCCAGGTCCCACTGCCTCCGTGGTGAGGCCAGCTGCAGTATGCTACCCTAGGTCACCTGAGGTGAGGCTTTTTGCTGCACCCTGCTTCCTACTGCCATTGCTCAAAATGGGCAGGGCTGCTGCATCATGCACTCCCCGTCTTATAGTCAGGGCTGCTGCACCCTGATGCCTCTCCTGTGTTCATCCTCACAGTTGAGGCTTCTGCACCATGCTGTCCTCTGTCCCCTGTTACTGTTGCACCCTGCTGTCTACACAGTTGGGGTTGTTGTAGCTTGCTGTGCCCTAGAGCCCCATGCCTCTGCAGGTAGGGCTGCTGCACCATGCTACCACTTGCCACAAGAGTCAAGGCATTTGCTGCACCCTGGTGCATGCCTCCACAGTTGAGGCAGTTGTACCCTCCTGCCCCCCCCCCCGTTGCCAGAGTCAGATTCTTTGCTACACCCTGCTGCCCACATACCTTGTCCCAAACAGACATGACTGCTGCACCCTGTCCCTCACTTTGGACTTCTGTACCCTGATGCCATGCCTATCTCCTACCCAAACAGTCGGGGATGCTGCACCCTGCTGCCCTCTGTCCGCACCCCCACAGTCATGGCCATGGCACCCTTTTGCCCCCTGTTCCTGTCTCCACAGTCAGGGCTGCTATGCTGTGTTACACCCTAGAGTCCCGTACCCCTGTCTCCAAAGTTGAGGCTGCTGAAGCCTGCTATGCACTTCCATTGCCCCAAATGGACTGGACTGCTGCACCATGTGCACCCTGTGCCACAGTCAGTGCTGCAGTACCCTGATGCCCACCTGTGTCCTGCCCAACATTAGAGTCCTCTGCACCATGCTGTCCTCTATCCCCTGCAACCACTGTGCCCTGCTGCACCCTCCTACAGGAACAGGGGGCAAAAGAGTGCCATGGCCATGACTGTGGGGGTGGGGAAAGAGGACAGCAGAGTGCAGCAGCCCCGACTGGTCAGCCAAAAGATAGGAGTGTCACCAGGGTACAGCAGCCCAAACTGTTGGACAGGGATACAGCAGCCATGCCTGTTTGTGACAAGGGATGTGGGCAGCAGGGTGTAGCAAAGGATCTGACTTGGGTGGCAGGGGACGAGCAGGGTACAACTGCCTCAACTGTGAGAGCACACGACAGGGTGCAGCAAATGCCCTGACTCTTGTGGCAAGTGGTAGCATGGTGCAGCAGCCCTAACTGTGGAGGCATGGGACTCTAGGGCACAGCAGGCCACAGCAACCCCAACTGTGTAGACAGAAGCGTGGTGCAACAGCCCTGGCTGTGGTGACAGGAGACACAGAGACATAGAAACATAGACTTTGATGGCAGATAAGGACCGCTTGGCCCACCCAGTTCGGTTTACTTCCTACCTATTGGAGAAGCTGCAGATCCTAGTTCACCAACAGCCTACTTCTTCCTACCCCCAGAATTGCCTTATGTCTGTCCCATGCATTCTTGAATTTCCCCACTGTTTTTGACCCCACAACCTCCTCAAGAAGGACAGCATGGTGCAGAAGCCTCGAATGTAGGGGCAGGACACAGGGGGGGGCATCAGAGTGCAGCAGCCCTGACTGTGAAATGGTGTGCATGGTGCAGCAGCCCTGCCCATTTGGGGCAATGGAAGTTGGTAGCAAGGTGCAGCAAAAGCCCCACCTCAGGTGGCCTAGGGCAGCATGGTGCAGCAGCCCCAGCTGTGGAGGCAGGGGGACCTAGAACTCTAGGCCTTAACAGAGCACAGCAGCCCTGACTGTGGAGACAGGAACATGGGGCAACAGGTGCAGTGTTCTTGACTGTGGGGGAGAGAGGGCAGCAGGGTGCAGCAATCCCAACTGTGCGGGCAGGGTGCAGCAGGCCTGATTCTTTAATCAGGGGATGGAGGCAGCAGGGTGCACAGTTCCCGACTGTGTAGGAGATGACAGTGGGCAGAAGGGTGCAGCAACCTCGAATGTGAAGCAGAAGACTGGGGGGGGCTTATGGGGCAGGGGCCAGGTGTCAGCAGAGTGCAACTGCCTCAGCTATGGGGAACGGACACGGTACTTTGGGATGCCATATAGTGTTTCTATTTATACACATACAGTACATGATGAATTTTCACACAGAAACCACCAAAGGACTGAAATTTTGGAGTTCAGACTGGACATGTGCTTGTAATAGTAGAATGTGACAGGCACCTGTTTGTCAATCTGACATAAAAAAATGTTCTTACATGAATGTATTTATGAAGGCTACATCAAAGACAAACTGTTTCTATGAATGAACAAAATTTAGATTCATTTTAAATTCATTAAACAAACCCATGTTATACAGTTAGAAAAAATCTGAGTTGATGAGAAAGAATGGAGAGCTGTGATACAGACTAGCTGATCTCTCACAGAGAAAGATTTCCACTACTTCAGTTCAACATTGAAACTCAAATTAACTTTCATAAGAAGAGAATGAAAGATTTTAAGCTAATCTATCTAAACACAAACTACAGACTGAGTTTATAAGAAACCTGGTGAGCAAACCATTAACTCTACAGCCTGCTATGATGGGGAATCTGAAGTAGCAAGCTACAGTTCTCCACAATGATGTCATCGCTCTCCAAGTAGTACATGTCAAATGTAATGACAGTGGACCAGGGTCAGACAGAGTGCTAATTTTTGGAACTGAGAAAAATCTAAAGTTCTTGGAAAGATCTAAGGTATGGTACGCTGATGGTACATTCAAATGTTGCAGGTAAAATGTTGTTCAGGGAATACTGCACAAATGTTGCCACTTGAGTAATGTTACTAGTGCTGGCACTTCAGTGATCTTCCTGTTGATAGTTGCTGGTGAATTGGGAGTGTATCGGGAGCTAATTGTCGTCGTGGCATAATGTTATGGGAGTGAATTGTTGTCATAGCACAAAGACAGGAGCGTATTTGTACGGAGCGAGTTGTTGGGAGTGAATTGTCGTGCTCCCCTCTCCAAGTCTGACTGAGAGAGACAGAAATAACTCCACTGTTTTTAGTCACTGTAGAGCAAGTTGATAAATGCTAATTTAAAGAAAACCACCAAACCAAACAACATGAAATGTTCAGGAAACTCTAATCATGACACAGGGACTTGAATTCAAGCTTTGTTAACAATATTCAAAAACCTTTGCACATGATCTTAAAATGTTTCCCTCCCTATCTGAGCAGTGTAAGAGACGGTGTCTTTCCACATTCCCCTTCAGATGGAGCTCTATCCCCTACATTCCTAGTGACCAGTATGATGCAGTGTATCACAGTCTTAGACATGGGAGATTTTGTTCTGCTCTGCCTGACCTAGCTCCTGGATAGCTGGGAGATATACAAACTTAGGAAGGGTATGACGGAGGGGACACCGATCAAGTGAACCAGAGGTGGTGGTGATAACCCTTTTTTATGCTATGGAAACTTGCATCCTCAATGATAAGGGTGATCCCTACAAAGACCTGTGGATGAGGTTGAGAAATCTCTTGGGCTCTGGAAGATTGATGTACAGCAGGGCATGGGTTGTGTATAGCACTTTATATCCTACTAACTCCCTACCGATTTTACTTCTAAAATCTATACGTATAAATAACTAATGACTAATATATCGGGAGATTAGGGACTTGAATGTATTGCTGGAACCATTACAGAGATCCCAGTTGGGAGGGAAGGGGAGAAAAGGAGTTATCTTTTAGTGGAGTATGAGGGAACAGCTGTTATGGTCTTGGTGTATTTTTTTATATTACATCATGGACTACCAACTGAGATTTGTGTTAAGTCGGATCACACAGACTCGACATGAGTTAGTCCTTGTAGTGACGCCCAAAATAGGGGGAAGGGACATCACTATTATTCCACGTGGGTAGAAGGTTTCTCTTCACCCTAGCAGAAATAGGGAACATAATGGATTGTTCCCTAACCTTGGAAGCAGATTTTTGTGGTTTCCTATTGAAAAGTTAAAATGTTTGCATTAGCTGTTGTTGCTTTTTCTTAACTGGGGCAGTAAGTTTGATGGCTCTCAGGGACCCATTGGGGGACGGGAGTATGATATTTGGAACCCCAGAATGGGGTGCATAGGGCACAATTACAGCAGAGTGAGTATAATTGGAGATATGGACTCTAAGGTACTTACATTTAATGTGAACGGTTTGACAAGCCCCATAAAGAGAAAATAAATTCTAATGTATTTAAGGCAAATGGGGGTTGATTTTGTTCTCCTTCAGGAGACTCACTTGGATGAGTCAGAACATCAAAAATTGGCTGGATTTGGTTATGGTGAAGTCTGTTTCTCCTCATATAAAACAGGGAGACATCGGTGAAGGGTGGCCATCTTAGTCCCAAATCATGTACCTTTTGAGGTGTTGGAGAGGGTTAGGGATACTGATGGTAGATATGTAATGCTCAAGGGGAGGTTAAATTGTCAAATGCTCACTCTGCTGTCACTATATGTCCCTCCTGATTCCACCTATGAGTTTTACAGGAAGGTACTGATGTTAATTTCCCAGAAGGCAGAGGGAATGATGATATGTGCTGGCAATTGGAACATAACCCTAGATCCAAAATGAGATACTACCTCTAGGATCCCCTGGGGATCTCATAGAGTGGTGAAACAGGTGAAACACCTTTTAGATAAATTAGGTTTGCAGGATGCATGGCGGTTTTTAGAAGGTTCCACCCCTGGGTACACATATCATTCTAATATGCACATATGTACTTCAGGTTAGATTATTTCTTTCTAAGTAAAGAGTGTATGGCTCAAGTTAAAAGACGTGCTACTGACCCACTTGGTCTATCAGACCATTCCCCATTTATATTACATCTTGACTTTTCCCTTCCAAAAAAACAGACTTTTTGGAGATTAAACCTTGCTTTATTGAATGACTCAGAGGTGTTGGAACAAGTTCCTAACCTCATTACACTGGTGGTGCAGGATAACATTGCATTTGGGGTAAGTCAGGAGATGTTGTGGGATATGGTAAAGGAGATAGGACGTGGCAGGCTGATAGCAACAGCAGTGGCCAGGAAGCGACAGCGTTGGGAAAAACAGAAGCAATTAGAGGACCAGATACAGGCCTTGGAGAAGTTGCAGCAGGTTAAGGAAGACAGGGCACAAGAAAAGGAACTAAAAAAGCTTTGAAAAGAACTGAATCAGGTTTTGGATATTAAGGTGGAAAGGAACCTTTAGTTCCTAAAACAAAAATATTATGAGGGAGGTCCACGGACACTGCGACTGTTAGCATTGCACCTGCGGGCAAGAAGAGTAGGAGGCAGTGGAGAAGGCAGTATAGCGCAGTGGTCTAAGGCTCTAAGCTGCAAATCTGGTGACATCCAGCAGACCAGACCTGGGTTTGAATCCCACAGCTTCCACTTGCATACTGTGTGACCCTGAGCAAGTCACTTAACCTCCTTGTGCTCCCAGGTCGCTCCTGTAAAAAAGCTTTCATCTTAGTGTGCTATACCTGGTTAGACAACTAAATAAAATAAATAAATAAGAGTACAAGCCCAAATAGTTCAGGTCAAACATCTGCAAAAGAGAGAGAGAGTAATTAGATTACAGGAAATTTCAGAAGCCTTTACAACATACTACCAGAAATTGTACACACAACAATCTGGGGCAAGGGCTGGAACATTAGGGAACATGGACTGATGCCGGGCCCCAGGACTGCAAGGACAGGGAGCATATTCAGCAGGGTTGTGGGGTGTACCGGGTGCGTGTCGACCATGGTGCTGCACATGGCTTGGAGGTTGGGGGGTTGTATGGTGTGCAGGCAGTTGGTACTGATAAGGAAGGGAGGAAGTAAGGGACCTGAGATGGACGCTTGTTGCACCAGAGTGGAGGGGGGGTAGTAGAGGAGACTAGCAGGGGATTTATGGGGGGAGGAGATAGAAATGAGGTCGGAGGTGAACATCAGATCACGGCACCAGGGGGCAAGGGGTTAGCAAGCTGCACTAGGACAAGGAAGGGTTGGATGGGGACAGTAGACAATGATAAAAGGAAGGGGGTGGGCAGAGTAGAGGGGTAGGGGCATGGCAGAGGATGGACCTACGATCAGCATGGGGCAGATACAAGAGAATAAGAGATGGAGGCTGGTTAGGTGCAAGGGGACTTGGACCAACTATATGGGACAGAAGGAAAGAAGGAGAAACCCCTGTAGGGGAAGGGCAGTTGGGGGACATTGTGCACAAAATTAGGTTCGCTGAACTACAGACCCAGGATGAGGATGGGTGTGGGGAAGTTTGTGCTAAGCAGGATCAGGGGAGAGTAGATGGGGTAGGCCTGTTAAAGCCCATGGGAGAGGGGAAAGCAGAGGTCCTTCCCCCAGAGGGGGCAAATAATGTGATGGCAGACAGTGATCACAGGGAGGAGGGCACACGAAGAAAGTCACCTCAGGACAGTAGTGACCAGGAGGGGGCATTGGGAGCCAGGGAACACTCAGGGGAGCCGGTCCTGGAGGGCAGGGGGGATGGTACTCAAGCGTCAAGCTTGCCTAGAACCAAGTGGGGCAATGAAGGACAGAATGGTCCCAAACATGCAGGGGGAGCCAAGGTTGGAGATAAAGAGTGGGGGCCAGTACAGGACAGTAGTGTACCAGGGGCCCCATCTATGAAATTCACCAGTGCTAGATGCGCTCAGAGGAGAAGGAGGTAAAAGGGAGAAGTTGGGTAACCTAGCCACAAGGCAGGAGTGGTCATGACAAGGGCAGGAAAGGCAGCTTGCCTCAAGGCAGGAGAGGGTATGACAGGGGCAGGAAAGGGTGCTTGCCACAGAAAGTGGGTATGTGAGGCAGGAGGGGGGCATAGGGCTTGGGGACAGTGGGGCTTCAGGTAAGAGTCCAGGGAGTAGCCTCTGGAGGGGACAGAGTGCGGGGACAACGAAGGGGAAGCCCAAGTCCGCAAAAAAAGGGAGGCAGTATAGCACAGTGGTTTAAGGCTCTGCACTGCAAACCTAGAGACCTGGGTTTGAATCCTACAGCCCCACTTGCATACTACGTGACTCAGAGCAAGGCACTTAACTTCCTTGTGCTCCCAGGTTGCACCTGTAAACAAGTTTTCAGCTTAGTGTGTCTCTCCTGGTAAAACAAAGTTAAAAAAAAAAAATTCTAGAGAAGGTGACACAGGGGTGAGGGAGATAAGATGCAGGGAAGACAGGGGGGTGAGAGATGCAGGAGAGCTGGCAGGGAACGGATCCAGTTCAGAAAGGGTGGATGACAGGGATCTGATTGTCAGGGACTCCATTGTTAAAGGTATTAGCTGGAGGGGCAAAGGGGGGCAAGGGAAGTAAGGTTTGGGTTAGTTGCTTGCCAGGCATGACAGTAGCAGAGGTAATTCATCACATCCCCGCCAGGGGAAAAAAGCAAGATGAGAGAACCAACCTGATGTTCCACTTGGGAACGAATGACCTTGCAGGGCACAGTTTGATGGAGGTGGAAGCAAGGTTTGGAGCACTGGCACGGTTCTGCAGCAGTCTGAGGTTTAGATCCATGGTGTATCTCGAACATTAATCCACAACTGGGAGGAAAGGTTACTGTCAGATGCTGGAAGAGTGTCTCTTATCTGAGCGAGATAGATATCGGTATTTGTTTCTTCCATGAAATTTGCATCTCCTTCCATAAATTCTGCTTTGGGAGGCATTCTAAACACGTATCAGCAGTGCGGAAAGACTTGCCTGGAACATGTCTTCAATTCTTTCTTTTTGGTTAAACGTAGCTATTACAGGATTAAAACATTTACAATAAGTACATTCAACGTATTAAGACACTGATCCGAAAATAAGCATACACAACATTTCATAAAATTATGTTCATTGACAAAGGATAAAAAGATTCCATTAGAAAATTCAGAGATCACGTGAACATTATAATGGCATTCAGTATCCTAAGTAATAAGCAGGCAGGGAACTCTGCTGGTCCAGTAAGATGAGGTAAACTACCTGTTTACCTGTTGCTGCCTGTTTAGAGGGATTACTGCAAGCAGAATACGGAAAACAATTGTAGAGGAGAGAGGGAATGTCCTATGAAGGTTAAGTAAAGGGTAAACAAAAATCAACAGTAGTGTGGGAATAGGGGTAACACCCTATTAAGGGTAGGGGGATAAACTGAGTAAAAGAAGACAAATATCCTAACACCCTATCGAGGGGCAAGTTACAAAGGGGAAAGAAAAAAGCAAGCTGTAGAAATGTCCTATACAGGGTAAGGGTTTGAACACACCAAAAGGGTAGGCAAAATATAGGAAGGGGAAAAGTGCAGTGAAGCCAGGAGGAGATAGACATAAGAGAGGTATAAGGACAAGGGAAAGGCAGGGGAGCAACTAGGTAAGAGGATAATAAGTCATCAGGCATGGGAGTGGCGCAGTGTATGGGGTCTGTGGCTGTAATCTTCAGAGACACGTTCTGGAGACTGAGGTATTGCCCATATGCAGACATCTCTCTGGGCTGACAGCAGAGGTTGCTGGTCCCAGGGCCAAAGTGGCATGAGTACAGGGCACTGTCTGCCTCATGCAGGGGCCACCAAGATTGCCACTGCTCCCTCAAAGGGTGCCAGTAAAGAGGCAAAGTGGCTTGACCTTGGTGGACTCTGGGAGTGTGAGGGAGGGAGGGAGGAAGGAAGGAAGGAAGGAAGGAAGGAAGGAAGGAAGGAAGGAAGGAAGGAAGGAAGAAGAAAATAAGGCTCCATGTTGGGTGCAGGGGAAGGGAGGGATAATAAGGTGCCAACCATGTGCTTTGGCAGGGAGGACTGGAGGGCAGATCATAAAGATCACCAGAGCAGAGGGGTGAGGGAGAGAGAGCTGGATGTCATTATTCATCAGGGAATGATATAGGCATGCTGTGGGATATGTTCAGCGGGCTGGGGAGGGGCCTGAAGCAGGTAGCATGCAGGGTGGCCTTCACTGAGATACTACCTGTGTACAGCTGGGGGAAGGCTAGGGAGCTCCACACCAGGCCCTTCAACGAGTAGTTAAAGACATACTGTAATACAGGCAGAAGGGTTTTGGCTACACTGGGGACTGGGGTCCCACCTAGGGGGATGGAGACCTGCACAAAGGGATGGCATCCATCCATCCATCCTGGAGGGAAAGAGCAGTCCTGGGTGGAAGGTTTAAATGGAACTTTGATGGGCATTTAAACTAGCCAAGGGGGAGGTAGAAAGACTGAAGGAGGCAGAGATTGCCCCACCCACCCACCCAGAGACTAGAGAAACAGGGAAGAAATTCCGAGTGGTAGAGGGGAGCATGGACAAGGAAGAGGGTAGGGTGGGTCAGAAAAAGGAACTAAAGTTAAATGGCAAACCACTCACTGACTATGTCTTTAAACATAAGTGGGATTCATAATCCCATTAAGTGCTCCCGGCTCATTCAGTTCCTCTGAAGGAAGAAACCAAAAATTTTCTTTTTACAGGAGACACATGTGTCCGATGTAGAACATGCCAAACTGCAATCTTCCGGCTTCGGAGTGGTGGCAGCCTCAGCACATTGTTCGGGCAGGAGATGAAGAGTGGCCATCTTGGACCCCAGAGAGGCACCCTTTGAGCTGTTAGATCAAGTGGTGGATCCTGAGGGTTGATATGCCATCACCACAGGTACATTATATGCCCGTTCTGTTACTTTGGCATTGGTCTACTTCCCTCCGGGGTCTTCCAGGCAGGTGGCACAGAAATTCTTCTCTCAATTGCTGACAGTAATGCAAGGACAACTAATTTTTTGGGGGGGGACCTGAATGTTACTCTTAATCCCCTTGTTGATGCCTCTAAACCTTTACCACACCAGAATAACCCCCTATAGAAGTATTTACATTGCACTATGTCCTCCCTGGGCCTGGTGGACACTCAGAGATACTGTTTCCCTGCAACTAGGAGTTACACACATATGTCACCAAACACAGGGGTGGCTTCACAGCTAGTATTATTTATTCACCACAGCCGAACATCTGGAGTCAATGCAAGATGTCTGGCATGGCATGATGACTTTCCTTTCAGACCATGCCCCAGTGTATGCTAAGTTTGATCTGGGGGAGGGGAGCAGAAAATATTCTGGAGGCTAAATCTGATACACATGCGGGACTCTGAATTTAAGCAGATGGTTCAAGAGGTTATCCTTCGAATGTTTACTGAGAATTCTCAGACAAAGGTGTCCCCGCCCATACTATGGGACACTTTAACTATCATTGTCCAGGGTGAAATCATAAAATATTCAGTAAGAAAAAAGAAAGAACAAGAAGCTACTGTAGGTTTAAGGGACTACGGGAGGAGCTTCAGACGTTGCAGTCCTTCCTTGCCAAGGGGGCCCAAATGGTGCAGCGCCAGATGGTAAAAACAAAAACTACAGAAAATAGTAGATCACAAAATAGAACAGCAACTGTTTTATTTAAAACACCTACAACATGAGGGAGGCCCCAGGGGAGCTAGGAATCTGGTTCGGAGACTTAGGAAGCGTAAGGCAGGAGCATGTGTAATTCGCATGTTTGGCCCAGTTACAGGTAAACTCCTTACCCAGCCTTAGGCCATTCGACAAGTTTTAGCTGGCCTTTACCAAAAATTTTATACCGCAGATTTACCCCCACCCCCATCAAAGCAGGCAGAAGCCTATTTACAGAAACTCTCCCTACCTAAATTAACCCCCAAACAAGCTAAGTCCCTGTTAACACCAACTACAACAGGAGGACTGGAAATAGCCCTCAAGGGTGGGGGGGGGACACTTAAAGCATCAGGCCCAGATGGCTACCCTCTTGAATTTTACAATTGTTTTAAAGATCTGCCCCTACTCCCACTGATATCAGCCTATCATATGGTCCAGAAGGGTGACGCCCCCCCACCTTCATGGAAGTATGCCATTATAGCGGCCATCCCTAAACCCTGGAGGGATATTAGATAACTTGCATCATACTGCCCAGTATCGATGCTTAATTATGATTATAAACTATACATGACCCTTATGGCTCGTACACTTGAAACTCTGTTGCCATCCCTAATCAACCCTGACCAGGTCGGTTTTATTAAGGGTAGACAGGTCCAAGATGTGGTGCGCCGCACGTACTTGTTGGCAGGCTATGCAAACACCAGAAAAACACCATCAGTCCTTCTGGGGCTAGATTCCGAGAAGGCCTTTGACAGAGTCACCAGGCCCTTTTTATGGGCGACTCTATCACACTTTGGTTTCCCAAGAGAACTCATCACACAATTACAAAATACATATCACACCCCACAAGCTTACCTGAAATTAGATGGGTCTTTGTCAAACCCTTTTACACGCTACCAAGGTACCAAACAGGGATGTCCACTGTTCCTTTTGCTTTTTGCCCTGTATTTAGAGCTCTTAGTGGAGACCATCAGAATACACCCTGAAATAGAGGGGATCCCGATGGGGGGCTGGTCTCATAAAATTTCATTATTTGAAGACAAGATCCCGAAGCAAATGGTTTGATACCTTTTATTGGACCAATTTAGATGTTACAAAAAGAACAAAGTGCCTAAGCTTTCGGACCAACCAAGTCCTTCCTCAGAAGCTTATGACCGAGGAAGCACTTGGTTGGTCCGAAAGCTTAGGTACTTTGTTCTTTTTGCAACATCTAAGTTGGTCCAATAAAAGGTATCAAACCATTCACTTCTGGATCTGTTCTTACAAGGACCAATATGGCAACTAAACTAAATCTGTTTGTCATTATTTGCAGACAATATTCTGCTCATCCTTACCTCACCAGCCCAATCTATTCCTAAAGTTTGGAAACAAAATTATTTGGAGCCCTAGCAGGCCCCTTCCAAATATAGCTGCTTCAAATTGAGACATGACAGGAAGACCTCCGAGGCAAAAAGAAATTAAAAACAAAGGAGCAAAACCAAAACTTAAGCAACTCTCTATCAGGGCAGCAATGGAGGGCCTTACCACTAACGCATGGCCTGACAACAGGGAAGAAAATGAATCAGAAACCGAGGAAAATGAAGAAGCGGAACAGCCAAATACAGCCCAAGCCATGTAACAAATTCTGAAAACGGTTAATAAAATAGAAATGGCATTCACCGACCTTAAAGGCGACCTGAAGAGCATAGACCAAAAGATTATACAGAATGAAACAAAAATTGCTCAAGTCACGGAGGCACAAGAATCCACAGACCGGGTCCTATTATATCTACTTCAGAGGGACAGGCTGGTTCAAGAGCGGCTAGAGGATGCCGAAAATAGAGCAAAAAGGAATAATTTCAGAATATATGGCATTAAAGGAGGGGCGGAAGAGGGCTATGCTACAGGCCCAGACTTTATTAAACAAGTCCTAAAATCCACACTTTCAATACCATCTGATTTTACGTTGGAAATGGAACGAGCGCATCGTTCACTGGGGCAAAAATCTACAGATCCAAACGCATGCCCAAGATCATGGATTATAAAAATGCTGCGATACCAAGAGAAAGACTATATTCTCCAGGAAGCATGGTGCCAAAAAAATCTTACCTATGAGGAAAGCCAAATCTTCTTTGATCAGGATCATTCAGCCGAACTGCAGACCAAGAGAAATATGATGACAGCGATTGTAAGGGACTTAAAAGAAAAGCAAATTAAGTCACAATTGATGTTCCAGGCTAAATTAAAAATTAATATAAAGGAAGTAATTAAAATGTTCAACTCATTGGTTGAGGCCATGCCATTTTAAAGGAACACCACGTCATCCTTCCAGACCTTATGATGGACACGTTAGAACAGAAACTAACTGAAGGGATTTGGTCCGTTCGAATGAAGGGGAAAAAAATGGAATCCATCCTGGCAGATACCGATTCGTCTTACAGCGGATGTATGCAGGTTAGCAAAGAAAGTTGCGAAAGGCTCTTCTGGGGATAAAAAAACGGAATCCTTGTTCTAGCATGGAAGGCTGAACATTTTACTGAAATCACTGTGAGTTGAGATTTTTACACGCCTCTGACCACCGCCTTCATGAACTTCCTCAGGGAGGGAGAAAGCAAGGTTATGAATGGGCCAGAAGCAGGTAAAGACATAGAAACTTGTGGCAGGAACACTAATAATTATGAGACTAACATACCTCACCTCTCAGGGATCCTCCCTAATGTAATGTTGCCAAAATTAGATATGCTTTATATTGGCATAAATGATAAGTTGAAATGTGTCTCCTGGGTGGGAGGAGAGAATCACTAGTAGGGAGAGGTCGCTCCGGAAATAGAAACTGGGTTGGGAGTGCTAATTGGGAGAGTTATACAACTGTCATAGTTGGGCCTAGGGAGGACATAGTTGGTGAAATAACTAACTAGGATACTCAGCCTGTTTCCCAAAGAAACAACAAAACAGGAAAATAGTGGGCTTTTGCCTGGTGAGGCAAAGTCAATCACCTAGGAAGTACATTTAAAAGAGTTATAATAGAAAATATGCAGCAATGTTGGTTTAAGCAACTGTCTATTGAAACATATGTTACAGTCCATGTTAGGACAAAAGTTGTTAATTATGTTGTTGGTTTTTGTGTGAGATCTTATACTACCTATTTTGAGGGGACAAGAAAGGTGATCACAAGACAAATTGGGAAAGGGCACCACAGGGTAAGACTCACTCCTAGGGATAATGGTTGAAATTCAAATGATTTCATACAATGTGAAGGGGAATACGTTCCCCCATTAAAAGATCAAGGTTATTGGCAGAATTAAAGATACTCAATTGTGAGGTTGCATTTTTGCAAGAAACACACCTCACGGAAGGGGAACATTTGAAACTCAGGCATGGTTGTGGGACAGGTGGAGGCTGCCCCCTTGGGAAATCCCAAAAAGGCAGGAGTTGCAATTTTATTTAGGAGGGGAAGTGCTATCAAAAGTACAGAAATAGAAAAAGATGATTAAGGGCATTATATTAGAGTCTCGGTGGAGTACCAAGGGGAGACATTGCATTTTATTAATGTTTATACCCCAACAATAGGGACCACAGCCTTCCTAAAGATCTTTCAGAAGATTGCAGATTTACCACAAGGGCAGGTCATACTGGGAGGAGATTTCAATATTGCACTGAACATAGCTCTGGATAGGTCGGCTAGGACACAAGTTCCAAACAAGACAGCGACCCGGATATTGTTGGGCTTGACTAAAGAGCTGGGGCTCAAAGACATATGAAGGGAGCAACACATGGGAGAACGAGATTATACATTCTATTCAAATCCCCATGCTTCATATTCAAGAATAGATCTTTTTTTATATGCAGAAAGATAAATTACACACTATCAGTCAATCTCAAATACATCATATTACGTTATCAGATCATGCTCCGGTGTCGATCACTCTTAATCTTAGGAAGGGGCAAAAAAAAAAAAACAATTTGGAGACTTAACGTTTCTTTATTAAATGATAAACACTTTGTGTTGCAGTTAGCAGACAAAATTCAAGCTATCTATGATGTTAATATTGAGCAGGATTGCTCACAGATATCTACTTGGAAAGCCTTAAAACTAGTTATACAAGGGGAAATTATTAGTTATCCTTCTGCAAAAAAGAAATTAAACCAATTAACATATGATAAATTGCTGCAAGAAATCAAAGAATATGAGGCACTACATAAGAAAACCCCAAAGAATTCACAATATTGCATAGATTAATCAAGGCTAGAGAAGCCCTAACACTTTATGATAACAAAAAGGTAGAGGGAAATTTAAGATTCTGTAATCAAAAATATCACGATACAGGGGGACAGGAGGTAAGGCTTCTAGTCTTTAGATTTAAAAAAATGACAGGCAGACAGAACTGTTTCAAAAATTAAAAACGACAAGATCTCATCTAAATTATGGACTAACCCAGAAGATATAGCAGAACAGTTTAGAAACTACTATCAAAAAGTATATCAAAAGGAGAACCAGACAGTAAATATAAAATTAGCTACAAGGGAATTTTTAGAAACACATAAACTACCTAAACTAAAGGGAGATATGGAAAAGAATCTGGGTAAAAATATATCTGAGGTGGAAGTCTGCTCCGTAATTAAATCTCTTCCAATTGGAAAGGCCCCCGGACCTGATGGCTTCTGCTCTTCCTTTTATAAAAAGTTCACTGCCACATTAGCCCCTATCCTTTCACGAGTGTACAATACTTCTCTAATGAACAATAAAGCACCACAATTTGGCAGGAAGCCATTATAACCACAATCCCCAAACCAGGTAAACCCTCTGAAACTTATGAGGCATACCATCTCATATCATTACTAAATCAGGACTTAAAAATTCTTACAAAAATGTTAGCTAACAGACTACAAAAATACATCGAATACCTTGTCCATCCAGATCACACAGGCTTTATTTCCCATAGACAATTAACCGATAACATTAGGAAAACTGTTAAATATTATAAAATATACTGTAGAACATTTAATAATTCCACACAATTAGCCCTTTTTCTGGATGTGGAAAAAGCCTTTGACAGGCTAGAATGGGAGTACCTATTCACAGTAATGGAACATATGGGGTGGGGGGAAATTTTCTAACATGGGTTAAACTATGTTATTTTTGCCCCGTAGCCTAAATTAAAGTAAATGGAACCATTCTGACCTCCTTTGCCATCCAAAGAGGAACAAGACAAGGCTATCCTTTATCTCCCCTGTTATTCATTTTGAGCTTAGAACCATTAGCAGCAGCTATCAGACAATCTCCTTGGTGATTTTAATATAAATTGTCTCACACCAGACGTTGGGTCCCACAAGGATGCTATCCTAGCAGCTAACCTAATGCAGATGGTGAGCTCTCCTACTAGAAAAAACTACAAAACTGGAACTAGCACTCTCATAGACTGGATCCTTGCTAGCCACCCAGCCCGCATAAATAACACAGTTGTTCTCCCGGACTCCCTCAGTGATCACTCCCCTGTGATCTGTACCTGGACAAATAAGTTCCGAAAACCACCTCCAAAAACCATCTCAACCAGAGTCCTACCTCATGGCAACCTTGCTAAGCTCAAGACCTGTCTCATACAGCAAGACTGGTCCCTAATGTACAATACTCTAGATGTTGACGCAGCCCTAGATTATTTTATCACTACATTCAATACTGCCTGTGACACCTACGCACCTGTAAAAAAGCGTAAAATCAAAGCACTCTCAAATCCCTGGCTCACAGCCAAACTACTGGCCCAACTCAAAGCTAGGGACCACCTCTGGGCCATAGCCAGAGCCACAGGCTCCCTGACGGATACCCAAAAGTATAAACAAGCATGAAACCACTGTACTAAACAAAATCTGATTGATGAAGAGCTCCTATTTCAAAAATGCCCTCGCCAACTCCTGGGGTGATGGAAGATCTTTCTGGGACAACATCAGAAATATCACAGGCAAGCAGTCCAAGTCCTCTCCCACTTTAATGACTGTAGATGGAACCACTACCCTAGACACAATGGTCATGGCAAAGGCCTTAAATAAAACTTTCACAGACCTCAGTGGGGTCCTCCAACCGGACTTCTTCTCTGATATGGATTCACCAAAACCAACGTCTCCTACTGCCACACCAAACCAACCGCTTTTCCACTTCAAAATAGTCAAAGCACATGAAGTCTACAAATATATAAAAAAATGCCATCTCTTAATCCAGAGCAAGCAGTGATACAATTGATCTTAAAATTATGTCCCCAACCCTGGAAGAGGTGCTGCACCCACTCACCAAAATTTTCAATCTCTCCCTCTGCCTTAGTCAATTTCCCAGCAAATGGAAGTCTGCTATAGTCACCCCAGTGTTCAAAAGTGGTGACAAGTCCCTCCCTGGGAACTATCGACCTATATCAATACTTCCACCCCTCTCCAAGGCCTTCAAGCGTATTGTGGCTGACCAACTCTAAGACTACCTGCACAAGTATAACATACTCTGCGTGCAGCAACACGGCTTTAGGAAAGGACATAGTATGTCGACCGCACTGCTGGAATTTTCAGGAGAAATTCACAATGCCTTGGACAAAGGATATCAAACCGGAGCAGTTTTCATTGACCTAACAAAGGCGTTTGATACTGTTCACCATGGCTTACTTATCACACAACTACAAAATCTTGGGCTCTCGCAAGGACCATGTGCCTGGGTTAAAAGTTACCTTGCCAAACGCTCTCAATCAGTAAAAATCTCAGGAGTTCTCTCAGACTCAAAGCCTGTCCTCTCAGGTGTCCCACATGGGTCAATCTTAGGCCCCCTCCTTTTCAGCCTTTTCCTAAACTCTCTCCCCAAGTCATGCCCTGAACAAATAATCCTTTATGCTGACGATGCTGTGATTCTTTCCTCTCATAAGGGCCCGAAACCCTTACTCCATAGCTTGCAACTTGCTTTCTCCAAAGTTGAAAAATGGTTCCTAGATCACAAGCTGGTCCTAAATCACAAAAAAACAAAATCCATGCTCTTTTCCAGTCCACAAAACAAGAAAAGGCAAATTCCACTCACTATCAAAATGTACCCAGGAAATACTCTTGAACAAGTGTCAACATTCAAATATCTTGGGATCACCTTTGATCAAGGACTAACCTTTACGACCCACATTGATAACACAGCAAAAATGGTGAACCAGCACATTGGTATCCTGTTCCGAAACCAGCAGTTCCTTATCCAATCTGCACTGAGGATTGCTATCCAAAGTTCTGTCATCTCAATCGTAGACTATGGCTTGATTATCTATGGCTCTGCCTCAACCACCGCACTTAGGCGCATTACAACCTCCCTAAACAAGGCCTATCGGCTGCTCACTGGAGTGCAAAGACGTACTCATACATGTGAGCTCTACACTGAAACAGGATGGTTGCAACTCTCCAATCACATAAAGTACCTCACATGCTTGATGGCGAAAAAATCCACCATGGGCCTCACTCCACTGAGTATCCAAGACCTACTATGCCCGAATACCAGCATCCATCTCACCAGAAGATCGGAACACCAGCCTCTCCAGGTCCCCCGATGCCGGACTACTCAGGGCCAAAGATCCTTTGCCTATCGTGCCCCCAGCTGGTTAAATGCCCTCAGCAGGCTCATGACATCCTCCACCTGCCTAGGAGCTTTCAAATCTATGCTTTACTCTCACCTCTCAGCCTCTAGCTCCTGTGACTGCATGGATTAAAGATTCTCCCTCATGGCTGTTTTACTGTTTTCATCCTCCTCCTCTGCTCCGTTCTTGACAAAGGCATCTGAGTATCTCTAATCTCACTATGTCTGCTCCCTATCTCCTCCTACCCATTCCACTTTTACCATTTCTCCAAAGTTTTTTCCTTGATACAGCTTGTTCTGTGTATGCTAAATATTATTTTCTCTTTCCTTCCCCTCTTTTTTTCTGAAGTTTCTGACATTAATGTACTGTATTATACTGGCTTATTGCCACTTTATAATTCTGTTGACCATTCTATGTAATCATGATTTGTTTGTACATTACTGATGTGGAACCTTTGTAAAAGAGCCATGGCTCAAAGGTAATAATTCCTAGAACAATAAACTTAAACTTAAATAGAAAATATTAAGGGAATTAAACTGGGTAATCAAGTCTGTAAAGTGACTTTATATGCAGACGACATGTTGGTTTATCTGGATAAGTATCAGGAATCCTTACCACAGCTATTAAAATGACTTTCTAAATACAATACTAGTTCGGGGTTCAAAATTAACACAGATAAATCAGAAGCTTTGTCTTTAGGGACAGAAGCAGTGAAAACAGGGGAGAGTAACATTCCTTTTAAATGGGTAAGAGGAAAGATTCGGTACCTTGGTATTTGGATCCCCACAAATCTATCCCAATTATATCAGGTTAATTACAGTAGATTATGGCAACAGATATTTGAGGACCTTAAAAGGTGGAACTTACTTCTCCTCTCTCTCTTAAACAGAATTGAAACAATTAAACAAAATGTTCTTCCCAGATTGCTTTTTCTTTTCTCCACACTTCCTGTCACAGTCCCACAGCAAGATTGGAGAAGGGCATGTCTGGTGGCCCCTAAAGAGAAAGAAGATTGGGGTTTACCAAACCTATATAATTATTATTTAGCTGCCCAAGTTACCCCAATTATAAAAATATTGACACCACCAAAAGATGGTACTTGGTGGTCACTAGAGGGGAATGCCCATCCTGAGCTCCCAGTGAGAGTTTTGCCATGGATCACCCTTCCAAAAGAAATATGAGGTATTAAAAATGACTGGACAAAGCATACTTTACAGTGTTGGTTAAAGCTTAGAACTTATTGGGAACAGCCATCTCGGGTGTGGTCATACATCCCTCTTAAATACCTTCCAAACTTTCCATCACAGAAGTTGGATAAATGTTTTGAAAATTGGGAAACACAAGGCCTAAGATACCTTACACAATTCGCACAACAGGGTATAGTCTTAGATTATAAGACCCTTCAAAATAATTAAAAAATAGCACATCAAGATTTTTACAGATTTCTTCAGTGTAGGCATTACATAAATTCAGAGATAGGGAGTAGAGTACTGGATTCAGAGCCAATAGAAATGATTTGGGTAATAAACACCAGAGCGAGACTGAAGAGTACAAAACAACTTATTTCATGTGTGGATCAGAGTTTATTGAACGATGAAGGGAATTTAGCTACACTAAAAATACAAAGTAAATGAGAGACAGAAATGAACATAGAATTTGAGGAGGGGGAATGGGATAAAATCTGGAAATATATCCACCACATCATCAGCCATATGGCAAGAATACAGGTAGAAGATGACAGGCAGATTTTTCATCACTCCCATAATATCTAAACTTCTGGGTAATAATGGAATGGATAGATGTTGGAGAAGCTGTGGGGGGAGGTGGACACACCTCCATATTTTCTGAGATTGCCCAAAGGTTCTTAGATACTGGCAGAGGGTAGCCCTGACAATAAAGGAGATGTTGAACCTACAGCAACCAATGAGCTTCAAACATTTTATATTAGGGTTGGCTCCAACAGAACTTAGACTAGAAAACCATTAATATTTATACAGGATATTGGTGGTGGCTGCATTAAAAGTCATTACTAGAGGGTTGTTAAGTGAAAGGAAACCGGAAATGGAACAGTGGTGGAGCGTGGTGGGGGAGATCAAGGCAATGGAAGCAATTACAGCCAGACTACGGCTAGAGATAAAAAAATATAACTCCAGGTGGAGCCCATATTTTCATTACATAACTAAAATTAAAGGTACCCCATATATAGAATAAATATTATTGGATTAAAATAAAGAGGTAACTAGACCATCCTAATTTAGTGAGATATCGCCCATGAGCCTTCGTCGCCCACCCACGCATCTTTGTGTGTGGGAGGATGAGGGAAGGACTTGCAGAAATAAGAAAACAGGGGTTTCAATTTCAATAAAATTATATCTTTACTCCCTCAGTCTACAAATAAAATAGGTAGCCTTTTAATTCATTGTTTAATAGAATAATTAGTGATTGTTAGAAACCATGTTGTAGTTAAGTTAATAATTGATATTGCCTGAATAGATAAAAAGAGAGAGAATATAATACATAAGAACTTGATTGTACAGGTTATGGCAAAGTCGTAAGGAGAAGAGACCCCTTTGTAAGAATGGTAAATTTTAAGACTCGATGTATTCAGGAAGCTGAGGGTACTTTCAACCTGGAGCAAATGGACATATGAAATGGACTCCTCCTATAAAAACAAAGAAAGTTAAAGAATTGATTTAATGAATGTATTCAAATGTATTTAATGAATGTATTCAAATGTAGCAATCAAACTATCAATCCTGTATGTAGATTTTTGAATTACTCTCAATAAACTTGAAGTTCAAAAAAAAAAAAAAGAAGACATTTCGAGATGGTCCCAGCTTCCATTAAGATTTTTTAGTAGGGTGGAGGCCATACAGCAAAATATATTGCCACGCATAATATTCTTTTTGCAAACTTTGCCCATATTCCCTGATAAATCTTATTTTCAAGCCTGGGACAAAATGATTTCCTGCTTTATTTGGAGGGGCAAGCACCCCCGAGTTAGATGCACCATTTTACAGTTGCCTAGGGATAAGGGTGCCCTTAATGTGCCCAATCTATTACAATATGGGATTGCCTCCCAAATTCATATTTTATTATGCTGGTTAAATCCCCAGTATGATGCACACTGGAAGCAGATAAATGACCTATTCGACCTCATGGGCTATTTGTTGGGTAACCCCCTACAGTGCCTCCCACTTGGCAAATTTTCACAATATAGAGAGGAACCATTTTGGCAGTAGCTCTACATAACTAGGAAATATTTCACCCGGGCTGATACATCACACCTGAGGGCATTTGCATATGATCTACAATTTACCCCAAACCAACTTGACATGGCTTTGGTTAGGTGGCATCAATACAGCCTGAGGTTTGTTTCTCAGCTGGTGAGTCCAGCTGGGCTCTTCTCATTTGTGTCACTTCAGACCACATATCACCTCCCACAGAGAAGTTTCCATAACTATTTGCAATTGAAATGATACCTACAGCCCTATGAGGATGAGTTAGCCAACACAGAGGAGCGGCCATCGCTCTTAAGCACACTGATTCAGTCCCATTCAATTGGAACCTTGACTGAGCACCTAATTAGTCATATATACACAGTCATTAGAGAAAGGCTGAGTGGCACAACTGAGACAACCAGAGTGAAATAGTCACAGGAGTTGCAGGCTGATCTCCCAGTAGACAGGTGGAATCAGTCTGTGCTCCCGGCTTATAAAGCACCTAAATCTCCATATTGGAAGGAGTTTCTTTGGAAGCTTCGGACCCGCTTCTATCGCACGCCAGTCATTGTGGCAAAGTACTCGGGAGATGCTCTGGGGAAATGTTGGAGGGAATGTGGGTGCCAGCAGGCAGACCAGAGCCATATTCTATAGTTTTGTGGACCCTTGTCCCCTTACTGGAGAAAGGTAACCTAAGAATTGATTGTCATTTATGACTGTGCTAACCTGCTAACTCCAATAAATATCTTGACATCTGTAACACCGGAAGAGTTCAGGGTTGGCCTGACCACTTACAGGCAGGTGACCCTGCTTATCCTCACAACCCAGAAAGCCATTACGAGGCTGTGGCACACACAAACTATTCCAACGGGGGAATCCTGGAGAACCCTGACAAGGGAAATCTATGCCCTAGACTAGCTGCCTGCTAGGCTGATGGACTGAGTTGAAATTTTTGACCTTCGAAGGCGAACGTGGGCGGTATACCAACTAGAACATTGCCCTAGCTTTGTCCCTCAGGTGCAGGAGTTTTGTCTGTGCGCTGCTGATCCTTATTGGACTGCTACTTTATATTTTAATCAGAATTTTTGTCTGTTTTTATAAGGAATGGGTTCACTGTTTGTAAGTTGGCAATGAGAAGTTGAACAACTGAAACTTTGGACTGACATGCATGGGCTACAATATTAATAGTGGCCACCCAGTAATGCTCATCATCTGAATTACGCTTTATGGCAACAACACTGAAGATTCCCTGGGAGTGTGTCGCCTCAGAAACAACACATCTGGGACATGTTTCAATAAATAAGCCTCTACCCATGACAGATACAGAGACCCCAATATGAGAATTGTTAACAGACATACATGCATTGCTGACATGATAAGCTGAAAAAATGTACTCTGATATCTAAATTTTAAGGTATACTTGTTTTTACATATCTCTGATATGACATGCTGTATTTTAAATGCTGTATTCCTCAGTCAAGTATAAATTAAAACAGAAACATAAATTTAAAAAAAAAAAGGAACTAAAGTTGGGAGACAGGGTAAGGAGGGTAGGCAGAGAGACAGTGAAAAAGGGGAGGACAGGACCAGGGGAAATGGAAGGGGAGAGGGAAGGAAGCAGGAAGGGGTGACGGGTTAGAGGGAAAGAGGGACAAAGAACATGGAGAGCCATATGTGGCAACACAATTCTTGACCTTGAGGTGATCATTGCAGAGGCAGACTTGGATCTAGTGGCCATAATGGAGTCATGGTGCACTGACACCCGCTGCTGGGAATTGGCCATCCCAAGCTATACCATGTTCCAGGAGGACAGGTCAGGGAGGAAAGGTGGGGGGGGGTTATATGAAAGGAAATGTATAAAGACCACTGAGATACAGGGGCATCAGGGAGAAAAGGAAGGGCTGGAGGTACTATGGGCCGGCTTAGAGGCAGGGTCTGGGGCCTTTATTTGTATGGGGGTGGTGTACAGACCACCAACACAAGGGAAGGAATTAGACAAGAGCTTTGGGATAACCCATTAACAAAATGGCAAGCAAGGGGGGAAGTATTGATTTTGGGGGACTAGAATCTGCAGGATGTAGACTGGGGCATTCTGACTACAGCTACAAGAAGAAGGAGGGCCATCCTTGACTCCCTACAAGGGGCATTTCTCAGGCAGCTGGTTACAGAACCCACTAGAGACATGGCACTGTTAGACCTGGTATTTACAAACAGTAGCAGCATTGGAGAAGTTACTGGGGGTAGTCCCCTGTGTACAAGCGATCACCATACTGTGTGGTTTGGCATACATATTGGGCACGAGAAAAAACACACTAAGATGAGGGTCTGGATTGGACTTTAGGCATGCAGATTTTAAAGAAATAGGAAACTGCCTCAGTAAATACCATGGAGGGATGGTCGGGGGGGGGTGGAGACTCAATGAAGAAGGATTAAGGAGGGAATAGCCAAGGAAACAGCATGCTGTTTGAAGGAAGTGATCAAGGGAAGGAGGAGAAAGAGGCCAGGGGTGTAGCCAGGCATTTCAGATTTGTACACCAAGCTGCCACACTGCTACCCCTTCCCCCACTGTTGTCCATACCTGCTCCCCCCAAATGACTCGAGTCCAAGGTTCTTGACTCTAATCAGATGATTCCCACACTAGACCTGCTGCCTGTCTGCACTGCCAGTGTGGTGCTCGGCTGCCACTGCCGGCTGGTAAACTCCACTGACTGCACCACAACTTCACGACCACGGTGAAATACTTCTCTTTCTCACCCACAGATAGCAGACTCGCTCTGCCACTTCACATGAAGTCTTTGTTCTTTTAGCTGGGTCTGAGTCTGTTCTTCATCTGCTGCTCCTCAGTTCTTCTACTGCTTCTCTCACTCCCAGTCCAACTGAACTAATAGTACGGCTTCTATCTTTGCACAGGGCATTTTAAACTTGCCACACCAGACCTGCCACCCCTACCAGATGCGCAGCCAATCACTACATAGGTGGACCATGCGACCTAATTGAGACCTACTTCAACGGCTGTGGTCCCAGTCAGCCCCCAAAAAAAAATCAAAGCTGAAAGAGAAAATAAAAAGTCTGCAAAGCCAAACAAAGTAATTTAAAAGCGATGGACTAGAGAGGACAGAGCAATGCTGGCCAGCTTGTTTGCTACCCCCTGCTACTAGACTTAGTATGCCATGGCTTACTTGGTGTATCAGTAGCTACACCCTTGAAAGAGGCTGCTGTGGTTCCCTAAGGAGATGGCAAAGGCAGTGAAGGAAAAAACAGCATTTAGGAAGTACAGAGAGACCCAGACAGAAGTATACAGGAAGGTATATCTGGTAAAGTAAATGGAAGCAGGAAGGAGGGTGGAGCGTCTATAGCACACACAGAGGACAGGATAGCTAAGGAAGCCAAAAAATGGGACAAGACCTGCTTCAGGTATGTGAATGAAAAGAGGAATACAAGGGGAGGGATAGTGAGAACTAGGAGGGCGGGAGAGGGGACTGTGCAGAGGAAGATCAAGACAAGGCTGAAATCTTATATTATTACTTCTGCTCGGTCTTCACAGTACAGGGAGGGGGGACAGGACAGCATGTAGCAGCAAGTACCAGTGGGAGAGGGGAGTGGACACAAGTCCATTCTTGGTAGACAGAGTCTGGATGGGGCTGGAAGCCCTAAAGGAGGAAAAAGGTGATGGGGCTGGACAGGATTCACCCAAGGGTACCAAAATAACTGAGCACAGTGCTAGCTGCCCATCTGGTAATGCTATTCAGCACCTCACTGGAGATGGTTGTAGTTCCAGAGGACTTGAGGAGGGCCGATGCGGTCCCTCTGCACAAAAGAGGCAGCAAGGAGGAGGTCAGCAAAGTGCAGGCCAGTCAGTCTCACATCAGTGGTGGGGACATTAATGGAGACCGCCTGCTGAAGGAGAGGTTAATGGAGTACCTGGAGTCAAATGGGCTGTAGGACCAGCAGCAGCAGTTTCACGGGAGGGGGGGAGTCATATCAAACAAATCTCACAGATTTCTTTGACTGGGTGACTAGGGAGGTGGCTCAAGGGAGAGCAGTGGATTTGGCCTATCAGGACTTCAGTAAGGCTTTCAGCACTGTACCGTACACTTGCACAGGAGTCTAGTTAAGAAACTAAGCAACCTAGGAGTAGGGGAGAAAGTGGCAAGCTGAGTATCTAACTGATTAAAGGGTAGAAGGCCGAGGATGGTGGTAAATGGCAGACACTCAGGGGATGGGAGAGTGACCAACAGGGTGCCACAGGGATTGGTACTGCTTGGATTGGTCCTCTTCAATGTCTTCATAAAAGACATTGCTAAGGGGCTGGAGACCAAGGTGCATCTCTCTGTGGATGACAGAAAAATCTGAAACAAAGTAAACACTCAGGAAGGGGTGGAGAGAGTGCAAAGGGATCTGGGAAAACTAGAGGAGTGGTCTAGGGTGTGGCAGCTGGGTTTCAGTGCCAAAGAGTGCAAAGTTATGCACCTGGAGGGGGAAACCCAGGAGCTGCGTATAAGATGGGGAAGAGGTACTTACAGTCACGAAGCAAGAAAGAGACCTCAGGGTCACTATATCTGATGACCTCAAGGTAAGTGGTCAGTCTGACAAGGCACTGGGAAAGGCTAGTAGGATGCTGAGGTGCATTGGGAGGGGGATTTCTAGTAGGAGGAGGGCGGTGGTGCTGCCACTGTAGTGCTCACTAGTGAGGCCCCACCTGGAGTACTGTGTCCAGTTCTGGATGTTCCAACTCTGCAAGGACATCGACAGGGTAGAGATGGTACAGAAAAGGCAACCAAAATGATGCAAGGGTTGCACGAAAAGCCATACGAGGAAAGGCTGCAGGAACTCAACATGTACTCCCTGGAGGAAAGAAGTGAGAGGAGACATGATTGAGACCTACAAATATCTCACAGGGGTGAACAAGGTGCAGGTGGAGAGTCTCTTTCAGAGAAAATAAGGCACTAGAGCACGGGGGCATGCAATGAAGCTAAAAGGGGAAGTTTGGGAGAGACTGAGGAAATACTTCTTCACAGAAAGGGTGATGGACTGGAACAGCTTGCCAGAGGAGGTGGTGAGGGCAAGAACAATGGGCAGCTTCAAGCATGTGTGGGATATTCAAAGGGGCAAACTGAATAGAGGAAAGGTGGGAAGGAGGAAGGAATGCCAGTGACCAAATAGGGTCAAAGGCGTTAGAATACGCAGAGAAAAGGGGCAGAGTGGATGGGCCTACCGGTTCTTTTCTGCTGAAAGAGTCTATGTTTCTATGTAATAATAGAAATTATACAATGGCAAGAAAAAATCCTGGCTTCTGTTTGGTCAGTTGGCCATCACAGCAGGGCTGTTATCCTGGCATAACAACCCTGCTGATTGTTTGCCAGAGCATTTGCTTTGTTAGCATCTTTTCTTAAGAAACAAAAATATTTTTACACACTAACAAAAACATTCTTTAAAAATATTTTTTTATTATAAAACAACAAGCCATTGTATAATAGGAATAATGCCCTCCAAGGTGGGTGTTATGCTGGGATAACATCCCTTCTCGGGTGTTGGACGCCCTCAGCCGGTGGCCTCGGGCCCAACCACCCAAGGTGGGATGTTATCCCAGCATAACACCCATCATGTCAGGCATTTTTGATCTAGACCAAATTTTAAAAAGAGTGGTATGAATTATCTTCAGCAATGAGGCAGGGTACGAAGAAGCTTTACAGATATGCAAATTGGAAAAGTAAAGAGTGTCAAGAGATTTGTTTACAGAAATATGTAAACCGGAGCACAAACTGTATGATTTGTTACCTACCAAATCGGTATCTGTTTATGCCCTATATAAACTGGTCAGATGGGAAAAAAACTTATAAGAACTAAAACACATAAAGAATAATTATTTATGAGATTCATAAATGTCTAGATGTGTCTGTCTTTTTGATTGATTGACTAAATAGCAGAACTCCACTGATATAAAACACAGAAATGTCAAAGTTTAAGGTCTGCAGTATATTTTTCTTTTTTAAAGAGAAAGTCTAAGATTTTGCAAATTTTTTTTAATAGATTATGCCATTGCCATATGCTGGCGATCGTCATTTCAGCCAACAAATGCATTTTTTTTGTTAAGTCCACTACAGAAGGGAAGGGCTCGAAACTGTGCTGGACAGCCAGCCAGCCAATCCCTTCCACTTCCCAATCTGCAGCCCCTGAGCTCAGACGTTTTGTGACGTATAACCAGGCAGAGCACAGAGGCATGCCACATAGAAGTCTACAGGGGAAATTTTCAGAATTGTTTTATATTAATTAAAGCAACCTTTGATATCAATGAATACCATTATTCAGCTGATACGGGCCCTATTAGTTGAGAAATGTCTTTCATCGATATCAAAGGTTGCTTTAATTAATATAAAATGGTTCTGAAAATTCCCCCCATTGACTTTTATGTGGCATGCCCCCATGCTCTCCCTGGTTAAACATCACAAAACGTCTGAGCTCAGGGGCAGCAGATCAGAACGTGGAAGGGATTGTCTGGCTGGCTGTCTAACACACTTCGTTTCTTCCCTCCTGTAGAGGACTTAACAAAAATATTCCTTTGTTGGCTAAAATGACTATCACCAGCATAAGTTAATGGCATAATCTATTAAAAAAAACATTTGAAAACATTTGCAAAATCTGAGACCTTCCCATTAACATATATGATGCAGTTTTGTAACAATTGTAAGCCCCCTTCCTGGGTGTCTAGGGGTATGCCAGATGGTAAATATGTGGGGAGGAGGCACTCACAGCAGAAACACAGAGAAATGTCTTTACCAGGATGGCTGGCACTGATTGGAGGTCAACTGTGTAGGGGCACAGGCTTCTTTTGGTGCTGGATTGCAATTAATCTTGGTTAGCAACCATAAACAGTTCAATAAAATGACTGCCGTCCACACAAAAGTAAAACAACAGGGGGTTCCATAGATAACAAAGCACTCCATGGAGGTAACACACTTGAACATTTTGATATGCAGTCCTGACCGTGGAGGTCATTGAAAGGTGCTAATATCCATTCTAGCTACTATGGCCCCATTAACTATGGGCAGCTTTGCTGGGGCTCATATAGCCACGTACTGCAGGCAGCTTTACATCGGGGCTGCTGTGGCCGTTACAGCTTTGGGCAATAGAAAGAAATGCAAATTACATGCTTACCAGAATTCTTGATCTTCTTGGATAGAGTCTCCACCACTCATTCACATTAATGGGACTACGCCGGAGGCGCTAGGATCCCGCGGGAGCCAAAAATCTTCAGGAGGGCTAGCACTGGGATGGGACCGTGCATGCGCAGCATTGCAAGACTAGCTTGCGCCGTATAGGTTATCTCAGTGTCAACCCTCCAACCGCCTCAGTACCTTTTCGACCAAGGAGGTGCAGCATAAACTAACAAAAGAAAACCTAACCCTAACTTCCGGGCATGTGAAGGCCTGGATGACCCATGTAAGAAGGGTCAATTCAACAATGTCTTCACAGTCCGAACAACAAGGAAGTGAAGACCAAAAACAGATAGAGTGAGCTCAGGGGAGGGTGGGTGGGCGAGTGAATGAGTGGTGGAGACTCCATCCAAGAAGATCAAGAAATTACGGTAGTACATAATTTCCATATCTTCCTGGACTAAAAGTCTCCACCACTCCTCCACCTAATGATTACTGGCTAAAAATCACTTGTCCACTCCCCAGTAGGGAGGTAGGAGACAGAGCTCACTCAGGACAGAATCCATAAGGACTGTCCTGCCGAAGAAAGAGAGCTGTCTGGTGTGGACATCCAGAACATAGTGCTTTACAAAGGTATGCACTGAACTCCAACTCACTACCTTGCAGATGTCTGCAACAGGTACATTACGAATCTCCGCCAGGAAGCCACAACCACTCTGATAGAGTGGTGTGAACCTGGCCTTACAACTTGGCCTGTGTCATGGATTAGTAGTGTTGAAGATATGCTACTAACCAAGCAGAAAACATTTCATGGCAACAGGCTGACCCAGCCAAGGCATGCTGAAGATACAATAGTTGCTCAGATGTGTATCTCTTCATTCTATCAATGAGAATTGCAGAACCATCTTAACATCCAGAGAATGAAGGGAGCACTCTCCTTCTTTCTGGAGTTAATGAAGCAAAACTTGACTAACAGTAACTGAGCCAGTGACATGTTGTCTACTGGTTCAAGATAGACCAACAACATAAAGAGGTGCACCTTCGCTGCCGAGTATAGCAGAACTGCGTTCGACAGGTCCAAGAGGCACTCCAACACCTTACTTGGTGGACAGCTGAAGGGTACAGATGGGACTTGCACACCAGATGGAAAAGGGTTTCCACTTAGCCACGTAAGCCCTCCTGGTGAAAGGCCTATGCACAGCTTAGAAGATGTCTGCGATGGTCTGGGAAACATAGAGCTTGCCCACTTCCATCTCCTCTGGGCCTGGCATGGAGATGATGGTAGTGTAGGATAGGATGGACTAAAGTCCCTGTGTCAGAGGGTCCGCTCGTAGAGGTAGCCACCTCAGAGGAACTTCTAACAAACTGTAGATTAATGCAAATCATATCTGCCGAGGCCAGTCTGGGACAATGAGAATCATCCTGTCCCCCTGTCCATACAACTTGATCAGCACCCTCTGAATTAAGGGAAGAGGAGGAAAATGTACAGGGAGCATCTTGTCTATTGCAGTGAACACATCCTGACAGAAAACACCAGGGTCTGGATTTCTGAAGCAGGACAGAGGCAGTTTTGCATTGAGAGGGGACGTAAAAAGAACCAGATCTGAACTGCCCCGCTCATCAAAAGCAACTGCATGAAATCTGAACTGACACATCGTGCTCGAGGTACCACTCTCACAACCTCACGGCCCTACTGCATAGAGGGAAGGGGGACACCACACCCTGCTTGCTGATGTAATACATCACAGCTTTGTCGTCTGTCTAAAGTAGGAACACTTCGTGGCAGGGGGCATCCTCCAGGACTTTGCTTATAAGATAACTCTCCTCTCTAAGAAATTTATGAAAAGATGAGGTTCCTCCTGGCTCCACACCTGAGTGTGGAGGCCTTGACAGTGAACCCCCCACGGATTTTGTACGAGGCTCTGTCATTTTGTATGGAGGATTGCGGATGCATGGTCAGAGACCACTGCTTGCTGCAGAGGACGATCTGAGTCCCAGCATCCGCTCAACCAAAAAGAGGGCCAAAAAGAGTCATTTTCCGTGATGTTATGAGCCAACTGAAGATGTAATTTCTCCCATCCTCTGGAATGAAACTGACACCCTGGAGGTATCCAGGAGGGCTCCTAAGAAGAGGAGCTGTTGGGAAGATGAACTGGCATCTTCCCCGAACCTGGAGAGAACAACTGAGAAGCTGTGGCGACTGCTTCCTTTGTCTCTTAACTGGATGGGCTGGCTAGGAGCCAAATGTCCAGGAAGTGAAGACTTGAACACTGAGATTTTAGTGAACTCTTCCCTGAACAGGTACTTGTTTAACCTTCCAACGTCAACAAATGGGTGCATGCCACCTGTTAACTTGGAACCAGAAGCAATGGAAATAGGAACCTGTGCTCCATTGCGCTGTGGCATAACTTTTACTGCCCAGTTCCCTCAGAGGCCCCATATCTCAGAAGCAGAGAGTGTGTGACTGAGAGGCAGACAGACTGGGCTGCCGTCTGGGTGGAAGGTCCGGGGAAATCTGCGAAACTGGGAGAGTATCCCTCTCAGACAATCCTGATGATCTATAGGTCCTCTGTAATGGACTTCCACTGGTTGTGAAACTGAATTAGATGTCCCTTCTACCGCTGAGAGGTGCCCCCCCAGACAGCTGGGGTGGGACCTAGGCTGGATCCACAGAGGTTGGTATAGGGTGCTTTCAGGCCCTGTGCCCTCTATTGCATTATCTTCATGGCTGAGGGGTTGGTTCCTGAAAAAGGCACCTGGGCCTCTACCTTGACAGGACTGCCTGTTACAAGGATGTTGTGTGGTTTAAATGGCAGCCCTATTGTTCTGAGTGGCCTGTAGCCAAACAGATAAGCACTGTCAAGGAGACGTTAACCACCTGCTGCCAGTGGCAGCTGCCCTAGAGGCAGAGATGTAGGTGTCCATAAAATCTTTCAGCTGATTATTGGACTATATGCCCCTAGCAATGGAGTGTTAGATTTAGGGAGGCTCTCAACCATTGCATTGAGTGTGTTTTCACAGGGTGTACTCGTACTGAGGAATGTAGGAACTCAAGACATAGAAGTCTGCTTTAGTCCACAGATGAATACTGAAATGTTATGGTGGACCCCATATCCCTGAGGAAAAAGAACTGGAAAGAATATGTCCGTCACACTGATATAGAGGACTTGCATTCCAGCCCTTAAAATGAGACATCCGCTGCATCTTCGACAAAGCAGAATAGGGAGAGACTCATCCAGATCCACTTCTACCCCAGAATAACCTCCAAAAGGCAGGTCTAGACCAGGAACACGGGAAACGCCACCACCTGCATTGGTGAAGAGTTCGGCACCATCCACAGCACCGGCACCCGGTGCCAGACCCGGCACCACCCACGGCACCCACAGCACCGATGCCACGGGGCGCAAGAGACATGGCACAAGACACAGTGCCACATGGCACCACACAGTGCATGACACAGCGCTGGCACCACATGTGGTGCCAGAACTGCTGCTGGACCTAGACCTGAAGAAAAGGGGGAGAAGGAAAGCAGTACCCATGCCAGCCCATGCAGGGAAAAAGGAGAGGGGGTAGGCACGAGGAGTCAGTGTCGATGGCGCTGGCACTGGAGAGGGCACCACATGCATACTGGCCCGACCAACCCGGCCACGGCTCAGTAGCCCTGAAGGCCCCAGAACCGAGTCCACTGGCCAGGACAACTGGGCGGACGCCATATCCCCTGCTCTGAAAGAGCTGCCCAGAGGTGAAACTGCTCACCGGAACCCCATCAAGGACAGAGACAGGAACTAGAGTTGAAGATCACGGCCATTAAGAGCGGAGCCACAAAGGAACCCACCGGCGTTGGTTCAGGCCTACCACTCTCCATCAGTGACAATCCCCGTGCCGACATACCAGAGGGCGACTTTGAGCAGTACCAATTCTTCTTCCACCAACAGGAGGAAGAAGAGCTAGGGGTCAAGTAGAGCTGGGTCCCTGAACAGCTACATTTGTGCTTCGGGTGGACTGTCCCCCACCCGAGCATCGGACTGCTCGTGGTTGGACCCCCCCTCCACAAAGGGCGGTGGACCGCACACAGCCCCACTGCCATCACAGCTTTCAAACAACGTCTCCCTACCGTCACCACTATGTCAAAGGTAGACTCCATTGATGGCAGGCTGAGAATTTCTTCTTCTTCTTCATAATTTTTTTTTTAAATAAGAAAAGAACACTAAAAATGGTACATTAAACGAATACTGAAATGCTATAGCTGCTGTCATATAGACAAAGATTTGACTTCCAGCAGACGAGCGATGTCGTCATCAAAGCGCACTCGATGGCATGAGAAAAGGAACTGAGGAGTGGTTGAAGGAGTCAATGCCAAGATAGCCTATATGGCATGAGCTAGTCCTACTTGATTACGTACTTGTCATGATCCTATCCGGTGCTGGCCCTCCTGAAGATTTTGGCTCCCTCGGGGTCCTAGCGCCCGAAGTCCCATTAGTGTGAATGAGTGGTGGAGACTTATAGTCCAGGAAGATCTTGTCTCTCTCTCTCTCTCTCTCTCTTCTTCCCCCCACTCCATGCAAATCTCTGTGCTGATCCTTTGTCTCCACAGCAGCAAGTCCTTTAAAATGGGGCTACCACTCCTTCCCCAAAACTTCAGTTTAAAAGTTGGGCCATGGCAGGCGACTTCCCCCATGACATCAAGATGGACGTCCCCACTGTGGCTGCACAACCAGATTGGCATTCTGAACATGGGGGATGCCTCTCATTCTACATGCTTTCTCTTCCAGAACTTGGGCCCTGGCAAACAGCTTCACCCTCCAGACTCACAAGCAAAATGTACCACCGTAGCTGCCACAACCGGGTTGGCATCTTAAACTCCAGGGCTATTGCTCTCCTTCTTTTCCTTCAGGATCCCAAACAGTTCTCCCAACAGACATACAGGCATGACTGCAGTCCTCTAACCTGCATAGCCGACTCCCCAATGGTCTCTCTCCCTCTCTCTCTCCAGGCAAGGTGACACACAGGCTGCGGCATTTCATCAGGGCTCAATTCTCTGATCAGTGGTCTCCTATGCTCTGCCCATGATTTCTCTCTGTCCTACTGAGGGAGCATTTCAGAGGACCCAAACGCCATAGGCACCCCGCAGACCCAGCTGATGTCCACTCCTACATCACTCACTGAACTGTTTGGCTGTCCCAACCCATGGAAAACCTCTGGAGACCCTGAGAGCGGGCAATCGGCCCCACTCTCCTACCAGACACCTCCTCTCACATGCTGGCTCTCTCTCTTTTCTAGCACCAAAACCTAAAATTTACACCCCCTGCACACCAATGGTGACCTCCAACCCACAGAAGCTCCTGCCGGTGGGCAAGGGAAATAAACCATTTAATTACAGGACCAAAAAGGACCTGCAGTACACACCGCATGGGGGGATACACAATGTTTTACGTTTTGCTATTGTATGATATGTACTGAGTTTCACCCCCTCAGGGCTCTGGGTTGGTTACAGTTGCTTTAATAAATCACATGTTATGGCTTGCGTACAGAACTCAGAGCACAGCCCCAACAGGTCAACAGCTTGTGGGCAGAGTTCTGAAGCCAGGCAGTGACATAATCAAAACTCTAAATTCCTGGTTCCATGAGAAGAACACTTATTGAATGTTACCCATGAAAAAAAAAACAGGTTTCCTCACCTCAGCTTTCATTTACTTTTTTATTTTGTCTCGCCCCCTCCCCTGTCTCCCTTAGGCACCAGCTAAAACTCCTCCCCCCACCTGCTCTTACCATTCCCCTCCCTGATCCTCCCCTGTTGCAGCCCCTGCCATGCCTGTTATTGGGCCTCCTACTGATTCTCTACCTCAGCCTCGATCAGGGTCCTTCCTTTTCTGCACCTGCACTGCCATTCATTCTACCTACTTTGATCTCTTTATTTGCACATCGCAGCAGCTCATCATATATTTGCTTAGCTCCGTTTACTTTTATTTGCACTTGTACCATGTTTAATTGTACTCTGTTTGCACTTTACTTTGTACCAGTCATTTGCACGGCGTATGCTTTTTATTACTGTATTTCCCATTCCCTCTCCCGTCACACCTGGAAATGAGTCTTGGCTCAGCATACCTTTCCCGATTTCCAATTTTCAAATAAAGAAATAAATGACAACAGGTGCAGGTAACTATGGATCATTGGGAGGCATGACTACAGCAGTCACATAAGCTTCCTGTCCCCCTTTAAGAACAGGGACAGCGGCTATATGGCGCCAAGTGATGGGGCATTTCTCTGACACCCTGACAACCCAGGTTTGTGCCCCAACCCAGATGTCAGGAGCAGAGGTCAGCAGGGAGGGAGTCAGTGCATCCCTTGAACACTTCCCTGCTGAGGAGTGGGTTCCTGAAGACCACTCTTACAGCAGCTCCTGGTGGTGGCTTTGTGGGACGTTCTTGGTGAGATGGATGACCACACTCTGCCAAATGTTCCCACCCTAGAACGCCTCAAGCGGCTGCACATGGGGGAGGTGGGTGGGACCCCAGCACAAAAACAGGAAAATACCCATCCAACCAACCGGATGACGGCCACTCTGTGACCCTAGCACCATGCAGCCACCGAAACGCACTGCTCTGAACCCCCCCCTTGCTCCAGGTCTCTAACAGCCATGGAATGCTACTCCCCCCTTGTCCCCCGGGAAGGGGGACCCTTTGTAGGGATAAGCTGGACCACCAAGGGTGCTGATACAAGCCTGGGATAGACACGAGCTGGCCATGGGAGGTAAGTCTGGCAGGGCTTCAGGGGCTTACACTGTGCGGTCCAAAGGAGGGCCAGGTTGCGGCGGTCGGGAAAGAGCAAAAAAAAAAGAAGAAGAAGAAGAAGAATGGTGCCAGTCTGCCAGTACAGTGTCAGCACTGCTGCTTGCAGTGCAGACGTTCAGGAGCAAATTCATGATGTCGGACACTCGGCCGGGGTGGGGGGGGGGAGGATCCAGCATGTGATTTACTGCTCTCCTCCTCCAGGATGAGAGGAATGCAGTGCCTGGCTGCTATCAGCAGCTCTGGGAGCTAGGCAGCCAGGAACTGTAATATAGGGGAATGGGAGGAGCAGTGGTGGCTGACATGTGCGCAGGGCCTTCTTAGGTTGCATTGCATGTCCATTCCTCCTGAAAATCAGAAGGGAAAATACTGGCTGGGCAGGGTGAAAGACCTGACCCTCAGCAGGCCCTACACCCAGTTACATGACCTCCCTCATGACCAAGGATCTGTTTAGTGATTTTTGACTCCGCCTCCCCCTCCATGGGGGGGGGGGGAGCCATGGGAACAAATAGAGCTGACGGTAGGTCCATGAGATGCCTGGAAGGGTTGGGCCTGATAGGGGCCCAGCTGGAAGGGGACAAACAGAGTAAGAAAAAAAAGAACCCAACTGTTAGGCCACCAAGTGGTTCTGGTGTCGAAACAGAACCACAACAGCAAATTTCAAGTGGTATTATGATGTCACTCCAAGGCGTTTTAGCAACCCTGTTCTTCACAGATACAGGTTTTTTATTTGTCATGAGATTATTTCCCCATTTTACAATCAATATTATGAAATGAGTAAAAAAAATGCTGGCTCCTGATTGGCCAAGAGGTACTTTCAGCTGGGCCATTATCCCAGCACAACAGCCTGGTTGAAAGCAGCTCAACAAAAATATGTTTAAAACATATCAATTTACCACAAAAGACTCATTTCATAATTGACCAAGGCACTACAAGGTGCATTATCGTGGCTACTAATCCTTCCTTTCTGGGTGGTGGAAGCACTCAGTTTTCACCTCGTGTTTAACCCACCCAAGGTGGGCCATTATCCCACCATAACACCCCCCCGTCATGCCTTATGTCTTAATTACAAATCTACATGTAGAGACTCAGTTTCACATCAAACCAGAGCATCTTGCTTTCTGCATCACTCTTAGCAGGTCACTTTATATCTCTGTGCGTCAGTCTACCCAACTATAGAAATAGGTAAAAAAAGCATGACCCCACCGAAAATGAAAAATTACATCTCAGCTGGGCTATCCTTGGTACGCAAATGTCTTGGAGTTCAAGAGCGGAGTAAAGGAGTCAGCCCAGTGGCGCTGAGGGTTGAGGTGCTGGGCACCACGCCGGAGACCAGTGTGCGGGAATGAGCGCAGGCTGCCAAGGGTTAGCAGGGGAGGAGAAGGCTGGAGCGTCCGACAACAGCTCGCCTTCTCCTGGGGAGGGAAGGTTGCAGCGGGGCTCGGCATTCTGGTGCCTCCCAGTGGCAGATAGGGGTACTGTGCAGCTGTCTGCCAGCAAGTGGAGAGGTGGAGTATGGCAGACATCAGCAGGAACCACTCGGAAGTGAGTGCGCCTCCTCCACCGGACATCATTGCACGTTCGTGCTTGCCTTGGGGAGGGCTTGGGGTGGACCACCAGAACAAGAAACAGCCCTGGGGTGATGATAGGCGATAGAGCATCCTGGCCACCGCACCCACCGCCGGACCTCACCCACCTGGGTCCTGATCCTCCACGCATCACCTCACCTGGATGATATTTGATGTCTTGGGAGCCTGTAGGAGTAGCAGCCCGACCTGGGGAATAAACCAGGGGGTCCCTCACCAGGCAAAGGTAGGCGTCTACAGAGCTTCTGGAGGGGACCCAAGGTGGGAGGGTTTCAGGCTAGGTGGGAGACAACTGGGACGATGCCTGAGAGAGGCCACCACCCCGGTGACTGGAGGGAAAAAGAGTCCTGATCTGCCATAGAGCCAGACTGGGGCGGGGCTGATCTGCCATGCAGGTGGTTCAAGGAGGGGGATCTGTCACATAACCAGTCTTGGGGGGAGGGTCCTGATCTGTCACATAGCCAGTTCGGGGGGGAGGGCTAATCTGTCACACAGCCAGTCCATAGAGGATGTACTGATTTGTCACAGACCTGGTCTGGAGGAGGGCCCTAATCTGCCACACAGCTGGTCTTTCCATCACTAGTTTATATTAAGAAAAGAAAAAAATGCAGCCCTTCCTCCATGCAAAATCACGACAAACTGCAGTTGTAATTCCCCCTTTCACATCTCAGTGTGCTCTTTATAAAGTATGGTATAAAATAACACATGCTGTGAAATGACAGCTCCCCTACTGGAAAAGAAAAGGCAAACTGGCCATTGTCCAAAAAACCCAAGGGCTCATGGGAATCGTAGTCTGACAGCTGCACAAAAGCTTGCATGTTTGCTGTCCTTTGGGGATGTGTGTTTATCATTCTCCAATATCCTTACACATAAACTTTCTAGGATTGTGTGCAGGTCAGATAAAGGCCTTTTGGACTTAATTCTTCCAGCTCACGGCATTCGTGCACCTCAAGACAAAATGGTCATTTTCTGTAAATTAGATCCATGAATGTGATATTTTCTTGGACCTTCGTGAATACAAAGTATTGTGATGTTTTGTTTATTAGTCATGGGGTAAGGGTATTCTGTTCCCAAAAATACAAAAACATTTTGTTGGTTTAAAAAATCTAAAACAGCTTGCCTTGTAATTTGGGGGAGGGGGGGATTTCAGAGAATTGTGAGGAAGCAGGATTTCAACTAGAGAGTGGTAAACCTAAGGAATATGCTCCATGTAAGCAATAAGACCCAAAAGGGTGTGGGGTGTTGGTAGATACACATACGCCCAGGGTGCAATGAGGCCTGATGCCACAGGTACAGGGACTTGCATTCCCTCGAAATGCAGGTATCCCCACAAACTTCACACACTTAAGGGTCTTACATCACTTAGAAAATGGGCTTTTGCAGTAACAAGATTTAATTAAAAGTATTTTAAAACACTAAAGATATATTGTCAACCCCTTAGACCTCAAATTGTCTCTAGTTTAAACAACCCTTTGTCAATGCCGAATGTTCGCCACTTGCATTGCTGCTGTACCAGCTCTTGCTTGTACACATTTTTACTATATATTTACCCAGGATGGACCAGATGAGATGCAATATCTCATTTTTAGTGGTGTCCTGCTTTTACATGTAACCCCTAGGTGGCGCTATCCCAAGGGTTACTACTCCTGCCTGCTTGGCTAGTAGCAGGTTAAGGGGCCTGAGTTCTGAAATGGCTGCCTCCACCCGGAGGTCAGGGTTGGTAGTGGTCAAGCTAACCTGGGCACAGCCCTCCGGGACACTGTAACCCCCTTTCTTTACTAGTGGACAGAACAATACTCAATAATCACTTTCACAATACCCCTGATACACCACACAAGTACCCACACTGTTTGCACTCACCACCAGGGCTTTCCTCTGGCTCGACCCTGGGGACCCCCTGTAAAATAAGGTTATACACAGCAAATAACAGCAGTACAGTACTCTTGCACAAACTGGAACCACAGTCTGGGTAAATGCAAAAAGTGTTAGATCTGATTTATTTAAGGGACTTGAACAAGGGAGGGGTGTAATCAGGTTAATTTGCTTAAAGGCTGTATCAATCAAACAGCTATGCATGCACTTCTGGGTCCATAAACAGTCACACACTCTGGGTACCAGATGGAGAATGATGGGCTAGCCAGGAATGTTGCACCTGGTTGGGGTCCTGTGATGGAAGAAAACAACATGCACCACACACACTAATTGTAATCCGGAGCCGGAGGACTCAGTTCGTGAAAAGGAAACAACAGGACAATCAGATGACCCACTTTTAGATTAGGCTGTTGTTGCAGGGAGCTACCCTGATGATTACTCACGATACCCAAGACTGGACACAGGCTGGCAGAAAATTGAGACTGTAGGTGGTTGATCTGGAGTACCAGGAGAAGCAGAGCCCACATGATTTGCCGAGGCATCGTTCCTGTTCAAGCGTGGAGCAAGGGACTGATCCCCAGGCAGGTCTCTTGTTGATGGCTTTCTCTGTGCAGCGGGTAATCTGGCTGGGCCAGTGTGGCAAGGCCCAGGCCAAATGGAGACAAATTCAGATATAGTCTGTTTTGTGCTGGATACAGCTTCCAGCAAACAGCACACAGTTCACACAGTGGGGAACCAAATCACGACCCACTAACAACTCACAGCACATTTACATTTAAGGAAATTCTACTGTACCAGGCAAACCGCTCTCTGGTCACAATCGCAAAACTCTGCACAAACCGGGGGATTCAAAAGCAGCTGGAAAGCCTGACAGGCTGATCACATTCAGCAAAATTTTCGGCCTTCTTCAGGTATGAGCCCGGTAAAAAATCAGTTGCTTACTTCATTCTCACAAACTTGGATTTAGTCCGAAATAATTCTCTTCTCTCCCTCTCAGGGGCAGCAGGCGGACATGCAGGCCACAACTCAGGCCTTTCCACAGTTCTCCCACGTGAAACTACTCAGACGGCTGCTTGACTGCAGTAGCGGGCTCTAGCCACAAATTGTTACCAGGGCACAGCTGGGGCACAACACATGGCAGCCAGGGCACTAATATATTGTTACTATGGGGGAAGCTCTGCACCATATGGGGCACCAACTGGGGCACAGCATTTTTTTACCAGGGCACGTGCCCTGGCAGGCCCTGGTGTAGAGCCGCCACTGCTTGACTGTCTCAAGCTGTTGCTTCTTCAGCTCATACTTAGATCTGACTCAACTGCCAGCAAGCCTGGAACTTTCCCCAGAATCCAAAAGGTTTGGTTGGCTGATCTGTCTGTCAGTCACAACAAAGGCTCCCCCTTCATGTGCAAAAAGGCACCAAAAGCCCAAAAGAAAAAATTACTCACCTTAGTAATTATGTTTCTTCTAATGGAGTCTTGCTGTATTCTGACAATTGCAGTGATTCCCAACCTTTGAACTGCCCCGGAGAACAAAGAGGTAACTTTCTATGCAGGGCATAGAATGCTGAGCTCAAGCTCGGTTGAAGTCTCTGGAGCGATTCAAACCTAAACCGTCAGATTCTTACGAGCCCAACTAGACTAAAAATTCTATGTGGAAATTGTAAAATTTCTTACTAGCCAACTGGCTGAAAAAAGTTTTGGATACCCAAGGAAGACTCAAGTCAGGAAACCCAAAAACCAATCTACTATAAATAACAATAATAAATCAGCACCCAAACAAAAAGGAGGAGGGTGCAAACAAAAAACACCCGTGGGGTGCAACACTGCACCTGCCCACCCACTTCCCAAAAACAGGTTCTGAGAGTGGAGGAAGGGAGGTCAGAATACAGTAAGACTCCATTATAAGAAACATAATTACTAAGGTGAGTATTTTTTTCTTCAAACAACATGAAGTCTTGCTGTATTCTGACAATTGCAGACTACCAAGCAGTACCTCCAAGGAGGAGGGACAGAACCTACTTTGGGAAGAGGCTCTGAAGTACTGCTGTGCCAAACCGAGCATCACTCCTAGCCTGGATATCCAGAGAGTAATGCTTGGTAAAGGTATGGACTGTTTTTCCAGGTGGCTGCTTGACAAATTTCTAAGAGAGGGATATCCCTGGCAGCAGCCAGGCAAGCAGCTGTACCTCTTGTGGAATGAGCCCTCAGGCCTGAGGGTGGAGTTTTTCCCAGTTTTTCATAGCAGAACTGAATACAAGACACAATCCACCTGGCAATAGATCTTTTGGTGGCAGGTTTGCCCTTTCCCACTTCTCCATAAGTGAGGAACAACTGGAGGGAGTCAAACCTGTGACCCTTGGTACACTCTATGTAGTAACTAAGGGCTCTTTTGACATTTAAACTGTGTAGCCTCCTCTCTCCTGAGGAAGAATGATCAGTGAAGAAAACAGGGAGAGACATAGACTGGTTTAAATGGAAGTCTGAAACCACTTTGGGCAAGAACCTTCTATTGGTTCTAAGGACCACTTTATCCCTGTGAAATGAGATAAAATCAGGCTCCACTGACAGAGCTTGCAACTCACTGATACGCCTGGCAGAGGTAATGGCTACCAGGAACACAGTTTTCCAAGTCAAGTACTTAAGCTCTGCTGAAGACATAGGCTCAAAGGGGGGTTGCATAAGTTGAGCAATGCAAACATTCAAATCCCAGGGAGGAGCAGGGTCTCTAAAAGGAGGATTGGTGTGAAGCAATCCTTTAAAAAATTTACAGAACACAGGATGGGAAGATAGTGAGGAAGACTTCCCCACAGACAAAAACGGAGAAACAGCTGACAAGTGTACTTTGAGAGTAGCTGGTCTGAGGCCTAGGCCATTAAGCTCGACCATATAATCCAGAACTGTAGGAATTCAGCAGTGTCTGGAGAAATATGCTTCTTAGAACACCAAATGCTGAATCTTCTCCATTTGGAGTTGTAAGTCTTTCTGGTGGAGGGCTTTTGAGAAGCCTTGAGGATATCCAGAACCCCTTGGGAAAGATGCAGATCTGCAAACTCTAACTCTTCAAGAGCCATGCTTTGAGATTGACAGACTGAAGATTGGGGTACCAAATCCTTCCCTGAGAGGATGTTAACAGGTTGTAATTCCTGGGAAGAGACAGGGGAAGATGGACTGCTAGGGACAGTAACAGGGGGTACCAGGGCTGTCTGGCCCAGTCTGGAGCAATCAGAATCACCTTGCAAGGTTGAGACCTTATTTTTACCAAACCTTTGAACAGGAGTGGGAAGGGGGGAAAGGCATACAGAAACTTCCCTTCCCAATTCAGGATCAGGGCATCCAGAGGGACTGAGCCCAAGACTGGAGGTCTGCAACAAAAAAGAGAGAGTTGGTAATTGTCTGGGGCTGCAAAGAGATCTATCTCTGGAGTGCCCCACCTTGAAAAAATCACTTTCAACACCTGAGGGTCCAGGGACCATTCAAGCTGGCCCTGAGAAATCCTGCTCAGTGCATCTGCTAACACATTGTCCTTGCCTGGAAGATGAACTGCTACAAGAGAGGTTTGCAAGGAATAAAGCCAGGGCCCACAACTTCATGACTTCTGTGCACAAGGCCGTGGACCAAGTGCCTCCCTGCTTATTGATGTACCACATGGTGGTGGTGTTGTCTGTTCTGACTTGAACCACCTTGTTCTGTACTGACTGTGAGAAAGCTTTTAGAGCCAGAAAAACTGCTTTGAGCTCTAGAAGATTGATGTGGAGAAGGGATTCTTGGGGGGACCACAGTCCCTGGGCAGTAAGGGGACCCCAGATGGGCTCCCCAGCCCAGGAGAGAGGCATCCATGGTGAGGACCACTGAACAAGGCTGAGTAACAAAAGGAACACCTTGTCTTAAATTGTCCTGATCCTGCCACCATTGGAGGGCTTGGATCAAGGTCAGAGTCACTGGGATCAGTTTGGTAAGGGAATCCTTCCTCTGAGACCAGAAAGCTCTCAGGTGGAACTGAATATCCATCATCTGGAATCTTGCCCCTTGGACCACTGCTGTTGAAGCTGCCATGTGGCCCAAGAGCTGGAGGAAATGCCTTGCTGGTCGAGATACCCGAAGGCTGAAGGAAGAAACTAGTTCCATAAGAACCCTTGCCCTTTCTAGAGGAAAAAGGCTCTTGCTCTGAGTGTGTCCAGTTCTGCCCCTATAAAGGTAAGAAGCTGGACTGGTTTGAGAACTGACTTAGGAAGGTTGAGAAGAAATCCTAGAGAAGTGAGCACTTGCTGGGTCACTTGCAGGTGAGACTTGACTTGGTCTGGAGACTGACTCACTATTAGCCAATCGTCCAGGTATGGAAAAATGGAAATCTTTTGCCTTCTTAGAAAGGCAACTACTACTGCCAGGCACCTTGTGAAAACCCTTGGGGCTGAGGTAAGGCCAAAGGGCATTGCTCTGAACTAATAATGGCCTGAGGGCAACTCGAATCTGAGGTACTTTCTGTGGGAGCACCTGATGAGAATGTGAAAGTAGGCATCTTTGAGGTCCAGGGAGGCTAGCCAGTCCCCTGGCCTTAGAGAGGGAAGGATTATTTCAAGTTATCATCTTGAACTTTGGTTTTAAAAGGCGTTTGTTTAGATATCTTAGGTCTAGGATGGGTCACCACTCCCTGTCTTTTGGGGTCAGGAAGTACCTGGAGTACAGTCCTTTGCCCCAGTGTAGGGTAATGTACTCTCTATGGCTCTTAAAGCTGAGAGAGAAGAAACCTCTGCCTCTAGGGCAAGGGTTTCCGAGAGATTTGGTGGAAAAGATCTGGCTCTCATCTTTGGAAATATTTTGAAGCTGAGAACCAGTCCCTGGCTTACTACTTCCAGGACCCACTTGTCTGATGTAATAGACATCCAGTCCTGGACAAAGTAAGCCAGCCTGCCCCCTACTGGAATAGGACAGTCGACCCGGGCAGGCCCATCAGGGTGTCTGCTTGGCAGGGGCTTTAGGCTGAGGAGTGGATGCAGCCCTGCTCATCCCCCTTCTGCCTCTCCCTCTGAAGAACCCCCTCTGAGAAAAGGAAGAAGAGACATGTGCTTGGTAAAAATGCCTTTGAAAAGGCCTGCCCCTGCCCCTAGACTGGTGCCTTTGAGGAGTTGCCTGCCTTTCCTTGGCCTGAGCACTCCTGTAAGTGGTCCTGTACTCATCCATTTTCTTCATGTAATTCTCTGTCTACTCCCCAAACAGAGAATTATCCACTACAGGAAAATCCATGGCCTTAGCCTGGGTGTCCTGCGAGAGGCTAGTACATCTGAGCCAAGCCATCCTCCGAAGAGCCACAGATGTAGCCATGACTCTTGATGACACATCATTAGAGTCCACAGCAGCATGAAACTGAACCTTAGATGCCTCAATCCCATCTGCAGCCATTGCCTCCAGCTCCTTGGCTAGCTGGGGGGAGGCCAGTTTAGCCAGTGCCAGTACAGTGTCCCACCTCGACTTCTGGTACCTGGCTGTATAGGGCATGTAATTTGCCTGCCTGAGTCCCAAAGAAGATGCCATGTACTGCTTTTTTGCCATGGCATCAATCTTCCTGGAGTCCTTGTCAGGGGGGTGTGAAGCCAAGGAAATATTTGTCTTGTCACAGGCAGCAGCCTGCACTACCTCAACATGGCTGCATTGCTGATATAAGAACTCCGTGTCTGAGCCTGAAAGTGTATACCTCTTGTCCATTCTTCTATCCACAGGAGGTATAGTGTTAGGAGACTAAGATTTTTGTGTCTGTTTCCCAAAAGATTTATGGAGGGGAATAGACAGTCTCCTGGACTCTGGGATGTCCATCATCTCTACATAATCAGGCTCCTCTTGATCTTCCACAGCCTCCTCCATAGGAAGCTGGAGGGTTTCAGCCACCTTTCTGTAAAACATAAAGTGAGAAGGGGACTCAGAAAGCCTAGAAGGGGAAACACCTGAAGGTCTGTCTGGGGAGATGTCCGGTTCCACAGGCACATCCAGACCCTCACTTACATCATCATCCCCAAATTCCCCTTCCTCTTCAAATTCTGGTTCATAAAAATCTTCAAGGGCATAATCTTGAACCAGGGGAACCACCCGAACCGGACCCCTGCCAGAAGGAGCCGGATCGGTCGGAACCGGACGGAGCGATTCCACAATCTGAATCGCTCTTGGCAATCTCTTCATGGCCGTGGAACATGAAAACCTCTGGATCCTCGAACTGGTCGATTTTATCTTTGTGTTGTCTTTTGTCGAACCGATCCTCGAATCGGCTCTCCTTTGCCCAAAGAAGCATCACCCTGGTCAGAGGGCACCTTCCGTCTGCCGAACCAAACCGGGCTGGCCATCCGGCTCAGCGGACTTCTGGGCCTCCTTTCCTCAGTCTACCTAATCTCTTCTCAAGGTAGATTTGGGAAAGTTTTACATATTGGCAGTCTGAATCGAGGTGGTCAAACCCCAGACAATAGCTTACAGGTGATGAGGATTGGCCTTGCAGCAAAGACCTACCCCACACTCACTGCAGTGTTGAAACCCAGTGGGCCCAGTTTTTTTCTTGAGTTTCTCAGACATGGCCAACCAAACCAAACTTACCCTTTTTTCGGCAACCGCCAGGCAGGACTCCCTTATCGGTTCCTAACCTTGTCACGGGTGTTGGAAAGAAATGTTTAAAACACGTTTTTTTTAGAACCGATAAGAACTGGTAACCACACACTAAGTAAACACACAAATTTCACTATCAAATGGCCAGTTCAGGTGAACTGAGCTGCACTTTTACAAGTTCCACACAGAAAAACAGAACAATTCCTATCTAGTACTCATGGTACCACAGACAGAGACTGAACCGACTATGAGGATAACTTTTTCGGTTTAAAACACCGACGAAACTGAAACTTAACCGACTTTCGAACCGAGCTGAAGAAGAAATCTCCGGAGTGACCGTTCAGTGAGGCGAAGTAAAGAATCTGACAGTTTAGGTTAGAATCACTCCAAACAGAGACTTCAACCGAGCTCGAGCTCAGCATTCTATGCCGTGCATAGAAAGTTAACTCTTTGTTCTACGGGGCAGTTCAAAGGTTGGGAATCACTGCAACTGTCAGAATACAGCAAGACTTCATGTTGTTTGAACTACAATTCCTACAGATTTTGACTCCAGAAAGCTCCTGTAGTCCGGTTCCATTTCAGGTCCCACCAGTACTGATTGGTCCAATTCGGCAGTCCAGGACCAAGATAGTGGAGATAAAACAGTCCTTGCTGCAAAGAAGGCAGGTTAGACAAACTACATTATCACTCTAAATGAGTTTCAGCAAATAGTTACATCTTTCAACAGAGCTCCCTCTCAGATTACTTATAACTGCAATCCAGGCAGGTCTTAAAGAGACAGTACACAGAGGCTATACAGGCACTCTCTGGCAATCACATTTAAACTGCTAAAACGCAGGACACCAGCCTGGCAGTGAGCATTTAGGCAAGTTCAAGGAAGACTTTTCGGGAACCCCCATTTGTAGGGAGGTTACATACACATTTTTAGATTGTATTTACCCAGGACAGGCCAGCTGACAGGCAGTATCCATTTGTCAGCGGACTCCCTCATTTTGACTCCAAATTTCCAACAGTCTTTTTATGACCTGACGTTATGATCAAGACAGGCGGAACTTTTTAAAATCCTATCCAAAAGGTTATTTTACAGTGCGACTGTGAAAACGAGTTTCAGAGGGGATTTGAAATTTGACAACTGTCATGTTTAGAAGGTGGGGTACCACAAGTTGAACATAAGGGGCCAACATCTGCAAAAATAAAGTTATGAGCAAACATTGGAACAATTCAATGTTTCTTCATAACTTAGGTTTTTTTTTCACATTTTTGACCCCAAATTTTCAACACAGTCTTTTTATAACTACTAAGTCTGAACATGACAGGTGTCATTTAGAAAATAGTGGCCAAAATGTCATTTTCACGTTCAGGGAGGGAAACATACTGGACTTGGTCCTATCTGATGGGGAACAGGTCAGGGATCTGGCAGTAGAAGCCCCACTGGCTGGTAGTGACCATTACATGGTATGTTGTACCTTAGACTTGGGGAAGGAGAGGAACCTAATAAAGACCACAGTAGTGTACTTTAGCAGGGCAAACTTCAAGGAGATGGCACATATATTCAGGGGTCATATAAACAACATCTGGTTAGGGATGGACATGGAGGGACAATGGGAAATCCTGAAGCAGGGTATCCTGGAAGCCACAAAAACCTGTACCAGGTCACTAAATAAGACGGCCAGAACCAGGAAACCCTGCTGGTAGACAAGGGAGGTACAGGAGGAAGTAAGGAATAAGAGGTTGACCTTTAGAAAGTACAAAGGCTCCTGCAGTCAGGCTGACCTTGAGGAATATCAGAGGATTTCCAGGGAGGCTAGCAGAAATGTTAGAAAGGCCAAGGCAGATAAAGAGCTTAGATTAGCAAGAGCGTTCAGGGAGGGGGAGAATAAATTCTTTAAATATGCTAGGGAGAGGAGGAAGGAAGGGGTGCGGATGAGTAAGCTGAGTAAGGAGGGTGGCTGGGTAGAGGGGGGTTTGGAGCAGGCTGAAGTGTTAAACAACTTCTTCAGCTCCATCTTCACTAGGGAAAGGACTGGACCATTGCCTCAGGGAGGGGACAGGAAAGGGGCAATGGGGTAGGATCTCATGGATGGTGAGATACAGCTAGGGAGGATTAGGGAGGCTCTCAAATCCTTGAGGATGGATAAAGCTCTAGGACCAGACGGCATCCACCCGAGGGTTCTGAAGGAACTGGTGGACATCCTGGAAACTCCATTGATGGAACTATTCAGTTCCTCCCTCCAATCGGAATGGGTCCCTCTGGATTGGAGATTGGCAAATGTAGTGCTCCTCCACAAGAGCGGACCTCGGTATGATCCGGAAAACTACAGACTGGTCAGCCTGACATCCATAGTGGGGGAAATGTCAGAGGCCATCTTGAAAGAAATGATGGTGGAATTCCTGGAGGTAAATGGTTTTCAGGATGAAAACCAACATGGGTTTGTCCAGGGCAAATCACATCAAGCAAACCTGGTCGAATTCTTCAACTGGGTGACTAGGTCCTTGTATTGGGGAAAGCCAGTTGATGTTCTACACCTGGACTTCAACAAGACTTTCGATTTGGTCCCACATAAAAGGTTAATTTGGAAATGATGGGGACAGGGGGTGGGAGATAAGTTGGTGAGGTGGGTAGCAAATTGGCTTGGGCATAGACAACAGGGGGTGGTGGTAAGGGGTGAAGTCTCGACTCCCAGGGAGGTCATCAGTGGGATCCCACAAGGCTAAGTCTTGGGTCCTATCCTTTTTAATGTGTATGTCTCAGACTTCAGGGAGGGGATAGGTAGTAAAATGAGCTTATTCGCTGATGATGGCAAACTCGGGGCAGTAGTGGATAGGGAGGAAGGAAGGAAGGCACTACAGGGCAACCTGCAGAAACTAGAATACTGGGTCCACACATGGCAGCTGGGGTTCAATGCACATAAATGCAGTGTTCTGCATCTCAGTAGTAGGAACCCTGAGTATATCTACCACTTGGGGGGGATACAGCTAGCTGTAACAACAATGGCAAGGGACCTAGGGGTTATGATTGATGCTAAAGAGAACCACTCAGAGCAATGCAGGAGGGCAGCGGCCAAAGCAAGCAAAATGGTTGGATGTATAGCCAGGTGGGATAACATCCAGGAGAAAGGAGGTCATATTTCCCCTGTACACCTCAATGGTGAGGCTGTATTTGAAGTACTGTGGACAGTTCTGGTGACCACGCCTTAAAAAGGACAGCACACTTCTGGAGAGGGTCCAGAGAAGGACAACGAGAATGATCAGTGGTATGGAGGGGTTATCATATGAAGATAGGCTCAGAGAGCTGAACATGTACTCCCTGGAGGACAGGAGGGATGGGGGGATATGATAGAGACCTTCAGATACCTGAAGGGGTTCACCAGAGGGAGCTGGGAGGGTTTGCTTAAGCTGAGGGAAGAGGGGACTACAAGAGGCCATAGTCTAAAGCTGGCAGGGGGGAGGTTCAGGGGGAGGCAAGGGGTTACTATTTCACAGAGAGGGTGGTGGTGCCCTGGAATGCTTTGCCAGATGATATAGTAAAAAAGGAACAGTGGGGGGGTTTCAAGAAGTGATGGGATAGGCACAGGGGCACAGTATGGAGGGGCAAGGAGATCACCGGAGCAGTACAGGGAGGAGGGATGAAATGGTGGGTGGTAGAGCAGACGAGGTGTATCACCAGTGAGCTGTGTCAGGCAGACAAGACAGACTGATAGGCCTAATCTGCTGGCAACTATGTATGTACTGTATGTATGCATTTTACACTACAAGTGTGAAAACACATTTCGGCCAGGATTTGATAAAATGACAGCTGTGACATTCATAAGGTGGCATGAAAAAATGGCTATGTAGAAAGTTTTGGGTCAAAATATTGAAAATTACCAAAGGTACAAGTGTGCATTGAAAATTTTCAACATACACTCATAACTTAATTGTTTTTTAATATTTTTATGCCAGATTTTCAACATGGCCTTCTTATGACCCCATCTTATAAACAAGGGTGAAGGGGAGAACATTTTCAAACCCTGCCTGAAAGTTGATTTTGCACAAGTGCAAAAACACATTTTGGCCAGGATTTGAAAAAAATGACAGCTGTCACATTCATGAGGTGGTGTGAAAAAAATGGTTATGTTGAAAATTTGGGGTCAAAATATTGAAAATGACCAAGGTTACAAGTGTACGTTGAAAATTTTCAATGTACACTCATAACTCTGTTGTTTTTTTAATATTTTTACCCCAAATTTTCAAAATAGCCTTCTTATGAGACCCCAACTCATGAACAAGAGTGGAGAAAATTTTCAAATCCTGCCCGAAAGATAATTTTGCACAGTGACCATGAAATCACCTTTAGCAATGGATTTGTATAACTGCACCACCCTTGTTCATGAGGTGAGGTCCCAAAAAGTCCAAGTTAAAAATTTGGGGAAAACATATTCAAAAATGACCAAGTTATGAGGGCAAGTTCAAAACCCACTGAAATATATTGAACTGCATACCTGTTTTCCTCAGTTCCTGGTCTGATAATGAAGAGTGAAGATGTGCCTCCTGTCCAGAGAGGATTACAGCGTTGCACCCCTGGTAGGTAAGTAAGGGGTGGGAGGGTCAAGTGGGAGGAGAGTAACAGTGGTGGTGTGCCAACAGAGCAACAGACATCGATTAACTATTTTTTTACAGGGTGTATACGTGTGTGTGTAAATATATATATATATATACATACACAAGACCATGAGACATGTTTTTCTTTATTTCAGGTACCGACACTGGGGATTGTGCATCCCAGTACTGGTGTTGTTTGACAGCACCAGGGGTGGGCTCCCCAGTGTTGCACAGTGAAGACAGGAGGGGCAGGGGTTACTAGCTGGCACCGGGGATTGGGCACCCCAGTGTTGGAAAATTAAAAGTAAGGGGGTGTGGGGCGATGGGTGCTGAGTAGAAGGGCTGGGTGGGGGGAAGGTAATGGTGGTGGTGGTGTGCCGGTGGCGACAACGACATCAATGGACAGTTTCCTTTTTTTACAGTGTGTATAAAAAGGCAAAAAGACTATGAGGGATGGTTTTCTTTATTTCAGGTAAAGACACTGGGGATTGAGCATCCCAGTGTAGGTGTTATGTTTGTCACCATGGCGGACAGGCTCCCTGGTGCCACATAGTGAAAACAGGTGGGGTGAGGGATACTAGCTGGTATCATAGTTTGGGCATCCTGGTGTCAGACAATTAAGAAGAAGCAAGCAATGAGAGGTGAGAGGGATATTTGGATGGATGGTTTTCTTTTTTACAGTGTATATAAACATAAAACAAAAGACTATGCAGGACGGTTTACTTTATTTCAGGTACCAACACTGGGGATTAGGCACCCCAGTATCGGTGTTATGTTTGGCAGCACAGGGGGTGGGCTCCCAGTGTCACACAGTGAAAACAATTGGGGTGGGGGGTACTAGCCAACACCAGGGATTGAGCATCGGACAATAAAGAAGGAGGAAACAATGGGAGCTGGGAGGGATACTTGGCATAGGATGGGAGGAATTGTTTTTAAGTTAGGGGGACCACAGCATGCCGATTGTAATGCTGATCAGCTCTGCTTGCTGGGCAGCATTATGCAGATCAAAGGAAATGGCCGCCCTATGATTGGGGAATCTCTTTTCTTTGAACTACACAAAGTTTCCACCCAGCAAGACCAGAACGGTGTCATGATCAGCCTGGCTGATGACTGGTCTGACACTGCTGAGCCGCTTGCAGACTGCTCTGCATTAGACCGACAGTGACACACCTCTCAAAGCCCACTATCATACCAGTATGATACACAAGGAGGCATGGAAAGGATGAAAAGGGACTTGGCAAGGTTTGAGGAATGGTCAGAAGTATGGCAGCTAGGATTCAATGCAAAGAAGTGCAAAATAATGCACCTGGGAAACAAGAACCCAGGGGAAGAATACACAATGGGTGGGGAGGTAGTAACAACAAAAAGGAAAGAGACCTGGGGGTAATCATATCAGATGACCTTAAGGTTAGCAAGCAATGTGAGAAGGCAGTAGGAGGGCTGGGGGTATACTGGGATGTAGGGGAGGGCATCAGCAGCAGAAAACAGGAAGTTATTATCCCTCTGTACAGACAGTTGGTGAGACCCCATCTGGAGTACTGTGTCCAGTTCTGGAGACCCCATCTCCGCAAGGACATAGACAGGATAGAGGTAGTCCAAAGGAGGGCAACTAAAATGGTGCAGGGTCTGCAAGAGAAGCCGTATGAGGAGAGACTAAAGGAGCTTAATATGTATACCCTTGAGGAAAGAAGGGAGAGGGGGGACATGATAGAAACTTTTAAGTACCTCAGTGGAATCAACAAAGTCCAAGAGGGTAGCATCTTTCAGAAAAAGAGACTTGCAAGAACAACGGGACACAATTTAAAGATAGAAGGAGGGCGGTTCAGGGGCAATGTGAGGAAGTATTATTTCACAGAGAGGGTAGTGGATGCATGGAACAGCCTTCCTGAGGAGGTTGTGGGGTCTAAAACTGTGGGAGAATTCAAGAATGCATGGGACAGACATAAGGCAATTCTTGTGGGGGGTAGGAAGAAATAGGCTGTTGGTTAACTAGGATCTACGGCCTATCCTGTAGGTAGGGAAATGGGCAGACTAGATGGGCCAAGCGTTCCTTATCTGCCGTCAAAGTCTATGTTTCTATGTCTATGTTTCTATGTTTCTATGTAGTATGGTATGACCGTGACCCTACCAGGCTACTCCCTTTTCTTTGCCAACAAATTGTGTAGACGAGGCGGTGGCTGCGCCTTCTACTTCAGGAACACCTTCCAATCACTGCCAGTTCACCCCCCCAGCACGGCGCCCAAACACTCACAGCCAAGGTGCTCCTTGGCAACCCTGGCAAAACACTATATGTCATGGCTGTCTATGTCCTGCCATGTAATCAGAGACTTGCCTTCCCTTCAGTCATATCCTGTATCGCTCAACTCCCCTCCAATAGTGAAGTTATCGCCATGGGGGACTTTAATGACAACTGACTGTCCCCATCTTCCATTCCCTATAAGGACTCAGCTGCTGCGCTTGACCTTGCTCAGGTTATACTATTTCTTAGCAGGCCAAACGACAAATCAGGCACCTCCTCATTGCTGGACCTTATTCTCACCAATCATCCCAACAACATCACTAAAGTCTCAGTACTCCCAGACGCCCTTAGCGACCATTGCCCAGTAACCTGCTTATGGTCCAATAAAACACCTACTGCTCTCCCCACTGTCTCCTACCGTAGATGCCTAAAAAAGGGTATGCTTCAACACTTCAAAACCTACCTAACTAATTCTGACTGGTCCCCCATGTACAGCACCCAATCAATTGATACCACCCTCTCCCACTTTATAAATACCTTCAACGCTGCTTGTGACATCTTTGCCTCTTTCTTGAAACAAATCACTAAAAACCGTAACACCCCCTGGATATCTCAACAGTTGCTTGACCAAATGCAGCACCATGATAATCTCTGGCATAAGGCCTTAGACTCACAACTCCCACTGGATAAACAACAATATCGTGAGGCCAGAAACAAATGTACCTGGGCCATTCGCCAAGCCAAGGCGACCCATTATCAACAGGCACTCACCTCCACCTGGGGCTCAGGAAGACATTTCTGGAAAAACATAAAGGAACTAAATGGGAAATCTGCCACCCACTTCCCATCTGCCTGGCTCTCGGTTAATGGTAACCTATCACAGGACCCCCAGTCCATTGCAGACATCCTAAACACCACATTGTCTGATCTCAGTTGTGTCCTTCCACCCAACTTCTTCACCCCACTAGATCCCATCCCCAGTTGCAGCCCACCTTCAAACATCCCCCCTTTTTTACCTCAGAATCATCTCAATGCAGGAGGCTAGGAGACACCTCTCCAAAGCCCTTGCCAAGTCCCATGTCAGTGGTGACTCCATTGACCTGAAGCTCCTCTGTCTAGCCCTCAAGGAGGTCATACAACCCCTCACCAAACTATTGAACCTGTCTCTTAGCCTAGGACAATTCCCTGCCCTCTGGAAATGAGCTATCATCACCCCTATTTTCAAAAGTCGCGACCACCTGTCCCCAATAAATATTGTCCCATCTCCCTTCTCCCTCCCCTCTCCAAGGCCCTCGAAAAAACAGTGGTTGATCAGCTGATGGACCATCTGTCTAAATATAACCTACTGTGCCCTGAACAGCATGGTTTCCACCAGGGCCACAGCACCACCACTGCCCTCCTAGAATACTCCTCCTACATCCATGGTGCCCTCAAACATGGTCACCTTATGTGGTCAGTGTACATCGACCTCATAAAAGCATTCGATGTCATTAATCATGCCATGCTACTAGCCTCCCTGCCCTCTATGGGATCTCAGTCGAAACAATAACCTGGTTCAAAGGTTACCTCTCAGACAGATCCCAGCAGGTGAAAATCAACTCCACTCTCTCAAACAGCCTTCAGATCATTTTCATCTTCAGATTATTTAACAAATAGGTTTCAAAGGGTTAAATATAGGGGTGCTGTATCAGACTCTGTAATGGTTAAGTGTGGGGTTCCACAAGGTTCTATTTTGGGGCCACTTTTGTTTTCTTTGTTTTTTGATCAACTAGTAAGTGTGATTAATAATGCTTCTCTAACACTTTACGCTGACATGCAGTAATTTATACGCAGGGTTTGTCATTTGGAGATCTAGGTGTTTCTTTTAACAGAGAAATGTGCAATTTTCAGTCTTCACTTATGGCCTGTAAATTACTCTTAAACAAATCTAAGACAAAGGTGATGGTTTTTGGTACCCCACCTAGACTGAGATCTGAGGTTGGTACTTTGGAAGTTAAATCTCTTGATGGATTACTGTTTGACTATGTTGATACATTTCAATATCTTGGGGTATTACTAGATTCTCATCTAAGTTATGAATCTCATTTTTTGAGGGTTACCTCAAGAATACATTGTAGATTAGGTTCTTTGTACAGAATCCGTTCATTTCTTATTCCTGAGTCTAGGCTGGTTATTTCTAATTGCTGCTTACTTCCTATTGTGAACTATGCAGCTATGATTACTGACACTGCTTCTGCGACAGTGATTTCAAAGAAATCCACTTTACTTCACTTGATAGCTAAGTTTGCTTTAAATTGTTCTAAGTCATCTCATCATTGTGTGATTTTGAAAGAAATGGGCTGGTTACCAGTTTCATTAAATTTCCAATACTGTGTGGCCAAGTTCATATATAAAGTTATGGACTCTGGAATTCCACATAGTATTTCAAAGTTTTTGAGACCATATATTGATGGTCATTATTCTAGACATAGGTCAGACAGTAGGTTTCTCGAGATTCTTTTATGAAATCTAAAAGTGGACAAAGATCCTTTGCTTATATTGCTCCATTCATTTGGAATGAAATTCCTCAAGATATTAGGTGGTTGTGTTCTGTCAAAAGTTTGCCGATGCATTAAGGATGTATTTCTAATCTCAATTTAATTGTAACTGTTTTTTATGAATTTTTTTTATGAATTTTATACGTAACAAAGACATTTTTGTCTGCAATTTGCTGCATTGTATATGTATGTTTGATTATGTATTGTCTGTATGCAATATATGTGGGTCGCACCTGTAAAAGGAATTTGTTTCCAGTGTGCTTACCCGTTAAGCGAATAAACAAACAAACAAACAAACAAACAGATCCATTCAATGAGTACCCCAAGACTCCATCTAGGGACCCCTCATCTTCAGCCTCTTCCTAAACTCCCTCCCCAGCTCGTGCCCTGGAAAAATTCTGCTCTACATGGATGACGCGGTAATCTTCTGGAGCCACCCCAGCCCTGATTCTCTCCAGCGTGCCCTGCAGGGGTTTTTTACTGAAACTGAGACATGGTTCAGTTCCCACCGCTTAGTTCTAAACTGTAAAAAAACAAAATCAACGATCTTTGTCCACCGTCAGAGTCCTTATCGTGACTTCCCGCTGACCCTCATCAACTCACTAGGATCCCCACTTGAGCTGGCTGAGTTGTTCAAATATCTAGGTTTTACCCTTGACACATCCCTCACCTACCATGCACATATCCAACAACTGTCCTCCGCTGTCAACTCCAGACTCGGGCTTCTGTACCATCACAAACATTGCCTTCCCCCAATGGCTATCCATCTGGCCGTTACCTCTTCTGTCCTCTCCCTGGTAGATTACGGCATAGTCACCAATGGCACTGCTGACCTCACTGCATTGCAACACATTGAAGTCACCCTCAACAAAGCATACAGAGTGATCACGGGTTGCAACAGATGGACACACTCCTGTGATCTCTACAATTCTGCTGAATGGCTGCCATTTGTCACCCGTCTTAGGTACCATACTTGCCTCTTGGCCAAGAAAATCCACCTTGGTCAAGCCCCGCCTGGTCTGCATTGACTCATCCAACCTGCCCTGTTGGTCAGAACCTCCCATAGTTCGACTGGGACCTCCCTACTAGTCCCCCACTGTCGAACTTTCCTTGGTCAAAGAGCCTTATTATACAGAGCCCCCTGTTGGCTCAATGGCCTCCCCCCTTCTGTCTCCCTGGAGCCCAGGATCGGCCCCTTCAAGACTAGTCTCAAAGCTCTTCTGCTAGAATCTTTAACCTGTGACTATCCTTAACCCTCTCTTCCACCTGCTCCCCCCCTCACTTGTCGGGGCTCTGTAGTATAACTCTACTTCATAAATGGTATGCTATATATGGAAAGAAATGTGTATTCATGTATTACCTAAATATTATGGATACTATGGATAATGCTGGGTCTTCCTCTCCCAAAGACTATTGTTCTGTATCCCCCATTTGTGTGGTTTTGTGTATTGCCTTTCTTCCCTAATCACTGTATTTATAATATTGTATAATACTGTAGACATAATTCCATTCCTTGTTTTCTCTCTTGTTTCTCTTACTTGAACACTGTACTGCTTAATACTATATGTAATTCTTTATTGTTGTTTGATGTGGAGCCTTTGTAAAGGAGTCTATGACTCAAAGGGTTGTAATTCCGAATGTTATTAAAAAATAAAATAAACATGTTTGCCCTTGTGCAACCGCAAACATAAAAACGCGTTATGATTGGTCACATTCTGTATAGCTTGCTGGTGTAGGTAGTTGTTTGATTCTGATTCATTTTCCTTTTTAAAAGTAAAAAACAGACTGCCCACTATACTGGTGTTACCACACAAAAATGTGCTTGTTTACAGTCCTTGATCAACACCCATTGCACCTTTCCTGGACTTGGAAACACCCCTTCACAGTCTAGCCACTCAAAATGTAGTGGGAGGAGATGGAACTATTGCATCATGAGTGGCTGCACTGTTTGGGAGTGTTTGTAATGTTCAGAAAGTATGCAAATAGGAGAGCAATTCAAGGATATGAAACAAAACAAAGTTGGGTGTAACTGCATTATTAGTATGCATTTTCAGTTCTACTAAGACAGGAAGCAAATAAAATAACCAGCAACGTCAATGAATGTTAGAGAAGGTAAGCACTCATAAAATTAAGGAATAATGCATGATAGGGTGTCTCTTGTGCTGGGATAACGTCACGCCTCAGATTGTTGGGCACGAGGCCACAGACCAAGTGCGCTCCAGCACCCGAGATGTGAGATTAGCCAGTACCAAATCAATAAGTCACTAGAAGAACAGCGCAGCAAAAACTGTGCTGCAGAAATGCCGAAACCATGTACAGCGACAGGGGTACTGTATAATAGCGGTAGACAATTGCCACTACCCCTGTATGTTGTACGGAGTTATGGGGAAGGGTTGAAAGAGTTGTGGTTGTGGAGGCTGGTTGAGCCACTCCCATGGAGTGGCTAAGGCACTAGGTGCTGAAGCAGAGAAGACCTGGGGACCAGGGTTTGGGTCCCCATCTTCCGATATTGTGCAATTTTTTTTTTATTTCCCCCTCCTGAGTTTCTCCTTGTTCCCAAGGTTCACACCCCCTCATAGTTGATTAAATTAGTTCCAGGGGTTGTGGGGGGCATAGCCCACCAGAAAACAAGAAAGTTCTTATGTTTTCCTATTGTTTTTAATGGTGTTACAACATTTTGTGTTGGTCAGTGTTTTTACCAACCTTTTATTTACTTTCGTTGTTTTGCTTGCAGCATTGTGTGACACGCTGTTTTTGTAAATAGGATTATGACCCCGTGCTGATTATCCCAGCATGACACACACCCTGGAATGCATTATTCCAATTATACAATTGCTCATTAGTTAAAAAAAAGATGCAAAAATTGATTAAAAAGTAGAGTTTTTATTTTTTTCAATGGGTAGGAGTACTTTCTAAAAAATAGCGCAGATTTTTGTGTGTTGGCCAGTAGAAGGAGCTGCTGTGTGGCTCTGCACTTCCCAAACCTTTCTCTTTGTATTCTGTCCCCTATTCCCTCTGTGTCACCCCACAACTTATATTTCTGTCTCTCTGTCTCTGACACTCTCTGACACTCTCTCTCTCTCTCTCTCTCCCACCCACCCACCAGGTTGGACATCTGCCCACCACCCCCTTTGACAATTGTGGCTGGGACTATGCTGTTCACTTTCTCCCAGTGCAGTCAGCATGTATTTGTATTGGGAGAACAAGAGAGATAAAACAGCGATCGATGAGTCATTGCCGACAAAGCTACAACAGCACACGTCATCAAGTTGTTCAGGCTAGGAGCGTGACTGGATTACGAGGTAGTTTGAGGTCATCTCCTCCTCAATGCTCTCATTAGCTCAGTCTGGTTTGCTTTTCCTGGTACAGTCAGTGCAGTCTGTACCGGAAGAAGACAGCAATAAAAACACTGAAAACGGTGAGTAGAGCACGCTGTGCTGTTTAAAAGCACACGTTCTGGCAGAGCGGGGATTGTGCCATGAGTGAAGCTAATCGCAGTAATGATTTTGTTTCTGATTCCTTTTTTTAAAAATGAATATATCAAAGCAATTATGAGGTAGGGTTTTGGTGTGGGTTTTAACAAATCTGTGAGCTGTGGGAGGGAGGGATTTCAGTAAAAAAAAAAAATGAAATGAAATACTGGCAGAATTCACTTCAGCCATGCCAAGTGTGGGCAGCTTGGACATAGCCAGTGAACTGATTCCTTTTACATTTCATGTGGTCATATGTGTGCTCTGACTAGATCCATGATGTTGTACTTGGATAACATCACGGATCTAGCCCCATACTGACCAATCACGGCCCAGGGATTTGGGTTTTTTTTTAACTAGAGATAGTATGATGCAAAAATGGTTGACATTGTCCCTTTAAAGAGCCCCTGGCCCATTGGGACAACTTTAGAAAAATGTAATATTTAGACACAGTTCTGCTTATATTTTACATTTCTTTCTGTAATTTTCACCCTTATTTCTTTATTACTAAGGACATTTGCATGGTAATGGGATTTCTGCCCTAACTGCTATAACTGCTTGCCTACACCTGACATCACAGTTCTGTTTATGATGTCACAGTCTGTTGTGTAGTGATAATTATGATGTCATAAACTGGGGATTGGCCAGCCCGGTGGTGCTGAGAGCTAAGGCTCTGGCGCCTTACCTCGCGATACGCCAGCGACCTGTGTTCGGGAACTAGCACGAGCCACTGGGGGTTGGCAAGGGAGGAGAAGGATTGAGCATCTGAGGGACTGCACTCCTTCTCTGGGGAAGGGGGAGGCCAGTAGTCGGTCCCAGACTGGCCCCTAGTGCAGGCTGGGGGGCAGAGCACCAACACTGCAGAAGAAAGGGTAGAGACAGGCAGACGCCGGCTGGAGGGAGCATGTGCAGATGCATGCACATTCCCCCTGCCAGCATCATTGCACGCCTTCTCAGGGGGGTTCAATCAGAAAGCCAGAAAAACGGTCCCAGGTCGCTACAGAGTGAACGGCTGCCACTGCAGTCCCCAACCCTGAATGGCACTTCCCCAGACGCTGGATCCTGTTTGAGGTAAGTTGAGTTGGGGGTTCCTCACCGCCCTGCCAAGGAGGGGAAACCATGGGGGAAGAAGGAGATTCAGCCTGATGTCGGGGTGCAGGGCTGGGTGGGTAGCTGCAGATGAAAGCCAAACAGGGACCAAGGGAGAAAAAGATTAATGTAAATAAATAAACTGGGGATTATGATGACAAGCTGCCAGAGCAGATGGAGTCTAGAGGTCAGTGATCCTGTTTTCATGAGACTGTCCTCAGTAATAATGAAAAGGGGGACATCATTGCAGAAAATATAAAAAGTATAAACTGAATTATGTCTAAATCTTACATTTTCAAAGTTATCCCAATGGCGTCAGGGGCTCTTTAAGGAGCATGTTTTATATGTAAATAGTCCTTATGCAGGAACAGTGCCAGCTCCTTTCTTCTAAAAGGCTCTGTTGTCTGACAAACATTATTATTTATTTATTTTTTTATTTATTTCGATTGGGATTAATACCTTTGAGTCAAAGACTCATTTTCTAAGGTTCCAAGTCAGGGACAAAACAGAGCAATACAAATACAATACAATACAATAAGTACAAATTAAGATAACAGTGAAAAAAGAAAAACATGGTAGGCATCATGACATCATTAAAATGTCACATAAGGTACAAGACTTGCTAGTTTCAGGTACATCATAAAAGTAGAGTACGTTACATTACATCAAGTTGTTGCAGGGTAGGGATACACTGGGAGTAGTGAGACACGTCAATAATAGGTCCATGTTAAGCTTTGGGGATGACAGGGGAAAAGGTAAGCAGCCAGATTGGAGTTGTCAAAGTAGCTAGAGGTGGTGTGGGACAGGAGTAAAGGGGAAAGGTGGTGTAGGAGGGTTGTAAGTCGAAGGGGGGGAGGTGGGAAGGGGAAGAGGTAAGGAGGCGGGGGGGATAAGGCAGGAGGAATGAGTCAAATTATTTTCTTGCACAGTTACAGGTGGTTACATTCTTAAGGTGGGACTGTAGCCCCCTTTTGAACAGACTCAGCTTTGTGTCTCCTGTCAGCGTTTTGGGCAGCTCATTAAACCATTTGGGGCCCTTAAAAGTAATGGATTTTTGGGCCAGTGATGTGCACTTGAAAGGGACGTGTAGTCCTCCTTTTGTCACATTTCCTTGTTTGTTTAGTGTGTACAGCCTTCTTGGACAGACTGCTTATGGATTCCAGCATGAGGCCTAGTTGCACTTTTTTTATGATCAGGCATGTTTAGTTTTGGGCTCTTGGGTACAGTGGAGCCAGCCCGCCTCAGAGTAGAGTGCACAGGTGTGAGTCCATCGATCTGCCCCAAGTGCCAGATGACAAGCCCTTGTCACGAGTTTTTGTATCCTGTTTAGGGCAGTGTCTGATTCAGTAATGTATATTGGTATGCCATAATCAACAGATGATAATATTGTGCTGCCTGTGGCTAATTTGAGGTTCGCAGGTGTCATTGAGTGCTTGTTTCTGTAGAGGATGCCCAGTTTCAAGTTGGTGGTTTTGACAACTTGATCAACGTGGTGGGAGAAATTGAGAGTGTCATCAAGGTAAACACCCAGATATTTAAACGAGGAGACTTGTTTAAGTGTGATGCCCTTTTGGTTCAGAATTCGAAGGGAGGCCAAAATTCCTTTTGTTCTGTGGGACCGAGAATAGCATGCTTTTGTTTTTTTTGTGGTTTAGTAGCAGTTTATGTTGACAGAACCAGGTTTCAAGTTTGTGGAAACTATCGAGTAGGCCTTCCTCGATGGTCAAGTGGACCCTACCTGGGATCGATATAACGGCATCATCTGCATATAATACAATGCTTGCTGAGCAGGCTTCAGGGAGGTGGTTAATGAACAGGCTGAAAAGGAGCGGTCCAAGTATAGACCCTTGCGGTACTCCAAGGGCCACTACCTTAGGGTCAGAGAGTGAGTCGCCTATTCTAACGCGTTGAGTTCTTTGCATCAGATAGCTACGAAACCAGGTGACTGTATCAGGGGCCAGTCCCATGGAGAGCAGTGTGTTTAGTAATAGCTGGTGATTAACTGAGTCAAATGCTTTTGTAAGGTCAATGAAGACTGACCCCACCACCATCTCTAAGTTACAGGCATTGTAGAGCTGAGTGGTGTAGTCCACCAGTGCGGTGATCCAGAGGAGGTGTAGTCCACCAGTACAGTGGTCCAGAGGAGGGCAACTAAAATGGTGCGGGGTCTGCATCAGAAGACATATGAAGAGAGAGACTTAAGGAGCTTAATATGTATAGCCTCAAGGAAAGGAGGGAGAGGGGGGACATGATAGAAACTTTCAAGTACCTCAAGGGAATCAACAAAGTCCAAGAGGGTAGCATCTTTCAAAAAAAGAGGTGTGCAAGAACAAGGGGGCACAATTTGAAGATGGGGTGCTCAGAGGTAATTTAAGGAAGAATTTTTTCACAGAGAGGGTTGTGGATGCATGGAACAGCCTTCTGGAGGAGGTTGTGGAGTCAAAAACAGTGGTGGAATTCAAGCATGCATGGGACAGTCATAAGGCAATTCTAGGGGGTGGGGGTAGGAAGAAGTAGGCTGCTGGTTAACTAGGATCTGCAGCTTATCCATTAGGTAGGGGAAATGGGCAGACTGGGTGGGCCAAGCGGTCCTTATCTGCCGTCAAATTCTATGTTTCTATGTTTCTATGGTAGAGTGTTTTTTTGTGGCAACCACGCTGATTGCTGCAGAGTAGTTGGTGACTGTCCAGGAAGTCAGTAAGTTGTTCAGAGACTATACTCTCTAGAGCTTTAGAGAGGGGTGGGAGGATGGATATTGGGCTATAATTAGCGGTGAGTGTTTTATCCCCGAATTTGAAAACTGGTGCAACCAGGGCAGATTTCTAGGCATCTGGGAACACACCCAATTTTAGGGAGGCATTAAAAACCTTGGAGATCGGGTCTGCTAGTACATCAAGCGTTATGGCAACCAACTTCATAGCTATCAGATCACTCCCCCTTCTGGTCTTTCCGAGGACCCTCTTTACTTGCTTGATAGTTTCAGAGATTGAGACTTACCTAAAATAAAAGAGTGGCAGCCCTTCCCTCTCTGAAGAGGGTATGGTGTTTTTGTGAGATTGGTTATCCATTGGGTTTAGGAACTCACTGGGAAGCACCCCTGATAGATCAGTGAAAGTGGTATTGAACTCACTGGCAATCAGTAGGGGTTTCTGGAGAGACCCATAGCCAGTGGTTAATAGGTCCGGTGATGCCCTGGAGGTCCTTCCAGTAAGGAATTTTAGTGTGTTCCAGAACCCGTTAGAGGACCCTCGGTTTTTGTGAGGCGGTCCTTGAAATAGATAGCTTTTGCTGAGCGAATGTGCCTGGTACAGGAGTTCCTTGCAGCTTTGTATGTGGACGCATCGTGCGGCTTTCCTGAGTCCTTAGCTTTGTGCCACAGGTTGTCTCTATTATGTATGTGATCTAGGAGTGAGGTATTAAGCCGGGGGGGTGGGTTCCTTTGACTTTTTCAGTTTTTATGGGGCCAAAAATATTGCACGTCCGAGTAAACGAATTTCGGAAGAACTCAAAGGCGATGTTGCCATCAGTTGCATGGTCAAGTGGTGACCAGTCGATCAGAGATAAGTGGAGTTTGAAATCATTTAGTAGTCCAGGTCTCAGCACCCAATTGGTAGTGATCTTCGATGGGCACTTTGTGAACTTGTTTGCCCAGGTGCACATGACTAGTGAGTGGTCACTGAGGCTATCAGGCAGAACCTTAACATCTAATATGTGATCCAGGTTGAAGCAGAGTGGCCAGTCAAAGAGTGTACTGGTGCGTGTTTTGTAGTTAAACTTTTGCCATGTGACTGCTGTCAGTCAATCAGGTTTCAGGATTTTTTCAACCCATTTTCTTTTTAAACTTTTTTTTTTTAATTTATAATACAAGAGAAACATAACAATCATCTAAGGAGAAACAAACAGGGTCTGTAAATGCATAAACTCAATTAGACCTAAGCTACAATCAGTAATACATATTATCCAATATATATCTGTAAGGGAGGTATATGTATGAAGTCAATGTTACTTCAACCTAGCGGCTAATAAACACGGATAATCAATAATAATTATTAAAAACTGAGCATTAAAAGTTAAGCATTAGGTGTGCTGGCATGGGGGTGGGAGCAGGATTAAGCAGAGCCGGTTGGCTGCTGTCCTCTCCTGAGAGTGGTGGGTGGGCTGTCACCCTCCCGAGTTCTGCTCCCACTGGGTGGGAGGTCCAGTGGGGCGTGAATGGAGGGGTAGCAGGCGGGAGGGCACAACAGGCTGAGCTGGCACCACCATGTGCATACAGTGGCTCCGCACACACTGCACAGCCGTGGTGCCGGGTCTCGAGCAGGTGGGGTAAAACGACAAAAACTACCATAAAAATAATAATTAAAAAAATAAACAAAAAAAATAAAGTTAAGCATTAAAGGAGACGGACAGAAAGGAGGCAGGAGGAGAAGGGGGTGCATGAGGAATGTCAACCTTCCACCTTTTCTGGCAGGAAATAATAGGTGGATGTTATTTCTATCTCTCCAGGGGTCTAAACTGTAAGTCCCTCCCTCCATCTTAAAGTCTTAAATCGGAAGACTAAATATTCTCCTAGGGGATGAAGTTGGGGTTGTATTTCATTATATAAATGACCCACCTTCTCCATAATATCTTTCAACCCATTTTCTGAAAGTAATTGATGCAAGTGGGGAGTGTTGGATCCATTCCAAATTGAGAATAACATTATTGAGTACAGCATTTAATACACTAGGGGGAAAGAGAGCATAAAGACACACTGGATACAGCTTCAAACAATGTGTTGGACTCAGGCTGGGTTCATCAATTTGGTGTTTCATTAATAGAGCAAGTTGGTACTCATAAGAGCAGCTTGGCAAAGGCAACCTTAAAGGAAATTTCTAAGATTTCAGTGTGGGTACTATAGCCCATTACCTTAGGATGGCAATACTCTTTTGACCCATATATGAAATTTGTTCTTATAGTGCACTCCAGTAGGGAAGGGATCATAAACTGGGCTGAACAGATGGCCAGTTAATCCCTTCCACTTCACAGCCCACTGGTCCCACCCCCGCATTCACAAGTTTTGTGACATCTAACAAGGTAGGGTGCAATGGCATGCCATATAGAAGTCTATGAGGGACATTTACTAGTGTTTTATATATGTTAAAGCATCCTTAGATAAAAATGAAAGCCACTGCTGAACCAATAGGGCCCCTATTAGCTGAGCAGGGGGTTTCATTTTTATCAAAGGACACTGTCGAGAGGGGGCAGATGGGTGAATAGTGAAGGGAAATTTTAAAACCATATACTACAATAAATAAAATGTGGGTGACCACGCTCAACTTGCCTTGTGTTTCCGCCTCAGGACTGAGATAAGCTTCACTCTTGAGGTCCATAAGCTGTTATCACAGTCCCGGATGGAAGCACACATTGTTGTGTATGGTCACCCATACATTATTCCTTATCTAGTCCTATCAATATATTGATCCGTTATAATACAAACGTAGACCATTGTCCCATTGGAAAGATGCAGATTTACCAATGCACACATCACTACTAATTAAACTGCGGTGCATGTTATGAAGACAAATTTTGACTGATATGTTTTGATTCTATTTTAGAGTGTCCTTGTTCTCCTGCCTTCTAAGATTCCCTTTTTTCCCCATTTTGAACCAGCTTTAACATTTTGTTTAAATTTGAAATCATTATAAAGTGAGTTCCTTTTTCTATGGCTATCCCCCAGGTTTTGATTATTATCAGGTGTCTATCATCCTGCTCGTTCTGTTCCTTGACTCCCAGTTTTCCCCCCAATGACACCCACCAGCCATCACATTGACCTTCTGATGGACTTACAGGTTAACCAGCACTTCTAAGGACCACCATGGTAGGGGGTGGCCTGCCACATCTGTCATGTGAGGGCCTGAGGTGAGTGTGCCATCTTTGACTCTTAGCGGACTGGGCCTGTTTTCCACCACGTTTCTTCCCAATGATGCCAGCATGCGGTGACATGCATGCAGGCGTACAGTGGAACGCCAGCGTGATGGCAACTGGCGGCAGTCCCTCCCCACAATGTGTGTGCCCACTGTATTGCCACCTGACCTCTAGCCGGATGACAATCAAGCAGCAGAACCCAGAGTTCTCCCCCACCTTGAGGGAGGAGAGCTGTCCCTGGAACACAGTCCCCTCTCACCTAGCCAGCCCCCCAAACATCCCGAGTCCATTCCCAAGCCCGGGTCACCAGTGCACACGCAGTACCATTATGGCTGCACTACTGCACAGGCATTCTCAACTGTATTTGACCACCAATTGTTTAACATTACTTTTCTTCTGGCTAAGGTGAACCAGGATCCAACAGACATGCTCCCTGACCATATAAAACCAGTAGTGTACAACAACGGAGACCACTATTGACCAGTATCACTCTGGCACTATGCACTGTGAGTCTGCCCAATTTGCACAGATGATTTGTGTGCTAATTTGTACTCCATATGCAATGTTTTGCCATTTTGTCTGTACTGCACTCCACTTGTGCTCTTTATATCATCCTTATTTTAACCACATCACCAGGCTGGCTATATTTTGTTTGCAAGTACGCTTCTCCCCTTCCCCTTCCCCTGGGTTACACCTGAAAAGAGCCTTGACTCCATGTGCCTCTCCCAGGTACCAATTTTAAATATTATACATCGAGGGTGCGCTCACAACCAATCAAAGTACTCTTTTCCCCTGTGTGTGAGACACTCTTATTCTGTGAAGAGTGCCTCATGCACAGATGCTCTGGAAATAGGCACATTCTGGGGCAGTTTTAAAAAAAATATATATTCTTAATCGCTTGATCAATAATATAATAATATGTCCCCCATCGCCACTCATTTCTGGACAAGAGTGGTTTCACATGTGTTCTGCTCAAGCCAGAACAGCTCAGCCTTGCTCTGCTATTCTCTTTCAAGCACAATGCGCAAGAAACCACTCTTATCCAGCAATGAGTGGCTCTGGGGGACATATTAGTATATAAATAAACAAACTAATTGTTTAACATTGCTTTTCTTCTGGCTAAAGGTGAACCAGGATCCAACAGACACAGCTCCCCCACCACATAAAACCATTAGTGTAGAAAAATAGCAGAGAATAACCATCACCCAGTCACGATGCCCATCATGTGTTCTTCCCTTCCTGCTCTGCACCCAAGAGAATCCTTTGATGTTTGGTCCGCACAGTAGTATATAAGTGGCATAACTCCTTAACCAACAGCGTAAATCTAATACCTCCACTCTAATGTCTTTGTTATAGCCTTCACTGGGAATACTAATTCCCTGAGAGTTGCTCTGTACCCCTCATCTGCTCAAGGCTCCACAGCAATTATCAGCCCTGACCTTGATCTCAAATAACTGAAACCCATAGGTGAAAACTCTGTATCGGTATTGATATACGTTCAAGGCTAATTATCAAACACTGTGTTTGGGGCTCTGTCACCACTAATCCTAATAGTACTAATCATAATGGTTAAGTTGGGTTTTGTTGTGCCACTAATTAACAGAGCTGGGTATACAATGTGTCAGTAGATGATCCTACTACTAACTCACACGTTACTGATCCATTCTCTTCCGCGGTGCTGTCTAGTTATCCAGCTCCAATCCAGCCATAATCCATATCCCCAGACTCCTTGCCCTGTTATTCCTACCACTGCATGGCCTGTTAAAGGAGCAGTGCAACAAAATTGGCCAAAATATTTGACCCTGCCTTTTTTTTTGTACTGCAAAAGATTCCAGACACATTGTTGTTTAATTTGGTGGTAATATTATATAGTTTCACTGAAATCTAAGTATTTTGTAAATGTTTTAATGAAGTTTTTCTCAAGAAAAACAGACAGTCACCACATTTGGCTAGAAATAGCATTGTAGATCTAACGAGTGTTAGGATCAAGAAAATAAAAAAAAAGACCTCATACGAACATACAAAATAGCCAGCAGAAAGAGGCCTTATTGGTCTATCAAGTCTGCTTGAGTGTGCAGCTCAGTCTTATTCTCTGGAGCTGTCCCCCCATTCCTTCCAGGAGTCATTCCCTTCCTGTTTCTCCCTCCTTCCCCTCCCATTCTGATCCTCTTTTTACTCTGTCCCACCCCTCCCTTGAAACTTCCCACCATTGTTGCTGATATCACCTCCGCAGCTCATTCCACCTGGATACCACTCTTTCTGTGAAAGAGTGCCTTCTCAATTCCTTCTTAAATTTGCCCCCCCCACTAGCTTCAGATTATGCCCCCTTGTTGTCCCCTCTCCCTTTAAATTGAAGATGCCCTCTTTTGCAACCCTGTTAATACCTGTCAGGTACTTAAGGTTTCTATCATATCCTCCCTTTCCCTTCTATCCTCCAGGGAATACCTATTGAGCTCCTGTAGTCTCTCCTCATATGGCTTGTCCCCATTCCCTGGATCATCTGATGGATCATGGTACACAGCACAGAAGGTACCTAAACAAGTACATTTGACAGGTATGCTAATATTTTTAATAACTGTAGCTGAAACAGGCTGTTTGGAGATACATTTTTGTTGCACTGCTGCTTTAAAGTGTTTAGAAACAGGCCGTTGTTTACTGGGTTTCAGAACTGTACATATTAAAATAACCTGTAACTGACTCTCAGACAGATCACATGGGAGTTACCCTCCGATCCAAACACTACTGTTGTCAGGGGACATTGAATCTAACCCCAGCCCAACTGGCCAGATCTGCCTCTGACCCAGTAGGAGTTTCAATAAAAATGTGAAAAAAAATGGTGCACCTGTAGCATGCTATGCCACCAGATCATAATTGGTGTTAAAGTCGCTACCCCCTGCATTCTTGGCTCAAACAAGGTTGAGGGGCCTGGGTTCATTAAACTCCTGATTGGAGGGATTTATAGCCAAGGTTAGAAATAAATAGAACGGTGCCTCCACCCAGAGGAAGGTTTAATGCAGCACTGCAATGAAAAATGTGTTTCCAAAAAGCTAGTTTCAGCTACAATTACAAAAAATATTAGCATACCTATCAAATCTACTTTTCTAGGTACCTCCTATGCTGCACACCATGAGTTTTTTTAATTTCTCAACTCTAACCCTTGCCAAGTCTACATTGCTATTCCTAAGCCAAATGTGTCAGCCATCTTTTTTTCTTGAGAAAAAAATTAAATTGCAAAATACTCAAATGTTGGTGTAACTAGAAACATTTTACCACCAAATAAAACTCTAAGATGCCTGGAATCTGTTATAGTCAAAAAAGGTAGGGTCAACATTTTGCCCAGTTTTGTTGCATTAATACTTTAAGTGAGCCTGGTGTAAGTATAGTATCCCCCCGCCCCCCGCCGCCAGGATTCAGTACCTCCCGATAGAGTCAACCCACCCTAGAACCAGTTCAATGCAGTCACATTCACCACAAAACAAATAGCACTCAGACATTTCAAAGTAACTGTGTCTTATTTTAGGGGCAGGGTTCAGGCCCTAAATAGAAGGGGGGGGCGGGGTAGCAGGATGAGGTAACTTACATAGTCTGTTCCCAGCGAGATATTGCATCATAGCTAGGTTATCCTGAGTAAATACATACCAAAATAGGTAAAAGCAGGACCCTACTGAAAACAAGATATTGTAGCTCAGCTGGGCCATCCTGGATAAATACATTGCTATAGTGGTTTAAAGCAGGACCCCAATGAAAATGAGATATACCATTAAAACAAACGATCTCTATGACCTTTGCTACCAGAGGTTGGCCAGACTATATCCCCTTTCTTTCTTCCTTCAACAGGGATGAGGTAGCACAAAAAAACATGATCTGTTTTTACGAAAAAATTTGTGAACTGTTACACAGAAATGTCACATGTGATGTGATGTATCTTGATTGTAGTGAAGCGTTTCATTTATTGCTACACTGGGATCTAGTAGAAAAAATCAAAATGTATAACATAAACAATTCCATATTAAACTGGATTTGTGAGTGGCTGGAAGGGAGATCTCAGAGACTGATAATTAATGGACATTTGTCTGGGATAGGAAGGGATACCAGTGGAGTTCCACAGGGCTCTGTTTTGGGTCCCTCACTATTTCAAGTTTTTATCTCTGACATGACTAAAGACATACTAAGCTGAACGGTCAAATATACGGATGATGGGCAGGTCCGGTGGTGCTTAGGGCTGAGGCACTGGATGCCTTAGCTCATGCCACACTGGTGACCCGGGTTCAAGAACAAGCCAGGGTCATCAGAAGCCAGCAAGGGGGGGAGGGAGTGGGATTGAGCAGCAGCAAGGCAAACTCTCCTCTCCTTTCCCTGGGAGGGATCCTGTCACCACCCCCCATAGTTCCACTGCCCCCAGGTGGAAGCCTGAGCATAGCGTAGGCAGGTGGACAGCATGGAGAGGGTGGGTACCGCAGAACTGCAGCATGCGCGTGCCTCCTGCATGGCCATGATATGCAAGCAAGCAAGCAAACTTTATTTATATAGCACCTTTCATAACCAAGGCGCTGTACATAATGTAAAATGACAGCATAAACCATAATATAGTACATTTTAAAAACAATCATTTCATTTAACAATTAGTGAGGGTATGCCAACGAAAATAAATAAGTTTTCAGCAGAGATTTAAAACTGCTGATGGTCAGGCATTCTGTTAACCAACAAGGTAGAGAATTCCACAAGGTTGGTGCTGCAAATGAAAATGCACAGGCTCTCTAGCAATCCCTCGTCGACAGATCGGAGAGGGTGATTGGGGGAGTAGGGAGTCAGGAGATCTTTCAGGTAGTCAGGTCCCTGTTCATGTAGGGCTTTAAAGGTAAGCAACCCTACCTTATAGGTGATCCACCACTGAACTGGCAGCCAATGCAGTTCGTGCAGCACAGGCATAATATGACTGGTCCTAGAGGTACCAGTCAGCAGAATGGCCGCAGCTGCAGGTGGCGGATATCAACCCCAGGCAGCCCTAGGTAGAGGGCATTGTAGTAGTCAAGCCGGTGTTAATGAAGTCATGGACCAATGTTGGAAGGTCACCTGGTGGAATCAAGTGTTTCACCCAGGCAATATTCCTCAAATGATAAAATGAGGATTTGACCACGGCTGACACCTGGGACTACAGGGTCAAGTCATCATCAAAAATAATGCCCAGGTTACACACCCAATCTGAGGTAATGAGCTGGACACCAACGAGCCACAGGCCCGACATGAGCCCAGCTCCAAGACCCACCCCCAGGCGACCTGGATCCACAACCAGCACCTCAGTCTTATCCGGATTTAATCTCAACCAACTCAAGCTCATCCAGATCTCAGAGAGGCAGCTATTTAGCACAGAGATCGCATCAACCTGTCTGGGCACAAAGGACATATACAGCTGAGTATCATCTGCATAACAGTGAAAACTCAAGCCGTATTGCATGATGATACCTCCTAATCACAGCATGTACACTGCAAACAACATGGGTGCCAATATGGAACCCTGCGGCACCCCGCAGGACAGGGGGAGGGAGTCAGAGGAATAAATTCCGGTGACCATCCTCTGGGACCTAGCTACCTACGAGGAAAGATCGAAACCATTCGAGGACTGTATCCAACAGTCCACAAAGGAACTGCAGGGTTTCCAAGAGCACCTCATGGTCCACAATGTCAAAAGCTGCTGAGAGATCGAGAAGGACCAAGATGGCACGAGCCTTTCGATCTGGCCATTAGGAGGTCATTTAATACCCAAACAAGGACAGTCTCTGTGCTATGCCGCTTCTTGAAACCAGACTGGAGAGCTTCATAGACATTGTGAGTTACCAAGTAATCATCCAGTTGCAGCGCAACCACCTTCTCAATAATATTCCCCACAAAGAGCAGGTTAGAGACAGGTCAGTAGTTAGCTGGATCGACGAGGTCCAAGGAGGATTTGTTAAGGAGTGGTTGAATGACCGCCTCCTTTAGGGGGTCTGGAAAGATTTCCCTCTCCAAGGATCTCCATACAGTTTCAGCTAGGATCGGGTAGATGATATCTACACAACCCACTAAGAGGGGGGTAGGGCCTGGATCCAAACTACAACAGGTTGGGTGCAAAGTCTGGATAATCTTCACAATGTCCATGAATTCCAGTCAGCTGAAATCCGTCCAGACAGACCGGATGCTCACTACTTCCCATCAACCTCCGCAACCCCTTATAGAGGAGCCGGGCTGATTCCAGACCTGATGCTGGCAACCTTATCTGTGAAAAACTGAGGCAGCTCATCACACTCAATTTGTGAAAAAACTCTTCCAGACTGGAGACAGATTGGATTGCACAATATAGGATGGGGTAAACAGGGATACGGAAAAAACGGGGAGAAAATGGAAAATGGAAAAAAAATATGTGGCTGATGTAAAACTAGAGGTCCCCTGTGAAACTTCATTACAAGTTCAAGACCTGCAAGGTGACTGTAACTGGATCTCTGAATGGGTCAATAAGTGGGGAATGAAGCTGAATATGGAAGAGTGATCCTTGGCAAAATAAATCGAAAGAATTCCTATATGTTAAGTGGAAAAGTCTTTTGTACCACAGATAATGAACAAGACCTATGAGCTACTGTCTCACATGATCTTGGCAGCACTAGGCAAGTAAACAAAGCTATCAATAAAACCAAAAATGTTATATAGGCCATAAAAAGAAATATTACTTCCAATGATGCAAAAGTGCTAATGCCCCTGTTTAGGGTTTATGATAGACCACATTTAGAATATGCATCCCAACCTTGGTGTCCCTTTAAAAAAGGAGAGTGTAGAAATCCTGAAAAAATACAAAGGTTTACTAAAAAACATATTTGGTCTAAAAAACAGAACATATGAAGACCATCTAGAAATTTTAAATCTTATGTCATTACAGACCAGAAGATTAAGAGGAGACTTATTGTTGATGTATGATATTATGAATGACTCCTAACTCATGTATGAGATATGGTATAGACTATAGAAATATAGACAGAGAAACCAGTGGTCACCCATTACAGATTGTTGGGAAACCCTTAAAAACAGTAAAATGAAAACATTTCTTTACTCTGAGAATTGCAAATCCATGGAACCAGTTACCTACTACTATAATTATCAGTAAAACAAAAAAGGATTTCAAAAACAAGTTAGATTAGATAGTACAAGTTTTTCCTTAGAAAAATATATATCTGAGGATCAGTTACAGGATTTTTAATACTGTAAATAAATAAAAAGAGAACTAAGAGAGCTTCAGTAGCAGATAAGTAGTGGAATTGCAGTATAATGTGGGGAGTGGTGCACTGTAGTGGCTGTGGGGCAGCCATATTCAGGCAGACCTTCTGGACGCTGAGGTGCTGCCCTATCTGCATGCGTCTCTCAGGACTGAGGGATGAGGTAGCCAGACTCAGAGCGGAAGTAAACTGGGTCAGGAGTACCATCACCCTGTCCAGGAACCACCCAGTCCAATGAGCTGCCTCAAAGGATGCCGAGAACGAGGAGCACTTGGATGACAGTGGGCTCTGGGAGGGTTAGAGCAGTCAGGCAGAGGCGCATCCCAGATCCTATTCCTCTCAAGAACTCATATGCCACACTGGCAAATGAGGACAACCAAATAGAGGTTCCCAGGGAAGTGGAAGGAAAGGATGTGGAGGTTAGGCAAGGAGGTGACCTCAGTGGTGAAAGCAGTGGACCCCAGAGGAGGAGGAGCGAATCCTGGTGGGGACTCCATCATAAGAGGATCCAGCTAGGAACACAGGAGGGGAGGACAGGAGGTGAGGTGCCTACCAGGTGCCACGGCATGGAGGGATGGAAGGAAGATACTGGGATCACTGGGAAGGCAAGACAGGAGGGTGAGCTGGATGTCATTAGCCACCTAGGTACTAATGACTTGGCAAATGGGGAGCCAAGGAAGTTCAGGAAGAGTTTAGGAAACTGGGAGGGTCTCAAGCAAGTAGCTACTTCTGTCACTTTCTCAAGTACTACCTGTGAGAGCAAGGAGAGCATAGGAGTGCATGCACCAGGAACTTTAACTCATGGTTGAAGAACTGGTGCTGTGAGGAAGGGTTTGGATTCATTGGTGACTGGGGACCCATCTGGAGGATGGAGGTTTGTTCCAGCCTGACGGCCTGCATCCATCCTGGAGGGAATCCAAGCACTCAATGACAAGTTTAAATGCTACATTGATGTTACTTCAACCAGCAAAGGGGGTGGCAGGCCAGCAAGGATGGTACCCACTTGTCACCCCCACAGCTAGTAATGGAACCAGTGAACCAGAGGAGTGGCTATCTCTGCAAAGCAGTGTGCAAAAGTTGGAGATTAGTGTCCAAAAGGTGGATAAGCAGAAAAGGGCAAAATCAGCAGAAGGGCAGACAGCAGGAGAACCAGGGATAATGACAACCAAGGAAGGGCTGGAGTAGAACAGTGAAGCAGTCTAGGGAGGTCAAATCATGGAAAGCCATGTGTGCAAATGCCAGGAGCCTTAACAACAAGATGGAAGATCTGGAGGCTGTCATGGTACAGTCAGACCTGGACATTGTGGCCATCACTGAAACCTGGTGTAATGATAACCATGACTGGGAGATGGCCATACCTGGCTACAACATATTCAGAAGAGACAGAGCAGGCAGGAAGGGAGGAGGAGTGGCACTGTATGTGAAAAATGACATAAGGGCCACACAGATCCAGGAGGAACAAAATGGGGGAGAGATACTGTGGGTTAAGCTGGAAAGGAAAATGGGCCAGCCATCCGCACAGGTGTGCTCTATAGACCACCAGCCCAGGAGGAAGAAACAGATAGGAGTTGATGCTAGCCATCCAAAGGATGGCTGACAAGGGTGAGGTAGTACTGGTTGGAGACTTCAATATACCAGATGGGACTGGAGCATCCCAGCAGCAGCATCAACTAGGAGCAGATTTATCCTGACTCCCTTCAGGGTGCCTTCCTCAAGCAACTGGTCATGGAACCAACTCGGCAGAAGGCAATACTGGACCTTGTGCTCACAAACAGGGACAGTGTGATGGGGTAACAGTGGGGGAGCACCTGGTGAACAGTGACCACCAGTCATTGTGGTTTGAAATCACAGAAAGAGCAGAACCAAACCACACAAAAACACGTATTCTGGATTTTAGGGGGGCAGACTTTGGGAAAATGGGGAGATGCTTGAAAGAGGCATTAGGGAATGGGACAGGAATCAGGGATTGAGGAACAGTGGGCAGTATTTAAAATGGGGATTATAAGAACAACAGAATTATGCATTAAGCAGGTTAGCAAGAGGAAAAGAAAGAGGAGACCATCATGGCTTTCCAAAGAGGTAGCAAAGAAAGTGAAAGCCAAAAAGACTGCATTCAGGCAATACAAAAAGACACAGGCAGAAGGGGATAGGGAGAAGTACCAGGAGAAACAAAGGGAGGCAGGGAAGTCAGTAAGGGAAGCCAAAGCTCAGACAGAAGAACACATTGCAAAATCAGTGGTTAAAGGGGACAAAACCTTTTACAGGTACATAAGTGAAAAAAGAAGGTCAAAGGGAGGGATAGTTAGACTGAAGGGGGAGGATGGGAGCAGCGTGGAGGATGACAACAGTAAAGCTGACATATTGAACAGGTATTTCTGCTCAGTCTTTACTAAGGAAGAGGGGGGTAATGGGTCTGAAGGGAGTACAAGGGGTGAGAATGGTGCAGAAATGGACACAAGTCCCTTTACACGAGAAAGGGTCCTGAAGGAACTGGAAGTAATAAGAGTTGACAAAGCAATGGGGCCAGATAGGTGCACCCAGGGTCCTTAAAGACTAAGAGAGGTGGTGGCTGAACCTCTGGCTATCCTGTTCAGCCAATCACTGAAACAGGGAGGTACCAAAGACTGGAGGACAGCAGATGTAGTCCCCTTATACAAAAGTGGGAACAAAGAGGAAGCAGGGAACTACAGACCAGTCAGCCTCACCTCGGTAGTGGGAAAGATCATGGAAGCACTACTGAAGAGAGATTGGTGGAACATCTGGTTGTCAATGGACTACAGGACCCAAGGCAGCATGGTTTCACCAGGGGAGGTCATGTCAGACCAACTCATTGAATTTTTGACTGGGTGACTAGGGAGGTGGATCAGGGAGGCAGTGGACATGGCCTATCTGGACTTCAGCAAGGCCTTTGACACTGTGCCACATAGAAGACTATTACACAAACTGGGGAATATGGGTGTGGGCAGGACAGTAGTGTGGTGGGTAGGTAACTGGCTGGGTGGCAGGACACAGAGGGTGGTAGTAAATGGCTGTCACTCCACAGAGGGAAGAGTGACCAGTGGGGTACCACAGGGATCAGTGCTGGGACCGGTCCTATTCAACATCTTCATCAGTGACATTGCACAGGATATAGAAGGCAGAATTTCACTGTTCACTGATGACACAAAGCTCTGTAACAGAGTAGACACACCAGAGGGTGTAGAAGAATGAGAAGGACCTGCAGAAACTTGAAGAATGGTCAAGGGTTTGGCAGTTGAAATTCAATGCAAAGAAGTAAGATAATGCATATGGGGCACAAAACCCTGGCACAATATATCAGTTGGGGGTGAGGCTATAGCATGCACCAAGCAGGAAAGGGATCTTGGGGTTGTCATCTCTGATGACCTCAAGGAGGGAAACAGTGTGACAAGACATCAGGTAAAGCAAATAGGATGCTGGGATGTATAGGCAGGGGCATCACCAGCAGGAAAAGGAGGTCATAATTCACTATACAAGACACTAGTGAGGCCCCACCTGGAGTACAGTGTACAGTTCTGGAGACCATACCTACGTAAGGACATAGACAGGGTAGAGAAGGTTCAGAGGAGGGCAACAAAGATGGTGCATGGGTTGCATCACAAATCCTATGAAGACAGGTTGAAGGAACTGAACATGTACTCCTGGAGGAGAGGAGGAGGGGATATGATAGAGACATACAAGTATCTTACAGGGAGGAACAGGGTGCAGGAAAACACTATTTTAAGCGAAAAAGATGTTTCAGGACTAGAGGCATGGGATGAAGTTGGAGGAGGACGATTCAGAGGAAACATGAGAAAGAATTTCTTCACAGAACGGGTGGTGGACAAGTGGAACACCCTGGCAGAGGAAGTGGTGGGGGCTGAAACAATCACGGGATTTAAGAATGCATGGGATAGACATAAAGGAATTCTAGAGGTCAGGGGTAAGGGGAAATAGACTTCTAGGAAAACAAACTGAACTTACAAGCTCAAATGGGCAGACTAGGTGGGCCATAGGCCCTTATCTGCCGACACTGTCTATGTATCTATGTATGTAGATAAATATATTTTAACAGGAGGAAAACTTAGTTATTACCCTCACTGAAGGTGAGGAGCATTTATGGGCAACTTGCCTTCTGGCTCCTCAACCTTCCTTAGTATGTTCCTTAGTATGTTTCACACCTTGGATGGTGTGTTGATTGAGGATGTCTCCTCCTTCAGACATCTTGGGGTTCAATTGGATCATCAAGTGGACATCATTTACCAGAAGCTCTACGCCAAACTTGAAGCTTTTTACAGGAAAAAAAGCCTGCATTTGCTTCCTAGTAAGAAAACTCCTTTTAAAAATGGTCCTCCCAATTTTAGACTATAGTGACATTGTCTGTAGTGCTGATCCTAAGTCCAATCTGGCCAGTCTGGGCACCCATCTTCTACTTTTTCTGTTGCTTGGCATTAGACTGTCCCCCTCGCAGCCATCACTGTTCCTGCTTGTGGCAAGGATGAATAAGGCCCTGCCCCATTTATTATGCAGAAAGAGTTAAATGCAAGGGTCTGTTCTATCCTCTCCTTTTCTGTCTCTTGTCTGTCTGGTTGCGCAACCATATTTTCTTGTGATACCTAGGAAATGATCACTCTGACGGTTTCGCAATTCTCCGCCTCTCGCTATCTCTCTGCCTCCCCTTGCTGTTCTGTCTTTTCTCCCCCTTGCATATCTGCGGGTATAAAAATATATGTGAATCTTTATGTGGAAATGTCACTGATACTAGGATCCGTTTGTTTAAAACTGTATATAGTTATACTGTTGAAATGATTGCAAAAACTGGAATTCAGGGGGTTAACCTAAGATGCTGGTTTGAAAAATATTTCCAGAGCTGTTAACAAGAGGTCACTTCTGGGTCACAATGTTCTTTCTGCTGCACCTGCTGAAACTTACAAGAACACTGTGTGAGAAGCCGAATGTTCTTTTAACAAGCTTCCTGCAAAGACTTGCTATAAAAATATCTGCAATGTTTTGCAAGAGGGAGAAACAGAGACTAGAAATTGAGAAGAAAAACTTAGAAGGACTCTGCTTTCTATGTTTGTACTGCCATTTTAAATAGTTATACTGAACAATTTTTATTTTTTATTTTGCTGTTATTAATAATAAAACACTATTTGCTAATTTTACAACTGCTCCTGGTTTTCCTGTGCTTCCTGACCTGTGTCTCAATGACAGATGGTGTTAACCTAAGTGGGATTTATGCCATGCATACTCTAAGCCAGGAGTTGTGTGCATGGATACTAGACCTAGTACCAGGGAAGCATAGCAGAAAGATATGGATTCTGCAGCAGCAAGTCCAGGATTGATTACCAGAAGAATGGCAGCCAAACTAGAAGCAGAAACAAAAGTCCAAACTGAGACTGTTCAGCCAGCACCAGAGATGGAAAAAGAACAGGCAGTGACAGAACCTGAAACCCTGACTGCCTTTTTCAAATGGTGGGCTATACAACAAACAGAGACAGAGAAACAGAGAAGAGAGGCAATGCAACAAAGAGAAAAAGAGATTCAACATTCAGAGGCACAGAGAAAAGAAGAAATGCAACAACTCAAGAAGCAAAGAAGAGAAGAAATACAGCAAGGAGCAGCAAAGAAGAGAAGAGATGCAGCGATGGATGGATGCCTTGCAAGTTATCAAAGCTGGAGGTTCTGGCACTGGTGCAGCAGAGCAACAAGACACAAACAACTTAAAATAAATTAAACTTACAAAGTTGTGTCCCTCAGATGATATCAAAGCATACCTGACAACTTGTGAAAGGGTTGCCGCAGCCTGCCAGTGGCCAAAGCAGCAATGGGCAATCAGACTGGTACCTTACCTGACAGGGAAAGTCCAACTTGCCTACAGCAATATGGACACTGCACAGTCAGAAAACTATGACCTGGTGAAAAGCAAAATCCTGAAAGGTATGACATCTCAGGAGAGACCTACAGGCACAGATTTTGGTCTCTGAAGTACAACTCAGTCGACAATCCTTGAGAAGCCTTCACCTGACTCAAAGAACTCCTTATGAAATGGCTTCAGCTAGAGGACAAAACACTCCCACAGATCATTGACACATTTGCAATGGAGCAATTCATCAACATCCTACCCACAAATGTACAGCTCTGGGTAAAAGAACACTGACCTGAAAGTGGGAAAAAGGCTGTTTCTTTGGCCAAAGACTACCAAATGGCCAAACAGATGCCACAGCAGCGAGGTAACAGCCAAGCACCGGTAAGACACTCTTTTTCCCATTTAAACTCCAAGTCTGATAAGTACTCTGGTGGGGGTTACAAATCTGCACCCAAAGACTTTATTTGCTATAACTTTAATAAGCCGGGTCATATTACAAGAAATTGCCATAGTGAGAAGAGTGACACTGGAGCAGATTTGTTCTTAGCAAATTGGGGCAAGTACTTAGATATGAAGGGGGAAGATAAGACTGTGAAGGGACTTATATATTCGGGAAGCAGACAGACCCTAGTGCATACTGAAGTGCTGGGAAAATAGTGTCCAAAAGGACCAGGTACTGGTGTCATCTGCATCCATGGGGACACTCAATACTATCCCACCACCCAAGTGACTCTGAATATTAAGGGTGTGTCGCACCAAATAAAAGTGCAGGTAGTACCTAAGTTACCTGTACTTGTGATTATTGGAAATGACTCTCCAGGGTTTACTGAGTTAGTCAAAGAGGGAGTAAATCCTGATGTTTCAGCAGCTGTGGTGACAAGAGCCCAGGCAAAGAAAATCTCAGATGGTGGAGACTCTTTTCCTTTCATTGATTTTGATTTGGGCATGTTTGAGCACAGCTCCAAGATCTGGAAGTCCAGAAAAGAAAAATGATGCTTGAAGAAATAGTGTTAACAAAAGACTGATGGACATAAGGAGTTAACATATGAAAATGCTGAAACTAAACTGATCACTGATTTTGATTTTCTTTCAGAACAAGCTAACAATGTTTCTCTCCAGGGTTATTTTAAGCAGTTGGGGGAGAAACCAAAACAGGGTAAACCTATGTTTCAAAAAATTTAATGGGCTACTGTACAGAGTTTGGGTTAAACCTCAGACTCGGGACCAGATAGAACAATTGGTTATACCACAGAAGTATAGATCTGAGTTGTTACAGATAGCACATGCTAGTCCTATGGCTGGTCACTTGGGGAGGGATTGCACCCTTGCCAGATTGCTGTATGAATTTTACTGGCCTGGAACTCACGAAGATGTTGCTACCTATTGCAGTTCCTGTACTGTCAGAAAGTAGCCCCAGTGACTAAAAAAGACAAGGTACCCCGGCGCCCCTACCCTTGATAGATATGCCTTTTGAGAGAATTGCAATGAATGTGGTTGGCCCCTTAGACAAATGTAAAAAAGGTAAGTGATTCATTTTGGTAGTATGTGACTATGCTGCTCGATACCCAGAGGCAATTCCTATGCATACTGTCACAGCCCCAAAAATGGCAACAGAGCTTGCCAAATTTTTCAGCAGAGTAGGCATACCTAAAGAGATTATTACTGATCAGGGTAGTCATTTTAGTGCTGTATTACTGAAGGAGCTGTACCAACTACTAGGTATCTCTGCCATAAGAACCTCCCCCTATCACTGTCAGACAGACGGTCTTGTTGAGCATTTCAATCGAACTCTAAAATGCACGTTAAAAAGGTTTGTAAAAGGGGAAGGGAAAGACTGGGACCAATACTTACCTTACCTGCTTTTTGCTTACAGAAAAGTCCCACAGGCATCAACAGGTTTTTCACCATTTGAAATGCTGTATGGTAGACAACCTAGAGGGCCACTAGATGTAATAAAAGAAACATGGGAAGATAACCCCCATCAGAAACAATCTATTACATCTTATATGTGTGCCCTGAGAAAGAAGCTGGCAAAATATGTTGAACTCGCCCATAGTAATCAGGAAGAGGACCAAAACCAGCAGAAGATGTATTATGACCATGGGGTAAAACAAAAAGTTTTTGAGCCAGGTGAAAAGGTCTTGGTACTGTTACCCACTAAAGAAAATAAACTTTTAATGAAGCGGCAAGGGCCTTACAAAGTGCTTAGACATACTGGCACAGTTAACTATGAGACTGAGACCCCGATAGGAAAAATCCTATTAAGATATACCATACTAACCTCCTCAAGAAATGGGTTGAAAAAATACCAAAAGCTGTTTTGCTGGTTTTACCAGAAACTGATAAAGAAGATATTGATATAGCTTACGACAGACTGGAATAAATTGTAACTGCTGATGCTGTAAAGGTGAATGTTTCCTTTACCTCCGAATAAACCGCAAAAATTTGTAACCTGCTAAAGACATTTAACAGTATTTTTTTTTTTAAATTTCGATTTAACTCCCCTATGTCCTGCAGATCCCGACCCTTTGGGACCATCAAGGAGTCATCCTCCTGCCTCTCTCGCCCTACCTGATACTTATCTCCCTTTCCCCATGGAGCTGTGGCCTTCCCCCCGAGCAGGGCTGAGGTGGGGCGGCAAGCACCCTGATACTGTAAGTGGCGTCAGACTGGAGGTAGTCAGACAGGCAAGGCATATAGGAGGCATGCTCCAGGTGCTCCTTTTTCCAGGCATCCGCAGGTGTTTTTGCATTATCTTGTAGAGCAGTGGCACGCACCCCACGCCAAGGCATCTCTTGCGGTGTCGCCAATCCCCATCCCCCGATGTCAACTACGTGCTTGCCATGCCCCCAGTCAAGCACTGAATGTGGAACCCCTCCCTCCCAGGAGAGGAGAGCTGTCCTCCGGATGCTCAATCCTCTCTCTCCCCTGCCAACCCCTGACAGCCTGGGCTTGCTTCCGAACCTGGGTTGCCAATGTGGTGCAAGGTGTGGCATCCAGTGTCTCAACCCTCAGCACCACTGGGCTGGCTAACAGTACTTTTACCACAGTACCAGGCTGAGCAAAAGGGGTCAAGCACATAATAGTGACAAGGAAGGCTCACCCTATTAGACAAAGGACATACAGATTACCAGAGTGGTTAAGAGCTGACGTAGTTAAGGAAATACAAAAAATGAAAGAATTGGGTATCATAGAAGAGTCGAAGTGTTTGGTCATCACCAATGGTGACTGTAAACAACAAAGAAGGGGGTGTAAGAATCTGCTTTGATTTTAGGAAACTTAATCAAGTGTCAGAATTTGACAGTTATCCTATGCCCAGAATAAATGATTTGGTGGACAGACTGAGGAGTGCCAAGTATATCAGTACCCTTGATCTCACCAAGGGTTACTGGCAAACCCCCCTAGCTAAAGAATCCAGAGATGCATTTGCCACTCCTGTAGGATTCTATCAGTTCACCACCATGCCATTTGGTTTACATGGCACACCCGCTACATTCCAGTGGTACATGGATGTAATGTTATCCCCTCACATTGGTTATTGTGCTGCGTACCTGGACGATGTTGTGGTATACAGTCCAGATTGGAAAAGCCACCTGGAACACCTACAAGCAGGTATCCAATCGATCAAAAAGGCAGGTGTGACAATTAATCCTACCAAGAGTGCATTGGGCATGCAGGAAACCAGATATTTGGGCTATGTTTTGGAAAATGGAGAAGTCAAGCCAGAGGCTTCTAAGCTAGAAGCTGTAGTTAACAGCCCTGTCCCCCAAACCAAGAAACATGTCAGGTCATTTTTAGGGCTGACTGGTTATTATCAGAGATTTGTTCCCAGCTTTGCTGAGTTTGCAACTCCCCTCACTGAACTCACAAAGAAATGGTTCCTGATTAACGTGAAATTGACCCCAGAGTGTGACGAGGCTTTTTGGGCAATTAAGTCTGCATTATGTTCAGCCCCTGTTTTAAGAAGCCCAGACTTTGAGAAACAATTTCTATTACAGACTGATGCATCAGAGGTAGACCTAGGTGCGGTCTTGAGTCAAAATATAGATGGGAAGAATATCCTATTCTATACATAAGTAGGAAATTGCACAACAGAGTGAAAAAGTACTCCACCATTGAAAAGGAATGCCTTATGGCAAAGTGGGCCATGGAGTCCCTTAAATTTTACTTACTAGGAGCTGACTTTGTACGTGTAACAGATCACAATCCTCTCTGTTGGCTTAACCAAATGAAGGATACAAATTCTAGAAGCAAACAGTGGTACCTGGCACTACAGCCATTTAAATTTAAAGTGATGCACAAATCTGGGAAAGAGAATGTCAATGCTGATTTTCCGTCAAGATATGGATCAGGAATTGAGAATTCCACCAGTTGAAAAACACTAAATATGTGAGTTTCAACTTCTCTGTTTGCTGTGCTGCATATGCACTGAACTGTAAAGATTATAAGCTACTGTAATGTTAAAGGAGAATTTAAAGAAAGTTTTGGAAACCTATTTTTTTAAAACAGGTTCCCTCTGGGGGGTATGTGACAGGGTTGAATAAGGCCTTGCCCCACTTGTTATATAGAAATAGTTAAACGCAAGGGTCTGTTGTATCCTCTCCTTTTCTGTCTCTTGTCTGTCTGATTGCGCAACCATATTTTCTTGTGTGACCTAGGAACTGATCACTCGGATGGTTTCGCAATTCTCCATCCCTCACTATCTCTCTGCCTTCCCTTGCTGTTCTATCTTTTCTCCCCCTTGCATATCTGTGGGTATAAAATATATGTGAATCTTTATGTGGAAATGTCACTGATACTGGGATCCCTTTGTTTAAAACTATATATAGTTATACTGTTGCAAAAACTGGAAGTCAATGGGTTAACCTGAGATGCTAGTTTGAAAAATATTTCCAGAGCTGTCAACAAGAGGTCAGTTCTCGGTCACAATGTTCTTTTTGATGCACCTGCTAAAACTGACAAGAACACTGTGTGAAAAGCAGAATGTTCTCTTAGCAAGCTCCCTGCAAAGACTTGTTATAAAAAGAGCTGCAATGTTTTGCAAGAGGGAGAGACAGAGACTGAGAGAATGAGATTGGAAATTGAGAAGAAAAACTCAGAAGAAGGACTCTGCTTTCTGTGTTTATACTGCCATTGTAAATAGTTATAATGAACTATTTTTTTTATTTTGCTGTTATTAATAATAAAACTCAATTTGTGAATTTTACAACTGCTCCTGGTTTTCCTATGCTTCCTGACCTGTGCCTCGATGACACCACTATTCCTATCTCTCTTTCTCATGAAGCCAGGCATCTCTCTCATTGTGCTTCCTTTATTTCCAAATTCTGGCTTGGCTCCCTTCCCCCATCATAGCTCACTCCTTTCATTCCTCTCTGCCCCCACTTACTCCCTTCATAACTTAAACCCTTTTTTATTTCCAAATTCTGTCTTGGCTTCTTCCCCCTTACCTTTCCCTCCTTTCATCCCCATCTGCTCCCAACTACTCCCTTCATACTTTGACCCTAGATCTTTCACCCTTCCTTACATGAAAAGGAGCAGTGTCAGTGGTTCAGCAGGTTACACACTCACCTCTGAGGCCAGAAGATCTGAGGTCAGAAGATCTACATCTGTGAAGGTCTCCTGGACTGGATTTCTGCAAAACATCACCACATGGTGTTTGTATTTTCAGTTTAAAATCAACTTTTTGGAAGCTATCCCAAGCAAAACAGAAGTCAAGCAACTAAGTCTGACAAATTCAGTGACTCTGGGTTCTGCTTGAATCCACATTTTCGTCTGGCTTGCTCCTAAGTGATCTGTTTGTGGTCTTTTAAACAACCACTTTAAATAACAAAGGAAGCATAAGGACAAAAGAATTTCACATCCTGTACTTGAGTAAGTGTGCCCCAGGCTATCATGGTAATGGGACAGGGGAGTGCATGCCTGAAAGCTCTTGCACAGCCAAAGCCTCTTTTCAAATTCCTGCCTAGCTGTGACCCTGGGTGACCTCTGTCATGAATTGTACAAATAGCCCAGGTGGCACAGAAAGAAATCAGACTGTACATTTCTGTGTTTGTTAGCTGTGTCAGCAGCGGGGGAGCGGGTCGCAGTCGGTGACCAGAGAAAGGACCTAACCCTAACCCAGGGCCACCCACACGCAATCTACGACAGGGAAGTATGCATCCTATTGCTGAAACTGCCTCCATGCAGCCCTTGTTAAAAGGAGAGCTGAGATTATTATCACTCAATATAAACAGCCTCCTACCTAAGTTACCCCAGATCCAAGCATGGGTGGAACAGCTGAAGCAGGACATCATTGCCTTTATGGAGACCTGGCTATCACCCAAAATCACAGACGCATCCTTAACACTGGAAGGTTTCAACTCTTTCCATCAACACAGGCTCACCAAACGGGGTGGCGGCTGCCTAGTCTATGTCCGAAACTACATTAAAGTGCAGATGATGGACTGCAGCCTACACACTAGTGAGGCTCAAATCCTCCACCTCAAACTTACCATTGGGCAACAAAACAAAGTACTGCTGCTAACAACAGTCTATATACCCCCAGGGAAGCAGGCTACAGGACTCAAGCTCTTCGAGGAGAATCTGCAGCATTTGGGAAAAGAGTGGGAGCAGGTAACTGTGGGAGATTTCAACATTAACTGGCACTCTAACAAGGAAAATGAAGCCAGGGACCTAATAGCTGGCTTATATCTTACGCAGATGGTTACCCTTCCCACCAAGCATAACTACAATACACGCACTTGTACACTTATTGACTGGCTACTCTGCTGCAACCCGGATCACATATTAGATGTTAAGGTTCTGCTTGATAGCCTCAGCAACCACTCGCCAGTCATGTGCACCTGGGCAAACAAGTTCACAAAGCGCCTGCCGAAGGTCACTACCAGTCGGGTGCTGAGACCTGGACTACTAAATGATTTCAAACTCCACTTATCCCTGATCGACTGGTCACCACCTGACCATGCAACTGATGGCAACATCGCCTTTGAGTTCTTCCGAAATTCGTTTACTAGGGCGTGCGATATTTTTGCCCCCATAAAAACCAAAAAAGTCAAAGGAACCCACACCCCCTGGCTTAATACCTCACTTCTAGATCACATGCATAATAGAGACAACCTGTGGCACAAAGCTAAGGACTCAGGAAAGCCGCACGATGTATCCACATACAAAGCTGCAAGGAACTCCTGTACCAGGCTCATTCGCTCGGCGAAAGCTAGCTATTTCAAGGACCTCCTCAACAAAAACTGGGTGTCCTCTAAAGGGTTCTGGAACACACTAAAATCCCTTACTGGAAGGACCTCCAAGGCATCACCAGACCTATTAACCACTGGCTATGGGTCTCTCCAGGAACCACTACTGATTGCCAATGAGTTCAATACCACTTTCACTGCTCTATCAGGGGTGCTTCCCTGTGAGTTCCTAAACCCAATGGATAACCAACCTCACAGAAACACCATACCCTCTTCGGAGAGGGAAGGGCTGCCACTTTTCTATTTTGGGCAAGTCTCAATCTCTGAAACCATCAAGCAAGTAAAGAGGGTCCTCGGAAAGACCAGAAAGGGGAGTGATCTGATAGATATGAAGTTGGTTGCCATAACGCTTGATGTACTAGCAGACCCAATCTCCAAGGTTTTTAATGCCTCCCTAAAATCAGGTGTGTTCCCAGATGCCTGGAAATCCACCCTGGTTACACCAGTTTTCAAATCCGGGGATAAAACACTCACCGCTAATTATAGGCTAATATCCATCCTCCCACCCCTCTCCAAAGCTCTAGAGAGAGAATAGTCTCTGAACAACTTACCGACTTCCTGGACAGTCACCAACTACTCTGCAGCAATCAGCATGGTTTCCGCAAAAAATGCTCTACCATCACCGCACTGGTGGACTACACCACTCAGCTCTACAATGCCTTTGACCTAGGGATGGCAGTGGGGTCAGTCTTCATTGACCTTGCAAAACCGTTTGACTCAGTTAATCACCAGCTACTACTAAACATACTGCTCTCCATGGGACTGGCCCCTGATACAGTCACCTGGTTTCATAGCTATCTGATGCAAAGGACTCAACACATTAGAATCGGTGACTCACTCTCTGACCCTAAGGTAGTGGCCCGTGGAGTACCGCAAGGGTCTATACTCGGACCGCTCCTTTTCAGACTGTTCATTAACTGCCTCCCTGAAGCCTGCCTGGCTAAAATCATTTTATATGCAGATGATGCCGTTAAATCAGTCCCAGGTAGGGACCACTTGACCATCGAGGAAAGCCTATTCGATAGTTTCCACAAACTTGAAACCTGGTTCTGTCAACATAAACTGCTACTAAACCATAAAAAACCCAAAAGCATGCTGTTCTCGGTCCCACAGAACAAAAGGAATTTCGACCCCCTTCGAGTTCTGAACCAAAAGGGCGTCACACTTGAACAAGTCTCCTCGTTTAAATATCTGGGTGTTTACCTTGATGACACTCTCAATTTCTCCCGCCACGTTGATCAAGGTGTCAAAACCACCAACATGAAACTGGGCATCCTCTACAGAAACAAGCACTCAATGACACCTGCGAACCTCAAATTAGCCACAGGCAGCACAATATTATCATCTGTTGATTATGGCATACCAATATACATTACTGAATCAGACACTGCCCTAAACAGGATACAAAAACTCGTGACAAGGGCTTGTCATCTGGCACTTGGGGCAGATCGATGGACTCACACCTGTGCACTCTACTCTGAGACGGGCTGGCTCCCACTGTACCCAAGAGCCCAAAACTAAACATGCCTGATCATAAAAAAAGTGCAACTAGGCCTCATGCTGGAATCCATAAGCAGTCTGTCCAAGAAGGCTGTACACACTAAACAAACAAGGAAATGTGACAAAAGGAGGACTACACGTCCCTTTCAAGTGCACATCACTGGCCCAAAAATCCATTACTTTTAAGGGCCCCAAATGGTTTAATGAGCTGCCCGAAACACTGACAGGAAACACAGAGCTGAGTCTGTTCAAAAGGGGGCTACGGTCCCACCTTAAGAATGTTACCACCTGTTACTGTGCAAGAAAATAATTTGACTCATTCCTCCTGCCTTATCCCCTAGCTTCTTACCTCTTCCCTTCCCCACCTCCCCCCCTTTGGCTTACAACCCTCCTACACCACCTTTCCCCTTTACTCCTGTCCCACACCACCTCTAGCTACTTTGACAACTCCAGTCTGGCTGCTTACCTTTTCCTCCATCATCCCCAAAGCCTAACACACAACTATTATTGACATGTCTCACTATTCCCAGTGTATCCCTGCCCTGCAACAACTTGATGTAATGTAATTTACTCTACTTTTAAGATATACCTGAAACTAGCAAATCTTGTATCTCATGTGCCATTTTAATGATGTTCATGATGCCCACCATGTTTTTCTTTTTTCACTGTTATCTTAATTTGTACTTACTGTATTGTATTGCTCTGTTTTGTCCCTGACTTGGAACCTTTGAAAATGAGTCTTTGACTCAAACGTATTAATCCCAATCGAAATAAATAATATAAATAAAAAACATCAGAAGGCTGTGGGTTCTATCCCCATACCAGGCACTTGGGTTATATCCCAATACTGACACTATAGTGCCTCATGAGGGGGGTGCTGCACTTCTAAGGTACCATCTTTCAGATGAGATGTTAAACCAAGGTCCCATCTGCTTGTTCTGGTGGTAGTGCAGGTGGATGTTAAACAGCCAGTCAGTCTCACGCCCATAGTGGTGACATTTCTGGAGGACAATGACCTCCAGGATGGGAGGCAGCATGGGTTAGTTTTGGGGAGATCCTGCCAAACTAACCTTATACAGTATTATGACTGGGTGACAGGGGAGCTGGATGGGGGGCCATGCTGTGGATGTCCTATACTTAGACATCAGCAAGGCCTTTGATTCAGTACCCCATGGGCGACTAGGGAGGAAGCTGACTGGAGTGGGAGTAGGGGACAAAGATGGCCTGTTGGATTTCAAACTGGCTTCATGGTAGGCTACAACAGGTGGTGGTGGGGAGTCTCTGAGCTTAGACCAGTGACGAGCGGGGTGCTGCAGGGCTCAGTACTGGGCCCAGTGCTAGTTAAGCTATTCATCTTGGACACTGCACATGGGGTGGAGAGCAGGGTATGCCTGTTCGCAGATGACACCAAGATGGGTGCAGTAGTGGACGAGGAAGAGGGCTGGAAGCAACTACAGGAGAACTTAACCAAGTTGGAGGAGTGGTCGGTGAGGTGGCAGCTGAAGTTCAATGCAAAGAAGTGCAAGGTTATGCATTTTGGGGCAAAGAACCCAAGGAGGGAGTACTGGCTGGGGGGGGGGTAAAGCTTGGGATCACTGAGGAGGAAAAGGACCTGGGAGTAATGGTAACAAGGAGCATGAACAATACTGCCCAATGCAGGAAAGCGGTGGCAAGGGTGAACAAGATGCTGGGGTGCATAGTGCGGGGGTTCACATCCAGGCACAGGGAGGTGATCTGGCCCCTCCACAGGTCACTAATCAGGCTGTACTTGGAGTACTTTGTGCAGTTCTGGAGGCTATACCTGAGGCGGGAAGTCAAGCTGCTGGAGGGAGTTCAGCAGAGGGCAACGAGGATGATTCAGGGGATGGAGAGAAAGGACTACGAGAATAGGCTGGGAGAACTGAATATGTACACACTGGAGGAGAGGAGGGATGGGGGGACATGATCGAAACCTTCCAGTACCTGAAGGGAATCATCAAGGTGGAGAGGATGGGACATTTAAACTAAGGAATGGAAGAGATACTAGACGGCATGGGCTAAGAATAGAGGGGGGTAGATTCAGGAGGGAGATGAGGAGGCAGTACTTCACAGAGACAGTAGTGTCAAGGTGAAACGCTCTATCAGAAAGGGTGATATCAAGCAAAAATGTGGATGGCTTCAAGAAAGCATGGGACAGGGAGCAAGGGTGGGTGGGCAACCAAGAGAGAACAAGGAGGGTGGGGGGAGGGGCAGCTGCAACCCAGGGAGCTACAGTAGCTGCTCAATCGAGCAGACGTTGATAGACCAGGAGGTCTGTTTCTGCTGGCACATTCATATGTTCATATGTTTATATGATCCCATGGCACTTCTCAAAAAGAGTAGGGGAATTTTCCCAGTGTCCTAGACAAATTTCCCCATTCACTAAAAAATACCACCAACAGCTTAATCTGGTTCAACGTCAGTCGGCATCCATCTGTATCCCTCACCCCCAGGATGAGGCCGAAAATAGGCAGAACTGTCTAGTCCTCCTTTCCCAGTCAACAAAAACTAAATACACTTATTTATTTAAAATTTGTTGACCGGGAAAGGCACACTGAGCAGAAACTCGTTTCCAGGTGCGACCCGGGGACAGGGGATACAAATACAACAAAGGGACGACATCAAATTCGGATAGAGTATAATACAGAAGAAAAATAAAATATACTGTATAATACAGAATAAATTCATCAATACACATAATACAATGAGCAGATATATTTACATTATAGGAATACATTACAGAGAAATAAATAAATCTTTCACAGGCCAAGCTGCTGTGGTGTCTCCTTCTGTTTCCCTACGCTCCAGTCTTCCCTTCCTCCTGCTATCTGCTCTGTCTCCTCCCTCTTTTCCCTCAGATCCTTCCTTTGTGTCTTCTCTGCTTACTCCTGTAACTGCCTACCAACTCATCTGGTTTTTTGCATGTGGCCTGTGCTAAATCTGTTATTTAGTCCATATGTACGTTGGATCATAGCCAATGTTTGCTTATTCCGTGTTTATGTTTGACTCATCTTCCAACTGTGTATTGCTGTGTTATTTTATATTTGTTATCTTTTTATTGCTCGCTGGTGTCAAGTTTACTGTACCCCCGGATGCGTTTGGAATGAGTCGTTAATCAGCTCAAGATGTGTTTCCTGGTAAGACTTTGAATAAATTTCAGCTGGGCTATGTTGAATAAAGACTTGCTAAAATGAGTAAAAAGGGGACATTGTTTAACCAGAAAAGCACACTAAGCTGAAGCTTGTTTCCAGGTGTGACCTGGGAGCACAAGAAAGTTAAGTGACTTACTCCAGGTCACACAGTATGCAAGTGGGGGCTATGGGATTCAAAATCAGGTCTCCAGGTTTGCAGCTCAGAGCCCTAAACCTCTGCACTATACTGCCTCCTTGAAAAGCCATACAACAGTGAAAATGAGGCATAACACTTCTGCTGGGCTATCATTTCTCTGGGCCATTGTCAGTGACTCAGCAGGTTGCACACTCACCTTTGAGGCTGAAAGATCAGAAGGTTGTGGGTTCTAGCCCCACACCAGAAATGTGGGATAAATCCCAGTACTGACACTGTAGTGCATCATGGGGGAGGGGTGCCTCACTCCTCAAGTGTCCATCTTTCGGATAAGATGTTAAACCGAGGTCCTGTCTGCCTGTTATTTATTTATTTATTTGAAAAGTTTGACCGGGAATGACATACAGAGCTGCAATAGCTGATTTCCAGATGCATCCTGGGGGAAAGGAGAAAATGGGATACAATTAGAATATGAAGTCTGATAAACAAAGAGCTAAAATAAATGTGAAAATCGTACATAAGACAACAATTAAAACATGAAGGACAATAAACAAAATCAAATTGAAGCTAATAAACAATTATAATGACATACACTGAGAGTCAATAATGCTAAGGACAAAATATATTCACTGCATGATAAAGGATGGAAACTGTGATACTCAGGGGCAGATCCACACATCTGAGTAAACAACATCAAGCCCACTTAGCCAGTTCATGGAGAAGAGTCTGTCTAAGGAGGTGGAGGAATTGGAGGGGAGAGTGATATAGAATAAAAAAGGGGTAAGGAAAAAAATCCATAGGGAAGAGGGTAAGGGATTAGGGAGGGGAGAAGGTGAAGAATTGAGAGAAATGAGTCATAGGGAAAGACGTGTTCAAGAGTAGGCGCAGGAAGGGAAAATGTGGTTATGGAGCAGATAGGACAGCGAGTTAGAGGACGGGGCAGAGCGGATATTTAAAGGGAGAGAGTTCCAGATATTTGGGAAATGGTAGGAGAAGGCAGCCCATCCTGAAGTTGAAGTACGGCCAGGGAGGGCAAGAGTCCTATAAGGGCAGTTACACAGGGTGTAGGTGGGAGAAGGGGGTTAGAGAGAGGGCGTTTAGGTATGGTGGAAGGGAACCAAGCCAGAACTTCCCAACTAATGAGGCACAATGGGCAGGTGTCTATCCGCAAGAGGAGGGAAGCAGAGGGCAGCATAAAGGTCACAGTGATGTGTATGTGGGAGACGGTTTAGGGCAAAGCAACAGAAGGAGTTGAAAAGGGTGTCCATTCTGGTGAGGATGGACTTAGGAGCAACACTGTAAACTATGTCTTCAAAGTCAAAGATTGGGAGGGTCATCTTCTGGATGCTCTCACAGCGGGCTTGAAGGGGGATGCAGCCACAGTGTCAAGTGAGTTCTGGTGGTTGTTCAGGTGGACATTAAAGATTCCATGGCAGTTCTTGAAAAGAGTCAGGGAATGTCTCCAGTGTCCTGGCCATATTTCCCCCCATTCACTCAAATACCACCCACTGCTTAATTTGGTTCTGTAAGTCAGTTGCATCCGTATTTTCCCCCTCCCCCTGGAATGAGGCTGAAAATAGGCAGAATTGCCTAGTCCTCCTTTCCCAGTCAACAAAAACTAAATAAATAAATAAAATCCTGGGTAAATACATTGTAAAGACTGGTAAAAGCAGGACCCCGGTGAAAACAAGATATAACATCTTAGCCGAGCTACAGTATGTTGGGTAGATACATTGTAAAAATGAAACAAATAAGTGATGATTTTTTTAAATGAAGACAACCACTTTTGTACTCCCATGGTTGTGTATCTGTACAGACTGCTATAAAAATGAAATGCTTTCTAAACTGTTGTAAACTCCCCTCCCACCCAATCCCACGATGCAAAGGCACAGTAACTGGAATTCTGAGCTTGAGCTATGCTGTGTGGCATTGTTGCCAGCAAGCCCCTACTGGTTCAGAAGTACTGTCGTTAAGCATTGAAGGATGGCACTAATCAACTGAGAGTGGGCTGCCTGCTGTTCACGGCACCCTGCAGGCATCAGCATTGGTTGCAGCGAACCAGTCTGGCATGGTTGATGCAGCCTGGCATGTTTACTTCAGTGTTCATAGCACTTCGGTAATCTGCCTGATCCTGTGCCTCTCTCGGCCTCTTGCTTCTCCCCACCCGACTCCAAATTACCAGCAGGAAATGTAAAGATTTCAAAACCATCAGATACAGTCAGCATCAATATAGATCTCAGGCTAGCATCCCCCCACACACACACACACACACTGAGGCTCTGAGGCTGCAGTACAGTGTATCTCTATTCATCTTTGGTGTCTCTATCCATGTAGTTCTGTTTTGGGTCTCAGACAGGTTATCACAGCTTCTTTGGCCCTTATCTGTTCTAGAGGATTTCTACTCCATGGTGCCTTTTTTCTCTAGTGCCTCTGGTGCAGGTGAAATTTAGGGGAGTCATGCCAAGAGCATCTCTTACGGGATGGGGGGGGTACAGTTAAAAATGAATCAAGGGTGAACACTAAATAGCACTTTTATAATTCTTCCTCAGCCCAAAAACTGGTGTAGCTGACTGTGTCCTGGGGGCCCAAATGAGGAATGTGTAGCCAGGGGTCCTGTCCTGCTACTACACATCATATAACAGTGGGACGTGGTGGGCAGAGGGAGAGGGAGGCTTTAGGAATGTAAATGCCACACGAGTCCTGAATTTGAACTTTTTTTTAGCTCTGAGGATCTGGTACATATCTGAGTAATCCATATATGAATTATCTTATCTCTACCTTTCTCCCGAGATAGGGCTCCACTGCCTTTCACCTCTCTTATACGTGTTTTGAAAAAAAAAGTTGAAGTCTATTATTTTTCTTCTGTTTTATACCTGCACATGGTATTGCTGCACTGTTGTGTATTATATTCTCAAGTACTGCATGTCTGTATTGCTCAAAGTATTGCTGGACCTTCGTGTAAAGTATTTGTGTATTTCGTTCACAAGCACTGTATGTTTGCATTGCTCAAGTTATGTTGCTCCTCTTGTTGTACCATATGTGCCATCTTTGTGGCCCAGGTCGTACCGGAACATGGTCCCTGGGATCAGTGAACCTACCCAGTTTACAAATAAATAAATAAAAATACATCCAAGAAAGTTACTGCAGTTCAAACAGTTTAGATTTATTTGCTACACCACACACACTACTTGATGCTGGGCATGTTGGTCAGCTGGGCTTTAGTTAAACAGCAATGACCAAGAAGCTGGTCATTTCTGAGGGATTAACGACCAGTTTGTGGGATGGGTAGCCCGAGGCACAGCCTGAGTCATTCAAAGTTGTTACTGCAATTATAAGTGTAACCTCCCTGTTACCCAGGGTTACTAGAATCCCAGTAAGACCTAGTGGTAGGCAGGGAAGGCAACTTGTGAAACTCCAGTTAAATGGATTTCACACTGTCTCACTCTGTTCTCAGTCTCAGCTGAGACTGAGGGATGACATCATTTTAGAACTGTCGCAGCTGCATAAGCCACACTCGAATGTTGCAGTTGGAGGTTAGAGTAGAACATTGGGGAATTTGAAGTCAGTCTGAGAGAGAGAGTTCTGTAGAGTGCAGGCCCTCAGAGCTTTAAGCTCTGTTACAGAGCTACTTTTGTGTTAGGTGTGTGTTTCCACCTGAAGAGAAACACAGGAACTGATTATTGAAGTAGTGGAGAACGCTCTGAATGGTTCAGGGCCCCATCCCTGTGGGGATGGGGGGAAGGTATCTGCCTGTTTTCAAGGGGCAACCCCCCCCCCTTGGTCCAGCTAAGGAAAGAAGCTGCCTGTTTAAGTTGTGCTGAGGCACCAGCAGCTCAAGAAGAGATTCCTTGAGGAGGAAACGCCTGTGGGGCACCTGCAACCGAAGGGTGAATTAACTCTGCTAAAAGGCCATGTGTTTTCACCTGAAACAGAAGGAAACTAAAGGGACTGTTACTGTGGGGTCAGGAAAAGATAGCCAAGTACAGTTGGAAGATGTGGGGATTGGACTGCTTAACTCTGTGGGGAGTCTAGAGTAATGGACAGTGCCACTTATTTTAAGTGTGTTCAAGTCCAGCACAAATGGGATGTAAAGACAGTAGATTGAATGTGATTTACATTTAAAAGGAATCTACACAGCAAAGGTTCTAACGGATGAGGTGTTACAGTCTTGAGAAATGGCCAGGTATGAATTGTGGGAGCAAGAGGTGGGAGACCCCCCATCAGTAGTAACCAAATTCATCTCTACAGATTTGCTCTGAGACACCTGTTGCTTTCTCTCAGGTACTTGGCCAGTGCCTGAGGAAAGTACCCAGATGTGGGATTAATGAGGAAGATTCCCTTATGGAGCAGAGGGGCTCTTAGGTGGTTTAGGAAGCCACCAGTAAATGTTTCCATGATATATGGAAAATGTCCAAGTGACTGGCAAAGGAGCCGAGCCAGGGAAAACCCAGAGCAGCGTATAAGTTCAGGCTGTGTGCCCAGTGTGTAGTAGAGCCTGAGGGCTAAAGTGATGAGGATGTGTTCTGGTGTCCTTTAATCTGCATTACCAAGAGTGTAGCCCCATGGGGGTCCATCTATGCTTTATTTATTCTGTTTGGATGTGAATAAAAGCCACACTTTAGAATCCCACTTCTGGTATTGGACATTACAGTTATTGTTTCCTGTGTTTGGAGTTACTTGGGTGCCCCTGTGCAGAGTAGCCAAACCTAGCCTATGTGCCGAGTGACATATTCCTCCCCAAACCCAGCCTACCTGGTAGAGCTGTCAGATGGAGACGGCATACCTGGCAGGGGTTACATAAGTCCAATCACAATAACAACTTTCATTTTGACCATTTGTTTTAACTTACTTACTTACAGGTTTTGAGCGGAGTGGCATGAGCCGTGCATGCTGCACAGCATCAGTTGGCAGGAACAGTCATTTCTAAGATGTTAATGACCAGTCTAGTTCCCAGTCCAGAGCCCAGCCATCCTCACTCATCCTACGCTGGTTCCACTCTCACCAACTCTAGGTCAACACGCAAAAACAGTGTCCATGACCTTGGGTATCAGTCAAAAACTGCCCAGTGCAGGGGGCTGAAGAGCCAGTGGAATGAGATGTGTGTTTCCCAAAAGTTTAGGATAGACAAATCTGGAAGGAGAGGCAGGAAGCTTACTCAGGAACCAAGATGCAAAAGGTTTATTTACAGGGGACAAAAGGAACAACAGGATAACTATTTCTCTACAGTGCCATGAGACAATAGAACCAGCAAGCGAAAACAACACAACCAGGACCAACAATTGGCCTAACCAATAGCAGTGGGTTAACCCTTTCGGTCCAAGTCCAAAGTGCACTTTGCAGAGACAACGAGAACATGGAGATCCAGTGAGACAGCTGACAAACCGAGCTTGGGCTTCGTGATGTGCTGGCTGATCAGCAATTGGGGGTTGACCCCACAAAGTGCTTTTTATAAACAGGCCATAGTGGAGCATCCGCTGGATGAACAGAAAATGAAGATGAATGCTGCTAGCTGGATAGTGAAGAACTTGGCAACCCTCTATGACTCCTGGTGAGAAGCTGGAAGTCCTAGATGAAGAGAAGCCAAAGTCTCCTGGTCAAGCAGATGGTTCACTGGATGATCCGTAGCAATGACCACTGGTAGGCCCTGGTGCCCAGGCCACCTCCCAATGGGAAGACTACTGGTGATGCAGTCCTCAATGCAGCCTCTGCAGACCGGCACTGATATGCATATAACTTGCAGATGGGTGTCAAAATAAGAAAACGGTCAGACATGACATCAACTGTGGTCCCTCCCTCTTGGGCTAGGGCAGCTCCTAAGTTGACTTTCTTCCAGATACCTGACTAGTGGTTCTCTACAGCTTACCACCATTGGGCCAATGCTGGAATGCCATGGCAGGGATTCGAAGCAGCTCAAAGGCACTGGAGGCAGGTATGCTGAAGACAGAGGAGTGCCTGGGAACCTCCCTAGGTTTGAGTTGAATGCCAAAGGAGCTGGTCCTGGCAGCTGAGGTGAAGCTTGATATCAAAATAATAAAGCCTGAAAGAAGGATCCCTAGCCCACTGAATGACTGAAGCCCTAACGCTTGAGCCGAGGCGGCTCCTAAGCTGATTCACTCAGTGGCCCTCACTACTAACAGCTAACTACCTCTATGACCAGCCCCAAATGCCTTGGCGTTTCGCACTACTCAGGAAAGAATCACAGGAGGGATGCCACAGGAACCTGTTGCAGGAGTCAAGGCTGAGCAATAAACAATTACCTCATCCAGTATTGTGATTGCCTCTGGTTGCACATCACTAGAGCATAGCACATGGTACATATGAAACACAATCCAATAACACAGTTCTGTTTGCAAGCAATGCAGTTCAGTTAATAGGCAAAAGAGTTCAGTCTCTAAGGGGCACCCGGCACACTACAGCACAGTTTGAGTCCACTGGGGCAAACGTAGCAACATAGTTCAGTTCATGTGGGGCGCTCAGGACACATTAACATAGCTCAGTAGACGACTTAGGGCCACTCGACAATTCACCCAAGAAGATACTGTGCCTTTAAATATTTTACCCTCCCCTGGCTGCTTCCATAGAGCCCTTTAGGGACAGAGCCACCCCTTGATTAATCTTTATAAGGCTCTCAGTTCTGCCCCTGCCTCTATTCCTTTGGGACTTTGGGCCACGACTGGGGCACTATGAATCAATCAGGCTGCTCATCTCTAAATGAAGGTTACGAGGGATATAACAAAGGTATGGGCTGCTATTACTACTTCAATCCTGACTAGAATAACTATCGCTGAGGGCAGCTACCACAATATGTGAGTAGCTCCCTTACATCGGAAATTTACTTTAAGGGAGGTACTGGCTGTACCACTGGCATCCCTGTTCAACAATTCACTGGATACAGGAGTGGTTCCAGAGGACTGGAGAAGGGCCGATGTAGTCCCTCTGCACAACAGTGGGAGCAGTGAGGAAGCTGGAAACTATACACCTGTCAGTCTGACCTCAGTGTTGGGAAAAATTATGGAATTGCTGCTAAAGAAAAGGATAATGGAGTACCTAGAATCCAGTGGAGCACAAGACCTGAGGCAGCACGAATTCACATCAGGAAGGTCATGTCAAATAAACCTGATAGATTTCTTTGACTAGGTGACCAGAGAGGTGGATCAGTGGGGTGCGGTGGATGTTGCCTTCCTTGACTTCAGCAAGGCATTCAACACTGTTCCACACAGGAGGCTTGTAAACAAGCAGAGTAGCCTGGGATTGGGTCACAAGGTGAACTGGGTTGGAAATTGGTTGAGGGATAGAACACAGAGGGTGGTAGTAAACGGAGCTAAATCCAAGGAAGGGAGGGTAACCAGTGAGGTGCCACAGGGATCAGTTCTGTGGCCAGCACTGTTTAATATCTTCATCAGTGACATTGCGGAGGGTCTGGAGGGGAAGGTACACCTCTTTGCAGACGACAGTAAGATCTGTAATAGGGTATACAGTCCAGGAGGAGTAGAGAGAATGAGGAGTGACCTAGCTAAACTGGAGGAATGGTTCAGAGTTTGGCAGCTAAGATTCAATGCGAAGAAGTGCAAAATCATGCATTTGGGGTGCAGGAACCCAAGGGAGGATTAGATGATGGGTGGAGAGTTATTAGCAGCCACAAAGCAGGAAAGAGATATAGAGGTGATCCTACCTGATGACTTCAAGGTGGTCAAACAATGTGCCAAGGCAGTGGGGAGAGCCAGTGGGATGCTGGGGTGCATAGGGAGAGGTATCACCAACAGAAGAAAAGAGGTGGTGATGCCACTGTACAGGTCATTGGTGAGACCTCATCTGGAGTACTGTGTCCAGTTCTGGAGGCTGCATCTCCAAAAGGACATAGACAAAGTAGAGGCAAGTCAAAGAAGGGCAACAAAAATGGTGCAGGGCCTACACCAAAGGGCATATAAGGAGAGACTGGAGGAACTCCATATGTATACCCTGGAGGAGAGAAGGGAGAGGGGTGACATGCTAGAGACCTTCAAGTACCTAAAAGGAATAGATAAGCTGCAGGAGGGCAGCATCTTTCAGAAGAAAAGATGCTCTAGAACAAGGGGGCATGACATGAGACTGGAAAGGGGTAGACTAAGGGGCAACGTGAGAAAGTATTTCTTCACAGAAAGGGTAGTGGAGGCATGGAATGGCCTCCCAGCAGAGGTGGTGGAGGCAAAGTCGGTGGGAAAATTCAAAACTGCATGGGACAGACATAGTAGAACCTTTGCGGTACAAAAGAGGAGATGAAGCCGGAGATAACGTAGGATCTGCTGCATTTTTAGTAGAAAGGGAAAAAGGGCAAACTGGATGGGCCTGTCAGTCCTTATCCACCATCAAATTCTATGTTTCTATGTTTTTGCCAAGTGGTCCACTGATAGGGTTACCTGGATTTCAATAGAAATAACTCCCAAGGTTACAAGTCAGAAAGGTGGGCACTCCTGAGATGACAGCCTGCCCTTAGAGAAGATGCCCCACACAAAAGTCTGGCCTTCCATGAAAACAGCAGCTTGTGCCAAAAAAGAAATGAATCTGATTCACTCAGCACTTCAATTCAACCCTGAAGGTTGATCCCTGCTATACAGTTTTGTTCCACATTTCATTTTATGCTCACCATCACAGAGCATGAAGCAGCACTGCATGATACTGGTGAAAATTTTGACCTATACATTTTTTTATTGTATTTTAGACTGCCCTTAACTCTTGACTTGTATGAAACCCTTTTTCCTCAATTCTGAGTCTGCTTTACCACTTTTTTTATAGCGGAAAAAAATACAGGATGGCTCCTTTTAATATTGCTCAGACCAGGTTTTCATCAGTATTCTCTGTTATGTTTTGAATACCCATTGCTTAAGAACAAGTTTCTTGAGACTATTATGAACTAGTGTAACCCTCCTCTGGGGGCTTACCTTTATTGCCCCACATTCTCTCCCATTAGCCCTGTTGTCTCTTATTGTCCCCCTCCTCCCTCCCTCCCATTTGGGCGCTTCAGCCTGAGCCATTTTGGGGCCCCCAGTTTCCCCCGTTGGTCCCCGCATTGTATTTAGCCCAATTTGGGCGTAAAGGACTTGAACGTGAGTTGCCGGCATTACTCCATGCTGCCGGCTACCGCGCATGCGCACCAGAGCATTTGTTCTGCCGATCGCCTGACTTGTGGTCGACCTGAGGAGTATTTCTTGGTCCCGGCACCCCTCCTCAACTAACTGGGGGCCAGTGACCTAACCAGAGTAAGAGAGAAGCCTCGGGGGGGCAGAAAAATGTAGTTTCAAACGAGGGGCATAAAGCGGGGTCATGAATATTAATGAGCCCTGCATGAATATTAATGAAGTTGCTGCCAGCCACTTGGGGGGACAGAGTTTCGGCAGCAGCGACAAGGAAACCCCTGGGGTTATTCTCTTACCAGTGGGCTCATTTTGTAGGAGACAGTTGGGGTTACAATCCCGTGGGGTGTTTGTATAGATAAAGCATTGTGTTGGGCTGCATTTGTTTTATGAAGCTGACGGAACTGTATGGACTCCATACAAATACCTGGGAGTGGACATGTTAGTGACACTTGACCCCTCTTTAACAGCCAATCAGTGATCTAGGCACCCAAAATGTGGACAGACGGACTCCTGGGAAAAGGAGGGGACTAATTCTGGCACCTAGATCATGCCCCAATAAACGAGCAGGAAATATTGATCACTATGGTAATCCATTATTGATAGGCTCCATCAGCCAATCAGAACGCTGGATTTTTGATTGAAACAGTATGGACTTTCTGGGATTTGGTCAGTCTGTTCCTGGGCTCTGTATGAGTCAGGAGTATCCTGTGGGAGTGGACTTTGGACATCATGGGCTTGCCCGGGCCCTATGTGGAGATTGCTGAGTTGCAGAATTGGAGATTGCTGGCAGAGGAGTAACTTTGGTGTAAACGTTGGGGGGACAACCTCATTCTCAACTAGATTCTGATTGCGAGTGCTGCTTTACCCATCCAAAAGTAATTTTCCTATGGAAAAATACCATTATTTCTAACAACATACCTTTGAAAGCTAATAATATGGGCAAAATGTCAAAGACAATAATTGAAACAGAAGTCTTTATTTCAAGTATATTCTGTATTTATTAACTAACTTTATGTCTAACAAATGGCATTTACATGACAGAATATGATGTGGTAAAATACATTTCAATATTTCGGGTGCATCAACTCATAGCATCATTTTCATTGTTATAGTCCAAATGTAGCACAGCACCTCTTGTGAGCATGCACAAAATTGCTTACTACACTGTCCAGGCATAGTACATCAAGTCTGTTTTAGTGAACATGGCATACAGCAACTGCGTTCAGAAGAGACTGAGCCATTGTTGACCAGAGCCATGTTTTTAGGCCCTGAAGTGCACTGAAACTACACTCTGCTTCTCAAGTGCTTACTAGTATCACCAACAAGAGGCACACCCCACAAACATCAGGAAATAGTGCTTTAAACAGGCTTACAGCCTCATTCAAAGAGGTGTAAGTGTTAGTGTGTGCAAACATTTCACGCTGAACTTTCAGCATTCTGGCATTCAGTTCTGGATATTTTTCAATACAGTCCATCTTTTCTTGGAGTGCATGGTCACTCCCATCACCCTGTGCAGCAGCAAGAAGCAATTGCTCTAGAGCTAAATATTCAATCAGCCCTGGTTGATGGAACCTCTCTTTCAGACGGGCAACTGAAATGTCTACCATCTTAAAGAATTCCATTCTGAAATAGTCCTCCACTGTGGCAGGATTGTGCTGCTCCCCCTTGCCGGCAAAGCGGGCTGGAAGCTTTCATTGTTGTGGGGGTGCAATGGGATCCAAGTCCAGCTTTTGGACAAGTTCATCAGCTTCTTTGATGGCATCCAGGACAGTCTTTTCATTTCGTAGCCTTTGTAGCTGATCTTTTATGAGGCTTACTTGGGTAAGCATGCCACCTACTGTACAGTTTCGATTTTGTAGACTGTTGTTCCAGTTCCATTTGCTGGAGACTCTCCAGGATTTGCACATATTGTTGTATCACTGCTTCAACTGCTGATAGTCTTACAGTCCACCTAGTTGCGCATGAGGGTCGCAGTTTTTTTGAAGGAGATGAACACATCATTAGACGTGGCAATTTCAGAAAAAAGTGTTCTGTATTTCAGTGATTCACTGAACAGTTTGCCCAGTTCATTGACACTGCCCAAGGAATTTCTCAGTACAGGGCTTGCATCACAGCTGTCTTTCACCACAAGATTGACACAGTGAGCACCACAATGCATGAACATGGCAAGTGGCTGACTTTCTCTGATGATAGCCTGTGCACCTCGATAGCACCCTGATATGTTTGCAGCTCCATCAAATGCCATACCCCGGAGGAGTTCAATGGGTAGAGGAAGTCTGCTGAGGACATCAGTTATAACATTTACTATTGAGGCTCCAGTCGTATCCGTTGGTTCATAAAACCCAATGAACTCCTCCATGGGCTGCATGTCGCCATCGACATATCGAAGGCAAATGCTTTCCTGTTCTTTTCCATGGCAGTCTTGTGTTCCATCAACAAGTATGGAGTAATATGAGTACTTGTTAATATCTTTCACAACAGAATGGATGATGTCATGGCTCATGAGACTAATACGTTCATTTTGTATTGCTGGGCTTGTGTATTCCTGCTTTCGTTTCAGCCATGTTTCTAGGGTCTCATTTTCCTCACTGAGTAGTTTAAGAAGCTCAACAAAGTTTCCCTCATCAAGCCGGTGACCTCTTATTGACAAGCCCTGTCTGACCAAGTAACGTAAAGATGATAGTAACTTTAGCAAGCACTTACGAGACATATCTTACGATATCTTCTTCTGTTCTTGTAGAGTAGAATCAATACTTTGTCCACAGGACAGATGAGCCATCTTCCTCAGAGCAAGCTGATGCATTTCTGAGCTCTGGTAAGCTATAAACTTCGCCTGTGCCTTCTTCCAGTTAGTGAAGCCTGTGGTTGTGAATGCTGGTTCTCACCTCTTTGACAGCTCAAGCATCTCCATTTTTTCACACTTTGCGCAAGCAAAGCAGAGCACAGCTTTCAGTTCAGGGCTGTAGAGCAGCCATGAAAATTATTTGTACCAGGATTCCTGGAATCTCAGGCCCAGCTATTCAAAAGGGTTGCGCCATGCGCAATAGGGTTGCGCCATGCGCAAGTCCAAAAATGCGCCATTCTGCGACATTCAGCGGGAGGCAGTTGTGCCCCCCAAATCACACTGAGCAATAGCGCAATGATAATGAATGTATGCGCAACTGAAGGGGGAGGAACCATGCATAAATGGCGCAGTGCGATATTCAACAACATGCGCCATGCGCAATAGGGGAGCAAGTGGAAGTTGCGCCATAGCGGAAATTAGCCAAAAATAAAAAGGAACAAGGGAGAGGCGCAAGAACGCTACAGGGAAGCCACGAGTTGCTGAACTATAGCCAGCCACACAGGCAACACACACACACACACAGAGGGCAGGACAGTGAAAGGGCACCTGGAACCCACAGGCTCAGGGAAGGTGTGGAAAGCCACAGCCACAGTGCAAAAGGGGGAAGTGCCACACAGCACTGAGGCCAGCACAGTCAGGTGTTCACGGTGCAGGGGAAGTAGCAGCCAGGACAGCGGGGGGAACACAGAAACAGCTGCCAGGGGGGGTGAACACAAGCCAGGGACATGGCCAGTGCCACCATCCAGATGGAGGCAGTAATGAGGGGGGTGAGAAGGCGGGCAGCAGGGGAGCACAACCGTGCAAGGGCCTGTCAGTGGTATGCCCCCAACAGGCAGTACCGAGCCCGCACCAGCTTTGAGCTGTATAGTGATACTGAGATCGTGGGCTGGTACCGCCTGAATCGGGAAATTCTGAGGCAGCTCTGTGAGCTGTGCAGTGATGTGATGCAGGCACCCACATGATGGAGCCACGCTGGAGACTAAAGTGACAGCTTGCATGTGCTTGCTTGCCACAGGTACCTTCCAGAGACCAACAGGGGACACCACAGGCATAACCCAGTCGGCCGCGTCACGCCACCTCACCCAATTCCTCAGCGCACTGCTGCCACATGCAGCGGAGTACATCCATTTCCCCAGGACACCGGTGGAGCGCACAGCAAACATACAGGAGTTCCACAGGGTAGCATGTATACCTGGCGTGCTAGGGGCAATAGACTGTACCCATGTGGCCATCCGCACACAACATGAATCGCAAGGGCTATGCTAGCATCAACTGCCAGGTGGTGCGCGATGCCAGGTGGTGCATAATCAATGTCTGTGCCATGCACCCTGGGGGGGCACACGATGCCTTCATCTGGCACTAGTCAGCACTGTGCCACAGATTCGAGAGTGGGGACATCCCCACTGGCCACTTAGTGGGTGAGTATGCAAACCACACGGACAAACATAGGGCTTGGGAGGGGCATGGTCAGAGGTGACATGGGTAGTGGCCTACATGGCCCAGGGCAGGGCAATGCTGATCACCAAACTAACCTCCACCCTCTACACACAGGTGATGGTGGATACCCACTCTGTCCCTGGCTGCTCACACCATACCGGCGGCCCGCGACCCCATCGCAGCAACGCTACAATGAGGCACACACCACCACACATAATGTCATCGAGCGGTGTTCGGTATGCTGAAGGCACGTTTACATTGCCTGGACACCTCTGACGGTGCCCTACAGTACAGCCCCTCAAAGGCCTGCGGGCTATTCCTGGCCTGTTGCATCCTGCACAACATGGCCAACAAATCTGGGATAGCCGTACAGGTCAAAGAGGAGGACAGCGATGGGGATGATGAGGACACCGGTGACAATGGTGATGGGCAGCCCCCCCTTGGACGACGGGACCCCTGACTGCTCCGGCTGGCACAGCTGCACCAGGACACCATCACTGAGGAGCACTTTAGCCAACCCAGGTAAGTCATGGGGCCATGTGCAACCACCAGTGGCTAAGGCACAACCCACAAACATGCATGGACACACACCAGGGGTGCATGCCATCAAGGGAAGTGGCCGGGCATGGAACCACACACACCACCAGGGATGGGTGAGGTCTAACATGGCATGTAGACAGACAGACAGACACACACACACACACACACACACACAACTCACCAGACATGCACAAAGGGTAGGAGGCACACTGACCCAGAACGCCACACACATGTCCACAGACCACCACGCCCACTGCCTGTCATTGTGCGTGTGTCAGATGCTGGGCACCATTGCACATTGGCGTACAGCGCAATGTAGGCATCATCATGCACACGCAACTGCGGACAGCAGCCGGGAGGCTGTGCAGATGGACTGTGTGTCTGGTGCAGGGCCAGGTACCTACCCGTGCATTGCCCGCAGACAAATCTCATAGATTTCTTTGACTGGGTGACCAAAGTAGTAGATCAGGGAGGGGCTGTGGACATGGCCTACCTAGACTTTAGCAAGGCATTTGACACAGTCCCACACAAAAGATTAATATACAAGTTAGCCAGCCTGGGAGTGGGTCCCAAGATGACAGCCTGGGTAAAGAATTGGCTGGAGAATAGGACACAGAGAGTAATAGTAAATGGAGTCCACTCTGAAAAAGGGGGTTAGCAGGGGTACCACAGGGTTCAGATTAGGACCAGTCCTCGTCAATGTCTTTTATGGCTTGCATTGCAGAGGGACTGGAAGGAAAGTATGTCTCTTTGCAGATGACACAAAGATCTGCAACAGAGTTGATGCACAAGGTGGGGTGGAAAGGATGAGAAGGGACTTGGCAAGGTTAGAGGAATGGTCAAATGTATGGCAGCTTAGATTCAATGCTAAGAAGTGCAAGGTAATGCACCTGGGAAACAAAAACCCAGGGGAAGAGTACACAATGGGGGGGCGATACTAACAACAACAAAATGGAAAGGGACCTGGGGTAGTCATATCAGATGACCTAAAGGTGGGCAAGCAATGTGAGAGGGCAGCAAGGAGGGCTGGGGGATACTGGGATGCATAGGAGAGGCATCACCAGCAGAAAACAAGAAGTTATTATCCTCTGTACAGACAGCTGGTGAGACCACATCTGGAGTACATATGGCAGTTCTGGAGACCCATCTCCAAGAAGACATAGACAGGATGGAAGCTGTCCAGAGGAGGGCAACTAAAATGGTGCAGGGTCTGCACCGGAAGACATATGAAGTGAGACTTGAGCTTAATATGTATAGCCTCGAGGAAAGGAGGGAGAGGGGGGACATGATAGAAACTTTCAAGTACCTCAAGGGAATCAACAAAGTCCAAGAGGGTAGCATCTTTCAAAAAAAGAGGTGTGCAAGAACAAGGGGGCACAATTTGAAGATAGAAGGGGTGGCTCAGAGGTAATTTAAGGAAGTATTTTTTCACAGAGAGGGTTGTGGATGCATGGAACAGCCTTCCAGAGGAGGTTGTGGAGTCAAAAACAGTGGTGGAATTCAAGCATGCATGGGACAGTCATAAGGCAATTCTAGGGGTTGGGGGTAGGAAGAAGTAGGCTGCTGGTTAACTAGGATCTGCAGCTTATCCATCAGGTAGGGAAATGGGCAGACTGGGTGGGCCAAGCGGTCCTTATCTGCCATCAAATTCTATGTTTCTATGTTTCTATGAATGACACAATGCACACAGGGCAGCATCAGACAGTAGCCACGTTGGGAGACAGATCAGTCACGCGCCACAGTGCCCCGGCCATCACGGATGCATGGGCGGCCCCCCTGAGACCCACCAGCACTGACAGGCTGAACACTGGCCTCATGGGGTGGCACCGACGGTCCCAGGGGTTCCAGACTCGTGTGAACGCCACTGCAGGCGAGGGGTCTGCAGCACACCTAACATGCCTGGGGCCAAGCATTGCCCTGGATGCCACAGCTGAACCCGTGTCGACAAGGATGGTGTTGCATGGTGCTGGAACGGGGTGGACATTGCACCGCGCGTGTCTCAGCCGCATGGGCAAATAACTGTGTGCCCCCTGTGGCCATGGCAGCTGTGATTGTATGTGTCAGTCTGTCAATGGCAGCGGTCACATCCTCCCACATCCAGTCCATCCCTGCCAAGAGCAGAGGGGTTTCTCTGCTGTGACGCTCCTCTGCCTGCTCCAGAGCCACACTCAGTGCATCCACCACCATCACAAGCTGCATCTGCTGATTGACTGATGCTTGCAGTATGCGGGTGTGCTCATCCAAGAGGTCATCTGTCTGATCGGCATGCTGTCCCTCAGGGTGTGCGCGGCCCTGATGCTCAGCACCCCTTGAGGGTGGGCGTTGCACACCAGGGCCAGACCTGGGCATGTCCACAGGTGGTGCACTGATGCCGCCCCCTGACACTGTACCCCCAAGCTCATTGGCCAACTGCTGATGCTGCCCCTCCGGCTGCCGCTCCCCAGGGCTCACTGGTGCCACCGCAGTGGCCGCAACAGTCCCACTGTCCTGTACACACACCAGTGCTGCCCCACCGGTGCTGACAGGCACAGTCTGGGACTGTGATGACACGCAGGCCTCCACGGCAGCACCACCCACAGCCATGGCCGCGATGTTATTTGTTGTGTGGCCATCCTGCAGCACACAGGTGTCACTGCCCATGATGTTAGCAACATCATCATCGGTGACGGACCCGGCACCAGCCCAAGTCCAAGGATGCTGGCACGCTGGGACATGGGCAGGGCCTTCTCCACACCTGTTCCAACAAAATCAGTCTGGACATCCAGGTGAGCCCACTGTCGCACTGAGCCACCTATTCCTGTGGAGGTGGATGGGCCCTCCTCCATCTCCATCTGACTGGCCTCAGTGGAGAGGCCCACCACCAATGACCCATGCAGATGCTCAGGAGCTGTAAGGGAAAACAAAGTCGCGTTATTGCATGTGACATACCCTGACCCCCCCATAGACGGACCATGACCTACCATGCAGTGACGGGCTACCACCCGTCTGTAATCCACCACCTGGAACACCCTCAATGACACAATGCTGCATGCTGCCAGCAACCCTCTCCTCCTGTGGGGTCAGGCGTAGCACCTCCAGCTGTCCCCCACCTGTCGCAGATCGTGCTGCCCTGATGGCAGCCACCCTCTCCTTAATCCTCCTCCTGTCTGTGCCCATCTTCTTCTTGCACTCCTGCACAGAGCGCTGGTGGCTGCCATGCAGGTTTACAGCACGTGCCACCTCCTCCTATGCAGCAGCACAGACCTGTGGTGTTCCCTGGCATCCGCTGAGAAGCGGCTCCTGGTCTAGGTAGGCCTCGAACAGGGCATCCGTCTCGGCCTTCATGAAATTTGGCCTCCTTCTCCTCCTACAACTCTGTTCCTCTTCCTCCACAACATGCTCGGTCATGATTCAGCCTGTGAGAATGACAGGTGTTACCTGTGACTGTGCAGTCCCATGCATGTCCCAAAATCCACAGTCCACACTCCCAAACAGCATGCAACTCACCAATAGACTACAGTAACCGACTATGGCCAGTGCAGCCCAATGTCACAGTTTTATAGCGCAACCCATGCAAATGAGGTGAGGCGCATTTTTAAGTGGATGCAAATGCAGTGACTGCGCCACTGAATGGCTGATTAGCTGATTTGCATATGACGGCTGAATATCGCGCTTTTGCACTTTATGCAATTGTGCTGAACGTGCTGAGCCAAGGGCACAGTTCTGTGACATGTGCAGTACACACCTAACTGCACATGCCTGGGTTGATGACGCAGGCACCTGCCATGCTGCTGACGTGCTGTGCGCGAGAGGCAATGCAGGGCATGGCCACCATTGTGCCAGTGGCGCTAAAGCACTGTTCACCTATATGGCGCGGTGGCACTGGGGCGTCGTAGGTGCACTGGGGCAACAGCACAGTAGGCCGCTACAGGAGGTGGCACACAGGCACCCAATCGCGCCGGCTAGATGCATTGGGTTCCACTCTCGCTGTGGCTGTCCGTGCGCCAGAGACCCTTGACCCTGTGCCCGACCTTTGCCCCCTAGGCGCCATGCGTCAGGCATGGGTGCACCACTATTGCGCTGTTCAGTGACAGCGCGATAGGGAATGGCAGTGCTCTACCGTGCAGCATCTGCGCGTGGCGGAACCGCGCTGCAGAGCACCATTTTGACTTAACCGAGCAACAGAGAGGGCACAGAGGAGAGCAGCACAGTGGAGCCAGGTAGAGATGGCAAACTTGGTTGCCATTGTGGAGCCACTTGTTGGCCCACTATTTGGTGAGGCACCCCTGGACAGGTCTAGGAGTCAGGTGTGGCAGGAGGTGGCCGACGCCCTGGAGGAGGTCACCAGTATGGGGCGGACGGTGGAGCAGTGCCGCCACAGATATGGGGACCTGAGGTGGAGGGACCCGGACCTGCTTGCCAGCCTGCAGGCACATGCCAGGAGGGGCACGGTGCCACAGCCAGGTAGGTGCAACATCCATACACTTTTATCTTCCATATGGGTATCATGGTTGCATGTGTCCAGCACATTGGGGACCGTCCGTGTTGGCTGTGTTGGTGTTATCAGGGTGTGGGGTGGTGGGTCTGGCTGTGTGGGATTGCACACATGGGGGACTTTGCTAAGGATTGTACTGATGTTCCTTCCATGTTTGCACCTTAGGCCCAGATTTGCGATGGCTGGCGAGGAAGAGGAGGCGCCGCAGGAGGACCATCAGTCCAGGAGGGGCGAAGTCCACAGAGGCAGAGGGACCAGCCTGATGATGGTGAGTGCCTACATCCATGATTACTATTGCATGCTGTGTAACAGGGCGGGCAGCGGGGCATGGCCACCATCCATTGACACCACTGCCATGCACGCAACTTGTTACAGTCAGCACTGTCCAGTGGCACTGCATGTCTGGGAGTGCGTCAATGGTGGTCCATGCATGTACCAGGTACATGGCTGTGCCACTGCCTTCGCACTACATAGCCATGTCACTGAACAGCCACGGTGGTGCTGTGCAGGACTTGGCTGGTGGGTGTGTGCAGCAGTCCACATGGCTGTGTGCACCTGGGTGGGCAGGTCTTGTGGACGCGATCACTGTGAGTGGTCACACACCATCACAGAGGCATGTCCCATGGCTGTATGCCATGCACAGTGGGTGGGCTGCATGGGGCTGTGCATTCACACCTATTGACTCTGCTCCCTTGTCCTAGGTGGACAGCAGTTGCAAGCCATCCGATGGACGCTGCAGGAGATACTGCAGGTGGCCAGGGCCTCCCTGGAGATATTGGAGCGGAATGACCGTGTGGGAGTCCGACGGCGGCATGGCGGGAGGAGCAGCCAGAGCGGGGAGCAGGGCTCCCAATGAGCATACTAATGCCCCTGATTTTCCCTACCCCTCTGGACCCACCCTCACACCCCTCCTTCCTCTACCATTTGTTCACCCTGCCCTTACCCACCCCCACCTTGTTTGTGGCCTCCCCAACCTTTGTATACATATGTACATAGTTTTGTGTGTTTTTACAATACATTTGCTTTGATATACCTAATGTGGTGGTCTCTGTTTTGCAGCAGGCTATAGGTGCTCAGCTGCAGTGGTATGCATGGCATCAGGGGTGGTGCAGTCATGTGCATGTGTGTGTGTCCGTGGGGAAGTGTCTATGGTGTAGGAGTAGCTATCAGTCACTGTCTGTGGTGTGTGTGTTGTTCCCTGTGCACTGGATGACTGTGAGCAGTGGTCCATGGTGCATGCTCTGTGTCCATGGTGCACCTGTCAGCCCATCCATGGCCTGTGCAGCTGACACCCTTGCATGTCTGTGACCTGCACAGTCCACTGGCATGTCAGTGGTGGCTGTCCATGCAGGACAGCCACTGTACCTGTCACAATGCCGGGTTGCCTCCTGTCACTGGTGTGGTGCATGTCTGCCTCGGGTGACACTGTGACCTCCGCTGTTGTTGTCCCACCTCCATGCTGTGGCTTGTGTGTGTTGCAGGATGTGCACCACTGTCTGTCACTTGTGCTCTGGGCAAATGCTGGTGGCGACAGCTCCACAGTGCCTGCAAGAGGGTGGCTGGCACCCTGTGCCATGGTGTGAGGAGTGAGGGCTGTGTAAACGGGTTTGCGTGGCCACACACTGGGGGCTTGGTTGCCCTACCACGCTGTGTTCCTGTGTTGTGTGCCCTTGGTATGGGTGGGTGTTTGTCCATGCACTGTGTTGTATCCTGTGTGGTGCATGCTTCCATGCACCACTGTGGGTGTCGCGCTAGCTGTTGTGCCAGTGCTGGGTCAGGTGTGTCCTTGGGAGGTGTGCAGGGTGCTGTACCACTGGTGGTGGGGTCCGGGCATGCCCTGTCACATGTGGGTACCTTGTGTGCCGACGCATGGTTGGTCTCTCAGCTGTACCTCGGGGATGTGCGTGGCACTGTGTATGCAGTCATTGCATCACTGTGTGCTGCCACCCGCTGATGGGTGCTCATGGTGGGGCTGCCTTGCATGGTTTTGTGGTGCACAGGGTTGCATTGTCACAGTGAGGGTGGTGGCATGCATGGGGTATCCTGCACTGGTGGATGCTGCTCCTGGGCAGGGTGTCTGGGGATCACGGTGCAGGGTGTGCTCTGCATTGGTGGGATGGTGTGGCACAGGGTGGTTGGCCCTCCTTGTGTGCTGGTCACGGCTTGCCAGGGGGTGTGATGGGGCACCACGGCCTAGCTGTGGGTTGGTTGCTGGTCTCCATGGGCCAGTGGTTATTCCAGCTCTCCCCCAGTTGTGCAGTGCATGGGGTGTGGGGGGACGATGTCTGTTCTGCTGTGTGTTCCTCAGCCCATCTGTGGCATGGGTGGTGGGCCCCTGCATCCCTGGTTGTGCTGTTGCATTGCTGCCCTGCTGCTGGGGGGCATCCCTGGTTGTGCTATGGCACATCTGGACTGCTCAGCTGAACATCCCTTGTTGCGCTATGGTGCATCAGATATGCTCAGCTTCACCTCCCTAGTTGCACTATGGCACAGGTGGTGCGATATTCGGTCATTGGCTGTAGGCGCATCTTGGCCTGCGCAGTTTTTGAATATCGCGCCTCTTGCACATGGGCGCAATGGACTTGCACTTGCTCCTGCTGTTGCGCACTTTTTGGGTGCAGTTTGAATATCTGGGCCTCAGTGTTTTGCTTCCACAGTTCTGCTTTGGTATTTCCTCAGAAGGGGGTTGGTACGGGCAGTCCATATCCACTGCTGTCATCAACATTCCAGGCACTGTTTCTTCAATAGATGGCAGTTGGGGAGGCTGATCCAGATGCACTGTTTCAATCTCCAGTCTAGGCACTGTGTTGTCGATGGTGGCAGGGACTGTACTTGCGCTTGACTGCTTTTCTCCTGTGTCGTTAGTATTAAAGCCCTGAGGTATCTTCTCACAAGGTACAGAATGCCTGTTCTCCATTTCTTCATTTGGGACCGTCTCTGTTGATTTGAGCAGAGGATCCATACAAGGTTTCTTGAAGAAGGTGGCAATTAAAGGTTGAACTCTCTGACGTTTCATGGTGAGCTTTGCGTCAGTACTGGGCTCTTAATCTAAGATACACAATTGTTAAGATTCATTTAAACTCAGTGGCAAAAGAGAACCATACACCAAAAATGCATACTGGATAAAGTCATACAAGTCATTAAACTGCTGCATAATAACCAAGCCCTATAAAAACACAAATCAGTCACAAAGTACAAAGCCTCTGTAGTAACTCCTCATTTAAACATAATACATTACAAATACTGTGTGAATTATGAACTCAAAGTTACGCAGAGATACACGACATGACCCATAATATCAGGGGAACAAAATCATTGTGACACATTAAAAGGCATTCAAAATACAAGACTAAACTGCATATCCCATATAATGATTATGCACAGATCCACTAGTCACTGACTGGTCTCCTACCCCCTGCAGCACAACAATTATTGATCTGCACCCACAATACAGCACAGACAGAAGACTGCCAAGAGGCTATACACCACCACTGGACAGACAAGACAGCACGAATCACTAAAACACTTCACTGCACTACATGCCACATGATTTCCCCATGGTAACGCTCATTTGCAGAAAATGACAGAGGACAATGCTAGCAGCAGGCACCCCAGATAGGTTTTCCCATTTGTGACATGTTTTGCACTGCAAAGTGTGCTGTAATAACACCTATATTAGTAAGATGGCAGCCAGCCTTCTGGGCCACTCCCACCTGTGCCTGGAAGGCAGACAGCAATTTTGCACCATGTCATGTTCTTGTTTTAGATTCCAACCTGTAAAGAGTCTATGGGTGTATTTTAAACTATATGTAATTGTTCTGCCTTGCTTCCTTTGAGTCAGACTTTCCTGTATTTCCTCTGGGACTGCTTGTTGTAATGTTTTTTTTGTTACTGTAAATTTGATGTGGAACCTTTGTAAATGAGCACTTGTACCAAAAGGTAATCGCCAATGTGTGCAAGTGCTACATATTAATAAAAAATAAAAATTGGAACATTAGTATTTTCTTTTTTCAGAGATTATTTCAGGGTTGGAAATTATGTTCATATATAATACACTATGCAGATGTATTTTGTATAGTTTGAAACTTTACCAGTATCTGTATTCTGTGATGCCAATAAAATGAATTGAGTGGAACTGTATTGTCTTGTGTTTCTTTGTTACTACCTGTGACCATTGTAAGTCCCCCCCAGCAACACATAGTATACTCACAACAGGACACAGGATACACATACTGCAAGTAAAATTTACAGATAAGTCATACTCAAATGCAGTTCTCATTTAGAAACATAGAAACATAGAAGTTGACGGCAGATAAGGATCGCAAGGCCCATCCAGTCTGCCCATTTTTTTTCCTACCTTATGAATGTGCCATAGGCCTTTACTCTGTCAATGGCCTATCTATTCATACTCATCTGTATTGCTCCCTTATGCCTATGCCATGCCTGTTTGAAGCCCTGCACTGTATTCATATCCACCACTTCCTGGGGTAGGCTGTTCCATACATCCACCACCCTTTCTGTGAAAAAGAACTTCCTCACATTACCCCTTAATTACCATGCTGTGTCCTCTTGTTCTGCTATTTTTCTTATATTGAAACGTTAGACTCTTTCACCTTGTTAATGCCCTTAAGATGTGTGAATGTTTCTATCATATCACCTCTCTCCCTCCTTTGCTCTACGATGTACATATTGAGCTTTGTTAATCTGTCCTCATATGTTTTCTGATGCAGTCCCTGCACCATTTTGGTTGCCCTTCTCTGGACTGCCTCCATTTTGTTAATGTCCTTGTGAAGGTGCAGCCTCCAGTACTGCACGCAGTACTCCAGATGGGGCCTAACCAGTGTCTTGTAAAGAGGGATTATTACCTCCCTCTTACAACTTGTGATACCCTTGCTAATACACCCCCAACATCCCTCTAGCCTTATCTACTGCTTTAGTGGTCTGCTTGGATGATTTCAGGTCATCTGTGATGATGATGCCCAAGTCTCTTTCTTCCCTTGTGATCGCCAGCAACTCCCCTCCCAACCTATAGGTGGCTTCATGGTTTCTCTTCCCTATGTGCATGATCTTGCACTTCTTTGCGTTAAACCCCAGTTGCCACTCTTCCGACCATTTAACCAGTTTATCCAGATCTCTTCTCATTCTGCCCACCCCATCTAGATCATCTACTCTGTTGCAGGTCTTGGTGTCATCTGCAAACAGACAAACCCTACCCTCCAGTCCATCTGCAATGTCACTGGTGAAGATATTGAAGAGGACTGTCCCCAGGACTGATTCCTGAGGTACCCCACTTGTGACTTACATCTCTTCTGACTGCATACCCTTTGCCACCACTCTCTATTTTCTGCCTGCCAACTAGTTTGCCACCCAGTAGGCCAACTTCTGACCCACCCATCTTATTAATCAATCTTCTGTGTAGAACAGTATCAAAAACTTTGCTGAAATCAAGGTAGGCGATATCAGCTGCACCCCCTTGGTCCACCACTCTGATTACCCAGTCAAAGAAATCTATGAGATTGGTTTGACAGGACCTTCGTGTTGTAAACCTATGCTGTCTTTGATCCTGTGCTCCTATGGATTCCACGTGTTGCACTATCCTTTCCTTAAGCAGTGCCTCCATAATCTTGCCCACTATTGAGGCAAGACTGACTGGTCTGTAGCTCCCTGCCTTCTCCCTGCTACCACTCTTGTGGAGCAGGATCACATGAGCTCTTCTCCAGTCTTCTGGGACCTCTTCTGTCCTCAGAGACTCACTAAACAGTTCTGACAATGGCTCTGCTAGTTCCCTCCTTAGCTCCTTTAGTACCCTGGGATGTATGCCATCCGATCCCATATCCTTGTCCACCCTGAGCTTAGTGAGCTCTTGTAGGACCCTTTCTTTTGTGAAGGGACTTGTGCACACCTCCCCGTCCATGGTGCTGAGCTGTGGGCCTGCCCTATCTTCTCCTCAGTAAATACTGAGCAGAAGTAGCTATTTAGGATAGATGCTTTTCCTTGGTCCTCCTCCACACACTCCCCCTTATCCCCTTTGATCTTAGCAATGCCTCCTCTGGACTTTCTCCTTTCACTAACGTATCTATAGAAAGTCTTGTCCCCTTCTTTCATGCTTGTGTTTCTTCGGTTTGGACCTTTGCCTGCCTTACTGCCTTCCCTGCTTCTCTTAGGGAAGTTTGGTATGCCTCTCTATCTTTGTCCCACTGCATTCTCTTATATTTCCTGAAGGCCAGTCTTTTGGCTCTGACTTTTTCTGCTACTGTTTTTGAGAACCAAAGTGGTTTCCTCCTTCTTTTTCTTTTGCTTTTCTCCCTAACACAATGGGATGTTGCTTCAAGTATTGCATCCTTAATGTTTGCCCACTTTGCCTGTACCCCCGTCACCTATATTTCTTCTTGTCAGGGCTAGCTTAACTCTGTTGGCCATCTTATCAAAGTCAGCTCCTCTGAAGTCCCATGTTTTTGCCTTGGAATGGCATGATTTTGTTCTCGTGGCCAAATTGAATCATACACAAGACACCATAGTTTGGGCACTCACCACCACATATTACACTGAACACCAAACATTTAAGTAAAAAAAAGGAATTTATTCCATAAATAACATGCCTGACGCATTTCTGGTCTGTAACTCAACCCTTTCTCAAAGACTTAGGGTCGAGTTATAGACCAGAAATGCGTCAGGCATGTTATTTGTGGAATAAATTCCTTTTTTTACTTAAACTTTTGGTGTTCAGCGCAACATGTGGTGGTGAGTGCCCAAACTATGGTGTCTTGTGTTGATCGATTTGTTTGAGAGCACCACCTTACCTTGTGCACACCCTCTTGCTTTTGTTCTTCAAATTGAATTATACCATGTGATGGTCACTGGCCCCCAGGTAACCTTCTACCTGGAGTTCTGTGATCCTTGCCCCATTTGTCATTACTAGATCTAGGATAGCCCTGTATCTTGTGGGTTGTTGTACCAACTATTTGAGGCCCTCCCCCAGCAGGGAATCCACTATGTGTCTAGTTCTGGTGGATGTTCCTGCTGGTATTGACCAATCTGTATCTGGCATGTTGAAGTCTCCCATTAGCAGAACCTCCCCTTTAGCTGTCATGTTCTGTATATCTTCTAACAGTAATGTGTCTATGTCCTCTCCCTGGTCTGAAGACCTATAGACAACCCCAGTTCGTATGGCTCTCCAATTTCCTGTTTCCAAAGTGACCCACAGTTCTTCTGGCTCCTTATGTGTATTCTGAATTTCTATAGCTTTGATATTTTCATTGACATAAAGGGCTACTCTCCTCCCCCCCTTTTTGTATCTCAGTCTCTTCTGAACAGTACATAGCCAGGTACTGAAGTCTCCCAAGTATGGTTACTGGTGAACTATGTCTCGCTAATGGCTGCTATGTCCAGTTTAGCCTCTGTCATTGTTGTCTGCAGGTATGGGATCTTGTTTCCCAGACTGTGGGCATTTGTGCGCATGATTTTCCAATGGCCAGATTTCGGTGTGGTAGTCATTGGGTGAGGTCCGGTGTTTCCCTCGCGCATTGTATGGGGAGACGGACCTTTTTCCTCACCTGGTGATGCAAATGAACTACAAACATGCTGAACTCCTGTTTGATCCCTAGCTGAGGGGGGGAGGGATGTTCTTCCCATTTGATGTATCAGGTGGTGCACCCCTTTCCCCATTGGCTAGTTTAAATATTCTGCAAAGATGTCAAACTTCTGCCCCAATGCACTGACTCTTTCCTTAATCAGATGCAGTCCATCGAATTTAAAGAATGTTCGCTTCCAAAACTGTTGCCAGTTACCTACAAATTTGTGTCCTTTTTCCTGGCACTAGCCCTTGACCCACATGTTTGGCTCTGCTATCTCCCCTTCTCTGACCTTCCATCCATCTTCCCCCCTCTCCCAGACCAGCAGGATCTCAGAGAAGGAGATGCTGGACAAAATGGATGACAGTTTGTCTCCCAGCCTAGTCAGTTGTTCCTTGGTCTCCACAACTAACAGACTGGAGAGATTGTTAGTCCGTATGTGTACCAGGACATCAATGTTTTCTCCTGCTTCCTGCATGATTTTAGTAATGCAGTCAGTGTCTCTCCACGCTGATGTACCTGGGAGACATCTGACCATTACCCCCGGCTGGAGGTAGGTATCAGATCCTATGATCAGAAGTGTTTTTTGTGTTGCTTTTTTTGGGGGGGTCCCTGTTTTGGGTGAGTTTTGTTGTGCTAGCTCCTGTGCTGCAGTGTTCTGCTCTACAGTGTCCTCTGCCCCTTTGTTTAATTTTAGAGACAGAGGCGGATACCTGTTTCTAGTTTTCATATGGTTTGTGGAGGTGATACGTTGGTGAGCATTGAGTGATGGGGCACCCGATTTGCCCCTCCTTACCACCTGCCAACTTCCCGGACCAACTACCCTCTGCAGTCGAGGTGCTTCAGTTGGATGTTGAGGAAATGGCAGGCAGTTCTTATATTTCCTCCTGAATATGTGATTTGAGGCGCACAATCTCTGCCCATGCTGCCTGAAGCTGAGCCCTTAGATTTTCCAATGGTCCAACATGTAGGACAGCATCCTAAATCTTGTATAACAGCCCTTTTGCAAAGTGTCCCGCAGTGCCTGCAGTTAATAATAAGCATTCCAGTTTAGTTGTTGAGTTTATAACCTGGTCTGATCCAGAAACAAATGATTTGATACCTTTTATTGGACCAACATGGATGTTACAGAAAAGAACAAAGTGCTTTAGCTTTCGAACCAACCAGGTCCTTCTTCAGAAGCTTTGTGGCAGTTTTTTCAAATATCCCATACTATTAACACCAGATTATATAGAAAAAGCAGAAATAATTCTCATTGGTTTAACATATACATTTAAAACATAATAGAAGATTACGTCAGAGAAGCTAATTAACACCAATATGCCTTAAACTGAAGAGCCCAAGAGAACAGCTACTGCAATATAAGGAACGGATGACTACCAACAGAATACCCTTAGTAGTCACATACCATCCTGACCTTGAAATCCTACGTAAGATTACTAAGGATCTCCATCCAATAATTAGTGAGGATGAAACCCTTAACTGTATTTTTCAAGAACTACCACTACTGTCTTTTAAACAACCACCTAATTTAACCAACCTGATTATTAGGAGTCAACTTGAACCGAACAGAATACCATGACATCATATGGTACACTGACCCTGTCATCAACGCACATGTAAGACATGTAACCTCATTTCCACTTCAGACTGTGTGGTTACATCACAAAACAGACTATTCAGGATACAGGGGAATTATGCATGTACATCAAGTAATGTGGTCTATTTTATCCAATGCAAGAAATGTCCTCGCACAGGTTATGTGGGGGAGACAAGCCAACAACTCCGCAATAGAATGAATTCACACAGACATTCTATTAATCACAAGATGATTGAGAAACCAGTAGCCCAGCACTTCTCCCAGGATGACCACTCAATCTCAGATATGTCTGTGATGGTCTTAAAAGGACATTTCAACAGTACACAACAGAGACGGCTTCTGAAATTAGACTTATTTTACTTCTCAATATGGTGGCGGATGGATTGAACATTGATGTTGGGTACATGACACATTATTCCACTTAAACTTACATAGACCTTTACTTTAAAAGATGGACATAAACAGTTTAGTTCTTCAGCGGGCCTTTGATTTTGTAAGTTTATGGTTATCTACATTGTTGACTTTTCACCTTAACACTGTGGTGAGTGCGTTTGAGTGTGTGTGTGTGTGTGTATACTGATGTATGTATGTATGTATGTATGTGTGTGTGTTTGGTGTGTGTTGTGTTTTTGTGTGTTGTGGGTATGGTGTGTATGTGTGTTTTGTTTGTTGTGCGTGGTGTGGTGTGGTGTGTGCGGAATGTGTTTGCTATATTTGTTGTGTGTTGTGGTTGTGTGGGGTGTGCAGGTGTGTGTGTGTGTGTATGGGGGTGTGGTATGGTGTATGTACACACATATGTGTGGGTGGAGCGTGGCATGGGGCAGTTGTTATGTGGCTAGAACACTTAGTTTTCACATATAGTGTGCATTTATTTCCGTCTATTAGTTGTCTGTGGGTGGATTTCACACTGTCACATTTTTAACTGCTCATATTAAGATGCATATCTCATTTACTTGGGGGTTCATTAAAGGTGTAATTCCTTTGTGTTTTCATTTAGATTGCTTAGACTGATTCTGTGCATTTTTGTTATACACAGACTCTGTGTTGAAATCCGCATTTATCAGACTCATGGTCTCGTTTTCTTGGGGGTCCTTGACAAGAAATTTTTATTTATTTTTTTTTGCACTTACACTTACAAGTGATACTTTCATGCATCATGTTTATATGTGTAGGTTAATTTGAGGCTTGATTTCAACTTGCAGTTTTACCAAATTTCAGGATTTTGTCTCTCATTATTTGTCCTTTAATATACCAGGACAATTGGAATGTAAGTTGTAGCTCATCTTACATGTATTAGAGAGAATGCCACTCCAAGGTTTTTTTTTATCGCTAGAATGCTTTCTTGGCATACTGAGACATTTTAAAATTTATGTGACAAGAACTCTCTGGCTGTAGAGAATTCTTGATAACCTTGCCCTTCTGAGGCTCTTCAGTTAAGGCATATTGGTGTTAATTAGCTTCTCTGACGTAATCTTCTATTATGTTTTAAATGTATATGTTAAACCAATGAGAATTATTTCTGCTTTTTCTATATAATCTGGTGTTAATAGTATGGGATATTTGAAAACTGCCGCAAAGCTTCTGAAGAAGGACCTGGTTGGTTCGAAAGCTAAAGCACTTTGTTCTTTTCTGTAACATCCATGTTGGTCCAATAAAAGGTATCAAATCATTTGTTTCTGGATCTGTTTTTTTAAAAGGACCAATATGGCACCTACAACATTTTTTTGCATCATGGAAGATACCGAAATTAGCGCAGGGACATGGCAGTTGCATAACATCAAGAAGAAGCTAGCACAGCTAGACAGTGACATCTACTTTTATGCCAGTGAAAAGGAATAACATTATCCCTAAAGGTCTAACTATTTGGAATCCACTGAGAAACACAGATAATTCTACATATGCTGAACAACTTTGTCGTAGGACCTCTGAGAAATTGAGAATCACAGAATCCACAGCTCATATGCCAAAAAGCATTTTGAAGAAACAGTTTAATGAAATAGCTACCACACTGGAGAGGGTGTCTGGTGAGCCTATTCGGACATCTTGCATGAGGTAGACATGAACTACCAAAGAACCTTAAGAAAAGCCATGCTCATTAAAAACAGGAAGTTAGATGCCCTTCAACTTACCATACTTCCTAAAAACCATGAAGAACAGAACAGGTGCCTGAACAACTAAGCCACACAGATGGGCACCTTTCAGTTGTTAATTTGTCCACCCACACACTGACTACTGGGGAATTAAATGTACTTCTATAGGCCTCAATTTCTGCCCAACTAAACCACTGGACAGAATACAGTTTTGTGGTGAAATGGAGGAATACTTCCATGAATTGAGACTCGGGAATTTTTCATGGCAGAGAAGACATCACAGACAGGGAAGAAATCACAAACAGTAAAACTACTATGGATAAGAAAAAGAAACCATATGCGTTTACCCCATCAAGTGGTCGTAACAAGAAACTGGACAAATACATTAATTGCTTTCGCCAGAGAGTTACTGGTGAGATTCTTAATAGGCAGAAACAGACCCGCTACAACCTCTCTCCATTGGAACGGAGGGCTATACAAACACTAAAATCAAACCATAACATTGTCGTAAAAAAAGCTGATAAAGGCTCGGCAGTGGTGATATTGAATCGGGAAGATTACATTACGGAAGCCAACCGGCAGCTAAGTGACCTTACTTACTACAAAGTACTGGGAAGTGACCCAACTACAGAATATAAAGAGAACTACAGAAGTTAATTAAAACATTTCCAGAGCATGTCCAAGACAAACTAAAGGACCTCGTCCCCAGTGAACCTAAGCCAGGGACATTCTACATGCTTCCTAAAATACATAAGCCTGGTAATCCTGGTAGACCCATAGTCTCTGGTAATGGCACCCTGACAGAGGGATATCAGGGTTTGTAGAAGCTATTTTCAAACCGCTGGTTATACAAAGGATAGTTACATCAAGGACACCACTCACTTCCTACATAAACTTTCTGGTTTTAAGGACTTACCACCTGATACGCTTTTAGCCACGATGGATGTAACCTCCCTCTACACTAATATTCCACACACAGATGGCATTTCAGCCTGCCTCAAATACCTGCATGACAAAGAATTGGACCCCAACATTGACCCTGAAGTTGTGGGTAAACTCACTGAATTCATTCTGACACATAACAACTTCAGCTTTAATGGTAAACATTATGTTCAAACTATGGGAACCGCAATGGGAACCAGGATGGCTCCTCAGTATGCTAATCTTTTTATGGCAAATTTGGAGGAGGATTTTCTAAGGCACTGTACACATAAACCACTCACTTATTTCCGTTACATTGATGATTTGTTTATAATTTGGACAGAGGGCACTGACACACTTAAAGATTTTCACCAAGAACTTAATAACCTCCACCCAACTATAAAGCTTTCCCTAGAATATTCTGCCACAAGTGTACATTTTCTGGATACCACTGTCACTATTAAGGATGGTACCCTACCTACCTGTCTTTACAGGAAACCAACAGACAGACAGAGATACTTACACAAGAAAAGTAATCACCTGAGCCACACAAAGAAATCTGTTATATATAGTCAAGCACTTCGGTATCACCGCCTCTGTTCAAATGAGGAAGACAGAGACACACATCTGGCGATGTTGAAAAACACCTTTATTGAGCAGGGACACTCAACCAGGGAAATTGACAGAGCAGTGGAATGTGCAACACAGGTCCCAAGAGAACAGCTACTGCAATATAAGGAACGGATGACTACCAACAGAATACCCTTAGTAGTCACATACCATCCTGACCTTGAAATCCTACGTAAGATTACTAAGGATCTCCATCCAATAATTAGTGAGGATGAAACCCTTAACTGTATTTTTCAAGAACTACCACTACTGTCTTTTAAACAACCACCTAATTTAACCAACCTGATTATTAGGAGTCAACTTGAACCGGAACAGAATACCATGACATCATATGGTACACGACCCTGTCATCAACGCACATGTAAGACATGTAACCTCATTTCCACTTCAGACTGTGTGGTTACATCACAAAACAGACTATTCAGGATACAGGGGAATTATACATGCACATCAAGTAATGTGGTCTATTTTATCCAATGCAAGAAATGTCCTCGCACAGGTTATGTGGGGAGACAAGCCAACAACTCCATAATAGAATGAATTCACACAGACATTCTATTAATCACAAGATGATTGAGAAACCAGTAGCCCAGCACTTCTCCCAGGATGACCACTCAATCTCAGATATGTCTGTGATGGTCTTAAAAGGACATTTCAACAGTACACAACAGAGGCAGGCTTCTGAAATTAGACTTATTTTACTTCTCAATATGGTGGCGGATGGATTGAACATTGATGTTGGGTACATGACACATTATTCCACTTAAACTTACATAGACCTTTACTTTAAAAGATGGACATAAACAGTTTAGTTCTTCAGTGGGCCTTTGATTTTGTAAGTTTATGGTTATCTGCATTGTTGACTTTTCAACTTAACACTGTGGTGAGTGCGTTTGAGTGTGTGTGTATACTGATGTATGTATGTATGTATGTGTGTGTGTTTGGTGTGTGTTGTGTTTTTGTGTGTTGTGGGTATGGTGTGTATGTGTGTTTTGTTTGTTGTGCGTGGTGTGTGCGGAATGTGTTTGCTATATTTGTTGTGTGTTGTGGTTGTGTGGGGTGTGCAGGTGTGTGTGTGTGTGTGTGTGTGTATGGGGGTGTGGTATGGTGTATGTACACACATATGTGTGGGTGGAGCGTGGCATGGGGCAGTTGTTATGTGGCTAGAACACTTAGTTTTCACATATAGTGTGCATTTATTTCTTTCTATTAGTTGTCAGTGGGTGGATTTCACACTGTCACATTTTTAACTGCTCATATTAAGATGCATATCTCATTTACTTGGGGGTCCATTAAAGGTGTAATTCCTTTGTGTTTTCATTTAGATTGCTTAGACTGATTCTGTGCATTTTTGTTATACACAGACTCTGTGTTGAAATCCGCATTTATCAGGCACATGGTCTCGTTTTCTTGGGGGTCCTTGACAAGAAATTTTTATTTATTTATTTATTTTTTTTTTTTTTTTGCACTTACACTTACAAGTGATACTTTCATGCATCATGTTTATATGTGTAGGTTAATTTGAGGCTTGATTTCAACTTGCAGTTTTACCAAATTTCAGGATTTTGTCTCTCATTATTTGTCCTTTAATATACCAGGACAATTGGAATGTAAGTTGTAGCTCATCTTACATGTATTAGAGAGAATGCCACTCCAAGTTTTTTATCACTAGAATGCTTTCTTGGCATACTGAGACATTTAAAATTTATGTGACAAGAACTCTCTGGCTGTAGAGAATTCTTGATAACCTTTGCCCTTCTGAGGCTCTTCAGTTTAAGGCATATTGGTGTTAATTAGCTTCTCTGACGTAATCTTCTATTATGTTTTAAATGTATATGTTAAATCAATGAGAATTATTTCTGCTTTTTCTATATAATCTGGTGTTAATAGTATGGGATATTTGAAAAAACTGCCACAAAGCTTCTGAAGAAGGACCTGGTTGGTTCGAAAGCTAAAGCACTTTGTTCTTTTCTGTAACATCCATGTTGGTCCAATAAAAGGTATCAAATCATTTGTTTCTGGATCTGTTTTTTTAAAAGGACCAATACGGCACCTACAACATTTTTTTGTAACCTGGTCTGAATAATTAGAAGGAAAATGAAAGCAAAAGTTTGACTTTTTTTTTGATTTGTTAGTTTTTTTTTGTTTTTTTTTGTATAACTTGTTATAACAAGTTAAATTACTCGTGCCCCTCTAAGTGAGGTCACTGTGTGGATACTCCTCTGATCCTCCCCTTCCTGCTTTACTACAGGAAATGCCATGACAGTGCTACGCTATAAAAGGAGTGTAGCATGGGGTGGTTGGGGACGGGGGTGGGTAGTGGGCCCTTCCCCTGCCGAAAAAGAAGAACCACAGACGAAAAAAACAAGGAGGTGAGAGCAGAAACAAGCAATCAACAGCAAATGCAGTAGCCCTGAAAGCTTAGCCTAGTCACAGATAAAACTGTAAACCCTGTAAGCACTACCTGTAACAATTTCACATAAGATATAACCTGCAAAAAACACTTTGCTACAGAGAAAAATAAGGCAGTAACAGAAGATATACCTTGCAAAAAAACAATTTGATTAAGAGAAGATTACAGCAGTAATCTGTAGGCACAGAACAGTAACAAGCCTGTAGGCACACCCTGTAACAATGCAGCAGAAAGTATATCCTGCAACAATAATTTGAATCAGAGAAGATTACAGCAGTAAAATGTAAGCAAAAAACAGTATCAAATCTTGTGAGCACAAAAGAAAATAACAACACTCAGTAAATCTGCCTAGCAAAAAGAAGCCTTAATCTTTTTCCTTGCTCCGATAATGTTGTTCCTTGCTCTGTCCTTACAAGTAAACCTAAAAGAAAAGCGCTCAGGTGAAGCTAGGTGCCTTTGCCAGCAAACCTAGTCTTCCACCTGAGGACCATTTGAGGACTAGGCAGCAGGTCAAAGACAGTAGTACCAATAGGCCATTATTTGGTGAGTAATGCAAGGCTTAAAGAGCCCCCGACACTGTTTTTCAAAGTTTTCACAATTGTGTCAGGAGGGTGTGTGCAAATCCTATTGCCCCTTGTCCAGGGCAAGTATATTTCTTTGAAAGGCAAGTACAAAAATTGAGCTAATTTTATTGTAATGAATAGGGGCAAGTGAAAATTCAGCTACAGTCATAGCTGGGCAAGTCCGAGAAGTTTTGATTTGAACATCCCTGTGTCAGAGGCGCTTTAGAGCAGCAGTGCATGAATCTGGTGAGAATTCTGACCTATACTTTTAATGCTATTTTAGATTGTCCCTTATCTCCTGATTTGTATGGTACACTTCTTTATCCATTTTGAGTTTATCTTAGGGCTTTTTTTCACATTTGAAATTATAAAAGGAGCGCGCCTTTTAATATGGCTCGGACCAGACTTTCATTACTGTTCCCAGCTGTTTTAGAACACCTACTGTTCCATAAGGTCATGGAGCACTTCCTGCTGTATGCTAGTTCATTTTACTGATAACAGAAGTGATTTCAAACAATTGATACACAAAAGCAACTGAGAATACTGATGAAAACCTGGTCCTAGCCATATTAAAAGGAGCACTCCTTTTATTATTTCAGATGTGGAAAAAAGTACTAAAGGAAGCACAAATTGTGGAAAGAATGGTATCATACAAGTCAGTAGATAAGGGAATGATAGAAGGCATCCTTAGGATGGCACAAAAAGGGGAGATATTGTTGATGAGAGACCTGAATATGCTAGATGTTAACTGGAACACCTCTGCTGCAGCCACATCTGAGAGCAGGGTCATTCTCGATGCCCTACAGGGGGCATGCCTTAGGCAGCTAGTGTTGGAACCCACTCAGGAAGGAGCAATCTTAGACCTGGTACTCTCAAACAGGGATGGAGAGATGATCTCAGATCTAGAAGTGGATGGGCATCTGGGAGCAAGTGACCACCAAACAGTGTGATTCACGATAAACACAGCCACAGAGTCAAGCCATACAAAAGTGAGGGTACTGGACTTTAGGAGGGCTAACTTTGTCAAAATGGGTGAGACCCTATCTGGAGTACTGCGTACAGTTCTGGAGACCCCATCTCCCGCAAGGACATAGACAGGATGGAGGCAGTCCAGAGGAGGGCAACTAAAATGGTGCAGGGTCTGCAACAGAAGCCATATGAAGAGAGACTAGAGGAGCTTAAAATGTATACTGTCAAGGAAAGGGGAGGGGACATGATAGAAACTTTCAAGTACCTCAAGGGAATCAACAAAGTGCAAGAGGGTAGCATCTTTCAGACAAAAAGAGATGTGCAAAAACAAGGGGACGCAATTAGAAGATAGAAGGGAACGGCTTAGGGGCAACGTGAGGAACTATTTTTTCCACAGAGAGGGTGGTGGATGCATGGAACGGCCTTCCTGAAGAGGTTGTGGGGTCAAAAACAGTGGGGGAATTCAAGAATGCATGGGAAAGACATATGGCAATTCTGGTGGGGGGGTAGGAAGAAGTAGGTTGTTGGTTAACTAGGATCTGTAGCTTATCCAATAGGTAGGGAAATGGGCAGACTAGGTGGGCCAAGTGGTCTTTATCTGCCATCAAAGTCTATGTTTCTATGTTAAGGGGTAGTCTAAAATAGAATAAACTAACAAGGATTTAGGATTTATTCTAGGATTGCTTACGTATAAAATCACCAGGAGAGGGCGTATTGTATTACAGCACAGAATACAACTGAAGGTATATACTAGGGGAGCACAAACAACAACAAAGAAAAAAACAAAAGCAGTGAATCACACAATGTACTTTCCAGTTTACATGTTTATGAACAGTATATGAACAGATATCAGATTAGAGAAGGCATTCAAGATAGGAAATGATGAATGGGACTTTCAAGCAACAACCCACATCTTTCAAGAACTTTAAAATAATGTTTATATTCCAAAGGAAAACAACACATGTGTGATACCAAAACAGAGTCTATGACTCACTATTCAGGATTTTATTTTAACATTGTTCTACTAGCCCAAAAAACCTAGTGCATATTGGCCAGGCCTAGTGTAGCTAATCCTGTAGTTGTCCATCTTGACTAGTGCAGATTTTCCATAGTTGTTAATGAAGTTCAAATGTCCCTACTCTAGCAGGCTGTAGTCACCATGCTAATCTTTGTGTTTCAGATGGCCTGGTGTGATTAACAACACCTCTTTAAGAGCCGCAGTTATCTGGCAGTTCAATAGGGGGATCCCACAAAAGACTCAATGTGAGTCATAATCACCACTGCTAGAACTTCCAGCTGGTGTACAAAGTGTGATCAGAGGGCAGAAGCTGTTAAGTCACTAGCTTCCAGTTTCCTGAGTTTGGGTGTCTATGACAGTTGTCCCACATTATTAAGACCAGGCAGTCCAGAAGGAGCAACCAAAAGGGTGTAGCCCACTTCAGCGCTTCATACTATAACGCTGGGTAATATAGCGCAGTCACTCTAGCGCCACCCGATTGAGCGCTGTCTTAGTACAGCGCCAGCTGATTTCAGCGCCAGCAGTTCAGCTCATTCAGAGTCGACATTCAAAACACATTAAACTTTCCCTATGCAGATCTCTGCATACACTATGTAAAGCTCTCGTTTATAGTGAACATTCCGACATCTCTGACATACTACACTTAGAGTCCCTTCCCCCTCTCTCTTGGCTAACTGACGGCTTTAGAACAAACTTCTACACTAGACCAACTCCAGTACAACATCGTTTAGCAGACCACACAAAAAAATCTCTTACACCCCACAAACTCAGTGTGGACAGCCGTCCTTTTGCTCATGGTGCTGAAGCTGGGGCACATTGGAAAGTGCTGAACTGAAACACCTGCCAATTGTGGAAGCGCTGAAACGAACAGTGACTGATTGAAAAGCGCTGAAGAGTATGGTGCTGAAATTAAATGCACTTGACTGAGCCGCCTCCAACCAAAATGGTGCAGGGACTGCATCAGAATACATATGAGGACAGATTAATGTAGCTCAATATGTATACCCAAGGCCCCTGGAATTCTGCGATTCTGCAGTTGTGGAATTTTCCGCAGAATTTGCATCATGCCACAGAATGTATATAGTGCCACAGAATTCACAGTTTTTGGTGAATTTTTATTCAAATATACTGTTTTTCCATAGTGTCAGGCTTTCTTTCCCATCTTGTTTATCCTGAGGCCCCTCCTCTATGCTCAGCATATGATGTCATTGATGACATCACATTATATTTAACCAATGACAAGATTGCATTCTGCCAGAGAAATGAATAAATCATGCCGCCGAAATCAGAAAATGCTGCTGCAGAAACCAAGGAGCCCTGCCGCAGGAATCAGAAAATTCTGCCGCAGAGCACTAGGGGCCCTATGTATACCCTAGAGCAAAGGAGGGAGAGAGGTGATATGATCGAAACATTCAAACATCTTAAGGGCATTAACGAGGTGAAAGAGTCTAACATGTTTCAATATAAGAAAAATAGCAGGACAAGAGGACACAGCATGAGATTAGAGGGCGGCTGATTAAGGGGTAATATGAGGAAGTTATTTTTCACAGAAAGTGTGGTGGATGCATGGAACGGCCTACCTCAGGAAGTGGTGGATAAGAATACAGTGCAGGGCTTCAAACAGGCATGGGATAGGCATAAGGGAGCAATACAGATGAGTATGAATAGATAGGCCATTGACAGAGTACAGGCCTATGGCACATTCATAAGGTAGAAAAAATGGGCAGACTGGATGGGCCTTGCGGTCCTTATCTGCCGTCAACTTCTATGTTTCTATGTTTCTACCTGTCTATCTGTCTGTGTCAAGCAATTCAGTGAATTAATGTTAAGAGGCATATATGCAGGTGGTGAGTTTTATTCCAGGCTTGACATAGCCTCTCCCTCTCCCTTCCAAATTTCTCCACTCTGTACTTGCTTCTTTCCCTGGACACCACTGCAGACTGTACTCTGAATTGACTATTTATAAACCCATTGTTGCCAGTACTGCCAAGTGCAGGGGTCCCCAGCTATTCTAAATGGACCATACCACCAGCCAACACCACCCTTACAGTCCCACCCTCACCCTACCCAGCATTTCCATTCTGTGGGCTACTGCAATTCTGAATCAACTTGTCCTATTGGCTAGTGCAAAGAAAAGTTAAGATTGACCCTGTTCACCATTTATTACATAGCAATGCAAATACACAGCAAGCTAGCTGAACCGGACCCTTGAATCATGACATGTATTTGCACTGCTACTGAAATGAATGGTGACTCTTCTTTCATGTTGTGTGCAAATTATATTTCACTCATCACAGGGGATGACTGAAGGCTGCCACAGCTTCAAATTGAAGCTGTGGCACTTGAGCAAAAGTTTGCAGTTTACAAGAGCTTGCTGGCATGGTAAGGAAAACTGGCACAACAAAACAGTAGTCCAAATATGTCTGTGTTGCGTTCAGGGTATTAAATAAGCCCCCCAAAAAATATCACCTTAAAAGTGCTAATCCACTGTACAAATGCATAGCCCTTGGTGCCGAATGGTTAGCAACATTTTAAAATATAGACAGTTTTATTAATTTTGTCTACTGTGCCATAGACTCGCTGAAAAATAAATGCTTAGCAATCCACTGGCTGCTATGCGTTTTTGGAAATGGTTAGCATTACTTGCCCCGTTTTGCATAGCATTTGCTGAGATACACCAGCTATTTAAAGCAGCAGTGAATGTGAAATTTTAATTTAGTAACATGCTGCTTGTTGCCCGCTTTAAGTTACTCAAAGGGTTTCTTTTGGCTCTTTATTATTTTGTAATTAATTTGCACAGGATGTTTGTTCTCATGTGACTTGTGGGGCAGTACATTAATTAATGCAAATTAATTGCAGTTTGTATTGAAGTAAGAAAACTTAAAGAACTGAGGGAAACCCTTACAATAACTTAAAACGGACATCAAGAGGCATGTGACTAAATTAAAATCACAAGTGACTGCAAAATTAGAACCTTTTGTTGCACTGCTGATTGCTGCTTTAAAAACCTGGTTGCCTTGTAGATAGAACAATCCATACTGTGGACTGTTAACAACATTTAAAGAAATAAAGTATTTAATATTGTGTAAAAGCAGCAGAAACTCATCCTTATGGGTAATCATATGTCTGTTATGATGTAATGCATGAAGTAAGAGGACCATTGACTTTCAGGCTTAGTTAACATCTGATGCTACTTATATGGCAATATTCTGTGGTATTAGCTAGCCTATATGCAGTCTATTTTAATGAACATTTAGTTGTTTTTTTTTATCATGGCACATTTTTCTCCCCTGCCGGTTGTCCCCCATCCAACCGACCCCCCCAGCCTCATCCCACGGAATCACCAGCTCTTTCCTGCCCGGCCCGGGACTGGCGCCTGCGGGGGGTTAGTCTTCACCGTGCCGACCAGCATTTTCCTCGGTTTTCTCCTGGAGACCATCGGAGTCAGCATGCATGTGCGTGGAGGTGCACATGAGCCAAACAGCCCAAGTATCGGCCTCCTTCTCCCACCCCCTGGCCTACTGCCTAGGCCCCCTCTGGCCCGAGCTTAATCCAGCCTCCACTGGGGGTCGCCCATCAGCCGAGGGATGCCGCACTTCCTCCCCGGAGAGGAAAGTCTGCCTGTCAGCAGCTCTATCCAACTCCGCCCTCCCCCCCCATGCCGACCTCTGATGCCCTGGGCTTGTTCCCGAACCTGGGTCACCGACGTGGGTCGAGGTAAGGCGCCAGCGCCTTAGCCCTCTACGCCACCATGCCGGCTACGAACATTTAGTTTTTATAAGCTGATACCAGGAACATTAATAATCTACTCCATGTCAGTTTAGGAAAGAGAACATAAAGAGCACAGTGGAGAGAACAGCCTTGGTTCACAGTAAAAACGTTGCTTTGCATAAAGTTTGTTACAAAATAAATTGCACAACATGTTTAGGACAGCTGCACAAAGCAAGCACTGATAAGGACAGTTATTTATTTATGTGTTTCATTTTTGTTGACAGGGAAAGGAGGACTAGACAATTCTGCCTATTTTCAGCCTCGTCCCGGGGGAGGGGAATACAGATGGATGCCAACTGACATTGAACCAGATTAAGCTGTTGGTGGTCTTTTTAGTGAATGAGGGAAATTTGGCCAGGACACCAGGGAAATTCCCCTGCTCTTTTTTCGAGAAGTCCCATGGGATCTTTAATATCCACCTGAATTATCACCAGAACAGGCAGATGGGACCTCGGTTTAATGTTTCATCCGAAACAGTGCAGCACCCCCCTCATGTTGCACCATAATGTCAGTATTCGGATTTAACACAAGTGCCTGGTGTGGGGACAGAACCCACAGCATTCTAATCTTACAGCCTCAGAAGCAAGTGTACAACCTGTTGAGCCATCTGACACTGATTTTAATCATTTAAGATTTGAATTTAAAGTGAAAAGCATTATCAAAGTTGTTATAAATTGTCATTGGCTCAGAAGAGTCACATGTGAGTGGAAGGAAATTAAATGCAAAGGTAAATGAGATGTAAAGGTAAATGAAATGTAAAGGTAAAAATAAATTCCCAAATCAATGTGACTGCCTCCAGCAACATAACTGCCTTAATGTAAATTAATGCCCACACACTGATGAAGTACAAAGCATTATTAAAATTGCTACAAATTGTTATGACTCATTAGCTCATGAGAGTCACAGGTGAGGGGAAGGAAAATAAACGCAAAGGTAAATTAAATTAAATGTAGAGGTAAAAAAATAAATTAAATTCCCAGAACAACCTGCCTCCATCAAGTGCCTTATGGTAATGCCCACCCAAATGACAATCACAGACAACATACATGGCTAGCCTAGCCTACTCTGGCTTTCTGCTTTGTCTTGTGCTTTAAAGAGGACCTTCCCCAGTCACTTTGACTTTCATGCATTAATTACCCCTTCTTGCATTGATTCTGGAATCGTATTTCATTACTGTCTGCTGCAGTTAGTTTTTGCATTCTGAACTGCTAAAAACTGCAGGGTGAACCAGAGCTTCCATAGCAAGCCTGGTGTTGCTGTGGGCCAAGGGCTGTACCGCTGACATCATTGTAGGGCACAGTCAATTTCACAAAAAAAAAAAAACATACAGACAAGCCATTTAGATTTTGTCATAATGCATTGCTAACAGGGTGTTTTGGGGAAGGGGGACCACAATATGTACACCAAGTACTGGTAGGTTTCCCTTGCAACACTGTTGCAACTGCATGGTACTGCACAGTGTGAATCACTCCTCTATCCTACAGTGATGTCATCAGGAGCTAGCAGCCCAGCAGCTGAACAGCAACGGCAAGTGCAGCAGGGCTCAAAAACAAATCCAAATTATGGAAGGCAGAGTAAACCTTGGCCAGGAATAACAAATGCATACACCTTTTCATGTCTAGTACTGCACATAATGACTACAAGCTGTAACTTTTTGGACCATCAGGGAAGGTCCTCTTTAAGCTTACCTGGACTTGGTTAAGTAGGTTCACTTTAGGTTAACAATATCAAAAGCTAAATACATAAATAAAATCAACAGCCACTGACTACTGCTTATGTTGTGTTTGTTTCTTCAATCACAAATAAATACTTACATCACTTTATATGATCACTCACTGTGGCTCCAGCAATCTCTTTATCTAACCCTCAGTTTTTCCACCACCACAGTTTAGAGCTAATAGCTATTATAATTTAATTTATTCCATTTAAAAAATGCTCCTTTCTGGTTGGCAGTGCCTGGCATCAGTGTCAAGAATCACATTTTTCAATTTACCAAGATCAAGGCAAAACAGTCCCTAGGTGGCGCCTGCTGTCTGATGGCCATGACTGTCTGTTGCCACAGAATGTGACCGAGGTCCTGGTTCTCTCTGCTGGGCAGGTAGAACAGCGTGATCCAGCAGTTTCAGCTCTCCTGCATGCTTTGGTGGGTCTTCCTTGAAGCAGCAGCTAGTCGTCACTGTGGGATTCACAGTAGTAGTGATTCAGCTCTTTTGTGACAGTTTGTTGCCAGAATTGTGCCCTTTATATAGGGCAGTAGCCAGGTGAATCCCTTTGTTTATTTTTCCCGCGGCTGATGTTCGTGAATGCAGGCATGCAGTTGGTCCTTCCACCAGACCAATCACAAGCCAGCTCTGCCGCTGCACCACAGTTGGCTAGTTTTTTTCCTGCACATCCAATAGGCTGGTTTTCTAAGCCTCAATAAGCCTATTTCTATGAACACTAAGCTGCTGCTGTTGCTTGTTGCTCTCTTTAATCAGTGATGTATAGTGCAACAGCAGCCTACGTGTAATGGTGGACTGACCGCAATCAGAGGAGCCTCAGAGCAGAGAGAAGTCAGCAGCCTGGGTGGTATAGTGACAGCAGGAGTGCGCATCGGTTGCCGACCTGGCCAGAGAGACTGGGGCAGACTAAGGACTTCACTGAGAACTTCAAGAGCAGCAGAGAGGAGTCACCCAAGACCAGAATGAGTGCTCACTCAGGAGAAGCCTGCAGCAGCCTGGCTCAGCTTCAGCAGCACACCCAACGAGGCGGAGAGGAGCAGAGCTACAGTATTCTCTTCGGTCGGAGGACTAGAAGGAAGTTTTACTGCAACTGAATCTGCCAACTGCACTGCCACTAAAACCGGGAGAGGGCAAGGGGGTCCGACCGATTATGGACTGTGGACAACAGGAGGTAGGAGGTAGGTGGCTGGCAGTGAGTCATTCTGATTCATCTTATCATCAAATTTCCAGTCACTCTCAACCTCTCAATCTGTCCTCTTAAAAGAGCTGCCTCGCTGCCTGTGTGTGTTTTATTTTTTTTTAATAATTTTCAGGACAGGTTTAGTGGTTTTCATTCCACATGAGTGAAGTGTACTGTTCTTGTGGATTGTAATTGTTTGAAGTCGGAGAGAGTTCGAGTTCCAGTAAAAAAAAGTAAAGAACACCACATCACGCTGCCCTGCCCTGGCCTCGCCAGCCATCACCCGCTAACTAGTCGGAGTAGTCGGTGGCGGCTGGCAGGCCGGGCAGCGCGGTGTGGTGTTCTCTACTTAATATACAAGCTCAGCAAGCATGAAATATATTGAGGGGAACAAAAATGATGGCATAGGCAGGGACAGAAATGTTGGGGGAGGACATGTCCCCCTCGTCCCCACTATAATTACGCCCGATTGCTGGAATTGGAGGTTGCCGTGTGGCAGAAACAGAGGGAAAAGACAGAAAGAGACTGAACTGTGATGCTGATTCCCCAGGCATTAAAAAGTTGCTTTATGATTGATGAAAACAACTGAATGCTGCAGAAACCCTGCACTGGAAAGTCTGAACTGCTGAGAATACTGTGTAGATTGTCAGAGTGCTACAGTCAGAACTGATAAGCCATTTTGCCTGTGCTTAGGACGGCAATTGGAATTCTGAAGGGGCTGAGCGTCTTTGGTCGTCGGGGTGCTAGCAGAAGCTGTGTGTGTCCTGTGTGAACTGGTTGAAGTGACTGAGAGCTGAGTCCAGGCTGCAGCCAAAGAAAAGGTGGGCACTGTTAAGCTGGAGAAGCGTGGACTGGTGTGGAGGGGGTTGCTATTCCTGAGCCCCCTGCTGACTTGTACTTGCGCTTATTGAACCTGAGGCTAGCACACTTACTAATTGGCACTGGACTTTATTGGAGCGACTGCGTAAAACTTTGCTTTTCTGAGAACTCAGCGCAGGAGCTGCAGGAGGACCCACCAGTGCTAAGGAGTCCTCATCCAGCGCCAGAGAAGGAACTTGCTAACCCCTTCCAAGTGGGACTCACTGTCTCAGGAGGTCACTGGTGCTTGCTGGGGTGCTAGGATATCTGCGACCCATCGTTGGGAGCCGGGCTATGGAGCCACTCCCGGGTCTGGGCCTTCTGGGTCTGGTGTGGTCCTGCCACAGTACTCTGCAATGAGTCAGAAGTGGCTGAAGGTGACAAGCGGCCAGAACTACAATCAAGGTGACCAGTTGCAAGATCCTCGAGCAAGTTCCACCTAGTCAGAGGGATCCTGGCCGGCCAGAGTCTGTTGCTGAAATACCTCAAGGAGCTCCAATCTTCCTCGGTGTTGAGGTCCATCAAACTGTGAGTACCCAGGGCCTGGTTCCTGGACAAAAAAACAAACAAAAAGAAGTTGTGTTGTTTATTCTTAAAACCAAGTTCTTTCCAATATTTTCAGGACCCCAGCAGCTGGCCAACTCATGGCACCGCACCAGGCCTGCACCTAGTGGGTACCCATAAAGACATCCGGGGACACTGGTACCAGTGGGGGTGGTTTTGGCCTGCGGGCTCAAATGTTTATTGGTGCTGCTTTTTTTTTTACTAACCCATTTTCTCCACAGCATTCTTTGTCCTGGTACCCCTTCCCTGGTCTTTTCTCCCAAATAAAGCTGTGGTTTACTGTTTGAAATTGTGTGTTTAGGAATTCACTGAGTCTGTCCATGCATTATTGTTCATGGTTTATGGTGGTATTGAATTTTTGGGTATCCAGTGTGTGGAGTAGTTGGTAGGGGAGGTGGGTTGGTGTTGCATCCCAGAGGGCTATGCCAGCCAGTCACCAGACCCACTTAAAATTCTCTCTGGGTGAAGGCACCATGCTATTTCTATTATCTTTGGGATAGGACCCCCGAACACCACCATAGTAGGACCCAGGCCCCTTAACCTGTTAGAGAGCCAACAGGCAGGGGTAGTAGCCCACTGGCGCACAGCACCTGGGCTACACTAGCAAACAGCAGGCACTACTCCCTGGCCTTATGGGACAACAGGTGTACATAAACAGCTAAAAACACTGATGAAAACCAGGACTGAGCCATATAAAGATGTGCTGCTTTTATTAGTTCAAATGTGAAAGAAGTGCTAAAGCAGATTCAAAACCGGGGACAGTAGGGTATCATACAAGTCAGGAGATAAGGACCAATCTCATATAGAAAAAAAAGTATAGATCAAAATCTTCACCACTATGATGCACCTCTGCTTTAAGTGCCTTGGTCTGCAGTGAGCCCTGATGCTCTCTGGTGTCCCATAAGGCCAGGGAGCAGTGGTTGTTACATGCTAGTTCACCTTAGTTACAAGAAGGATGATGTGAAACAATGGATGTTTAAATACAGCTGAGAATACTGATGAACACCTGGACAGAGCAACAGGCTGTGAACGAGCTTGATACATACAGCAAACCTGGGTTTGATTCCAAGAACATCCATGGAAGGCCCTGTAGGGCGAGTGTTCTTCCCAACTGACTCAGTGGGCACGGTACCACTATGTTACACCACCACCTAGCGACAATGGATGATTCTGGTGGCTCCTGTATTTTTCCCCCATACAAACCAAAGAACATATAACTTAGCCAGCAGAAGGAAGCCATTTGGTCTATCTAGTCTGTTCAATTGCGGAGCACCTGATCCAGAGGATTACAGTATGCCTGGCTCCCCCACCCACCCTACCAACCCTGACCCTCCCTTCACCCTGTCCCACCCTCTCTTGAAAGTCCCCACTGCCTTCTGATTGACTACCTCAAACAGGAGCTATTTCCACTCTGATACCACTCACTTTTTAAAGAACTGTTTCCTGACCTCCTTCTTGAACCTTCCTCCCACTAGTTTGTAACAGTGGCCCCTTGAGGTCGTGTTTTTACTAAGATAAAAAAGGGCCATAATATCCATCTTGTTTATACCCTTCAGGTACTTAAAAAGCAGCTGACACCTTTGGGAAAACTTTGGAAAACATAATATTTAGACACAATTCACCTTGTATTTCACATATCTTCTATAGATTTCTCATCTCCATAATTTATTACTGAAGAAATTCCCACAAAAAAAGATCTTTATCCTTTAGAGTTCATCTGCCTCTATAGGTTATTCCCTACTTGAAATTATAATGCTCTGTTGTGACATCACAGCCTGTTGCCATGGCAGTAGCTGTGACGTCACAAGCAGAGTATTATGCCATCAGGTTGGGAAGAAGCAATAGGAGCTGATGAACCCTCAAGGAACAGCTATCTGGTTTGCAAGCATACGACTTCAGTAATAAATAATGGGAATAAGAAATACAGAGCTAATGAGAAATATAAGCTGCTTTATGTCCAAATATTATGTTTTTCAAAGTTCTTTTTAAGGCGTTAGTGGCTCTTTAAAGGTTTCAATCATGTACCCTCTCTTTCTCTCCCTCTCCTCTCCTCAAGGGAGTACATAGAGTTTTCTCAGTCTTTCCTCATATGCTCTGTCTAGTTGTCCCTGAACCATCTTTGTTGCCCTCTTCCATACTGTTTCAAGCAGGTTAATATCCTTCCTCAGGTGGAGACTCCAGTACTGCATGCTTTACTCCAGGTGAGGCCTTACCAAGGATCTGCATAGCGGCAGGATAAGCTTTTAACTTCTGTTAATGAACCCTCTAGCAATACAGCCCAACATTCTGTTAGCATTGGCTGCTGCCTTTCTCAACTGTGTAGCCTGCTGTCGGTCACTGGTAATGGCTATCCCCAAGTCTTTATCTTCCTCTACTATAATGACCTTGATCCTTCTAGACTACTTGGCCCTTGGGTTCTTTCTTCCTATGTTTCCTATGTGCATGACCTTGTATTTCTTAGCATTGAACCTCAGCTGCCATATACCCGGCCATCTCTCCAGCTTTGCTAGGTCTTCGTTTAGGTCCTGCATCCCTTCATCTGTGTCCACCCTCCCACAGACCTTGGTGTCATCCACAAAGAGGCAGATCTTGCCATTAACACTGTTCCCAATGTCATCAGTGAACAAACTGAACAACACTGGGCTGAGCACCACTGACCCCTGCATCACCCCACTGGTAACTTCCCCTGTGCCTCAGAGTCCCACACACAGGGCTGACCTTAAGGGGGAGCAGTCGGGGCAGCTGCCCCAGGCCCAGTGCTGCTGTGGGACCCTGCACTTTCTTTGAAACAAAAATAAGAAACTGACCCACCATCACAGTGCCCCCCTGCGTGTGTGCTCATGCAGTGGCTTGAGTCTGTATTGTTGTCCATTATCACTCTCAGTCTCAGTCTCCACCTATCAATGTGGCAGCACCATCACATGATGTGACGTGGAGGAGTTCTGAGCAAGAGAGTGCAAGCATGCCACTGTATTTCCCGCCACTGAATCAGTGAGCAGAGCACTGAGCTGAGAGCTCTCAATATAGCCTAAGTAGTTTTGTAAGTTCACAGTGGGCGTTCGTTGGTCCAGATCTCTAGTTTCTTCCATGGTTGAGGGCAAGGGGTGAGTTATCGACAGCAGACTGACTAGGCTACCTACCACCCTGCTCGCTGCCTATTGCCAGTTACTTGCTTGCCTCTCTATACCAGGCCACATCGGCAGCAGCAAGGAGCAAGCTAGGCCTAGCAGCACCCCAACGGCAACAGTGTGGCCTTCACAGGCACAGGTGGAGGCCTTGAGTGTGGCGCAGCGGTAGCAGCCACTGACAGCAGGGCAACCGAGAACCAAGCAAGTAACAGTGGTGGTGGGCCATGAGGTGGACTGGTCTGACTACTCGAGTCAGTTGGACGATGGTCAGTTCCAGGCAGCACAGTAGCAGCATCCTGATCCAGCTTCTGAGTTCTGGCACTGGCAGAGGAAGACGAGCAATGGGCTGAATGAAAAACTAGGCAGGCTGGTGGCACAACACAACTGGGCCAGGCCCCACAGATTCCGGACGGATGGCCAGGTAAGTAAAAGTAGTAAAATATTATTTTTTTATTTAATAGGGGATTGGGGAAGGAGAGGAAGGACTGATTATGTGCTTTTATTGGGCAGCTGCACAACCTATACAGGTCTGGGAGGGACGGTTAGTAATGCATGATGGACTGAGTCGGGGAGAGAGAGAGATTGAGATCGGAGCAGGGTACGGAGGGTTAGGTTCAGCAACTCAACCAGGAAAAAAAAAAGGTTCACTTGGTGTGTTTTACTAGCCCAAGCAAATGCACTGCTGTTCTGGGGCCAGCTTGAGAAAGAATGATAAAAAAATGTGCTAAAAGTAATAATTATGCCTAAATCAAAAATTGCCAGTTATAGGGGGGGCCCGTGTTTTAGCTCTGCCCTGAGCCCCACAAAGTCTAATGCCGGCTTTGCCCACACACACACACACACACACACACACATACTCTGGGTCCTACCGCTGAACCAATTCACATCCACCTGGTCAATCCGCCCCCTATCCCTAGGTCCTCGGACTTCCTGATCAACCTCTTTTGGCCAGGGCAAGGAGTCGAAGGCCTTGCTGAAATCCAAATACAGAATGTCAGCCACCTAGTTCCTGTCCATCACCTTTGTTACCCAGTCAATAAAATTGGTCAGGTTGGTTTGACAGGACCTCCCTGACATGAAGCTTTGAGGAACTCAAGTAGCCTTTCCTTCAGCATGGTCTCTATTAGTTTACCCACACTGGAGGCCTGAATGACCAGCCTGTAGTTTCCAGAGTCATCCCTAGACCCACTCTCGTGCAGCGGTACCACGTTTTGGTCTCACTCCAGCGGTACATAGAAACATAGACTTTGACGGCAGATAAGGACCACTTGGCCCACCCAGTCTGCCCATTTCCCTACCTACTGGATAAGCTGCAGATTCTAGTTAACCAACAGCCTACTTCCTGCCACCCCCCACTACAATTGCCTTGTGTCTGTCCCATGCATGTTTGAATTCCCCCACTGTTTTAGCCCCAACAACCTCCCCAGGAAGGCAGTTCCACGATCCACCACTCTCTCCGTGAAAAAGATTTCCTCACATTACCCTGAGCCATCCCCTCTATCTTTAAATTGTGTCCCCTTGTTCTTACACATCTCTTTTTCTGAAAGATGCTACCCTCCTGGACTTTGTTGATTCCCTTGAGGTACTTGAACGTTTCTATCATGTCCCCCCGTCCCTCCTTTCATCAATGGTATACATATTAAGCTCTCTCAGTTTCTCTTCATATGATTTCTGATGCAGACCCTGCACCATTTTAGTTACCCTCCTCTGGACTGCTTCCATCCTGTCTATGTCCTTGTGTAGATGAGGTCTCCAAAACTGCACACAGTACTCCACATGGGGTCTCACCAACTGTTTGTACGGAGGGATAACCACTTCCCTTTTTCTACTTGTCATGCCCCTTCCTATGTATCCCAGTATCCCCCTGGCTCTCCTTACTGACTTCTCACATTGCTTACCCACCTTTAGATCATCTGATATGACTACCCCAAGTCCCGTTCCATTTTTGTTGTTGTTAGTACCTCCCCTGCTATTGTGTACTCTTCTCCTGGGTTTTTGTTTTCCAGGTGCATTACTTTGCACTTCTTTGCATTGAATCTAAGTTGCCATGTGTCTGACCATTTCTCCAACCTTGCCAAGTCCCTTCTCATCCTTTCTATCCCCCCTTGTGTATCAGCTCTGTCTAGGGTTGCCACCTTTGGATCAGGCAAAAACCAGACCCTAAGCTCCACCCCTAGCCCCACCCCTTTTCATGACTCAGCATGTATTGCTCCTCCTAGAAAGTCATTTGTTACATCAATAAAAGACAATGCTTAAAGCAGCAGTTCAACAAAAATGTTAAGATATTGTACTGTACCTGTTAAAATTACTTTCCTAGATTCTTCCTAGTTAATTTACTTATATATGTATTTATTTATTGACATTGGTTTACCAGATAAACATACAGAGGTAAAAGAAATCTCGTTTACAGATATGATCTAGGGGAGACAAGGGAAACACTGTAAATAGCATGGTATATAATAATACATTGTTTCCTGTAATGTGTACTTTATATCTTTTTCTGGCTCCATTTGCTGTTCATGTCCACAGTACTATTTCAAAGCTAAAGCAGTGAACACACTTTTTTTCTTGCAGGAAAAAAATCATTTAAAACATTTAAAATTGCCTAAATTCTGTTTGAGATGAACATGTTTACCAGCAAATGAAAGTAGAAAACAACTGGCTCTGTTACTGTTTCAAAAGGTGGGAGCAGCTTTTCTGCTATGCTACTTTAAGATGCAGTGGAAAAGATTAGGTTAAATAAGTACTAATGGTGTTAATGGCCATACTTTACACCTCCCAGGCTGACTGCTTTCACAAACAAAGGGCTATACTGACAACAGAAGTTGTCTGTAACTTGGACATGCAGCTGAAACAATGAATGATATGACAACATTTGTTTCAAAAGTATGTGACCATGCAAAATGGCTCAAAAACCTGACCAGCACAGAGCAAAACCAGATTACCTGATAGGGACCCTGAAAACCTGATCACCAGGTAAAAAACATGACAGGTGGCAACCCTATCTGTTACAGATCTTTGTATCATCTGCAAAGAGGCATACCTTTCCCTCCAGACCCTCTGCAATGTCACTTATAAAGATGTTAAAGAGGACTGTACCCAGTACTGAGCCCTGAGGTACTCCACTAGTAACCCCCCTTTCTTCAGAATGCGTTCCATTCACTATTACCTTCTGTGTCCTGTTGTGCAGCCAGTTTGCTACCCAGGCTACCACCCTGGGACCCACTCCCAGGCTGGCTAACTTGATTATTAATCTTTTGTGGGACTGTGTCAAATGCCTTGCTAAAGTCTAGGTAGGCCATATCCACAGCCCCTCCCTGGTCTATTACTTTGGTCACCCACTCAAGAAATCTATTAGATTCATCTGACATGACCTTCTTGCTGTAAATCCATGCTGCTTTGGGTCCCGCCCGCTGGCCTCTAGGTACTCAACAATTCTTCCTTTCAGAAGTGATTCCATCATTTTCCCTACCACTGAGGTCAAACTTACAGGTCTGTAGTTTCCTGTTTCTGCCTTGCTCCCACTTTGTGAAGGGAATCACATCTGCCCTCCTCCAGTCCTCAGGTACCACCCCATCCTCCCATGATTTGTTAAAAGTGTGGTCAGTGGTGTCACTAGGTCCTCCCTTAGTTCTTTTAGGATTCTGGGTGAATCCCATCAGGCCCCATTGCTTTGTCCACCTTGAGTTTTAGGAGTTCTTTCAGGACTCTTTCTTCTGTAAATGGACTGGTGTCAACCCCTACCCAGAGTGCTTTCTATTGTCTGATTTAGGTAACTCTTCCTCATCTTCTTTTGTGAATACTGAGCAAAGTATTCATTCAATATCTCTGCCTTTTCACTGTCTCCTCTGCCACCCCCTAATTTATCTTCACTATTCCTCCATTAACCTTTCTATGCTCCCTAATGTACCTATAAAAGGTTTTATCCCCCTTCTTAACTGACTTGGCTATTTTTTTCCTCAGTTTGGGCTTTTGCTATTCTCACTGCCTTCCCCACTTCTTTCTGCTTTAATTGATACAGTTCCCTGTCGTGCTCCTTCTGTGATGCCTTATACTTTTTGAATGCAGCCTTTTTCTCCTTAACCTTCCCTGCCACCTCTTTTGAGAGCCATAGTGGTTTTTTACTCTGCTTTGTTTTCTTTATCTGTTTCACACAAAGGCTTGTTGCCTCTATGATGGCAGTTTTGATTTTTCTCAATTGTTCTTCCACCCCTCCTTTTTGGCCATTTGCTAGGGTATTCCTCAGGTATTCACCCATTTTGCCAAAGTCAGCCCTTCTAAAGTCCAGTATGCTTGTTTTTGTATGTTTGTATGGCTTGTCTCAATGGTTGTGCTTATTGTGAAGCACACTGTGCAGTGGTAGCTTGTCCCCAGATGTCTACTGACTTCTAAATTTGTGATCCTCTCTCCATTTGAGAGTACCAGGTCTAGTATTGCTTCCTCCCGAGTGGGCTCCAACACTAGCTGTCTAAGGCCTGCCCCCTGCAGGGCATCGAGAATGACTCTGCTCTTGGATGTGGCTGCAGTACATGTCATCCAGTTAACATCTGGCATATTCAGGTCCCCATTAACAGTATCTCCTTTTTCAACCATTTTGAGAATGTCTCTATCATTTTCTTGTCCATTTCCTCCCTTGAGATAGGGGTCTGTATACAACCCTGTGCGGATTGTGATGCCATTTCCTGTCTCCAAGGTGACCCAGAATGCTCTTGTCCCCCCTTTACTTTTTAGTTCTGTAGCTTGATCCTTCCCTTATGTATAGAGCTACTCCACCTCCTCTTTCCCCTTCCTGTCCCTTCTGTAGACCGAGTACCCAGTATGTTGACATCCAGTCATGGTTCCCGTGTACCATGTTTCTGTGACTGCCACAATATCAAGTGTTCATCTTCCATCAAGGCTACTAGCTCAGGAAGCTTGTTTCCCAGACTACGGGCATTGGTACTCATTGCCCTCCATTTAATGTTGGCTTTATCCTTTTTTCCCCCATGCCTGCTCTTTTTACCCTTGTCTATTTTTCCATTTAACCCTGTCCTGCCCTCTGTTGAGCACTGTACCTCAGTGTTTACCTTACTACCCATCATGTTTTGTGGGGGGGAGGCTTGAAATTTCCTGCCTCTTATTAGCATCTCCCCCCATGGCTAGTTTAAAAGTTTGCCAAGGAAGCATTTAAACCTGTCACTTAAGATCTTTGTTCCCTTCATGGACGGATGCAGACCATCGTGCCAGTATGAACCTTCATCTCTCCAGGTGTACCCCCAGTCCCCAATGAAGCCAAAGCCCTGTGCTCTGCACCAGTTTTGCAACCATTCATTAAACTGCATGGTGTGTAGTACCCTAGCCTCACCCCTGCCATGGACTGGCAGCACCTCTGAGAAGGTAACTGTGCTTGCTACCTGTCTGAGGCCCCTCTCCAACTCCACAATTTCATCCTGCACTGCACTGATCCCATGCCTAGCTAGGTCATTTGTCCCAAGGTGGACAATGATATCTAGTTCCCTCTCCTGTGATGCTGCTTCTGCAATCCTGAGGATTTGCTTCTTGTCCCTCCAAACCATGGCACCAGGCAGGCACCTTACTTCCCTCTCCTCTCCCTTCCCCAGGTCTACCCCTCTAACAATTGAGTCCCCTATCAGAAGCTGTTTCCTTCCCCTGTGGTGTCCCTTGCCACACTTCTGTGGGTCTCCCTTCTGGGTGTCCTCAGCATTCTTCTTGGTCTCCACTGAGGGTGCCATCATAGAGGAACCTTGCTCTGCCAGACTGGCATATGGTTTGTTTACAGGTACAACTAGGGGGCTTCGCCTCTGTTCCACCACCCGTACCCTCCCAGAACCCACTGTGGTCCAACTGCTCTTCATACTTGGCAGCCTCTATGGCAGTGGTGCTCTTTGGGTGGGGGAGGCCTCCTTAGTCTTTGCCAGTTCAGCCTGGAGGTGGGCTACCTCCTCCCTCAGAGCTGACAGCTGCCTGCACATAGGACAGCAACGCAGTTTCCAGAATGTCTCCCGGAAAACTGCTGCCCCACAGCCGGTGTATTGCACCACTCCCCACATGTCCCTCTCCCTTATAATATACAATATGTAATATATATATATATGTAACCCCTAGATGGCGCTATCCCAGGGGCTACTACCCCTGCCTGATTTGCCACTAACAGGTTGAGGGGCCTGGATCCAATGGGGTGCCTCCACCCAGAGGTCAGGGTTTGCAATAGTTAAACTTACTTGGTCACAGCCCTCTGGGACACTGCAACCCCTTTCTTCCCACTAGTGGCCCACACAATATAGCAGAATTACCTTCACAGTATACACTTACCCCCAAGGCTGGTTCAGGCACGGGACATCCTGTAAAATAAGATACAGTGCAACAATCACAGTACAGTACTTTAACATAGACAAATACCTCAGGCAGTATAACTTTGTTGAAACAAACAGCTCTGATTTATTTAGGGGATATAACAAGGACAGGGGAAATCAGGTTAATTAGCTTATCACTTTACTATCACTATGGCTCTGTGCACAGGCCTATCCCTACCAGTTACTGTCCCTGGGTACCCAGGCCCTAGTGGCTAGTCCAAACCGTGGCAGCTGGTAGGGGCCCTTTCACACAGAGAAAAGGAAAATTAAACAGTCAGCAGTACAGTAATTCCATTTGATTTAATGTGGCAATTCAACAGGAAGCGACCCAATTAGTACTCACGACCTCCAAAGAAGATATGGTCCTTCAATGTCAGCAGGGCTACTTTGATCTCCAAGACTCCTCACACATTTATATGGTAAAAAAAGAAAGCACTATACCAGGCAGGCTGCATCTGTATCCCAATCGCAATTACTGCACAATAACCAGGAGAACACACAGCAGATTCAGTTCCTGACAGACCGAGTGTAATTCAACAATTTCTTCAGTCTTCTACAGGGTGAGCCTGGTTTCTACTCTTCAGAGATCCTTTGATTCTTTTCACAGGACGGATTCAGTCCTAACAAGCAGTTACACAAGTTGTAGACCGGAACTCTGGGCCTTGCACACGTTTTTGACTGAAACTGTGCACTGAAGGAGCACAGGGTTTCTTTCCCTTCACTTTCAGATCTCAAACTGAAACTCCCAACAGACAAAAACGGCACTTCCTTTGAGTTCCTCCCAGTTCTTGACTGGATTGGCTGTCACTCACAATAGACTGCTGCTGTTGGTCCAAAAGGCACAAGTCTAAACTACATCTCCCAGAGTCACTGCCCATACAATCCTCTTGTGGCTGGCTCAGATTATGAGTCCCAAGTTCTGATTCGTCCAAGGCATCATTTTAGAGCTAGTTTACCCCACACTGATTGGTCCAGTTCAGCAGTTCAAAACCAGAATGGGGAACTAGGCAGACAGTTCTGACTGCAAAAAGCAGGTTAGACAAACTGTAATTTTATTATTACTGTAAATGATTTCTGGCAATCAGTTACATCTTTCAGACAGGTTCCTTTGCACTCCTAGTGACTGCAAAATGGGGTGAATGCAGCAGCTTAGTGGTACTCAATCAAGAAACACACAGTCCCCAATACAAACTAATTATGTCTGCAAGCAGACAGCTCTTAAAGACAGTACCAGAGGTTCTAAAAACACTCACTGATAAATGGCTTAAGCGTCAAACACCATTCAGGCTTGGAGCATTCAAGCAAGCTCCTGAAGTCTTTGGGAACCCCCATTTGCAGGGGTTACACCTTCCTGCCTTGGGAAAAGCTTGACGTCCGCGTCAAGCAAGTACCCCCATAAGTTTCAACTGCAACCATATACATTTGCATTAGGCTCACACATGTAATCATCAGTCAATACATCATTTTACCAAGAACCATTTCTGAAACATTGCAGTACGTCACTCTTTACACAGTATAACACACACATTGTACCATAACTCAAGTTATTACCTCTTGTACATGAAACCTGAAGAGAGGGGACCCTTCCCTATCAGTTACCTTGGGGCTGGACGGGGCAAGGGCACCATACTTAGAGGGCAACACAAGTAACTTGGGTTAGCACTAACGCTCAGTTTGGGCAATGAGCTCGGGACACATACACTCCTTTATGGACAACATTGAGAGGCAGGTCCACTGGCCGCCCAGGGAATCATAACTGAGGTGCACCACAGGCTTTACAGCTCGACCAGTCTTTCTAGGGGAGCTGTTGCAGTCTCTGCACTCTGAGCCTCATTTTCAGCATTGTTCTCACTTGTCAGGAGTCTCCATGGGGTAGAGAGGCTAGAACTTGGGGCACTTTCAGCTCCAGGAGTTACAGTTTCTGAGTCCACAACATTTGGCTCGCATGTGAGAGCTTTCAGACACTGGCAGTGGACTGTCAGGGCACTCAAAATACTCTTCTTGTTCGGTGTATCACCAGTCTGCCCCAATCTATCATTTTCCTCCCTGAAAGCTCAAACAGTTCAACCATGCACAATGATTCCATTTCATCTGATCTGATGCTTTGCACTTCACTTTCTGGGAGCATTGGCTCCAGGGATGAAGCTGGGGCATAGACAGTCCAGAAGGCCCAGCTTTGTCTCCAGTATTGACTAGGGGATTGCCCGAAACAATTGACTCAGTTCGTAAGAAGGATAGTATTCAAAGTCACTCTCACTTTCTTCTGATATGGACTGACAGTCATGCTCAACTGGGACTTGTGCAGAGGGACACTTTAACTCTGCTTCTGTGGTGCAGACTTCCTGATCTTTTCTTAGTAGCAGCTCTAGTCACTGGTCCAGGGGGCATCTTCTGGGGTCAGACTCAATCAGGATTTGTCCAATGGGTAGTAAATGATTTCTATGCATTGTTTTTACATCTTTTGAATTGTTCTCAGGCCTTACTTTGTACACTGGCAGATCATCTAGTTTGCCCACTACAATGTGAGGGAGATGGTGCCATCTGTCAGCAATCTTGTGTTTGCCATGCAGTCCCAGATTTCTTAGCAATACCCGATCTCCTCCTGGGTTCCTGTGCTTTCACCTTTTTATCATACCTTTCTTTGTTGGCCAGATTTCTTTTGGCAGCCATGGTTTGAGCCAGTTGGTACGCATGAGTTAGCTGGGCCTTTAACTTTTGCACATACTGTAAATAGTTGTCAGCTTGAACCCCATCAGGAGAGACCCCAAAACACACATCTACCGGTAGTCGAGCTTCTCTTCCAAACATCAGGCGGTGGGGGAGAACCCAGTGGCATCACTTTTGGTGCAGTTATAAGCATGTACCAGGGTGCTAATTTGTTGGCTCCATCTAGGCTTGTCCTTTGGGTGCAGGGTGCCTAGCATATCTAGCAAAGTGCGGTTGAAACGTTCAGGCTGTGGGTCCCCTGGGGGTGGTAAGGAGTGGTTCTGGACTTTCTCACTCCCACAGAGAAGCATCTCTTTGATCAGACGACTCTCAAAGTCTCTCCCTTGATCAGAATGGATTCTTTGTGGAGCCCCATAGTGAACAAAAAAGTTTTCTACGAGTACTTTGGCTACAGTGGATGCTTTCTGGTCTTTGGTGGGGAAAGCTTGGGCATATCTCGTGAAATGGTCAGTGACCACCAGCACATTACTGATATTTCTTTGATCTGACTCCAAACTCAGAAAATCAATACAGACCAGCTCCATGGGTGCACTGGTGGTTATGTTAACAAGGGGCAGCCCTCTGGGGCAAAGCTTTCCTCTGTAATAGCGACTACAAGTTCAGTATGTGTTGCTCCACATCAGCCCCCATCTTAGGCCAATAGAATCTGGATCTCACCAGTCAAGTGTTCTGTCTATACCAAGGTGCCCCATGTGGTTGTGCAAGGACCTCAATACTGAGTCTCGAAGGCAGTGGGCAGCACCAGTTGTTGTTTGTCTACTTGTCCCCTCTGTCTACTGTTTCTCTATATAACAGTTTATTGATCAGTTTCAACTTAGGACCTTCTTTGTATAACAGTGCAGTTCTCAAATCAGTGGAGCGTAATTTGGACACATCTTTTCCTGCATAGGGCTTCTAAAGCTGATTTGATCATAGGATCGCGGGATTGAGCCCGCGAATACTGTCATTGTCCAGCTGAGGCAGTGCACAATGTCTATTGCAGAAAAGTGGCAATAAGCAGCAGGTATGCAATTCTCAGAGGGTCCCAAGCAATCCACCATGCAGTCCACTGCGTCCGTGGACATTGTTCCTCCTGTCAAACTTCGGCAGAGTGCCCGAATGTCAGGTTCTGCCAATCGGACCCAATCATTCTGGGAACAGGCCTCCGGGAGAGAGCATCAGCATCTATGTGGTTCAGACCTGCTCGGTATTCGAGCATAGTCATATGTAGATAATGCAGAAAGCCACCTGTGGCCAGTGGCATCCAACTTAGCTGAGGTCTGCACATAGGTCAAAGGATTATTGTCAGTTTTACTAGTATTTTAGCCCCATACAAGTACTCATGGAATTGGTCAACAATAGCCCACTTCAAAGCTAGGAACTCTAACTTATGTACAGGATAGTTCTTTTCGGATGGGGTCAGGCTTCTACTGGCAAAGGCCACTGGTCTCAGGCCATTCTCGTGCTCTTGGTACAACACAGCCCCCAACCCTTGCAAGCTAGCATCAGTGTGTGCAGGACGTAAGGTTTTCTTGGATCGGCATAGGCCAGCACTGGAGCATGGGTAAGTTGATATATGATCTCATGAAAAGCAGTCTCACAATCAGGAGTCCAGCGGCCCCAAATACTTCACTCGGATGAAAATACACTCTTCAGTCTTGAGGACGCTGACTTTTGGTATTTTTGTGGGTTGGGGGATACCTTGAGTAAGGTTAAGTAAAGGCGGATCACTCTTGAATAGTCCTTGATGAAGCGCCGATAATAACCACAGAATCCCAGGAATCTTTGCAGTTCTTTTTAGATTTTTGGGCTGTGGCCAGGTGGTCAAGGCCTCAACTTTACTTGGGTCGGTCTCTATTCCTCGGTGGATACTATGTCCCACATACTTTACTGATGTTTGAAAGAATTGACACTTATCAATGGACAGTTTAAGGCCAAAGTCCTCCAGTCGATCCAATACCTTAAATAATCTGCTCTCATGTTCCTCCAGTGAGCTGCCAAACACAATAACATCATCTAGGTATACCAGGCACTCTAGTAAGTTCATGCCCCCACTGCACGCTCCATCAATCGTTGAAAAGTGGCTGGGGCACCTGAAATCCTTGAGGCATCCTCATGAATTCATAGAAACAGCGGACAGATAAAGGCTGTCTTCTCACGGTCCTCTGGGGCCATCGGGATCTGTAGTAACCCACTGCGGAGATCCAGCACAGAGAACCACTTGCTCCCGTTTAGGCAGTCCAAAGCATCCTGAATCGGGGCATTGTGTACTGATCAGGGATAGTCCGCCGGTTTAAGGTGCGATAATCCACGCACATCCTTACTGTCCATTCTTTTTCCTCACACCACACAATGGGAAGCATAAGGGCTTCTGGATTCTTGTATTACACCAGCCGCTAACATCTCTTGCAGATGCCGCCTCACATCATCTATATCAGCAGGTGCCAGGCGTCGAGACCTCTCACGAAATGGTCTTTCGTCATGCGGCGGATATTGTGCTCAGCTCCTTGCCGCATCCTCGTCCCATTCCTTTAAAGAAAACACCTGGTCTCTCTGGGCAAGCTTCTCACTGATCCTCACTTTCCATTCAGCTGGCAGCGGGTTGCGAAATCAAACAAGTCAGGCGTTACTCTGTCATTCTTCCTTGAACTCTTGCTGCTGGGTAGCACTGCAGTGTCTGCACAATGCACATTAGCCAGGATGCAACCTCTATTTACCGAATGTCTCTTTCAGACACATTATGAACTTGGACCATTACCCTTCTGGCATAAGCATGGGCTCTAGCGGGCAAAATACTAGCTTGACCAGCAGTCCCTCTGGCATTTTCCATCGCCTGGTGCATCCAACATTAATATTTTATTCTTAACATCCTTTCTGATAGGACCTCTCCTGTAAGGTACACTGGGCATTTGGTGCCAGGATCAGAGACTCAGGATCCTTCTTCCATACAATTCCGACCGGTTCCTCTGGTTCTATATTTTCAGCATCTCTCTGTGCCTCATAGGCCTTCTTAATTAAAGCCGAACTCTTAAAGCTCTACTAGTCTTTGACCCTGTTTTCATAACACAAATGTGCCAGCCTTCTGAACATATGAGCATTTGTTCCAATCAACAAAGGGACACCATCATACAGTCCAGTGGGGACACACTAAGGCTAGGGTCTCTACTTGTTCGGCCACTCCAGCCACGGAGGTGGGAAAGACAGCCAAATTCGGATATACCCAGAATAGGGGTAGGCCTTCTACTTAACCCCATACATGCAGTCCTTCTAATGGTTGTAAGGGTACGCCTGACAAATGCTTGATACCAATCTTGAAACATAATTGTCACTTGGGAGCCACTGTCTAATACAGCTCTTGTAGACACTCCATTTACCTTTACAGTGGTCTCCATGGAGGGACCCACTATTCTGGACCAGTCTGGAGAGGCGGTAGTGGGGCCTGGGCAACTGACCTTGCCACAAAGGACGTGAATTAGCATTTTGGTGCCCTCACTGGGATCATTTCGTGCACCTCTTAACCACTGATTTGTTCTCCAGCTCTCCTTGTAGCCTATATGCAACTTTGTCAGTGTCTTTTGGGGATTGGCATTCCCTTTTCATGTGCCCATCCTTCCCACAATTATAGCAAAACATACTTTTTGGAGTTTGAGCTGGCCGAGGTGCCACACTGGGAGCCAGGGCGGGGTATTACTAACTGGAAACCTTGGTGCCATCTCTGTCTGCGGCGTGATAAGCATTTGGAGACATCTCGTCAGTTTCTCCACTTCCATGGTCAAGGAATCGAGTTCGAGCTGTTATCAGCAGGAGATACATGGGTGGTATCCCCACCCCATAGCAGATGCAGTCGGATATAGGTCGGGCCCGTACTTGCAGGCGTGGCCTTCATAAAGGACTGTTTTGAATTCCGGATCTCTCTCAACAGTTCGCCCCATTGTGGCATATCTTTTTCCTTATCAGAGCACTCATTGACTGCCAACCTCTGCCCCTGAACTTCACTTGATGGGCCACCCTCAGTCACTCGGGTCATAGCCACAGCTATTGGTGCAGGTCCCTCCCGAGGTCGCCTTTTCTCAACTCCTCGAATTTCTCATTAACTCATCATAGGAGGGTGGGGATTCCAGTCGATTTGCCAGGCGTAACTGAAGCAACAGCAGTTCTGAGAAGGGGGCAGACTTAAGGATTCTGTCCAGTCTGGTTCGGTCCAGTTCAATCGCTGGCAAACTACCCTTTCTGAGGCATTCTTGCAACAATTTTTCCAGCCGAGAGACATACACAGACAACAACTCCCCTTGGTACTGTTGTGCATTTCTTACTCTCCACCATAGGTCCTCATCAGAATCTGGCTCCCATACACATTCTCCAAGGCCTCAAGATAGGCTGTGCAGTCGCTTCAGGGTTACTGGCCCGTTTAGCACGGATGGTAGCCAGGGCAGGACCTCGAGGCTCTCACTAACCCTCTTCCCCGCTTCCGAGCATTGCCATTCTAGCACTTGGGGCAACATAGTCTATCCAGGTCTCCCAGTCATCCTCCCCTTGGGGTGGGGAGGTGCCAGAGAAGATCCTCAACCTTCGGTAAGAGTCGTGACTAATGGCAGGTGCAGAAATAGGAGTCTGCATTGGTTCAGCCACCATTACGGGTACTGGAGCAGGAGAGGGTGTTGGGAGGAACACCCCAGGTGGCAAGAATAGTTTCTTCAAGTCCTCCACAGTTTTCCTTCTCCCAGCAACCATTTAGCAAATTTCTCCTCAAAGTTTCAGATAGTGGTGGGGCTCATTCCCCGGTCTTTACTGTCCTTAGTTATCACTCTCAAGCAGTGAGGGCTCCCTCTGGGGTAATGGTCTGTGGTACTTTGGAGCTATCTATGGGATCCTTAAACTCTACTAGGGCCAGGAAAGTGTGGGTGAGCAGATTAGCGTGCCGACCCACCACCACAGGATTTTGTAAACCTTCCACCTTGGAAAGTACTCCCTGCACAGTGTCCGTATTGATACCAAGGGGGATGTCCAGGATAAGCATAGCATTTTGGGGGTCGATCTCCTCCCCAGTACACCACTCCACCAGCCGGTGCACAGCCACTTCTGTCGGGGTACCCATTTATTTATTTATTTATTTTTTTTCCCTTAACAGTGGTTTGTAAATATGGCCACTAGAGGACACACAATCCAGCGGTGAGCCTCCAAAATGTAACCCCTAGATGGCGCTATCCCAGGGGCTACTACCCTGCCTGATTTGCCACTAACAGGTTGAGGGCCTGGATCCAATGGCGGGTGCCTCCACCCAGAGGTCAGGGTTTGCAATAGTTAAACTTACTTGGTCACAGCCCTCTGGGACACTGCAACCCCCTTTCTTCCCACTAGTGGCCCACACAATATAGCAGAATTACCTTCACAGTATACACTTACCCCAAGGCTGGTTCAGGCACGGGACATCCTGTAAAATAAGATACAGTGCAACAATCACAGTACAGTACTTTAACATAGACAAATACCTCAGGCAGTATAACTTTGTTGAAACAAACAGCTCTGATTTATTTAGGGGGATATAACAAGGACAGGGGGAAATCAGGTTAATTAGCTTATCACTTTACTATCTACCTATGGCTCTGTGCACAGGCCTATCCCTACCAGTTACTGTCCCTGGGTACCCAGGCCCTAGTGGCTAGTCCAAACCGTGGCAGCTGGTAGGGCCCTTTCACACAGAGAAAGGAAAATTAAACAGTCAGCAGTACAGTAATTCCATTTGGATTTAATGTGGCAATTCAACAGGGAGCGACCCGAATTAGTACTCACGACCTCCAAAGAAGATATGGTCCTTCAATGTCAGCAGGGCTACTTTTGATCTCCAAGAGACTCCTCACACATTTATATGGTAAAAAAAAGCACTATACCAGGCAGGCTGCATCTGTATCCCAATCGCAATTACTGCACAATAACCAGGAGAACACACAGCAGATTCAGTTCCTGACAGACCAGTGTAATTCAACAATTTCTTCAGTCTTCTACAGGGTGAGCCTGGTTTCTACTCTTCAGAGATCCTTTGATTCTTTTCACAGGACGGATTCAGTCCTAACAAGCAGTTACACAAGTTGTAGACGGAACTCTGGGCCTTGCACACGTTTTGACTGAAACTGTGCACTGAAGGAGCACAGGGTTTCTTTCCCTTCACTTTCAGATCTCAAACTGAAACTCCCAACAGACAAAAACGGGCACTTCCTTTGAGTTCCTCCCAGTTCTTGACTGGATTGGCTGTCACTCACAATAGACTGCTGCTGTTGGTCCAAAAGGCACGAAGTCTAAACTACATCTCCCAGAGTCACTGCCCATACAATCCTCTTGTGGCTGGCTCAGATTATGAGTCCCAAGTTCTGATTCGTCCAAGGCATCATTTTAGAGCTAGTTTACCCCACACTGATTGGTCCAGTTCAGCAGTTCAAAACCAGAATGGGGAACTAGGCAGACAGTTCTGACTGCAAAGAAAGCAGGTTAGACAAACTGTAATTTTATTATTACTGTAAATGATTTCTGGCAATCAGTTACATCTTTCAGACAGGTTCCCTTGCACTCCTAGTGACTGCAAAATGGGGTGAATTGGCAGCAGCTTGAGTGGTACTCAATCAAAGAAACACACAGTCCCCATACAAACTAATTATGTCTGCAAGCAGACAGCTCTTAAAGAGACAGTACCAGAGGTTCTAAAACACTCACTGATAAATGAACTAGCATAAACACCATTCAGGCTTGGAGCATTCAAGCAAGCTCCTGGAAGTCTTTGGGAACCCCATTTGCAGGGGTTACATATATATATTTTTTTTCTTCCTTTGTGTGGTGTGTTCTTACCCTTTATGCACTGCGCTGGGTTATTAAGAATATGACAGTTCTGCCCCAAGACCTGTTGAGGAAGTGATGTCAGAACCTTGGCTATAAAGGAAGCGTCATGCCTGGGAGGGGTGGGTGTGGGGAAGGGTGGTGGGTAGTCCACAACCACTGGTGACTGTTAGAAACAATCAGATACACCACTGCTCCACCACCCTGGTGAGTACTGCCCTTTATAGTAATTCAGCTAACCTCCAGTAACTGATTTGTCAACTATTTAAAAGTAATTTGATGCAAACTGTTACAGAATACTAGTAGACAGTCCAGTTAGCCACAAAGGAAAATAAAATATGCAGTTATTTCAATCCTTCTGAAGTTGCTCACAAGATCAGTAGTTTTGAAAACCCCCTTCCTGATTTAAAAATGAAAATAATTAAACATAAAACAATACCAATGTAAGACTGTAAAGTAAGGAAAACTTCCCTCAGATGTAAGTAAGAGAGATCAGTTCCCGTATCTAAAGAACTGTTGAACAGATATGCCAGAAGACCTCCCAGCTCCGCCGCCAGTTTCCTCAACACTCTTGGATGCATGCCATCCAGATCCAGGGACTTATTCATATTTAGGGACATGAGCCCCTTTCTATCCCTGTCTTCTGTTATCCTGTCCTCAGCCATATTCCCCTTCCTCACCCAAACCTGCCTTGTGGCACTGGTCCATGCTTTTCTTTAGTAGAGACAGAGTAGAAGTATTGGTTCAACACCTCTACTTCCCTTTACTGCCTTCCACCTACCCTTCCCCCTCCTTTAACTTTCCTATGCCTACTTTTGTAGCCCTCTTATTGCCAATGTACCTGAAGAAGGCTATCTCCCCCTCTGTGATCCCCTCTGCAACTTGTAGCTCCTTCCTAACCTTGGCCTGATAACCAACCTGCCAGCCTCCCTAGCTTTCTCCAAGTAGGTCCCTCTCGTCCTCATCCTTTCAGGACTTCCTATACATACTTCCTGTACGTGGCTCTCTTATTCCTCTCTATCTCTCTATTGAACCAAATTAGTCTCCTGGCTTTGGAATTTTTCTTTTCTGCTTAAAGGAAAACTGAGCTGACTCTATAAGCTATTTTTCCCCAGTAGAAGCTATTTTTTAAATACTGCTTCAAATTCTGTTATTGCTGTAGCTATCCATGCTGTTTATTATCCCAGTGGGTGTTTCTAATTTATACACAACTTGTAAGGACCATTTTAGATCTGTACGATGTGGTTTATGTCCTTGCTCTGCTCTTCTACTGTTGGCACAATGCATCCATATTCTACTATAGAATTCTGTGACCGGAAAGGGACATAGAAACATACAAATTGTTAATTAATTTATTTGTTTCAATCTTGGATTACAATACCTTTGAGCAGGAAACCGCTCATTTACAAAGGTTCCACATCAGCAAGGGTGGAAAAATGTACAATGGCAACAATACAAGAGTCACTAGCTAAACAGATTATACAATAAAAACAATTGAAACATTCAATTAATAGTATGATATGGTAAAGAGAGAACATTATAATACAATAACATTTAACAATTGTGCTGGTGAAAGCCTGGTCCATAGAGAGGACAGGAGCAGCCTAAGGCGGCTTTGTCAAATCAAAAGGAAGGAATACTGGCAAAGCAAGTGAAAGACAAAGGAAGCATAGTGAGGGGTGGGGATGGGAGGGTGGGCAGTGGAAAGTATGAGTGAAGAGGGGGAGGGAGGTGGAGGACAGGTGACTTAGTAGGGGATTGAGGGAAAATCGGCAAGAATAACACAGTAGGTAGAAGGTTGGTGGTGAGGGGTAGAGAGGCAAATTAGGGGACAGCCAGGACAGAATCAAGGGAAATAAAGAGCTTTTATCAGGAGCAGTCACAGCTACTGTTCTCAAGCAGATGTTGACATAGTAGGATTTTAAAAGGGCCCAGTTTTGGTGTGGTGGTGAGTTCTGCACAGAAGTTGTTGAACCAGAGAGGAGCCCGATATGCATAAGACCGCTGCCCTTGAGTAGTTCTGCATCTTGGAATTGTGAGAAGTTAATGGACGGAGTTTTTGGTGTGCTGTGAACCCGAGAATGGGCTTAGAAGGTTTGCAACTCCAGGAGGTACAAATCCAAGTGTTTTTTGGCTAACAGGCAGGTTTGATAGCAAATTCTATTGTTAAGTTGTAGCCATCCAGATTGCTCATAAAGGTCGTAGGCGTGCGTGAGGCGAGGGGAACCGGTGAGCAGCCTGAAAGCTTGTTGAGTGCCACTGCTATCCTGTGGAGGGAAGTAGCGGATGCAGAGCTGTAAATGACCAGACCACAGTCAATAATGGAGATGATTAAGTTACTGATTGCTGTTCTTAGGGCTTCGGGTGTCAAGCTCTGCTTGTGTCTAAGTAGAGCCCTATTCTGATGCTAACTGTTCTAGCCACATTCTCAATGTGCTTAGAGTAGGAAAGGGAGCAGTCCACAGTTACCCCCAGGTATTTGAAATGATCGACTTGCCCAAGTGGAATACCTGAACAGTTTCTGATAATAAGAGGGTAGGATTTGTCTTTACTTCTAGCACTCCTGAACAGCATCAGCTTTGTTTTTTTGTAGTTCATTACCAGTTTGTGCATTCCGAACCAGTCCTCAACTTGCTCAAAAGCAAGTTGCAGTTAATTTTCAAGGTAGGGAGGGTTATGATGGTAGTGCAGATGACAGCGTCATCCGCATAAAGGAGGATCTGTTGATTACTGGAGCGAGGTAAGTCATTTAGAAAAATGCTAAAAAGAAGGGGTCCAAGTATTGATCTCTGTTGTACCCCACAGCAGACAGGCAGAGATTCAGATGTGACATTGGTGATCTTCACTTGCTGGGAGTGATCAGACAAGTAGCCTTTGAACCAGTTTGTAGTTTCATTAGCAAGGCCAATAGATGAAAACTGTTGTAGTAGTAGTGAGTGACTGACAGTGTCGAAAGCCTTTGTTAAATCAATAAAGGCTGCACTAACAAGGCTACCCTGGTCAAGCAAATTCTGTATGATACTGGTGAATTCCAACAAAGCAGTGGTGGTGCTGTGCCCTTTTCAAAATCCATGCTGTTGCAGGCATTGGATCCTGTATTTATCGAGGTATTCCACCAACTGATCTGTAACGATACGCTCCAGTGCTTTAGACGGGGAGGGGGGAGGATAGAGATTGGCCTATAGTTGGAATATAGTGCCCGATCACCACTCTTATGCACAGGCGTTACCAAAGTTGACTTTCAAACCTGGGGAAATTGAGCAAATCGTAATGATAAGTTAAGCAGTTTAGTAAGGGGAACCAACATTTCTTCGAGTGTGAGGACAACAAGCTTGAGGTCAAGGGAGTCCCGGTTTTTCCTTGATTTCCCAAGTACCTTGCAAAGATACTTTCTAGCCAAATGCAGGGGAACTGCTTTGAAGTAGAATGGTGGAGGGAACATGTGTTGATGTTTTGAGCCTCTGTTACTTATGGAAGTAGATTCCTCAAAGAAGTTGTGCAGCAGATAAGGACCTCCAGGCCCACCGAGTCTGCCCAAGTATTCCACTTACATGCTACCCAAGGATCCTAGGGGTGCCAGCTAATTTCCCCCCATCTCCAAAATTCCCTTGTGCATAAACTACATCATACAGTTCTAAAATGGTACTTACCTCCAGAGTATAAATGAGAAATGTCCACTATGGTTACTGAAAGGCCTGTATAGATTAAACAATAAAAGAACTGGAACCAGTTCTTGAAAACAACTTCTACTGGAAAAATCATTTGCAGGTTCAGAGCAGTTCCCCTTTAAGGCAGCTTTTTGTGGCTGCCATGATTCTTTCCCTGATCACTGCCAATGTTTGATCCACTCCCACATCCTCCTTAAGACAAGCTAGGTGTCCCCTTCAATATCTCATCCTTCTTACCACAGTCGGCCTTCCTGAAATCCAGCGCTCTCATCTTTGTGCATGATGTTTCCATCCCCATATCAGCTCGGAACCACACTGTTCATTGGTCACTGCTCCCAAGGTTTCCTTCACCTTAATGTTCCTGACATGATCCCCATTTGTTAATACCAGGTCCACGATGGGGAAAGGGTGGTATCCAGAATGGGGGGTATCCAAAGTAAATAGAAATGCAAGATGCTACCACCTGGAGTAAAATTTATGTGGGCCTGATGACTAATCAGCACAATCTCCTGAGATGCTGTACCTGCCCACCTCCTGCCAATCCGACACCAATGCATCAGTTCTCTCCTAACTGAAACATACAATTTGACAGCAGATAAGGACCACGTGGCACATCCAGTCTGCCCATTTCTCCCTACCTACACTATTACTGAAGACCGTACCCAATCTACAGCTCTTTCTCCCTCCCCACTTTTCTTTCCACTATGATTTCCTTGTACTTATGTTAATGAAGCCAACAGACAGCTAACTGACCATACCTACTACAGAGAACTGGAGAGTGATCCCACTGCAAAATACATAAGGGAACTATGGGACTTAATTGGATCATTTCCAAACCATGTCCAAGACAGAATAACTGACCCCATCCCTGTTGAACCTATGCCAGGGACATTATACATGCTGCCTAAAATCCATAAACCTGGCAATCCGGGGAGACCCATAGTATCTGGCAATGGTACCCTAACCGAGGGGGTCTCAGGATTTGTAGAAACCATTTTAAAACCTCTGGTTATAGAAAGGGACAGTTTCATCCAGGACACTACTCACTTCCTATGTAAACTTTCTAGTTATAAGGACTTACCACCTAATACCTTTTTAGCCCCGATGGATGTAACTTCCCTCTACACTAATATTTTGCACACGGATGGCATTTCAGCCTGTCTTAAATACCTAAATCAGAAAGGACTAGACCAAAACATTGACCCAGAAGTGGTGGGGAAACTTGATGAATTCATTCTGACATATAGCAATTTCAGCTTCAATGGTAAACATTATGTTGAAACTATGGGAACAGCAATGGGTACCAGGATGGCTCCACGGTATGTTAATTTCTTTATGGCAAATTTGGAAGAGGACTTTTTAAGGCACTGTACACACAAACCACTTGCTTTTTTCAGTTACATTGATGGTTTGTTTCTAATTTGGACAGAGGGCATGGACACACTTAAGGAGTCTCATCAAGAACTTAATAACCGCCACCCATCCATAAAGCTTTCCCTGGAATATTCTGCCACCAGTGTTAATCTTCTGGACACCACCGACGCCATCAAGGATGGAACCTTATACACATGTATTTCCAGGAAACCAACAGACAGACAGAGATCCTTGCATAGAAATAGTAATCACCAGAGCCACACAAAAAAGTCTGTAATGTACAGTCAAGTGCTTCGATATCACCATATCTGTTCAAGCGAGGAAGACAGAGATACACATTTGGCTATATTGAAAAAAACCTTTATTGAGCAGGGACACTCTTCCAGAGAATTTGACAGAACAGTAGAACGTGCAACACAGGTACCAAGGGAACAACTACTTCAGTACAAAGAAAGGACCACTACCAACAGAATACCCTTAGTAGTCACATATCATCCTGACCTTGAACTTCTATGTAAAATTATTAAGGACCTCCACCCAATATTTAGTGAGGAAGAGATCCTAAATTGTATTTTTCAAGAACTACCACTACTGTCTTTTAAACAACCACCTAATTTAGCCAACCTGATTGTTAGGAGTAAACCTGCACCAGAACAAAGTACCATACCACTAAATGGCACACGACCCTGCAATCACCCCAGATGTAGGACTTGTGAGCACACTTCCGCTTCAGATTGTGCAGTTACTTCATAAACAGACAATTCAGGATACAGGGGAATTATACATGTACATGACAGAATGTTGTTTATTTCATTCAATGTAAGAGATGTCCACAAACAGGGTATATGGGAGAGAAAGGGCAGCCTCTCCATACTAGAATGAACTCGCACAGACATATCATTAATATGAAGATGACTGAAAAGCCAATGGGGCAACACATCTCTCAGATTGATCATTCCATCTTAGATAGGTCGGTAATGGTCTTAAAAGGACATTTCAAAAATACACAACAGAGACAGGCTTTTGAGGTTAGGCTTATTTTACTTCTCAGTATGGTAGAAGATGGCATGAACATTGATTTGGGTTTTATGACACATTACCCTACTTGAACTTACACAGACCTTAAGTACACAGTATGGACATATAATGGGACTTCAGTGTGCTTTTGTTTATTGTTTTAATATAGTATGGTTATAGGGTCCCTTTTTACTGGTTATCAATACGTTGGTTTCTCACCATAAACTATATATGGCGGGGGTAGGGGAATAGTGTTTTTTTTGTGTGGGGCAGTTTGTGTGTGTGGTGGGGGTTGGGGTTTTATGAGGTAAGGTTTATACTCAGGTACATGACATTATGATGTTACAGTGTGTTAGGACTATTGGTTCACATACATAGTGAATTTATACTTCCTTCCAGTTACTGTAGTTATCTGTATTATGATGTTACCCGGGGGGGGGAGGGTTTAATTCCATTAGTTTTTGATTCAGATTCCTAAGACTGTTACTGTACATACAGTAGATTGATTATATACTGACACATTATTGAACACTAAACATATTAGGATGCATGATCTCATTTACTAGGGGGTCCTTGGTAGTTTTTTTTTAATTGGGCACTAATTCTGACAATTGATATATCTTGTAAAAAAATCTTGTTACAGCACTGAAGATTTTAATGTTTATGGAATATATTATCTGGATGAGTATATATATATATATATATATATAGTTGATAAATTGTCTCCAGATAGGTTTAATAGTGTATGAATTTGTGAAACAGTTTGTTCACTCCAGGGAAACTTTTCTTTATACCTACCTATTGCCATAGTTAGAAAATTTCTGTTTTATGGTTGTTGTTTTTTTATTTCATCTTTATTATTTTACAGAATACAAAGTTGACAGATCTAGGGTGTTACATATCCATATTGCAGTGTAAGTTACATTCGGATAAGTCCTCTGACATTTTTATACTCTGATAGCCATACATCATACTTAGTTCCCCAAGCAGTCTATACAGTGCTCGCTTAACCTTTTATACATCAATCCAAGGTGTAATGTTCTGTTGGCATATGCAGGTTTATCTCCCTATTAGAGGTTGTAGTAGTTATATAAGTCATCATAACATATATTCTTCCTTGAATGATATATAATCAATAAGCATAAAACTGCTCTCCACCACAATCTCATGCAGGCATCTAGTTGCTATTTTATTGTTTATAGTAGTGGGGAGGAGGAGGTGGGGTAAAAGGGTAACCCCAGCAGCAGTCCCAAGCCCCCCCAATGTCAGACCATGAAAAATGGGGAGGGGGAGGGGACTGAGGGGGGGATAAGGCAGGGAGCAGCAGACAGAGTTGGCAATACTAGGAGATGGAGCAGGAGAGGAAAGAGAGTTGGAAGAGATAGGGAGGGAGAGATTATAATGTATCTATCCTTAAGGGACCAGTTCTATTCTGTGGTCCATTAAATGTATTCTATGGGACAAAGGATTCATCTTTTAACATGTAATACAGCTGCCAGCGGGACCACCTGGAGGTAAATTTGTCCTCCCTTCCATTAAGGCAATTATCTTCTCCATTTGGTAAATTTGTTTGGTAATTTGCCACAAGTCCTGAGTGGTGGGGATTTGTGTAGTCAGCCTTGTCCTCATTATAGCCTTCTTGGCAGCAGTAATATGTAGATGGAGAAGATATCTGGTGCTGGGCTTCCTTAATTCTCTGGGGAGGAGGAGGAGGAAAAGGTACATTTTTCCATTAGTTGGAGCTGCATCCCAAATAATTCTTGTAGTTGCGATTGCAGTCCCAACAGGAAAGGAGTGAGTTTAGGGGCAGAACCACATGACATGTGTATGGTTTGCCTTGGTTTCCCCGCATAGGCGCCAGCAGGCATCTGTATTGTTAGAGGAATAGTGCCTAGTGATAACCGGGGTTCTGAAGTACCTTATAAGATTCTTCCATGTGTATTCATGCCATTGATGTGAACTAGTAACCCGGGCTACGCTTTGACAAGCCGATTGCCATTCCTCTAGAGAGATGGGATGGTCTAGTTCATTTTGCCACTGTGATCTTATGTTGTCAATGGGTGTTACTTGTTGTGTGATAAGAGCATGGTAGTAAGTTGAGACCATGTGTCCCTGATCCGGGGAGGTGTTAAGGTGTATTTGTTTGGCAATAAAAGGGGGAAATCTTTCAGGTATTCGGCTTCTCATGGGCAAGCACTCATAGTAATGCTGGAGTTGTAGATAGCGGTAGAAGTCACAACGTGGCAACCCAAATCGTTTTTGTAGTTCTTCGAATGTCCACATGTTTCCTTGGGACATAATCTGTGGGAGGTATCTGAGGCCAGACCTCTCCCAGGTCACGAACCCATGGTCTATTTTATTCGGGGAGAATTGACTGAGGTTAGAAATAGGGCAGATGAGTGCCAAAAAGTGGGTAAGTTGCTAAGACTTCCTGAGGGTGATCCAAACCTTAAGGGAGTAAGTTAGCCAAGGGTTGGTTAGTAGCGGCGGGATGGGTTCCACTACCCTTTGATAAGGGATCTGGAAGTATTCATTGTTGTTAATAAGAGTCTGTTCTATCTCAGACCAATGCAGCATTGTTATATTGTTCTGCCTAGCCATCAGGTGTGTGAGGTGTGTCGCCCTTTAGTACGCCTGCAAGTCAGGCAGTGATAGTCCACCTCTGTCCCTGGGCATTGTCAACATTTTCAACTTGACTCTGGGTCTCTGACCCACCCGATAAACTTGGAAATGGAATGATTCCATTCTTTAAATGATTTTTGGGGGATAGTGATAGGGACATTTTGGAACAAGTATAGTGCCCTAGGGAGGATGATCATTCTAATGAGGTCTATTCTTCTAGAGAGACTCAAGGGGAGGGTGTTCCAAGTGGCCAGATCAGATTTCAGTTGGGCCGTAAATGGGCTATAGTCATTTTTATAGAATTCGGTTGGGGAGTGTGCCAGCTGGACTCCCAGGTATTTTAGTTTAGTTAGATTCCAAACAACAGGGAAGATGGCTTGAACATACGGAGAAGGGGTATAGTGGAAACTAAGTATTTCTGTTTTGATCAGGTTTAACTTATAACCTGTGATGCGACCGAAGTCCTCTAAAATCTGTTTTACCTTCGGCAAGGTTCTCTTCGGGTACTGAAGATACAGTAGGATGTCATCTCCATATAACACAATGCGATGCTCTGTACCACCAACCATAACCCCTGTAAGGTTCTCCTCCTCTCAAATGCATTGAGCCAATGGTTCAATGAAGGCTGCGAATAAAAGAGGTGATAGGGGACACCTCTGTGTGGTTCCTCTAAATAGTTGAAAGTACCTGGAATGATGTCTGACAACCCGTACACAAGCCTTAGGGGACATGTATATGTTCTGTATAACCACAATCAAGGCCTGCGGCAGTCCCAATTTGTGAAGGACTTGATACAGAAATGGCCATGCTACCCTATCAAATGCCTTCTCAGCATCTAGGCTGATCAGGACAGAGGGGCTGTTAGTAGTTTGCATTTTATGGGTTACGTGTAGGGTGCGTTTGATATTATCCGTTATGGAACATGTTCTAACAAATCTGGTCTGATCACGTCCAATCAGTGAGGGGAGATAAATGTCTATATGATGCGCTAGAATGCTCATGAATAATTTGTAATCTGAGTTAAGGACTGAGATCGGTCTATATGAACTACATAATTGAGCATTTTTACCTGGCTTGGGTATGACTGATATGGTCGCATACGACCAAGACGGAGGGAGAGGTCACCCTCGAGGATAGAGTTGAAGAGCACTAGGAGTCTGGGAAGAGTTTGGGACTTGGTTGTTTTGTAAAATTCTACCCCATAACCATTAGGGCCTGGGGCTTTAAGAGTTTTTGCTCCGGCAAGCACAGCCAAGAATTCAGTCTCTGTTATTGGGATAGTCAATGCTTCGGCTTGGCCAGCTGCAAGTTTAGGAAGTGTGATTGAGCGCAAGTAATCAGTTATTAGTTGAGCATGGGGATTCTGCTCAGGGGTGTATAGTGTAGTATAATAGGTAGTGAAAGCTTCTGTTATGTCATGCAGCTTAGTTAGAGGACGACCATCATCTGGGTGTCTAAGGGTAGTAAAGGTGGAGGACTTCTTTAGTTTGTGAATCTGGTAAACCAGTAACCTTGCCGCATGGGGGCCCACCTCATAATATTTTTGTCACAAAAAGGTCAGGGCAATCTCAGTTTGCTGAAGAACCAGGCAATCCAGATCGGCTTAAGTTTGCTGTAGCTGTGGTAACACCGTGTTGTCACCTTGCTTGTGGGCCATCTGCAGGAAATGGAGTGTGTCTTCTAGTCTAGATTTTTGTTCCCGGCGCTGCTTACTCTGTGCTGCTGTATACTGTATTACGTGGCTGCAAAGCACTGATTTGACAGTGTCCCAATGTATTGCTGGGGTGCTGTCAGCTGGGGGATTTTCTGTCAATATTTCCATAATTTTGTCTGTTATAAACTCCCTAAATTGCTGGGATCTGAGATAATAAGGGTCGAGTCTCCAGAATGTGTTTTTCGGCTGTAATCCCAGGTGGTACTCAGAGGGGCGTGGTCAGAGTGTATTATGTCGCCAATTAGTGCATCTTGTAGAATCCCTAAGTTCTCTGTCTGTGTGTATGTATGTATGGTCTATGCGGGAATATGTGTGATGTACTGAGGAATAGTGTGAGTAGTTTCTAGATTGGGGATGGAGGCGTCGCCATACGTCTCTCCAGCCCACTTTGTTCATGAAGTTTTTAAAGAATTTCTGGGCTGCCATATGTCTTGGGGGCTTTGGGATTGAGGAGTCCAGTGCTGGGTCAGGGAGGAGATTGAAGTCTCCTGCAAATAGGAGTAACCCCTTTGTCATCTGCACTACTTTATCCAGTAGCAGTCTCAGTTGTGAAGTAGGAAGGCCAGGAGGGAAGTATGTATTTGCTAATGTGACTTGTTTATTATGCCCTGAACAATAACCAGCCTTCCTTCCGGGTCTGACCAACTGAGGCCCAGTTTGAATGGAGCATGGGAGGGGATTAAGATTGCCACTCCATGGTGTCTGCCCGCCCTGCCAGAGGAGTAGTACAGCTCGCTCTTACTAAGCCTACCCAGTTCTGAGTGCTCAGTAGCACTCAGGTGTGTCTCTTGTTAATCTATAATGTCAGACTTTCTTTTCTTGATGCATGAGAGAACTCTGGATCTTTTAATTGGGGATGTTAGGCCATTTATATTGAGAGAGAATAATTTGAGATGGGATGTGGTCATGGTGATAAATCAGATAGGTTGTTGCCAGGAAGTCCCCATCCCACCGCCTCCTCAGGGAGAGTTCTCATTACACTTATTTGCCAGGTGTTCCCAACTTCTTTCCTGTTAAGATTGTCAATTTGTGTTTTATAAGACAACAAAATTGCATCAACATGTCTAGACATACAACGACATTAACTGTGTAACCACAAAAACCGTTACATTTAACCTGCTGAGTAGCCAACTGTGCACTCAGCAGGTATAACAGGTAACTGGCACTTCCAGAAGTCAGGGTCATGTGATGATCCTGCAGTAAGGAAAAATCCTTACAGGGAGGGACACTCTATAAAGAGAGTCCACCTGACACTTATAGTGTCTATTAGGGGAGAGGGTCTGGGATTGGGATGTCATGAGAGGAGTGCTCCAAGGTCGAGACAGTATTTATTTGAGAGGTTATATATATATATATATATATATATATATATATATATATATATATATAAATATATAGATAAAGGAAGGAGCATAGTGTGGGGTCGATTAATGTGCCCCAAGTTGGTACCACCCACAGTAGAAGGCGGGGAACAAATGGCCATCCCGGCCTCCAACAGTGTCTTGGGGAGGCCAGCAAGCAGCCCCAGGCTAGACCGCCATGCCCGATTGCCTGAAACTTGGGCCCCCCAGGACCTCGGCAATTTTATCCAAGCAGATACCTATTTAGGAATGTGAGGAAAGGCTCCCTCCATCCCAGGGGAACCTCACAGTAATAACACAACAGGAAAATAATTCAAACTAGATACAATAGTTTAGTAGTGTACTATTAATCTTTGAAGCTGTCTAACTGTATTAAGAGGGATTCGGGCTGTTTTCAACACTTGTTTGCTATATCCCAAAGTCGAGGTTCAGCCGCCCATCCCCACCCCCCAACGAGATCACCCGCACCGTAACCGGCAAGTGAGCTGGTACCAATGGTCATTCCACAATATTACTGGAATCCTCCCCCCACCTCCCATACCCCAAATGCTGGGGGGAGTGAATCCCGCTGATCATTCCTAAGAGCATGGCCAGAGCCGCAGCTTCACATTGGCTAATCTCCATGCCCTGCCAATGTCATTAAAGCAGATCCGAAGAGACAATCTCATCCCCTCCCATGTTGCATCCCCAGCAGAGCGACCAACAAGTGTGTCACGCAATGCTTAGGAGAAGGAAATGTCCAGGAGCGCGCGTATGAGTCTCGGGCGTGGTCCGAGGAGCCTTCAGTACAAGTGGGGCTACTCAATTCCCCCCACCATCGTTAGGCAGTCTCCCCAACCCCAGATCTTGGGGCAGTATGGATGGAGCTGTCAAATAAAAAACAAAAAAGGGGGGAAGCCGATGGCAAGGATGGGAGTCACAAACTGCGAGTTCAGTAAGCCCAGCAGCCACTTCCCTAATGAGCGTGATCTACCTAAAGTATTTCATCTTCACAGTGGGTTAGAGACATGCTCCCTTTGGTACCATCCATTATCCACCTGACCAAATTCAATATAAAATACACATAGCTGATAACAGAGGGAGGAGGATAATATAGGCTAAAGACAGATTTAGTTAATGTGCAGTCCGTATAGGCAGTGATTGCAAGGGAGGGGGGAAAATGTATTGGGGAAACCAGTAGTGGGAGAGCCCCGTGCCACAGTTCAAAAATAAGTCCAAAGGTTATACTCTCTTGCAGGCCCTGATATAGGAGATCGAGGAGGAATTACATTTAGAAGGTGGCTTATTTGTATGGAGGCAGCCCGGATTGCCTTGTGTCGCGAAGCGACTGGTATGTGGCGATGTCTGTTTGGCCTTCAGTGCACCTACAATGTCTTGAATTGTCTTGGCTCCTTGATGACATCCTGCCTCCCGCTGGTTGTTTGACCATAGCTTCTGAGACAGTTTGGAGGCAATGGAGGCGCCGGGGCTGGCAGTCCGCTGTGGCATCTCAATTTTCCTGGCCTTAAGTTCTTCAGAAGCGGCAGCCACCGAGTCGAAAGTGAGCGGGCCTTCTTTGAAATAAACAGTGAGCTTAGCTGGATATGGGGTTCTAAATCGGACTCCCGCCTTTTTGAGGGCTCTCATTATAGGTATATAAGCCTTGCGTCTCGCCATGATTTCAGGGCGAAATCGTTTTCCATATATATCCTTTGGTCATGAAATAGAACTGTTCCAGCTTTCCAAGCTGTGTGGAGTACACTCTCTTTTTCTTGAAATCGCAGGAATTTGACCAGCACAGTGCGGGGTCGGGCTCCCGGTGCCGGTCTGGGACCCAGAGTATGATGGGCTCACTCGAGTTCCAGCATGATGTGATCTGGTAGCGAAAGTACCTCATGAAGCATGCTTTTAATAAACATTGACATATCTGCACCTTCAGCCCCCTCCGGGATCCCAGAGATCCGTATGTTATTCCATCTGTTTCTATTTTCTGCATCTTCGGCCCTTTCCTGGAGGACCTTGATGTTTTAGTGGAGCTGTACAATGGCCTGATCCGTGCCATCCATCCGTCTGTCAGTTTCCAATACCTGTGACTCAGTGGCCTCCTGTCTCTTTTCCAGTTTGCCGATATCGGTACGGAGTGCTGTGGCTGTGGAGTGCATCTCCTTGTGGAAGTCCCGCAGCTACAACAGCATTTGTGTCATTTGCCTTTGGAGAGTGGTGACAGGTATCTTGTTCTGAGTCACGCGACCTTGTCACGAGGATGTAGAGACCTGGGAGCCCTCACTCTCTGAATCACCATTGGACAATCGTTCTTCATCTTGGGCATTCATCGGTTTAGTACTGGCTTGCTCCCTTACTCTAAGCATTCTTATTCCTCCATAGCTGTTTTTTTAAGTAAAGTTCTCATTGTATTTATTTATTGAAATAGTTTCACCAGGAAAGGCACACTGAGCAACAAGATGCTCGTCTTGCGGTGCAACCTGGGGGAAGGGGGTACAAGGGGGTTGGATAACACGCAGGTTACCAACTGAGCAAATAACAGAGGCAAATAGCTGCATATGGATACAATTGCATTAAACTACAAGCAACAACACATGGAATACATTGGATATTGTATGGAGCATATAACAATTACCTGACATATAGCAGCAATACAAGGGAAATTTTAGCACACAGTAATATGCAGATATAAGCAACAGGAGACATAGAACACATGATGGTGCAGGACAAAAAGGCACAGGACAAAAGTGCATAGGTTGGGGCTATATGCCAGCATTTATAGCAAAGCTAAGGCCGCTGGTCGGGCAGTGGGGAGGGGAGCAATTGGCGCATGGTCGAATCAGGTACAAGAGCAATTAGTGGTGAGGAAGTTAGCTAGGGCAGTAGAAAGAGGGCAGAGGAGGAATGCCGAATTTGAGGTGGGAGATCATTCTAGCTTGGGTAACTGGTGTAAGAAGGCGGCTTGCCCGGCAGTAGTCTTCCGCTTAGGGATTGATAGTTGGCGGTAGTCGCAGGATCTAAGATAATGGGGGGGGGAGGGGCAGCTGAGAGCACGGAGGAAAGGTAGGAAGGGATGGTGCCAAGCCATAGGTTAGATACATTATTTAGCACAGTGTGAAATGCAGCGGTTTCTGAGGGACAGTAGTGCCAGGGAACGGTAGAGGTCGCAGTGGTGGGTTAGGGGTGAGGCGTCGAGAGCAAAGCAGCAGAAGGCATTAAAAAGTGTGTCCAGCTTAGATAGGGTGGACTTAGGGGCTGCACTGTAAACAATGTCACAGTAATCAAAAGAGGGAAGTATCATCTTCTGGACCAGTTCACGTCGGACAGGGGAAGGGAGGCTACTGCGGTTCCTATAAAGTGCACCGAGCATGGGGTGTAGTTTCTTTGAAATAGCATCGATGTGGTCTGAGAAGGAAAGATGGCAGTCGAGCCATACCCCCAAGTAGCGGAATGAGGAGACATCTTCAAGTTTTTGACCATCCAGGGTGTGGAAATAGGGATGGGATGGGAGTCTGGACAGGCGTTGTTGTGTGCCGAAGGTCATCCTGACAGTTTTTTTTTACATTTAGGGAGAGCTGGTGAGAGCTGAATCGTAGCTGTACTTTGTTGAAGTTGGCTTGGAGGTTAGTTTGTACCACTTCAGGGTTGGAGTCTGAGGAGAAGAGTACAGTGTCATCTGCATACATGTGGATTGAGGTAGTAGAGCAGATGAGCGGTAAGTCGTTTAGGAATATAGAGAACAGTATGGGTCCCAGAACCGACCCCTGGGGGACACCGGTAGTTAAGGGAAGGGGGAGGAGATAGCATTTGTGATTCTAACAGGCTGGGTTCTGTCAGAGAGGTAAGATCTGAACCAGTTGGTGGCAGCAACAGAGAGGCCTGATTCAGCAAGACAAGAGAGCAATATGGGATGGGAGACAGTGTCGAAGGCTTTCGCAAGGTCGACGAAGAGGTGATCACTGTCCATACCAGTCAGGATGGAGTCAGTAAGCCTTATCAGGGAGGATGCAGTGGAGTTTCCCTTTCTGAAACCTGACTTGTAGGGTGTGAAGAAATTAAGAGTCAGTGAGGAAGAAAGTAAGTTGGGTGAGCACAAGGTGCTCTTGTAGTTTAGCTACCACTGGGAGGAGGGAAATAGGGCAGTAGTTGGAGGGGGAGGTGGGGGCATCCTTTTGGGAGGGATGACAGTGGTGTGCTTCCATGCTAGGGGACAGCAGCAGCGCAAAGGATTGGTTTAAGAGCTTGCAAGCGGAATTGCTATGGCGGTGGCGAGAGGTAGGAGTTTAGGGTCCAAGCCATCTGGGGATTTGCCTTTGAAGGTTGAGAGAAAGTAGTGCATCTAGGGCATCCGCTGCAGAGATGTAATTGAAGAAAAGGAGCAAGGTCTAGTCAGGTTACATTCGCCTGGCAGAGGTGCGATAGGTGCAGGTTTAACAGGGCAGAGAGGAGGTAGCGCACAAGTGGAGAAATATATGTGTTGAACTCAGTAGCATACTGCTGTTGGTTCAGTGAGAATGGAGTTGTTAATATTTAGAATTGGAGTGGGATTGGCAGCTGGTGGGGTGAAGAGGGAGTGAATGACCTTCTAGAATTTTGAGGGGTTATTTAGGTTGGACTGTAGGGAGCTGCTGAAGTACTCTGCTTTAGCTATGCGAGTGGCTCTGGTACACGTGTTTTGGAGCATGCGGTATGTGGAAAGATGTTGTGGGAGGCATGAGGATTTATGCATTTTCCAGGCTTTGTCACGGGCGGTTTGACATGCAATCAGTTCTTGGGTGATCCACAGCAGGTGGTTGCCTCACACCCTTGTACATCGCAGCGGGGCATGTTTGTTCCACATGCTGAGGAAAGTGTCTTTAAAGTGGATAAAGGCGTCGTCAATGGAGTCCATAATAGGGGCGGGGGCCCAGTTTGCTAATGCAAGGTTGTTTAACACCAAGAGCGATTATGAGAGTTTGAAGGTCGTTGGACTAGAAATTTAGAGGAGTTTTGGCGGTGGATTTTGCATTAAAGAAAGTAACATGGTGGTCACTGGGGAGTCAGGAAGAACACGCATTTATGACCAGTGAGGGTGTGTGGTAAGAGCCCAATCGAGGAGTGAGTGGTTACCAGATTTTAGGTTAAGCCAGGTGGGCTCAGTAATGATTTGAGAGAGGTTTAGTGCAGCAATTTCAGTCCTGGTTCTGTTGAGGGCAGGAGCTAGCCAGTTGTGGTTTAGATCGCCCATAATATAAAGTTCCCCTGTTGGGGTTAGGCAGGAGATTTGCTTGAGGAGGTTGGTGACAGTAGAGGATGGTGTGCCAGGTCAGCAGTATATTCCTGCAATGTAGATTGGTAGCGAGACAGGGAGTGTCAGCTGGAGTAAAATTAACTCATAGATTTTAGGTTGAGACTTAGCTAGGATAACCGAATAGTGCAAGTCCGAGTTGACGTAGATTGCAACTCTGCCGCCTCTTGTGGCTCTGTCCTGGTGGGCCAAAGTGTAGCCTGGGATGGCGACAGAGGAATTGCTAATGTTTTTTGTGAGCCAGGTTTCGGACAAGGTGAGGATATCTGGAGCATAGTGGGCAGCAAGTACCTGGAGGGAGTCAAGTTTATGGACTAAGCTTCTTATATTTAGGTGCAGGAGGTGCAGGCCACGTGGGAGAGGGTCTCCAGGGAGAAGTGAGGAAGTGTCCGATGTAGGAGGGGGGGCTTGCAGCGATTAAGAGGGTGTATGTGGTTTGGGGGCCTGGGTTTGGGTGGATGTCACCTGCGGCAAGGAGCAGGAGCTCAAGAGATAGGTAGTGGGCGAATAGCTGTATGTGACTGATAGTGAGAGGACATCTCTTAGTTAGAAGGCTTGGGTGATTATTTGGAGCTAGGCAAGGGGGGAGTAGTTGAAAAGTAAACCAGGAGAGTGATGGGACGAAGAGAAAAGGGCTGGGACATGTGGCTGAGTAAATCCAGGCTTGGGAGAAAGGGAGAGTGGATGCCGGAGTGAAGGAGTGGGGAAGCCCAGTGAGGTTGGGCAGAAAAAGAGGGGGACATGGAAGAGGTGGGTGGCATGCTGGAGAGGAGGGGAGGAGGGAGGAGAGAGAGAACATGGATGAGCAGTGGCAGGAAGCCTAGTAGTTGGTCCATGGCACAGATCTAGCATTAGAAAGCCCCTAACTGTTGTGGCAACTTAGAGGGGACAGGCATAGAGGGCCAGGAAAATCAGTGGTTCCTGCGGGAGGATGGAGGACCAGTGAAAATTAAGGCCTAGATAACCAATGAGGCGTGGCTGGCAATAGCCTGTAGGAGTGAGCTAGAAAGTCGGGGCGGGGTTTATGTGTATTTAATCAGGACCGGGGGTGGATGGGCGGAAAAATCGGCAGCTAGGGCTCCCTTCCTGGAGGTAATCAGTCCCTGAGGGCAAGTCTGTATCTGCGCTTCTGTGAGGGGCTGGTGGCTTCACACCTGGAGTGCGAGTGGCAATCTGGCAGGTCGGGTTCATCAGAGAACCATGACTGTGGCTCTCAGACTACCTGAAAGGAGAAGGCAGAGGAGAATTAAATAAGAAAGTCAGAGGGGGTGGGGCTGCTCGTGGAGCTAAAAAGAAATGCAGACTGGCTTAAACGAGGGTTGTTGCAGACCAAAATGTTAGGCAAGGTGCCTCAAAGTCTAAGAGAGCAATAACAGGGCTATTTAAAACACAATACTAGAGTAAAAATGTGAAAGGGGTTTCAAAGGCCTGAGCTGAGATTGCTACTGGTCTTATTAGGGAACACAATACAGGCATTTACATTAAATCAGAAAACTTCAGCTATAAAATGCAAGCAAGACAGTTTTAACAGAAAACATAATCTAGTACAATATAATCATGCATTAACACTGCAGAGCCATATGGAACCAATTGGAGTGCTCCTGGGGCTGACTGCAACCAGTGAGTCACAGCAGTAACAGACTCTGTATTTAAACCCAGAGACAACTGTCCTCATGTCAAAAAAAAGCAAAATCAGCAGCTAGGGCTCTCTTCCTGGAGGTAATCAGTCCCTGGGGTCAAGTCTGTACCTGCGCTCTCAAAGGAAGTGGCAGTGAAGGTTCAAGAGAAAAAGAAAGCATTCAGGAAGTACAAGAAATCGCAGAAGGAGCAGGACAGAGAACTGTATCAGTTAAAGCAAAAGGAGGCTGGGAAGGCAGTCAGAACGGCAAAGGCCCAAACCGAGGAAAAGATAGCCAACTCAGTTAAGAAGGGGATAAAACCTTTATAGGCATATCAGGAGCGAAGGAAGACCAACGGAGGGATAGTGAGGCTTAATAAAGGGAGGGAGGGTGGGCAGAGGAGACTGTGAAAGGCAGAGATACTAAACAAATATTTTGCTCAGTATTTATAAAGGAAGAGGGGAGGTACATAAACAAACAGTAGTAACACCTGGATACAGAAGTTGATACTGGCCCATTTACAGAAGAAAGGGTTCTGAAAGAACTCTAAAACTGAAGGTGGACAAAGCAATGGGGTCTGATGGGATTCATCCCAGAATTTAAAAGAACTAAGGGTAGAACTAGTGACACCACTGACTACCCTTTTAACAAATCATGGGAGGATGGGTGGTACCCGTGAGGACTGGAGGAGGGCAGATGTGATTCCCTTTCACAAAAGTGGGAGCAAGGCAGAAGCAGGAAACTATAGACCTGTTAGTTTAACCTCAGTGATAGGGAAAATGATGGAATCACTTCAAAGGAAAGAATTGTCGAGTATCTAGAGGCCAGAGGGCACAGGACCCTAGGCAGCATGGATTCACAGCGGGAAGGTCATGCCAGATGAATCTGATAGATTTCTTTGACTGGGTGACCAAAGTAGTAGATCAGTGAGGGCTGTGGACATGGCCTGATTTAGACTTTGTTAGCAAGGCATTTGACACAGTCCCACACAAAAGATTAATATACAAGTTAGCCAGCCTGGGGAGGTCCCAAGATGACAGTCTGGGTAAAGAATTGGCTGGAGAATAGGACACAGAGAGTTATAGTAAATGGAGTCCACTCAGAAGAAAGGAGGGTTACTAGTGGGCACCAGAGGTTCAGTATTAGGACGGTCTCTTCAATGTCTTTATGCGTACATTGCAGAAGGACTGGAAGGAAAAGTATGTCTCTTTGCAGATGACACTAAGATCGCAACAGAGTTGATGCACAGGGTGGGTGGAAAGGATAAGAAGGGACTTGGCAAGGTTAGAGGAATGGTCAAATGTATGGCAGCTTAGATTCAATGCTAAGAAGTGCAGGTAATGCACCTGGGAAACAAAAACCCAGGGAAGAGTACACAATGGGGGGTGAGATACTAACAACAAGAATGGAAAGGGACCTGAGGTAGTCATATCAGATGACCTAAAGATGGGCAAGCAATGTGAGAGGGCAGCAAGGAGGGCTGGGGAGATACTGGGATGCATAGGAGAGGCATCACCAGTAGAAAACAGGAAGTTATTATCCCCTGTACAGACAGTTGGTGAGACCCCATCTGAGTACTGTGTGCAGTTCTGGAGACCCAATCTCCATGAAAGACATAGACAGGATGGAAGCTGTCCAGAGGAGGGCAACTAAAATGGTGCAGGGTCTGCACAGGAAGATATATGAAGAGAGACTTAAGGAGCTTAATAATATGTATAGCCTCGAGGAAAGGAGGAGAGGGGACATGACAGAAACATTCAAGACCAAGGGAATCAACAAAGTCCAAGAGGGTAGCATCTTTCAAAAAGAGAGGTGTGCAAGAACAAGAGGGCACAATTTGAAGCTAGAGGGGGGCGTCTCAGAGGTAATTTTAAGGAAGTATTTTTCACAAGAGAGAGGGCTGTGGATGCATGGAACGGCCCTCGGAGGAGGTTGTGGAGTCAAAATCAGTGGTGGAATTCAAGCATGCATGGGATAGTCATAAGGCAATTCTGGGGGGTTGGGGGTAGGAAGAAGTAGGCTGCTGGTTAACTAGGATCTGCAGCTTATCCAATAGGTAGGGAAATGGGCAGACTGGGTGGGCCAAGTGGTCCTTATCTGCCATCAAATTCTATGTTTCTATGTTTCTATGCGCTTCTGTGAGTGGCTGGTGGCTTCACACCTGGACTGCGGGTGGCAGTCTGGCAGGTCGAGTACATCACAGAACCACGGCTGTGGCTCTCAGACTATCTGCGCTTCTGTGAGGGGCTGGTGGCTTCACATCTGGACTGTGGGTGGCAGTCTGGCAGGTCGGGTTCGTCAGAGAACCACGGCTGTGGCTTTCAGACTACCTGCACTTCTGTGAGGGGCCGGTGGCTTCACACCTGGACTGCAGGTGGCAGTCTGGCAGGTTGGGGTCATCAGAGAACCACGGCTGTGGCTCTCAGACCACCTGCGCTTCTGTGAGGGTCTGGTGGCTTCACACCTGGACTGTGGGTGGCAGTCTGGCAGGTCGAGTACATCACAGAACCACAGCTGTGGCTCTCAGACTACCTGCACTTCTGTGAGGGGCTGGTGGCTTCACACCTGGACTGCGGGTGGCAGTCTGGCAGGTCGGGTTCATCAGAGAACCATGGCTGTGGCTCTCAGACTACCTGCGCTTCTGTGAGGGGCTGGTGGCTTCACACCTGGACTGTGGGTGGCAGTCTGACAGGTCGAGTACATCACAGAACCACGACTGTGGCTCTCAGACTACCTGCACTTCTGTGAGGGGCCGGTGGCCTCACACCTGGACTGCAGGTGGCAGTCTGGTAGGTTGAGTTCATCAGAGAACCACGGCTGTGGTTCTCAGACTACCTGCGCTTCTGTGAGGGTCTGGTGGCTTCACACCTGGACTGTGGGTGGCAGTCTGGCAGGTCGGGTTCGTCAGAGAACCATGGCTGGCAGGAGTGATGTGGAGGTGTATTGCTCGATCACGGAGAAGCCTCCTAAATCAGGCTGCATTCAGACTCATGACATCACCGGAAGTCCTGTTTCATAGTTTTTAACATGGAATACTATAACTTCTGTAACATGTACTTAAGTGGGTATTAAATCTTAAGGACTTGCATTTAATTAAGAGTGTATTCACATAACACAATCACTCATTCATAATGTAAGTTAGTGAAACTGTCTGGCCTCTCAAAAGATTCCTCTTATCTGCCTTTGTTGATATTTGATTTTGGAGTGCTTCACAACAGCTAGCTGACTTAAACTGGTTCCTTGCATTTAAACCTCAGTTATGGTTTACAAAGGGTATTTTTAACTAATGAGAATTCTTCCTAGTTTTTCATGTATGATCTGGGTGTTAATAGAATGTTATTTTTCAAACAACTGGCATAAGCTTCTGTGGAAGGACTTGGTTTGTCCGAAAGCTTAGACACTGTTTTCTTTTGCTACATCTATGTTGGTCCAACAAAAGGTATCAAACCATTTGTGTCTGGATCTGTTCTTACAAGGACCTATACAGCAAATAACTAATTATTGTACTTTCCCATGCATTCTTGAACCACACCACTGTTTTTTACTCCCATCACTTCTGCTGGAAGGCTGTTCCAGGAATCCACCACTTTTTTTCTGAAGAAGCACTTCCTCACATCTCTCCTCAATGTACCCCTTCCAGCTTCACAGCATTTCCCCTTGTTCTTGAGCACTTTCCCTTCTGAAAAATACTCCCCTTCTGTACCATATTTACCCCTGTGAGGTATTTAATTGTATTGGGCTGGCAGTATAGCCTAGAGGTTAGAGGAATGAGGTGTGAACAAGCTTGATACATCCAACAGACCAGACCTGAGTCTGATTCTCACAACCTCCACTTGCATACTGTGTGACTCTGAGCAAGTCACTTAACTGCCCAGTGCTCCCAGGTCGCCCCTGAAAACAGGCATTTGTGCCTAGTGGGCCTTACCCGGTTACCAAAGACTAAAATTAAATAAAAATATATTTAAAAGTTTCTATCAAACCAACCTCTCCCTCCTCTGTTCCAGGGTGTACATTGTGGTGAGATAAGGCCATATCTTATTGTTCTAATCATATGTGATGTTAGTTTATGTGAGAAATGCATCACAGATGACCATGGTGGCCAAGTGTAACTTGCAAGGGATCATGAGTACAAAGAAAAGCCATGGGCCCCCAAAAAGATGCAATTTCTTGTTACTTGGCAGAGAAGCTGTTTGTTGCTAGTCAGGGACTAGGGTTTGTTTAAATCATTTAAAAGGAGACAAAAGAATAATTAAGCAGAGCTGCAAGCAAGCACATCCATTTGTGTTTGAATGGCCCTCACCATCTAGTGGTGCCATTCCGTTTGGATTTCTATTGTCCCTACAAGTCTACGCTGAGTTAGTCTAGTTACAGCTGAATGGGCTACCATTTAAATAAATGGCTGTACTGCATGTAACTTAATTACAGCCATTTCAAAGGGGGGGGGGGAGGCTGGATGGTTTCCTAAAATTCAAGTTTAGACTAGCTGACCTCCAAGCCTTTTTTTCTCTCATATTCAGAAATGCACATTTGTTGTTTTGTAATACTAAAAGTGGATTGGCTGTGTAGCCATGGAAATGGAATGCTAGCCAATTGCAGAGCAAGTCAATATTCACTGGACCTGCCCTTTTCGAAACCCCATAAAATGAGGGTGCAAGACTATATCTGAGCCTTTTGCATTTGGGGACCCTGTCTGCTTAGAGAGCAGAGACAGTTTCTCCTCAAGACTTCTCCTGAATCAAAAGCCAAGACTTCAGCTACTACTTTTAGAACTTTCAAACCAGACTGCTCAAAGTTTAAATTTTTTTGTATACTTCCATTTTATTTTCCATATCCTGTAACCAATGTCTAAAATTATGTCTTTATGTTATTTACTGAATTAATTAATTAATTAATTAGTAACGCTTTTGGCTTACTTTTAAGATAATTCTGCCAGTGTCATTTGTGTGTGTAGGGAAGAGTTTGTTCAAACTATACTACGCCTATTTGACTGCCAAGGGCCAGACACTACCAAATTAAAGTACCACAAGGGACTCTGTGGATGCAAGGAGGGGAAGAATATGAAAGGTCTCAGGAGGGGTCTGTGAGGGTTTGAACCAGTCTCTATATTTCTGGGGAAAGACACATATAGGGTGTTACAGGGCATCCCCCGAAGGCCTATATATGCCTGTGGCTTTTTGGTTCATTGTGCAGTGGCTGAGAGGGTTCTCTCCCAGGAACACAGACTTGAGACTGTATTTGCACCCCCTCGCATAGAGGGAGGGCCTCCCAGGATCCTCTGGCGTACATTTAGTTGTGAAACAGCAAGCATGCTAAAAGGACAGAAGAGGGGTATCCCTGACCCTGACCACAAGGGGATTCACTGTAGCCCAGGGAATTCCAGCCCCACAGGAGTGAACTTGTGACATACATATTGAGGTGTTTTAGTCTCGTCCTCATAGGGCTTTTGATGCAGATCCTGCACCAGTTTAGTTGCCCTCCTCTGGACTGTGTCCACTCTGCCTATATCCTTCTGGAGATGTGGTCTCCAGAACTGGACACAATACTCTAGGTGGGGTCTTACCAGTGATCTATAGAGAGGCAACACCACCTCCCTCTTTCTGCTGATAATACCTCTCCTTATGCACCCCAGCATCCCACTTGCCTTCCCTACTGCCTTGTTGCACTGCCTGGTCACCTTTAGGTCATCCGATATGATTACCCCAGGGTCTTTGTTCCTGCTTGGTGGTTGTCAGTACCACTCCACCCATTTTATACTCCACTCCTGGGTTTCTTCTGCCCTAAGTGCATTATTTTGCACTTTTTGTTTTGCATTGAAACCCAGTTGCCATACCCGTGACCACTCCTCTAGTTTTCTCAGTTCTCTGCTCATCCTTTCCATCCACCCTCCCAACTCTGGAGTGTCTACTCTATTGCAGATTTTGGTGTAATCCGCAAAAAGACAGACCTTCCCTTCCAGCTTCTCTGCAATGTCACTTATAAAGACATTAAACAGGACCAGTCCCAGCACTGGTCACTGAGGCACCCTGCTGGTCACCCTCCCTCCCTTGGTGTGAACTCCGTTTACAACCACCCTCTGTAACCTATCCCCTAACCAATTTTTTATCCAGCTTATCATCTTTGGACCCACTCCTAAGCTACCTAGCTTGCTTACTAGACTTCTATGTGGAACAGTGTTGAATGCCTTATGAAATATAGGTGGGCTGTGTCCACCACTCTACCCTGATCTAGTTCTTTGGTCACCCAGTCAAAGAAATCTATCAGATTCGTTTGACATGACCTCCCCCTGTGAAACCATGCTGCCTCGGGTCTAGTAACCTGTGAATTCAAGATATTCCACATTCCTTTCCTTCAGCAGTGATTCCATTAACTTTCCCATCACTGATGTCAGGCTGACTGGCTTATAATTGCCAGCCTCTTCCCTGCTACCACTAGTGGGACTATATCCACCCTCCTCCACTCCTCCAGAACCATTACTGTTTCCAGTGAGCTGTTAAATAGAACTGTCAGAGGTGCAGCCCGTATTTGTTTGAGCTCCTTCAATACCCTTGGATGCATCCCATCTGGCCCAATTGCTTTCTCCTCCTTCAAATTAGCAAGTCCCTTCAGGACTCTTGCCTCCAAAAAAGGACTAGTGTCCACCTCACCCCTTCCAAAGCTTTTGGCATGCATAGGTAGTTGCAATCAGCAAAGAAAACAAGTTTAAACTGCAAAACACAGTTTTATTCAACAGCAAAGGCTCTGCAAGGGAAACGTGTTAAGGCGGACCTTATAGTACAAGGTCCTGTTTAGATGCCCTTCTAGGCAGGGCTCAGACTACGCGCACACATACATACACACACACACACACACACACATACACACACGTTACTTCTGCCACAGCAGTAAAGCCCTAAGAAAGCATGGCACAAGGTTCTTACGTCGGCTTCCATTAGCAAGCCTCCTGATAGGCTTAGGAAAAGAATGTCATTCGCCCTTAAGTTTATTGAACACAGAACATAGGGGTGAGTGGCATTCTTTTCCTATGGCTACCAGGAGTGTATGCAGAGACTTGCATAGGAACTTGCCACTCCCAAAAACAGGTTTTCTTTTTATATTTGCAGTCTAGGAGGCACCTGGATTTCCTTGGAGTGTATGCCACAAACAAGGCCCCACAAGGCACAGCCATATTTTGCCTGCCCCCTGAACAACAAGGCAATACAGGTCCAGTGATATGCCTCCTGCACTGGAGGCCATTATCCATTCCCACTTGGTACCCGGGCTTCCACTAAAACACTAATGGATACTCCCCTTATGGCAGTTCCTGGTTACAGAGTTAAACCTCAACAAGCAGGGTTTTTGTAATCCGGCTCAATGGCCAACTTGCAGACTAACACTCATGGTTGCCCAATCGAAAGGCTCCTTCTTGTGCCGCTGGCCTCGAGTACTCTGGTTTGTTGTGGTACCTCTGGATCAGCCTGGCTCCCTCTTTGAGGTCTCTGCTCCTCTCTCATGCACCAACTTCTCAGACTTTCCCGGAGGTTTGATAGACTCGCTATGTCTATGGGCTGCTGAGGTCCCTGTCCGACCCACACATGTCAGCTTTGCAAGCCATCAGGATGGTGGCAGCCCAATACCTGCTTTAGTGCCTGCTGTGGGACCTGTACTAGCAGCTCTGTCTTGGTTTCGCTCCATACTGATCTCTTCAGTATCATTTCTTGTGCAGGCTAGCACACAGATGCCATGTTCTGACAAGACAGCAGGTTCTTTCACCATGAGATCCCTCTCAGATCTGACCACCTCCAACACAGTCCAACTTATGTATCAGTATGAAATCCCCTTCTCAGCCTAGGGGCATCCCTTCTGACTCATTCCACATGGAGGGAGCCAATGAAATAATTAATCAACTTACTTAACCTCCCAAGCCTGCGGTGACCTCCTGGGTGCAAGAACATTTTATTGCCTGCAGAGTGCTGCAGATCAACTGATTAGAAGGTAAATGCATTGTAACTAGTAACTGAATGTCAAAAACAAGGGTAAAATCCAACAGAATCATTTTAATAAAAGTAAAATCTCATGAGCATATTTTTGCATGGGGCAAAATCATAAGTCCCAACCAGGAGGGTTTTAGGTATTTCTTCCTGCTGTCTGAACTGCAATGTCAGGAACTTCAATGTCCCACTCCAGGAGGCACACTGTCAGGGCACAAGCCCTCTGCTAGGCATATTAATTTCTTCTGGGGTTGAGGACATCCCTGGGACACTTAGAACATTAATTAACTGTGGGGTTCAAACCCAAATTATTTTACAGGGCCTAGCATGAGGCACACTTACTCAGACTCCAGGCTGAGATTTTCAAACAGCACCAGTACTAAAATCTGGATGCAGTTAAGGGATATTTTGCCCGAAGGCTACCCGGGGATTCCATCCTTACAACCTCCTCTAGACATGTTACCACTTCATCGCTGCCACCAAAAGGAGAGTCCAACATAGCCCGCAGGGTCTGACATGTCCATCTCCTTGCAGAATTACGTTAGGCAACTTAGAGGTCCTGCATCTAACATAATCGCCACCTATTCCAGGCTGGTCTCCTGTGGGTTAAAGGACCAGTGAGAATTTGCCCCATGATTTACACATGGCAGAAGAGGCCAGCACCAGCTGAGGTCAAAGTTGCCACAACTCTGGCCTCTCAACCTCTCCCTAGATTCCAACTCTATGGTGCAGAGGGTCCTGGTCCAAATTAATTAATCAGCTCCACCCTTTGTGGATTTGCCACACACTTTACAAGGGCTGGGAGAGATAGTCACCCTCCTGGGGTCCCAGTTACCACAGCTCTTACCCCTCCCAAGCTTGACCCCCCATGGTTTAGAAGGTCCATTACTGAATTTTCCACTTCTCCCATGTCCCATTACAGAAGATCCCCCCTGCTACCCAGCAGGGGGGAAGGGGGTACCAAGACACCTGTTCAAAGTCCAGAACAATCACATTTTCTACCACAGAGGCTTCAAACTTAGCTTTGAGTGTAAAATGACTTCCCTTGAGGATCTGCATTTGGTGGGTTACGAAACATACGAAATTTGCCAGCAGATAAAGGCCTAGAGGTCTATCAAGTCTGCTCGAATGTGCAGCTAGCACCCCTTATTCTGCAGCTGCCCCTCCCTTCCATCCTTCCCCTTCATTAACCCTCCCCCTTGTCCTGTCCCATCCTCGCTTGAAGCAGTCCACTGTTCTACTGCATACCACTTCTGCAGGAAGCGATTCCACCCAGCCACCACCTCTCTGTAAAAGTGTCTCCTCATCTCCCTCCTGAACCTTCCCTCGCTCCAGTCTCATATCATGGCCCTGGTGGCCCTCCCTCCTTACTTTGAGACAGCCCCTCTGTACCTGTCTTGTTTATTCCTTTCATGTATTTAAAGGTTTCAATCATGTCCCCTGTCTCTCCTCTCTCCAGTGAGTACATGTTCAACTCCTTCAACCTCCTCTCATATGATAAGTCCCCCAGACCCTTGATCATCTTTGTCGCCCTGCGCTGCACTCCTCCAGTAACTTAATGTCCCTTTTCAGATACGGACGCAGAACTGCAGCAGTACTCCAGGTGTGGTCTAACTAATGACCTATACAGTGGCAGAATCACCTCCTCCTCCTTGAGGATATACCCCTTGCAATACAACCCAGCATTTTGTTGGCCTTTGCAGCTGCCTTCCTACACTGTGCGAGTTGTTCATTGACCCTGTGATGAGCACACCCAGATCCTCTCTCCTCCTCTGTCTGGCTAGCTGCACTCCCCTAGCTGGTAGAGTCCTCCTTGGGTTCTTCATCCCAAAATGCATCACCTTGCACTTTTGGCATTAAAGCCCAGTTGCCAGGTGTCTGACCAGGTTTCAAGCTTTGCCAGATCATCCTGCAATCCCTGCCATCCCCTAGGTCATCCACCACCGCGCCAACCTTGGTATCATCAGCAAACAGACTGATCTTGCTCTTGATGTCCCATGATATGTCTGCAATGAATATCCCAAACAACACTGGTCCCAACACCGAGCCCTGTGGGACACCACTCGTCACTGCCCTTGGGTGTAGGCTCCCCACCCACCACCACCCTCTGTTGCCTTCCCTGCAGCCAGTTTCCTACCCATCTCACCAGCATTGCACCTGCCCTGTGCTCTACTTCCTTCCAGCCTTCCATGTGGCACTGAGTCAGATACCTTACTAAGAATCCAGATACAGGACATCCACATGTCCCCGTCCAGTTGCCTAGTTACCCAGTCATAGAACCCAACCAGGTTGGTTTGGCAGGATCGCCACGTGTCAAAGCCATGCTGTCTGCTGTCCTGTAGTCCTTTGGCCTCTAAGGGCCACCAGCCTCTCCTTCAGGATAGTCTCCATTAGCACCCACGATGGATGTGAGGCTCACTGGTCTGTAGTTTCCCGGTTCATCCTTGGGGCCACTCTTGTGGAGGGCACCACATGAGCCATCCTCCAGTCCTGAGGTACACACCCCGAATGTAGTGAGGCATTAAATAGGTCTGCCAAAGGTCCTGCAAGGACCTCTGCCAGCTCCTTCAGTACCCTGGGTGGATGCCATCTGGGCCTGGTGCCTTGTCCACCCTCAGTGCCTTCAAACCCTCTGAACTCTGTCCTCCATGATTCCCCATCTGTCACCACTTCCCCCTGCATCTGCCATTTCACCCATCTTGGGTGTCACCCCCCTCTTCTCTTTAGTAAATACTGAGCAGAAGTACTCATTTAGTGCTTCTGCCTTATCTTACCCTGCTTCCACCCAACCCCCCTCCTTCCTAATCCCACCAGGGGCTCCATGTTGCAGGCCACCTCCACAATCCTAAGGCTTAGGTGGGTACAACTTCTAGCAGGCCTCTACTCCTTCAGCTGCTGTTTGCAGCTCTCTCCACTTCTCTCTTCCAAACTGAGCAGAACTGAGTAAACACACACCCAGATGACTCACCAGTCACCAGGAGCTGGCCACACCCCCTGAAAACTCCCAGCCAATCCAGCCAGCCAGGAGTCTCCAGGCTGCCTAGAGTTAACCCTTTGATGTCCATGAACCTACTATTAGCTGGAGCCAACTGGGAGACAAAGTTTCCACTGATCCACAAGCTGTTGCTCACAGACTACAGTGCCCTATGGGTTCAGAAAAAGCACCAGAATCCACTGTCCCACCTTCTCCCAAAGGCCTTCAGGTGTGGTTCAACCAGAAACCCTTTTAATTGGTTGTCCCAGAGATCACAGAGTCACAAGATGGCAGCTTCCAGGGAGTCCAAGGCATTTAGCTAAATTTTTTTTAATATGTGAATTTTATTGAATAAAATGGGTGATGACATTCCAGTGCACACAAAGTAGCTGTCATATACCGCTAAAATCCACATGTATAGCAATGTATAGCTATCTTGTTAACAACCATAGGGTTGATGAGTGGTACACCATGTTAAAAAATAGGCTAAAAAATACCGGCCCAGTGGCGCTGAGGGTTGAGGTACTGGTCGCCACACATCGCGCCACGCCAGTGACACATTTTCAGGAACTAGTGCAGGCCACTGGGGGTTGGCAGGGAGGGAGAAGGCTTGAGCGTCCCAAGGACTGCTCTCCTTCTCTGGGGATGGGGGGTCTTCAGCGGTCGGTGCACACCTAGCCCCTAGCGGAAGCTGGAAGTGGCTCACTGATGCTGCCGACGTGGGGTCAGAGGAGGGGCAGATGCCTGACGGAACACACGTGGATGTGTGCGCGCTACCGGTGCTGGCAACACTGCATGCTATGCCTCTGACGGGGCTGCACATTGCAGGAGAAAAAGAATGCTCCGGCAGGATATACATAGATACATAGATACATAGACAGTGTTGGCAGATAAGAGCCTATGGCCCACCCAGTCTGCCCATTTGAGCTTGTAAGTTCAGTTTATGTTTTCCTAGAAGTCTGTTGCCTCTTACCCCTGACCTCCAGAATTCCTTTATGTCTATCCCATGCATTCTTAAATCCCGTGATTATTTCAGCCCCCACCACTTCCTCTGGCAGGGTGTTCCACTTGTCCACCACCTGTTCTGTGAGAAATTCTTCCTCACGCTTTCCTCTGAATCGTCCTCCCTCCAACTTCATCCCATGCCCTAGTCCTGGAACATCTTTTTTCACTTAAAAATAGTGCATTCCTGCACCCTGTTCCTCCCTGTAAGATACTTGTATGTCTCTATCATATCCCCTCTCTCCCTCCTCTCCTCCAGGGAGCACATGTTCAGTTCCTTCACTCTGTCCTCATAGGACTTGTGATGCAATCCATGCACCATCTTTGTTGCCCTCCTCTGAACCTTCTCTACCCTGCCTATGTCCTTACGTAAATAAGGTCTCCAGAACTGTACACTGTACTCCAGGTGAGGCCTCACTAGTGTCTTGTATAGTGGAATTATGACCTCCCTTTTCCTGCTGGTGATGCCCCTGCCTATGCATCCCAGCATCCTATTTGCTTTACCTGATGCCTTGTCACACTGTTTGCCTACCTTGAGGTAATCAGAGATGATAACCCCAAGATCCCTTTCCTGCTTGGTGCATGCTATATCCTCACCCCCCAACTGATACATTGTGCCAGGGGTTTTGTGCCCCATATGCATTATCTTGCACTTATTTGCATTGAATTTCAACTGCCAAATCCCTGACCATTCTTCAAGTTTCTGCAGGTCCCTTCTCATTCTTCTACACCCTCTGGTGTGTCTACTCTGTTACAGAGCCTTGTGTCATCAGCGAACAGTGAAATTCTGCCTTCTAGGTCCTGTGCAATGTCACTGATGAAGATGTTGAATAGGACCAGTCTCAGCACTGATCCCTGTGGTACCCCACTGGTCACTCTTCCCTCTGTGGAGTGACAGCCATTTACCACCACCCTCTCTGTCCTGCCGCCCAGCCAGTTACCTAGGATGAAGGAGGGCGTCTAGCAGGTTCCACCCCCGAATAGCCATGGCACCGGCTTACTGGATCTGGTCTTCGGTGGCGTTTAGGGTATCCGGAGCCCTGGGGATATTAGTCAGTGCTGGCTGGTGGACATCGGGGGACAGGACTGGGGGCTCCCTCCAGAGCTATGGGGCTGTGAGCACAGAGTATAAAGTGATAGCTGAAAAAAAAAAACAGGCTAAAAAGGAAGGATCATATCATAGAAGTATTATATAATGGGTATAACTTGACAACTAAATTAATATGGTAACCATATAACCAAGTACTAATCTGCTATAGCCCATTGTTCAGACTTTCATGGAAGAAAGGTGGCATCCTGTGGCATTATATACAACACCCATGCTTGCCAAAAGTGTTGGAAACTCTCCTCCCTACCTCTCAGTCTGGCTGAAATGTTTTTCCATATGATAAATCTGGTTGATTATGGCCCTCCACTGGGGTATTTCTGGGGCATGTGCTTATAGCCAAAGACAAGGGATCACTTTTTTTGCTGCCAGAATTAGTAACAGTCAAGTGCTGAAGACCCAATCTGACAGCCAGTGGGGGACAGATAGGAGAACCATTCAGAGAGGCAGAAGTGATGGATCTAAAGAGAGTGATACAAACTGTTCCCCCAATCTCTTTCTAGAATGTATGGGGTTTATCACAAGCCCAGAAAATATGTGTCTGGTCTGGTTCTCTCCAACAGTAACCACAGTCATATCTCTTATATTGTGTTTGAACGTGTGGCGTCCCCAAGTACCGGATTCGGCACTTCCATGCAAACTCTAGTCAGGAGGTCACCAATGTTAGTCTAATTGCTAGAGAACCAATTTTAATCCAGGCATCAGGGTGTACAGGGGAATCTAGTTCCCCTTTCCACCTATCGAGGACATATGGCATAGAGCCTTCTCTGTGATCCCTTAACCCTCTGTAAAAATGATGAATAAGGTGAGCTCAGGGGTGTCCATGTAAAACATCTATAAAAATCTGCAAAAGTGGTGGGGGGAGGGTAGAAGACCATCCCTGTCTGGCATGAAGCAGGAGTATATGAATCTACAAGAAGCGTAAATGTTTGGGATTTGTGAGTCCATGTTTTGAATGGATGGTGTGTAAAGGAAGGACCCCTTGCGTATCCAAAAACTGCAACTAGTGGTTCAGTCTCAGCGCAGACCACCTGCAAAAGGTTGTATTAAGCTAGGTAGGGGGAATCAGTATCATTGGCCAGCATCCTGCAGTAAAACAATATACGGTCTACCCATGGGATCTGCAGGAATGTGCTCTATTGTGCTATAATGAAAGTTGTGAAGTGGGTAAACCGAATGATCTGTGTAGTGTCAGGTGGGTGTGAGAATAAATACCTGGCAATGGGAAATCAGTCAATGAGCAACAGTTTGGCGTGTTTCCAAGGGATGACACAGGAAGGAAGAAGCCAATAATGAATAAGGCGAAGGTGTGCCACCAGGGAGCAGTGTCTTAGATTGGTCAGATTCACCCCCACCACCAGTATGAGAGGGAGTTGAAGCACAGAGTATCAAATCCTGGGGTGTTAGCCTCTGGGTATTAACCGATAACAGGAAAAGAAGTACATTTGGGATGAGGTAATAGGCATTGCTTGAAGAGAGTTTAATATTCTAGGGAGTATGTTCATTCACATCATCTCCACTTTATGAAGAAAAACTTGGAGGAGGTGGGACTATGCCATCAAATTAGTCGTACATTACTGTGTCACAGGCTCATAATTTAAAAGCTCCAAGTTGCTCAGTTCCTGAGGAATGATAATTCCCAGGTATTTGGATTCCAGTGAAAGGGATATCATTTTTTCAGAGTCAGTGATGGGGAAAAATTAAAATGGAGAAGGTCCATCTTTTGCATATTTAATTTAAACCCTGCCAAGATCCAACAGTCCCTATCTCTTATCAGGCAATCAGAAATGAGCTATCTGGAGACAGTAGCATGAGTAATACATTATTTGCATATAAGGAAATCCCCTCCTAGGGGAACCCCCCCTCTATTCGCTCATTGTTACGGATAGCTTGTGCTAAGGGTTGATATATAAGGCAAATAAGAGAGGAGTGGGGAGGCTGCCCTGTCTTGTTCCCCAAGTCAGTGTTATGGGGGGAGACAAGAACCAATGAGTCTAACATAAGCCTGTGGGGCAGAATAAAGGTTTTGTAACCATTTCAAAAAGGGGTCAAGGAAGCTGAAGGTTGACATGGTGTCCCCTAAAAAAAGCTAGGACACCCTGTCGAATGCCTCCTCCACATCTAAACTTATCAGAGCAGCTGGATAGCCCTCCACTGAACATGGTCCAACAAGCAAAAGGTGCTGTGCATGTTTAATAACTCCAGTATGATCCATATGGATAAGGAAGGGTAACATGCAGTCCAACCAAACCTCCCTGATGGCCATGTATATTTTATAATCCATGTTCAGGATGGAGATGGGTCTGTAAGATATTGGGGTGCTGGGTTCCTTGTCTGGTTTCAAGATAGCTGACAGGACAGCATATTTCGACATCGGTGGGGTCATTACTCTTTGTTGTACAGTAGTAAAGGCACATAGTAATGGGGGCACCAGACCCTCCCAGAATATTTTATGCATTACTGCTGGATATCCATCTGGTCCTGGACATTTCTGAGATTTCAGATTCTTCATGGCTGTTTCAACTTCCTCCATCAAAATTAGGGAGATGAGTTGTTGCCATTGGGAGTCCGAAAGGGTGGGTAAGCGTAACCTGGAGAGATAAACTATATTTCTTGAATGATCAGAAGGAACAGACTCTGCATACAGTTGTTGATAATAAGTACTCATAATTTCGGAAAGTTTATCCTCACTTCATTCCAGGTTACCTGCCTTAGGATCACATCATTGAAGAACCATGACTGATTTGTTTTTAGCATGAAGGCATCTAGCGAGGAGTCCTACTATTAGGGTGGCTCCTGTGGTACTAGACGAACATACATATGTTCGTATGTTCAACTAGTATCATAGGAGCCACCCTCATAGTAGGACTGTTTCAGAAATGTTAGGGTCTGCTCCACTTGCAGATCCAAGTTCTGCTGTAAGTCCGCCTTCACTGTTCTCATCCAGGCATTTATCACCTTATCTCCCTGTGCCCGTAATATCTGCTGAGTCTGCAGTGTCTCGAGCTGGGTAGCTTAGGAAGGGGTCCAAAGGTAGTAAATTGGGTATGAAATTGGTTAAGAGGTAAGTAGCAGAGGGTGGTGGTAAATGGAGTTAACTCAGAGAAAGGGAGGGTGACCAGCTGGGTGTCTCAAGGATCAGTGCTAGGACCGGTCCTCTTTAATGTCTTCATAAGTGACACTGCAGAGGAGCTTGCAGTTAAGGTCTGCCTCTTTGCGGATGACACCAAACTCTGCAAAAGGATGAACACTCCGGGGAGTGAGGTGGAAAGGATGAGCAGTGACCTGAAAAAACTCAAGGAGTGGTCAAGGGTATGGCAGCTGGGTTTCAATGGGGAAAAGTGCAAAATAATATACTTGGGTCACAGAAACGCAAGGACAGAGTACAAAATGGTAGTGTGGTGGTACTGATGACCAGCAAGCAGGAAACAGACCTGGAGTGATCATATCGGATGACCAAAAAGTGGTCAAGCAGTGCGACAAGGCAGTAGGGAGGATGAGATAGATGCTGGGGTGCATAGGTAGGGGTATCACCAGCAGATAGGGGAAGAAGGTGTTGCCTCTGTATACATCGCGGGTAAGACCGCACCTAGAGTACTGTGTCCACTTCTAGAGATCACATCTCAGAAAGGACATAGAGTGGAAGTGGTCCAGAAGAGTGCAACTAAGATGGCACGGAGTCTGCATCAGAAGCCTTATGAGGAGTGATTAAAGGACCTAAATATGTACGCCCTGGAAGAGAGGAGGAGGTATATGATAGAAACCTTTAAATACCTCAAGGAGGTAAACAAGGTACAAAAGGAAATAATTTTTCTGAAACAAAGCTGCTTGAGAACAAGGGAGCACAATAAGAAGATGGGGGGAGGGGTAGATTCAGGAGAGATGTAGGGAAGGACTTCATCACAGAAAGCACTGGATTCTTGGAACAGACTTCCAACGGAGATGGTGGGGGTGAAAACAGTGGTGAGGTTCAAGACTGCATGGGATAGGCACAAGGGAATACTAGGGAAAGGGAGGTGAATGGGCCAGATATCAAGTAGGATCTGCAGTGACACTATAGGCAGGGGAAAATTGGCAGACTAGATGGGCTAAGCAGTCCTTATCTGCCGGCAAATTCTATGTTTCTATGAGGTGCTTTAATTGTTTATCATATAATCATTTTTTTGCGGGTTGCATAAGCTATTATTTCATTCTGATGGACAGTTTTTAAAGTGTTCCAGCAGATGGTATCAGTGACTTCCAGACCAGTAACTGCCATAGAATATTCTTCCATTCCCATCCCAGGTCCAGTTTTAGACAAAGGGGATGGGGTCAGTCATAGCTGTGGTGCAGTTGTGAGCTGGACCATGTGGAAATGTTCATAAGTAGTGAAAAAAGTCCAGTCTAGCATAACTGCCATGTCTATGTGAGCAGCGAGTGAAAACATTGCCACTGGGGAACAATAATATGGTGCTGAGGGCACTGGATTCCATAGCACCTGTCCACGTTTGCCCCCTCTCCCTTCACCCTCAGTCCCCTTGGTTTGATGGGATACTGAGGGAGTCGAGGAGAGTGGGGCGAAGATTGGAACGCTGTTGGTGGAAATCTGTCCTGGAAGATGACAGGCTTAGATTGATGGCCCATTATGTGGACTATCAATCAGAAATCTCCCGTAAGAAGGCAGAGTTCCTGTCCAGGGAGATAGCTGCATCAAGAAATCGACCAGCTCAGCTCTTCCGGACTGTGGACAGACTGTGCAATCCAGCCTGTCTGTGGAGTCGAAGAGCTTTTTCACAAATACAGTGTGATGAGTTTGCTTGATTTTTTGAGGATAAGGTATCGTCGATCAGGTCAGAAATCCGCAGTACACGTTCTAATGAGCGTTGCAGGGATCGATGTGGGGTTACAGGCCCTCGGTCTACCTGGACAGATTTTGACCAGCCAGCAAGCATGGATATCATGAAGATTGTCCAGGGCTTGCAACCGACTTGCTGTAGTTTGGATCCTGGTCCTTCACACCTCCTTGTGGGGCGCATGGATGTGATCTGATCAGTCCTTGCTGAGATAGTCTGGTGCTCTTTGGACCAAGGGGTGTTTCCGGAGCCCTTAAAAGAGGCTGTCGTGACACCCCTTTTGAAGAAATCTTCCCTTGACCCAGACTGTTTCGCTAACTACAGACCAATCTCTAACCTGCCCTTTCTGGGCAAGCTTATTGAGGAAGTAGTTGCGTTGTAGCTCGATGACTTTCTTACCACCCATGAGGTCTATGATCCTCTCCAGTCCGGTTTCAGGAAGAGGCATAGTACTGAGACATCGTTGGTCCGGGTACTTAATGATCTCCTAATAGTGAGAGATCGGAAGAACCGTTCGATCTTGGTCCTCCTTGATCTCTCTGCAGTGTTTGATACCGTGGACCATGGGATGTTGCTAGATCACCTGCGGCTATTCTGTGGGCTGTCAGGGACAGTCCTCAGATGGTTCCACTCTTTCCTCACAGGCAGAAGTCAGAGGGTAGTTTCAGGAATTTTTTCCTCTGCTCCTTTGCTCTGTCCTGTAGGGTCCATGAGGGCTCTGTGTTTCCCCATGTTGTTCACTGTGTATATGCTGCCGTTGGGAGACATTATAAGGCATTATGGGCTGAGTTTTCACTGCTATGCAGATGATACTCAGCTCTATATGTCCTTTGTACCCGAACAGAATGACGCATTATCGGTCTTTAATAACTGCCTCGCTGAGATCCAGGACTTGATGAGTGCTAACTGGTCGAAACTGAATCTGGATAAGACTGAGGTGTTGGTTGTGGACCTGAGTCATCGTGCATAGAAGTTGACTCCTGGGTCTCCCTCTGGCCTTGTACTAGGGGGTAACCAGTTGAGACCTTCTGAACAGGTGCAGAATCTGGGCATAATTCTTGACAGCGAGCTGACACTGAAGGCACAGGTGTCGGCCACTGTCAAGTCTTCCTTCTACCATCTGAGGAATATCGCTTGGATAAAACACCTTGTTCCACACGATGACCTTCCTGTGTTGGTCCACGCCTTTGTTTCCTCACGTCTTGATTACTGTAATGCTCTATATCTAGGGTTGCCGGGAGTGGATCTCCGTCACCTGCAGCTGGTGCAGAATGCTGCAGCCAGGTTGTTGACTGGGTTACCAAGAACTTGCCACATCATACCTGTGCTGTGCGAACTGCACTGGCTGCTGGTGCGGTAGAGAATCATTTTCAAGGTCGTGTTGCTGATCTATAAGACCCTACATGGTCAGGGACCAGGCTACTTCGACCTTACTGCCCTATTCACCCACTCCGCTCCGCTGATGAGGGATTGCTAGAGATTCCCAGGGTTCGTCTTCAGTCATCTGGGGCCAGAGCTTTTTCTTTTATGGCCCCAACCCTGTGGAATTCTCTACCTTGTCAGATTAGAGAGTGTCTGTCCACGGAGTCATTTAAGGCGTCTCTGAAAAGTTATCTGTTTGAATTAGCGTTTGAATAAGTTTACTGCTACTTTTATTATTTTTATGCTGTTATTTATTCTGTTTGATGTTATTTTGATATGTAATTGCGCTTTGATATGTAGAAAAGCGCATTATAAATAAATTTTGATTTGATTTCCACCAGATGTCTAATAGACCCAGAGTATAAAAAGTGGTTTTTGTTTGAGCTGGAAAAGTACAAAATGTTACTGGATTTGTGGTGTCTGGTTACAGGTAGATGGTCAAATTTATATCTCCACCCATTATAAGCAGGCTTTGCAATCTCTGCAGAAGTTTATTAAAAAAAAAAAATTCCTGTCAGACCATGGAGGAAGTAAACATTAGCTAAGGTAATGGGAGTGTGAAAGAGCAGGCCCACCAGAACGACATAGCAACCATGTGGATCTACAACCGTATCCTGTTGAAGACAAACATTGGTCAATGCCAAATGTCTGCTTGCTGGTATTGGCATTGGTAGTGCAGGAGTTAGAGAGATGCATAAGAAGAATGGCAGTGAAGTATTGAACTAACGTCAACCCTCACCCCCACCCTGAAGAGACTGGCAGGCGCTGGGGGTGTGCCTTTGGTTCGTCGGCCATAATGCTCATGCCATTCCACCTCACCCCACTCTGCAGACATTGACAGGTGTCGCATTGTGCCTTGGGGTCTTCGGCTCTTTCGCTCACCCCATTCCATAAGGAAATAAGCTAAGATGGGTGCAGTATAGGAGAACAGGGTGAACGTTAGGGCAGAAGACCCCAAGACACACCTCAATGTGTGTCACTGGTTGCAGGGTGGGGGCAGAATGATGTGAGCATTATGGCAGATGACCCCAAGTCACACAAACCCCCCCCCCGACGCCTGCTAGTCTCTACAGGGTGGGGCGCTACGGTTGGAAGCCCTAACGCCTGGATGTTGTTATATTTTTCACCCAAATTTTCAATATGGGCTTTTGGGACCTCACCTCATAAACTGTGGCACTATCATTTTGTTACTCAATCCTGAAAGGTGATTTAGCAAAGCGACTGCACCATTCGGCACCACAGGTACAAACACACATTTTGGGCAGAATGTGCAAAATGACAACTGTACTTTTCATGAGGAGGTGTGAAAAAATGGCAATGTTGAAAATCTGGAGTGAAAATATGAAAAATTGGCGAAGTTATGAGCGTGTGTAGAAACTGCGCAACGCATGCCCATGATGCAATAATTTTTGGGAATTTTTCCACAAAATTTTCAACATTGGCAATTTGGGACCTTCCCTCATGAACGGTGGCACTGTGATTTTGCTACTCTGTCCCAAAAGTTGATTTCCCACAGTGACCGCACCATTCTGCATCACAAGTGTGAAACACATTTTGGGCAGGATGTGAAAAATGACAGCTGTACTTTTCATAAAGAGATGTGAAAAAATGGCAGTGTTGAAAATCTGGAGTGAAAATATAAAAATTGGCGAAGTTATGAGCATACATAGAAACTCTGCAATGCACGCTCATAATGCAGTATTTTTTGAATTTTTTCACCAAATTTGCAACATGGGTTTTTTAGGACCCCACCTAATGAACAGTGCCACTGTTGTTTCATTAATCGGTCCTAAAAGGTGATTCTGTGCAGTAACCATAAAATCACCTTTCGGGACTGAGTAACAAAACGACAGTTACAGTGTTCATGAGGTGGGGTCCCAAGAACCACATGTTGAAAATTTAGCGCCAAAATTCCTAAAAATGTCTGAGATATCAACCTAAGTTAAACCCTCCCATAGACTCCCATTATACAGCGCTTACCCGATTCCTCAGTTTGCAGTTCGGCTTTGAAGAGTGCAGACATGTTCCCGGTCCACAGAAGATCGCTGCTCCCAACCTCCGGAGGTAAGTATGGAGTGAGGGGGGTGCAGGGAGGAGGGTGCGCAGTGGAAGGGTGGTGATGGGGGACTAGGAAGATGACAGTGGACCATTTTCTTTTTAACAGATAAAAAAAGACTTCGGGGACGGTTTTCTTTTTTTGACAGTTTAAAAAATACATTTTGGCACACTAGGGTCGACTCCCAGTGTGCCACAATAGTGTGTGTGTGGGGGGAGGGCACCCCAATGTTGGCAAATAAAATGGACAGTTTGGGGGGGGGGCACCTGACACTGGGAGTGGTCATCCTGGTGTCGGGGTGGGGAAGAAAATTACTTTGGCATACTGGGGAGGGCTCCCAGTGTGTCACATTAATGGGGAGGGGGGGATACATGCCGACACAGGGATTGGGCAGCCCATTGTTGGCTTTTCCTGGAGTGTCTGGCGGGCGGCAGGAGCTGCCAAAGTGGAAAGCTGTGCTGTGGCTGATTTATTTATTTATTGCAATGATTCACCAGGAAAGGTACACTAAACAAACAAGTTGCTCTTGTGGAGCAATGCCTGCGGACAGAGTGCTTGTTGCACTGCAGGAGCCGATGAGGTTGCGAGGGAGGGGGAAGCTGCCGCTCCAGTGAAGAAACTGTACTTCGCTAGACCGGCAGACTTCTTTCATGTGCGGGTCTCTCTTTGAAGTTGCTGTCATAGGCAGCTTCCCCATTGATTGATGGCTGAGGGACAGTGCCCAGTAAAGTGTCCGCTGCATTGGCCACAACACTGACACACCTCTGAAAAGTGGTACTACCACAATATGTTTCTTGTGCACTGCGTGTGCAATCAAACATAAAAAATAAAACGAGAAGTGCTCTGGAGAAGTATCATCACTCACCATCTCTTCCCGGACTTATGAGGCACAAATGTGGTACAGTACCTCCCAGAATGTCCCAATCTGTCATGCCCAGTGAGGACATGTGAGTTTCCTGAGGGAGTCCTGTTTGTCTCTGTTTAGTTGTTGCATCATCTTGACATGCTTAACCAGGTTGTTCAGGCCACTGATGTTATAGGAGAGTATTCCAAGAGTCTATCATGTGCCAGTGTAATGCCCCAGAGTTTGGGGCCCAACAGAAAAATGAGTAGGGACCCCACCCCCCAATGGTACACGAAAGGGCAGCTTGGAATCCATTTAGACCCACTGAGAAACCAACAAACATTTTTTTTTTTTTTTTTTTTTAAACACGGGGGCCCAGTACTAATAGAGTGGGCATAAGGGTAGTTAGGGATTGTCTGGAGCCTTTTGTCCACTGGTTCCCCCTTTAGCAGTTTGTCTCTCCTTCCCCCACACACACTTTTTGTTGCAACCAGCAAGTCCCCTGCAGTTTATCCCCTGGCTACCAGAATCAAATGCCCCCCCTGGCAGCAACTGTCCACCGGGCTACACATTTTAGAAAGAGAAAACTTCTGGGCCCCCCTCCTGCCCCAACCCAGTCATCCTTTCCCCCCTCGAGGATCGATGAGGAGCGGAATTCGAGGGCATCGGGGGCTGTCACATTTGGCCATGGGGAGACATAGGTTTTTCTGTAGTTTTCTCCTGTCCCGCCCAGAACAGCGGCGTGCACAGGTGAGTGTACATGCATGGAGGTGAATGCATGCTCCCGGAAACCACGTGCTCCTTCCACCCTCCTGACGTTTGTCAGTCCCCCAGATCTCACTTGCTCCGACATCCAGCCTCCACTGGGTGTCAGCCAAGAGTCAGAAGACTGCCTTCCTGATCCGGGAGATGAGAGCAGTCCAGCAGCTGTTACAGTCTTCTCCCAGCCCCACCCCACCAACCTCTGGTGACCCGAGCTCACCTCTGAACTCGGGTTGCCAGTGTGGGATGAGGTGTGGCATCCTGTGCCTCAACCCTTTGCGCTACCAGGCCAGCAGTTTTTTTTTTTACTCCCTTCGCTGTGCTGCCTGCTCTGAAGGCCTCAGGCAGGTAGCACAAGGTAGCACCATCCACACACTGGTCTGGCTGTTCTCAGTCAGTGCATGGGGGACCAAGTTTGAACTACAAGTGACAGCTGCTGCTCAAGCTCAGGGTTTAGGCATTGGAACCCTGAGCCTTTGAGAGGGACTCTCTCAGGACCGTTGGGGAGTTCTGGCTGAGCCGGGGAAGCAACAACACACGGAGAGCGACAGAGACCAGTAAGGGCTTACTTGGTAAGTTGAAGCTGGTCACATCGGTTGTTGTGATATGTCTTCTCTGGTTGGCAGTGTAAAAGGACAGCGCAGTCCAAGTACCGCAGCCATAGTCAGATGGCCCTCAGCAGCAGCAGCAGCAGCAGCTGTTCTTTCATGGATCTTTCCCCTCCTCCCAGTGCAGCACACATCTCCTACCTCTTGTCCTCCTCCTCCCTCACCAGCTGTGACATCAGGGCTAGCCAGCCCCAGCACACCACAAAAGCCAGGCTGCAGTGATAAGTGGGTGGCAGCACAATCATCACTGACAGCCATCACTATAGAAGCCAAAAGTTTTCTTTAATTAAATAGACTGTGGCCAGGCAATTAATTACTTTAAACGGACTGCACCAAGCAGCTTCCAGACATGCAGCCAAGGCTGCAGGAGTGTGCTCACTTACTAGGACGACCCACAGAGGCAGCGTAATTGTTGGCTCCACCAGAGCCAAGGCAGGGCAAGAAAAGCCCCAAGGCAGGACCGCCCACAGGGTGAGATTACACAAAAGCTCCACAGGGAGCAGGTCAGAGCAGGGTTTTCATAATCATAGAGCTGCCCATGGGGCAGAATAGGCAAGACTCCCTAGAAGTCAAAACAGTAAACTGCTGTAGCACCTAGCACCTCAGAGCACCAGTTAATAAAGCTCCAAAGGAGAGCCAGTGTAGGGTTTTGAACAAAACAAGCTTTATAAAAGGGCAAATTTGGACAAGAGAAATGCAAACTGCTGAGTCAGTACAAGTGCCAAAAACTGTGTTTAAAGTGGCAGCATTTGCTGGTGTAACCCCCTACAAATGGAGGTTCCCAAAAAGTCTTCCTCGAGCTTGCCTAAATGCTCACTGTCAGGCTGGTGTCCTGCATTTTAGCAGTTTACTTGCAATTGCCAGAGAGTGCCCGTATAGCCTCTGTGTACTGTCTCTTTAAGAGCTGCCTGGATTGCACTCATAAGTAATCTGAGAGGGAGCTCTGTTGCGAGATGAAGCTATTTGCTGAAAATCATTTAGAGTGATAATGATAATGTAGTTTGTCTAACCTGCCTTCTTTGCAGCAAGGACTGTTTTGTTTATCTCCATTATCTTGGCCCGGGACTGCGAATTGGACCAATCAGTACCGGTGGGACCTAAAATGGAGCCGAACTACAGGAGCTGTCTGGAGTCAAAATCTGTAGGAACTGTAGTTTTGGGCTTTTGGTGCCTTTTTGTACCTGAAGGGGGAGCCTTTGTTGTGACTGACAGACAGATCAGCCAACCGAACCTTTTGGATTCTGGGGAAAGTCCCAGGCTTGCTGGCAGTAGAGTCAGATCTAAGTTGGGAGCTGAAGCAGCAACAGCTTGAGACAGTCAAGCAGCCGTCTGAGTAGTTTCTCACAGGAGAACTGTGGAAAGGCCTGAGTTGTGGCCTGCATGTCTACCTGCTGCCCCTGAGAGGGAGAGAAGAGAATTATTTCGGACTATATCCAAGTTTGTGAGAACGAAGTAAGCCACTGATTTTTTACCAGGCTCATACCTGAAGAAGGCCAAAGATTTTGCTGAATGCGATCGGCCTGTCAGGATTTCCAGCTGCTTTTGAATCCCCAGTTTCTGCAGAGACTTTGCGATCGTGACCGGGGAGTGGTTTGCCTGGTACAGTAGAATTTCCTTACATGTAAATGTGCTGTGCATTGAAAGTGGGTCGTGATTTGGTTCCCCACTGTCTGAACTGTGTTCTGCTTGCTGGTACCGTAGAATCATTTACATGTAAATGTGCTGTATATTGAAAGTGGGTCATGATTTGGTTCCTCACTGTGTGAACTGTGCTCTGCTTGCTGGAAGCTGTATCCAGCCCAAAACGGACTGCATCCAAATTTATCCGGAGCCTTGCCACACTGGCCAAGCCAGACTACCCACTGCACAGAGAAAGCCATCAACGAGAGACCTGCCTGGGGATCAGCCCCCTGCTCCACGCTTGAACAGGAACAATGCCTCGGCGATTCGTGTGGGCCCTGCTTCTCCTGGCACTCCAGATTAACCACCTGCTGTCTCGATTTTCATCCAGCCTGTGTCCAGTCATGGGTATCGTGAGTAATCATCAGGATAGCTCCCCTGCAACAGCCTAATCTAAAAGTGTGTCATCTGATTGTCTTGTTGTTTTCTTTTCACGAACTGAGCCCTCTGGCTCCAGATTACAAATAGTGTGTGTTGTGGATGTTGTTTTCTTCCATCACAGGGCCCCAACCAGCTGCAACGTTCCTGGCTAGCCCACCATTCTCCATCTGGGTACCCAGAGTGTGTGACTGTTTATGTGTACCCTGAAGTTCAAGTTCAAGTTTATTGCAGGAAAACTCCATTGAGCAAACTCATTCACAAGGAGGTCCTGTGACATATAGACTTAACAATGTACAAACATAGATAGGTAATAACACTATATACATGAAATGCACGCTACATGATACAGGCTGGATATACATACAAGGGCTCCAAATAGGATGGCTGCAGGTGGTAAACACTAATATAACACAGGGAAGTGACTTACAGGTTGCATACTGATAAATGAAACATGATGACCGGTGTGTGCAATACATATATTTTGGCAGCTAGAACAAACAACAGAATACAACTGATAAGGGGGGTAGGAGTGATTTGATAGTGTAGCAGTGGAGCGTAAACATAGATAAAGCCAGGAGTAGAAGGGGAAGGGAAAGCAGTTAATATGACAAAGCAATTATACCTTACCAGTGGATAAATATGGCACACATGGGGAAGGAAGAGACTTAATGACAGTTACAGGTTTTTTTTTTTGGCTGAACTTAGCAATTTGTAAAAGTTTATTGAAACTATGCCGGTTAGTTTCAGTACGGTTTGTAATTGGTTCCAAATGGAGGGAAGGGCATATGCAATAGCACGTTTACCAAAGGAGGTCCACGTCCTTGGTATATCAAGTATAACAAAGTCAGATTTTCTTAACGAGTATGCACTATGTGAGATACTAATGAGGGATGAGAGATAGCTTGGCAATTTCTGCAGGAGCAGTTTAAGAGTCCACAGCCCAGCATGGAGCAGGCGTCTAGTAGTAAGGGATGTCCAACCAACAGCTGCATATAAGTCACAGTGATGCGAACGGTAAAGGGAGTTGGTAATGAACCATAACGCATGGTGATAAAGGATGTCCAGTTTACTTAGATTTGCAAGAGTGGTGGAGGAATAGATTACATCGCCATAGTCAAGCAGGGGGAGAAAAGTGGCCTGGACAAGCTTGTTTCGAGTTACAAGGGGGAAAAGGGGCCTATTTCTGTACAAGAAACCTAACCTGGCTTTTAACCTTCTAGAGACATCTTCGACGTGGTCATTGAAAGATAATTTATTGTCGATCCAGATACCCAGATATTTAAATTTGGTTACAACTTCCAAAGGCTCATTTAGCATGGTGACAATGAAGTCTTGGGCAAGGGTACTGGGGGTCCTGTGACAGCACTATGGGAGAATATCATCGCTTTAGTCTTCTTAGCATTGAGCAGAAGCTTTTCCTTTATTAGATTATGCTCAAGTTGTACGAAGTCTGCTTGAAGCACTCCCTTGACTTCAGATAACGATGAGTCAGAAGTATACAACACAGTATCATCCGCAAAAAAGTGCAGATTGGACGTAGATATGTTAGCATCTAAGTCATTAATGTATAAGGAAAACAAGATAGGGCCTAAGATGGATCCTTGGGGGACTCCTCTTGCAACTGGCAAGGCAGCAGAAAAAAAGCCTTCCGCCTTTACTTTTTGGGATCTCCCAGTTAGGTAGCTAGAGAACCACTGGGTGGTATGGTATGGTATGTGGCACCCAACTTTGCAAGGCAATTTACTAATAGTTTGTGATCAACAGTATCAAAAGCTTTGCTTAGGTCCAAAAGACTGCACCAGTTACCTTCTTAGCATCTATAGCAGAGATCCAATCATTGGTTACTTTTGCTAGCGCAGTGATTGTGCTATGATTAGCCCGGAAGCCGGATTAAGCAGGGTTAATGAGAGAGAAGGTTTCCAAGTGAGATTTTAACTGAATATGGATCAGTTTTTCGAGAACTTTAGAAAGGATAGGCAATATGGAGATAGGCCTATAGTTGTTTACATCACACGGGTCACCAGATTTAAATAGAGGGAGGATATGTGCTGATTTCCAGCAGGACAGCACAGTAGCAGATGTAATGGAAAGATTGAAGATGTGGAGAATTGGGGCAGTGAGATGGGCGTAGCCTGACCTTAGGAAAAAGGGTTCCAAGCCATCGTTACCTGCGCTTTTTATGGTGTCTAAGTTAAGAAGAGAATCTTCTACTTCTTTATATTTTTTTTATTTTATTTATTTAGCTTTTTGTTGACCGGGTAAGTGCACTAGACAAATCCTGCCTATTTTCAGGCACGACCCGGGGGAGGGGGATACAGATGAATGCCAACTGACCTTGAACCAGATTAAGCTGTTGGTGGTATTTTTAGTGAATGAGGGAAATTTGGCCAGGACACCGGGGAAATTCTCCTACTTTTTCGATAAGTGCCATGGGATCTTTAACATCCACCTGAACTACCACCAATCCAGGCAGATGGAACCTCGGTTTAACGTCTCATCCAAAAGACGGCACCTCAGAAATGCAGCACCCCTCTCATGCTGCATTACAGTGTCAGTACTGGGATATTAACCCAAGTGCCAGATGTGGGAACTGAACCCACAGCCCTCTGATCTCCCGGCCTCAGAGGCGAGTGTGCTACCTACTGAGCCACTGACACTGCTAATTTATAAGTTATCTCGCGCAGTTGGAAGGGGCTGGGTGCAGGACTAGATACAGAGAGATGGGTATGCTGGCTCACTGCAGAACCAGCATAAGGTGATGAGTCAAAAGCTAATCCAGCTGTGGCAAAGTGGAAGTTAAGTTCCTCCAGGATTAGGGACTTGTTTTCCACAGTCTTGCGACTTGCAACTATCTTTGTTGGGACAGAGGGGGGCCGTGGGCCGTCCTTCTATAGATTTGATAGTCTTCCATATTTTATGAGGGTTACCTTTAGCTTGTTCGAGAGTAGAAATATAATAGTTAGCTTTAGCAGAGTGAATTCTTTTCACACAGGTATTCCTGGCTGTTCTAAAGGCCTGCCAATCCGAAGATTCTTTGGAATGTCTAGCTTTAGCCCAGAGCTATAAGGGCTGCCTTAAGATCCGAGGTGAACCGGGGGTTGGAATTGTTCCGTACCCTTACTTTGATGAAAGGGGCATGCTTATTTATTATTGTACTGAGTCTGTCATTAAGGGTGTAAGCTGCCTCGTTGACATCTTTGGCTAGGTAGAGATCTTGCCATCTGATCATGCTGATGAAGTGCATACATAACTGTTTGATTGATACAGCCTTTAAGCAAATTAACCTGATAACGCCCCTCCCTTGTTCAAGTCCCTTAAATAAATCGCATCTCTTTTTTTTGCATTTACCCTGACTGTGGTTCCAGTTTGTGCAAGAGTACTGTATTGCTGTTATTTGCTGTGTATAACCTTGTTTTACAGGGGGTCCCCAGGGCCAGGCCAGAGGAAAGCGCTGGTGATAAGTGCAAACAGTGTGGGTATTTGTGTGGTGTATCAGGGGTATTGTGAAAGTGATTATTGTGTACTGTTCCGGCCACTAGTAATGAAAGAGGGGGGTTATAGTGTCCCGGAGGGCTGTGCCCAGGTTAGCTTGACCACTACCAACCCTGACCTCCGGGTGGAGGCACTCGTTTCAGAACTCAGGCCCCTTAACATGCTACTAGCCAAGCAGCCAGGGGTAGTAGCCCTTGGGATAGTGCCACCCAGGGGTTACATTTTGGAGTCTCACCGCTGGGATTTTGTGCCTTATAGTGGCCAAAAATGATGAATTATTGTTAAAGACTAATGGCTACCCCAGTAGAAATGGCTGTACACCAGTTGTGGGGTGGTGTACTGGGCAGGAGACTGACCCCCAAAATGCTCTACTTATACTGGATATTCCCCTGGATACCAGTAAAGACACTGTAGAGGGAAAGTTGAATGTTTAAAAAACTCTGTGGTGGTGGGTCGACAGGCTGATTTGATTGCCCAAACTTTCATAGCCTTGGTAGAGTGTAGTGACCTCGTGGACAGCTCTAAAGTGCCACAGACTATTGTCCCAGAAGGGTTCCAGCTGCCTCGAGAGTGATAACAAAAGACAGTAAAGACCCCAGGGAGGATGAGCTCCCACTATTATCTGAGACTTTTGAGGAGAAATTTGCTAAGTTGTTGCTGGAGGAAGGGAAAACCATAGAGGACTTTAAGAAACTATTCCTGCCACCTGGGGGCGTTCCTTCCCCAACACCACCTCTCACTCCAGCACCTGTTACTGCCCCACCTTCTGTGCCCACGCCAATGCTGGCCCCTATATCTGTACCTGCCATTAGTCACGACTCCTACCAAAGGCTGAGAATCTTCTAGGGCACCTTCCCCACCCCCCAGGGAGGATGACTGGGAGACCTGGATAGACTATGTTGCCCCTCTAGTACTTGAATAGCAATTCTCAGAAGCAGAGAAACGAAAGAGGTTGAGTGAGAGCCTCTGAGGTCCTGCCCTGGTTACCATCCGTGCCAAGCGGGCCAATAACCCAAAGCAACTGCACAGGAATATTTTGCTGCATTGGAGAATGTGTATGGGAGCCCAGATTCAGATGAGGATCTGTGGTGGAGAGTAAGAAACACTCAGCAGTACCCAGGGGAGCCATTGTCTGTGTATGTACCTGGACTTGAGCTGCTACAAGAGTGCCTCAGAAGGGTAGTTTGCTGTCAAATGAATTAGATCGAACTAGGCTGGACGGATCCTTAAGTCTGCTCCATTTCAGAATTGTTACTGCTTCAGTTGTGCCTACCCTACTGGAATCGCCCCTTCTGTGACTGAGCTACTGAGAGAAATTTTGGGGGTTGACAAAGGTGACCCGTGGGGAAATTGCATCCATATCTGCTGCTGCTCCACATATGATCGAGAGTGATCAGCCAAGTGAGGATCGGGGCAAAAGTCGGCACTTAACGAGCACTCTGAGAATGGAAAGGACTTCCCACCCTGGGCCCAGCATTGGAAAGATGAGCTACTAAAGGAAGTCCGAGAGTTGAAGACGGGTGCCTCTGCAAGGGTTTTCCCCATGGAACAAGATTCTGGTCCCTTTCGGGATGTGACTGATATGGGGTTGGGGGTGCACCCTCAGGCATCCACTACCAAGGGTGGCTCCAAGGCTGAGATCACCGGATTGACTGCCACTCTAAAGGAACTGTTAAGACATGTTGCATCACTCTCACCACTGCAAGCAGATACTAGACCCCAATCTCTTACTACTGCTTCAGTTCCTCATATGATGTTCTGTCCCAGGATGACCCAGGAGACTATCATTTGTCACAACTGTGGAAAGGATGGCCATATGAAAAGAGAATGCTTGTCTCAGAAGGACTTACAAAGAGTAGTAGACAGACTCCAAGGGGTGCCCGAAATGACTGCAGTGAGGGTTCAAGAAACCCTAACTCAAATTTCTTTGCGGCTAAATCATCTGTCCAGGCCTCTGCTACTGCCTCTTCAGACTGGTCCAAAATAGTGGGCCCTTCAATGGAGACTATGGTGACTGTGAATGGTGTTCATACATGGGCTGTGCTTGACAGTGGGTCCCAAGTGACCATTGTATTCCAGGACTGGTATGACAAACACTTATCTGATGTGCCTTTGCAATCCCTGGAAGGCCTACATGTGTGGGGCCTGAACGACAAATCTTATGCTTACCTAGGGTATGTTCGCCTCTGGTTGTCTTTTCCTGGAGCTGTAACTGGTGTACAGGAGCGATTAGGGACATTAGCCCTAGTGTGTTCCCCCCACCGGACTGCATGATGGGTTCCCCCTGTTAATTGGGACAAACGCCCATATGTTTGGGAGACTGGCGCAACTCTGTCATGAGAAACAAGGACGACGGACTGGGAGGGCCCTGAGAATTATGGCTCTGATCAAGAGGGCCTATGATTTGCAACAGAAACCCGAGGAAGTGGACCAGGATGAACTGGTGGGGATGTGTGGAAGAAGGATCCCGAGTCAATGGTACTGGCCCGTAATGCCCAGTGTACCATTTAAGAGGAGGTCCACCTCCAGAAAGAAGTCAAGAACAAAATACTGATGTTGGATGCGGCAGGCGATGGAAAATTGCCAGAAGGATTATTGGTCAAGCCCAGCATCTTGCCTGCTCATGCCTATGCACGATGAGTGATGGTCCAGAGTCAGTGTGTCAGATCGGGAGATCCGGGTGAACAGAGGGTGCACCCTAGCTATGGTACACTGTGCAGACACTGCAGTATTGCCCAGCAACAAGCACCCTGGTGAGGAGAGAGTGACCCCAGACTTGTTTGACTTTGGTGGCTCCCCATTGCCAGCTGAATGAAAGGCTAGAATTAGCAAGAGACTTGCCCAGAGAGACCAAGTGTTTTCATTGAAGGAATGGGATGTGGGATGTGTCCAGGGTGTGGAGCATCACATATGCCTGCACGCTGAACTGCCATTTTGAGAGAGGTCCCAACGCCTAGCCCCAGCAGACATAGATGATGTGAGAAGACACCTGCAGGAAATACTCACTGCTGGCGTGATACAAGAATCCAGGAGCCCATATGCCTCCCCCATTGTGGTTGTGCGTAAGAAGAATGGGCCTGTGAGGATGTGTGTTGATTATCGAACCCTGAACTGGCAGACCATCCCAGACCAATACACTATGCCTCGTATACAAGATGCTCTGGACTGCTTGAATGGGAGCAAATGGTTCTCGGTGTTGGATCTTCGCAGCAGATACTACCAGATCCTGATGGCCCCGGAAGACCATGAGAAAACAGCCTTCATCTGTCCATTGGGGTTCTACGAGTTTCTGAGGATGCCGCAGGGGATATCGGGTGCCCTGGCCACCTTTCAGCGACTGATGAAACGTGTGGTGGGAGATATGAATTTGCTAGAATGCCTGGTGTACTTGGACGATGTCATTGTGTTTGAGAGCACCTTAGAGGAGCATGAGAACAGTCTGTTTAAAGTCCTAGACCGACTGAAAGACTTCAGCCTCAAGCTGTCCATTGACAAGTACCAGTTTTTCCAAACCTCCATGAAGTATGTGGGGCACATAGTATCTACAAAAGGGATAGAGACTGATCCCAGTAAGGTTGAAGCACTGACTACTTGGCTCCAGCCCCATAATCTGAAAGAACTACAATGTTTCCTTGGGTTCTGTGGCTACTACCGCAGGTTCATAGAAGACTATTCCAAGGTGATTCACCCACTCTTAAACCTTACCCAGGGTTACCCTCCTACCAATCGTAAATAGAAAAAAGTGGCTATTAAAGAACCAGAAAAAGTATACTTCCATCCAGGTGAACTCTTCGCGGGCCCACTGGACGCCCGATTGTGAAGCAGCCTTGCATGAGATCATATACCAGCTCACCCACGCCCCCATCCTCGTCTATGCTGACCCCACCAAACCCTATGTGCTGCATACGGACACTAGTCTGCAGGGTCTAGGAGCAGTGCTGTATCAAGACCATGAGTATGGCCTGAGACTAGTAGCTTTCGCCAGTAGGAGCTTGACCCCAGCTGAACAAAACTACCCTGTGCATAAGTTGGAGTTCCTTGTGCTAAAATGGGCCATCGTTGACCAGTTTCACGAATATCTCTAGGGGGCAAAGATATTGGTGAAGACTGACAATAACCCGTTCACCTATGTACAGACTTCAACTAAGTTAGACGCCACTGGGCACCGGTGGCTTTCTGCATTATCAACCTATGATTATGCTGTTGAATACAGACTGGGCCTGAACCATATTGAAGCTGACGCCCTATCATGAAGGCCCACTTCCCAGTGTGATTGGGGTCAGGCTGTCTGAACCCGACATTCGAGCATTGTGCCAAAAGTTTGATAGAGATGAACAGATGTCTGCAGACACAGTGCACTGTTTAGTAGATTGCTTGGGCCCTTCTGACACTCACATACCAGCTGCTTATTGCCACTGCCACTTCTCTGCTCCAGATATTGGTGCACTACCTCAATTTGACAATGACAGCATCCAGTGGGCTCAATCCCAAGATCCTATGATTCAGCCAGCACTTGATACCCTGCATGCGGGGAAAGATGTGTCTAAGTTACGTTCCACTGACTTGCGAACTGCTTTATTGTTTAAAGAAGGCCCCAGATTGAAGTTGCTCAATCAGCTGTTGTATAGAGAGAGACAGTTGATCATAGTAGCAAAGTAGACAAGCAACAATTGGTCCTGCCCACAGCCTTTAAAGATTTAGTACTGAGGCCCTTCCACAATCACATGGGGCACCTCGGTATTGACAAAACCCTTAACCCGGTACGATCTCGCTTCTACTGGCCCAAAATGGGGGCCAATGTTAAGCACCATGTAAAGACTTGTAGTCACTGCCTGCAAAGAAAAGTCTTGCCTCAGAGGGCTGACCCCCTTGTCAATATTACTACCAGCACCCCCATGGAACTGGTCTGCATAGACTTCTTGTGTTTAGACCCTGATCAGCAGGACATTGGCAATGTGTTATTGGTTACGGATCATTTCACATGGTATGCACAAGCTTTTCCCACCAAAGATCAAAAGGCGTATACCGTGGCCAAGGTGCTAGTGGAAAATTTCTTCGTCCACTATGGCACCCCCCCAGCAGAGCCACTCTGACCAGGGCAGAGACTTTGTGAGAGTTGACTAATCAAAGAAATGCTCTCTCTATGGGGGGTGCGAAAGTCAAGAACCACCTCCTATCACCCGCAGGGAGACCCTCAACCAGAACGTTTTAACCGCACCCTTCTAGACATGCTGGGCACCCTCCACCCAAAAAACAAGCATAGATGGAGCCAGCAGATTAGCACCTTGGTACATGCATACAATTGCACGAAAAATTATGCTACTGGGTTCTCCCCCTACTGCCTCATGTTCGGGAGAGAGGCCAGGCTGCCAGTTGATGTCTGTTTTGGGGTCTCTTCAGATGGGGTCCAAGCTGAAAACTACTTCAATATGTACAAAACCTGAAAGCTCCATTGAACCATGCCTATCAACTGGCCCAGACAATGGCCGCCAAGAGAAATCTAGTCAACAAAGAGAGGCATGATAAAACAGTAAAGGCTTAAGAACTTCGACCTGGAGACCGTGTGTTGTTACACAATTTGGGACTGCATGGTAAACACAAAATTGCTGATCGGTGGCACCATCATCCCCATGTAGTAGTTGGAAAGTTGGATGACTTACCTGTGTATGAGGTGCGCCCAGAGAACAACTCCAAAGCTGTCAAGACCATGCACCGTAACCACTTGATACCTATTGGCCAAGTCATAATTGAGGCTGAACAATCAGAGGTTGAATCCCCTGGGCCGGTGACTCAAGCTGCTGCAACAAAGAGACAGTGTCGACCCCCCCCCCAGTGGTTACAAGTTCAAGGTTTCCCCCCGCAGCAAGTCTGGAATGATAGTGACTGTTAGTTCACCTCAGATGAAAGTGAATGTGACAATGCCTATTACCCCTCTTATGAATTGAGTCCGCTGTTTCGAGGTAACCCTATGACTAATTGTTAGTATGAAGCTGGGCCTTCTGGACTGCCTTACCCCCCAGCTTCGTCCTTGGAGCCAATGCACCCAGAAAGTGAAGTGCAAAGTATCACATCTGAAGATGCTGAATCTCTGTGTATTGTGGAACTGTATGATTTGCCTGAAGGAGGGGCTGACAGTTTGAGTCTTTCTGGCGACTTACTAGAATTTGAAGAACACCATGAGAGTGCAGACAACCCCCCTTCGGTGCCTCAAAGTTTGATTGTGCCTGAGCCTTCGCAAAATGAGTCAAGTGTTATAGAAACAGAGCCTGCAGAGCAAGGAGCCAGCAGTGCCCCAAATTTGGACGTTCCCATCCAGGCAGAGGCACCCCTCACAAGTGATGAAAGCCCCAAGACTGTTGCTGAAAGTACAGAGACTCTGGTTGTCCCCCCCAGAAAGACTGGCCGAGCTGTCAAGCCAGTATTGCGTTTCAGCTTTGATTCTATGGGGAGGCCTGTGGACTTGCCTCTCCAGGTAGTTCACAAAGGTATTTATGTTTCACCAAGCTCACTGCCCAAATTGAGCTTGATGGCCCATTCCAGGTTACTTGTTCTGCCATCTCACCTCTCCCCTGCCCCATCCAGCCCCACGTTAGCTGATAGGGAAGGGCCCCCTATTGCATTGTTCAAGGTAAAAGAAGTTATTACCTGATTTAGTATAGTAATGTTCAACTGACTCATGTGAAATATGCCTAATGTATTGTCTGAATGGACAAAGTATTGGGAAATGTAATGAATATGTACAGTAAAGTAATACGTTTATGTTAACTGATGCATGATGGTATAGACTTGATGCAGATGCCAAGTTTTCTCCAGGCAGGGAAGGCTGTAACCACCTACAAATGGGGGTTCCCGAAAAGTCTTCCTCAAGCTTGCCTAAATGTTCACTGCCAGGCTGATGTCCTGCGTTTTAGTAGTTTAAATGTGACTGCCAGAGAGTGCCTATATAACCTCTGAGTACTGTCTCTTTAAGAGCTGCCTGGATTGCAGTCATCAGTAATCTGAGATGGAGCTCTGTTGAAAGATGTAACTATTTGCTGAAAATCATTTAGAGTAATAACGTAATTTGTCTAATATGCCTTCTTTGCAGCAAGGACTGTTTTGTTTATTTCCACTATCTTGGCCCGGGACTGCAAATTGGACCAATCAGTACTGGTGGGACCTAAAATGGAGCTCGACTACAGGAGCTGTCTGGAGTCAAAATCTGTAGGAATTGTAGTTTTGGGCTTTTGGTGCCTTTTTGCACCTGAAGGGAGCGCCTTTGTTGTGACTGACAGTTCAGCCAACCGAACCTTTTGGATTCTGGGGAAAGTCCCTGGTTTGCTGGCAGTTGAGTCAGATCTAAGTTGGGAGCTGAAGAAGCAAAAGCTTGAGACAGTTAAGCAGCTGTCCGAGTAGTTTCGCGTGGGAGAACTGTGGAAAGGCCCGAGTTGTGGCCTGCAAGTCTGCCTGCTGCCCCTGAGAGGGAGAGAAGAGAATTATTTTGGACTAAATCCAAGTTTGTGAGAATGAAGTAAGCCACTGATTTTTTACCAGGCTCATACCTGAAGACGACTGAAGAGTTTGCTGAATGCGATCGGCCTGTCAGGATTTCCAGCTGCTTTTGAATCCCCAGTTTCTGCAGAGACTTTGCGATCGTGACCAGAGAGCGATTTGCCTGGTAGCATTTCCTTGCATGTAAATGTGTTGTGTATTGAAAGTGGGTCGTGATTTGGTTCCCCACTGTGTGAACTGTATTCTGCTTGCTGGAAGCTGTATCCAGCCCAAAAGGGACTGTATCCAAATTTGTCTCCATTTGGCCGGGGCCTTGCCACACTGGCCAAGCCAGGCTACCCACTGCACAGAGAAAGCCATCGACGAGAGACCTGACTGTTTGCAAAGTCATACCTAAGTCTCGCAGCCAAATTGAGGCCCCTTGCCGAAGTGTCAGTCCCTTTGTGGTAACCATTGTCCTTTGATCCAGGTACCCAACTCGGCCTCCGTTCTTCACCTCATCCTCCACATCCTGATCTAGACTCTAAAGTGACTTGAATATTTGCTCTGATTTCATGCAATTACAATAACTAGCTCTCACGCATATAGCTACAGTACTGGTCGACTAGGTAAAAGTGGTACCACAAGTTGTTGCAGCTACAGAAGAGTACAGGAGAGGTGCACCTCAGTCCAGTTATACAGTAATTAGTTTCTTATTAACAGTCACAGTTCCTAATAAATAAACTCCTGCTGCATTTTGACTGAGTATGACTCCTGCCTCTCCTTACTGAGTGCCTCATACACTCACTTGGTAACTTCCAGTGTCCCTTCGCCAAAACACCTGCTTGAAGTGGCACTCGCCTGTGAGGAAGAACCAGTTTCCTCTTCACAACCAACTCCCCTGTGCATAACACCAATTTGTCTAGAAGCAGTTATGTATTGGAGTTGCAAGAATGCATACCCAGGTGAGTGTGCCAAAGCAAATCGACTGATCTGAGCAGTCAGATCAGTGAGGCAAATCCAGGGTGCCATCCCACTTAAGACCCTTCTCCTAAATAAAGGAATATTAAACTTTGTGTGTGTGTGTACCAGCATACTGTAAAACATTTCAAAGTAAAACAGTAGTAAACCAGTAACTATAACCTGTGCTGTTAAACAAGCACAAAACTGAAACAGTAACATGAAAAATGGAACCAGTTCAAACTGGTCTAGTAAAACAGTATAGACAGAAATAAGTAACAGTTTAGAAATGATGTTCTTCCAATGAAGGGGTGAGCATCCGAGCTCACCTCTGTTAAGTGTCAATCATAAGACTCTGTGCAAGGGGAAGGCATAGCACAACTCCATGAAACCAAATACAGCGTGGTTGGAAACAGCACAGACATGAAAGTCAAAACTGCAATAGAGAATACCGCCAGGTGTTGTAATAGTAAATCACACTAAAAAATTCTCGGCAGTATTCTCTATGCATGGTTTTCATCGTGCCGTGAGCCCTTACTACAGGACCAAGACCTGTAAGCTAAATATGCCACCAGCACTAAAGGTAGAGTGTCCAAATGGTAGTGTTCCACACCTGACCTTTACAGAATTATAGAAACATAGAATCCGTCAGCAGATAAGGACCATATGACCCACCTAGTTTGCCCATTTCCCTATTCACTACAGCAGCCCCAGATCCTATTATGCATGAGACAGGGAGGAAGTAGCCTTGGTAACTTAAACAGTCCCAGTCCACTGGCGGGGAGAGGCCCCAACGACTTCCATGTCTAATTCAGGGTAAGTGCAAAGCATCTTTAATCCAGGAGGTGGGCTACACATAATGTCAATGCATGGCTCCAGAGAGTGCAGTCATAAGCCAAAGAGCAAAAATCTAAGGTAACATGCACTGTCAGTAAGCACAAATAGTAGTAAGCTGCAGAGTAAAAATACCAGCATTTAAACCAGCCCAAATAAGAGGGGGTTTCACCATGATAAGCAGCGGAACAATTCAATGACAGCAGGTCCATATGGGGGGGGGAGCCCCAAAATGGGTGGGGAAGGAGAAGGGCAAGTAAAAGAGTAAGATGAGGACCCTCATATAGCCACTGTGATTCAGGGTTCATATAAGAGCAGGGCTGGTCTCTGTTTGGATGGCAAATCCATAACATGGCAGCTGAAGACACTAAACAGTGTGTGCCCTTAGCACCAAAGCTATATTTGTAGAGGCCTGCCCGATCACTACAGAATTTAGGTTGGTGGAAAGAGCAGGGATCGTAAGCCAGCCGAGCCATCAACTACAGGTCTCCAACCCGAGGCTGCACCATTCCCCCTGACCCAACCTTACTGAATATCAGCTTCTGGATCAGACAGACTTAACAGCAAGAATATCTTTATTAAAGTAACTGGCTCCCCCCCCCCAACTTCCAATAATGGCAGAAACTGGTTTTGGTGCGTTGTGGCAGGTTGGTCCAAAAAAGGCCTCCTAGCCCAAGGGACCATCAATCACTATCACCAGAGGTCATTATGACTACAACAAAGAGGGGAAAGAACAGTGATTAAGACCACCAGCACTGACCTAATTTATACAGTGGCTATCAGAGTGTCCTGAAGAGGTTCCCCATTCCCTCCTCCTCTACTAATCCCAACTCGAAGGAAGACCCCTGACCCCCCATCCCAGTACCAGTAATGTCTGAGGTAAATAAGTGTGGCATTTGAATTATCGCAAAAGTATGTAATAGACTGAAGGACCTCCTGCAATTGATGTGCTCGGCAGCTTTGGGCAGAGGATCCTGGCTCTGGCTCTGGCTCATGAGAGTCCTGGTAGGCTTCCAGGGGTTGACGTTGCTCTTGGTGACTTGTTTGAGATCATTGCTAGGCTCGAGGAGGTGGCAGTATAGAGAGGCCATGGCATTCAAAGTCCTGTTTTGCCTCCTCTGGAGTATGGTATACAATGTCTCCTTTAGGAAATAAGGCCTTTAAGTTTGCTGGGTATGGTATCTGGCAACTAATTCCAGCTTGCGTCAGTACATGGAGGTATGGTGCACAGGCTCTGCGTTTCTGCTGACGTGCAGGTGCATAATCATGATAAAATTATATCTGGATATCTTTGCATTTAACAATTTGTTGCCGCCACAGTTATCGAAGGTGGGGGGGTCCTCAAGACCTGGTTTAGGGCACGATGTACCGATTCCAATTCAAAGTCCAGATCATCCAGTAGTGCATTTATCTAAATGTATGGTTGTTTAGGGGTCCCATCTTCCCTAGTCACCGATCCCCTCCATTGTATAACTGTTCACTTGCCCCAGGTGACATTCAAATGACACATATGTAGAACACACACAGAAAAAAATAATACAAAAGAATAAACCATTTTCTTGTACAGTCTGAAAAATAGCCATTACATAAATCTGTTACAACTATAGTTGAGCTTTTTGCACTTTTTTTGTTTTCTATCCTTCTATTTTATTTGTACCCTGTATTATTTTGCTCCTTTACAGGTACCAGCTGTTGTCACCATACAGAAGACACTACATGGGCAGCCATACACAACAAGCCTGTGTCTGCATCGATGGATTTCTGTGGCAACCAGGAACCTTGAGAGCAAAACTCAAGAGGTTCCCTAGTTGCCATAGAAAACCCAAGATGAAGACACAGGCTTGTCTGTGTGTGGATGCCCATACATTATCTTTTATAGTTTATGGGCATCCAATCTATAAGCCTTCCGGTGAATGGCACTTGGGCTCAGTTGGTATCAGAGGTAATAAAGTGGTGAGATGCCTCCACCTATGGGGATCCTTTTGACAGATGGCTGCTATGGTAATGCCCCACAGGAAATGGATGCAACCCCCTCCCTCATGACAGGGAACAATTATGATCATATCCCCAAATAGTGTATAGTTTGCCCATGTTGTGTATGGACTTCAATACTGACTATTTTCTTGTGGTACAGTTCAAAGGTCATGAAAAGATGTATTATTCTGACATCATAACAGTACAAAACCTTTTCAGCCTTGAGCTGCCACCTGATTAGTTAATGACACGGCTCTCAAGAAAAAAATCAGGAGAAACTGGTGACACTGTTTAGCGAGCAGGTGACCGAGGCACTTTGGACATGGACAGCCATAGATGGCTTTGTGGCACCAAACAGGACCTATTTATCAGTCTGTTTGTGTGTGTTTATTTTTCTAAACACTGTCACTATAGATCGTATATCGTCAAAGGGACTGGGTCAGGAACGGAGGAACCGATGATCAGGAGTGACGCGATCACAGAGTGAACTGCTACAGCAAGTGGGACTGGGAGCGGGATCAATCATTTAAGGTATGGACAAGCTAAAAAATTTCTAAAGGGGCAACCAACACACTATATAAAACACTGTATGGGTGCCCATACACAACTAAGGCTGTTTTTCCATCTCAGGCTTGTGATGACATCATGAATACCTCTTGAGCTTCGCTCTCGAGATCTCTATTATATCATCACATACCTCCGATGCAAAACACAGCCTTGTTATGTATGGTCACCCATACACTATTTTGTATCTTATACTCTACGCATGCACACACACCAATATGCAAAACAAAATAAACTGCAATTTAAACACAAGGGATATTTATTAGGGGGACATGAACAAGATCTGGAAGGGGGGGGTAGAATGGAACAAATGCTGTGCAACAGTTCTGAAATCACACTCCAAATCCCACTTCCCTCTGGTAAGTACCCACACAGTATTTACAGTTTCTCCCTACTGGTGCAGCAGTACCCCAAAGTCCATTTTGGAGATACCAATGTAGTCCATTAACTATATGCATACAGTGAGCAGATGCAGGCCTGATGTTGGACCACAGTGCGGTACCAGCTGAAGGCTGTTGGTTGGGGATCCCAAACAAATTAATCAACACAAATGCTAGTTGCTCCTGGCTGTTGCAGTTCTATAAGTGGGCTTTGAATAATAATTGCACAGAAATGCCTAGCAATTACTTTTATCCGTTCCTAACTAGCAGCAGAATTGGAGGGGTACTGACCCAGTGCTCACTAACTTTATTTACTTATTCAGCTTTTGTTTACCGGGTAAATACACTAGGCAAGTAGTATGCCTATTTTCAGGAATGACCCGGGAGAGCACAAAACATACAGTATACATACATGGCAACATTAGAGAAACAGCATGATACAGTAAAAAACAGCTATAGCAACGCTTGTATAAGGGAAGAGATACTGCCACACATAGTACAAATTGTTACAGGACATAGACATTAGAATCACTGAATACATATTTCATAGACCTTTAACAGACTCTGCAGGCTGGCTCTGTCAGATGGTCACCCTCAGAGTTGCAGATGCAGTTGATGATATTGGTGCAGCGGACCCAATGTGCTTCCAGGTGGCGAAGGGCATGGGCCATGCTGGTCTCCGATGTCCTCTTCACCCCACGAGGGATGTGCTTTCACAAATCTCCAAGGAGTAAGCAATCACTCAGGGCTTCAGGTGACTTAGACCCTCTGTCAGAACAAGTTCTGATAGCTAACAAAACTCAGGGCAGGAGCTTTGGTGGTGTTTCAGGAAGAAACAGAAATCTTTTTTGCAAAGACTTTTTAAAAAGCTTTCTTCTAACCCTGTGCTGGAATGTTGATTTTAGTTATAGCTCTTTTTCCTTGTGTCTCCCAAACAAATTGCTTTTATTGCACATCTCTCCCTTGTGCAGAAATCCAGGGATTAAGTATCAGTGGCTAGCCTTTCATACATTTTCATTAAGCTAAACCTCTGGCTCTTCGTGGCTGTCAGTTCTAGGGGAAAAGCATGCATACAAGTCCTGAATCTAGTTCCAAACAGATTTCAGTTTCACAGGGACAGGATGAACTTATTTAGCTGTTCTGCAGAGCTGAACCAGCCTCCCAAATTGATGTCAGATTCACAGGGACAGGCTGTACTAATTTAGCTGTTCTGAAGAGCTGAGCTAGTCTTCTGCTGGTTGGCCCAGTAAAGCTAAACACAGGAACACTCAACATTCCCAGCCAGGCTGTGTGTCCTCTGACCACTTTTCAGTAGTCCTGGGGTTAGAAAAACTACAAAATCTTTTTTGTAGTCTTTCACTTTATCTTCTATTTTAACTTGTTTCTGTCCCTTGGTGTGGCTTCCTGGCCATCAGGATCCATACCGCCCAGTCCCTGCTGCCATCTGGTGGGATTGGGGGCGAATTGGTGGCAGGGGAGTGCTGTTGAGTGTCCCCAAAGTTTGTGCACCCAGGTCCAAGGGGAGGAGCAGTTTTGCACTCTGTGCAGCTTTGAGAATTGCTTGAAAGTGGGCAACCTCCTTTCTGTGGGCTCCCCAACCATGAAGGCAGTCCAAGAGCTAGTTGAGTGAAGAGGTGTGGTGGGCACACTAGTCACGGCAAGAAGGGTGCTAAACAAGCCTGCAGAACAAATGACAGTGTCCAGTCCAGCAGCTGTAGTTGGGACTGGGACTTGAAAGAGAAGTGCATGGGAAAGCAGCAGCAGTGCTCCAGAGAAAGCCAAAGGTAAGCCCCCTTTTAGGAAGCACATTACATAAGCTTGCACAATATTGTTGGAAGCCCCTTTTGGCTGGAGCTTCTGCTCCTCCCCTCCTTCTAGCACACTTAACCCTCCATGCATCTGATCATCTTTACAGCAAAATATGAGGGCCATGCCAACAGGAAACCAATGAGTGCTAGTAGCCAGGGGAGGTTGAGTAGGTCAGTGTGACTGTATAAACAATACCAGTAGTGAAACAGTAGTTACCAGTAAGTAACTGTCTCTTACACTACCTAGATTCTTTCTATGTAGTCACACTTGAGCAGATAGCAGTACCCAGGCTGGAGAGCACCAAGTCCGGAGCTCAATTGAAGAGAGATTTTTAGGACGAGGACCCAAAAGCAGCATCCCTTCTGCCTGAAGAACTAGGCTATCATGGATCAAGAAACTTTGTAGATGCCCAGGTGGCAGCCTTGTAACTCTCATTGAATTAAATGCCACTGTCAATGGCAGCCAAAGTGGCCCTATACCAGGCATAGTAGGCATGGATGCCCACAGGCAACATACATGGGCCCAACAGACATCAGTATCCTATGCAAGAATGATCCATTGAGTGAGGGTCTGCTTGGTATTAGGACGGTCTTGGTATGTGCAGCAAAGGTTATGAATAACTGAGGAGTGGTGCCTTAGAATTCCTGCATTATCTGATGGCAAAAGAAGATGGCAAGCCTGATGTCCAGTCAACATAATCATTCCTCAGCAGGGTAATCTTGCATCCTTAGAAAATAAACCCACAGTTCCAAGGATTGGTTCAGATAAAACTCAGAAATGTGTTATTACTGCATAACACAACCTTGTCCTTGTGGAAAACCTTACAGGTTAGGTGGATCAAAACAGCCTGCAAGTCCACCTGTCTGGCGGAGTTGACAGCAACCAGAAAAACACTCTGCAAGACAAGAAACCAAGGTCATATATTGCCAAAGGTTTCTTCAAAAGCCTGACCAGAACTAGGATAAGGTCCAATACAGGAGGAGAATCCTGAAGAGGTGAGTCTATATCATTAAGACCCTTGAAAAAGTGGGCAATCACCCGCTCTGATGTAATGGAGGGGAACCCTGCTTTAGCTTGGCACAACAACATGGCAGCAAATTCCCTTATGGCACTCAGAGTGCCGGCATTATGGTGCCAGGCAATCAGGGCACCAAATGCAGGATGCATCCCCCTCCCTGAGGTCCACTCACCCCAGAGTAGGAATCTATCAGTAGGGGAAGTGTGGGGGGCACAGCCCTCTACAAGGGGGGGGCGCGGGGGGCACAGCCCCCTGCAAGAAACGTGATCAGCAATATTGCCGATTGGCGCCCTAATTGCCCAGTGCCAGATCATGGGTGTGTTCCGATGGTGAAACCCAGCAAATTGCACCTTCAGAGTCCAGAGGCAGCAGAGTACAAAACTTGACTGGGCACTCTAGGGGCACCATACCGAGAACCTATTCCTCTTAAAAGCACAGGTCCATGGAGTGAAGGATTTATACCTCCAACAATGTGAAAACCTTCTCTGAGAGGCCAAGAGAGGCAAACTCTAGTCTCTCAGGAACCTCATTATCAGTTGTACAGACTCTAGGTCTGTGTACTGAATACTCCTCTTGGAGTGAATGAGAAGGTCCAGTTTCTGGAAGCTTGATGGAGTTCTCAGTTCTAAGACGAAGAAGTTCCCGATGCCAGAGCTGGTGAGACCATGACAAAGCTATAAAAATCATCCGTGCACCTTTAAGACACTCCTTCAGCAACACCTTGTGCACCAGGGAAAAGGGCTGGAAGCCATATAGGAGTTTGCTGGTCCATTTCAAGGCAAATGCCTCATCCTGTACTATGCCCTTAATCTGGGGTCGGGTACAGAAGAGTAGCAACTTGCAGTTCTCCCACAACAGAAATACAGTAGATCAATTTGGGGATTCCCCCCAGCAATGAAACAGACTGCAGAAGCTAAGGCTGTCCACTAACTCTTGGTCCATGCCAGAAAGCATGGTGACAAGCAACAAGGTGTTGAGACTGGACTTCAGTGACCATATCTTCAGAAATTTCATGCACAGTCTGGAGGAATGAGTTCTCCTGCACCATGAGCTCCCACTGGAGGAAACATGTTCAAAACTGGTCCCAATGAATGGCAAGGTTTGCAGACCCCTCCATAGATCCTTTCTTTAGACTGTCAGGTAGGCCATGTGCAGTACCAGCACACCCCATCTGTTGTGGGAACCCACTGGGCACCCTTGGCACCATCCAAGACTTCTAAGGCCATGGTCTCCAAAGTTCTGTTGGTGGCATCTTCATCAGTTCCATCTGCATTGGTGCTGGCCACAGCAGTCTGCCATTTATGATGTCTACATTAATGCATTCTATGGTGCTGTCCACATAGGTACCAGCTATGATGTCACCCGCAGTGACCACGGCCATAGTACCATCCATCATGGTGCCATACAACACAGCACAGCTGTTGGCTCAATCCTAATTGGAAGGGCTGGGTTTTCACAGGCATCAACTATATTAGCAAGTGCTCCAATGCCATTTTCCACTTCAGAGTAGCCAGTGCCCTCAGCACCAGTGACGCCAGTGTTATCACAGATGGGTTCCCCACTTCGTACAATTAACTGTTCTCACTCAGCTGTGAGAGACCAATGGTTCTCTGCACCGCAACATAGTTCTTGGTCCCCAGGCCTAGGACCGCAGTGAACTAGACAGCCTTTTGAGCTACCCCTATCGACCTAGCAGACCAGCTGTCATCCCACAGGGCAGACCACCTCTGGACAGTTTCTCAGTCCTCTGCTCATCTAGCTGATGCCCTTAGACCCCCTGGGCCCTCTCTCCAAGTGACAATTTGCCATGTGGCTAGCTTTGGTAAAGCAGTGCTTTAGGGAGACTGAATCAACCCAGAATCCTCCACCTCAGGCTCAACTTCCATCACTCTTGTCCTCTTTTAAAGGATACAGACCTCTTAGCCTATATCCCACCATCCTCATGGGGGAAACTTAGTGTGTCAATGTTTCTTCCAGAGGTTCAACAGGCAGTGTATTGGCTGGTACTTACATTACCCCACCCCTGTAGAACTAACTGCGCCTTTCTGAACCATCCCTGCTCTCAGGAGATTGTCATACTGTCATCCCTACTGGCACTGGCAAAGAGACTGTGGGAAGTATTGTGACATCCTTTTTCTGTCATCAGTGCCTCAAGGAATCTCCAACAGGTACCTGGTTTCCAGTTCCACTCTAAGACACCCCACCAGCCCTCCCATAGAATTTTGTCCTTTAGGTAGCTACAAAGGAATTTTGCCTAGCTCCTTCCTCACTTTTTCCCTTATGGTACAGTCAAAGTACCTGGATGTATCTGGGAGGGAAATACTGTATACGAGGGCTCAAGAGCAGCTATGAGAAATGCCTTGTACGAATCTCATTTGACCTACTACAAGCTGCACCTCTGGGAGAAGTTACATTCTCCTCTTATTTCATTAAACATAGAAACATAGACTTCGATGGCAGATAAGGACCACTTGGCCCATCTAGTCTGCCCATTTCCCTACCTACAGGATAGGCCACAGATTAGTTAACCAACAGCCTATTTCTTCCTACCCCCCACAAGAATTGCCTTATGTCTGTCCCATGCATTCTTGAATTCTCCCACAGTTTTAGACCCCACAACCTCCTCAGGAAGGCTGTTCCATGCATCCACTACCCTCTCTGTGAAATAATACTTCCTCACATTGCCCCTGAACCATCCCCCCCCATCTTTAAATTGTGTCCCCTTGTTCTTGCACATCTCTTTTTCTGAAAGATGCTACCCTCTTGGACTTTGTTGATTCCGCTGAGGTACTTAAAAGTTTCTATCATGTCCCCCCTCTCCCTCCTTTCCTCGAGGCTATACATATTAAGCTTCTTTAGTCTCTCCTCATATGGCTTCTCTTGCAGACCCTGCACCATTTTAGTTGCCCTCTTCTGGATTGCCTCTATCCTGTCTATGTCCTTGCGGAGATTGGGCCTCCAGAACTGGACACAGTACTCCAGATGGGGTCTCACCAACTGTCTGTACAGAGGGATAACAACTTCCTGTTTGCTGCTGCTGATGCCTCTCCCTATGCTTGTCAGTATACCCCCAGCCCTCCCTATTGCCTTCTCACATTGCTTGCTAACCTTAAGGTCATCTGATATGATTACCCCCAGGTCCCTTTCCTTTTTTGTTGTTACTACCCCCCCCCCAATTGTGTATTCTTCCCCTGGGTTGTTTCCCAGGTGCATTATTTTGCACTTCTTTGCATTGAATCCTAGCTGCCATACTTCTGACCATTCCTCCAACCTTGCCAAGTCCCTTCTCATCCTTTCCACGCCTCCTTGTGATTACAGTCAGCATAGGTCTGTACTCTGACCTGGCTGCCACTGGAGCAGGTACCACATGTCACCCTGTCTGCTCCCCATACAACTTGTCGAAGGTGGCAGCAAAATATGGAAATTACGTACCTACCGTAATTCTTGATCTTCTTGGACGAAGTCTCCACCACTCATTCACACTAATGTGACTATGCTGGAGGCGCAAGAACCCAGTGGGAGCCAAAAATCTTCAGAAGGGCTGGCACCTAGGTAGGGCCGCAAGCTTGGCTCGCATCGTATAGGCTACCTTGGAGTCGACCCTCCAACTACCTCAGTACCTTTTTGACCAAGGAGGTGCAGAGTAAACTAACCTAGTAAAACTAACCCATATCAGACATAAGATAGTCCGAATGACCTGTGTAAGAAGGATCAACTCAACAAAGTATTTGCAGCCCAGCAACGAGAGGGTGAAGACCAGAACAGGATGAGTGCGCTCAGAGGATGGTGGGTGGGCGTGTGAATGAGTGGTTGAGACTTCATTAAAGAAGATCAAGAATTACGGTAGGTATATAATTTCCATATCTTCCTGGACATAAAGTCTCCACCACTCATTCACGCTAATGGGAGAGTACCAAGCTAGAATAATCCCCCGAGATGGGCGGCAGGAGAGAGGAGCTCACTTTAGGACAGAAGTCCATTAAGGATTGTCCTGCCAAAGGACTGATGCTGCCTGGCATGGACATCCAAAGCGTAGTGCTTTGCAAAAGTGTGCACGGAGCTCCAAGCGGCCGCGCTGCAGATGTCCGCAATGGGCATGTTCCGGATTTCTGCCAGAGATGCTGCAACTGCTCTTGTAGAATGACCGCATACTCTGCCTTCCAGCTTGACCTGTGCCATGGAGTAGCAGTGGCGAAGGCATACCACTAGTCATCCTGAAATGCATCTTATAGCAACAGGCTGACCCAGCCGGGCCGTGCTGAAGGAGACAAACAACTGTTTTGACATGCGGATTTCTTTAGTTCTCTCTAAATAGAACCACAAAGTTCTCTTCACATCCAGAGAATGCAAAGTACACTCCCCCTCATTCTGGAAGTTCACGAAGCATGTTGGAAGGACCAAGGGCTGATTCAGATGAAATTCTTAGACAACTTTGGGTAGAAACTTAGGGTGGGTCCTAAGAACCACCTTGTCTTTGTGAAATACAGTATACACAGGGTCTGTGACTAAAGCATGTATTTCAGACATTCTGCAATCAGAAGTGATGGCTACAAGGAAGGCGGTCTTCCCAGTCAGAAACTTCAGCTCACAAGTAGCTAGGGGCTCGAAAGGTTTATGGGTGAGCATGTCTAGCACAAGATTAATGTCCCAGGTGGCTACCGGTCATCTGACCGGTGGTCTAGTATGCAGAATGCCCGTAAGAAACCTCTTGATCACAGGTAGCTGAGCCAGAGACACGGAGTGTATGGGCTCATGGTACGCTGAGATCGCGGCAAAGGTGAACCGTCACGGTTGAGTATTGCAGGCCTGTGTTTGAGAGATCTTGAAGATATTCTAGGACCTTGTTTGGTGGGCAGGAAAATGGATTCCAGCAGGATTTTGCACACCAAATGGAGAACCGCTTCCGCTTAGCCATGTAAGTTTTTCAGGTCGCTGGCTTACATGCAGCTAACAGAATATCTGAGACCCTATGTGAAACATTAAACCTGTTCACCTCTATCTCTTCAGAGCCAGGCATGGAGGTGAAGGGATTTCAGGTTGAGATGGACAACAGGGCACTGGGTCAGCAGGTTCATAAGAAGTGGAAGCTGTCTCGGAGAAGTTTCTGATAATCTGTTGATTAATGGAAACCAGATCTGATGAGGCCAGAATGAGGCGATGAGGATCATTCTGCCCCCCCGTGCCTCTAGTTTGAGCAGCACCCTCTGAATTAGGGGAAGAGGAGAAAATGAATACAGAAAGTTTCTTGTCCACTGCAGTCTGAATGCATCCTGACAAAAAACACCAGGTCCTGGATTTCTGGAGCAGAAGAGAGGCAGTCTTGCATTGAGTGGGAACACAAAAAAGTCCAGGTCTGGAGTTTCCTACTCTTCAAAGAGTGATTGCACAACGTTTGTGTTGAGAGACCACTCATGAGGGTCTGTCTCTGTTCTGCTGAGATGATCCGCCAGATCGTTCTGTACTCCTGGCAGATAGACCGCCTGGATCAGTGCTTTGTGTTCCAGACACCATTCCCACACTCTCATCGCTTCCCTGCATAAAGGGTAAGAGTGCACTCTGCCCTGCTTGCTGATGTAGTACACCACTGTTTTGTTGTCCATTTGAAGGAGAATGATCTTGTGACAGAGTATGTCCTTCAAGGTTCAGACTGCGTACAGGACAGCTCTCATTTCTAGAAAATTTATGTGAAGCTGAGACTCGTCCTGACTCCATCAACCCTGGGTGTGGAGATCCTGGCAGTGAGCTCCCCATTCCAGTAAGGATGCATCCATGGTGATGAAAATCTGGGATTGTAGAGGGGCGAAGGGATAACCTTGCAGAAGGTTGTCCTGAGTCCACCAAGTGAGTAACCGTTTAGGAGGCTTCGTCACCTTGATGTAGCAGGACTGTGGGTGCAAGGTCAGTGACCACTGAGTGCTGAGCATCCACTGAGTAGTCCTTATGTGAAGATGAACCAGAGGTATCATGAAAACTAAGGATGCCATAAGACCCAGCATCCACTGCATCAAGAGAGAGCTTGAATCGAGTCGTTCTCTCTGATGAAGTGGGCCATCTGAAGGATGTCGTTCCTTCTGTCCTCCGGAAGAAAGGCTTTTGTGCTGGAGGTATCTAGAAGGGCTCCTATGAAGAGGAGCCGTTAGGAGGGATGTAGCTCTGACTTTCCCAAATTTAGCAGGACTCCCATGGACATGAGGAATTTTGAAGCCGTAGCTACGGCTTCCTGAGTCTCTTGTCTGGAGGGACTTGCTAGAAGCCAATCGTCCAGATACGGGAACACCTGAATTCCGAGTTTAATGGGATGCGCTGCGAGAACTGTAGAAAACACTTTGTAAAGACTCGAGGTGCAAGGATAGCCCAAAGAGCAGGACTCTGAACTGGTAGTGTTGACACAATGCCACAAATCTGAGGTATTTGTTGTGGTTTGGGTGTATGAGAATGTGCTGAGACACACTCTGCATGTCCAGGGAGGCAAGCCAATCGTTTTGATGAATCAGGGGTAAGAGTGTACCGAGTGATATCATCTTGAACTTTTCCTTGTAAAGGAATCTGTTTAACTTCCTGAGATCAAGAATTGGGTGCCTGCCGCCTGTTTTCTTTGGAACTAGGAAGTAATGGGAGTAGAAACCTGTGTTCCACTAATCCAGCAGACCACTTCTACTGCCTTATTGTTTAGAAGGCCTTGAATCTCGGAAGCAAGAAGGTCTGACTGAGAGACAGACAGCTTGGGCTGTCACTTGGGTGGGTAATCCGGAGGAGTTTCTGAAAGATTTAGAGAGAATACTCCTCACGGATTATCCTGAGTACCCACTTGTCTGATGTGATTGACTTCCACTGGTCGTAAAACGGAGTCAGATGCTCTCCCACTGCTGAGGAAGAGTCCCCTCAGACAGCTGAGGTGGGACTTGGGTCGAAGTCTCAGAGGGTGGCACTAGGCGCTTTGGGGCCCTGTGCCTTCTGCTGCATTTTCTTTTGCAGCTGAGGGGTCTGGTTTCTGTTGAAGCCCCCTCTGCCTTTACCATGAAAGGACTGACGGTTATGAAACTGACGCAGATTCCTACCCCTTTGAGGGGCTGTGGACGGCAGTCTGGCTGTTTTGATAGCCATTCTAGTTTTCTGTGTGTCCTCTACCGCCTGCTCAACCGGAGGACCAAACAGATACATACCGTCAAAGGGGCAAAGCCATAACTCTGCTGGGCATCATTTGTGAATCCCGACGTGCGCAACCAAGAGTGGCGTCAGGTGCATATACCGGCCGCTGCTGCTCTGGAGGCAGTGTCAAAGGCAGCTTTGAGCTGCTGGTCATTAGATTTGATGCCTCTAGTAATGGTTTGAAGAAGCTCTGAGTTAACTTTCGAATCTGGGAGAGCTTCTACTGTGGCCTTGGGCGAATACCAGAGTGTATACTCATACTGAGAGAAGTAGCCCTGGTAGCTAGCAGTGCGCATGCCCAGAGTGGCTGCAGCAAAGACCAGCTTTCCCACAGTGTCAATTTTGCAAGATTCCTTGTTTATCGGATGTGTCATAGATTCTTTCGGAAGAATGGCCTTGTCATTCTCTGCCAGGACAACTATGGCATCAGCAAAGGCTTGCGAGGCCAGAATGGGACGATCCTTGGGAGGGGCATATTTCCTGTCTATGGACTTAGCCACGGAGGGAACAAGAAAGAGTTACTTACCATAGTAACCTTGTTTCTCTCAGGGGAAACTCCAATATTCATAACTGTTCTGCAGTGTGCCCTTATGGTAGACCTGCCCGGAGATAGAATGTTATGCAAATGATGGAATTATTGGCATGAGCCACTTTTCAAATGCTGCCACCTATCAACTGCCTACATTCTAACTCTTCAGATTTCGTGGACGCCTGGAAGGACAGGATGCAATGTTTCTATATCATAAAAAAGTAAATAGAAAATTCCCACACCCAACCTCTAACTGGAGGAATAAATATATTAATATAATTATATATTTTAAACAAACACACAATCCCCTTGTCAGAATCACCTGAAAAGGAGAAGAAACCAAAGAACAAAGTTCTAACATAAAGCAGAATGTAGCATATGTACCCAGGGTACAGTATGGAATGCATAGACCACTGGTTCTACAGGGGAGGCAGGGTGGAAGAGTTATGAATATTGGAGTATCCCCTGGAAGAAACAAGGTTACTATGGTAAGTAACTTTTTCTTCTCACCCCAGGAATACTCCAATATTCCTAACTCTTCTGCAGACTAAGAAGCAGTACCCTTTGGAAGCAGGAAGAACCTATTTTGGAAACAAGCTCTGCAGGACAGCTGTATCAAACCTGACATCAGCCCTAGCCTGCATATCCAAGCTGTAATGCCTGACAAATGTATGCACTGTACGCCGGGTAGCTGCTTTAGAGATATCTACCAAGGGAACATCCCCTGTCCCTCTTGTGGAGTGGGCCCTGAGCCCTGCTGGAGCCTCTTTGCCCACCTTTGAGTAACAAAACTGGATACACTGAACAATCCAGTCAGAAATTGACCTTTTAGATGCAGGATTTCCCTTTTCCACATCCCCATAAGTGAGGAAGAGCTGTGTCCTGTCCTGCCTATGGGGCTTAGTAGCTGTCATGTAATAGCTTAAAGCTCTCTTGACATCCAGGCTATGCAGCCTATGTTCACCAGAAAAAGAATGTTCACTGAAAAACACTGGCAGAGTGACAGACTGGTTCAAGTGAAAATCTGAAACCACCTTGGGGAGGAATTTCCTATTGATCTGGAGAACTACTTTGTCTCTGTGAAAGGAATGTAGTTCTTTTCAGTGCATAAAGCCTGTAGTTCACTGATCTGTCTGGCTGAAGTGATGGCAACCAAAAACCCTGTTTTCCATGTAACATACTTCAGAGGTGCTGAAAACATGGGCTCAAAAGGAGGGGCCATGAGCTGAGCAATACAAATGTCAAGATCCCAGGCTGGAACCTGTTCCCTGACCGGTGGGGTACATATGGTATAGGCCTTTGAAGAACCGTTTAAAAATGGGGTTCGATGCCAGAGACAGATCGCCTCACCTGTCGAGGTGTAGGCAGAGACTGAAGCCAAATGAATCTTTAATGTAGAAGGCTACAAGCCCAAAGAATGCAGATAAACTAAATAGTCCAACACAAGTGGCACTCCTGCCCATGCTGGCACTATATCTCTGCTGGAACACCAGATAGAAAACCTTTTCCACTTTGCAGTATAGGTTTTCTTAGTTGAGGGTTTCCTATACCCCCTCAAAACATCTATGACCCCTTCAGAGAGGTGCAAACCTGCATACTCTTTTTTTTTTTTTTTTTTACTTTCTTTTTTTATCCCCTCCTATCGCCCCATCGTTCCACTCCTTCGGGCTCGCTCATGCTACCCACCCCGACACTGAGCCTGCCCCTAGAGTGCCCATGGGTGACTCCTACCCTTTCCTCCAGTCTTTCGTGGAGCACCCTGGCACAGCAGGGTCTGCCCGTGGTTCCTGGACTGGGCAGCTGGAGTGGCCGTCATCTAGGCCCGCTGAGGTTAGTTTCTGTTTTCTGTGCTTCCCGTCCCCCCCTCCCCTGAGGACGTTGGCTCGGGCAAGTGCGTGCTGATGCCGCCTGCCAAGTGCCTAACAACGTCCTCCCCTCCCCGACTCCAGCCCTTCTGGAGCTGCCAGTGCCCCGTGAGAGCCAGTGCTCTCACCGGCCCCCAGGGACGTCGGGTGCATACAGCACCCCTGGTAACCCACCCCAAAGGAGGAGAGCATCCGTTGGGATGCTCAATCCTCCTTTCCCCTGCTGACCCCCGACAACCCAAGTCCGTACCCGAACCCGGGTCACCAGTGTGGTGCAAGGTGTGGCGTCCAGCGCCTCAACCCTCAGCGCCACCAGGCCGGCTAAACCTGCATATTCTAAGTCCTCAAGAGCCAAGCTTTGAGCCTGAGAGACTTGAGGTTCGGGTATAGAAGCCTCCCCTGATTAGAGGTCAGAAGATTGTGCCTCCTGGGAAGGTGCATTGGTTTGTCCACTGACATGGCTAACAGTAGGGGATACCATGGCTGGTTCAGTCTGGGGCTATCAAAATCATTGTGGCTGGTTGAAGCCTAATTTTCAGCAGTACCCTGTGCACCAGGGGAAATGCATATAGGAATTTCCCTGACCAATCCAGAATGAGAGCATCTAGAGGGACTGATCCCACTGCTGGAGGCCTGCAACAGTACTGTGGTAGATGGTGACTTTGATGTGAGGCAAAAAGATCCATCTCTGGAGTACCCCACCTCCTGAATAGAGTCTGCACCACCTGTTTGTTCAGTGACCATTCATGATGGGCCTGACTGATTCGGCTTAGATTATCTGCCAGGACATTGTCCTTGCCTGGCAGGTGAATAGCTTGCAGAGAGGATCCCAGAGAGTATGCAAAGGTCCAGATTCACATTGCTTCTGTGCAGGGAAGGCTTGACCTTGTTCCCCCTTGCTTGTTTATGTAGTACATGGTGGCAGTGTTGTCTGTTCTGACTTGCACTACCTTTCCCTGTATCAGTGGTGCGAAAATTTGTATTGCCAGAAACACTACCCTGAGCTCTAACAGATTGATATGTAGAAGAGCTTCTGCACTTGACCAAGTGCCCTGGGTAGTGTGCTCTGCCAGATGAGCCCCCCATCTTACTAGGGATGCGTCTGTTGTAAGAACCACTGATGGAAGCTCTCTTTGGAAGGGGACCCCTTCTCTGAGGTTGGCTTCCTCCTTCCACCATTGGAGGGCCTGGATGAAAGTTTTTGTTACAGGGATGAGTTTTGAGAGAGAATATTTTCTTTGGCACCAATGAGCTCTTAAGTGAAATTGGATGTCCCTCATCTGAAACCTGAAGCCCAGGACTGTGCCTGTGGCAGTTGCCATGTGCCCCAGAAGTTGAAGTAATTGCCTTGCAGGTCTTGGATCATTTAGTTTGAAAGAACCTGCCAGCAGCAGAATGCTTTTTACCCTATCCCTGGGTAGAAAGTCTCTGCCCACTTTGGCATTCAATTATGCTTCTATAAACTTCAGAATTTGTGAAGGAAAGAGAACTGATTTCTCTAGGTTTAAAAGAAACCCCAGATATTCCAGAAGTTGCTGAGTGAGTTGAAGATGCTGTTAACTGCTGTGGTGATTTTTCCACCACCAGCCAGTCATCTAGATAAGGGAATACTGAAACACGTTGCCTTCACAAGTGTGCCACTACCACAGCCAGACACTTTGTGAACACCCTTGGGGCTGAAGTGAGACTGAAAAGTAGAGCTGAGAATTGATAATGACCTGAAGGGAGTCTGAACCTGAGGTACTTTCTGCGAGACTCCCTTATGGGGATGTGGAAATAGGCATCTTTTAGGTCCAATGATGCCAGCCAATCTCATTTTTGGAGTGCTGGCAGAATCAGAGATAGTGTTACCATTTTGAATTTTGTTTTTTTCAGGAACCTGTTGAGGACCCTTAGGTCCAAGATAGCATAACTCTCCATTTTTCTTTGGTGTAGAAATATCTTGAATATAGTCATTTCCTTTGCTTGTGGAGCACTAGTTCCACTGCCTTTAATGACAGTAAGTGCTTGACCTCTTTTTCCAACGGTTTTCTCTCTACGAAAGAAGCTGGTTTGAAAACTCAGTTTTTTTTGGGAGGGGAAGGACTTGAAACTTAAGGACAGTCCCTGGCCCACTATTTCCAGAACCCATTTGTCTGTGGTGATGTTTTCCCAATTCTGGAAATAATGGGTCAATCTTCCCCCTACTGGAAGAGGAGAGGCAGCCTGATCTAGGAAGTCAGGAGTCCTGCTTGGTTTGGGGCTGAGGCTTGGTACCATGCCTGGCACCTCTCCTGCCCCTACCCCTAAAGTACCCTTGCTGCGGATACTGGGGTGCCTGAGGGACTACCATGGTCTAATAAAAAGGCCTGGTATGAAACTGCCTGCCTCTGCCTCCCCTATTAAAGGGTCTAGAAGAGGTGAAGGGTTTCTCTTTTGCAGAGTTGCTCCCGGAAGATGGCTTTATATTCGTCCACTTTCTTCATATAGGCCTCTGTATGGCTGCAAAACAAGGAGGTGCCCTCCATAGGAAAATCCAGAGTTTTATTCTGGGTATCCTGTGTAAGGTTTGTGGCTCTTAACCAGGCAAACCTTTGTGCAATGGTATTAGCCATCCACCTAGCAGCAGTCTCATTACTATCTGCTGCCATTTGAAATTGGTATTTGGTGGCCTCCAAGCCAAACCTAGCCATTTCAGCTAGGTCTGCAGAGAGGAGAAGATGCTTTCTCAGCCATAGCCAGAACAGACTGCCAGAGAGTCTTCTGGTACTGGGCCACATAGGCTTGATAATTAGCCTACCTGATGGCCAGAGAGGCTGACAAGTAACCTTTCTTGGCCATACTATCTTGCGAGAGTCCTGGAGGGTGGGAAGCCAGAGGGGCTTTGTCACAAGCTGCAGCTTGCACCACCCCCTGGTGGTCAGGGTGTGAAAACAAAAATTCAGCCCCTGTCCTGTCAAGCTGGTACTTTTTATCCAACCTTTTGTCTAAAGGAGGGACAGACCTAGGAGCCCGGAAGAGTTTTAAAGCAACTCTTTTAAAAAAATGTGTTTATGGGGAGTAACAGTTTGTTAGTGGGTTAACCCCATCATCTCTAGATAGTCAACCTCCTCCTCATCCTCTACTACTTCACAGGTAGGGATGTCCAAGGCATCAGCAATTTTCCTGACAAAGGAAAAATGAAAGAATAATCTTCTGTGATCCTGGGAGAAGAGCCAAACTCCTGTTCAGGGGGAGACCTCAATCTCTATAGGCTCACCTCCTTCTTCCTCCTCCTCCTCTCCATGCTGCTCAGGAAGAGAGGGTGGATTGGGGAGTACAGTAGTCTGGACTGGGAACTGTGGAACCACAGGCAGCAGACTCTAACGTTTGCATGATTTTAATAGCCTGTGCAATCTCCAGAGGGGAAGGCACAGCTGCAGGCACTCCAGAAGTCCTCTTATCAGCAGGGATTGTGTGCTTGTTTTTTTAATGCTTCTTTGCTGGAACCCGGAGTGCTAACTGGTTCATTAGTTCTCATCTTACTCGTATCAGGGGTAGTAGAAGAAGCTGGAACTGTGGTTTCACCCACAGACCCGGAGGGTTTCGGCTGGTCAGAGCCAGAGGGACCCTTAAATCTTTTGTTCAATCTTTCCAGATGTTTTTCATGCGTCTTCTCAGGAAAGGTTTGACATATTTTACAGTCTGTTATGAGGTGATCAAAGTCAAGACAGAAAACACAGATGGAGTGTTTGTCTGCCTTAGCAAACACCTCACCACATTCTGTACAGTTCTTAAATCTGGTTCTCCGGTTCTTTTCTTAGGTTTTTCTGACATAGTGCTTGAAAAACAGCAACCTCAAAAAGAACTGACAGAAAAAAATATTTAAATTTGAATTTAACAACTGTTTTGTCGGTTGTGGTTGGTTCAGAAAACGATCGGGAGAACCGATCAGAACAAGGAACCGGGAAAAGGGAACCAAGAGTATCGGTTCGGTAACCAAGGTTATCAGTTACAATAAATACATAAAAACTAAAATTTAACTAACAAAATTAGCGATAATAAAGGGAAAATTTCCCTGAAAAGTAGCTAAAGAAATCTCGGTTCCTCAGCGGTTATCTTGAACCGTGAGAAACCGAGTAAAACTTAAAAACACTAAACTATGGTTAATAAAATTAACGAAGATAAATAGCAGCAAACGAAAATAAACAAAGAATACTTAAATATAAGTGGTTGTTTTAATCGTCTCTGATGAGATGAGTAGGAGCAAGTCTCCGAGCATCTGGTCCTGACAGGCAGAACGAGAAATCTGAAGGGTTAGAATGTAGGCAGTTGATAGGTGGCAGCATTTGAAAAGTGGCTCATGCCAATGATTCCATCATTTGCATGACATTCTATCTACGGGCAGATCTACCTTAAGAGCACACTGCAGAAGAGTTAGGAATATTGGAGTATTCCTGGGGTGAGAAGCATCGGATTATCCCACACTGTTTCAGAGTCTCAAAAGAGGGTTGCACAGGGGGAGTCAACTCCACAGGAATGTCCAGAACGTGCAGGTACTGCAGATGCAGCAATTTCCCAATCTCTGAAGTCTGGGGAAAGGGAGAGAGAGAGAGAGAGAGAGAGAGAAAGAGAGAGGTATTCACGTTTCTAAGCAGAGACTTAAAGGAAAGGTCCTCGACCAGAGGCTCTGCTGTAAGAGAAGGTTTATTCACCACCTGTAGGGAGGAGTCATTGTCAAACTCGTCCTCCAATAGAAGATTAGAATCAGGCTCAATATCATCTGCTACTAGTCCTGAAGGGACAGTATAGATGGGAAAGGGAGGAGAAAGAGGAGGAGCAGCAATGCGAATCGGAGTGGAGAACCCAGGTGTCGCATGCAGCACCGCAGGCAGTCCTGGTGCCATAACAGAAGGCGGCGCCAGGCGGGGCCCTGGCACCGGAGTCGGCACTGGAGCCAGCGGTGCTAAACCAGAGGTTCTCAACCCCTGACATGCTGAGGAAAGTCGAAGAAATTCAGCAGGAGATAAAGGCACTGGTGTAGACCCCTTCGCCACAGACATATGAGGGGGGAAAAAAACACCAGAGCGCGGTGTCGACAGCACCAAAAGAGGCACAGCGCAACTAGGAAGCCCCAACCACCCTGCCCACAGGTCTGAAACTGAAAGGCCCAAAGGCCCTGGTGATGAACTCACTGGCTCGGGCAGACGGGACGACCATCAAACTCTCTGCTCCATAAGAGCAGCCCAATGGTGAAACTGCTCACCGGAGCCCCAGGGGGTGGGGAGGGACTCTGGAGTCAAGGATGCTGGTCACCAGAAACAGAAGCTGGAGAAGACCCCAGAAGGGATGGAGTCAGGCTCCTGCTGCTGGTAATCAATGATCAACGCAACACATACCAGAAGGCGACCTTGAGTGGTGCAGTTTCTTTTTTTGACCAGGAGGCCGAAGAACTCGAGGCCGAGTGGTGCAGAGTCCTCAACGAAGACCAAGAATGGGGCCACTTCTTTTTGTGCTTTTGGGAAGACCACCCATTCCCCCCTCGAGCACTGGACTGCCTGTAGTCAGACCCCTTCGCCGTAGAGGGCAGTGGACCAGACCCAGCCCTGCTGATGACACAACTTTCATGCAAAGTCTCCCTACTGTCACCTGCCCCGTTCATGGTCGAGTCCATCAAAGGGGGGTGAAGACTTCTTTCGACGGAAATTCACTTACTAAATTTTACATATTTATTTTTCCTTAAACCGATAATAAAATAATAAAACTAATCAAAACTAAAAAGACTAAAGCTGCTGTTGTATAGACATGAAGTTTTGACTCCCAGCAGGCAAGCGATGTCATCACTGAAGCGCACTAGACGGCATTAAAAAAGGAACTGAGGCGGTTGGAGGGTCGACGCCAAGGTAGTCAATGCAGCGCGCACGTGGCCCTACCTAGGTGTTGGTCCTCCTGAAGATTTTGCCCGCTGGGTCCTAGCGCCTCAAGTGAAGTCCCATTAGTGTGAAAGAGTGGCGGAGACTTTATGTCCAGGAAGATCTACTGCCACTGCAGTCTGCCTTTGCCGTCACACATGGCTTTGGTCATCTAGACTCAGGCCTGTAGCCTTAAAAAAGCTCATTTACAGGAGATGATCTTTTTTCCTCTTCTGCTTCAACAACCCCAAAACACCCTAGTGCATCTCCCCAAATCAGCAGGCCTTCCCTAGCACTAGCTCAGGGTGCCTCACAGGTTACCACACTTCAGTCATTGGAGGTACTGTATCTTTCCAGAACCATTCTTCTCCACACAGTCCCACTTCTTGATCTAAGAGCTGGAAGTGACAGGACCACATGGGAACCAGAACCTTTGGGGCCAGTGGTGCCAATTCCTAGCACCAATGCAGGATTTCCTCTGTGTACCCACAGGGTATATAGAATCACCAACTCCAGCTGTCTCAGTTCCTTTTTTCTTCACTGCTGAAGTGCAGTACTTTCCTTGTTAGGGACCAGAACATCAAGTAGAGTCATAGAAACATAGAATTTGTAGGCAGAAAAGGACCACTTGGCCCACCCAGTCTGCAAAGAGGGTCCCACCTAATCTGTCCCTCCAAAGACCCTTACTGGTCTCCAGCAACCCTCCTTCCTCTCTACCCATTTACTAATATACCACTATATTTATTCCATGCATGCTTGATGCCCCCACTGTTTTTGCCTCCACCATTTCTACTGGCAGTCTGTTGCAGGTGTCTACCACCCTTCTAGTGAAGTTACTGAAGAAAAAATTACTCACCTTAGTAATTGCTTTTCTTCTCATGGAGTCTTGCTATATTAGGACCATTGCAGTCATTCCCCCAGTCTTGAACTGCCCCGGAGAGGAAACGGTTAACTCCAGAGAGATCTGGAGTTCCACAGCGCGAGGGCGCTGTTCAAAGCTCTATCTGGCCAGTTTCAGATGAAACTGCCAGGTTCTTTACTGAGCTAAACTAACATAGCAAGTCTGTGGGAAAAGCTCTACACTAGCCATTGGCTACCTATCATTAGAAGAATAAGAACAATCACAGAATAACAACAACAATATTTATTGTTAGGAACACTCCTTACAAGCACTAATAGGACCCCTCTCCCCAAAACTCAAGTCTAGAGAGGGACCCTCTACATAACAAAACAGAAATACCTAGTTCCCTAACCCAACTAGAGAGACTAAAATGGCATGACACAGTGCTTGCACTAATTTGCCACCCCATACCCAAGTAGGAGTTCTGAGAGGGTAGGAGGGAGGGTTGTCCTAATAGCAAGACTCCATGAGAAGAAAAGCAATTACTAAGGTGGGTAATTTTTCTTCAAACACCATAAATCTTGCTATATTAGAGACCATTACAGATACACAGCAGTACCTCCATGGAGGAGGGTCAGAACCTACTTAGGAAATAGGCTCTGAAGAACAGCTGTGCCAAAGCAGCATCTCTCCTGGACTGGACGTCCAGGGAATAATGCTTGTAAAGGTGTGAACTGTTTTCCAGGTAGCAGCTTGACAAATTTCCAAAATAGAATATCTCAGCAGCCGCTAGAGATGCAGCTGTACCCTGGTGGAGTGGGCCCTCAGTCCTGAGGGGCTCCTTACCTAGTTTTTGGTAATAGAACTGGATACAAGAGACAATCCACCTTGCAATTGTCCTCTTAGTGGCAGGTCTCCCTTTGCCAACCTCTCCATAGGTAAGGAAGAGTTGGAGGGATTCGAACCTGTGACCCTTGGTACGTTCCACATAGTAGCTTAGGGCTCTTTTAACGTCCAGGCTGTGTAGTTTCCTCTCACCCGAGGAAGAATGCTCAGTGAAAAACACTGGGAGAGAAATGGACTGGTTCAGATGAAAATCTGAAACCACTTTGGGTAAAAACTTTCTGTTAGTCCTGAGGACTACCTTATCCCTATGAAAAGAAATAAAATCCTTTTCCACGAAAGGAGCTTGCAATTCACTTATCGTCTGGCGAAGTGATAGCCACTAGAAAACAGTTTTCCAAGTTAAATACTTGAGATCTGCAGAAGAAAGGGCTCAAAGGGAGGTTGCATTAACTGAGCAATGCAAAATTCAGGTCCCAGGCAGGGCTGGTTCGAAAGGGAGGTTAGTATGAAGTAACCCTTAAAAACTTAGAAAACACAGGGTGAGAGGAAGAGAAACAGGCTTCCCTAGGAAACAAAGGCAGAAACAGCTGCCATATGAACCTTCAAGGTAGCTGGTCTAAGGCCTAGGGAATTTAGATGGGCCAAATAGTCCAGTAAAGTGGCCAGGTCAGCAGATTCTGGCACAATTTGTTTCTCCGAACACCAGAAGGAAAACCTCTTCCACTTAGAATTGTAAGTAGCCCTGGTGGAAGCGCTACAGAAGCCTTTAAAATATCCATGACCCCTTGAGAAAGGTGTAAATCAGCAAATTCTAATTCCTCAAGAACCAAGCCTTGAGGTGGAGGGATTTGAGGTCCGGTACCACACTCTCCCTGTGCACAGGTCAGCAAGTGTGTGGGTCCTGGGCAAGGTTAGGGAGGGTGATTGTCAGGGACAGGAGAAGAGGATACCAGGGCTGTCTGGCCCAGTCTGGAGCGATCAGAACCACTTTGCAGGGGCTGAGTTCTGATTTTCACCAATACCCCTGAAGAGGAGGGAAGGGGAAAAGCATATAGGAATTTCCCTTCCAATCCAGCAGGAAGGCGTCCAGGGGACTGAGCCCAGCACTGGAGGCCTGCAACAAAACAGAGGAAGTTGATGGTTGTCTGGGGCTGCGAAGAGATCTATCTGAGGGTACCCCATCTAGCAAAGAACCGACCCCAATACCTGAGGATTCAGAGACCATATTGTGATGGCCCTGGGAAATCCTGCTGAGAGCATCCGCCAGGACATTGTCCTTTCCTGGAAGGTGAATTCGATCAGGGAGGTGTTTAGGGAGTAAGCCAGAGACCACAACTTCATTGCTTCGGTGCACAAGGCTGAAGACCGAGTGCCCCCTTGCTTGTTGATGTACCACATTGTTGTGGTGTTGTCTGTCCTGATTTGAACTACTTTGTTCTGGACAACAGCTGAAAAAGCCTGAAGAGCTAAAAGAACAGCTCTGAGTTCCAAAAGATTGATGTGAGCAGAGATTCCTGGGGGACCACACTCCTTGAGTGGAAAGGTCGCCCAGTGAGCCCCACCTAACAGGGAGGCATCCGTGGTGAGGGTGAGGGTGTGAGCGGTAGAAAGGGAACCCTTGAGACAGATTGCCTTGATCCTGCCACCACTGAAGGGCCAGGATCAGGTTTTGGTCACCGAACTAATTTGGTAAGGGTCCTCCTTTGGGACCAATAGACCTCAAGTGGAACTGAATGTCCTCATCTGAAATCTTGCTCCCTGCACGACAGCTGTGGAAGCAGCCATGTGCCCTAGGAGTTGCAGAAAATGCCTTGCTGGTCGAGAGACCCACAGGGTAAGGAGGATGCCAGGGCAATGAGCCTGTCCGCTCTTTCCGGGGAGAAATGCCCTGGCTAACTTTGTGTTCAACTCTGCACCTATGAAAGTTAGAACCTGAACAGGTTCCAGAACTGACTTTGGTAAGTTCAGCAGGATCCCCAGGGAAGTGAGAAGCTGCTGGGTGACCTGCAAGTGAGATTTACCTGGTCTGGAGACTGACCCACTGGTAGCCAGTCGTCCAGGTAGAAGGCACAGCAATCCTTGCCTTCTTAAATGAGCCACTACCACAGCTAGACATTTTGTGAATACCCTTGGCGCGAGGTTGGCCAAAGGGCATTGCTCTGAACTGGTAGTGGCCGAGAGCTGGTCGAACCTGAGGTACTTTCGGTGAGAAGGCCTGATCATGACATGAAAATAGGCGTCCCTGAGGTCCAGGGAAGCTAACCAGTCCCCTGGCCTCAGGGAGGGCAAAATCATTGCTAGAGTTAACATTTTGAACTTTGGCTTTAATAGATGTCTGTTCAGGTACCTTAAGTCTAAAATGGGCCGCCATTCTCCTGTCTTTTGGGGTAATATCTTGAGTACAGTCCCTTGCCCTGATGGCAAGGGGAACCCTTCCACTGCTTTGCAATTCAGGAGGAAGAAACTTCTGCTTTCAAAGCAAGGGCTTCTAGAAGGTTCACCGATGGAAATTGCCTGGCTCTCATCTTTGGAAACTGTTTGAAGCTGAGAACCAGGCCTTGGCTTACTACTTCCAGAACCCACCTGTCCAAAGTTAAGGACAGCCAGTTCTGGCTGAAATAAGCCAACCTGCCCCCACTGGTACAGGAGAATCGGCCCTGGGCACCCCATCAGGGTGCCTGCTTGGCAGGAGCTTTAGGCTGAGGGAGGCGACTGTCTCCCTGTGCCCGATCTACCTCTGCCTCTGAAAAACCCCTCTGTGAAAAAGCAGAGGAGGCTTGAGCTTAGCAAAAGGCTGTAGAAGGCCTACCCCTGCCCTGGGGGCATGCCTTTTGTGGAGTGGCATGCCTTTCCTTAGCTTGGGCACTTTTGTAGGTAGTTCTATATTCATCCATCTTTTCCATATAATTTTCTGTTTGATCACCAAACAGAGAATTTCCAATACAGGAAAATCCATAGCCTTTGACTGAGTATCTTGGGACAGATTAGTGCATCTGAGCCATGCCAACCCTACGGAAAGCTACAGAAGTGGCCATGACCCTAGAGGAAACATCATTAACATCAACAGCAGTATGAAATTGAACTTTGAAAGGCTTCAATGCCATCAACAGCCACTTGTTCCAACTCACTAGCCAGCTGGCCCTGGGCCTGCTTAGCTAACTGCAATATAGTGTCCCATCTAGATTTCTGATATCTAGCAACATAAGCCATATAATTAGCCTGCCTGAGTCCCAAAGAAGCTGCCATATATTGCTTTTTAGCCATGGCATCAATCTTCCTGGAATCCTTGTCAGGAGGATGTGAGGCCAGGGGAATATTATTGTCACAGGCTGCAGCTTGTACCACACCTACATGACTACACTGCTCAGTGAGGAAGTCTGTATCCGAGCCTGACAAAGTATACCTTCTGTCCATTTTTTATCTACAGGAGGGACAGAATGAGGATTTTAAAATCTTTGTTGTTTGCTTCCTAAATGACTTATGCAAAGGAATAGACAACCTCCTAGTCTCTGGAATATCCATCATTCCACATAATCAGGCTCCTCTTGCTCATCCACAGCCTCTTCTAAGGGAAGCTGGAGGTTTCTGCCACCTTTTGTAAAACATAAACAGAAGAGGACTCAGACAGCATAGGGGAGATTCTAAGGTCTATCTGGAGAGATGTCCGGTTCAATGGGCACGTCCAGACCTTCCCAATCACAAACATACTGATCAAATCCTCCTCCCCTCATGTGGTTCATAAAAATCCTCAACATCATAATCCTGAACCACTGAGACTGAACGAAGCCACCCTTTTCCCAGATGCAGGGGCTCGACAGCCTGAGACAAAGACTGGACAATCTGAATGGCTTTAGCTATCTCTGCAGCAGTTGGAGAGAATTTTGTACTCCAGACCTGCTGATTTCTTTGTCTTTTTTTCTGGGACTGGTTCCTCTGAACCAGCCTTCCTTTGGCCCGAGGAAGTCTCGCCCTGGTCAGAGGGCACTCCCTCTGGTCTAGTGGGTACTGGACCGGGCAGGCCATCCGGGTCAGCGGACTTTTTGGCCTCTCGTTCCCTGAGCCGGCCCAATCTCTTTTCCAGGGTGGCTGCAGGGAAATTTTTACACACCTGGCAGTCTGACAGGAGGTGGTCAGCCCCAGACAATAAACACAAGTGGTGTGCAGGTCAGCCTTGGCTTAGCTCCCCACAGACATCACAGTGTTGAAACCCAATGGGCCGGTTTTCTTTTGGGTTTCTCAGACATAATGCCAGCCCTAACCAAAAAACTTGCCCTTTTGATGGCAGTGCCAGGCAAAGACCCTTATCGGTTCCTAACATGTCACGGGTATTTGAAAACCCCAATAAAGTTAGGTTTTTTAGAACCGATAAGAACGGGAACCGCACTCTAAAAGCCAACTAAACAGTTTAAAACATGTATTTCAACCAACCGATCGGTTCAAAACCGAACCGATAATGACTTTCCACACAGACTTAATTTCTGTATTACGGGTTACCAGATAGAGCTTTTTAATCTAAATGCGGTAAAATAAATACTTTATTGCCGGTTCAATGAATCAAAATACCGCTTGAACCGCGAAATGAACCGTAGCTGAAGGAGCTAGATATCCGGAGCGACTGTTCAGTGAAGCGGAGTAAAGAATCTGGCAGTTTCATTTGAAACTGGCCAGATAGAGCTTTGAACAGCGCCCTCGCGCTGTGGAACTCCAGATCTCTCTGGAGTTAACCGTTTCCTCTCCGGGGCAGTTCAAGACTGGGGGAATGACTGCAATGGTCCTAATATAGCAAGACTTCATGGTGTTTGAAGTAGTGTTTCCTCACTTCCCTCTGAAACTCCCCCCTTCACCTGCTTCATTGCATGCCCCCTGGTTCTGGTGCTCTCTCTCATTTGATAGAGTGCCATCCTGCACCCTATTCACTCTCGTGAGGTATCTGTAAGTCACTATCATGTCACCTCTTGCTCTCTTCTCTTCCAGGGTGTACATGTTGAGATCCCTCAGTCACCCCTTGTTGGGCTTCTCATGCAGCCCCTGCACCATTTTAGTTGCCCTCCTCTGGACTGCCTCCACTCTGTCTATGTCCTCCAAATCAGTTTGCATACAAATAGATATCTAGTCTAGTTGGTCATGTTTCTTCACCTTATTTAACCAACTTTGCTTTTTTAACAGCTTCTTCAGTTTTTTCAATCTTTTATAGTGTATGGGCAACCATAAGATTAAAATGGGAAAAGGAGTTGGAGTAAATCGTAGCTACCATCACTCTGTGCCTCGTTAGCGCTGACTGAAATGGACAAGAAGACAGAGCCAACAATGGCAGCCACGGATTGCATACTCAGCCACATGAAACTGTTCTACTCTGTTGTGCTGCAGTAGTAATATCGTTAGTGCAGCACAATAGCATCGGGATGCCCTACTGCAGCACAAAGGAATTGTTTTTTTTTTTTTTCAGTTTCTGTTTATATAGCCCCCTCAACTCTGGCACTGTCACCCAACTGACCCATCCGGCATCTCAAGCCCCAGGAGGATCCCCCCCAGGCGGGGACGAAGTGGGGAGGGGGCACTGGACCTCAACCCCTGACCCAGAACCTTACCTTGAATCTTGTCTGGGTCCATACTTCAGGCCGAGGTGCTGGTGGGCGAGGGCTCATATCCACCCTCTCATTGATGTCGTGCTGGGGCCAAGCATTTTTTTTTTTTTTAGAGTACGCCTCCCTGGAGGCATGATGTGCACTTGATGTCAAGGCATAAGCCAGAGTCGGTCAGGCCTCCCCCTCTGCTGGACTCAAGCAAGTTGTTCCTCCGGCCACTGCCAGAGGCCAGGCTTGCACAGAGTCAGTGCACCCCCCACCCCTCAGAGGAGACTAGTAGCCCCCCCCAGACACTCAAGCCTCCTCTCCCCAGCCGGCCCTATGACAACCCAAGCCCATTCCTGGACTCAGGTCGCCATCATCACAAGCAGTAGCACTACCGCTGCACTGGCGGGCCAGCTACAACAAAGGAATTCTAGCAACAGAATTTCATCAACAGCAACGCTTTCCCATATGCTGTAAGGTTAGGTCTGACCCCCACTTTTCTATGGATGAGTGTTCTGGTACTTGGCAATCACTCAACTCTGAGGACAGACAGTCCTCCCATAGGCATAATAAGAAATGGTCCCAGACCCATTCATACTTGTAAATTGGGCTCCAGGGACCGTTCGACTGCGACCTTGTCCATGCAAGGAAAGAAAAAACAGATGCCATGACACAGGTGCAGGTCAAGTTCTCATCATTCTGCCCTATAGAAGCTACACCAGTGTTGTCTCCTTTGATGCCATCGATAAGGGATGATATAACACTGGACTTCTTAATGCCCTCAGGGCTGACTCCTATATTTCAGACACCCCTACGGCTTTTTGCAGATATTTTGGATGATCAGTTTGGTCGATGGACAACTCTAATGGAGCAGTGGCTTCTCTACACCCTGTAGACATAGGCATCGCTTGCAGTACGGTATGTGGTATCGGGGACATCTTTGGATTCTGGCCTTTCAACGTCAGCACCACTTTCAGTGCAGGCAACATCATCAGTGTTGGCACCACTAGTAGTTTCATTATCAGTGCCAGCGCCACCTGTAGTGCCCAGGCCATTTTTTGGTGCCAATGTGATTTTCCTCTTTTGATATCGCTATCAGTGCAGGTCTCAGTGCTGGACAGTGCCCCTCAGATCCAACCTCATAACTGGTGCGGGAGCCACTAGCTTCATCCAACTTACTACAGGATAAGCAGAAGTTTAATGCAGATGTCACTGAAAACAAGAGGTGACTACCATTGACATGTGGGTCTTGAAGATTATTTAATACTTACTCCCGTGAACTGATGGAGCAACCTCTGGACCACCTCCCAGAGAAACTGCATCACCGAATAGGCCCAATGGCAGACAACCTTTCCCTGGAGGTAGCACAACTCTATCAAAACAGGGCAGTACAGCATGTACCCGAGTCAGACCGGTGCCAAGGCGTATACTCCAGGTACTTGCCTCATAAAATTTGCCACACATGCCCCAATCTTAGATTTCAGAACACTGAACAGGTACATGCGACAAATTCCAGATGGTATCACTGGGATCTCTTCTCCCACACCTAAGACTCAGGATTGGTTGGTGTTCCTAGATATGCAGGCTGCATACTTGCATATCCCTGTCATGGCTGGTCACCATAAATGCCTATTTGTGTACTAGTCTCAAACATTTTCATTTCAAAGTTTTACGCTTTCAGCTTGCAACAGCGCCACTGCTCACCGTGCACCTCAGAAGAAGGGAATGCAAGTATTTCCTTCACCTGAATAATTAGCTCATGAAAAGGTCATCCAAGCATCAAACAGAGATACAAGTGACCTTGGCATGCCAATTCAGCTGTCCATGGGAATCAGACTAAATGTTCAGAAATTGCAGTTGATGCCATCTCAAAGGCTGCAGTTCATAGGTGCAGTCTTTGATTCCACTAAAGCAAGGTCCTTCCTGCCTCAGGACAAGATGGAATCAATAATGTTCATGGCTGCTATGTCAGAAAACACACCCAAATGACAGTTCACTCCATACAAAGAATGCTAGATCTCATAGCAACCATGGTCTTTATTGTAACCTTTGCAGTATCTCAGTGGATGCTCAGCACAAACTTGTCACAAGCACCTCATCCTCTAAACTATCCAATACGGACGTCCAAGCCTCTGGCTTACTCCTTCCTGTGGCTGCCCTCAAAGGAGAATCTCCTTCAAGGTTTTTTCTTCTTCCCTCTGGAGCTGCAGGCGACAGTTACCACAGATGCTCCCTTAGTGGGTGCGGTGCACGTTGTCAGGGTCTTCATACCCAAGGGGCTTGATCAGACTTGGAAAGCCATCTCCACACAAATATGCTAGAGATGACAGCTGTCCAGTACATGCTGCAGGTCCTGTCAGACTTCTTGTGCCACAAGGCAGTTCATCTCCAGACAGACAAATGTGTCATGTTTTACTTCAACAGGCAGGAGGGACTCACTTCTGCCTCCTGAGCAGAAAAGTGATGACAGTCTGGGAGTGGTGTTTACAGCACAGGATCCTTCTCAAGGCAACCCACCACCCTGGGGTAGAAAATGTCCTGGCAGACAATCTCAATTGAACAGTAACAGTCAGTCATGTATAGTCCCTTGCAGAGGATGTGGTTCAGTCCTTGTTCCATGATTGGGGCATGGCAAAATGGCACCTTTTTGCATCCCACCACAACAAAAACATGCTGCACTTTTCTAGAAACAGCACATTACTTTTTGTTAGGATACATTCAGGTTGCAGTGGACAGGTCATTTTCTTTATGCCTTCCCACATTTCTCCTTTCATCCAGAGGGTAGTGCTCAAGCATAAGGCCCACAAAGGCAAAATGATATGGCTAGCTCCATGCTGGCCAAGGTAGACATGACATCTGCTGCTACGCCAAATGCCAATTCAGCAGTCATGGACTTTATCCTCAAGTACATATCTCCCGACATTTCCAAAGTCAGCTACTAAATCCTGACCATCAATCACTGCGTCTCCAAGCATGGCTCCTAAGTAGAGAGAAGTGAGCAGATTTCATGTGTCCCATTGGGTCCTCAGCGTCCTTTTGCCATCCTGAAAGCCTTCTACCAGGAAAGCTTATTGTGCACTGTGGAAGCATTTTTCCATTTGGTGTTCTAAGAACTCCAAAGATCCTTTCCACTGCCCTCGAGACAGAGTTCTCATTCATTTCTTGGCACTTTTGGAGTCTGGCCTCCAATTTTCCTTAATGAAAGTCAGCTTGTCCATTTTGACTTACCATGAGCTAGTGGGGACTTCTCCCTTTGCTTAACTCCTTCTCCATAGCAGATTTTTAGAGGTATTCTGCAAGTGAAGCCTCCATAATGAAACGGTCACCAACTGGGATGTTAATTTAGTGTTTGACATTCTCCTCCATGAGCCCTTTCAAATGGCAGCTACTTGTGACATGAAGCATCTAACCTGGAAAACAGTGTTTCTATTGGCCAGTGTGACAAAGTAGCCCCATACATATTTGTAAAGTTCAGATAACATACATATACATGGGTTGTGTTTCAGAATTAAGCCACTGGCTCTTTAAGCATTCTATGAGTAAACCAGGAGGAAAGATTTAAAAAACTGAGTGATGGGTTTGGCTCTCAGACAGGCTTACATATCAAAGGACTGGAAGCCAGGAATTGGCTTAAATGAATAATTTAAAATGTCATTTGTGTTTCAATGTCCAGACCACACAACCTGGAAAATGGTGACGTGACGGCTGGGGTCCTTTTGTACTATATGTTGTGGGTTTCCTGAGATCAAAGGGCAGAAATGTCTTACCAGAAACTATTCAGGTGGGGGGGGGGGTCAACATACTAAACTAAGCTCGCTAGACCACAACGGGGAGGGGCCTAGGATTGTGGACAGAGATCACAATTTGAAGTATTTTCTGGTATTTTATACTCTGGAGAATCTAGGGTGGAGCAAGAGAGACTCCTCAAGGAAAAAGGGTGAACTGCCTAAGCATCCCAGCCTAAACAGCTGACAAATCAAAAGGGTAGGCTGGAATGACATTGTTTGAGGTATAAAAAGGGGATATAGCCAGAAAACAGTGCTTTTGTTTTTTTTGGCATAATTTTGCCAAGTGTTAGCTTTGGGTAGTTTTGCTGAAAAAGAACTATTGATTAGTGAGGAGAACCTTGCCTCACTGAAGAAAGAGAACTCCTCTTGGGAAAGGAGCTTTTCTCTAAAAACAAAACAAAAAAAAAAAAAACTGAATTTTGCTGAAGGAGAAAATTCAGATACTGACTTATCTTGCTGACCTCTTTGAAAACGCTTTTCAGAAAACTTGAAGAAAATTTCTGGCCAATGGGACTTTTCATACCTTGGACTCCAAACATCAATAAGGTAGAAAATGATAGCATTCATAGTGTGTAGGTTTATTGTTTAATTCCGCATTTTTTTAACATTGTTGTCTGCAACCCAATATCCTAAATTGTGTACAATATTTTAATGCGTTTTCTTTAAGTAAATTTTTTATGATTTTCTTATCAACTCTGCCTGGGTCTAATTTGTGTGGTATAACATTTTAAGGGAAAAGGTTTTGTCAGACTGATGCCTCATTTTAGTAAGACCGCTTGACTACTAACTACCGAATTTTAGCAAAAAAGGCTCCTTGGACAGAAGAGAGCTCTCCTTCTTGACAAAGTCACAGGGTTCATCAGAGGGTCTCCTGGGGTAGGGGTGAGCCCGTGACAGCCAGTACCTCTGTAAGCAGTGTTTCTAAACTACAGGCTCTACTGATGGATCCTTTGTACATGATTCTCCACAAGGATAGGCTGGAACTCTGCACACATCCTATGCTTCTGGCAAGGATAGTATTAGGGTTCCACCTCAGTCAGTCTTTGGTGCTTATGACCTTCTTTCCCAAGCTAGAGAACCCAGAGAAAGTGATGCTGCACGCTCTCATTGTTGTGAGAATTATAATAAAATGGTTAAAAATGCGGGCTCCAATTGGTCAAGAGCTGCTTTCAGTCAGGCCAATATTCCAGCACCATGGCCTGGGTGACAGTAGCTCTGGCACTCAGACCACCTTACCAGTCAGGTATCGCATATCATTCCCCACTGTCAGTGACTACCCACTCGCTGTCACGGACTAACTGCTTGCTGTCTGCAGACTTCCCAATCCAGTACTTACGAGTCCCAGCCCTGCTCCAGTGTCTGTGACTGCTATCCATTTTACGAAATTAAAAAAAAAAAAAAGTAATGCTTCTGTATTTCATAGCAGCTGCCAACTGTGATTTAAATAATCGGCTTCCACACGCTCGCTCTTCCACAGTTATCCTAGCTGCTCCCACCCGCTCTGTAACCACACATGTAAAAGAAAGCTTAAAAAAAAATAGACCCACACACTTGCCCCCAGTCAGGAACATTACTTTTTTCCTCTTAATTCCTGCAACCGAAAGTACTGACGCAGACCGGAGCAGGACAGACTCGGAAGTACTGTAGCAGGAAGTTGGCAGTAGCGAGCAGTCAGTTAGTGTCAGCATGCAGGCAGGCACTACTTTTTCTATTTTCCATTACTTGTCTACATTTATCATTTAGTAATTTAAAACACAGAAAAAGATGTGTAAATCTTTTTTTATTTATTAACAGTATGGGGACCCATTTCATAATAGCAATAAGGCACTCCAGGCGGGTCATTATGGTGGGATAATGGCCCCTCTCGGGTGGTGGAGGCATTTGGCTTTGCCTCGTGCTTCAACAAAGTTATCCCACCATAACACCCCCCCCTTGTGCCTTATTGCTTAATTAGTTTCTACTTCAATGAAACCAAGGGTTCCAGGAAAGCCTCTCAACTTTGTGTCTCTTTCAACTCCAACAGAAGGGATTTCCCCATCTCCAAACAGTGCCTGTTGGAACTGAATTGGGGGTGTGTGGGCATCTTACAACAAGCAAACCCTGTTGGGGCTTATTGCTTTTATACTACAATTCATACCATGATAGTCTGAGTAGAAGGCGGCCTAAGGGCCCATGTGAACTGCTCCCCCAGTTCTCACTGCAGGATAATCTCTCCTGGTAGGTCAAGTGTCCCATACCCCAAAATCATCTCTGTTGCCGTCCTCTGAATATTTTCAACCTGCATAGTATTTTTCTTCATATATGGTACCCAGAATTGTTGACATATTCCAGACAGAGTCTCACATATGAATGATACAATGGGCATAATTGAAGTTTGCTCCTACTACATAGGTTTCTCCTTAAACAGTGTAAAATTTTATCAGTTTTAGCTACAGCCTATTCAGTTTGCCTACTTAGGTTCAACTCTTGTCACTGGAAAAGTAATTAACTTCAAATACCTGGGCTGTGACTTAGACAAACACCTAACCTTCTCTGTTCACGCTGATTCTCTTGCAAATAAACTGCACCAATGTATTGGATTCTTCTTCAGGAAAAATCCCTTTTCATGGCGGAGGCCAGACTACGATTAGTCCAGACAACTTTCATGCCACTCCTCGACTATGCTTACAGTTTATGGCAGATGCTCGGAGACTCTGCTTCACAAATTGGATACACTTCCACAGAGCAATTCATTTTATATCCAATGTCCACCACCGCACACATTACTGCGAACTTTATGCCCTGTTAGGTTGGACCTTTTTATTGACTAGCCACCTTATCCACTCTCTCATCTGGTTATACAAAGCCCTCCTGTCTAAGCTTCCCTGCTATATTTCCACTCTCTTCCATTGTACTACCTGCCTATACTCCCTACACAGGAACAACTTCATTATACTAGAAGTCCCCTGCACCCGTACTTGGTTCGGTGATATGGCTATAAGTTGTGCCCTACCAGCTACCTGGAATAATGCATGAACTAGTCTCAAACTTCAAAACCTCATACCCCTAAATACGTTTAAAAAGTTAGTCTTCAACAAAATTGGTGACCCCTGTGCATGCAAATGAGCTCATGCCCTCTCCTCTTACCACTCTCTACCCACCCTATTCTCCCTCCCTCCCACCACCCATCCTCCTCACCTACATCATCTCCTACCCCACCACCCTCCCTTCTCACCTCCTTCCCGTGTTCTCATTGTTGGACTTACACTTGTGCACTAAAGGGGGCCCATATGGGTCCTAGTCCATCACTGCTAGTTTTCCTCTGTTCACACTCACACCCACTCCGTATCCCTCCAGCCCTCCTCCTTATCCCCCTCCTTGCCCTCCCCCTTCTGACTCCTGCCCCTCCCACCCTCCTCCTCTTCTCTTATGACCTCTCCCATGACCCTTGTCTCTCCTCCCTTACCACCCCTCCTGCTCCAGTCTACTCTCCTCAAAATCTCTGCAGGTCCTTGGCTACTTCCCTGTTTGCATTATGTCCCTAATGCCTAATCAGGTGTTCTCTCTATGCTTATATTTATGTATAAATGTAAGAATGCATTTGGGTACCCATAATCAATACTTTCAATATACTTTGGGGTCTGAAATACTACACCAAACTACACAAGAGAAAGATCTAGGAATACTGGTTACTCCTGATTTAAAATTCAAATCCCATTGTACCACTCAAGTAAACAGGGCTATCCAGAACCTAAATTGTACTTTTAAGACATGTAGCCAGTCGTTCAAAGGATGTACTATTGCCACTGTATACCGCCTTGGTTAGGCCACACCTTGAATATTGTATTCAAGTGTGGTCTCCTTACATTAAAGAGGACATTTTAAAAAATTGAGAGGGTCCAGCGAAAATTCACCCAGGCTATTACGGGCATGGAGGGTAAGACTTATGAGGAGAGGTTAAAAATCCTAAATATGTATACTTTGAAGTACAGGAGATTAAGGGGAGACTTGTGTCTCTCATATAGTTCACTAAAGGATCCTGCCCTTGCAACAGGACTAGGGCTAATCGAATCCGAATATAGAGTTAGCAATTGGAGACACAATACACAACTATTGATGAGTAAGTGGTATACCCTAAGAAGGAAAAACTGGTTCAGTTTGAGTTCCATTCCAATTTGGAACAACCTTCCAGCTCTAGTGGTGGATAGTCCAAGCATGGACCACTTTAAATATAATTTAGACTCAGTGATGACTGATTCCACTAAATTCTGCCTAAATTTTTAGTAAACCTAATGGCAAGCATTATGGACTTTGTCTTCTAGCTTGTATGAACCTATGAAACCTGTGTGTGTATATATAAATAAACAAACCTTGCATTCATTTCTATCCTATACATGTGAACTCAGTGATTTCAGATTTGTTTTATTTATCCTGTGCATTGTATAGTTGCTGATTACTGTTTTTTTCCTCTTCTTTGCCTATGAATGATTACTCAGGACCTCCTTGTAAATGAACCTGCTCAATGGAGTCTTTCCTGCCAATAAACTTTGACTTGCCTAAAACCCAGATCTTCTCTTCCTTTAATGAGTCCTCGGAGCGTTGGCAGGTGCTCTGCCCTGAAGCCCCGCCACAGAGGGCAAGCTGCGGAGGACCAAGGCAGATGGGTGAGTGGTGCTGGCGCTTGGAGTTTGACGGCCAGGTGGGGAACTAGAACTGGGGGGCCAAAAATACAGAATGAAAAAATCCTTGTAGGTCTCTTTAAAAAGCAAAGAGAGAAAAACACAACATAAATGACCGACACAGAGAGGCATGTCCTTCACAAACTTTATTTTTGCCATTAAATTGGTTACTGTTCCAGAAAGGCTCCTCTTCCTCTTCTATCCAGTCTAAGAACAACAAACAAGAACATAAAAAAGGAACCTTTTATATACAAAAATTACAGCTGGATGCACAGTGGATCTGAGGAGGCAGTGCCATTTATTCCAGCCCTTGGAAGAACTGGTCAAGTCTATGGACTTTAGTAGCTTTAGCACTGAACTCTGATCTAATGCTTATTTTAAACCAGGCATGGCTTCAGCCCTCTAAGAAAGCTCTATTAAGTGAAGCACAGGGACAAGTAGCCTAGTGAGGCTGTACCTGCACACGTTTGATGGCATTTTGCTGCACTTATGCACTTTAAATAAAGTAGCACTTTTTGCATGAGAAACTTATAAGTGCAGTCTATTTTTGGGTGGTGATTGATCTGCTTTGCTGGTGTTTCATGGCTTCAGCCATCTGGCTACATGGCTCCCACAGACTGGCTATATTGCACATACCAGCTGACTACTTCACTTCCACCGTGCCGGCTTGTCGCAAGCCAGATATAGTACCCACACACCAGTATGCCAGCTTCTTGTCCTCTCCAAAGATAAAACACATGCATCTTCAGATTACTTCAATAAAAACAGAAGTGCTGACAGCATGCCAATAACAAACAAATACATTCACAGTTCTGTTAACAAAATCACACAAGAAATGCAAAATATCTTACTTAATTTCCCTAAGAAGGTTAATAGGCACAGAGTTAAGAAAATAAGTCATTCCAGGTACCACTGTGGTAGTTATACCCACTGCACTTTGTACATTTGTCTATATGCATTGATATGGCCAGAATATCCTGGTACACCCAAGTTAAGATCTGTGCATTTTACACACTGATGATACAGTGACTTTTAAAATAAAGTCACAGATTTCTGTTTCCAGTGTTTGTTTTTCAGCCAGTGTAATTAATCAGTGACTCCTTTGTGAACTGCAAAAATGTCACAATAAATAAATAAATAATGATCAGTAGCTGGAAGCCCTTATGCCAGAGCACTAATGCAGCTTTCCCTGTTTACCACGAGCAGAGGGTGCGACTGCAAGGGCCACCGGATCCCCAGAAGAAATGCATGTCACTACCATGCAGGTCACAAGAGTTCATGCTACACGCTTCAGTCCATGCACTGTGGCATCTGGGGAAGGTGCTGCCCATGGCAATGCTCTTCCTGCCTGGGGACAGAGAGCATGTCATTCCGCTCCTTGACCGATCCGTAAAGGTTGGCAGACAGCCATCTAGCATATTATCAGCCAGTGCTGTAGCGGTAGGGGCACAAGAAGCCAGTCACATTGAATGAAAGGAGATGAAAACACTGGGAGTTTATGTGCGTGGTGACCGGACGCACTCCAGTGTCAGTGACTGGACATACCATGCTAGTGGCACAGGAAATGAAAGGATAAGCACAAACAAAATGGAAAAAGGTTCTGGGTAGGGTCTACAGCCCCAATGCCTCAGGCCTCGTGTGGCCCCACAGACTCCACATGAACTCCGCATACCTGAGGGGAGAAAGTGGGTAACCCTGCTGTGTGGGGGTAAGTCACAGGGTGCCAAGGGACCAACACAGGCTGGAGCACAATTGGTCTGGGTGCTGATCCTACAGCTGCATGGAGAAAAACAGGTTTTTTTTAAAAAAAAGTGTTTTCTCTAGCCAGTAATGCAATCTGAACTTATGTAACTATAGGTCAACTTTCTGCCTCCCAGTTGCTGCCCAGTTTATACTCAAATACTTGAAGTATGCAGGACTCTTAAATGAGTTTGTGTTGTGAAAAAGGAGAAGAAATAAAATAGAAAGGAGGTCTAAACCATGATTATTGGCTATACCAAGGTCACATGATCAGATTCCACCAATCACACTACAGGATTTTCCCAACCCACTTTATAAATATATATTGTTAAGATATAAATATATATGTAATGCTCTTTTAATAAACATACAGTATACATATTTTTATACACCAATGGAGATAAAATACATTTGCTGATGACAACACAAACAAGATAACATGATTTTTTGTTGTTAGTGTTGCCATAATTAATATGTTCAAGGTTAGCATCATTACAATGGAAACATAAACCAATCAGAGAGCAGCTTTCACAATGCTGATGACAATACTTCTGTGCAGCATTGAAGCTAGACGCTGAGATCAAAGATGAACAGTTTTTCAAACAGCAGATAAAAGTCATAACTAGTAAACTGATGTTGGATAAATGAAACATGCAATGGTCTGACTCAAAATACCCAGTTTATCATCACTTACAAGGGAGGCTGGACTTCTGTAACTCACTCATGATTCGGTCACTGGAATTAAGGTTCTAAGAAAAACTGCATATTTAGAATCAGCCAATGCTGATATCCCCTCTATACATACATACACACACACACACACACACACTATATATAATTACACACACACACGTACATACATAGATATTAAGACGACCCACTCCCTGTCTGGTGCTGTGGAATAGATTTACCATAGTTCAATCCTCCTTAGATAGGTTTACCCCATGGCAAAATGTGCGTGTCTGTGCACTGACAGACCATGGATGACTGATGAAGTGAAACAGCGGATTGCTAAACGGCAGACTGCCTTCAGAGAACATTTCTTTCTTGTCAGGAGATATTGAAATCGCAGTAATCGTGAAATTGTTAAGTTGTGGCAACAATATTACCAAACCAAAATAGCCATGAGTAGAAAGAAAGAGCCTAGGAAACGGTGGGAACCTGTAAACTCCCTTTTGGGAAAATCAAAGAATCAACAGGAAGTTTCTGCTCTGTTAATGGAAAAAAATGTCATCTGTGGCTGACTTAACTGAAGTTATCCATCAGCAGTTTTTGTCAGTATCTAGCAAATTGCCAGGTCTGGGTGAGGTAGAGTGTAATGACCTACTTACTCCTGATTGCGATCTCCTTTTTGCTAAACAGGTGAGAAACTAGCACGAGCAGTACAGCTGTAAATATGTCAGGTCGATCACAAGGTATCCCTAACTGGATTCTGAAAGAAGGGGCACACATTTTAGCTCCACTTTGTGTTCATAGTGTAATGTTTCCTTGCTGGAAGGTGCTGTTCCTCCTGCATAGAAACAGCTAATGCTGTTGCAGTTCCTGCAGTTTCTCCTCCTCCTCCTGCTGCTATATCAAAATACCTCAGGACAATTCCTGTTATGTCAATAACTGCCAAAGAACATGAAAGTTTATACTTTGTTCTTGAAGCATTTTAAGAACCTGACTAGTTTGTGGCAATAGAGGGGTGGGTTATTTCCAAAGTTCATACCCTTATTAATTTTTTTTGTATTTAGTATGTTTTCCCCCCTCTGCCAGCTGACCACCATCATTCCTACCCACTCACCCAGCCCCATCATCCGCCTTCCCCGGGACTTACCTCTCCTCCTACATACACCCTGGCTTACCCCACAGGGCAGGGCCATTGGGAGGTGGCTCTACTCCCGCAGAGATTCAGTTGGTGCTTTTGAAGGAGAGTACCACGGTCAACAAGTGTTGGGCCTGCAGTGAGGGGCGGACATCCTCCTGCATTGGCTGGAATTTTTCCCTTTTTCTTCCCAGCTCCACAGGATGTCACATCAGAACATGCCAGCATCCTCCCTCCCAGCTCTGTGGCTCCATTTGCATTGCCACCTGTGGTCACTAGCCACCCAGGTGGCAGCAGTGCACTGGAGTCCGACCACCCTCCCTGAGGTGGAGAGCGGCCTCTGGGATGCTCAACTCGCCTTCCCTGGCCGGCTCTTTGACAACTTGGGGTTTGTTCCCTAACCTGGGTCATTGGCATTGCGAGTGATAGCAGTGTGCAATAAGTGTTAAGATTTATTAAAGGCTAAGGAAGACGGCCACACTTGCAGGTTGGTCCTTAAAGAGTTCACAAAGGCTTATGATATTATGAATGATACAAACCTAATCCTTAAGTTAGTTATCGAGTAGGACTTTCATTCAGTGTTAATCAGATGGGTAATGGAATTCCTAAGAGAAGGCACAGAACACGATAAAAATCGGATTATTTTTTTCAGAGTGGGCTACAGTCAAAAGTGTGGTCTTTAAGGGCACCAAATCAAGGCCCTGCCTACAAATCAAGGCCCTGCCTATTTCTAATGTTAACGGATTTGAAAGTTGACTGGGAATTTATGTAGACGATACTACTCTTGTGGAGATAAGTCAGAGAAAATGGTAGTAACATGCAGCATCTGCTTGATTATATATGCTTGGACCCATCAAAATGAATCTATTATCAGTTCAAACAGGACTAAAGAAATGTGTTTCACTGCTACAAGGGGTGGTTGTATTTGGCCCCCTATCCATCTTAATGGAGTTTTGGCTGATAACAAAACAGAGGTAAACCTATTGGGTATGACTATTTCACAGGGTTAGAAATGGTCCAAGCATGTCCGTGATTTAATGGGAAAAGTTAATAAAAGATGATACGTGTATTTAAATGGGCTGGCAGTACCACCCTAGATCTTGTCACTTTATAAATCTGTGGGCCGATCAGTACTTGAATATGGTAGCCCTGTGTGGCACTCATCTCGGACTATACAAGATGCAAATGCACTTGAAGATCTACCAAGGCATGCAGCGAGGATCAGTTTTGGATACCAAATGAACCGGCATACAGATCTACTGGACCAGTTCCTCTTCCTATTAGGAGATTGGAAGCCTGTTTAAAATTTTTTCATGCGATGCCAAGAGGTGATCATAAATTAAAATAATTTCCTTATCCTAAAAGTGACTATGGATACTCCCTCAAAAGATGCTGGTCATGGAATGAGGGTCGGATCCACACAAATCAGTTAAGCTGCCATTGTATACTGTGGGCACTGCAGAATGTTTAACAGGTTAATGTGCAATTATTATCTATAATGCATGTTATTTTTCAATTCTATGTATAATTAATATGAGGGGATTTTTAAATGTATGTAGGATATTCAACCTGTGGTTTCTGATTTTGGGGTTTTAAAATTAAAATTGATATATATAAAAGCAAGCACAAAGTGTTGCAGGAAAATTTATGTTCCTTAATCCCTGCATTCTACAGCTGCTGGGCATAAGGCACAACTGGACGAATATTTCAATGGCAGGAGGAAGGTTTAGGCAACCAAACTGACCTCTGTTGCACTCATTCTTTCTCAAGACAAAGTCCCTTTTCATAAATATTTACTATTCTAACTCTGCGCTGCCATGGACCTCCACTCAAGCGAAATTCCAACACAAAATCATTTTTAAAAACTAAAATGTCCCTGTTAGGGGCTGAGCCCATCTCTTGCTGAAGATATAAAGTAAGACCTCTAACCGAAGATGTAATAGATGATTAAACTGGCTGTACTCTTGCAGAGGACTGGAATACGGAAAGGTATAATCAATAATTTGTCTGTACTAATCTGCATTTGCACAATGCCTCTCAATAAAACTGAGTTAAAAAGAAAAAAAATAAATAAAAGCTCCTGCTGGGATCTGAACCCATGTTCTCTTGATTATCATCCTATAGACATATCTTCTGCACCACCAAGCCAATACTGCAGTGACAACAGCTCCTGTGATCTAGTGGTCAATTCTCACCATTGAAGAAAAGCAAGGGGTAAAGAGGTCGTGTTAGTTTCCTAAACACTCCTCTACCCTACGAGTGCTGGAGACCCTGGGCTTGAACCAAAGCTAAGGTCATCAGTGAAGTGAGTTTGCCAGTCTCAGCCCAGTTCTCAGTTAGCAGCAGTACATATCACAAATCCTGTTCCCCCCACCCACCCACACACACACACGCACACACACACAAAGACCAGCACAATTTGCAGTCTTAGCTACTAAAAGGCCCCGAAGACCAACCCCCTCACCCAGAAGAGAAATGCCGTCTGGGGCAGTGTGGAGACAACAGCTGAAACAATAGGAGGCCTATCCAGTACCTGACCAGGGGATGAACTGAGTGGGACAATGAAACAATCAAACCCGACTGTACATGCCATGTCTAAACTAGAAATAAAGAATCAATTAAACAGTAAATCCACTACCACCCTACAGGTGGAGCCCTGGTACCAACTTAACAGGTGGGATCCCGGGGCCAACTTTACAAGTGGGATCCTGCAGGATCGACTTTTCAGGTGGAGAGGCCAGCATGGTGGCACTCATGGTTGAGACGCTGGATGCCACTCCTCATGCCATACCAGAAACCCGGATTCAGATGCAGACACGGGTTGCTGGGGATCGGCCAGGGTGGGAGAGAATATAGTGTCCAAATGACTACACTCCTCTCCCAAGAAGGGAGGGTTTCAGTGCCCAGTGTTAACCTGGCTCCTACTGGTGACTGAAGGTAAAGCAGCCAAGGCCTGTCAAATTTTTTTTGGGGGGAGGCGGCTGCTGACATTGCACGTATAAAAGTATGCGTGGGGACATCTGGGCAGCATAGCATGCTACTCAGGGAAGAAAACTGGAAAATGGACTCCCGAGTGGACGCTTACCCCAACCACCCAGTAGCCCTGCACCCTGAAATCCCAGGCCTTGCTGTATATGTGCAAAGGTAAGTCCCAGAGGAAATCGGCAGAGACAGGGATGGGGGTATCTGGTGTCTGGAGAGCTGCTTGGGGGCCAGGGGAGAAATATCACCAACAAAAAACTTTATAGGAGGGATCCCTTGGACTAACTTTACAGGAGGGATCCCAAGGACCAACTTTACAAGTGGGCCCCCTGGTACCACCCTTACAGGAGAGGGTTCCTCAGTGGTAACCTAATAGGTGGGGCCCTGGTATTAACCTAATAGGTGGAGCCCCGGGTACCCACACTCCAGGGAAGGCCCCTGGTACCCACTTTCCAGACATGGCCCTCTAGTATCAACTTTCCAGATGGGGCCCCCAGTTTCAACTTTCCTGAAGGATCCCATGGTAGCTACATTCTATATGGGGCCCTGGTACCCACTCTCCCAGCAGGGACCCTGGTGCCCACTTTATAGACATGACCCCTTTCCAGGTGGGACCCCCAGTATCAAATTTCCAGGTGAGCCTCCAGTGCCAACTTTCAAGATGGGCACCCCAGTATCTACTTTCCATGTTGGATCTCCGTACCCACTTCCCAAATAGGCTCCCTGTACCATAGTCTAAACTTGTCTGGGTCTTTTCAATGGTAACATCCCTGGTTCCGTAACAGACTTGCCAAGCTTTCAGCTTTCATGTGTGTTACTTGGCCCCATGTGTGTGCATGCATGCCTTTCTGCATGTATACACACGCACACACACACCACGTTGCCACGATTGTCAATTTCTTCTTGAAGTTTTCTCATTGTGTAGTAAGGGCATTTATAATACATACACAGAAACATTCAATGTATCTATGATTTGTAAATGATAAATGAAATTCTTTAAAAAACTGTATATTAACTTTAAAAACAGAATGCATGGTAACTGTGCATTGGAAGAAGCTTACATATTATGTCTGCAATAAGATACGCAAGGGTGTGTATCATGGATCAGTAATCACATACCTCAAATGTGTTATTAGACATGAAGCGCTTGCACCGAGTGCCTTTAAACATACAAGAGGAAAGTGCGATTACGGACCATAACAACATATCTCTGAAGCATCTTACTGCACTTATAACATGGGTTCTACTTGTGTTTATTAAAAATGTTATGATTTTCAATAAGAAAGTGTTGCTTTCTGTACGAAATATGAGTAAAAGACAACAACGTAGTTCCAGCTGAGGTGTATTGATATTGTAGCTGAAGCTGGTATGCACAGGCTAAACAAGTACAGAATTGTAATATGGCCAGATAAAATATTACATTCTTGTATCTGTCTTTTAGCCAGTCAGGTGACTAAAAGGTTGTTACCCATATTATAAACACCTATACCCTTATCTGTACATCTCTATACATATAAAATGTGTGCATCTGTACATTTACACAAGACACACAGATATGTCTCCTGTGGGGGTACAGTCACCCACTTCACTTTTTCTTTCCAGTGTCTGCTTGCCATCAATGTATAGACACAAGGCAGTAAACGAGGGGGGGGGCACGCTACTGTAAGCTAATTCGAACAGTGTACTTTATCCTCACTGGACAGGATACAGAATTGTAAACTTTGTAAACTGTTTAGGCTTATTGGAGGTGTATCCACCTTTTATGTCCCCTAGTGGCAGAAAAAGGGGAGGGCACTAAAGGGATCAAGACCCTTCATCAGTTATCCATGTACTCTAAAACACAGGCAGCCACTCACCAACATAAACAGAGTCTGCATCAGCCGAACACAGCTGCACAACATTCCAAAAACGTTTGAATTTTAAACCATTCTGTTCACTGTTTCTTAGGGTTATTTATATGAAAACTGGATCCCTTACAGGTCACTTACAACTGAGGCCGACTCCTGAATGAACAGTGCACTGCTCTGGTCCTAGGGTGCAAATACACAATGCAAAAGAGAAAAGAAATCACCCCACTCATGCACCAGTCAACATGGCGTTACTAAAAGTGAAAGTGCCAGCATATAAACCTCAGCAAAGCAAAGGTTTGCCAGGTCAATAACCGGGAGATCAACTCAAGAGAGAGATGAAACACTGGGGAGCTGGTCTCCATGCTGCTGACCTGGAAAATGTTTTGCTCTGCTAAGACTGATAAGTTGGAACTTTCATTTGGAATAAGGCCATTATAGCTGATGCTCATGCGTGACGATTTGAGGCAGATTCTGGAGCTGAAGTCATCATCTTAATGATCTCCTGCTTGTGACATCATAGTCTGTCACTATGGCAATGAGTGCGACATTGCATGCAGAGCATTACAACTTCAGCACCAGGATAACCTGAGGTTTAGATGACCTATGAGGCACGAAGCTCCTGTTTTCATGTAAATTCTCTTAGAAATGAAGGATGGAATGACTGGAAATTCAACTTTATTCTTGAATGTAGTTCTAGTAATGCCAAGATGCATCACTGGTAGTGGCTGGATCTCCTCATTAATTCAGATCCCAACTAGTGTTTCAAGTTTCACCTCTGCATTTTGGTTGAGGACAGGGACCTCACTAGCAGAACCACACACAACTGGTGGCATAAGTAGAACTCCATCCTACAACATTCCGAACCACGACCTGAATTCCAAGTCACTCCATTCACCACAGAGGCATCTGTATGACTGATGACTGTCCAGTTCATCAGTTTCAAATGAATATTCCCCACAGTTCCCCATAGATATTCCCCATTTTTCCTAATGGATATTCCCCAGGGTTCCCAATGGATATTCCACATAGTTCCCGCCAATGGTTATCCCCCACAGTTCCTAATGGACACCCCCATGGTTCCTAATGGATATTCCTCTGCCAAGGTCATAGTCCTCAGTTTGTCAACTTGTGATCACTGCCCAGCAACAGCCTGCAGAAACCACCAGGAAAGAACGCACTGGAGCATACTGGTGCAGCCACACCAAGTCCAACATACACAGACTTCACAAAGGAAGCACCACCAGTGTAAGAGCAAGAATCCAAATACACAGCACACATGTGGATTTATTTGTACAAAAAAGTATACACTCACAAACAGACAGAGCTTCAGACTACACAAACATGGACAAATGTCCTGTAATGTTTCATGCTCAGTGTACTTCAGCAGGATGTTTGTCCTCATTTGTGCAATCGAAGCTCAGTCTGTATGTGGATGTATACCTTTTGTAAAAATAAATCCTTGTGTCTTGTAATGATACAATATCTATCTTTCTCCCTGTGGTCTGAAATTTCCTGCAGCAGACTGTGATGTCCCACGAAGTAAAATGTGGACATAGCTGGGTTATAATCATCAGTGCCAGATGAACTGAAAGGGTTAATAATTGTGGTTTCATATGAAAATTCTTAATACAAAAAGAGTGGAATGGTTTGACGTTCAAAACGTCTTTGACGATTTGCATTATTGACTTGTTTCAAATTCATAGGGAGGAGCAATTTCTCCATCTACTTAACATTCAGCTCTCTGGGCTGTCCCAAACTGCTTTATACCTACTCAGATGTTCACATGCCCCCATGTTTATAACAGAATACATTTAAAACAAAAAGGATCCAATCAGAATCACTTCACAGGACATGCAGCTATGTCAACTCTAACTGCCTCCTCACTTGCAAATTAATAAAATGCATGGGTGGGGGTGAACAAATAGATCGTTTGCATTACCTGTTTTAGCTTTCCTTCCTTCCGAGTGGCATAGCATAAATGCTTGTAGAACAACTCTGATAAGACTGTTAGTAAACCCTAAACCTTCATTTCTAATCTCATAATAGCTGGAGGGAGGATGTTCTCATAGCAACTTACTCTGTTCCTGAGAAGTCACAGAAGGGGGGCTGGATAACGGGCCATTTTGGTCTTCACTCTGATAGATCCTAGTTGGAATTAGCAGGATACTGCTGTCAGGGAGTGTGCAGTGACACCCGTCCCTCCCTCCCACGAATGATGTGCAATAGTAATGGAGAGTCACTGAAAGTACAGGGGACATGGTTAAAAAAAGGGTGTAATTGGCAGGGGGGTACATTTAATGAAGCATGATGTCAAGAAAGAAACTCCCCTTTATCCCATCACTTTCATGCTCTCAAATGGTTGCCATCTTGGTCCTCTGAAGTGTTCCACTAGATGATACAGATGTCCCTGTTGATCTCAGATGGAAGGGAGCCACATTCTGTAGTCCATCGGATACCTTTAAAGTCCTTCAGAATTACTGCACATTCAACGTGCATCTGCTTTCCACTGTTAAATTTGCACACACCCTCCACAGACACACATCTTTTTGTTTTCAATAAATCAAATCAAGATGTCTTTGTGGAAGACTTTCCACCAAACTGTATCTTTAGAAGCCGGACAGGTACCATTTAAAAGGGATGCTCCCCAGGTAGGGTTTCCAGGTAAGCGATAGCACTCTGTAGAGATGTCAGGCAATACCCTTCCTCGCCAATTAGATACCTGGCAAAAATGAAAAAAAAAAATAGGAATATTATCAGAATAATATACTTGATGTGTTTGCAATACAAAAATACACAGTGAGCAGTGTGTAATGAGGTGCTGATATTTATTTTGTTGTTACACATCCGAAGTGCGTGATGCCACTTAAACCAGAACAGGGAAGTTAATAGGCATATTTAGGAGTACATGGATGAAATGTGTCTGTGTCTGTTTTCAGGCTCTGTGGTTTATTTGAGAGGCCACTTGGCACCATGCACTCCTGCTTTAAACAAAGTCAGCCTAATTATTTCATGGTGATTTGCATATACTTCCCATGATGCTTCGCATAATTGGGGTAAGCACAATTTTGTATGCCTTTGAAATCTGGCCTTGTTGCCAGTGCACCTCCAGGGTAATTCTTCCTTTAGTGTTTCTATGCTGCTTGTTTTTTGTCTTTTAAGATTGCATTAATATTTTGGGCTCACCATGACCCAAACCAGTAAGACCACCATGGGGTTTGTTTCCACCTTACTCTGAACTAAGATACAGATGACGCACACTGATGAGTCCTAATAAGGACAAAACAAATGCCTGCGTCCGCTGTTTTTGGCTTTTGCAGATAGTGTGTGAGATGATCTGGCATTGTACATTCCTGTTTAAAGCAAAACCAACCTACTTCTTTCATGGTAATTTGCATATACTTCCCATGATGCTTTGCATTACTGAGGTACATGTAATTTTGTCTTTCTACAATTATAATTATTCATATACAAAAGGTTTCACTCAGATTTCAGTAGTGTGTAAGTATATCGGCCAAATCCCACATTTGGCAGACTCAAGTCCCTTTTTTTTTGCATTCCTACAGTGCTGCTAGCCAGAACGGAACACAGTAATGCTGCAGTATATCACAAAATGCTGCCGTATGCTGCAGGGAAGTGTAATTTAATGACAATTAAGCCCTTTTTTACTGCAGTATTTTGTGACATGTCATTTGCTGCAAGTTACTGTGTGGCACCATGGCTGGCTCCGCTGTATGCCACTGAGTTTGTCATCCCTGATTCAGTGTTCCCTGTCTATTTAAGTATTTATTAATCTAAGAGAGAGAATATCTAAGATAGCCAATATAAAGAAATCTTTCTCTGAAGGGTCTTAGGACAATACGAGATCCACTCATACACTAGTAATACACACATCATAACAGCGGATTGGTCAATAAAGACAAACACAGAAAATTAACAGACAAAATGTATAAAACCTGAACAGTTCATTCACTCCATTCCAAGATTTCTTACCTGAAGACGCTCTAGTCTCCATCCTCCCTCCTAGTCACCCCTTCTCCTCCACTTCCCACCTGATAATTCATTTATATGGGTCCCAATTCCTCTTGAATCCCACTATTGTCTTTACCCCCTCAACCTTGTCAGAAAGTTTGTTCCACCCGTCCTCCACCTGTTCCATGAAGTCCTAATATTCTTTTTTAACCTCCCCCAAGTTGAGTACACGCCCCCTAGTGGAAGCATGCTTTCCCAGTTTAAACAGATTTGCTGTGTCCACTCTAGTGAACCCTTTCATGAACTTGAACGTCTCTATCTTGTCTCCCCTCTCCCTTCTGTTCTTCACTGAATACAAAAGTTGAGGCTTTTCAATCTCTCATCACAAATCATGCCCTACTGGCCATGGATCATTTTCATGGACCTTCACTATGCTGCCTCTAATCTTTCTCGATCCTTCCTTAAGTGCAGACCCCAGAACTGGATATCGTATTCCAGATACAGTCTCACCAGTGATCTATTCAGGACCAATATCACCGCCCTTCCTTTGCTAGTAATCTCACATCAGGATCCCTTTGATTGGACGAACAGAGATTTTTATACAGTGAAGGTCAGCGGTGTATTACTTTTTCCACTGCGTGACCGCCAGGGCAGATCATGACATGGTAAGCCAGGGCACATGTAAAAGAACAGAAGGAGCCTTTGTTTCCTTTTTGTTCTTTTAACTGGCTGCCATGTCACTGGTGACATGATCTGCTGAATGGCCCTGCTATAGAAAACTACACACCAGTGGCCAAAAATGAAAATTATGTACTTCACGATAATTGCTAACTTTCCAGAATATCTTCACCACTGATTACCACTTATGAGTCTGGGGCTGGAGGTACTAGGACTTTGCAGCAGCAAATGCTTTGCAGAGAGGAAGCCAATGTCAGCTACTAATGGTGCCTGTGCACCTCACGTGGTGCCACACGTGCCAGCCAGTAACCATCATTGGCTCTCTCATGCACCTCAGTTCTGTTCGCTAGGAGAGAAACCAACTGAAAAAATAAGGAAGAACTAGAGGCTTTGTACTCCAAAGGGACAGGGAAAGGATACAGGAACAAAAATAACAAAATAAAATCCTGCTACCAATATAGGAATAAGGACAGGACACACTAGGTGACACATGGTGTAGTTGGGTGTATAGAGCCACAGCCTCACACCACTAGCCAAGCAGAAGGTGTAAGGTAGTTCAGAAACAGGACAGCGGCCCTGAACATGTGGCTCTGGCAGAAGCATGAGGGGGGATGCCCACGATTGGGAGCCCCTTGTAAATGAGATGGCACAATGTGCCAAAAAGGAATGAGGCATAAAGACGCCTGATAAAAAACGGCAACTCCATGCCACCAGGTAGAGAATGGATTAAACTCTTGAGTTAACCATGTTCCTTTTCCTTGCATCAAGGAAGAAGAAAGGGGGAACCAAGGTGCATCTGGAGTTGCTGGACTGGGCAGTCTAAGGGAGTCAAGATGTGTTCATCTTCCCAATCCGGGGCCCCGATACACATGAAAGAAGATGCATACCAACCAGTCTGACACAGAAAACTTCTCCTGCAACCACAGGGATGTACCATGTCAGACAACAAGCATAGCTGAGTTCAAGCAGGTGCATAGCACCATGCCCCAAAAAAAAAGCAGGCAGCTTCCAAATGGATTTAGACTGTATAGTGCCCATGGCACATGCTGCATTCAGCAACTAACAGGAATATACCCCAGGCAAGGAGAAGGACAAGAAAGAAAAGGGAAAGAAGGGGCCATCTTCCAATAAACCCCCTTATTTTGGTTGGCATGTGGGCCTCAAGGAATCTTCACCCCAGTTTTGTATTTTTTTTTTTTCTTATGTGAGTAGGCACCAAGAAGAGTGCCCCTTATTTATATATAAAGAAAAGAAATACCCCTTAAGGAACTATAACTTGGGAAATGTCCAGTGCTGTGTCTGTGGTGCTGCCAGCACTAGCAGGGTGAGCTTGCCTAGAGGCCCTTGCTCTGTCCAAGTGGGGGATGGTGGGTGGGGCATAGTAATCTATGGTGAAGATATTCTGGAAGATCAACAATTATGTTAAGTACATCATTGTCATATCTTCCTGGAATCAATCTTCACCACTGACTCTCACTTATGGGTCAGAGCACCAAGCTTTCTCTCCTTTTCTGAGGGAGGAGCTGGTTCACCCTGAGAGTCACAGGTACACTCAGCCCTCTCCATGGGGGAGAACAACTGAGGGCAGGGGATTCTCATGGGTCTGGAAGGACCTGAGACTGGTCAGGTCAGGCGGGGGATCCTGTAGCACAGGAGCAGAATGGCATCCCAACAGCTGCTGCGTGACCCTGAGGAAGAAAAAATGAACACCCTGGACCTGCGAGTTTAGCACCTTACGCTGGGCCAAAAGGTGATAGTCTGGAAAAGCGAAGTCATGCCATCCTCCTGAGGCAGATCGCAGTTCCTGCAAGCCTGGAGGCCACCTAAGTGGCAACATACAATGCCCTTGGCTGGTGCTGAGCTACCTCCAGGCCTCAAGCATAAAGGTAAATGGCTTGCCTAACTCGCACTGTGGCACTGCAGCCAAGAGCTGGCCTAGCTGATACACAGGCATCGGATGAAGGCTGCCTCGTGTGCGGATATACACATAAGAGCATGTGCCAAGGTAAAAACCTGCCTCCCAAAGGCATCCATCTGCACAGAATCTGCCTCTTAAGGTCTATCATGCATGAATCATCTATGCCCTGACAGGGTCTGCAGTACTTTCAGCCCTGAAGAGGGTTAAAGTACCACACCTGCAGACCCTGTGGCTGCATGTTACTGGAGTAGGAGATCCCTGGGGGCTGGAGGGCAAGAGTAGGGATGCCTCCATAGTGCCCAGGATACTTCCTTGAAGGCTCTAGGTCAGGGAGGGATGATAACAGTTATTAAAGAACTCCAAGGACTCCTAACTGCAAGGTTACCAGATCATGATCTGTGTAGGACCCAATGTCAAGTGCCTGAAGAGTCTCCACCAGGAATTACTGGTACAGAGAGAACTTGGCAGTACAGGACAGGTAGGAAGATGATTCATTGTCCAGGGGGAGGACATAGACACATTACTGTTAGAAGATATACAAAACATGACAGCTAAAGGGGAGGTTCTGATAATGGGAGACTTCAACATGCATAGTTTTACTGGGTGGCTTTGGAGGGCTAAGTGGGGTGTCTTGTTTCGGGGCTCTCTTTTCTGGCCAGAAATTTCCGCATCATTCTTCCTCGATCTGACCTACAAGGGTTTGCTGTTTTGTTCTATTCTACTCAGTGTTTCAACATCTTCAGGTACTGTAACTACATTTTATTGGAAGCAGTGAGAGAGCTTCGTAGGAACCAGAGAGTCATATACAATTTAATTGCAGTCGCTGTGGTAGTGAGAGTGCCATCATTTTTCAGCCTGTATTTATTATCCTTTGTTGTGGTAGTGAGAGTGCCACATTTTCGTAGTTTGGATTTATTATTTTCTGTTTTAAAATTTTTCAAATGAAACTCAGCAAAAATCTTTGAAGATATTGGACACTGCGTTTTATTGGACAAAAATCAGATGATCAAACTTGTTGTGGTTATTTGCTATTTATAGGTTTATTTTTGTTTATTATTTCTGTTTTTCCTCTCCTGTTTATTTGTTTATAATGTGTTCGGGAGGGTCTGCGATGGTTGGGCGTTATTCCCCCCCACCAGGCTCAGGGAATTACGCCCCTTTGAATGCCCCCCATTGTCATCTGACACCTATTTTAGGTGTCGTACGTTGGGCATTCTCAGGAAGAGTAGGCGAAGGTGGAGAGCTGAGCCTGTTGGGGGACAGGAAGGGGTGGGCGGATTGGGGGTTTGGGGTTCAGGAGATGCCCTGGGGTGAAATGGGGTCAGGATAGGGGTTATTCTTGTCTTGTCCCCATACCCAAGGGGTTCGATGTTAATGGACAGGTGCCAAGGTCTTCCTCGACAACTCATCCTACCTTGGCGGTGTTGTGCAATGCCAGAGCTATTAAAAACAAGACAGCTATGACAGCTGATCTTGTTGGATGAACTGATCTGGCTTGCATCACTGAGACCTGGCTGGATGAAAATCCAGGCCCTATATTGGCCTCGGCAGTTCCAGCCGGGTTCTCGGTGATACACCATCCAAGGTAGGATCGTAGGGGCGGGGGTGTGGCCATCATGTTTAAGACTGAGCTGGACCTCGTGGATGTGTCATTAGGAAGTATCAGATCCTTTGAATATATCCTGGGAGAGGGTGTAGGTTGTGGGATTCTCCTCGTTTACCGTCCACCAGGTGACGGTGGAGAATTCCTGCAGGAGATAACAGACTTCATCATCGACATGGTATTGAGGTTCCCTAGACTGATAGTTCTGGAGGACTTCAATGCCTGGGTCGACAATGAACTCTCACATTTTAGTCAAAATCTCCTCCAGCTGATGACAATGCTGGGCCTAACACAGGCGATTACCTCCTCGACCCATGTAGGGGGTCATTCATTGGATCTGATCTTTCTTTTGGGTATGGAGATCGCTGATTTGGGGGTGGAACCAGTCAGCTGGTCTGACCATCACACCATAAGGTTCAGCTTCAAGGCCCCCCCCAAAAAGGTCTGCCCCTACGGAGATGGTTCGGTACCGCCCTCTAAGGGGTATTAACCCCAGTGACCTAATGATGGTACTGGATCTATCGGGTTTGTCGGGTGAATGCATGAGTCCAGATGATCTCATACTAGCCTATAACAAGGCAGTGGAGATGCTCTGGGACTTAAAATTGCTCATGCATGTTGACCTCTAGCCCTTAGGTCCAAGGAGCCCCTTGGTTTGATGGCTCTGAAGGAGTTAAGGGGTGTCTGAAGGTTGGAAGAGCCTGGCGGAAGTCCGGCAATGATGTTGACAGGCTTAGGTTGATGGCACATTATGATGGCTATCAATCAGAAATCACCCGTAAGAAGGCAGAGTTCCCGTCCAGAGAGATTTCTGCTGCATAGAACCGACCGGCTCAGCTTTTCCGGACTGTGGACAGACAGTGCAGTCCAATCTGTCTCCAGCCCAGAGAAGCTTTTTCTCAGCTAAGATGCGAGGAGTTCACTCAGTTTTTTTGCAGATAAGGTTGCCAGCATCGGGTCTGCCATCGTTCCGACCTCTCCTAGGGGGGATTGCAGTGGTCGATGGGAAGTGGCATGTACTCGGTCTGTCTGGTCAGATTTTCGCCGACTGGAGTTCAGTGACATTATGAAGATCATCCAGACATTGCGACCAACTAGTTGTAGTTTGGATCTGGGCCCTACACCTTTCTTAGTAGGATGTGTAGAATTATCTGCCCAATCCTTGCTGACATCGTCTAGAAGTCTTTGGAGAGGGGGGGTCTTTCCTGACCCCCTCAAGGAGGCAGTCATTCGACCACTCCTTAAAAAAACCCTCCTTGGATCCAGATTGTCTAGCTAACTATTGGCCTATCTCTAACCTGCCATTTGTTGGTAGGGTTATTGAAAAGGCGGTTGCGTTGCAACTGGACGATCATCTTATGACTCATAATGTCTATGATACTCTCAAGTCTGGTTTTAGGAAGAAGCATAGCATGGAGATTGCCCTTGTCCGGGTATTGCGTGACCTCCTAATGGCTAGAGAGTGAAAGACACGTACCATTCTGGTCCTTCTCGATCTCTCTGCTGCATTTGACACTGTAGACCATGGCGTGCTGTTGGAGCACCTGCCGGTTTATTGTGGGCTGTCTGGTACAGTCCTCAAATGGTTTCATTCTTACCTTACAGACAGGTCTCTGAGAGTTGCCACTGGAATTTATTCCTCTGGTGCCCACTCCCTGCCTTGTGGGGTACCGCAGGGCTCCATTTTAGCTCCCATGTTGTTTGCAGTGTATATGCTGCCATTGGGAGAAATCATCAGGCGATACAGTCTGGGTTTTCACTGCTATGCAGATGATACCCAGCTGTATATGTCCTTTCTCCCCAGCCAGGATGATGTACTCTCCGTGCTAAACAACTGCCTTGCTGAGATCAGACTTTGGATGAGTTCCAGCTGGCTAAGACTGAATCTGGATAAGACTGAGGTATTGGTAGTGGACCCAGGTCATCCGGGGGTGGGTTTAGGAGCTGGACAACCTTCAGGTTTGTTACTTGGTGGTATGCGCTCCCTACCTCCGATCAGGTGCGTAATCTGGGCGTTATTTTTGTTGATGGACTAACCCTAAAATTTCAGGCGTCAGCTGTCATCAAATCCTCTTTTTACCATCTGAGGAATATCACCCGGGTGAAACACCTGGTTCCTTTGGGTGATCTTCCAACACTGGTCCATGCCTTTGTCACTACCCATCTTGATTACTGCAATTCCCTTCACCTAGGGCTACCTGGGGTTGATATCCGCTGCCTGCAGCTGGTGCAGAACGCGGAGGCCAGACTTCTGACTGAGACGTTTAGAACCAGTCATATTACACCTGTGCTCCTCGAACTGCACTGGCTGCCTGTTTGGTGTCGGATCACCTTTAAGGTTGGTTTACTAACCTTTAAAGCCCTACATGATCAGGGACCCAGTTACCTGAAAGATCTCCTGATTCCCTATTGCCCCCTTCATCCTCTACGTTCCGCCAATGAGGGATTGCTGGAGATTCCCAGGGTTCGATTGAAGACATCAGGATCCCATGCTTTTGCTTTTTCAGCACCAACCCTGTGGAATTCTCTACCTCGTTGGTTGAGAGAATGCCCAACCGTCGACAGTTTCAAAGTTGGTTTAAAGACATATTTTTTTAGTCTAGCTTTTATTTAATTATGGTCGATATATTTTAACGTTGTTTTAATGTATATTATGTATATGTTTATATGTACAGCACCTTGGCTCTGAAAGGCGCTATATAAATAAAGTTGATTTGATTTGGATACAGATTGGTCAATACCAGCAGGAACATCTGCCAGAACTAGACACATGGTGGATTCTCTGCAGGGGGAGGGCCTCAAACAACTGGTACAACAACCCACAAGAGACAGGGCTATCCTAGATCTAGTACTGACTAACAGGACAGGGATCATAGATCTCCAGGTAGAAGGTAACCTGGGGGCCAGTGACCATCACGTGGTATGGTTCAATTTGGGCATTACAACTAAATCATCCCATTCCAAGGCAAAAATATGGGACTTTAGAGGAGCTGACTTTGATAAGATGGCCAACAAAGTTAAGCTAGCCCTGGCACAAAGAAACACAGGTGAGGGGGTACAGGCAAAGTGGGCAAGCATTAAGGATGCAATACTTGAAGCAACATCCCATTATGTTAGACAGAAAAGGAAGTGCAAAAGGAGGAAACCACTTTGGTTCTCAAATACAGTAGTAGAAAAGGTCAGAGCCAAAAGGCTGGCCTTCAAGAAATAAAGGAACACAGTGGGATGAAGATAGGGAAGCATACCACACTGCCCTAAGGGAATCAGGGAAGGCAGTAAGGCAGACAAAGTCCCAAACTGAGGAAACACTAGCACAAACAGTAAAAGAAGGTGACAAGACTTTCTATAGATACATTAGCGAAAGGAGAAAGTCCAGAGGCGGTATTGCTAAGCTCAAAGGAGAAAAGGGGGCATGTGAGGAGGACGACACTGTAAAAGCATCTATCCTAAATAGGTGCTTTTGCTCAGTATTTACTGAAGAGAAGGTAGGGCAGGGCCCACAGCTCAGCACCATGGACACGGGGGGAGAGGGTGAACACTACTCCCTTCACAAAAGAAAGGGTCCTACAAGAGCTCACTAAGCTCAGGGTGGACAAGGCAATGGGACCTGATGGCATACATCCCAGGGTACTAAAGGAGCTAAGGGTGGAACTAGTAGAGCCATTAGCAGAACTGTTTAGTGAGTCTCTGAGCACAGGAGAGGTCCCAGAAGACTGGAGAACGGCTCATGTGATCCCGCTCCACAAGAGTGGTAGCAGGGAGTAGGCAGGGAACTAAAGGCTAGTCAGTCTTACCTCAGTAGTGGGCAAGATTATAGAGGCACTCCTTAAGGAAAGGATAGTGCAACACCTGGAATCCATAGGAGCACAGGATCCAAGACAGCATGGGTTTACAAAAGGAAGGTCCTGTCAAAACTAATTTCAAATTTCTTTGGCTAGGTAACCAGAGTGGTGGACCAAGAGGGAGCAGTTGATGTCACCTACCTTGGCTTCAGCAAAGCTTTCGACACTGTTCCACACAGAAGATTGATAAACAAGCCGAGTAGGCTGGGGGTGGGTCAGAAGTTGGTCAACTGGGTGGCAAACTGGTTGACAGGCAGAAAACAGAGAGTGGTGGCAAATGGTATGCAGTCAGAAGAGATGCAAGTCACAAGTAGGGTACCTCAGGGATCGGTCCTGGGGCCAGTCCTCTTCAATATCTTCATCAGTGACATTGCAGATGGACTAGAGGGTAAGGCTCGTCTGTTTGCAGATGACACCAAAATCTGCAACAGAGTAGATGATCCAGATGGGGTGGGCAGAATGAGAAGAGATCTAGATGAACTAGCAAAATGGTTGGAAGAGTGGCAACTGGGCTTTAATGCAAAGAAGTACAAGATCATGCACATAAGAAAGAGAAACCCTGAAGCCACCTACAGACTGGGAGGGGAGTTGCTGGCAGTCACAAAGGAAGAAAGAGACTTGGGCATCATCATTACCGATGATGTGAATTCATCCAAGCAGACCTCTAAAGCAGTAGGAAAGGCTAGGGGGATGTTAGGATGTATTATTAGGGATATCACAAGTCGTAAGTGGAAGGTAATAATCCCTCTTTACAAGACAATGGTTAGGCCCCATCTGGAGTACTGCGTGCAGTACTGGAGGCCACACCTTCACAAGGACATTAACCAAATTGAGGCAGTCCAGAGAAGGGCAACCAAAATGGTGCAGTGACTGCATCAGAAGACATATGAGAACAAATTAATGGAGCTCAATATGTATACCATAGAGCAAAGGAGGGAGAGAGGTGATATATCGAAACATTCAAACACCTTAAGGGTATTAACAAGGTGAAAGTCTAACATGTTTCAATATAAGAAAAATAGCAGGACAAGAGGACACAGCATGAGATTAGAGGGAGGCTGATTCAGAGGTAATGTGAGGAAGTTCTTTTTCACAGAAAGGGTGGTGGATGCATGGAACAGCCTACCTCAGGAAGTGGTCGCTATGAACACAGTGCGGGGCTTCAAACATGCATGGGATAGGCATAAGGGAGCAATACAGATGAGTATGAATAGATAGGCCACTGACAGCAAAGGACGATGGCACATTTATAAGGTAGAAAAAGAAATGGGCAGACTGGATGGGCCTTGCGGTCCTCATCTGTCATTAACGTCTATGTTTCTATGTCCTCAGAGGAAGACATTGATGGGGGTGAGGCACTGATCCCAGAGATTGTTAGTGCCGAGAGAAGGACAGGTACTGGGCTTTGTCAGAATCCCTTTGGAAGTATCTAAGGCACCAGACTCTCTGTGTTGGTCCTACCCAAGTGGCCACTCAGGGCCTATAAACGTGAGCAGCCTTTCTAGGAAGCGGTGAGGCCTCAGAAGGGGACGAGACTCAGGGTCTCTAGGGCCTCCACCAGGGTTGCGGAACTGCACAAGGTGCCTCGCCAGACAGGAAGGACTGGCAGAATAGCCTGAGTGCTGTTCCTGCTAAAATCACAGGAGCGACCCAGTCTATGCTCGGGGGGGATCCGCCCAGGAAAGGACAGCAGAGCTGTGCAGTCCTCCTCAGGGCAGCCCCAGTCTTCAGCGGTGTTGACCAACAGCTCCAGGCTTAGAGTCGATAACTGCCTTGGAAACTGGTTCAACCCTGTTGCCATAGCTGGCATCACCCTTGGTGCCGGGCTCAGCATCAGTCCCAACATCAACCCCAGAGCCATCCCCAACCACGGTGCTCTGAGGGGCACTGGGGCCAGGGATGAGCCCTGGACATCATCACCAGTGCTGTGCTGATGCCAGGCCAAGGACCGACACCATGGTCATCACCGCATCTGTCACCAGGGGTGGCGAAGTCCTCACACTCTGTGCCACTAGGAGCACAGGGGTAAAGAATACCATCCACCTTGGCAACAGGACACATATGAGCCTCTTTGCAGTCCCTTCTGTGACTCTGTTGTGATGGTCGCTGCACTGGTAGACCTCGGGGTTCTTCACTCGGAGTGGTGAAGGGAATTGTCTCACTACCAGTAGCGCCAGCGACACCCTCAGCAGGTGGGATGGCGAGGGGCTGCTTAAGGTCCGAATGAGGTTGGGCTGGTGAAATCACCCGACAAGGAGAGGCAGGAGTCATACACAGAGATTGGATGAAGCAAAGACGTTTATTAGACAAGAGGGGACGGAAAACATGGTCATACAGAAACATACCAACCACAAAAACAGTAGGGAGTATGGACAGCATTATGAATATCTAAACAGTAACAACTAAACTCTAAAATGTCTAAACTCTAGATTATTCTTCTCGATGGGTGCACCACGTCCTATTGCCACTATACTCCTAAAATTCCTTAGCAGTATCCTGTAAGTGCAACTAGTACATAGACGGAAATCAGGTGTTCTTCACTACCCACAATACAATATTTGGTTTACAATGACCATCCAGTTCTCACAAAGTCCAAATGTCTGTCATCTTTATGCGTACCGTCGTTCTTAGCTGGTAGCTACAAGGGAAGTAAAACAGAACTGTAGAACCCTAATCACAATTCCCAGCAAGGACCTAGTTAAGGCCACTGGGGTGGTGAGAGGTTTGGTAAACAGACCATATGTTTCTTCGGCAAAAGCCCACTCTCTCCAAGGCTGCCGGAATAAAGAACCAGAGCAACTGGTTCCTGAAATAACCCACTGATGGGCTGCCGGATTCACCACTGAAAACAAAGGGTTCCTCGGCCAAAACCCACTCCCAGGGTCGCCAAGGATGAAGAGAGATCAGGACCTGCATGGCAACTAATCCAATGGAGGACTACCACAACCTGACTGATGCTGCAGCACTCCAAGGGCCAGCTAAACTCGGAAGGATCTCTGACAGGACCAGGAATCAGAAGAATCGGAAGAGGTGATGGTCGATTCTGCAATCTTGTCATCAGAAACTAGAACAAAAACAAAGAAACGGCAGACGCGTCCCATACTGGGCTTCGATGGACTCTACTTTCGGTGAATGACCAAGGGCGCAGACCAGGTTCTCAAGGATGAGCACACTCTTCTGAGGAGAGCGACCAACTTCGGGACATCTGGAACAGGAACCATACGAAACGACACTGGCACAGCTGTCGTGATGCGCTTGTCGGGACGTACCTTGAGCTGAAAACAAGAAACGGTGGTACGACTTGTGAGACTGACGGACTTGACCTGCTGGATGACACAGATGGAAGAGATGACTGATGGATGATCCCACTTGGGTGAAGAATGCTGAGAAGACGTCCTCTTCTGGGTAGAGATAGATTCTGAGTACGTAGTATTACAGACTACACTATGGGACTGCAGTGTGGTAGAAGATTAAGACTGTCCCCATACAGTAGTATCAATGTAGCTGAAAGATGCTTAAGGCAATAGTTCAGATACCCAGAGGCAAATAACCACAATCCATATACAATACAGTCTTGGTGCTTCTTAGCAAGTTCACAGTCTTTCAAGTACTTCAGCAATAACAATTGTGTAAACAATACAAGGGTTACAGTAGCCTCACAGTATTTGCGAACTGAGCACCCTTGGATGGACCCTTTTCCCTGACAGTAGGGCCTTCCCAAATAGGATCTGGCTACCCCTGAACATTTTGCTAAGGATGCCCTAACCCCTATACCGAGGGTACCACTTGCCCTAGGTTGATTGCTCGGAGCACTAAAGGCCTGAATGCCTTGTTCACTATGGGGCCTATATGCCTTACTAACTGCTAGGCTGGATTACCCTAATCCACTAGGCCGGGGCTGCCCTCAGTACCACTAGGCTGGTTTGCCCTAATCCGATAGGCTGGGGCTGCCCTCACTACCACTAGGCTGGCTTACCCTAATCCGCTAGGCCAGGGCTGCCCTTAGTACCACTAGGCTGGCTTGCCTTATTACACTAGGCTGGAGCTTCCCTGGAACTCTGCTTTACCTCAGGCCTAATGCCCTACATTTTACCTCGGGCCTGGTGCCCTACACTTGGCTGTGGGCCACTAGCCCTTCTAAGACTGGGTCTGATGCCCTAAATACAGTGGACCTAGTGCCCTTCGAAATCCAGGGCCTGATACCCTACTTGAACTGGGCCTGGTAGCTCTTCCTGAAATGGGCCTGGTAGCCCTCTTTGAAATGGGCCAGGTAGCCCTCCCTGAAATGGGCCTGGTAGCCCTCTCTGAAACTGGGCCTGGTAGCCCTCTTTACTGTGCCTGAATTGCCCCTTTAAATCTCAATATGGCCAAAAGTGGCAGGGCCCCTTTAATTTCTCAGGCTCCCCGAGAGCTGCTGTCGCTCATTTGGCAGGTTGCCACCTTTAATCCCGCCCTCCATGAATATTCAAAGGCCGCTATACAGGCCTCGCTTTCTGGCCCCTCCTTTGGGCGTCGCTACACCCCGCCTCCCCTCTGCATAATTAATTCTGGGTCCTGATGACCCGCTTTCCTCAGCGCACGCTTAAGCCGCCCTTCTAAGCGCCTTCTGCGCACTTCTCACATCAAGTAAACAGTCTCCCTTTACCGGTGGTCAGTACGCTTCAAGTGCTGCCACTGACTCACCACTCCGTTGTCCGCTGGAGGGCTGCTGCGCTGTCGGGAGGCAGGAGGTATGCTGGCAGTGGGAGGGAATGTGCAGACAGCTGGGAGGATGGCAAGGGGGGCCTAAGACAGCCGACAGGATGAGCAGCGCGATGTGGCTGGCAGGGCCGCCGACGGGGAACCGAAATAGACTTAAAGCAATACTCGGGGGCTAAAATAATAAAACGACGGGGCTACACAGCCCAAACCGCAGCAAACGACCGATTTACTTCTTTGTGGTGCCCTGATGGCACCGCAGACCGAAACGGAGCTCTTGGGGGATCTTCACTGGCTGGAGCCAGAGCAGGCACACAGACTGGCCCTCAGGGAACAGCTTCAACCACTAGGTAAGCTCTTTACCTGTTCTCCTTAACCATCTGCGTCCTCTCTGCTCCACAGCCAGCAGGAACGCCTGAAAAACTGTTAAACTTGTAAAAACAAACCCTCAGGTTCTAGAGTGTCTGGACTGGAATGCTGTGCATGAGCAGCTCAGCACAGCATTCCATCCAAGCCATTGTGACATGTGCTGCAATTAATTCTGCTTTTTGACCAGGTTTTTAGTGCACAAGGCACTTTTCTATATTATTTTACAGTTTCCCCACTATAGGGAGGGGAGATTCACTTAAAAGGGGCCACTTTATCATAGTACCCTGCTGCCCACACCCTGGGCACCTGTAAAGCCCTATTTTATTTAATGATTCCCCTTTTCTGTAGTGCCCCCAACTTTGGGGCATTACACCGTGAATGGTGTCAGAGGGGGGGCTGGTGTCACATCTGATGCCACTTGACTCGCCAGCATGAACGGTGACAACAGCATGTACGGCACCAAATGACGACAATGAGGTATCCACCAGTGTAGACCAAGCATAGAGCTTTGGCCTCACCACCAGGGATGTCTGCTGTTCAGGGCAGGCAGACTGGGGTGAGGTTCGCAGCCAACTGTCCAAAAGGAGCCAGCTGTCCACCAGAGCCATCCACCAAGGCCTCTCCAATGTCTCAACAAAGTGAGACCGTTTTCCTTCACATTATGTAATCCATAAAGATCACTACCCTGAATGTTCAGGGTTTTAATTCTCCTATAAAGAGAACCAAGATACTTGCACATCTCAAATGGTTACAGACTGATGTTGGGTTTATACAAGAAACCAGACTTTCAACAGCAGAACATGTAAAACTTCGTAAACTACGGGTGGGACAAATATTCTCGGCCTCACACCCTTCAGAAAAGTGGGCTGGGGTCACAATTCTACTTCACAGAAACCTACCCCTCAAGATCACTCATTCAGAGAGTGCAGAGCAGGGAAGGCTTGTTATAGTGTCAGGTTCCCTCTTTTCTCATAGAATTCACCTCATCAATATACAGTATATGCTCTGAACCAAGACTCTGCTAGTTTCTTCGGAGAGTTTTTTGAAAATCTCATCCTTTTTTTGGGGGAGGTTAATTTTAATGAGGGGGACTAATTGCATTACTGATCCCCAACAGGCTCGCTCCTCACACTCAACCACTACCAACCGACAGATGAGTAGGATAGTTTGAGCATATATTCAGAGATTTGCCTTGGTGGATATCTGGAGGGAACTCCACCAGACAGAACGAGATTATACCTTTTATTCTAACCTTCATAAGTTCAACTCTAGGATAGACTATTTTCTGAATAGTATTAAGGATTTTCACAATATGAAAAAAATGCACCATTCACCCAAAGTTTCTTTCTGATTACTTGGCAGTGACCCTTGATATTCAATTAGAGACCTGGCCAAAGGTTACATTTTGAAGAATGAATACCTCTTTGCTAAATAAGGAAGACTTACGAAGAACATACGAAGAAGCCAGCAGAAGAAGGCCACTTGGTCCATCAAGTCTGCTCGTATTGCAGGATCCACAGCTTGAGCTAATGTCCCTGCCCTCCCTCCCCACTCCTCCCATCCTCCCTTCCCATGATCCTTACCTTCCCCTATGCCTATCCCAGCCTCTCTTAAAGCTGCCCACTGTTTTCAATGAGATGATCTCTTCTGGCAGCACATTCCAAGTGTCTACTTCTCTGTTCTCTGTGAAGAAGTGCTTTCTGACCTCCCTCCTAAACCTCCCACCCCTCCAGCTTAAGACTGTGCCCCCTTGTGTTATGGTTGCCACTCAGCTTAAAAAGATTCTCCTTATCATCCTTATTGATCCCTTTCAAGTACTTGAAGGCCCCAATCATGTTCCCTCTCTCTCTCTCCCTCCCGTCTTCCAGGGAGTACATGTTCAGTGCCCTCAACCTCTCCTTGTATGCCTTACTCTGCTGACCTGCTATCATCTTTGTAGCCCTCCTCTGGACCTTCTCCAGCAGGTGAATGTCCTTTTTGAGGGGTTAGCACCAGTACTGAACTCCATACTCTGGATGCAGCCTTATCAGTGACCTGTACAAGGGCAGTATAACCTCCCCTCTCCTACTATTGATCCCCCTAGATATGCATCCCAGCATCTTGTTTGGTTTTGCTGCTGCTTTCTTGCATTGCGTAGAATTCTGTCATGTCGTTAAAGAGACAATCACAGAATTTATTAAACATAACTTAAAACCCGATACTAAAATTAAGTGGTGCTGGGACATCCTAAAGGCTACCTTATGGGGAGAGATCATAGCATATGCTCCTCTCTTAAAAGACAAAAGTTAGGAAAAAAATTTAAATTAGAAACCGAATTGCAGAAGTTGGAGCAACATAAAAACTCTGGTTCTCAAACCACACTTGAAGAACTACAGAAGATTCAACAGGATTTACAAAAATTGTGGGCTGAAAAAATTGAGGGACGGTTCCGTTATCTTAATCAGAAATATTATGAACATGGCAACAGGGCAAGCCGGCTGTTAGCATTTAGATTACGCAAGGCACAAGCAGCAAAATCAGTAAAATTAATCAAAGAAACGAAGGGTAATGGTGTGCAGAAGGTCTACACTCCACATGAAACAGCAGACAAGTTTAGAAAATATTATAGTACTCTTTACAATCCTGATATCTCAGAACTTCCTATTGAGGCTGACATTTCAGACTTTTTGCATAAGGTTACCCTCCCTACTTTAACTGAAGCAGACAGAACTTTACTTGATGCCCCATAACCCCAGGTGAAATCTCCCAAACTATTTTAAACATGGTCACAGGCAAATCACCAGGCCCTGATGGCTTTAATGTGGAATTTTGCAGGACATTTCAGAACAGCTCACCCCTCTTTTGGAACAGGTTTTCAACTCCTGGAAGGGGGGCCATACAGACTCCTGGCAAAGGGCATTCATTACAGTCACTCCCAAACCTGGCAAACTAATTGATTGTTGTGAATTTTATCGCCCCATCTCTTTGCTGAACGTCAGCTCCAAAATACAAAGATTTTAGCTAATAGAATTAACAAATTTATTAAAAATCTTATACACCCGGACCAGATGGGATTTATCCCCAATTGCTATTTGCTGGATAATATTAGGTGCCACCTGAACATTATACACTATGGCCAACAATGTAGAGACACACAGATTGCAATTATGATAGATGCAGAAAAGGCATTTGACCGCCTCAATTGGAGCTTTTTATTTGCCACACTGCACTGATATAACTTTGGGGACCAGTTTTGTACCTGACTGAAAGCTCTTTACCCATCCCCCACAGCCAGTGGTACTGCCTCGGACTCATTGTTTATTACTCGTGGGACTAGACAAGGATGTCCACTCTCCCCGACTCCTTTTGCTTTAAGCATTGAACCCTTAGCAGAATATATTTGGTCACACCCAACCCTTGAGGGAATAAAGGTGGGAGGAGGAGATAGATTTAAGATAAATGAAGGAAAAACTGAGGTAATTATGGTAAGTGGAATTTGTACCCCTGCTCTTACCACCACGATTCTTTTTAAATGGGTCACCACAACCATTAGATACTTGGTGGTCCTATACCAGTCAATATGACACATTTATGTCAAGTTAATTATGGCACCCTTATTAAAGAGGTTCTTAGAGGCCTGAAAAGATGGAAATTACTCCCACTTTCTACTGTAGGAAACAGTGAATCAATACGTATGAACATTTTACCCCGGTTCTATTTCTGTTCCAAGTTCTTCCTCTGAAAAGACCCCGGGCAAACTGGTTGAAATTGAACAAAGTCTTACATCACTTTGTCTGGGGTGGAAAAAGAGCATGAATATACTGGTCGGAACTACAATGACCATGAGAACAGGGGGGTCTAGGTCTACCCAACCTAAAATTATATTATCGAATGGTCCAAATTACACCTTGGATTGCATTACTGAAACAAGACCCTGAGAATATCTGGGTCCATCAGGAACTGGATGGTGGAATAGGACCTCACCAATTGAAGGGGTTTGAGCACCACCAACTGGCATTCCTAAACTGGTAATATCTAATCCAAGGACACGGCATTTATACTACAGTACATCAGGAAAAGTATCGAAGAAGGATTTAAATATTCATGAAGACATGTACCCAAATAATTCACACCTCCTAAAATGAATACTGCTTTCCACAGATGGAAAGCTTTAGGCCCAAATTATTTTTCTCAATTCATCAATCAAGCAAATATCAAACCTTTTATAGAACTGAAAACAAAATTTCAGTTAAGACAAAGTGATTTTTTCCACTATCTGCAGGTGGTTTCATTCCTTAAAACAGGCTCACACCTACAAGAGGCACAAAGGAACCCACACCCCTTACTTATGCCAATTATAAATGCATCCCGTGGCTTGATAAAAAAATTAATTTTTTCCCTGCTCACTCAAACTCACACTAATACTCAGACCTTACTCCCTTAGGGATCCCAGTTGGCATGGGAGAGGGAATCGGGTCACCCTCGTACGCCTCTGGACTGGAAACAGATCTGGCATGGAGTCTTCCATACTTCCGCCTCAATCAACAGGAAGGAATTCCACCGGAAACTAGTAACATACTTCCTCACTCCCACACGCACAAAACATTACTCACAGAATTAATCTAACCTCTGTTGGAGAAAGTGCGGCAGGATAGGCTCCCAATATCATATTTTTGGGGACTGCCCCATCCTTCTTCCCCTTTGGACAGAATTAGGACATAGATAAGAAACAAATTGCTCAGACATCAGAAGAACCTGATTTCAGTCATTTAATCCTGGGCATCCCACCCCAGGGGTAACCGAAACCGAACCGAGGGCTGGTTCAAGGAACATAGATTGGTGATAAATCTTAAAAAAACAAAAACTATGTTCTTCTCTCATCCCCAAAACAAGTCCTGCAACTTCAAACTCCTCATTCATTCTGGGTCCTCATTCCCACTCGAACAAGTTTGCTCCTATAAATACCTAGGGATCCATTTTGACCCTTCCCTCTCCTTCCATGGACACATTGCTGCCCTAGCCACTGCCACTAATATCAGATTGGGTATCTTACATCGGTGTAAACACTGCCTCCCCCGGAGGCTCTTCGACTCGCAGTCACCTCCTCTATCCTGTCCCTAGTGGACTATGGACTGCCGGTGTATGGTGCTGCTGATCAGACCGCATCCATAAAATTCGACTACCTGAATAAGGCCTGCAGGTTAATTACTGAGCACCTAGATGACACACACCTGTCTACTGTATGCTAAAGCGCTGGTACTTGATCTCGACAGCGCCTCAAATATTTTACCTGTACTACAAAAGACCCCTTGGGCTTTCCCACCACAATTGACCACCACCATACGCTTCTGTCCCACTAGTTCATACTCGGACCTCTGGAAAACCTCTCTGTTATCCCAAAGCTAGGACCTCTCACGGCCAAAGAGCCTTCAGCTTTAGACCCCCCTCCTGATTCAACACACTGCCCCCCTCCATCTCCAAGCTCCAACTATATCGTGCTTCAAAACTTCCTTACGTAACCACCCTTATTAACACCTCGATGCTGTAACTGCCGCTAGTCAAAGCCAGACTAATACTTATGACAAAGCTTATTACTAAGCTGCTAAGGACAACATAACTCTGGTATTGTTTGCATCCAGCCTACCTGTACCAGCTTGTTTGTATCTATGTCTTAATTTACTGTTATACCTATGTGTTGTACTGCTATACTGTGTATTTTGGTTTGTCTTACTGTGACAAGGTACCTTTGTAAATGAGCCTATGGCTCAAAGGTTTTCCAAACTGCTGTTTAAATAAAATAAAATAAATAAAAATAAGAAACAACAGCTAACAATCATTTCTGGGATTCTTTTAGCGGCGACAGATAAAGCCATAACAAAAAAATGGTAACTTCCAGAACCACTGACTATAACAGAATGGCTTCCTTTTATTGAAAACATATTCCAAGTGGAGAAGTTAACTGCTGATTCAAGATTACAAACAGATAAATTTAAAGTGACTTGGCTCCCCTTTATGGCACTGATCGAGGAGATAGAAGGCATCTCTATTTTAACCCAACAGGCAAAGGGTTACTGAAATAGGACCCTCTACCCCTACTTAGCACTTTATAATGATCAAGTATAAGGACTCAGATGTGAAACATTGTGAAATGAAATACTAGCTTCCTTTCATGTTTGTTTTATATATTTTATGCATGACATTTTTCTTTTTATTGTATATAAATATTTTATTCATGGGACTTTATCTTCTGACACATATTTGAGACACCTTGCACAAGGAATAGCCCTGAAATTTACAGTGTTTGCCCCCAAGAGGAATAGACTGGTAAATAGCCGTCAGTTTACCTACCCCCAAGAGACCAGGCTGCTGGCTTCCATAGCATCATGGAATATCTAAGGGTCCAGCAACGTAATTCTGAAACCATAATCATGGGTGATTTTAACATTAACTGGCTCTCCGCTGAGGCCGCTACCTATAAGGATGCAGTCGCGGCGCATCACCTCACTCAACTGGTCAATGCCCCCACTAGGTGTAACTATAGGACAGGTTCCCTTATGCTTCTAGACCGGATTCTATCTAACCGCCCTGAATGCATCTCCAATGTTTCTGTACTCCCGGATACAATAAGTGACCACTCGCCTGTCATCTGCTCCTGGTCAAACAAATTTATTTATTTATTTGGTTTTTGTTTACCGGGTAAGTACACTAGACAACAATGTTGCCTATATTCAGGCATGACCCGGGAGAGTACAGACAGGGTAGACCAGAGTCAACATTAAAGAATATTTCATGACGCAGCATGAGGTGAGAACAAACATTTGAACAGTATACAGCCAGGTACAGTCATTATTAGTGATGACAAAAAGAAACAGATAACATTACATTAATTATTTTCATCTGATGATACATCAATGACTAAATTGAAACGACAAACAGCAAACAAAACTTAAATGAAGTAGCATTTTAACAACAGGATTTCTGCTGGATGTGGGAAACTTTCAGATTTTGGAGACCAGCAGGAAATCAGTAAGTGCCATAGGGAGGAGAAAATGCTAGGAGAGAGGCTCAAGTTACAGCACAAGAGCAGCAGTCGGTTCTAATAGGTGTGCGAAGACTCAGTTTAAAGGCTGTGGGATTTGGAGAGTTTGATGGTAGGAAATGGAGTTCCAGGAGCGGGGGCAGATATGGCGAAGGATCTTCTCCTTTTGTGTGAGATATCTGGGAATTTCAAGTTGGGTTTGAGCAGATGCCCTGAGGAGGTATGCTTGTGAGGGCTGAGTTAATAGTTCGGCAAGGTATTTATGGGACCCGTCTGATCATATTATCAATTGTACAGCCTGCAGAATAGTGTCTGAGCAGTCTGGGAGAGCCAATTTAGTTTCAAGTAGAGCAGGCAATGATGGGTAAGTCTGTGAGGGGAGAGAGAAAATCTGCATATACTGTTATAGCAGGTGCTCCATTTCTGGAGCACTCCTTTGCTAGCTTTAAGGTAAACCTGAGAGCAATATGTTAGAGCAGGGAGGAGAAATCCTTGTGCAATAGCAAGCCGGGCAGCATCATTGAGGGAGGACCTAATTCTAAAGGCAAGACCAAGTTTTGAGTAAACTGTCTTACACGTAGCCGCAATGTAGAGGTTAAAGTCAAGAGATGGGTCGAGAGTGACTCCTAGATACCTGAAGTAGGTAACAAATTCAAGAGGGGAGTCATCTAGAGAATGTATCAATAAGTCTGGAGTAAGAGATCTGATTCTTGACGGGGGGCCAAAAAGCATAGTCACAGTTTTCCTAGCATTCATTAGGAGCCTGTTCTGTAGTAATCAACTCCTGCAAGCAGTTGAAGTCTGCTTGAAGATGTGCTCTACCGATAAGGGATCTTTACCACTGGAGAGAAGCACCATGTCATCAGCATAAAGGATTAACAAGGAGGAGCAGGAAGGAGGCAAGTTGTTAATGAAAAGGGAGAAAGTAGGGCCAAGAATAGATCCTTGGGGGACTCCAACAGAGGTAGGGGAAAGATTTGAGACGGTGGATTCAATTTGGACAAATTGCAACCTCCCTGAGAGGTAGCTATCGAACCAGGAGATGGTCGACAGGTCAAAGCCAAGGCGGGACAGTTTGGAAAGTAGCAGAGAGTGAGTCACAAGGTCAAATGCCTTTGTGAGATCGATAAATATGGCCCCAGTGAGCAGGCTCTTATCCATCGCTGTAAGGACTGCATTTGTCAGCTGAAGTAGAGTAGTTGTGGTGCTGTGTCCTGTTCGGAATCCGTGCTGAGTAGGGGATATAAGGTTGTTATGGTGAAGGTAATTTGTGACCTGAGTAGTGATGGCCACAAGCCCCCTCCCAAGCTTATCTATGCCAGGGTTTATCAAACAAGGGCACCTCCAGCTGTTAAAATCCCATCTAACCAGGCTGAAATGGGCAGTGCTTGACTCCCTCAGTGACACCAACAAAGCTCTGGATCTATTTATCAAACGTTTCAACGAAGCCTGTGACATCTATGCACCAGTGAAAAAGATGAAGGTCAAAGGACAGACTAATCCCTGGGTTACTACTGACCTTTTAACTCTGCTCAAGCACAGAGACCACCTCTGGCATTGTGCTCGTGCAACTCCGACGCAAGTAAACATACAATTATACAAAGCAGCCAGAAATGATTGCACTCGAAAAATACGGAATGCTAAATGCAGCTATTACAAAGAGGATCTGACCAACTCTTGGGGCCAGGGAAACAAATTCTGGAACAACATGAAAGAACTCACAGGCAAGGATCCTAAAGCACCACCCACTATGCTCAACCTTCATGGCACTCCTACACTCGACCTAGGTACCATCACCAGCACTTTTAATAATGCATTTACAAACTTGGACAGTGTCCTTCCACCAAATCTTTTCAACGACCTCCCCTCCAGCTCCTCCCAAGTTACCCCCCAACTAGAATGTACAACCCCAAAGTTTTTTTTTAAGGAGGTCCCACCACAAGTAGCTAGAAAATACATTCAAAAGGCCATCGGCAAACAAGGGTACAGTGGTGACTCCCTTGACCTGAAACTACTGGCACAAGTCCTCAATGAAATCTTAGAACCACTTACAAAGATCTTCAATCTCTCACTTAGACTGGGCCATTTCCCCTCTCTCTCTGGAAGAAAGCCACTGTCACACCGGTTCACAAAAGCGGAGATAGGATGCTGCACAACAATTACAGACCTATCTCACTCCTCCCCCCACTATCTAAAGCGCTGGAGTGAATAGTGTCGGACCAACTAGTTGAATTCCTGGATAAGCACAATGTACAGTGCCCAGAGCAGCATGGCTTCAGAAAAGGGCACAGCACCACCACTGCACTATTGGAATTTACGACCTTCATCCATGCCACGCTTGACAAAGGGAATTGTGGAGGGGCAGTATTTATAGACCTTACCAAGGCATTCGACACAGTTAACCACCCCCTACTGCTTAAGCAGCTGTCCTCCATTGGAATCTCCAGCGATGCCATTCCATGGTTTACCAGCTACCTTGATAATCGGATCCAACGTGTAAGGATTGCAGGGATCTCTTCGGATGAGAAACCAGTCCGCTCCGGAGTCCCCCAGGGGTCTATTCTGGGCCCTCTACTCTTCTCCCTCTTCATCAACAATCTCCCCAGTGCCTGCCACCAAAAAATATTACTGTACGCAGACGATGCAGTCCTGTTTTCCAGCCACCATGACTTTACAGTCCTTGAATCCCAGCTGCAGCTTGACTTCAAGCGCATCGAAGACTGGTTCAATTCTCATAAACTTGTCCTGAACCACAGCAAGACTAAAGCCATGTCCTTCTGTAACCGATGGAGCAGGCACAACTCTCTGTCCCTCACCATCAAGAACCATGCTGGGAACCCACTCGAACATGTCAAGGAGTTCAAGTACCTTGGTATTACCCTGGATAGTACCCTCTCCTACACTCGGCATATTGACACTGTTGCCAAGACTGCCAATATACGGATTGGACTATTACACAAACACAAGCACTGTATGCCTGCAGATGCCCTTAAACTAGCCATCTACAGCTCTGTCACCTCTATCATGGACTACGGCCTTGCCATCTATGGCTCTGCCTCAACAAGTGCCCTCCGCAGGATCTCAGTTTCTCTCAACAAAGCCTGTAGACTACTAACGGCCCGACAAACTCACACCTGTGACCTCTATGCACAGGCCAGCTGGCTACCCCTACTCAGCAGAATGCAATACCAGACCTGCTTACTTAACAAAAAGATTCTCCTCTGTCTCATGCCACCTGGTGTTAGCTCACTCCTTACTACCTACAGTGGCACTCAACAAACACATGGTGCCCAATTCTAACCTTTCAGGTTCCCAGATGTCATACCTCCATGGGTCAGCGGTCCTTTATCTATAGAGCCGCCAATGGTTCAATTCCTCAATAAAGAAGCACTTTCTCTACTACACTTGGACCCTTCAAAAGGAATCTCAAACTTTACTCCACCTCTACCACTCAATGTGACTGCTTCTCTGAACAAAGATCTCTAAACACCTCCCAGCTAACTCATGTCTCACAGCCCACCCTTTCCCAGTCTCATTCCTTCTGGCACCGGGCCTCCTTGGACTCCTTTCCTGCTTCGTATCTCCACTGGTACAAGACATTTTTCCACCACCATCGGACAGTGGCCCATTAGCCTGCCAACTTCCTCTCCCGGTTGCACGCCTGCAATACTAACTGCCTATGGTGCCCTCTCATCTCTTAATGTTACAGCCAGCTGCCTACTCAAGCTGCTCGTTATATGAATATTATCTCAAAGTATGTTATAACGGAGTATCTTTATTTTTTCTTTTAGTTGTTTTGGTTGTTTATTGTGCATTCTTTTACTACCTCTGTATGTATGTTGACCCTCATCCTTTGACGTGGAACCTTTGTAAACGAGCAGTTTCTGCTCAAAGGTATTTGTAATCCGAGAATTTAATAAATAAATAGCCGTGGTATGAAGTCAGACAGGACTTTAACGGACAATCCTCTCATATTATTTGGGGTGAAATCTATATGTCCTGTCAGAATTTTATGTTAATTGTTATTGTCTTTTATAATCATGCAATGAAAAAGTTTCAAAATGAGACTGAGGAGGAACCCTATATTTCCCTGGAACTAGAGGTCCCAGAAAGGGGCCAAGGGAAAAGACCTAGTGACCACGCCTTGGCTGCACCTCTATGATACCTACCTCCAAAGGTAAGGGCTGTGCGACCTCACCTCATCGCAAGGATCTCAAGGGTACAGCGGTGCACTGAGAAGCAGGTGTCACATACACCCATGTTGTGCTGAGGGCCAAAGGAGGCCACACAGCACTGATGCCGATCCGTTGCATCCATCTGCTTCTCACAGGGGCACTGACGCTTGTTGGGAGGCTGCTGGACTTTCTTGGTGGTCTTAGCCCCCTTCTTCTTGGACTTCAGCATCATTAAAAAGTAATATAATAAATCGCGAAAGGCACCACAATCAAAACTTGGTGGTGCTGCAGGTCAAAATTCACTGATAATGAGGTGACCTGAGGTGCTGTTGCTGCTATGGTATGCAGTCAATGGTGGGAAGAACAGAACTAAGGTGCGTGAGGGAGACGGTGACAGTTACTGGCTGCTGCATGTGGCACCACGTAAGGCTACACAGGCACCATCAGTAGCTGACATTAGTTCCCTCCCTGCAAAAACGTTGCTCCTGCAGTGTCCTAGAGCCTCCAGCCTCAGACCCATACCTGGGAATCAATGGTGAGGATTGATTCCTGGAAGATCTGTACATAGATGTTACAAAACACAAACTTTTGGAAGCATGCGTCCCTTTGTCAGGTGTGTTAAGAGATACCATACAAAGAGAACTGTGTGGCCCCATAACGTTTGTGCACTGTAACATCTTAGTACACACTGTCGGTGCAATAAAAGGGATCACAATGTTCAGTTAATCCAGGTTTCAAAAGGCTAACAGCAAAAACGTGCTCTCTATTCCTTAATATAAAACAAGCAAGAATTAACGCTGGTTGCATCAATAGTTAATTAATTTCACACTTCCTGATAAAATAGAGACTTTGTTTGGGGGGGGGGGGGAGAGCAGTAGCCTGCTGCTGCTAATGCCAGCCCTCTGCATCTAGCTGATGTCTACATGCAAGGCAGGCTGTTCTCATGAGATGGGATAGGAGACATGGGGAGATGCAGGAAGCATACATACAGAGCTATCAAACTAAACTGACCCATTTTTAAAACAGGTATCGGAATTCAACAAATTATTAGCCACTGCCAGACACCGCTCCGGTGGGAGAACTATTCATTAGAGAAAGTTTACTTTGTTATCAGTCAATTCCTGCCAACTGCAAACCTTAGGAGAACTCAGTAGGAACAAACGGATTTTTCTCTCTCCTTTTTGTCTGTAAACTTCCTCATGTATTTATTCTGTCTTCCTTTCCATACTTTGACAGCCATTAAGAACGAACTTGCTAATCTGTACACAGCGGGATGGCAAGAGCGAGCAAGCGGCAAAATGGCAAAACAGCTCGCGGCAAACCTCTGCCCTACTTAAGACTGTCTGGGACACAGTAAAGTAAATGTCTGAGTGGTCTCTTAAAGATTAACTTGTCAGCATTTCTCTTTTTGAAAGTCCTTGACACGAAAACAACTTTTTTCCCCAACTTTAGTTACTGCAGTTGGACAACAGACTACATTAAAATAGTTTGGAAGGTTTCTCTCAATGGGAGGTGGAGGGGGGAGTGTTACCCTGAGATAATCCCATCCCCTGTACACTAAAACAACACAAGCCAAAGGAGAGGGCTGTTAGCCGAGTGGGTGGTCTCGCCAATGGGTAACCCATCATTTGGAATAACATTACTGCTATTTTAAAACACTGGTAGTCAAGTTGTTTTTTTTTTTTAACAAAATGGAACAATTTAACCATGTCTCCTGTGCACTGTGTTTCACACAGCAGCAAGATCATGGTATTTACGTGGGTCCCACACAGCAGCGGCGTGGGCAGGACACCTATGTGGTATTTGCATGGCATGCACAAAACCCATTTGGCATTCTCATAGGTATCACAAAAGAGGGAGGTGAGGATTTCACTTCCTCAAGCAACTACTGACCCATCTCCCTACTTTCTGTCCTTGCAAAAGTTCAGGAACACCTGGTTCTTACTCAGCTCTTCTTTCTCGCTGCTTCCTCCCTTCCATGTGCTACTTTAAGTCTGGCTTCAGGAGTACTTGCTCCACTGTCTCTTTCCTCCTTTGCCTCATTCAAGCCATCGCCACCATAATGGATCAGGACAGAACTACACCTCTGCAATGTTCACTGAGCTCATCAAAGTGTTCAACACAGCTGCCCATCCCCATCAGCCAGAGAAAATGCCTGTATCTCTGCAGCCATCCTCAGGTAAATGGAGACAGAGTGATCTATGCCTCTGGCATCCCTACAATGGACCTAGCTGCTCAGCTCCAACTGGATTTCTCCAACATAGGTTCCAGGATATTCAATTGTCCCTCATTGCCAAAAAAAATAAATAAAAATAGTCTCTATAACCTTTGCCACCCAGCAGAGCTTGGGCAGACTCTCTCCTCTCCCCTCCTTCTATACCATTTATGGTGGATTGATTAAGGATGTCTTCTCATCCAAATACCTTGAGGTCTTGTTGGATCCAATGGCTGCTTCTGTAGAATCTTGCTACTCTTTCTTGTGTGGTCCAAAGTTCAGCAGTTTGCACACTGGAGCTGGCAGCTACACCAGACCTGAAAGTGCATCTCTTCCTTTGTGTTGGTTTAGGAGTATGTTCTGCCCTGCTTGTTATGGTCCCATCAATCATGCATCTATCATCACTGTTACCTGCGGCCTCAGAGTGGTAACTGGAAACTCCTGAAATAGATCATCTTTCAAGGACCACCACAGAAGGGATCAAGCTAGAGGGCTTGTCAGCCATACTAGACGATCTAAGGGTGGAGATGCCTCTAATCACTGGGTATTGAGCATCTACGGAGATGTCCTTAGTGTAGTCTGAGAAGGAGGACTGTAAAAATTGTGTCTGCCATTAGGTCCAGCATACTTCTACGTAAGAGTGTGCCACCACCTGACTTTGCTCCCTTACAACAACACTGTACTACGTGATCATTTGAACCAAGATAAGCAACACCGCAGATTGAACAAGGCTCAATGGACTTTTTACCGTAACAGTGCATTTCCAACTGTAAGCCCTCCCCCCAAAATGGGGCTTACATTTATGGGCTATATGCCATGAAAAATAAAAGCCATCCTAGCCCCATGGCAGGCAGCAGGGCAAGGGCAGGAATAAAGCAGCTCCCGTACATTAAATAAAGGCAGCAGCAGATGAAACAAAGAACTACAGGATGTAAACATACTGGATGACACCCATGCAGCTCCAAGCCTCTGACTCCACAAAGACTGCTAGAAAATGGGTCAGAGCTCAAAGATCTCCAGCTTGAGAATTTGGGCCAATCATCTGTTTGCAACACTACAGAATCTGCATACATGCATTGCATGGCCAGGCTGGCATTCCAGAGCTCAGCCAGCCTGGGGATTTTTAGACCAATAGGGTATTGAACTGAAGTAAACCAGTTGAGCTTAGCCAGTTCTGCCAATGTGAAAGAGAAGTAGGAGCTGTGACCTGGTGAGCACCATCTGACAGACACTGCAGGCCTGGCAGGACCAAGAAGTTTGGGATCCCAGCAACTGACCTTTTTGTGAAGAAAACAACACTTTTGATCAACACTAACAGTTTGAAGGTGAGGATTGGAGCCATTTTTTTTCTTGCACCACCAGTAACTTTCCCTCTGAGGGACAAGCTCCTTTGAGGACCAATCAACTGCCCAAGAAGGGCACTGCGTGCTTCAGGGTCCCTGGAACCCCTGCACTTGCAGCATCAGATCAACTACAGAGAACTGAGACCAATGAGTGAACACTAGACAACCACAGGGAAGCCTGCTCTCCAGCCGGAAACCCTTTCAGTCATCTTGCCTGTTCCATCATAAGACACTAGAGGTATCTGTGAAGCTGTAAAACCACGACTAACCACTGGGTTTTTGGACTCACAGCTGGAAAAATTACCATTGTGCCAGGGACTGAGGGAGAAGACCTAGGCAGGACACTATCACTTTGCTAGGCCCAGGCAGAAGAGCTGTGGAGGCCATCAGGCCACCCATTTGTGTGTGGATTACAAACAGGGGCCCCTTTTCAACAGTTTACAGTTTAACTGCTTAGCAACAGTTTGGGTTTTTAATTATGCTTACCTGCAACAGTTAAAGTGTGCCACTTGAGCTCCTAACCTGCAAGCACCAACTACATCCCCAGTGCGGTATCCCACTGCAATGAAAAAAAGAGCTCTCACCCATGAACTTTGGGGGTGATTTAAGTTGGGTGCACCTTCTTGGGGGTTGAAGGACTGCCATGGAGTAGGCAGACTGTGTGGGTACAATGTTGCTGTTACTGCACAGAGTATAAGGATTTTACTGCACTCCATTGCTCCCATTTTTCCTACTGTTGTCCCCTTATAATTCCCGCACCCTCTCCTTTTAAACAACTTATTCATTTGAACATCATTTCTTGGTTTAGGGGTTGTTATTGCTGCTACAGTGTCACTTGTTCTGGGGGTGGGGCTGTGTGGGCAAGTTATGTACTGTTGCCTGGGGGGTCATAACCTAGTGTGTCAGCATCCAGGTACACCACAATGCTACCCCAGGTGGAGGCACTGTGCCACTTTAGGCCAGTGTAGCACAACTTTAGGCAACCCAGGCCGGCCCCCTCTGAGCATTTGGAGAGGTGAACCCCGATGGCTCTGGGCAGTCCTCTACGCTACTTTTTATGCTCTGTGCTAAAACTCTTGTGAATTAATAGACTTTTTGCAATGTATTTTTTTTTTTTTGAGATGGACAATACCCCTTGTCTGTAGGTGGCCTTACATAAGGATCTGCAGGCCATACATAAAGTAGGTAACCCGGGGAGCACTGTCCCATACCTGAAGCTTGCTTCAGATTGAATAGGATAAAAATAAGTGTGCACATGTGCCATTTGCACGTTTTAAACTTAGTTTTTTTTTTCCAAAAAGGTGCAAAAAAAAAAAAATTTGCAGAATTAGTTTTTTTTACCTCAATTTCCTTTTATGAATAATTTAATATTTTTTCACCAAAACTTCATTAAGCGGCAAGTTACTGTGCTCCCTCATGACCACGTAAGTGGCAACTTTTACATCCTACCTGAAATGTGTTTTATGGGCAAGACTGGTAACGCATTTTTGGTGGAATTTTAAAGCTGCCACTTTCATTAAGTGGCCATGACGAACTGTAGTAACTTGCTGAATAGTTAAATATTTGTGAATAAATATTACGAAATGTAAAGTTATGAGTGAAAGAAAACTGGGGTAGAAAAACCAAAATCTCTGCGCATGCCAAGTTTGCAGTTTTTTAGACTACTTTTTTTATTCCCACTTTCATTCATTAGATGGAGGCCAGATGAGATGGGAGGAGGGCTGTGTTGGTTGCCCGCTGAGGGACCTGAACTATAGTTTTTTGGGTGAGTGGGGGTGGGGTGGGTGCCAGAGGGTTGTTGGGTAGGGGAGGTTACATATACGGGGAAGATGGGGAGAGAGATGGAGAGAGATGGCAATGATGAAACCGGCGGTGAGGATGAACTCCTAACCACTGGTAAAACAGTAGACAAGCACCTTTTGTTTGGGGGAACGGAGAGGAAGGGCAGAGGCTCACATCTGCAACAGTACTGGTGGGGTGGATAGTCTCCCAACCGTCTGTCATGTGTGGAGCAATGGCAGCTGCTCTGTTCACTCCAGAGCCCTGATGAGAGCAATTCACGTGCCCCTGACTGTGCTACATATGTCAGAGGCATTGTCAGGTCAAGTGACTTGCCCTTATTTTAGGGAAAACTGGGACATCTTTACATTTTTGCTACTCTCTAGACAACACTGAAAACTTTCACCAAAATTTGCAGATCAAGAGATCCTATGCCAGAAAACACACTTAAATATTATATGAAAATCCATCAAGGAACGCCCGAGATACAAGCGCCTGAAAATCGTGATTTAACATCAATGTGCCTTCCCAACTTCAAAGAGTTAGTGTACTGCCTAAAACTAATATTAGTGTTTAAAAGCAGTCAACCATTATCTCATACAGTATCTGAGATACATCTTCTTTTCCCTTTGGGTAATTAGAAGATTGTTTACCTGATGTTAGCAGGTGTGATGTGAGGAACAGCACTCTGCCTGGCAGCTGACATAACTAGTTCTACTTCCCCCACTACTTTATCAGCACTGTGACCTCACTGACTGTGACATCACAGATGACAGATTGGCAGCTACTGAGTGGCTCTTTCTAAGCACCTGTGATGTCACAGTGAGGTCACAATGGTGATGCTAGGGTTGGGGGGGACAGACACACAAGTCAGCGGGCAGGCTGAGTGCTGTTTCACACATTCAGCACAATATTATCACATAGAAAACTGTGCTTTTTTTAACTTATATTTATTATCAAAAATGCAAATCAATACAAGCATTTCCCGTAGGATAGTGCACAGTAAAACAGTAACCACATTATGACAGTACACCATCATAACACTCCTACAATTGTTACATCACTGGGGGGGTGCTGTAGTACAATATTTTATAACATTTCAGAAAAGAGAAAAAAAATAATGGGCTATTACTGCCATGAGAGAGAATTAAGCAGGAGAAGTACCAACATCTTACCATTTCACCCATTTAATAGATTAACCATCCCCTATATCCTAACACAGGAAAAAACTACTTTATATTTGAGCAGCTTTGTAGCTTCTATTAGCTAATAACTATCTAGATTCTGTCAATTTAAAACAGATAGCTTCCTCACTCCATCACCAAATTATTGTTAGACATCAATAACCGGAGTTTTAGCTTAACACATCTATTAAGCCCTTAATATCTGCACTCTGAAACTAGTAGATGTGGTTCAAGAGAAGGCAAGAATGGTAGAAAAAATACTGCGTCAGATGGACACTTACATCCCCAACCTTCTCTTCCATCAGACTCTCCAATGGAACTATAAATTTTACTGCAATATTTAAACTTAACAACATTTTGCAAGAATGTTCCACCAAGAAAAGTCCATAATGAAAGTAAGGGGAATGAATAAACCAAGATAGTCATTTTAGTTCCTCTTCACACTCGTACCATGTCCTTCAAGGGCTCGGGTTGTGACTTCTTACCTCAGGGATTGTATTCAGCTTCCAGATCCAACCCAGAATCTCTGCCTGCACAGTCCTGTTCAATCTTACACAGCAGTTTCCCTGCTTCTACTGGGTCGGAGAAATTATAGGTTTTATTCCCATAAATGATTTTGAAGGTCGCAGGTATTAGGAGCACATGGTGAACTCCGAGATGGCACAATCTGGAGCACACGCCATCAAAGCCCTTGCAGCGCTGCCACATAGCAAAGCTCAGATCTGGGAAAACGTGAGATGGGATGTCTTGCCAGCCAACAGGACTGCGTTTCTTTGCCTCTTGCAGGATAGCATCCCTTTTCCTAACTGAGCCCATGATTGCTAAAATTGTACGGGCCGGAGGACTGGTTGTTGTTGCATGTATTCGGCCTCCCCAAGGTGTAATCTGGAAGCCCTCTGGAGTGCAGGAACAAAAGACAGCCACAGAGTATCCTAGAGTCACTGAGATAGAAAACTGCAGAGATCCTCTCTCTCTGCTGCTTCAAGTAAGTGCAGAATATGAATATGGGACACCAGCGCCCCATTCTCCAAATTTTCAAGATATCATCACAGCAGCGTGTTTTCCTTAGTAAGCCCGGCCGTCACTGCTACAGCTTTATCTGCTGACCTGGAAGCCCCTTTGGCTTCATCTTCCACCGACTGCAGCTTTGTCTCCACCACCAGCATTTTCGTGGTGAAATAATCCATTTTTTTGTCCAGAACATGAATGACTGAGCAAGACAGCGTTGGTCAGTTGGTTCAAATTTGTGGATGAGGGTTCTCCATCTTTACTCAGGCTTGGCCGGGTCTCTTTCTGTTTTGAGTCATCACCTTCAGTTGTGGTTTTCGGATGACCTATACCTACTAAATCCAGATATCTTTGCTATGTAGGGGATCAGTAGGATGGGTACTCTGTGAATCAAGGAGTTTTAGTCTGGATTGAGAAGTTTAAACTCCAATTTTCTGCAATTGAAAACTTCTGTTTGCTGAGCTACAAAAACTTGCTGCACACTACTCGGCTGCTAACCATGCCTCCCACGTAGAAAACTTTTTAATGAGCAAAAGGAAAAAGAAAAATACTTCAGAAATAAAAAGTTACAACTGTGTACTTAAATTTTTTTATCATTTTTGTGTCAGTCTGTTTTGGTTCCACTAGCTCTTTACCTATAGCGGCACTACCAGTTCCTAATGTTCCCAGATTTTTTTTTAAACATTTTTTCCTTCTTGGCCACAGGCTAAGACCTCCTTCAGCTACCATCCATGTGAGCTTCAGACCCTATCGAGATCCCACTGTGGCTGCTCCTGGTCCCCCCCCACCCATGACACACCTCTGTGCTGCCCCCCATACTTACCCCCTGGGACTAGGTACGCTTTCAGCTCCTTAGGCATCTCTTCCCAGCAGACATCTGGCCTCCTGAGACAGAGGTGAAGATGTGAGGATTCCTGCACCACAGCCTGGATTTGGTATGTGTGTGGGCTGCAAGTGAGGCCTGACGCAGCTAATCCGCAGGCATGTTCCAATGGTCCCTGCTGTCAATCACGATTCCACTGCACCACCACCCATGGTCACCCAGGTGGTGGTAGAGCAGCAGGATGCAATCCTCAATGCCTCTCCAGAGGAGGAGCGCTTCCTCTGGGATGCTCGATCCTCCTCTTCCCCGACTGGCCCTCCAATGGCCCAGGCTCATTCCTGAACACAGGTAGCTGGCGTCACGAGTGGTAGCACTACTGCTGCACAAATGAGCTGGCTTTGTTCTCAGATGAATATTGTAAACCTGCTCAGGATGCAGCAATAATCCTGTAATTCATGCATTTGAAGTAAGCAATAAGACGACGGGGTGTGCGTTAGACAATTCCAACGCACACCCCATAGTGGCTTATTGCGCTTATAAAATGGTCTGTTTTATGTGGCAGAAAAAAAAATACTTTATATACATTGAAACATTTTAAGTAAGAGTAGAAGTTATTTTGTTATAAAGTAGCCCCTCCACTTGTTTTAAATTGGCAGTTTCTTTTTGTATTTTTCCTAATCTGGCCACTGTACCTGCAGTGGACATGTGTGTCTGCCAGCTACTGTGTGTGTGCGTGAAAGGGAGATGGCTCAAGTACACACTTATGTTTGAAACTACAATTTTTTTCTTTTTAATTTCAGTTGTCTTGCCTGCGATGTACAGTGTTGCTGTTTATGGGAAGCTGGAAACGTGCGCATGATTGCGTAGTTAAGTACAAAAACGGAGTGGTCAGGGTGTGGAGAAATATGGTTTTGTCATGAAGGTTGCAGGTGTTTTGTTTTTAACATTTAAGTTGTTGTTTTTTATGGTGACTGGCGACTCAAGACATTAAGTTAGAGAGTGATAGAGTTGGAAGATGGGCAGGCCACCAGGTAGAAAGTAGAACAGCGAGTGAGCCTCGCTAAGAACTGTTGTTGCGGTGCACTACTCAGAAACAGGGTGAGGAGCGGGAGTGGCGGTTGGGGGACCCTTGATATATCTGTATTTGAAAAGGTAATATTTAAGAAGTTAAATTGTATATTTTTACATTTCTGTGTCGGGATTTCAGAGACAGAGTGTAACAAGGATCTGCTATAAATTAGCAGTCTTGGTAAGTGAGAAAAAAATGGCAGCTGTTTTTTAAAATTCCGAGAAGGCTCAGGGATATCTTTTTGTTTGCTGTGTCCAGGTATTTAGGACTAGTTTTAGCCATGCACTGGACACTTCTAACACATGGCTAATGGCCAATCAGAATACCCGAAATGTCTTCCCTATTTTATAAAAATGTACACTAAAGAAAATGGACAAATTATCTGCATTTGAGACCGACCCCCTTGTCTGCAAGAATCTTACCTTTGTGGAAAACAAAGCACTTAAGGATCTTAGCAATAACTCTGAAATAATTATTAAACCAGCAGATGGGGGGGGGGGGGCATTGTCATTATGACAAAACAGTTTTATAAGGGAAAAGTTCTGAAACTTCCATCAGATGCCAACGGTTACAGAAAACGTGCAGGGGACCCCACACAGATTTTTCAGAGGCAACATTTTGATCTGCTCAAGGGGGCTCAGAGGGCAGAGAACATAACATTAAAAAAATGAATTTCACTATATTTTTAAGTCTAATCCAGTAGTCCCTACAACATACATACTGCAAAAACACACAAAAGTCTTACAAACTCCACCCCCTCCCCGGCAGACCAACTGTTTTGGAGTGGGATTCAATCATGAAAACCTCTGCAGGTTTACTGATTTCTTCTTCAAAGCAGCTCAGTGATCAATTCCTTAACGGCTTCATTCTTGAAGCACCTGATTTTGTGCTTAAGCACAATTCTTCTGAATTCTGGGGAGTATTATGTCCACACCTGCGGTACTGCCAAGGAAGCCACCATGGCTCTTCCTTTTGCTGATTTGTTCCTTGGCTATTGGGAGGAACAAATAATCCACAACAATGTTGTCAACCCACACACAAGCCACAAAAAAAAAGTTTGGTTTCTAAATACTGATGATGCAGTCTGTGTGTGGGATGGTTTAGCAGAGGAAGCAAATGAGTTTGTGACTTGGCTTAACACTAACAATCTGAATTTAAGCTTCACAACGGTAACCAAGTGAACAGTCATTGAAACTTTTGGCTATCACCCCGAGGGCACACAATAACAAAACTTTCAGCAAAACCTTTTGTAAACAAACAGCGACCAATACTGCATTGAGAGCTGACAGTGGATATACGAAAAGTCTAATTAGCGCCACTCTTTACAGGCAACTTTTGAGGCAGAGGTGCAATTGTTCTACTAATGAGGATTTTGAGTTGCAGGTAAAGGATCTCATGAAAAGTGTTTTAGGCAAAAGTTATGATAAAAAATCTTATGAAGTCATTTAACAAAGCATCTAGCGTAGAGAGATCCACCCTTCTTAAGCCCAAAAACTAAATCTGTGGTTGAGCAAGAACCCACACGCTTTGCTACTATATTTAACCCTCTGGCCAGTAAAGTGGGTGGCCTCATCAGGCAATATTGGCCCATTTTAAAGAATGATCTGATATTATGGACAAGCATTAGGGACACCCCCAGAGTGGAACTGCCTCCCGGCTGTTCTTCACTCCTGCCAGAAACCTAGCACTTTTAAAAGGCAACTACACTCTCTACTTCAGGACTTCTCTATACGTGCCTGTCCACAGTTAGATTACCTTTGATTTGTTCTCTTTGCCCACCTGGCACTTAGGCCTATCCTGCTAACTTGGTCTCACACTGTTTCAGACGCTTTGTATTATCGCTTTAGTTGCACAATTTCTGTTAAATTAGGTACTCCACGTTGATGTAACTGCTCTTTTACTTGTCATATGTTACCTGTAAAATCTGCCTGTTTGAATATGTATGTTTTTAAATTGCTGGACTTGTCCATAAATGTCCTGTATTCTCCCGGGTCATACCTGAAAATGGGCACGTGTGCCTATTGTACCTCACCCGGTTAACAAAACCTTCAAAATGGGGCAAGAATCTGCGTGATACAGTTAACAGAATAATGTACAATGCCAAGGTGCCCTTCTTGGCTATCTACTGGACCTGTGAGCAAGTGTAAGTGTGGTAACTGCTGTGCATGTACCCAATACTGCCAATCTAAGACCTTCCACTTACCACACATTAACAGACAAGGGGAGATAAGGGAATGTATTGCTCCACAAATTTTGCTCCGTACATACTTTGGTGAAACTGCCCCAAAACCTATGTAGGACATATCATACGTCTTCTCAAAGAAAGTATCCTCGAACATATGCGCAGCACTAAAAATCCCCTTATTGAAAATCCTATAGGTTCACATTTCCATCAATTTCACAGCTGTGAACCAAAAGCAATGCACTTTGTGGGGTTGGAATGGGTTTATATGAATAAAAGGGAAAGGAACAAACTTGGAAGGTTGTTACAATGAGAAACACACTGGGTTTGTAACCTTCACAGCCCGAAACCAAATGGTCTCAGTGAAGCATGGGACTTCAAGCCCTTTCTTCGATTCTGATTTTCATGTTAAGAATACGGAATTATGTACTGATTAGCTGTCATTTTAAGAGGATCCACTTTCTGACCCCTCATCCCAGTTTGCTAATTATAGTGACGCTTATTCTATATACCATTCTTAATTTTTTTTGTGTGTTTATCTTAGCTTTGCATTGACTTAAGAAGAAATTAATGGGATGGTACAAACATAATGGAATCTTAGTGGAAAGGAAGGGGAGAGGGAGAAAGAGCCGGAGATCAAGTAGGGTCTGCGGTGATACTCTAGCTAGGGGAAAATGGTCAGACTGGGTGGGCCAAGCAGTCCTTATCTGCTGTCAAATTCTACGCCTCCATGTGTCATACTGAAGTAAAGGATTGTTTGCATATTGATACATCAGTACAGATGACACATCTAGCTTAAAGCTGCTGCCATTTTCTTTTTGTTATTACTATCATCTGTAAGTGTGATCATATCTGCATTCCACTACATATTTAATGTATCTTTTGTTATCAGGCTTTCTTAAAGCAATGGGTGGTGATCCCCTCAGAGCACAGTGTCTTGCCAGAAACTGGGTGATTGCAACACTCAGCAGTACTACCTGTCATTCTTATAAGGATTAACTTGTTCTCTTACGCACATACAGTTAGTTTTCTTATAATAAATACATTGTTCAGTTGAGCAGCTTTAGCATTAAGATTTAATGAAGTTGAGGAGGCTGCTGTTTCAGTATTTCATGGGACTGTAATTCCACTGCATTCTCACTTTGATGATTCGATGAGTAGCCCTTAATTGCTCCTTCTGTAACAATTTTTGTACAAAGCTCTTGTCTACATCTATTAGCATTTCTTTTCACAGCTTTTTGTTAAAACTTTGCACTTGTATTATGTGATGTACTTTTGAACATAAAATCACTTTATTTAAGGTGACGGGGTTGCTGCTCTGTTTCATTGGCTATGCTGTATTACTGTAAACATCAATCTTAAATCCTGCTTTTTTACATCATAGCCATGGGACTATTTAAGAGAACCTGTCAGCCTGTTACCCCACCCCTGATGAAGCTCCACAGAGCATATCACCAGGGCACTTTACAGTGTGTGGCTTGTATAGTCCTGTATCTGCACAAGCTGTATTTATTTATTTCAAAAGTTTCGCAAGGAAAGACATACTGAGCTGCTAACAGTTCATTTCCAGTTGTGTCCTGGGGTAGGGGATGTGGAAAATCATATATAGCAAATACAATATATCAAGAATCAAGAGTAGGAAGCCACTGAGCAGAGGGGAGGAGTGGACATTTGGGGTGGGGGGTGTTGATTTGCTTTATTTCATTATTCACTGTGTTTGCTGTACAGGGGGAATGTTTACTTGAATTTCTGGGACTCGGGGAGGTGGGAGGGTGAGGGAGGGACTACAAACAGGCTGGATGCTGGGGACCACGTGACTCAGCAGAGCTGGAGTTCATACTTATTACCCAATGGGCCAAGCAAACCCTTGAGTGAATGACCCCAAAGCGCGAGTGCCACGAAGCAGGACTGTGGCATCCTAAGTGTTGTCTGTAGAGCGTCTGCAGGGAGGATGGCAGGCCACACTGGAAAAGGGCATAAGGGGTGAGTGGACAATCACAGGGTAAGTAGGGCTACCTAACAGAAGGGCTGAGTCTACCTAGTTTGCACAAAGAGAGGGAGCCAAAACAAAAATGGGGGAAGAGTGTTAATTCCTTATCTAGGGGCGGCCTAAGTTGCAGGTTTAATATCAGAATTCAAGGATATTGCAAGGAGAGTAAAAAGGTTAACTAGGGAGGATGTGGCATCCAGGGAGCTGGGGCAGGCATCAGGACAGCAGGGAGGCATGGAGATAGGGGAGGAAAGAAGTAGCAGGGTGCGGGGGAGGGAGGGTGGTCAGCTGAAAAGGGTGTGGGGCCACCATCTTTCTAGGTACTATGTGGAGAGCAGGGGTGTCCAGTGTGTAGGCAGCTTGGACACCTTAGGGACGAGATAAGGCAGCTGAGATAGGAAAGGGGGGAAGAGGATGAGGGGGCATTCAGGGACGGAAGGGTTAGGGGGTAGACAGCATGGTAGGTAGACTTCGGACTGAACCAAGGAAGATGACGCAAGGTCCAGGGACATCCTCACCATAAGGACCACGGGAAGAGAGACAGGGTCATTATCCTGGGAGATTCAATACTGAAGGGTGTGAGAGGGGGAGGTAAGGGTGCAAGGAATAGCTGCAGGTTGGTGGAGTGTATGCCAGGCATGACAGCAGGGAGTGTGGAGACTTTTATACCCAAGTATGTGAGGTGGGACCATGAGAAACCTCACACTGTGGTGCATCTGAGTACAAATGACCTTGCAGAGTGTGAGGTAGAGATGGTGCAGGAGAGGTTTAAGGAGGTAGGAAAAATCTGCTGTGAGGCAGGAAGATCAGTTTCATTCTTGGAGGTACTTCCCGTCCCTAGGGTGAGTACTGTTAGGAAACAGAGAATTGAGGAACTCAACAGATGGCTGAAGGGTTGTGTGACATGAATGGGTACAAGCTGGTGGGAGAGTGATAGGATGTGGGAGAGTAAGGACCTATATGCACCAGACAGGTTGCATTTAAGTAAAGAGGGCACCAGGGTCCTGAAAGAAAAACTGGAGGAATATTTATCAGCTAAACTTAATTTAAATTGAAGATGGGGGAGGGGGCGATGAGGTGTGCTACACTCATAGTCACCAGGAGAGGACAGACAGGCCCCAATGGAGTCATCAGGCGGAAGGGAGAAGGGACACGTGAGGTGCATAGAGGGATGATAGGGAGCAAAGGGGTACAGGGGTCACATTGGAAGGTGGCATCCTTGAATGCAAGGAGTCTGGCAAACAAGACGGCAGATCTTCAGGCACTGATGGCAGAGGGAGAGGTGGACATAGCGGTCATTAGAGAGACATGGGCAACCCAATACCACAACTGGGACCTCGTGATCCCTAGGCATAGATTGTACCGGAAGGACAAACAGAAGGGGAGAGTGGGTGGTGTAGCTTTATTCGTAAGGGATGGGATCATATGTACCAGGGAGGAGGAGGAGGAAGGCAGGACTGAAGCCTTATGGGTACAGCTTCAGAATGTAAAAGGGAGAAAGGTTTGATTGGGGGTGGTATACAGACCGCTCTCACAAGACATGGAGTTGGACAGGGAGCTGGGGAACCAGATCAGAAAGCTAAGTAGTAAGGGTAACATGGCCATAACAGGTGACTTCGAGTTGACTGGAGCACCCCTGCTACCTCTTGTTCCAGGGAACAGGTCCTCCTGGAGGCTTTCCAGGAGTGTTTCCTGGTGCAGGGGGTCTCAGAGCCAATCAGGGATGGTGCCATACTGGACCTGGCACTGTCAGATGGAGAGCATGTCCAGGAAATAGCAGTGGAGGATCCCTTACAGGCATTGACCTCTGCATGGTGTAGTTTTACTTCAATATGAGCAAGGAAACAGCCAAGACTAAGAAGAGGGTAGTGGACTTCAAGAGGGCAGACTTTGGTGGTATGGGTGACATCCTAGTAGAGCACCTTGCGAAAATTAGGCCGGAGATGGAAGCAGATCAGAAATGGTCCGTCATTAAGTTGGATCTGTTTGAGGCCACAAGCACATGCACAAAGTCCCAGAGGAAGAATTCCAGGACCAAAAGACCAAGCTGGTTCAACAAGGAGGTGGCAGTGAAAGTGAGGTAAAAAAGAGCAGCCTTTCGGAAGTACAAACATACTATGAGAGAAGAGGACAGGGAGGTTTACTCGGGGAAATCCAGAGAGGCAGGGCAAGTGGCCTCGGCAGCTAAGGCTGCAAGAGAACTAAGGCTAGTACAGGGGATCAGGTAAGGGGGAAAAGACTTTTAAAGATATAGAAGGGAGAGAAGAAGCCGTAAGAATAGGATTGTCAGGATTAAGAAAGAGGGGGTTGGGTGGAAAGTAGTGAGGATCAGGTGGAGACACTGAATGAGTACTTCAGCTCTGTCTTCACTAGGGAAAAGGATGGACCTATGCCACAAGGGAAAATAGAGGTATGAATGGGGGGGGGGGTAATGAAACAGATGGGGAGATCCAGGAGGACAGGGTTTTAAAGGTCTTAAGGCTCTTCTAGTGGACAAGACACCTGGCCCAGATGACATGCACCCAGGAGTTCTGAGGGAACTGGTGGAGGTCCTGGCTGGCCCCCTGGCAGATCTGTTTAACACCTTACTGGAGACAGGGTGCACTCATCAGGACTGGAGAATGGCATATGTGGTGCCACTCCACAAGAGTGGTCCCAGAAATGAACCTGGTAATTACAGGCCAGTCAGCCCTACCTCCACTGTAGGCAAATTAATGGAGACCAATCTAAAAGAACTGGTGAACTTTCTGGAGGTAAATGGTCTCCAGGATGTTGGGCAGCATGGGTTTGTCTTAGGAGATCATGCCAGACCAACATCCCCCCAGAAAAAAAACTTTCTATGCACCTGGCCCCATAGGACTCTCTCAGACAGGACCTAGGTAATCACCCTGTAACCACTCACCGAGATCTCCTGCACCTTGCTTCTGTCCCTGGTGTCCCCCCTCTACCACTCCGACTCACCATCCCTCCATCTCTGTACCCCCCTGAGGTGGGTCTGCCAACTCCTGACTGGTGCTCTATCTATAATCTAGAGTACGGTTGGGGAGCAGGGAGAAACCAGAGGCCGGTCAGGTAGGTCCAGTGTAGACTGTGTTGGGCAGTGCTGTTCCCGTCGTCGCCTTCCTGGGTGCCTGGGGGTTTTCTGCCTTAAGTTCCCCTTAGAGGCGTGCATGTGCAATGACATCCCAGCGAGCGACAGGCATGCTCCCGCACCCGCCCGCAGGACATCCGCCGTCACCTCGCTCCACGATTCTGGACACCCGCATGCTACGCCACCCCCAGCCTCGGCTGGAGCCGCCAGTGCGAGCCGAGCACACCCTCCCAGGAGAGCAGTCCTCCCAATGCTCAGTCCTCTCCTGCCCCTGCCAACCCCCAGAGCCCCGAGTCCATTCCCGAACCTTGTCACGGGCAAGGCCCAGTGCCCCAAATCATCAGCACCACCAGGCTGGCCCTTGCCAGATCAATATGATAGACTTTTTCAACTGAGTCACAAGGACGATGGACAAGGGCCTGGCAGTGGATGTCCTGTACCTGGACTTCAGCAAGGCCTTCGACTCCATGCCACATGGAAGACTGCTCAGCAAACTGAGTAACCTGGGAGTCGGGGACAAGCTGCTGTGTGGGTCAAGAGCTGGCTGCAAGAAAGGAACCAGAGGGTGATGTGGGGGTGTGTGAGAGATCTAAGCCTAGACCTGTAGCCAGTGGGGTCCCACAGGGCTCAGTATTCGGACCTGTGTTATTCAACATCTTTATTGGTGACATACCGGATAGGGTCAAAAGTAAAAGTTGTCTATTAGCAGATGATACTAAGCTCTGTGAGAGTGGACACAGAGGAGGGGAGACATGAGTTCAGGGAGGTTCTGGCTAAGCTCGAGGAATGGTCTGGCATCAGCAGTTGGGGTTCAGTGCCAAGAAGTGCAAGGTCATGCATCTGGTAGCTAGGAACCCTGGGGCCAGCTACTGGCTGGGGGTGTACAAGTGTCCAGCTCAGAGGAGGAAAACAATCTAGGGGTGATACTCAGGGGAGACATGAGACACACTGTGCAGTGCTGTAAAGCCGTAGCCAAAGCAAATAAAATGCTGGGATGCATCGCCAGATGAATCACCTCCAGGAAAGAGGAAGTCATTCTGCCATTATACAGGTCATTGGTGAGACCTTACTTAAGAGTACTGTGTGCAGTTCTGGTGCCCTTATTTGAAGAAAGGCATCAAACTACTGGAGGTGGTACAGCATACGGCGACCAAGATGATCCAGGGCCTTGGGGACAAACCACATGAGAAGAGATTACAGGAGCTCACTATGTATTCCCTGGAGGACAGAAGGAAGAGGAGGGATATGACAGAAATCTTCAAGCACCAAAAAGGTATAAAACAAGGTTGGAACAGAGGGCATTTTCAATTTAAAAAGGAAGGGGCACCAGCTCCACGGCAATGAGCGATGGGGCATCGCTCCAGCATGCTGGTGACCCGGGTTCCCGTTCCGAGCCAGAGTCAACAGAAGCGGACACCGGCAGGGAGGGAGTTAGAGTGCCCTTTGGATGCTTCCCTCCCAGGGGGTGGGAGGTGTTGGTCTGCTCAACTGGTGGCTACTGATAGTGGCTAGTGGAGGAGGTCTAGGCAGCTTGCAGCAGCATCCACACTGCCAATCATCCCCACCCCCAGAATGCTGCTGTGGCCACACAAAGTGGGAGGGGCCACAGAGAAGAGTAAATTCGCCCACCCAGCCACCCCCTGTGCCACGTAGCCTTGCTCAGCCATGACCGATCCTCCTGGCTCCTGTGCCCAGTCAAGGTAGCAGAATAATCTCCCTCCTCTGGTGCCTGAGGGGAGGGGGCCCCCCAGAAGGGTTATTCTGCAAGAGGAAGGACAGATGGCAATGTGGGATGGCTGGTGGGCAGGGGTGCCAACACTGAGCTGCCTGAAGGAGTGGTGGGCTTGGGGGTACGGAAGAAGCAAAGAAAAATAGGGGAGGGGACAAGGGCATAGACAAACTAGTGGTAGATTAAAAGGAAATGGGAGGCACTTTTTCACAGAAAGGGTGGTGTCAAAGTGGAATGAACTGCCAGATGAGGTGCTTTCACTGGAAACAGTGGGCAGTTTTAAAGGGGGGGTAGAACAGGGTGAAAAGGAGAGTCATAACTGGAGGGAGGAAGGGAAGGGGACAAAGAGGGTGGGGGAGGATAACACTGGGGAAGAAAGGTGGGGCAGCTCTAGTAAAACTGACTGAGCTGCTCACTCGTGCAGATTTGATAGACCACTATGACCCATTTCTGCTGGCGATTTTGTATGTTCGTAAGAAGCATAATTTAAAATTGAATATGACATTATAACAGATTCATGTAATATACAAAAAGGAAACAGAATGCCAGGGCAAAACTATTGGGGGGTTAGGGACAGAGTCATTCGCAGTTGCAGGAGGGAGAAAAATAGTCGTGAAGGAGTGACTTTCAAGAGAAAGCAGACAAGACAGACTGAATCGACAAGGGAAGGGAGAACCAGAGTTTAGGAAAATGGTACGTGAAAACAGACTGACCAAAAGTAGACTTTCTAGAAGGAATAATGAGGGAATAAGAAGTATTATTGCGTGGAGGGTAGTAGGAAGCTGAGGGAGAGAATAAGAGAGATGTAATGCAAGAGGGAAGGGAACCAAACCAGTTGCATCTGTCGTGTACGAGTTTTCTCCTTGGCGTGCACTGCTTCCGGCCTTGGCGCCCCTTCCCCCAGGACCCGTCTGGAAATGAGCCAGTTAAGCTCAGCATACTTCTTAATGGAGAACAAGTTTAAGTACATAAACATTTAATGCAGACTGCCTTGGAACAGGCTGGTTTCAATGGCATTGCTTTCCAACACTGACATTTTCTCTATCTCCAAACTTGGGGCCATGTAATGAATTTCATATGTATGCCTGTTGTGTTATGGCAGGGGATGGACAGGATGGACCACTGGCCCACGTTCATCCCACCAGTTCAATGATTCTGCCCTTCCCCCTCCATGACACCCTTTCTGCACTGCATGCCCCATCTACTGCCATGAAGGGTGCTGGCAATGGCTTCCTCCAAAAACCCACCAAGTCTAACTCATAGTTTAGAAACCGAATGGTGTTCAAGAGTGACGCTGACCAGCTGTTTCTCCTAGAGGAGTGAGTGAAACAAGTCCACAACACTCCCACTCGCCTTTGGTCCAGGCAGTGAGAAACCCAAAAGTGTTCAATGAACCAGAGTCTTTGCCAAGGCAGATGGCACTGCTGCCAGGGGTGATGCTGAAGTAGTCAGCAGCTAATGATTGTTTAAATTTGGCATGTCAGTTCACCCCAGAGAAGTTTTTCTTGTATTTACTTTTTGTCTACCACCTCTGATTGTCCTCCACTCCTGCTCCACCTGCCCGCTGACCTCACAGACTCTCTCCACACCCTCAGATCCAGGGCTGCCTGGTGGCATCACCACTCTACTGGTAAAGCATCTCTCCCCACAGCTGTCTGGAGCATCCCAATGCGTTTAGACTTGTGACTCCAGTTTGGAGATCCAGCAGGGAGGAAACAAAGTTAGGCATGCTGGGGCACATGTTGGTAGACTGGCATCACTGTGCACAATCAGGGCATTTTTCCTTTGATGCCATTCCCACCCACCGTGCAATCCCACCAGACACTACACTTGTCCTGCAGGGTTGAGGGACACGCCATGTGAACACCCACAACGTCCAAGCCCACCTTTTACCCACCACAGGAGGTGCTCAAGAAGCACAAAGTCTCCTTCTCTCCCCAGAGTCAAACTGCACTGCCACCTCCACCGCTCTCCTTAGACTCCACCAACCTATTTTGGTAGGCCAGGCTAACGGTGTAAATCCCTGGAGACCAAATAGGACCCCAGCACACTCCACCAGCACCACTGGGCGGAGCAGACAGCATTGTTTTTTATGGTTAACAAGTTTTGCTTTTTTTTATACTTTATTTTTATCCTACCTTACTACCCACTCAGCCCCACTCCTTCAGACTTGATCATTCCCCAGTGATCCTCCCATGGAGCCTGCCCCTAGAGTGTCAGGTATACTCCTATATCCCACCTTACCTTCCTTCTGGAGTGCCTGCACATTGGGGTCTGCCCGTGGTAGGTGATCCGGGAGATTAGGTCAGTCATCATCTTGGGGTTGAGCAGGGTGTTTTCTGCTCTGCTCCCTCTTAAGTCCCACTACCCAGAGGACGTTGGCATGCAGGACTGACATCCAGGCAGACGGCGTGCTGACGCACATCATTGTCAAGTGCCCACAACGTCCTCCCTGGTTCCGAAGAACCACCTGTGCCCTGATGCCCGTGCTTCCATGGGCACCGGTGCGTCGGATGCTCAAAGCACCCCAGAAACCCACCCCTGGAGGAGGAGAGCATCCATTGGGATGCTCAATCCTCCTCTGCCCCTCCGACCCCCGGCTGCCAGAGTACGTTCTGGAACCCGGGTCGCCGGAATGGTAAGAGGTGTGGCATCCAGCGCCTCAGCCCTCAGCACCACCGGGCCGGCCATGGTTAACAAGTTTTACTAAAAAGTTTTCATTACAGAACACACATCCAAAATGCATGATATAGTGCTCTTCATATATGGCATTGCAACAGCATCTAACAATAAAAAAAAAAAAAATACAGGAAACAGTCATGATTTGCATTCAACACCAGAAATGTCTGCTATGATTGGTGAAAGCACCCACAGGGGACCCAAGAGTTACAGATATGGGAGTGCAGATCCGGGCCCCGGAGTTGCTCATACAAATTACATCTGCCCTCTGTAAAGTGGCTTGAATGCCCGTACGCTGCTAGTCCTCCTACTGCCTACATCCATTTGACCAATAAAGGAGTTTCCTTTGACTGCCAGGCCATAAGCAAGAGCTGCTTGGCCTCAATAGCACAGCTGCCACACACTTAACCATGTGAGATATGTGCAGCAGTATGGCAGAGGTGTCTCTCTTGGAAAACAGCCCCTAACAGACAGCACTTTTTTTTAGTTCTTTCTCTGACAGAGCCAACTTCACCTCTTAGACCTCCTGCTCATCTCATGGGCCATGGACTAGCTTGTACCTCTGAAGGGGCCAGCTCTAGTCATAGTTACCACTTTCAACTTTCTCCAAGTCCTGTGATGGTTCACTATCCATTAGGGATTCTGAATTCAAATAAGAGGGGCCTCCTCCAGGAGCCAGCTATTCAGTTCCTTGGAAAAGGGGCAGGGTTCCAGGGTCTGGGTGCCTCAACTGGGTAATCAGTGGGCACGGGGATCTCATGTCAGAATAAGCCCTCTTCACTATTTCTCTCTGGTTCCACCCACTGGAATGCGGATGTGTGCATCAGTTGGAACGAGCACGCCCAGTTGGATTGTCACCTTTGGTCACCCAAGCAGTAGTAGTAGCAGTAATACAGTAGGAGACATTACCTACTCAAAACACAGAAGGCTGTGCAATTACTCAGAACCACCCACACCCCGGCAAAGCCTCAGTGAGGTGAAGTGCTAGGGGTAAGACAGAGAGGTGAATCCTTTGGACTGCCATTTAAAGCATTTGTTCAACTGAAAGTGTCTAAGCACTAGTGATTTCCAAAAAGGCTCACTTCTAAATTAATTCCAAGTAGTGGCACCACCTTCTTGTGTACCTATTGCTTTGGTTGCCCACCATCAGTAGGCTGCAAACCTACAAAGACCTGGTGAGTGAGCCAGCCCAATGGCATGGAAGGTTGAGGTGCTGGACACCACACCTCCGACCACACTGGCAGCCTAGCTTCAGGAGTGGATTTGGGCTGCTGAGGGCCGGCCGGAGTGCAGAGGATCGAGTGTCCGATGGAGTGCTCTCCTCTTCTGGAGGGTGGGGACTTGCTGTGCTGCTGCAATGCTGCTGTCACGTGGAGGCATGGTGGCAGGGCAGCAGGTGTACCAGCAATGTGGGATGGCTGGCAGCATAATGCACAGTGCATGCATGCCTCTACATGCCATGCAATGGTGTCATTACACACTCCCGGCCAATGACAGAAAACAGGGAAAACAGAGCCAGCAGATGACACCTGGCTAGCTCCTAACCTGCACTGCAACCCGGTGCTCCAGACCCAACTGGATTGTACTTCGGAGGGGGAAGGATGGCCCTCCACCTCCTGGCCCTAACACAGGGTGCAAGCTGTGGAGGAACATGGCTGGTGAGTACCAGGGGAGGCTGGCTGGCTGCCGGTTGAGGGCAGGCTACGGCAGAGAGAATTGACCAGGCTCCAGGCCAGAAAAACTGCTACAGAAAAAAATGACCCGATGAGTGCATCTAGCCATTCTGTGTTTGACTAAGACATTATTCTCCCTCCTTGGAGCAGGGGAAGGGCATACCTGGGATGCTTTATCCACCTCCAGCTGCCCTTTCAGGTGTCCTGAATGCAGGGCATGAACCTGTGTCACCAGTGCTGGAAGTGACATTGCTGTGTCTATAAGCCAGCCAAAGAACCTTTCTTATCTTTACGGGAAACAATATTCACAGCACTAAATTTGCTGTTTCAGCTGCGAGAGGTAGGGGCAGACAAGAAGGGCAGGAGGCTATGCCATGCTGAGCTGGCAAGAAGGGTGGTGGTACTGCAGTCTCTGTCCACCCCTCACACAGACTCCATGCTGAGCTGGCAACAAGTGTGGTGGTACTGCAAATCTATGTCCGTTCCTGGATAGGCACCATGCTGAGCTGGCGAGAATTGGAGTGGTACTGCAGTCTATGTCCATCCCCGAATAAGTGCCATGCTGAGCTGGTGAGAAGGGCTGTGGTACTGCACTTTATATCTGTCCCGCAGATAAATGCTATACTGAGTTGGCGGGAAGAGCAGTGGTACTGCAGTTTATGTCCATCCCCCATATAGGCTCCATCCCAAGTTGGCGAGAAGGGTTGTAGTACTGAAATCTATGTCCATCCTGTGCACAGAAGCCATGCTGAGCTAGCAAAAAGGGTAATGGTACTGCAGTCTATGTCTGTACCCTGAATAAGCACCATGCTGAGCTGGCAAGAAGGGTAGTGGTACTAGGATCTATTTCCATTCCTTGGATAGGCACCATGCCGAGCTGGCGAGAAGGGTAGTGCTACTAGGATCTATTTCCATTCCTTGGATAGGCACCACGCTGAGCTGGCGAGAAGGGTAGTGCTACTAGGATCTAGTTCCATTCCTTGGATAGGCACCATGCTGAGCTGGTGAGAAGGATAGTGGTACAGCAGTCTATGTCCACCCCAATCAACGCCATGTTAAGCTGTGAGAAGTGTGGTGGTACTACAAATAAATATCAGTGCGCCCCAAATAAGCACCGTGCTGAGCTGAGAGAAGTGTAGTGGTACTAAAAAATCTGCATCAGTCACCCACCCTTCCCACCCCAGGTCCTTCAAATGCCAGGCATGGACTGAGACAATCGACTGCAGATTTCTGCAGCAAGAATGTTAACTCTGAACAACCTTTTGCTAATTGCTTCAAGACACACGACAGAGAGAGAGGGATGCCAAATAGTTAGGGATTGGAACATCTCTCTCTCTCTCTCTCTCTCTTCCTTTTGGATATGTGAACTGCTGATCCCTGCTCAGTAACAAGTTCAGCACTTCATGAGAGATTCTTTTTTCTCAGCCTCAGCTGGATCAGACATATATGGCTGTTTGAAAGGCAATACCTGCCCTGCTGAAATCTTGTCAGTCTGATTTACACAAAGATTTGCATACCCATGATGCCTTGCTCTGGGGATGAGGCTCGGAAGTGTGTGTATGGTTTGGAGAGATGCACAAAATCCAAACTATTTGGATATTTTTTCTCTCCTAGCATCCTTTTATGGATCCCATATTCTGCTTGTCCTGCAAACTGCCTTTCTAGTATGTACACTCCAAGTAATCTAAACAGTCACGGGGCATTCTTTAGTCTCTCTTGGTTACCAAGATCCCGCCACGCTTTCACAGAGGAGGATTTGCAGGTGTGATGTCACACGTGCCTTACAGGCAAGGAGCTGGGGTGGATGAAGGCCATGTGACGGAGACGCAATTATGAAAATGTCATGAAGTAGTTCACAAGGATGGCAAATAAATACATTGTGGGCTTCATTGTCTCACCTGCTGAGTTTGACTTTTCCACTATGGCTGGAATGCTGCAAAGCTGCACTGTGATGCCGCCAAGCAGCACATTTTCAACTAAAGGCCGGGGGTGTGGAAGCAACCTCTGGGATTTGACATTCTTTGTGATATATTTTTTGGGATCATACTGAAGGAAGAAATGAAAATTACGTACCTACCGTAATTGTTGATCTTTCTGCGTATCTTCACCATTCATCACTAATGGGTTCAGCACCAGAGCTAGGACCCCGTGGGAGATTTTTTTTATGGGCGGAGTCGACACAGGGCTGCCGCCCTTGAGGCCGACGTTCTACGTGGCGTTCGCGGGTTGGCCGTTATCTGTCGTCGACTCCGCCCCAGCCCCAGTTCTGAAACGCCTGAGAGTGTAAGGAAAGGGAGGTGGGGTAGGTCAAAGAGAGCCCAAGGGATAGATAAAAGGAAAGGATATAATGAACTGAAATAAACGACAGAGGAGACAGGAGAGAGAAACCAGAATGGGAAATTGGGGAAAGGGAAGAAGCCCCAATCTCTGGAAGGAGAAGGGAGGGATTGGGGGGGAGAAGGAGAACCACACCCCCAGGAACGGTCCTGCATCCTAGGGTTTTGACAATAGCGATAGCCCATAACTGGACTACTAAGGTTTAAGCTGCTGGGAGGCAAAGCCTGAGTTATTAAGCAGCATGCGTCCAGGAGGGCCAACCCTAAGAGGGGTGACAGGATGGAGACGTGTCTCTTACTCCTCCCCCTTCCTCCCAAAATATGGGAAAAACAAACTGCCTTGAGAGGATTCAGAAAATGAACTCAAAGTTTTGAGTTCATAAATAAAAATGGGGGGGGGAACCCTTAACTCACTCCTGAAGTGAGGGAGAAGAATAGAGACAGGGGAGAGAGCCCCCCACCCATACACCCAAATAATACCCCCTAAAGGGAAAATTCCTCCCTGTGTCTCTCCAGGGTCCTCTTCCTCCTAACCATGAGGGAGAGGAGAGCGAGGAGAAGTAACAAAGAGATACAAAGGGGGGAGCCCATAGACTGAGGCCCCAGGGGGAAGGAGGGCAGGATTTAGTGATGAATGGTGAAGATACACAGACAGATCAACAATTATGGTATGTACGTAATTTTCATATCTTATCTGTGTCAATCTTCACCATTCCTCACTAGTGGGCGAGTACCAAGCCCCCCAAAGATGGCCCTAAACTACCCCAAGGGACTAAGTTCCTTAGCCTCCAGTGGGTGAGACACTGGAGGAGAGAACCCTTACATGCCTGGGGAGGCCTGAGACTGGTCCGGGTGAGATGGGGAGCCCCCAGTGGGGGAAGGAAGGTGCCCCAAAAGTCGCCACCTCACCCTACGGGAGAAAAGATGGGTTCTCTGGTATGCGGAGGAGATCTCCCTATGCCAGGCCAGGGGTGACAACCAGGATAAGTGAAGCCATGCCATCCGCCTAATGCAGATCGCTGTCCCTACTACTCTGGATGCCACCTCATTGGCGTCATAAGATGCCCTTTCTTGGCGGCTAGCTCCAGGCCCTGAGCAGAGAGGGCAATGGCTTGCCTGGTTTACTCTGTATCAGGCATTGAGGCTAGGATCTGTCCTAGCCTGGGTCAGAAGAACCTATCGTAGGCTGCAAAGTGGGCCTGATGTGACACAATAGAAAGGAGGAGCCATGCTGAGTAGAAAACTCTTCTCCCTCATAAATCGAAGTCCACAGAGTCAGAGTCCGGGGGTTGGTCACGGTGAGGGGGACAAGGCCCAAAGGGGATGTCCAGGAAGTCAAGCCTGAAGAGGGATGAGGCAGAGAACCTGGAGACCCGGGGGGGGGGGTGCAATCCTGTTGGTGTAGGTCTCTTGGGGCTGGAACAGTAGAGAAGGGACGTAGCCAAAGTCAATGTGATGCTTCCTGGAAAAGAACAGGCCAGGCGGGAACTGTGACACTTGGACAGCTGGTTCTGATTACTCTGATTTTGTAAAATAAAAAATATAGTGTGATTGTCGATCGTGAGAAATGCTGTGCTCCTGGATGGCCCCCCAGGTTTCACTTCAAAAGACAGGATATGTTAAACAGCAGATCTCTGTAAGGTGATTAACTTACAAAGACTCGCATTTTATGGTCTTGTTGTTGAAGCTGTTTTCTTTGAAGCCAAAGGAGACTAACATATCCATTTTATGACGTCTTCAGAGGAAGCACAGTTAATTTCATCTGGTGTTACAAAGCATATTACACCTCAGTGAGATCTGACAGTCATAAAAGCTCTTTGATGTCTTTGTGAAAGCAGGAAACTGCTCCTGGATGAAAGAAGATACTGGAAAATCACAGACGTGATTGGGAAGTCATGTGGGGAAATGAGTTTTTGCTGATGTCACCTATTTAATTTATCTTCTGAAGTATATGACATCCTGATTGTATAATTTTTAATAAACAGAGGAGGAGCTGGGTGATATCATGGAGAAGGCAGGTTCAAGACTTTTTTTTTAATTATGCTGTGACTAACCTTTAGAGACATTCTTGTTTGGATTCTCTTGAAAACAACATCTTTTTCACGCACTGTTAGAAGGTATACATTAGAGAGACAAGTCTAAGTGTACTGTGGTAGGAATTTACACTTTTAAACATTTTTCTTTTAAAAGATTGTATGTTTTGTGATATACTGTTCTGTATTTACATTTTACGTATTTTTTAATCTATTTTAAAGTAAACCTCTATTTTAAGAGACTACTTGGTGTGCCTTTGAAATTCATTATTTGACAAGTGAAGCATATATGGTTAAAGCTGACACTGTGCAAAAGCTTACTGGTTTACCAAACTAGGAAAAGGTAAGTTTATCTGAGTTCTTTGATAGAGTTTTTAAGGGTTCATTTTGTACACCTGGTTAGGTGCCCGTAGGCAAAAGATATCTGCCATTTCCCTGAAGAGCAGAATTATCTGAGCCTGTACACTGGGTACACTAGCAAGAGGTTCAGTTTGAATCCCCACAGAACTTGAGAACAAAGGTTGATTCGAACCCACAAAACAGACAGGAGGGTCACCCTGTTCCGTTCCTGTTCACAATACTGCGCTTTGAGGTTGGTACTGTGGGAGCAGAGGGCCTGACCTGCTGAGTGGGGTTGTGACAGGAACCACCAGGTTGGCCGCACTGTACTCACCTAGGAAGGCATACGTTACATGCTCGGGATTGCTGACAGGGACTGGGGTAAGATGGAGCTTGTCCAACATCCTCGCAAGGAAGCGCTGATAGGAAGAGAGATCAGATGCTGGGGAGATGTGGACAGATTCCTCTTCCTCCAAGGAGGAGGAGGAGGAGGAGGAGGAAGATGCAGGCGAGCTCCGAGGTTCAGGGTACGGCTGCACGGGAGCATGGTGGAACACCTGCTGGTACATGGCATGGAGATAGGTAGGGAAATGTGCAGCAGAACCTCTGAACTGCTCCCAAGTAAGAGATCCCCTAGGACCGGTAATACCTGGGACAGCCGGGGATGGAGAGAGAGGCTCGGGGGACAAGCTCCTAGCAACAGGAGAACGGTCTCTGTCAGAGCAGGGGGGCCAAGAGGAAACTCCCCGCAAGGAGGGAGATCCGAATGCCCCAGCAGCTAACAGCTGTTCAACCGAATCAGAACGGTCAGAGCTGTGCCCATGGGAAGAAATCCCCCCGTGAGGTGACCAGGACCGTGTGAATCCAGAAGGAGAGCCCCTAACCTCAGAAATTGAAATGTCTCTCTCGAGGACCTACCCAGGGAAGAGCGAGTGTCTGCACTGCGACTCCTCCCAGAACCCGGCCGGGCTCCGGTGAGGGCGCGCTGCATCACACCACTCACTACTCCTCAACCCTTCAGAGTCGGAGAGGGACTTCATCCTCATAGCCACCAGTCTAGGCAGCTGACAACTCCGGGCAGCCTCCGAGGAGTCCACCCAGGGAGCAGTACCCTCCCCTTCCTGGCGTGCCCCGGGCTGTCCCAAACTTGGCCTGTCCAAACACACCAGGGAAGGGGGTACCCCAATTGGAGGAGCAGAAGTGCCAATGGCCCCAGGTTGCACAGCGGTAACCACGGGGACCACTGGCTGGTCAGTACCACTGACCCTAGGACCTACCAGCGACGACTGAACCCTAGAGGGAGGCTGAGTGGGGGCTGAGGTGCTGGAAACAGAGGGATCCATGGATTCTGAAGAATCTGGGAGCCAATCTGGATCAGACCCAGAGTCCACCTCCGAGAAGGTAGACTCCAAGGTCTGATGCCAGATGACTCCTCGATTCCCCCCAGTTCCTGGACCACAAGTTGGACCATCTTCCACCTCGGCAACGCAAACGGCACCAGAGTCAAGCACGACACCACGCCCGATGACACCACCCTCCCGGCACTGCGAAGCGGCACGGAGGCAAGTGAGCACGAGTGGCACTCTCCCCAAGCGCCATAAGTGGCACGAAGTCAAAGCACGGCACTGCATCCAACGCCGCTACCCTCCCCAGTGCCGCAAACAGCACTGTAGTCGGCGCCGACACCGAGCACAGCGCCGCGTTCTCCCAGTGCCGCAGTGGCGCCGCCTCATCCCCAGCACCGCAAATGGTACCGAGTCAGGTGGCGCCAAGCTTTCAGTCCTGGCACCGCAGACGGCACCAGAAACTGAAACAGGCACAGAAACCACTGCTGCACTACCCCCAGCACTGCTGTCATCCCCGATGCTGCAAACGGTGCCAGAAGCAACAGCAGCACCGAGAGATGGCCCGGCGCTGACCACAGCACCGCCCTCCAAGCCTGCAGCACCACGAATGGCACCAGGACCAACAGCGGCACCACCAGATGATGCTGAGGATGGTGTCAGTCCAGACCCAGAGGGCCCAGAACATGACACCGAGGGAGCCTTCACCTCCGAAGAGGCGACTGCCAAAGCAGTGCCCCCTGGCTGTCCCCCGAGGGGGACAGACTGGGCCTCCTGCACCACAGAAGAAGCCCCCACCGCGGCAAGGCTAAGAGAGTGGCAGAGGCCCTCTCCTCCACAGGCCATATAGGACTGGGATGGGACCCAGAGGAAGGGCAGAGAATCCTTACCTTGGCCCGCCAGCTGCGAATCCATCCTCCGAAAGTCAGCGGTACACGTCCGACTTTAAATGCATGGATTGACAACTCGGTGGTCCATGGAGAAGTAGGCGTCGCAGTTGTCCATCTCATGGGTCGAGCCGAGGCAGCAGAGGCAGCAGTCATGCTGGTCCTTCACGAAATAGAAGCAGCCACAGGGGCATCGAAGCATAGGAGGCCGCTCTGCTTTCAACAGTTTCTTGCCCCCGGACGAAACATGACCATACGAGAAATAAAGACAAAAACAGTACTCAACACCGCTAAAAAGTAAAGGAACGATCTTACCAGCCAGAAGTGAAGTCGAGCAGGGTGAACAGAACTGAGGCAACACAGACACAAGGCCAACAAACTAGGCCGCAAATCTTGATAGTAGAACAGTCTCCACACGAGGTCTTCACTCGATGATGAGAAAAGAAGAACTGGGGCTGGGGCAGAGTCGACGACAGATAACGGCCAACCCGCGAGCACCATGTAGAATGTCGGCCTTGAGGGAGGTGCCGGCCCTGCGTCAACTCCGCCCATAAAAAAAAAAAAAAAAGTCCCCCACGGGGTCCTAGCTCTGGCGCTGAACCCACTAGTGATGAATGGTGAAGACTGACACAGATAAGATGACAACACTCCAGCAGGGGACCCAATGTTCTGAATTCTTCCTGTTAAGTATAACCCAGGCACACGCTCTCCCTCTCTCTCGCGCTCTCTCCCTATCACATATAAAAACAAAAACCTGAAGAGAAACATCTCCCCAGGAGAAAATATTTCTGGACTCTGCTGCCACCTCCTGGGTACCACCCCCCCCACACCCACAAAATGTGTGAGGTGATGACATGATGGGCACAGTCCCTCAGTGGTGACTCCAGGATCTTTTGGTTGACGGGGAACAGCAGGTGACCGGCAGGCACCTATATGTAGCGTGCATATTCTGCTGTAGGGGTTTTACAACATTACCGAACTGCAAAGCACTTTGTGATACGGTATCCCCCCAGCCTAATGGCAGCAACATTCTCTCCGCTCCCTCTCGTAGATGGTAAAGCATTTTGGAATGCAATACTGGTCGGCGTAATGGCAGTATCACCCTTCCCCCTTAATCAACACTTCTGTCTCCAATCTGTTTAAATCAAGACGACACCCCATCTCAGCACTGCTACCGCCTCACTAAGGTTCATATTACGGTTCATACTGAGGTGCTGGTGGAGCGAAAAAGGTGTTAGCCCATGGCTACTCCGTCAAATTACCTTTAATAGAAGATTTGGTTACCAAGTAGTACGCAGATATCCAGTTTTGTTTTAAAGAGGACAGAAAATCATTTCTAACTGGCAGCTGTTTATAAAGTTCTTATTCTCAGAAATGATATGCATTCCCTTAAATTATCCATATTTAACTGTACTTGAATAAAAAGTGATATAAAAAGATGTATTTTGCATTGTCTCGCTTTTTATGGGCAGCTTTCTGTTACAGTTCTCTTCATGGAACCAATAATTTGGAGTTTTAACTATGTAATGGTTTGTGCACAGAACTCTAAACAGGGTTCAAATAGATCAGCAGCTCATAATTAGTAATCTGTACACAAATCGTGACATAGTAAAAACTCCACGTAAGTGATTCCATGAAGAGAACTGTAACAGAATGCTGCCCAAAAACACAACAATGCAAACTACAGTTTTACCCATCACTTTTTATTCAGGTATAGTTAAATATGGATACTTTAGAAGAATGCACATCATTTCTGAGAATAAGAACTTTATAAACAGCTGCCAAATAGCACAAATTTCCTGTCCCCTTTAAATTGTTTTGGATTTACTGATATTTCAGGAGAAGTGCATTCCATGGATTCAATATTTGAGTAGAACAGTTTATACAATATATGTTTTGAGATAACCGTCCAGATAAAAAGTGATATCTAATTAGAAAAGATATTGATAGCTTTTCATGTTCCCGTATGTCATAGTGATATCCTTCCTTGTACCACTATGTCAGTGCATTCGGAACTCATTTCAAATGTTCAGTCTCAGTAGCAGTAGCAGTACTAACTATATTCAAATGCGAATAACTTTAAAATGAAAAATGATAGCATGGTACTGTAAGCATGAAAGCTGATCAGCACAAAAATATCTACAAAATGAGTGTTGTTTCATTTACAGACACCTTTTGGATTTTTTTTTTTATAATTAGCAAAGAAAACAGCAGAACATTAAATTTTTTCCCATTTTTTTAGCAAACAAATGCGAATATCTTTAAAACAAAAAAAACTGGCCCGCCAGCGCAGCAGTAGCACTACTGTTCATGATGCCATCGCCCTGGGCTTGGGAACTAGCCTGGGGAGTTGGACGACCGGCAGAGGGAGGAGACTGAGCATCCCAGGGACTGCCCGCCTTATCTGGAGAGGGAGGGGGGTTGCGGCTCGGCACTTGACTGGCCTTGGGCGGAGGCCTGGAGTACAGCAAGCACTCAGCCATGCTACATGGGGAAGGGCATGACAGACATCGACAGTGATGCCTTGACATCAGGGCACACGGCACGCCCACACAGAAAAATGGCTCTCGAGGCACCAGGTAGATGTAGCATGTGGTGCAGACCCCACAGCTCCCACCTGACTGTCCCAATCACCAGTCCCGACAGAGACTAGAAGTTCAGGGTATAGGGGCCCTACCTCGTCCCTGCCTGGGGGTAAAACCACAGCTGCATGGGGGTACCGGCAGGGCTTAAGGTAGGTGCAGGAAGCAGGGGCAGACACCACAGTCGTCTCACGGAGGTGTGGGGCTTGAAGAGCCGGGGAGAGAGGGGGAAATGCAAGTTAAAAAAAAAATGATAGCATGGTACTTTGAGCACAAAAATTGTTCAGCACATAAGTATCTACAAAATGAGTGATGTGTCATTTAGAGATCTTTCAGTTTTTTTATAATCACAAAAATGGCACCATTTTTTCCCCACTTTTTGACGAATAAATGCCCCCCAAAAAAAAAAAAAATGCAAAAACAAAAGAATTGTACATCAAACTTTTCATTATGTACTGGCCATAATGTAAAGATATGAGCCAATGAGTTAAACAGTAGCAGTAGTAAATCTTGTAACCCACTCCCAAACAAGTACTGTAACTGCAAAAGAAGCTGAAAGTTAGTCACATTTCAAAGTCACAGGCACTTTTTACACATTCCCAATCATGTTCATCTCAAAACATATGTCTGTATAAACAGAAGATGACATGGTCTGACTGAAGATATATTTATCTTCATTCGAGGCCACTGATATTAAAGATATCTCACTTGTGGCTTTGACATTTGTGAGATATCTTAATATAATTAGTCTCTCATAAAGATAAAGATGGTATCTTCAGTCAGGCCATAACATATCCCCTATATTTCCTTTTTAATGTCCGAAACTGTTGAGTTGATATCTGTAGAGGGTGGCCTCTAGTGTCTTAGTTCATTTATTTAAATTCAAATCCTAACTCACACATCAGGTATGGATTGTTAATATGGAACATTAAAAGTCAGCCCCCTCTAAACCTTCTTGTATCCAGTTGCAGCAATTATATGTCCCTTAGCCTGTCTTGATAGGACATATATTTTATGCCTGCAATCTGCTTCCTGATCTTTCTTTGCACTTTTTCTATCTGGGAAATTGAGAGGCATAGTCCAAATGAGGGTGTATGTATGCTCAATATAATGGATTATTACAGACTAATCTTGATCTTATATTCCTAAGAAGTGCCCATGTCACTATTAGTGTTGGCTATAGATTTAATAGACTGTTTGGTACTACACTAGTCATCGGTCACTGTTACCCCAAGATTTCTTTCTGATTTAGAAACTGCAAGACGTTTCCCATATAAAAAACAGGGGTGTTAATTTTGGCCCCAAGGTGCATTACTTTCCACTTTTCGGGAATAAAGTGCATCTCCCATTCTACAGCCCAATTTGATATGCTGTCATGATCTGCTTGAAGTCTTGTCTTTTTGTTCCTCACTGCTACATGTGCCCCACAATTTTACAATCATTGGCATATTTTGTTGACCAGCAGCTCAGGTTGTTCATTAAATCAGAGAAAATAAATCTGAAAAATAACTGGACCAAGTACTGAGCCCTGAGGAACACCACTTGTCACTTCTCCCCTCTCTGAACAGTATCCGTTAATTGCCACCCTCTGTGACCTATTTTCGAACTAGTTTGAAATCCAGTTTATATATTTCACATTCAGACCTATATTTTTAAGCTTTGTGGCAAATGTCTAGTGTGGGACCATATTGAATGCTTTACTAAACTCTAAAAATATGAATACTGGCTGGGGGGGGTTAAGCTGGGGATCACTGAGGAGGAGAAAGACCTTGGGGTACTGATAACGGGGACCATGAACAACACTGCCCAGTGCAGGAGAGCAGCTGCAAAAGTGAACAAAATGCTGGGGTGCATAGCGAGGGGGTTTTCATCCAGGTGAAGTGAGATGATCTTGCCCCTCTACAGATCACTGGTAAGGCCGCACTTAGAGTATTGTATGCAGTTTTGGAGGCCGTACTTAAAGCGTAATATCAGGCTGCTGGAGGGGGTGCAGAGGAAGGCAACAAAGATGATATGTGGAATGGAGGGGAGAGACTATGACAGCAGGCTGGGAGACCTCAATATGTACACCCTGGAGGACAGAAGGGGCGGGGGGACATGATAGAGACATTCAAGTATCTGAGGGGAATCAATAAGAAAGGGGCAGATGGGGTCTTTAAGTTAAGGAGGGGGAGGGTCACCAGGGGGCACGGGCTAAGAATGGAGGGGGGGGGTTAGAAAGGAAATGAGGAGATACTATTTCACAGAGAGGGTGGTAGCAAAATGGAATGCCCTACCAGAATGGGTGGTATCATGTAAATCTGTGAACAGCTTCAAAAGGGCATGGGACAGGGATCAGGGGAGAGTGAGGGTGGAGGGTGGCAGTGGGATGGCAAAAAGCAGGGGGGTTGGGGCAGCTGCAAACTAGGGGTGTTGGCTGCAGACTTAGATAGTCCGGGTGGTCTGTTTCTGCTGGCACACTCGTATGTTCGTATTCAGTTGTAACATTAGGTTGTGTGGGTGAAAACAGTACAGTTCAAGAGTTACAGCGTTTATACATATTATGCATAGTAAAACACAGTGTATACAGGGAGACAACGAGCCTATGTAGTAGCCTATAGAATGGTTTAACGAAGCCTATGGAGTGGCCTATACAATGGTTAGCTAAACATTTTCATACTGCAGCAGACACACTGCTATTATAAACAATTTCACGGCAGTCTAGGAGCAACACTTTGTCGATGGTGTTAACTTGGTCATAAACACAGTTCTAGATGGGTGGCAGCCCAGTGGCTGGCAGCTCACCACTGAGGGCACCTACAGGTGTGGATTGAGAGTATGTGGTTCCTAAGGGTGACTTTGAATACACCAATTTTAGGGAGGCTGGTGACACTCGCAGGGAGGGAGTTGAACCAGGATGGGGTCCTGTATGAGAAAGTCCTTTGGGCTAGGGAGGTTCTTACCCGTGGGACTGCTAGAGGGGGCTTATTGGTACTGCGGGTGGAGACGATGGGGATTGAGCAGTGAAGAAATGATGCAACTCTAGGCGGCGTTAGTCTGAGGAGGGTCTTTTGGGCCATAAGGCAGGACTGTTATAGTAGCCTTTCCTCAAAGCTGAGTATTTGAGTGAGGGAGTAGAGGGTGCAGGTGTGTGTTAGCCAGTCAGCACCAGACAGCAGCCTGCATGCTTTGTTGATGGACACTTATTTTGCTGAGGGCAGTGGCGTCTGCAGTTGCATATATCACTAGACCATACACAATTAAGGACAGGACAGATGAGGTGATGGCTAGCCAGAGGGATTCAGCTGGTAGGCAGTCTTTGTGGCGGTAGTGGAGGCCGATGTGTACATTAGTCACGGGCGTGAGAGCGTTAATGTGAGTGTGGAAGGTGAGAGCTGGGTCAAAGGTTATGCTAGGCATTTATAAGAGGTGACCTGTTCAATGGGCTGGAGGGAGCTGGAGAGGATCTTCGGGGGGGGGGGGTTAGTTTATTTTGGTGGTGGGCAAATATCATGGCCTTGTTTTTTTTCAGGTTCACGATAAGTCTATGATCCATGAACCAGCGTGTGGTCAGACTAAAAGAGTGCTGGAGATAGGTCTGCAGACTGGTGGGGTTGGCGTGGGATGCACAGAGGACACTGTCCTCTGCACAGAGTGGAACCTTGCCATCACAGGAGTTGGGTGGTGCCTTGAGGAACAAACTGAAAAGTAGCTGCCCAAGAAAGAACCCCTGCGAGACTCCTGAGTGGATGAGGTGGGTACTGAACAGTGTTGTGTTGATGTTAATGCATTATGCCCTAGAGGATAGGTAGCTCGTGAAACAAGCTAGGGGGCCTTGGGAGAAACCCACTTGCTGGAGGGAGTCAAGGAGGAGGAGGTGATTGACTGTATCGAAGGCCTTGGAGAGGTCAATGAACATGGCTCCTGCTAGCTGGCCTTTGTCAAGTGTGGTGTGGAGGAAATTAGAGAATTCAAGGAGTGCTGTGGTGGTGCTATGGCCTGGGCGGAAACCATGCTGCTCCTTGCAGAGTGGGTTGTAAGGTAGTCAGCAAATTGATCCACCACTACGTTTTCTAGGGCTTTTGGGGGGCGGGGAATGGAGATTGGTCGGTAGTTCCCAGGGGATAAGTTGTCCCCACCTTTCTGAATGGGACTTATTACTGCAATCTTCCAGACACTTGGGAACTGCCCGAGACAGAGGGAGCGGTTGATCAGGCCAGTAAGGGGGAGGAGCAGCACATCTAGGGCCAGGCTGAGGAGCCTCATGTCCAAGGGGTTGTTCAGGGGGTTGGACCCATTGAGGGCTTTGGCGAGGTATGGCTTGGCTTCCCGATGGGTTATTGTCCGCAAGTAGAAAGGGGGATGAGAGAAGGTGGGCAGTTGGGAATTTGTTATTGGGTCAAAAAAATTGTTGGTAAGCACTGGGCTTAGGTCAGTAAAGGTAGCATTGAGACTGTCTGCTATACACTTCAGGTCAGTGGTGATGGTGTCATTTGTGGGGAGCTGGGGGGGGGGGCGCCCCGGGATTTACTGTTTAGCAGTTTGATATTATCCCAAAACTTGTGGGATAACCCCCAGGAGGCGGTTAGGGTAGACCTGTAGAATTCGGCTTTTGCCAAATACATTGATCATATGTCCCATAATATTATCCGGACCCGGAGGTGTATGTGGCTTAAGATTCTTAATTTTGCTTTTTACATCTTTGATTGATATTTCAATTTCATTATTAGTGTCTTTCAGTAATATCTGGCAACTTGGTTTTGACGCATAATCATCACAAAAATATTTAATACATCTGCCATTTCTTTGAGATTTAACAAGTTGATATTATTATAATAGACTGACTTTACACTTTTTTTTAAAGGAGTTAATGTAAGCAAAGAAAGCTTTACTATTACATTTTAATACATTTGAAGACAAAGATAGCTCCATCTTTTCTTCTGCTTTTTTAAATTTCAGATTTGCACTTTTTTGTATTCTTTTTTTTCCATATAGATTTTTATCCTCCCAGACAAGTTGCAGACGGCTGTTCAGCCCTTTCTCTGCCTCCTTCACCTGGCAACTGCCTCCCTGGTCCACCAAGCCCCATATCCCCCATGGATTCCCCACCCCCATGGCAGGGCTGGCAAGGGAAGGGACATCCTCCCCCACCCAGAGATCCTGCATGTCACCGAGCTGGCGACAGTGTGGGCAGGGCAGGAAGGCAAGGCTTCATATAGCCTGCAACTGCCATTTTCCCACCTTTTTCCCCCATCCCCCCCCCCAATTGCCACAGCAGGCCATAAGCATGTTCACATGGAGGTGCACACGCGCTATGTAACTGCGGCCCTTCTGTGCTGCTACCCAGCCTCCACAAGGCAGCAGCCAAGGAGCGAGACACTGTTGAGAGGCAAGGGACATAGTGTTTCAGTCCTCTGCGCCACTGGGCCAGCTACTTTTTTGTATTCTCTTAAAACCAAGTTGATTTCTGGCAGTTGTATTCAAACTTTACAGCATGGACTAGCATAGGTTTTCTGTTTAATTTCTTAGCATTTCTGGTCATTCATTTTGGTTTTAAATTATCATCGATAGTTTTTTACCTTTGGTATGTACTTATTTTTTATTTACTTCACACAGAATCTTTTAGGCAGTGCCTATTTTCAAAGGATTCAGAATCAGACAACAGTTTACATATCCAATCAGCTCCGTGCCTTGATGCGTACACGTGACTCTCTGGCACCTCTCAAATGAGACAGGCCGACCATCTGATAGGCAGAAGTATAGAGAGGCCCGGAACAAATGTATGTGGGCATTACGCAAAGCTAAAGCCAAACACTATAAAGCAGCCCTTATTGATACCTGGGGCAGTGGGCGCAAATTCTAGGAAAATGTCAAGGAAATCGGTGGCAAAAACCCCAACACCCCACCCAACCTAATAGCGGTGGAAGGGCACCTTACTTCTGACCCCTCCAGCATAGCCTCAGCTTTCAACCAAGCTTTCACTAACCTCAGCCATGTCCTCCTCCTAACTTCTTCACCCACCCCTGCCTTGCCCCCAGCGTAACCCTCCCTTCCACCTGCGTGTGCATCACCCTTAAGGCTGCTGAGCCATATTTCAAGAACGCTCTAAACCACGCTCGCTATAGTAGCGATTCCCTGGACCTGAGGCTTCTCCAACTCACCCTCCAAGACGTACTCTACCCACTCACCCACATTCTCAACCTCTCCCTCTTCCAAGGTAAATTCCCCTCCATATGGAAATCTGCCTCCATTACCCCCATATTTAAAAGCGGGGACTGTACTGACACCAATATCCAATACTGACCGGCCCATATCTATCCACCCCCCCATCTAAAGCTCTACAGTGCATTGTCTATGACCAGCTCACTGACCACCTTAAACACGATCTCCTCTGTAAACAGCAACATGGCTTCCGCAAAGAGCACAGTACTACCACCACCCTACTGGAATTCACTGCGCTCATCCACTCTGCACTAGACAAAGGCCACACCACTGGAGCGGTTTTTGTCAACCTCTCTAAGGCATTTGACACCGTACACCACTCCCTCTTGCTAGTCACACTCTCCAACATTGGCTTTTCACAGGATGCCCTTCACTGGTTCACAGACTACCTAACGGGCAGATGCCAACAGATCAAAATCTGCACGACCCTGTCCAATAGTCTCCCAGTTCTCTCAGGGGTTCCCCAGGGGTCCATCCTTGGTCCCCTCCTTTTCAGCCTTTACCTTAACTCCCTCCCTAGCACCTGCTCTAGCAACCTTCTGCTATATGCGGATCATGCTGTCCTCTATGCCTCCAGCCATGACCCTTTGCAACTCCACCATACACTCCAGTCCTCCTTTAATGAAGCTGAGCAGTGGTTCACTGCTCAGCGCCTCATATTGAACTACAAGAAGACCAAGTTCATGATTTTCGCCCACCCCCAAAACACAAAACAGAAACTTTGCCCCCAGATCCTAACTGCTGACCAAACCCCTCTCAATCAAGTGACCCACTACAAATATCTAGGCATCACCCTGGACCCAGCTCTCAATTTCCACCAGCACATACACCACCTGTCCACGGCCCTCAACGTCCGCCTTGGACTGCCTTACCCAAGACACCCTCCGACTTGCAGTCTCTTCCTCTATCCTCTCCCTCCTTGACTATGGTATTCTCGTTTATAGCGCTGCTACCACTTCAGCCCTAAACAGGCTCCACCTCTCCCTCAACAAAACCTGTCGCCTTGTCCTGGGCTGTGACCGCCTCACACACATCTGCTTCCTATATAACTCCACTAACTGACTTAACCTCGACAATAGGATCAAATTCCACACATGTCTTATGGCCAAAAAATAAATAAATTACCCTAGGTATCTCCCCCCAATCTACTACCCCTAAATTAACTCGTAACTCCAGCAAATAACAACTCACAGTTCCCCAATGCCATATCTCCCAATTCCAAAGGTCTTTTAGCTATAAGGCCCCCACCTGGATGAATGACCTACCCCGCCTTGTCACAACCCAAAACTCTATCAGACTCTTCAAAACCCACCTCCAGACCCTAAACTGCTGTGACTGTTATTGACCCTATCACAACCTCCCCCCGCAATGACAACGGCCTCTGGCTGGCAACCCCCACCCCCCATTTCTCCTTTCTTTCTCTCTTACTAAATGCCTACCTGAGCCTCCATAAGCCTGTTAGTTCAAGACTGCGAGCCTTATTTCTTACTTTTACCATGTATCAAGCGTGTTTATGTTCCCTGCACTGCTTATGTTACCTTGACTTTGTACTGTTCAAAATATATGACATGGAACCTATGTAAATTGTTCCCTGCACTGTATGTTACCTTAACTTTGTATTGTTCATTATATGTGACGTTGGAACATTTGTAAATGAGTCTGACTCAAAGGTACTTTCCGATCTCTGAAATAAATAAAACAAACAAAAAAAAAAATACTGCAATGTCCACAATACAGTCACCTAATTGTACATAACAGCAGGTGGACACACAGGCTGGAAATTATTTGATGTTACACTGGAGCAGTAACAGTAGTGAAAAAAGGAATGTGTGTGCAGCAGATGTAGGTATCTAGCATATTGGGAGCAGAAAAATGTATTACTGACAGGGACCCTATTAGTTGAGCGGTGGCCTTGATTTCTTATAATCAAGAACAATAAAACATAATAAAATCCATATAAAAGGCCCCCCTTCAGCACTATGGAGTGTGCCCTCACGCTGTTCATTTTTTGCCATCACAAAATGTGCCAGCGTGTTGGGGGGGAGGGGGTTGTTGGACGATTATGGAAGTGGCAGCGTTTTGGCTTTTGGCTCCACGAAGCCAAAAACAATCTAATGTATTTTTCAAACAAGGTAGAAATAAATGGAATTTTTAATAGCAGGCAACTTGGGGACAGGTAAACTATCTTATATGTTCGGGGGGCGTGAAGTATGAAGCTGCTCTTTAATGTCCTTCCTCATGCTATCTCAATTCTAATTATTTTCTACCTTCCCACCTAATTTGAGGTCATCTGCAAATTTAGTGTTAAATCTTTTAATGCAATGAGATGGAAAAAAAAAAAAAAGAGAGAGAGAGAACAACACTGGAACCAGTACTGATTCCTGGGGCACACCCCTCACAACTCCCCCCCTCTCCTGATGTTAATCCCTTTATTCTCACATACTTTGTCCCGTTTTCTAGCCAGTTACGAATCCAGATGGTTATGTTTTTGCTCATTTCTGCTCGTCTAAGTTTCTGTGATAGTACTTCGTGTGACACAATATCAAAAGCCTTACAAAAATCAAGAAAAACAACATCCATTGGTACCCTGTTGTTAATGTGTGTATTTATTTGCTCACAGAATGATAGCAAATTAGTTGTACAGGATCTCTTCCATTTAAAGCTGCGCTGAGTGGTGTCATTCAAACCCTTTAGTATGAATTCTGTTTCAAGTTCCCATGTTAGTAATTTCTCAACCATTTTCCCTGGCATAGCTATAAGGCTTATGGGTAGTTTACCATATTTGCACTACTACCTTTTTTGAAAATGGGTATTACAGTAGCCTTTTTTCAAACATCCGGAATACATCCTGAACTTAATGATTTGTTAAAGATGTCTATTAGTGGTCCTGCTATTTCCTTAGCAGGACCACTAACGGACATCTTAACAAATCATTCTAATAGGAGGTTGCTGGAATCCTTGCAGGTTCATTCTCACAAAGAAGTACACACAGGCAGGAGCAACGTGCAAGTTAACCTTCATGGAAGTTCGTGGGCGACTGATCCAAGTTCTTTTTTAAGCACCCTATGTCTTTCTATAAAATATCACAGAACTAAGACTTGGAGAACTGAAATAGCTGTTTGGAGTTAGCAACACGGTAACATCCAAGAACAAATGTGTAAATGTCTACATATTCAACTTTTGTAGGTATAAAGGATATTGCAGCCATTATCAATGGGACATTTTACTGGATAAAGCTAACAAGGGTTTAAGAACTTCAGCATTTTCAGATAAGTTGGTACATACAGAAGTTGTACTAGGAGAGCAGTCCATTTCAGTTGTTATGGTACTGCACAGTTTGAATGTTTTGTCACTTATGCAGTTGGAACTGATTTAATATACTGTAACTATTTATTGAAAATTAAAACTTTAATTAAGAAAAAGCAAAAAAAAAAAACAACCTTCATAGAAGTACTCCAGAGGGCAAAAAGGTACCTTGAAATGAAATGAGTCACCCATATGTTAAATATGATGTAATGGTAAATGGAAAAGTTTGTCAAGATAAGGGAGCCTAGCAGGGTCAGTTAACTCCACTGGGGTTGGGCCAGGCAGGGCATTCGTTTGCTTTGGGTCATTAGGGCTATCAGTGTGCCATCGGAAGGGAGACACACATGGCTGGACTGACAATTGGGGAATTTAAGAGCGATTTATAGACCAGCTGCTAATCCAAGAGTTGCCACTAGCTGGCACAGAGCCATGTGTAGGCATGTTTTCCCCCAGGGTAGTGTCTCACCCCGTGTGAGAGGAGTGCCAAAATGCATGTGTTCTTGGGGGTGATAGTGCCCAAGGGAGCCTGTATGAGACATGGGATAAGTAAACGTGATTATTTGTGCAGCAGTGCCCAATCAACTCAAGGGGCAAGATGCAGTGGTGTTGATCATGCCAGTAGTAATGACGCAGTTATGGTAAAGACGCATGTTGGCGGAGCTGATGCCCTTTGAAATTGTGTAACACCTACACAGCAATAAATACACAACCTGCCTGACCCCAGCTCTTAGTATGGGCATTCATTCTGTGAGTGGTCTCGTGTTTCTAGATACCCCTGTGAATGTCTTTGGACCCCGGGTCCCCATCTGCCTGGACCCATGGTGGAAGAGTGAACAGAGATTCTTGCTATGGGCACCAGACCCTCACTGACAAGATATGCCATCAAATACCCCCAGACACAGGGAGGGGGACAGGGGAGCTTGCAAGCGCTTTTCCTAAATCCTGGATTATGTTTTAAAAAACAATATTCAGACACAAACCTGCTCTGTTTTCATTCATTTTCTGAAATGTCTGTATTTTCCTGCTCTCATTCTTTATTACCGAGGGCACTTGCATGAAAACACGATCCTTGCGCCTTAGACTTCATCACATACTCCTGCTTCTCCCTGCACTGAAATGAGAGCATTTTCACAGCAACAGATTGTGATGCCACAAACAGGATTATGACATGTGAGGGGAGAGGGGGGAAAGACTGCAAGATGATGAAATAAAGTCTGGGGGAACAATGCCCCCTCCAGCAGCCAAATTTTAAGTGGTACTTGGTGAGAGTCTCAGAGGTGGCTGCCATCTGCACCCCCTATGTCAGGAGGCTGGATACTGCAGAGCACTTTGCAGGTGTCCCAACTAGCTGGACCAGATGGGATTGGGGTGGAAAAAATGGGACAATTAGGGCACCTGGTGCCAGCACAATAAAGTTTCCATGGAACATGTAAGCTAGAGTCCAGACACGACATTGGGCTCAAACAGAGTGTGTGTTCCCACTGCCAAATGAAATGAAGCTGGATGTTCCTTCCAGCTGTTGTCACTTCCTCTGCCAACGTACATATCCCTCTCTGTCAAAGCCAGACACACACACTGAAGTTTCCAGGTTATGCACAGAAGAAAAACAGCCTGTAGCATCAAAAGCAGACAGTTTGTGTGTATTTGTGTGGGGAGTAGAAGGGGTTCATTTGTTTATAGCGTTCCACAGTTTACATTTCTGTGGCTTGCAATTGATTTGTTTTCTTAAATGAAAACCTTTTTCTTCTGTTCGTAACAATGTGCACCATAATATGCGGTAAAGAAAGCACTCTGGGTGGTGTAAAAGCAAACACCAGCTAATCCGAGATGCTGAGAGACAAGACAGGACCTTCTGCTGGGATCTGGGATACCCACATTCCATACCAGAGGGCCCACAGCCAAACAAAGAAGTGACAAGTCTGAATGGGTTGTTACAAGAAAGTGCCACATGCAACATGCCGTGCAGCACACTACTGATTCAGAGACTTATCTGAATCTGGTGGACAGATTCACTACCGCGAGACTCCCATGTACACATCCCATGAGCTCTTGCCCTAATCTGATTTATATTCCAAAGAAGTTCTCAATAGAGAAGGTTTGAGATTCAGGTAGCTGGGTCCTGCCAACTCAGAGGTGTTGGGGAATGTTTAAAAAGAAAAGAGATGGAAAAGCAGCACACTCCAGGAGTAAGGCTTTGGCATGCTCTGGCCCATGTCGGCAGCAGATATCGCATGGGGAGGTGGACCACCCATGAAGGCCCTTCTATGGAGGGTGGTGGGGTTGCTGTTGGAAGGTTAGCCACCAAAGGTAAGAGGTTGCCAGCTGGGGCTTGGTAGTTGTCAGGAAAATCTGAATGAGGAACATTTTTTATTTTTATAAATAGTTATGAGTTTTCTCTCCCTGCCGGCTATCTCAGGGGCGGCATCCCCAACCCGTCCCCGTGTCTACCAGCAGGCACGGCCCGGCCAGGGCTTTCCCAGTGAGTCGGCAGGGGTCACCAGCTCCCCACTGAAATCCAGGATATAGTTGGCCAGCGCCGTAACTGGCACAAGCCCAGGCATAACCCTCCGCCATAAATGCAGCAGTCTATTTCCTCCAGTTTGCTCCCTAAGAGTCAGGACCGTGCAATGTCGCCAGCAGAGGGGGGGCGCGCACGCTTCCGCACGCACTTCCTCCAGGCATCTGGCCCGACTCCTCCCAGCTTGTGGTACAGCGCCCTGTCCTCCAGCCTCCACCAGGGGGTGAGCAAGCGCCGACCATCAGAAACCCCCCTCCCATTTAGCAGTCCATCGGATGCTCAATCCTTCTCCCCTGCCAACCCCCGATGGCCCGTGCTTGTTCCCGAACATGGGTCGCCGGTGTAGCACGAGGTAAGGTGCCAGCGCCTCAGCGCCACCGGGCCAGCAAGGAGGAACATTTATGAAGAAAATATAAAAAAGGGAAAGTAACATCCAGTGGCGCATGTTGGGGGGCCTTAAGGTGCCTGCCCTCCCCCATTTATTCTGCTTGTAACAATGTGCCCAATAATATGTGGTAAAGAAGCACTCTGAGTGGTGTAAAGGCAAACTCTAGCTGATCTGAGACATAAAAGAGATGACAGAGACTTCTGCTCGTATTTGGAATACCCATGTTCCATATAAGAGAGCCCACAGACAAACAAGGAAGTGACAAGTCTGAAAGCGTGGTTACTTAAGTAATGTACCACAAGAGGGTGTGGGTGATGGCAGGACTTACCCACACCTGGTGTGTTGGTCGGTCACGAGACCATCGGTCGATTGAGTGAACCACACCAGGTGGGTAAATCCTGCTATCACCCATACCCACGAGTGGCATATTGCCATTATACAATGCCCCTCTTGTTTTTGTGTTTAAAAAAAAAGTTTTTCCGTTTCATTTAGAAGTGCAGCTGTCCAGTGAAGTGAGTCTGGCAGCGGTGAGTAAGGGAGAGACTGAAGCAGCTCCGAGTCGGCATGCAACATTTACAGGTGAAAGCTATTTTTTTGAAAGGGGCAAACTAGGGGAGTGTCCAGTGTTCTTTGAGGTTTTTATTTATTTACAGTTTGTTTGGGACTCAGGCTTTACTGCTGTAAGGGAAGGAGCAGTTCATTTATGGTTTTGAATTTTGTGGTTAGCCGGGGCTGCTGAATGTGGTGGCCATTTCATTTCCCTTCTGTCACTTGGTGCACTCTGGGCCCACCCTGGATTTCTGATGTTGGAGCAATACTTGGTGTGTAACAGATGAAGCTGGCTGGCACTGGCACTTCTTCCTGTTGGGTGATGGGCACGAGTTACATGTTGTAAACCATGTCATTCAGCCAATCAGGAATGAGAATTTCCAGTCCCACTGTATTATTTAAAAAAAAAAAAATCACACACGCAACAATGCTGTGCAGCACCACTTCAACAGTACGCAGGTGGACACTACTGCAAGGCTTCCATGTACAGCAGGAGTTCTTGCCCTAGTCCTTCAAGATCCTGCAAGGAATGAACAAGGTAAACTGCAAGGATTCAGCATAAGTAGTGGATCAAGAACACGGGGGCAAGAGTGGAAACTGACTTGGGGAGGGAGGTTGCAGAGGGACATGAGAAAGTTTTATTTTACAGAAAGGGTGGTGGAGCCATGAAACAATCTGGAAGCGGATGTGGTGGGCACAAAAACTATTAATGGTTTCAAATACTGCAGAGACAGAGTAAAGAGCTTAGTGGTTGCTTAGGGTGGTAGCAGTAGGGCAGTCAGCATGGGAGTGGATATTATGGGTTACAACCCTGTATGGAAAATAGCTCCTGGGTTTGTTAGGGTTTCATGGGCAGACTGGATGGACCAATATTTTTTCCTGCTGTCACTGTCTGTGTTTCTATGTAATCTGATTTGTGAACAACTGACTCAGAAAAAAAGCTTTACACTTTTTTCATCTTTTTTTTTTTCAAAACGGAGGGGGAACCGTGAAAGCATGAACACTAATACATTATAACTTTAAAATTCCCCCCACCTTGGATTGGGCTGACAGTACAGGCTAGAAGTTAGAGCAATGAACTGTGAATGAGTTTGGTACATCCAGCAGACCTGGGTTTCATTCCTACAGCCTCCACTTGCATACTCTACGAGTCTGAGCAAGTCACAACCACCCCAGTGCTCCCGGGTCGCCCCTGAAAACAGGCACCTATGCCTAATGGGGAAAAACTAACAAATCTGTCAATTTCATAATTTAGAGCTGCCTAGTTATTTCACTACCTGAGAGCAAAAAAGACTGAGTTTTGGGATTTTTATGTAATTACACTAATTAATAACTTTGGAACTGCCAAACTGATTTATGCAAAACCAGTCAGAAAATCTGCCCCTAGGGCAGAGACTGTGCATACCAAATGTCAAAGTGCTAGGGGGTTAAGACTGCCAAGATATGAGCTATCAAAACAACCTGTTTTGATATAAACACTACCTCGTCTTAACATACATTGCAAAAAGCTATGTTAATGCATAATTTAGGGGTACAAAGCTAAATCAGCATGTCAGTGCTGAATATCTGCTTGCTTGTATTTGCTGTGTAGTTGTTGGGTACAGACTGCACAGATGCAAAAATTAAACTATGAACATATGAAAATAACCAACAGAAGAAAGCCCTATGCTTGGTTTAGTCTGCTCGAGTCTGCAGAATCCCAGTTTCTATTGAGGGATCTGCACCCCCCTTCCTATTACCCACTTCTCCCTCTCCCTCTCCTTCGATATTCCCCCTCCCTGCCACCTTCCCCCTTTCCATGCAATTTTTCCTTTTACCCTGTCCCAGTCTCTTGAAGCGGTCTACAATCTTCAGGAAGACGCTTTCCTACGGCAACCTGTTCTACTGTTCAACCACCCTGCTAGTGAAAAAGTGTCTCCTCATTTCCCTCATGAAGCATTCTCCCACTAGTTTGAGGCAGCGCCCCCTAGGGGTCCTGTTTCCACTAAGGTTGAAGATACCCTCAGAGTTATCTTTGTTGAAACCTTCAAAGAATTTAAAGGTCTTGATCATATCCCTCTTCTCCCTTCTATCCTCTAGGGAGTACATGTTGATCTTGGAGCATCTCCTCGTAAAGCCTGCCTTGTTGTCCCTGGATCATCTTGGTCACCCCTCTCTGTACCCTCTCCAGTAGGTTGATGTCTTTCTTTAGGTAACAACTCCAATACTGCACACTGTACTCCAGATGTGGCCTAACCAGTGACCTGTACAGCGGTAGAATGACCTCCACCTTCCTACTGGTTATACCCCTGGCTATATATCCCAGCATCAGATTTGCTTTGTCTGCTACTCTCTTTCAGTGTGCAGAGTACTTATGGTCAATCATAATGATCACGCCCAAGTCCTTCTCTTCTGACTTGATGACCTGCACACCTCCTAGCCGGTATGTGGTCTCTGGGTTCTTCACCCCCAAGCCCCAAGTGCATTACTTTACACTTTTTGGCATTGAATCTCAACTGCCAAATACCTGACCATGTCTCTAGTTTAGCCAGGTTCTCCCTTATGTACAGTCTTGCTTCTTCTGTGTCCACTCTCCCAGAGAGCTTTGTGTTTGCAGAGAGGCATATTTTGCCTTTTACCCCATCTGCAATGTCGCCGATGAAGATGTTGAATAACCCTAGGTTAAGCACCAAGCCCTGTGGGACGCCACTATTTGATTAGTGTAGTATCCTAGTATTCTCCCCCCCCCCCCAAGCACCACCTTCTGGTTTCTATCTTGCAGCCAGTGTTTGTTTAATTTATTTATTGAAATACTAGGATTACAAAATACCTTTGAACCAGGGGTCCTTTTACAAAGGCTCCGGGTCATACGAAAGAAAGGTACAATAGAATACATCATTGGTTACATTTCAATGTGGTTACAAAGTCATATGTTGTTACAGTTAACTCAAAGGTTACAAGTGGAGTTAACAAAAGACAGGAAACAAGACAAAACAGGTGATGGTTAGAATAGCCGTCTAAACGGACGGAAGAACTGGGTGTATGGAGAGGGGTGGAGAAAGGATAAAGGGCAAGGAAAGAATTTAACCAAGACTGCCTAAGAGACAGGCAGGTGGGACGGGGAAAAGGGGAGTTTACTAAGAAGTGGAGGGATTGAAAAGGAAGGCAGGAAAACAGGGGCAGACTGTAACATGAGTTGCATCAGAAAGGTTAGAGGAGGAAGCTGAGTGGCAATTCAGGAGATGGAGTGGGGGGGGGGGAATAGATAAAGGGGGCAGAGAATGTTCCTAAGTCTAGATGTTACAGTCTCATTTACTTTGGGCAAGAAGGTGGTGGCGCAGTTTGGATTTGAAGGGGCCAAGCTCTGTCACGTCAGTAACATCAGGAGAAGACCATTGAGTGTTTTACCTACCTAGCCAGTTATACCCATATCTCAAGTCCTGTAGCTTACTCAATCTCCTGTGGGAAACAGAGTTAAAGGCCTTGCTGAAATCTACGTACAGTATGTCCACTGCTTGGCCTTTGTCCACTATCCTTGTCACCCAGTCAAAGATATCAATTAGATTGGTCCGGCAGGACAGCCCTCACGTGAACCCATACAACCTATCATCACAGAGTCCGTACACATCCAGAAGGTTTACCAGTCTTTCCTTTGGAATGGTTTCCATGAGCTTCCCCACTACTGAGGTCAGACGTACTGGCCAATAATTACCAGGGTCGTCCCTCAGCCCACTTTTGTGTAGCTGCACTACATGTGCTGTTCTCCAGTCCAGGAGTACCACTCCAGTTACTAGACAGGTGTTAAACAGGTCTGCCAAGGGGCCTGCTAGCACACATGACAATTCCCTCAGAACAGTCGGGTGTATGCCATCAGGTCCCAGGGACTTATCTTCCTTCGATGCCTTTAAATCCTTCCTCACCCTACCAATTTCAATTTCTCCATCTGTGACTTCTCCTGTTACACCCCCCCCCCCCCGGGGGACTGGGCTGGTCTCTTTCATGAAGACTAAATAAAAGTACTCATTAAGCACCTGTGCCTTTTCCATACTATCCTCCACTCACTCCGCTGGATGTTACATACAATAGTGCATTGAGATTCATGACTAACTCCCCGTTTAGAATACACAGATGTGATCTGCAGAAATGGGCCAACTGCCCCTTCTTGGAAAATAGAATAAAGATGAAAATGGGATTATTTTTCTACAAGGTAGTTAGGAGTTTACTTCCCATTGCCATACTTTATTTACAAGAAGTGTAAAAGTATTAGGGACTAGGTCACGGGGTAAATTTGTGTTTAAAGTACCTTTGTTTAAAAAAAAAAAAAAAAACTTGGACAAAAATCACTATTTAGATCTCTATTTTTTAATAGCATTCCAAATTCCTTGATTAATTGTTTATCTCCTCAGACTTTTAAAGTTAGATTGAAAATATGATTAGATAGTACTCATGTATGTTCATGTTTTAAGGGGAATATTAGATCATAAGCATGTTTGTTTATTTTATATTTTTATGAAAGTGTGTTTTTAATGTTTATTATGCTGTCCTGTTGAAAACTTGTTGCTTGTGAAAACGGGCAGTAATGCTCATCTTGCTAACAAGTATAAAAATGAAAAGGAAAATTTTTCAGCCCGACTATCACGTTCTTGATAGCCCTCTTCTCCTTGATTTATTGGAAGAAGACCTTATCCATTCTCACCCCCTCTGCCAGCTGCAGTTCCTTCATAGCCCTGGCTTGTCGTACTGCCTTGCTCGCCTCTCTTGCTTTATTGCTGTACTCCTCCCTGTCCTCGTTCATCCAGTTGCTTTTATGCTTTCTGAAGGCTTCCCTTTTGCTCTTTACCACCTACGCTACCTCCCTGTCGAGATATCCTCGATGAAGATGTAGCAGTTATGTAACAGTAGATCTTTGAAAGAATCTCCTCAATTAGGCCACACCTTTGGAACTGTAAGCCTTCAGCATCAGGACCACACATAAACTTTTTGTTAGGTGGGGGCCACTCACAATGACATGCAGCATCAACACGTATGTAACATGGGCAGCCCCAACACTCCTCGGTTCCCTGCTGGAGAATAGCCTCGGAGGCCCTCTAACATGAGGAATCAAGAGACTAAACCAGTACCAGGCAAACGAGGAGAGGCATGGGACTGGAAACAGGATGCACGCAATAAAGCCTTAGACACAACATCTGATACAACCATCAGAATACAGAAAGGGTGACATGAAGGAGCAAGGCCTAATGGAGGAGATTCTTCCGAAGATCTGCTGTTGAGGTAAGTTCTTATGTAACTGTTCTGTCTTCATCAAGGATATCTCCTCAATTAGACCACACCTCTGGAATGATTCCCAAGCAGTACAAAGCAACTCGGGAGGATGGCACAGTCGGATATGTGATCAGGACATAAGCCCTTGCAGTACAGAAAGCTCAAAACCAGCACATCTATGCGAGACGATGTCCAGACAATAATGTTTAGTTACAGTATGAACAGTGCTCCACGTATTGGCAACACATATGTCAGCAGCAGGGATATTTCTGAAACAAGCAACAGAAGTGGCCATACCCCTAGTGGAATGACCACAAACAGCGACGGGACATTCCTTACTGTACTTTCTATAACAAAACAAAATACAATTAACCAGCCATTTGGACAGGGATTGTTTAGAGATAGGGGTGCCCTCTTTCCCACAAGTGAATGAAAGAAAGGCTGGGAAGACTTTCTGCAGTCCTTGGTGCAAGTAACATAGTATCTCAGTGTTCTATGCACATCAAGAGTATGCAGCAATGGGGAAGGGGGATACCGACCTCACTATCTTTACTTTTCCTACAATGGAGCAGTAAAATTACTATGTCTCCCTGTACTGAACATATGTGGTTTACATAGGGGAAGCATGGCAAACAGCTGGGATGGAACCCTCAGTCTTGTCATGAGACACCTATTTGGGTCAACCCCCAGCTCATGACTGAGGGGAAACCAATTCGGCTGACAGCTTGGCAGGAGAAGGGGATTCAGGTCCTAGGTAACATATACCAACCCCATTGATGGTGTGCTGTATTCCTTTGCACAACTGAAGTCAAAGTACAATATACACCCCAAACACAGTTTTGGAAATACTTACAGCTCTGGGACCTTCTGAGGGTAAAAGTTTCCCCTACCCATGCCCTGCCTCCTCAACCAGTCCTGAACAAATGGGTAAGCACCTCATCCAAACCACCTGGCAGGGAAATAAAATGGCTAGTACAAAGAGAAGCCCCAACCACTAATCAGTCATTTGATAAAGGATCCTAAGAATCTGAAACGTGTCAAGCATGTACAGATTATTTGTGGTCTGTCTTTTATTTTTAAAAAAATGTCTTGAACGTTATTTGAGCAGTGGAGACTCTGATTAAAAGGCTGGTGTGTGTCCGAATGTTTGACCGAAGTAACTACTCAGAGTGGCACTAGAGAAAAATGGGCCCAGGAACTTGACATGCCCATTCCTGAGGATCTATGAGATACGGTCTGGATCAAGCGTACATGGCAAATATGTAGACAGTTACAAGCAAAAACCCTTCGTACAAAATCCTACACAGGGCATATATAACACCACAATGCCTTAACAGAAATGATAGTTACATAAGAACTTACCGTAACAGTAGATCTTCCTGCAGTAGGTGTTTACATATAGGAATGCACCCCCCTGGCATCAGGACCGCACGGCAAATTTCTAGTTAGCAATCATTAGCGGGGGGCCACCCCCGGCGTCACCTAATCAGGCATTGTTGTGACAGGGGCAGTCAGCGCCACCCTCCCAGTTCTCCACCATAGACCTCGAAGAGGAAACAGGAGAAAGGAGTAAAATAACTCCTATGACCCTGGGCTCGGAAACGAAGCCTTGGCAAAGATAAAAAACAGGAGCTGGGGGAAGGTGGGTGGGAAATCTAGACCTACTGCAGGAACCTCTCTCAAAGATCTATTGTTACTGTAAGTTCTAACATAACTGTCATATCTTACTTCGAGAGGGTTCCTGCAGTAGGTCTTTACATATAGGACTGAATACCAAGCAGTCGAAAATGATGAAGGAGTTGGAGACTAGGTTCCGGGAGGAAGGAGCGCCTGCCAACTGGAAGCCTACTTAGGAAAGAAGGCCTTGCAGAATGGCAAGGCCAAAACCGGCACTATGCCAAGAGGCAATGTCCAGACTGCAATGCTTGGTGAATGTATGGACAGAGGACCAAGTGGCTGCTCTGCAAATATCTGCATTGGACACATTCCTGAGAAAGGTCATCAAAGCTGCCATTCCAGGAGTAGAATGGCCTTTCACCTCCCCTGGAAGGGGCTTCTCATACTTGTAGTAAATGTACGAGATGCAGTTAGCTAACCATTTTGACAATCCTTGTTTGGAGATGGCCTTTCCCTGACATTTAGGAGCAAAGGTCACAAACAACTGGTCAGACTTCCGAACCTCTTTGGTCCTAGAGATGTAAACATCTCAGAATCCTATGCACATCTAAAGTGTGCAAGAGGTATTCCCCCACCCCACCCATTGGAATACTGTGGGTAAAATACGGCAATTCAACATTCTGGTTCAAAGTAAATTCCAAAACAAATTTTGGAAGGAAGGGTTAGTTCTCAGAGCCACCCAGACTCTGCGGAAAATCAAATAAGACTTCTTACAGACGAGGGCATGAAGCTCTGAAATCCTTTGAGCTGAAGTTTTAGCGACTAAAAAGAGCATTTTCCAGGACAAATAACGCAAGTCGCAACTTACTGTCAGTTTAAAAGGGGGCAAAGTAAGTTTTTCTAAAATTTAATTTAAATCCTGGGGGGAGGGGGAGAACCAGATTCTGGACCAGAGGCATAAGGTGGAGGATCCTCTTAAGAAAGGTCCTGGAGACCTCCAGCTGAGCAATGGTTTTGCCCCCCATCGGAAAGTGGTAAGTGGAAACTGCAGATAAATGGACCTTCAGCGAGGAATAACTGAGGCCCGAATCAGACAGGTGCAAAAGGTACTCAAGGACCTAGTGAGCCGAGCAAGTGAATGGATCCAGGCCCTTGGCCCAGATGGAGAATCTCTTCCACTTCATGGCATACGTGCATCTGGTAGAGGGTTTCCTAGCCTCTACTAGGACCTGGGTGACTCAAAAAGAGATGCCACAACTAGAGACAGCTATGTCCACAGATGCCACGCATGCAGATAGAGAGACTTGAGGCTCGGATGCACCAGGCTGCCCTGCTCCTGAGACAGAAGGTCATGGGAGAGAGGAAGAGGTACTGGGGGTTCCACAGTCAGCTGCTGTAGCAGAGGGAATAAAGTCTGCCAAAGCCAAAAGGGGGCTGTGAGGATCACATGAGCCCCCTCTGCCTGTAGCTTCAGCAGAACCTTCTGCAGAATTGGAAAGGAAGGGAAAGTGTACAGAAATCTCCCTGTCCAGGATAGAGAGAGTGTGTCTCGCCAGAAAACACCATGCCTGAGAATGAGCGCTCAAAAGCTGGGTAGTTTTATGTTGGATGGCACGCAAAAAGGTCTATCTCTGGTTGACCCCACTGGAGGAAGAGGTCTTCCACCACATCCTGCTTTAGCTCCCACTCGTGAACCCACGCGATGGTGTGGCTGAGACTGTCCGCCAGGATGCTGCTCACCCATGGAAGGTGGATCACTATCAAAGACAGACCATGCTGGACTGCCCAGTACCACACCTGCATTGCCTCCCTGTAAAGGAGGCATGACCAGGTGCCTCCCTGCTTGTTGATGTACCAGACTGTAGCCATGTTGTCGATCTGGACCAATGGTGTTCCCAGTATCAAGAGGGACTGGAACTCTTGGAGGGCATACAGCACCGCTCTCATCTCCAGAATACTGATATGCAGATGCTCCTTTAGTGGAGCCAATGTCTCCTGAATTCAATGGATCTCCCAGGTGTGCACCCCATCCCTTTCCTGAAGCATCCATCGTCAGGGACATGGAGGGGGGCTGGGGGTGGAAGGGGATTCCCAAGGAAAGGTTGGCAAGATCCTGCCACCAGAGGACATCCCTCTTCAAGCTGCTGGAGACTAAGACCATGTGGTCCATGTTGTCCAGACGTTGATCCCACTGGACCTGGAGGGACCACTGGGTCACCCTCATGTGCAGTCTGGCCAAAGGGACTGTGGGTATGGCAGCCGCCATTAGACCCAACAGGCAGAGGACAGAGCACGCTTTTAGTCCACTGAGAGGAGCAAACCAATGCCACCTATTGCATCAGAGTTTCCGCCCTGTCCGTAGGCAAGAAGGCCCTGCCCTGAGCCGTATCCAGCACTGCTCTGATAAACTGGAGCCGCTAGAAGGGTTAAAGTTGAGACTTGGGAATGTTCACAGTGATGCCAAGTCTGGAGAATAGGTCCAGGGTGGAGGAAAGAGAATCCTTCAGACCGTCCTGAGACAGTGCTGACAAGCAGCCAGTCGTCCAGGTAAGGAAACACATAAATCCCCTTGTGACACAAGACCGCAGCCACCACCACTAGGCACTTGCTAAAAACCCGTGGTGCCGAACAGAGGCCAAATGGGAGGGCCTTGAACTGATAATGGTTCTCCTGGAAAGAGAACAACAGAAAGCGGTGGTGGGCCTGGAGGATAGGGATATGTAGGTAGGCATCCTGCATTATCCAGGGAGCAGAGACATTGGTTCTGTTGAAGCAGGGGCAAGAGTCCCTGGAATGTCAACATACGGAATCCCTTGTAATCTACAAAGAGATTGAGCAGGCTGAGATCCAAAATTGGTCTCAGATCTCCCATCTTTTTGGGAACTAGGAAGAAGTGGGAGTAATAACCCCCTTCCTATTTGCCCTGACGGAACTGGCTCTATGACTTGTTTTTGAAGTAGAGCCTGGCTCTCCTGATGGAGGAGGCCTAGATGACCTGATGGGTAGTGAGATCTGCCCAAAGGATTGTCTGCGGGGGTCTGTTCTGGAACTAGATTGAGTGTCCTCTTGCTACTAGCTGTAGGACCCAAGCATCTTCGGTTACCGTCTTACACCCTTCCAGGTGGAGGGCGAACTGTCCCCCCACTGGTTCCTCGGGAAATGCAGAAGGAGGGAGGAAGGAACCTCCTCATGTCTGGATGCAGAGGGGAGTGCCACTTTTCTGCCTCTAGTGGTCTTTTGGGGTTTTGCCTGAGGGGTCTGGGAGCCAGAACCAGTGGCACGACACTTACCCTGTCGCCTACCTTGGTTCTGTCTGTTCTACCCCTTCTGAGGGTGACGAAAGTACTGCTTGGGCTTTTGTCCCGAGCGGTACATAGAGTGGACGTCTTTAAGTGACCTTCTGCTCTCCTGCAGCTCTGTGATTATGTCCTTTGTGTCTCCCCCAAACAGGATGGGGCCCCTAAAGGGGGCATCCAGAAGGGTGCTCTGGACGTCTTGCGCCATTCCTGCAAGATGGAGCCAAGTCAGGTGCCTCAAGCAAACGCCTGTGGCAGTGCAACGGGCCACTGAGTCAACAGAGTCGTAAGTGGCCCATAAGACATGGCGGCAAGAAGACTTATTCAATCTTACCTTCTCCAAGAGCTGATTTCTGAGGTCCTTGTCCAGAATCTCCTGCAGGCCCTTCTCCAAGTCGGACAATGCTGACTTCTGGAAGGACACCATATGGGCTACACAGTTTAAAGACCAGATGGTGCAGGTTGATGAAGCATAGACTTTTCATCCATATTGATCCACTTGTTTGGATTCTTTATCTGGAGAAGCACTCAGCTGTTTCAGCTGTGCCGACCTATCATGGGCCACTGTGATAACCATGGAGTCGGCCTTTGGTTGACTGGTCAGATGACCAACCCCTTCTGGAGGGGTGATAAGTTCTGTCAGCTTTTTCGGAGACAGCCAGAATAGAGGATGGCTGTTGCCAAATTGTAGAGGTAAGATCCTCATGCGGCCCCGTCCATGGTGGAACAGAGAGGGGGGTACATGCTAGTGAGGTCTAGGTGCTCTGCCAGATGCTTCCTCTTGGTATCCATCTCCTGAGACACCCAGCCATAGGCCTGTTTAATGGACCTTAGGAGTTCTGCGAAGGAAGGATCCTCCAGCGGAGATTTCGAGGACTCCTTGGGCTGGGGTGCAATGGGGGGGTGAGGTTCCAAGTGACCAACAGACTCGGTCTAAATCAGAGGACTCCAGTCCGCTATGTAAAGGTGTAATGTCTGGGACCGTCTCAGTCACCCTTGCTCTTGAGGGCTCAAAAAAATGTCTGCCCGAACTCCAATCAGATGCCCGGCTCGGGGGAGGGGGGCTTCTGGTAATGATTCTGTGGGTCAGGGTAGGAACCACAACCATATGGGGTTGTCCCAGTTCTTGTTAGAGTTGGGATTTTTCATGTTGCCACCAGGCTGGAATAGAAGTGGGTGGTTCCGGCTGGGGAGAAGGAGGCAGGGGAGGTGGCAGGGGCTGGTACCCAGTACAGTAAGGAGGGTAGCCAGGAGGCTGGTACCAATACTGTTATGGTTGGTGTCCCTGATAGTACTGCACGGTGTTGGAGCTGATGGTGGGTACCCCCGCGACGGCCCTCCTGGCGTCAGGTAGTATGGGTACTGGAGTGGTGGATAGCCGGGATAGTGACCAGAAGGACCCGATGGAGGAGGGGCAGAGGGTCCAGGGACAGGCAGTGCTAAGGGACCACTGGGTGGGATAGGGTCCGTCGGCAGGCCTGGGGTCTCTATTGGTCCCCCGGACAGGCCAGAAGGTGGCTCCAGCGTCAGAGCAGGAAAGCCCTGGTCCATGTCAAGGATCAGTATATGGACCAGGGAGTGGCCTGGCGTCATGGGGTGAAAGTGACCCAATGTCTGGTCTGAGGGAGGCAAAGGAATGGATAGTGCTGTCACCTGATCCAGCCCAAAGGCTGGACTCTCAGAAGGATGGCCCGATGCAGGAGAGGTCTCCTGGACAGCCACACCACATTCCCTGGTCAGGGAAAAGGAGGCATCAGGCAGGGTCAGTAAGTCCTGTGAAGGAGAACCCTCACAGGATGGAGAGCCTGGATGCTTGTCCTGCTTGATGTCGGAGACCACAAGGGTGTCCGAAGGGAGGGCACCCGCCAGGCAAACGTCGGGCAAGTCGACGACTGACTTATCGGTGGAGACCTGGCGGACGTCAGAGGAGCAGATGTCCGACTTACAGGAGGTGGTCGGGCCTACAATAGCCGGGATGCTGGAGTCAGGTGAAGCACCCAAGGCTGAGCTCCCGACAGCAGAACAGGGGGAGACTTAGCGGCAGAGCCTACAACAGGACCCGAAGTGTCCTCCAGAGAGGAACTCACTGACCAAAGCCGGGGGGGGGGTGTCTGATACACCAGAGTGGATGGAGACCTTGGAGGCAGGGTACTCACCAATGTGGAGGCCTCACCCGCTGTGTCATCGGCTGTCAGACGATGCTGAGATGGAGGACGACCCTGTTCTCTGGGGGAGGAGTCCTTCACCAAGGAAGATGATGAGTTGTGCCCCAACTGGGTCTTCTGCATGGTGGCCACTTGCTGTTCAAGGAGGTATGCTTTCAGGGTGTCCAGGCGGCGGATTCTGGTTCTCCTGTCGAAGCCTTGGCAGTGCAGGCCATCGTCCGGCATGTGGTCTGGGCCTAGGCAGAGCAGGCAGGCCGAATGGCCATCTTTTGGTGCAATCTGCCTGCCACATGCACACTTCGTTTTCCACTGCTCTGAGGAGGAAGTTGGCTAGGAAGACAATGAGCTCGAATATAGGAGAAAAAATGTTAACTGCACAAAACGCGAATATGGCGGTCGACTGGAAGCAGAAGGCGTCCATGGAGCCGATATGCACGGGTCGACAGCAGGACAAAAAATGAGGTGGTACCAGGTGACTGCCCCTTTTATACCATGTGTGACGTCAGGGACAGTGCCGATGTCAGGGGGCGGTCCCCCGTCCTAAGACTGCTGGCTAGAATTTTTACGTGGGGTCCTAGTGCCTGGCAGCATAGTCCTAATGGTGTTACCTGCTGCAAGAGCTTTATCTTGAAGTGAGATCTATGGTACCCATTTAGTTAATTTTGATGAAGCCTGAAGATTGCTCTCTCCGAGAAGGAGGGGGAAGGTAGGAGGGAACGTACTTGCTGCAAGAGATCCTCTTAAAGATCTACTGTTACAGTAAGTATGAAACTGTACTATCTTCTTCAAGGGTATCTCTTGCAGCAGGTACTACACTTGGGATGATTCCCAAGCAGTGAACTGGCAAGGGTGGCCAATTAGGAAAGAAGGCCCTGCAAGACGGCGCGCCCAAAGACAGCGTGGCAGCGACAGGCCAAGTCAATGTTGTAGTGCTCTGTAAAAGTATGCACTGTAGACGAGGTAGCAGCATTGCAGAGTTCGGAAATAGAGACTCCACAAAAACATGCCGCATTTGTAGAAAGAGCCCGTGTGGAGTGCGCACGTACAGCACCTGGTAGGTGGTTTTGGTATTTATTGTAATAGTAAGTTATACAATGCGCTAACCGGTTTGAAAGTGTTTGCTTGGTAACTGGTAGTCCCTCTTTGCCTGGAGTAAAGGCTACAAAAAGTTGTTGGGATTTTCTGGTAGCCTTAGAGCGTGTTATATAATATCTTAGTATATGGTGTACATCTAGGGTATAAAGAAATGATTCACCTGGATTAGAATAGTCTGGGTAAAAAACAGTAGATGTATGGACTGGTTCCACGTATATTCTGAGATTACCTTTGGGAGAAAGGCAGGATTCGTGCAAAGGGATACCCTGTCTTTGTGAAAAACAAGGTAGGGCTCAAAGCACATGAGTGCTTGGAGCTCAGAGATGCGGCAAGCCGAAGTAATCGCCACTAAAAATAACATTTTCCATGCTAGGAAATGCAGTTCACAAGTGGTGGCTGGTTATAAGGGTGCCAACGTTAACTTTTCAACGATGAAATTAAGGTCCCAAGGAGGTAATGGCCTTTTAATGGGAAGTTTTAGGTGTAAAATGCCCTTTATGAACATACAGGCAAGGTCCTGCTGGGAAACTTGACGGCAGTCTATGGGTTCATGAAAGGCTGAGATGGCCGCCAAATGAACCTTGATGGATGAGTAACCGAGTCCTTGAGAGGACAGTCAGGAAAGGTAACCCAGAATAGGGGGGAGGGAGCAGGAAATGGGGTTTAGGGAATTGGAAGCCAGCCAAGTAGCAAACCTTTTCCATTTAACTTGATAGGCTTTTCTAGTGGATGGTTTCCTGGAGGCCCAATAATAGGTTTGCTACATTTGTAGATACTTGTTGCCTCTTTAAGAAGACGTCCTCAGGAGCCACACATGAAGATGCAGGGATTGAAGACTGGGGTGTAGAAGAGCCACGTGTTGTGTGAGTAGGTCTGGATGAAGTGGAAAGGGTTCGGTGACTGACAGTTGCTGGAGAAGAGGGAACCAGATCTGCCGGGGCCAAAATGAGGCTATCAGTATCTTTGTTGCAGGCTCCAACTGAAGTCTTAGGACGACTCACTGGAGGAGAGGAACTGGGGGGGAAGCATATAAAAACTGTCCCAGCCACATTAGGGATAGAGTATCTATAGAGTGTCCTTCGCTGTCCGGTATAATGGAATAATAATGAGGTAGGCAGTGGCATTTCAGTCAGACGAAGAGATTGATCTCCGGCATGCCCCAGAGGTGGAAGATGTCTGGGAGGACTGATTCATGCAAAGTCCATTCGTGATCTTGCATCGGGTGACTAAGGTGATCTGCCAAGACATTTTGGGCTCCCAGTACGTGTACTGATATGAGCATGAGATGACGTTGCAGAGCTTCCTGCCAGACACAGACTACCTCCTGACAAAGATGGTGAGACCTTGTGCCTCCTTGTTTATGTAATAAACAACTGATGTATTGTCCATCTGAACTAGAAGGGGGGCCTGGCACCAGATATGGGCTGAATGTCTGCAGTGCTATGTGAACTGCCCTCATCTTGAGGATATTTATGTGGAGAGAGGCAGTGGTTTGATCCTAAAGACCCTGTGTCTGGTGAGGTCTAAGATGCGCACCCCAACCCCGGGTGGAGCTGTCCATGGTCAAGATCTGGGATGGAGGAAGTGTTTGAAATTGAATACCTTCATCCAGATTGGATTGCACTGTCCACCAAGATGAGGCTCGGTGTAGTGCTGGTATGACAATGATGTGGTCATTGAAATCTCCAGTGCATTGTTGCCATGTGTGCTGGAGGACCCACTGCACCAGCCACATGTGCAACAGTGCATGAGGTATGGTGGAAATGGCGGCAGTCATATGGCCTAACAGGCGTATCAGTTGACGGGCCACTACATGTGGTATGGACCGACAGTAGGCAGCGAGTGATGCACGTTTTTGACATCTCTCCTCAGGAAGGAATCCTCAACCAAGCTGTGTATCTAGGGTAGCTCCTATATATTGTAGTCTTTGTGTTGGGTCTGGATGGGAGTTTAGCCAGTTGACCGTAATGCCTAGTTCTTGAAAACGTTTGAGGGTAGCATGTAGGGACTGTATCAACTCTTCCCTGGTAGAGGCCCTGACAGCCAATCGTCTAGGTATCAGAGGACGAAGTGTCCCTGATGTCTTAGGGCAGCAGCAGCAGCTACTACCGCCAGGTACTTTGTGAAGATTCTGGGTGCCAAGGACAGGCCGAAGGGCAGTGCTCGAAATTAGTAATGATGCTCCAGAAGTTGGAAATGGAAGTAACAATGATGTGCAGGATGTATGGGGATGCGAAGGTATGCGTCCTTCATGTCCAGAGCTCAAAGTCAATCTCCCTGATGTAAGATAGGAAGGACTGTGGCTAGGGTGATCATCCTGAATCTTTTGTACTGAATGTACATGTTTATGTCTCTCAGATCTAGAACTGGACATAGGTCCCCTGTGCGTTTTGGCACCAGAAAAATGGGAATAAAACCCTTTTCACTGCTCCCCAGGTGGTACTGGTTGGACTGCATTTTTCTGGATGAGGGAGGCCAGTTCCTCTAGAAGTATTAGAATGTGATCTGGTGGGTACTTGACAGGACGGGGAGGATGGGTAGGAGGTACAGAAAACAGTTCTACTATATATGTCCTGTTTTTAATAACTTGTAGTACCCATTCATCCATTATGGTTTGCCATGCCTATAGATGGTGTGTGAAACAGCCTCCCATAGCCTCTGAGGCTGGTTGAAGAAATCTGGGGAGGCGGTGCTGTGAGTCAAAATGACTGCAGGGCACTGGCCACCATAGGAGGGGTGGATCGGGCGCCCTTAGAGGCAGAGGCAGGGGTACGATAATCTGGTTGTGTTTGCTGTGGACCCCTGGTGGACTGTCTGGTGTTGCCACATTGTCGGCCAGCCCTGCAAAATTGGTAGGGTTGATGGTACTTTTTCCTGGCCTGTAGGTTGGGACATATGATACATATCGTGCACAGTTTGGAGAGTGCGTCCCGAAGGCTTAAGGTCATCCAGAATTGTTTGAGTGTCAGAGCCGAAGTTTATGACCATTAAAAGGGGCATTGAGAATGGTTTGCTGTACATCAGGAGTAAATCCGGACACCCTTAGCCAGGCATGCCTTCCAAGGGTAACCTCCATGGCTGAAGTTTGGGTGGAGGTATCCACAGCATCATATCCCACTCTCCGTAAGTGGTGGGAGAGACAGAAGCCAGTCGAAAAAGTGGCAAGGAGCTGATCCTTTTTGGCTGATGCAGGAAGCTTATTAACTGCCTCAGATGCCATAGTCCAGAGGGTCTTCTGGTATTTCAACATATGGCCTATGTAATTTAGGATATGTAAATTCCTGGTGGCAGTCTTAGAGTGAAAGCTAGTTATGCAGCGAGCTGAGAGGCGGCGGGAAAAATAACTGAGGATACTAGGGGCCGCCCACATATTTATAGTGGCAGACATGGTGATGTCATTGTGGGTGGCCTCTAGTAAACACTGCTAGTGAAAGCTACTGTTGATGTGAGCACCCTCTGGCTGACACCCAAGTGTAGAACCTGCTGCAAAAGATACTCTCGAAAAAGATATCGGCCAATTTACCAGCTGCTATGTGACTCTGGGTATTTCCACTGACCGTATATATGTGCACATTTGTAGTGCATCTCCTGGGTAATCTCTTCTTTAAAAAGAGGACTACTATTCTTAAGTGGGCCTTTTGGCTCATCCCCCCACTTTGGATCAGTTGACAAATGGATCTGACACCTCCTTAGCTGTACTCAAATTAACACCACATCTGCATTTTATCTCCCCACTGACCCCCGCCAAGACCATGTGCCACCACTGAAACAGAAACCGGTCCCAAAGAGAGGGTGAAGACCCTTTTTTGGAGATGGTTTCCTATTCTAGTCAAGGCTCTGACGTAAGCCTATAGAGACAGTTTCTCTAGAAGGTGCTCTGGCATGTCCTCCACATGGAACCGTGGGTGCACACAGCCATCATTTACACAATCTGGTTTCCTTGCCTCACACCTCAGTCATAGATGACACAGCCTCAAGCTTTATCTAAGTGAGAGACGGGACATTCTACTTAACAGTCAGGGGCCTCTGGAGACCACACCACCCTAGATTAGTCTTGTTAACACTGGCCTAGGTGTGACAAAGTGGTATTTCTTCATATTTTTACTTTTTCTCAAGGCTATGCATGTTAACTACAAGTAGTAGCCCTCCCAGGCAACAAACTGTTCAAGACAGATAATTTCCTGTTACTGTACTTAATCACGCTACTTAGAAACTGACATATAAATGGGAACGTACCTATCGCCATGCCTTACATTGTTCTACAATTATGTAGTGTGTCCTAAACTGAGTTTGCTTCCTCGCTGTAGCAATTACTTTATGAATTGTGTTCGTGTTGTAAAAAAATGAAATTTCAATAAAAACATTTATGGCAAAAAAAATAAAGACTATGCAGTAGTGCCTCATCCTGGTTGGCATGCTCAAGATATTAAACAGGAAGGTGCATTGTCTGGTTCAGTGTGAATTCGTACCACCTTCGGTAGAAACATAGCATTCTTATGCAAGGAGACTGCGAAAAATTGAATAAGGAGGCTCACACGTCAAATCCTGAAACTCAAAAATCCTTCAAGTAGAAGTCATGGCAACTAAAAATAACGTCTTCTATAACAGGAAAGGTAAGCCACAACTCGCGGCAGGCTCAAAAGCAACAAACGTCAATTTCTCAAGAATGAAATTCATGTCCCCAGGTGGGACTGGATTACGGATAGGAGATTTCACAGTACCTCTCAGGAAAGCATAGGACAGCTCTAGTTGGGCAACTGTATGACCATGCACTGGGGTACAGAAAGCTAATACAGCAGCCAAATGCACCTCAATACAGGAATACTGCAAGCCACAATCAGATAGGGAAAGCAAGTAGTCCAGCACAGAATTCAAAGGACATATAAAAGGGTCCAGATTCTGGGAAGCACACCATAGAGTGAAACGTTTCCACTTCAAGTAAAAAGTACATCTGGTAAACTGCTTCCTAGCCACAAGCAGGACATCGGCAACCTTAGGTGACACCACAGAATGTGCAATGGCTATGTTTTCATGAGCCAAGCATGCAAGTGTAGAAACTTCAGGTCTGGATGGACCAGAAACCCACTGCCCTGTGACAACAGATCCCGACACAGAGGTAGAGTAACAGGATGCTCCACCACCAAATCTTGTAGGAGCAGAAACCATATCTGGCAAGGCCAGAACGGACAATGAAGATCAAAGTGGCACTCTCCACCTGTAGCTTGAGTAGAACCTCTGTATTAAAAAGAATTGGGGGAATAGCTACAGGAATTTCCCTTTCCAAGAGTGGGACAACGTGTCTTGCTAAAGCACTCCGGGCCCTAGAGTGAGTGAGCAGAAACGCAGCAGTTTTGCATTGTGTGGAGACGCAAAAAGGCCCAACTCTGGATGGCCCCATCATGCAAAGAAGTTAGCTGTGGAGGTCAGCAGTTCCTATTCATGAACCATGTAGTGGGATCTGCTTAACCCATCTGCCAAGATATCTTGGAGACCTGAGGCTGGGAGAAACATGGCTGATAGGCGATGGCCATGACACAGCGCCCATACTCTCATCACATTCCTGCCCAGTGGATAGGAGTGAGAGCTCCCTTGCTTGTTGAGGTAGTGCATTACATGGACATTGTCCATTTGTATTAATAGAGGACTGGGATAGAGATGATTCTTAAATGCCTGGAGGCTGTACAGGACAGCCTGCATCTCCAAGACATTTATGTGCAGTTCAGCCTCCACTTTGGTCCATGACCCTTGTGCCTGGAAAGGGCCAAGATAAGCACCCTCAACCAGAGCCTGTGGCATCCATGGTGAGGATCTGTACAGGAACTGAAACAAGGAATGAAACACCCTTGAGTAAACTGTTGTGGTCCATCCAGCGTTCATTCTAGGAACCAAATTTGGTGGGTCAATGACCCACTGGCCACTGAAAAGGTGGGTAATTTCAGGAAAATGTGGGGTCATACATGACATTTCTTTAAAAAAATTGTATACAGAATTTTAACTAACACGGCATCAGTATCATAAGTAAAGCTGATGAACTAGCAAGTGCAGATCAACAGGGAGGTGTAACTTGTGACTCAGAAAATAAATAGCATTTTATGATGTCAGAGGTGGATAGCAGTTTACAAGAGAAGGCACTGACATCTCTGTCACTGCCGAGCATCGACAATCAAGATCACAGGCCTCAGGCAACAGCCACAGTCTTGTGTGTCCATCCAGTAGTTGTGTCTGGAGTGTTCGCAATGTGGTAAACTGTGAATTTTTGCCAGCAAAAAAAATAAAAAAGCACCAGACGAGACCCTTGCACTCTTATGAGAGAGAGAGATAGATAGAGATAAGAGATATTTGATCATTTTGGAAGAATACACAGGCATTAACAGCCCTAGTAGAGTCCTGATAGCAGTTTACAGTAACAGATCTAACATACAGCCTCCCTCAGGCTAACTATAATATCCCTATTAGTTTAATATGAGGCAGCCGCAGCATGATATCAAGAGGGATAAATTAAAATATATCAGTCACAGTTCGGTTATGTGCTGTACTTATAAGTCAGTCAGAGTACAGTCCCCATGCTGGAATAACCGCCTCTGTTTTTTTCCCCTCCAAATATTGATTGCAGAAAGAAAATCAAATTCAGCCTGGCAAGGTCCCTCAACCGAACAGTCAGCAGATCATTGACTCTAGTAGCAGACAGTCTATTTCTCATGCTAGTTTTTACAATGTTCTGGGCACTGAAGCCCTCTCACAGTCTGCTGTATGGACTGGGCAGTTAATGCCAATGCAGCCAGTGTCAAAAGATTTGGGAAGTTTGACTTATGATATTTGTTTATGAACCCCCACAGAGTTTGCATGTTGTCCCTCGGGTATCCCTCTCTCACAAGTGACTTCAGCAGTTCCCATTCTGCTTCAGTGCGGTCTACATCCACAAGTGGTGGTGCCACTGTCTCAAACTGTTTGTGTCTCTGCTCTTGACCATAATGATCAAGCAGCAAGTGAATTTGTTCTTTTCCCTAGGTTTTAAGATCGTCTTTAGAAAGGCTACTGACAGGCCTAAGATCCAGTACTCCAAAAGCAGCCAACTTGTTTCTGTCATACCCAGGGAATCTGTCTTTTAAATTTGCAACCAACTGGTCAATGAAATGGTCCTTGATTGAAAGATTTTTGCCTCCCTTTAGTATGTGATGCCCCTTGAACACCAGCCTTCCCTCCTCATCTTCCTGGATATCCTTCTCCACTTCATGTAGATACATTTTTATGTTTGCTTGCACCCATGTGCAAGAAACATAGTGCCATCGTCCGAGTTTTCGGAGGTGTGGCAGCCCTCTTCCAATTCAGTCAGTGTGTTTGCAGTCGCGGCCGCAGTTCTCCAATGCCTGCTGGAGCTGTCTATGACAGCTCCAAAATGCAGTGGTGTACAGTTGAAAGGGAGCTACGCTTCAGTGAGCAGCGATATCGGCTTGCTCATGCGCTCCCCTACACTACACACACACACACTGTGTGTGCTCGCCCCCCGCACACACTGTGGCCGGCCGGGTGCCCAATCCCCGCCGGGCAGTGGCGCCCCAAAGCAGAGTTACAAATGCCACGCGGGTGCCTACCCAGCGTGAGCGCATGTAGGCAGCCGACGGGGTGCCCAGTCCCAGTCGGCTCCACTGTCCCCCACCCCAGTACAGTGTGCCATGCTGGGAGCCCACCCCACCCCGCCGGCTCCACACCCCCCCCACCAGCGTCTTTGTGCCACGCTGGGAGCCCACCCCAGCGTGGCAAACGTCCCGCTGTGTCATTAAAAAAACAAACTTAAAGACGGTCCTCATTGTCTCTGCCTCACTCAAGCTGGGTCAAGCCCGCCTCACACCCCTTCACCCCCATACTTACCTCTGGACTCGGCGCAATAATCTTCGTGGACCGGAACACGCCTGCACTCTTCAAAGCCAACCGAGAACTGAGGAAATACCAGTAAGCTGTATAATGGGATAGATGGGGTTTTTTCAACTTTGCTGCATATCTCAGCCATTTTTTGGAATTTTTGCACCAAATTTTCAACATGGGGTTTTTGGGACCCCTTCTCATGAATGCTCTTACTGTCATGGAGTTAATCAGGCCAGAAGGGTGATTTCGCAGTCACTGCGTGAAATCACCTTTCAGGACCGAGTAACGAAATGACACTGCCACTGTTCATAAGGTGGGCTCTCAAAAAGCCTATGTTGAAAATTTGGTGGAAAAATTCCTAAAAATGATCATTGTTTTATTTAGCCGCAGATTTTGCAGCGTTCCTTCGCGACGCCTGTAAGTTCACGAATTTCAATATTTTCACTCCAGATTTTCAACATTGCCATTTTACCATACCTCCTTATGAGCAGTATAGCTGTCATTTTCACATCTTGCCCAAAACGTGTTTCCGTCCATGTAGCGCACAATGGCGCGAGTCGGTGAAAATCAATGTATGGGACACATTAAGAAAATCACAGTGACACTGTTAATGAGCAGAGGTCTTAAAATGGCTATGTGGAAAATTTGGTGAAAAAATTCCTAAAAATGACTGTTTTACGAGCTCGCGTTGCACAGTTCCTACGCACGCTCGTAAGTTTGCGAATTTTCAATATTTTCACTCCAGATTTTCAACACTGCAATTTTATTACACTTCCTTATGAGCAGTACAGCTGTCATTTTTCACATCTTGCCCAAAACGTGTTTCCGCCCATGTAGTGCACAATGGCGCAGTCGGTGTGCGAAATCAATGTATGGGACATGTTAAGAAAATCATAGTGACACTGTTCATGAGCAGAGGTCTTAAAATGGCTATGTTGAAAATTTGGTGAAAATTTTTAAAAAATGACTGTTTTACGAGCGTGCGTTGCGCAGTTCCTACGCACGCTCGTAAGTTTGCGAATTTTCTATATTTTCACTCCAGGTTTTCCACATTGCCATTTTATTACACTTCCTTATGAACAGTACAGCTGCCATTTTTTCACATGTCGCCCGAAATGTGTTTCCGCACATGTAGCGCACAATTGTGCAGTCAGTGTGCGAAAGCAAAGTTTGGGACAGATTAAGAAAATCATAGTTACACTGTTCATGAGCAGAGGTCTTAAAATGGCTATGTTGAAAATTTGGTGACAAAAGTCCATAAAATGACTGTGTTACGAGTGAGCATTGTGCAGTTTCCACGCACCCTCGTAAGTTCATGACTTTGTAATATTTTCAGTCCAGATTTTCACCACTGGCATTTTTCCACACTTCCTTATGAACAGTACAGCTGTCATTTTTCACAACATGGCCGAAATGTGTTTTCACACTTTCAGCGCAGAGATGCGTGGTCGCACGGGGAAATCACTGTTCGGGACAGATAAAGAAAATCACAGTGACACTGTTCATGATCGGAGGTCCCAAAATGCCTGTGTTGACAATCTGCTGTAAAAAATCCCCAACCTAATTACATTACGGGTGTGCGTTGCACAGTTTCTATGCATGCTCGTGACTTCACCAGTTTTTTTTAATATTTTTACTGCAGATTTGCAACATTGCCATTTTTTACACCTCCCCATGAACAGTACAGCTGTCATTTTTCACGTCCTATTCGGAATGTGTTTTTGCACCTGTGGTGCTAAATGCCATAGTCGCTGTGCATAACGCAGCTTTCGGCTAACAAACTGATATTGCCACTGTTCATGATGTGGGGGTCACAAAAAAAACATGTTGAAAATTTGGAGTGAAAATACCAACGAATGCCTGAGGTGTTAGGGTTTCCAACCATAATGCCCCACCCTGTAGAGAATGACAGGCATCAGGGTGTGACTTGGGATTCTTGCCTGTAATGCTCATACCATTCCACATCCTGCAGCCAGTGAGAGGCATCGAGGTATGCCTTGGACTCTTCGCCCCAAAGTTCACCCCATTCTCCCTGACCGCACCCATCTCACCGTATTTCCTGATGGAATAGGGCGAGCAAGGGCCAAAGACCCTCACACACCGTGACACTTGTCAGTGTCTGCAGGGTAGGGTGTGGTGAAATGGCATGGCCGTTATGCCTGACGACCCAAAGGCACACCCCAATGCCTGTCACTCTGCAGGGTGGTGGTGGGGTTGGCTTCAGTTCAATACTTCACTGCCATTCCTATTACGCAGCTCTGTAACTTCTGCACTACCAATGCCAATGCCAGCAAGCAAACATTCGGCATTGACAAATGTTTGTTTCCTTTGTTCCAGATTTTATTTTTTCTAAATCAGAGAAGCACTTCTCCAGATTGACATGGACCATCGAGATGTCCAGATCTCTTTTCTGAAACACTACACTAAGCTGGGTAATTACAGCAAGTACATCCATTAGCATATAGGTCGTCATTATAAAGTCATATTTGGACATTTTTAAGGCATAACCTTTTGCTCTAGCATCCGTCTCATTGCAGAAAAAAGTGAGAAGGGAGTCTAGGGTGTGATGAACGGTCTCAACCGCTTTGTAAACTGCTATCCACCGCACATCATGGACCTCCTTCACTTTTAGAGTTGGTTCCTCCAGCATTTCTTGTATTTGTTTTAGTTTGTCACCTCTTTTGGCTGATCTTTTAAAATGGTAGAAAATACCAGTTAGCACCTCTTGGTATTCTTTAGGTAGGGGACAGAGTCTGCAGCTTGTGAACTACATAGCGCAACCCTATGAGCAACACAATGTATATTTACTAGCATTGGGTTTTCACGCAGCATGTGCCCAGTGACTCCCTCATCAGTCCCTGTCATGACTTTTGCTCTGTCACTTCCCAATCCCATTACTTTTTCCATGCTAATTTTTTTCCTGGCTAGGAATTGCTTTAATTCTTTAGCTATCCCTGCTCCAGTGGCATCAGAGATCTGTAAGTTCTCTAGAAAATGAGTAGATGGAACAAAACTTTCAGGATCAAGCACTTTTGCATACAGTACTAGTTTTTTGGTGACAGTGATGTCTCTGCTCTCATCACAAATTAATGTGATGTATGGGCTATTTTCTAATTTTTTACTTGTCTCCTGCCTAATTACCAAGGCTATGCATTCGAGGATGTCATTAGCAGTAGTTTCTGATGAATACGAGGCATTCTTGGCCACAGACAGTTTGTCAACAAAAGGACAATCTAAACTAAACAAAAATTCCATTAAACTTGTATATTTATGAATTGGCAAGTTTTCTTTGGCCATCCAATAAACACTTCATGGCAACTAGAATAGCTTGTTCTTTTTCAGATACAGCTTTTCTGAATGCATGCTGCAAATCCCCCTGCATATTTTTGGCTGCCATAGCATCTCTGTGATCTGCCAAGTCAGCATGCCTAGTCAGGGTGCTTGTCCTGAAACTGTCAGTGCCAGAAGACAGCGTATTTTGTTTCTTTCTACAGATGCATACAGCACAAGTCATCACATTTTTTTCTGAATTATATCTCAACCACCTGTACATTGTGAGCCAGTGGCCCTGAAAATTATGTTTAATACTGCCCACATGGGACTGGCTACTGAGTAGTTCACAAGCAGCAGACTCAGAGTCTAAATCAAGTTGTGACTGGCTAGCACTGTCACCAGGTCCCGAGTGTGTGTCCGCCACAGTGACGGACAACGCAGTCTGCTTCCCGGAGGACAGAATTGGCACCACATTGCTCCCATTTGAATTTTTAGATGACCCTGATCCTGATGCAGCAGTACATAGTCTCTTAAGTGCAGAAGACCTGAAAAATGTTTTAATGTTCACTTGTTTTTTTGTCATGACTGCTTTATTTTATAAAAGCTCAACAGGCCTTGTTTTTTATATTCTTACGAGGAGGGTGACTGAGGAAGTAGGAAAGAATGCCCAATAATATGGTTAACGTGTGTCACTGACAAAATGTTTTAATAAAAAACAATTTGACAAATGTCCTGTGTCTGACTCTTATTTTATTTTTACACCATATGCAAACAAGGTAGTACAGTCAGAGGGAATTCAGAACTCTAGCAGTCAGTCACTGTCTGCTTGCAGCTCCTTTCCTTTTTTCTGTCCTACCCACCCTGCTTTTTCCTAAAATTAAAGTTTCTGCTGTCTTATTTTTCCTTTCTTTTCTATAGTAATGTAATTGCAGATGTATACATTTTTTTAACCGTTCCTTGTAATAATGCAACTCTCCACTCCAAAAATGTGTAAAAGCAAAGACAGAGCCCTGCCCCTTGCTTCTTTACATCAAGTTCACTAACTTCTCACCTCAGTCTTAATAAACTAAGTTAACAAAAACACACTGCTTTCCGCTGCTTTATTTCTTTTTGTTGGCAAATGTTATGTTTTCCGTTCACTGTGACTTGACTGCCACCTTTTTAAATGAAAAATAAATGACTAGAGTGACAGCCCCCTCCTCACACAGTCCCGCTCTCCTCTGCTTAAGTGTTATTATTTATTTTTTGTTTTTCCCAATTTTTTTTCCTTCAGTTTTATCAACAGTCTGAGACTGCTGTGGCTTTCTGTGACAAGAACCCCAACCTTACTTCACACACTGCACAGCCACCAACTGCTCTATTTTATTCTGTGATTTCCTTGCTGATATTTAGTTCTTTTAGTCACTTGACTTGTTGATGCTGCCAACTAACTAGTGACTTAGCCCCCCAACACAAACTGTCGAGTGACACTTCTTATCCCTGTTGTCTCATTCAAATAACCTTCCCTGTTCTCCTTAAGCTTAAGCTGCAGTCACCACTGTCCACAGTTCTTAGTCTTGCAGACTGACTCAATTCTCCAAAGTTTTTATCAGGCCCCCCCACCCCCAACATTTTTTTTATTATAACAGTGAACACACTGCCTCCATCCAACCACTGATTTTTTAGGAGCCAGGTCTGCCTGGAGATCGTTAAGGCAGAGGCCCCCCAATCAGCCCTGGCTCCTACTAAAAGTACTTGCTGCTGCCCAAAGCCAAAATCTTTTGCCAAATGTAAAGTTATCGACTGGTGTGGCTCTAACTGTTAATACAAGAAGCTGTAATAGCCTAAAAATAAACTAGTGATCGAGTTTGAAGTGAGAACTGTCGCCACGGGGATGTGCTGCCTGCTTACTCCACGCATCTCCAACCAACTGCGCAAGCAACTGTAAACCGCGCGGTCTTGGTAGCTCGATCTGTACCATGTGATGTGTCTCTGTGCACATCACATGGTACAGATCGAAAGCACCTGCCCATCAAACAATTTCAACCACTCCGTGGCTGATGAAGGCATTAACTCCTGCCCCAATCTGCCCATCTCGGGCTGGTGACGTGTCCTCTCCAACGGACCTATATGGGCACCAATACTGTGAGAGAGAGCCGCTGAGAGACACGCCCCCCAAAGCGCATTCTTGCCTGGCACAGTCTGTCAGTGTGCCTCTCAAGCTCACGGAGGGCGAACTCCTCCAATCTACAGCTGCTGAAGATTGCAACATGCCCCCAGCCCCAAGGGCATTCTTCATTCAGCAGCCACTCCATCCTCGTCTGTGTTGCTTTAAGGACTCGCGCTCGGTGCACGCGTGCCACGGCACTCTGTCTGCGACTGTATATTTTTATCCCGGAGGCATTTTAGGGAGGCTGCCTCCCTAAAATGCCTCCAGGATAAAAATATACAGTCACAGACTCTGACTGTCGTGGTGCGTGTGCACCGAGCGCGAGTCCTTAAAGCAACACAGACGCGCCTAAAAGGCTCACAGAGCAGTTTAAATAGGGGCTAGTTTTGCCGCTGGGCATGCCATTGGTGCGATCCCATGGCCTGAAATGAACACTGTCCATCCATCACAACAACACTCTGCAAAAAGGAGACGTTACGAGGACTATTTGCTCTAACTCGTCAGTCAGCTGATCCCACTGGACCCTGAATGTCCACTATGAGATTTGCATATGGAGCCGAGCTAACAGCACAGTCATGAGACCCAGGAGACGTATCATCATACAGGCAGAGACATAGTAACTCCTGTGAATTAAGTGTGCCTGAGCAATCCGTGTGTCTGGCCTGCCCTGGGGCAGGAAGGCACATCCCTTCTCTGTGTCTCTGACTGCCCCTATGTACTTTGGCACATTCACTTTGACCCCACCCCAAGTCATCAAACAGCTGTTGCATTCAGGATACAGTGTGAAGAAGAGCTTCCCTGGAGTTGGCCTTCAGAGCCAATTGTCCAGATAACGGAAGACAAAGCCTTTCCCTGCCCAGGGCTGCAGCTACCAATGCTAAGCATTTTATCAAGACCTGTGGTGCAGATAAGCCAAAGGGCAACACTTTGAACTGATAGTGGCTGCCTTCCAGCATAAAGTGGAGGTACTGTCTGTGACACTTTCCGATCTTCATGTGAAGGTATGCATCCTTCATGTCCAGAGAACAAAGCCAGTCCCCCATTTGTAAGTGTGGAATCAGTGCTTGCAGAGACACCATTCAAAATGTTTTATATTCGATGTACAGGTTGAAGTCTCAGAGATCCAAAACAGGATGTAGATCTCCTGTCCATTTTGGGGCTAGAAAGTATCTGGACTAAAACCCTTTGTTCCAACCTTGGGGTGGAACTGGTTTGATAGCAAACTTTTGAAACAGGCTTTGGGCCTCCTCTTTCAGAGGGGACAAGTGGCCCAGAGGACAAATGGATGGAGGCGGAGGATGATTGTGAGGGGTTTCTATCATGTCCAGAGCATGTCCCCTTGTAATTTTCTCCAGAACCCACATGTCCATGGTGATGTCTTGCCATTGTTTTAAATGCAGTGAGATCCTGCCTGTGTGGGGGCACTCACCTGTGGAAGCAACAGCTGAGGGGGGAGAGACTGAGAAGAGCCAGGTGGAATTGGGGGTGGCAGGGCACACTGGAACAGATTCTTCTGGGTGCCTTGGCATGGGCACCAGGATGGAGGAGACCACCACCTCTGCCACAGTCCTGCAGATGGTATGCATGTTACCTCTGGCAGCAGGCCAATGAAAATAGCCTCTACCATGCCCTCTAGCAGGAGTGGAATAGATGGACTTAATAGATTGTAAAGTCATTTTTGAGATTTGAAGGTCATGAAGGGCCTTCCTCAACATCACAGCCAAACAATTTGTAGGCTCTTAAAAGGGGGCATTCACAACTGTCTGTTGTACATCAGTAGCAAAACCAGTTACCCCAAGCCAAGACTAGCACCTAATGCAAATACCAGAAGCCACAGCCCTGGAAGAAACATCAGACACATCATAAGCTGGACTGAGCAAATGATTACCTACTTCAGCACCAGCAGATAAGGTGTTGACCAGGTCAGTCTTTGCAGGACCATCAGGCAAAGCCTGGGCTGCAACCTTCCAAAGGCTGTTCTGATATTTCATTATGTGGGCTGCAATCCTAAGGCTCAAGGATGCCGAGTCATAAGTACATCTGCCCATAACATCCAGCCTCCTAGATTCTTTATCTGGAGGTAAAAGACTCTGGTGCCTAGAGACTTTAGAGTGATCATGAGCAGCCACGATGACCACAGAGTCAGTTTCAGGTTGTGCAGCACAGTAAGACTCACCAGATGGAGCAGGGTACTGCTTAGCAGCCTTCCTTGGAACTGCAGGCAGGGTATTAGACCTATGCCATGCAACAAAGGTAACATCCTCTAAGGCAGGATACACAGGAGGGACAATAATGGAATGTGTGCAAGGAACCTCCAAGAATTCCATAAGACTCCTTTCAGTGGAATCTTCCTCCTGAACAGAAAAGCCCGTGGCAGACTGCATCTGCTGGAACTTGGCTTGGAAAGAGGGACCTTTAGGGGGAGATCTGGGTGTATAAACACCAGAGACCTCACTGCAGGATGAAAGGGTGGAGCCAGAGGGCAGATTCCTTTTTTCAAAATGCCCCTCACCCTCATATTCCTCCTCTAAAGTCTCTTCAATATCGAGGTCAGGATTATATTTAACCTCGTCATCATGAATAACTGGAGCCACAGAGTGAACTGGTAATGCCAGTGGTGGTGGAAAGGAAGTAATCTGTGCCATGCTAGTAGAAGTCGTCAAAGAAGGCCCTGTAACAAATAACCCTGCCAGGGGCACAGCTATTGTCAGCAGCAGTGAAGGCAGCAGGCATCGCAAAATGTCTGAAAATTATGCCAGTACAGCATGGGAGTTGATGGCACCTTCCAAGACCACCTGCATTGAAGGGCCAGAGTCAGATGGCAGCTGCAACATACAGTCCATAGTAAGTACGACACTACCGAGTCAAGCCCTGACCTTGGCGTGTCAATGACAGTCGGGTGGGGTGGGGGCTTTCATCAATGGCGTCAGAGTGGTTGTGGATGAAGGCGTACCTGATTTCAACAGTAACCAGGACCTCACTGGTGAAGTAGCCTCATTTTTATCTCCCATGCTTATGCTTGTGGCTGGACGAGGAGAAGGCCCATGATGACAACTGTTCCTTGTCCTTTTCTTTCGATTTCGACGACCATTTATCGGTCAATAGTGAGTAAGAAGCAGACCTGGAACCAGCACCTTCTCCATGGCTTTCAGACCTTTTTGAGCAAGGAAAGTCTCCAAGATATTTGGACAGTGTTGCCTTGTAACCTGGTTGAAATTCTGGCAAATCCCATAGGCACTCACATTGTGAGATAGTTTCCAAACAGCTCGCCCAGATAGTGCGAGTGTGGTCTCTTACAACCGCAGTTACAATATCAGAACAAAGACTCTGTCCTTTGGCGGCATGCAGAGTTGGTGATGAAAATATAAAATGACAAACAGCAATGGCTATTTCAACGCTGCTTCCTTCAGCAGGTCTGACAAGTATTATCAATGGTAGGACAAAGAACTAAGGAGTGTTGGGGCAGCCCACGTTACATATGAATTGATGCTGCGCATCATGGCAGGCAACCCCTGGCTAGCAAAATGTTTCCGTGTGGTCCAGACGCTGATGACTTACGGTTCCAAAAGTGTGGCCTAATGGAGGAGAGATTCTCAATGACGATCAAGATTTAGGATATTGGAATTGTCTCCATTACCGTGTTTCTTTAATGAATTTCCCTTTTTGTGATCGTGAAATTGTATCCTCATTCATGCAGGTCCCTTTAGAAATGGAATACACAGAATACTGGAGCCATTTCAAGCCCTATTTTTCATGCCAATCCACCTCTCCTGATGCAGTACGTGGCCCCGCAGGCCACAACACGCACATAAACCCCTTGTGAGGGAAGACTCCCTAGCCCATCACAAGGCATTGCCTATGTGACAGAGCACTGTGCAATACCTTCTTAGGCTCAGAGCAGTGGCATAAGACAGTGCTGGATCCAATTTTCATGCTGCCCAGATGGCTCCACAAGTTTGTCCTCAAACTCGAGTCGCTGGCACAAGAACTCAACCCACTAGGCCAGCAGTCATCCCTGCACACATTTCATAACTTTTTTTTTACATTTTGACCTCAAATTTTGAAGTCTTTTTATAATCCCCCCTTCTGAACACGTGTCATTTATAATATACTGCCTGAAACATCATTTTGCACCACAAGTGTTAAAACATGTTTTTGCCAAGACTTTAAAAAAACTACACCTGTCCCGTTCATGAGGCAGTGTGAAAAAATGGCTATGTTGAAAATTTGGGGTCAAAATATTGAAAATTACTAAAGTTATGTGTGCATGTTGAAAAATGTCAACGTGCTTTCATTAACTTTGGTGTTTTTTTTTTTAAATTTTGACCCATAAATTTCAATATAGTCTTTTTATGACCCCACTTCATGAACCTGGTGGGGGGTGATGCTGTGTACCCAAATGGACACTGCTCTCAGCATGAAATACCCTTCCAGATTACTGCAGTGAGTGATCACTCAACTGTAATTCTCAACAATTAGCAAAGCCACGGCATCTTAACACAAGAATTCAACTTAGCAAAGAAGTTCCGTTGATCAAGTTTCCCCTTGCATTTTTTGGAAAATATTTTGTTTTCATGGACAGCTGTAAGCAAGTCATCCCAGGTCCTGGCAGAACATCTTACACTTCAGCTGAGATGACAAATGAATCCAGCACATATGGAGTGAGTGTTTCTCAGACAGCTGGTCCTTTTCCATTAACTTCAATAAACAGCAAGAAACAAAAGCAGTTTGCCATGCGAGTGTACTGCCATGGTGACAGCCCCCTTGCTGCAGGCTCTGCTTCAATGGGTATTATGGACCATTACTCTCTATAACACTGAATCAGCAGTTCAACATGCAACTAAACTAGCATGGCGACTGCCCACTGCTACAGGCTCTGCTCCCAAGGGCATTATGGTCTGCTACTCTGCAAAAAAAATAACACTGAACACAGCTGTTCAACATGCAACTACACTAACATGCATGGCGACTGCCTGCTGCTACAGACTCTGCTCCTAGGGGCATTATGGACTGTCACCCTTTAATAAAGAACACTGAACACAGCAGCTCAACATGCGAATACACTAACCTGGCGACTGCTCGCTGTTATAGGCTCCACTCCCAGGGGCATTATGGGTTGTTACTCTTTAATAAATAACACTGAACAAAGCAGGTCAACATGCACATACACTAGCATAGTAGTTTAAGGACAGAAGGGACTCCAGGCCCATCATGTCCCTCTCCTCCAGTTTAACATAGCAGTTTAAAGAGCACCTTCCCTGACATTTATTGGTGCTTTTAAGTAAGAAATAGGGAGCTCCCTTACCTGAAGGAGAGCTCCTCTGTAGTATTTACTACATTTTCACTGCAGCCCCCTAAAGAAGGGATCATAATTTGCTCGAGGGTCTGGGCTGCCCAATCCCTTCCACTTCCTGATAGCCTGCTCTGCCCCCGCGCTCAGGTGTTCTTTGGTGTCTGTGTAGGGAGAGCGCAGGGGGCCCGCTCCATTCAGTTGTGTGAAGTGTCATTTCTAAAGCTTATTTCCCCAATTTTAAATCAGGTTTTGGTACAGATCAATGCCAGGGTTCAACTAATAAGGCTCTCTTGCTAGTTTAACCCCAGGCGGCTATCTGTACCAAAACCAGATTTAAATTGAAATGACACTCCACACAACTGAATGGAGTGTGCCGCCCCCATGCTCTTCCTACACAGATGTCACAAAATGCCTGAGCAGAGCAAGCTATCAGAAAGTGGAGGGGACTTCGCAGTCAGTCGCTCGGGGGCAAATTACAATCCCTTCCTTCCTTAAGGAGCTGCAGTGAAAATTTATTAATTACCACAAAGGATCTCCCATTCAGGTAAGGGAGCTCTCTGTTTTTTCTAAAAAGCACCACAAATGGTTTTCTTCAAGGTCAGAAGGGACTCTAGGTTGATCATGTCTTCCCCATGCTTCATAAACAGGGATCACCAAATATGCTGTGTAAACATGGACTAACTTAAAGGGGTTCCCTACCAACTCTACTACCAATAACCCAGGGGATCTAGGGATTCATGTGATAAGCAGAAATTAGTACAGGCTTCCCTCAAAGGCCTTTACCGTCTTCACATCCACAGACTCCAGTGGTTGGCTGTTCTATAGGGTCAACATCCACTCGGAGAAAAAGTGCTTCTGACCTTTAGCCCTGAAATTACTACCTCTGAGCTTCAAGGTGTGTCCTTGTGCTCTCTTGCTACTGGAGGACACAAGATCAAATGTCTGTCTGATCGATCCTATCAATACCCTCGAGTATACAGACAACTGAAATCATGTCCTCTTTCAGTCTTCTTTTTTCCAGCATTAACATTTATTTATTTTATTTAGTATTTGTTGACCAGGTAAGTGCACTAGGCAAATTCTTCCTATTTTCAGGCACAACCTGGGGAGGGGGATACAAAAGAATGCCAGCTGACTTTGAATTGGATTAAGCTGTTGGTGGCATTTTTTTAGTGCATGGAGGGAAATTTGGCCAGGGTACTGGGGAAATTTCCCTACTCGTCCATTAGGGGGAACCACTGATGCACGGATGGAGGTCTCCAGTTTGAGTGAGACTGAGATGCAGGCAGGTTGTGTGCGTGCAGAGCTACAGGGTGCTATTGACACCTGTATTCTTACCTCAGCCGTTGAGCAAATGGAGTTGGAAAAGGAGGATCTGGAAATTTTGGAACCAGTACCAGCGAGCTAGGTGCAGAGTATGCCTGAAGCATTATCGCTCTCAGATAAAAGAGCTGTTCTTCAACAGAACTACTCATGGTCGAATCCCAAATGACCGAAGAGAAAGCTCACCTGGACAAAGAGAAGAAAAAACAGAAATGGTCTCAGGAGGCTTTGCCAGGAGCTCTGCAAAATGCAGCGGCAAAGGTATTTATTTCAGCAGGATTGCCTCCTGCAGCAGCTGCTCCACAGGTTGCTTCAGTTTCAGACCGAGTCGTGGAAGACAAGAGCTGGTTGCCGGAAGGTGCGCTGGGAAAGGCTGGATGGCTACAAACTTCAGAAGGTCGATGGGTTCCCGAACCATCGTACACTAGCGGCAACACAGGTACTGTACCAGGCGGTATTTCAGAGGCACAACAACAGCTTACATACTGCAATGGCTCTGATGGTATGGAAGCAACGGACTCTCAGCCACAGGATGCAGCCTCAGGTACTATTTCCTTTCCCCCCCTTGTCGCAATCTCAGGGACAGTTGGTCACTTCCCAAGCACCAATTACTGATCCTAGTGCTGCACTTGCTACTGAACCTGAGGGGCAGTCCAGCGAGGAAACTCCCCAGCCAGAGAAGGCCCAATTTTGCCAGTTTGTTCAGGAAACCTGTAGAATTATCCAAAAGACGGAACGCAATCCGTCTACACTGTTTGGGGGGCATGGAGTCTCCGCCTGACATTTTTACATAGGCAGAACTCTGTTAAAAATATCCCTGGGCTTTACACCATCTGATGTATATGCTCTTATTCATGCCTCTGGTGAAAGTTCCTTCGACATCAGTTTCAGAACCCCAGACTTGCTTGAAAGATTCTGGGGAAAATATGTATCCTTAAAAATGAACCCTCTTTGGACTCCATTTCAAGTTATACCCCTTACCAAACAGTCTTTCCTGGTTATTGCTGTGCTATTTCGAAATGAAGGAGTCAATATAATGGACATTCTCTACTGCTCCGAGAAAAAATGCACCCTGCAAGGCACCCCGAGCCCATCCTGAATAGTGAAGGGTTCTGGAATGGGGGCTGGAGGATCAAAATAAAATTGTTATACGAGGGTAATGATTTACAGCACCTCCCAAACTGTATGTACATAGGCAGGGATAAGGGATTTATCTTTTATCCTGGACAACCCCGGAGATGTTTCAAATACGGGTCGGTCAGACACATAAGCCCTAATTGTGATGTCCTTAAATGCCCCCAATGTGCAGAAGTGAGCCATTCTGGATTTCACTGTAGAAATCCACAAAAGTGTAACCTTTGTGATACCGAAGGTCATTGCTTCTCAGACTGTCCCTGGGCCTCCCACAACACAGAGGAAGCAGATTTTGGGGCTCAGGATCTGTACCTTGCCAAAACTAAATCTGCTCTGGGGTTTAGGTCCCCTGAGCTTATACCCTCAGTTAGGCCAGGTACAAGAACCGGCCTATTGACAGACCTCTCTGCTGGGTCACCAACAGTGCAGGATGCACCTAGTCCATCTGACGTGTCTTCGGAAGTGGCATTGGATGTTCCAGAAGTAGGGGAAATGGCTCCCCTTCCCCCCCCCCGACTGTGTTGGGGGACAAACCAGCAGAATTTAAGGTGGTACATTCCAAAGGGAAGGGGAAAACCAGCAAGGGGGTGACCCTTCCAGCTGTGACACCTGTTCAGTTACCTAATTCCTATGCCATGCTACAGGAAAGTTTATCAGAGGTGGACGGTGACTTGGACGCCGCATCCTGGGTGTCGTCTCAGGCTGATGTCCAGTCAGATACTGATATACAGGGAAATCTGGATTCTATTTCTGCCAGGACAAAGAAAAGAAGGATGGGGTCAGGGCCTCATCCAGAAAAGTGCCTTGATGAGTTTCTCTGGTATTTGGGATTATCTAAATGAGGCATTTCAAGGTCAGAATAGCCTCCTTGAACGCTAATAGCTTTTTATCAAAGAGAAAGAAGCTGGCTACCTTCTCTCTTTTCTCTGATTATATGTATGACATCGTTTTTTTTCCAAGACACTAGGTTGTCACTCCCTAATGATATCTCAGCTGCCACAAACACATGAGTATGGGGTTCTAGTTTTTAGTCAGGGTAGCCTGACATGTGTAGTGGGGTGGGTATTTGTTTTTTTGTGCATCATGTTACAATCACTCATTTAGTAGATATTGACCCAGGATGTGCTTTATTAATAGATGTCACAATACAAGGGATTCCCTTTTGCTTAATAAATGTGTACGCCCCACAGCTGAAGTCAGCTAGAATTGATCTGTTGCAGAAAATTCTCCCATACTTGTACACTTCTAAAAATGTTTTGCTTGGGGGAGACTAATATTAGTAGATCCATACAAGACGGGGGTCAAAAACCACAAAAATGTATTTTGATTCCTCTTATTTAAACCAAGTCTTGAGGACCACTGGGTTGGTGGATGTTTTTGGGAATGGAGATGGCCAAGCTCCACGTACTTACTATAGGGGCTTAATCTCCACTAGGACAGATTTTTGGTTTGTCACCCCAACATTACCGATATGGAATAAAAATGTGCTGCCAGTTGCAACCTCTGATCACTGCTTACTGGCGGTGATGATTTCTGATTTTGCTGATACTTCCAGAGGCAGGGGGTATTGGAGAATGAATAATGGTTTGCTGGAGAACAAAGAGATTTTAGAAGGGTTTAATTATCTAATTGAAGCTAGACAATCTGTGATATTTCTCTCCGACTCCCAACCCTTATGGTGGGAGGACAGCAAAAATACTTCCAGGATTACTTAAAATTTATGGGTCAACTAAATGGGAAGAAAAAAAGGATAAATATTTTGAGCTTCGTGGTCAGTTATTTGGGTTACTCCAGATGCAACAAGACACAGGGGGAGGCTTTTAGTGAGCAAATTAAAGAAAAAAATGCTTGATTTGCAATATAACAGGATGAAATCTTTATAGAGACTGAACAAAAATTTGGACATCCTGGGGTCCAAGGGGGTGTCAATCCTTTTGATACCTGTAATTCGCAGAGATTAAATAGAATCATTACTCATCTCACAACACCGGATGGGAGTGAAGTACATAAGGAGGAGGAGATCCTGGCAGTAATGGAAGACTATGTTAGCTCTACGTTTCAGTCTGTCCCGGTTTCAGGGCCTGAGGTCAAGCCTTAGTTGCACTCCTGTTGTCTTCCACAGATTCCGCAGGAGCTTATTCCATCTTTGACTCAGCTTGAACTGGTCTCTGTTATATGGGCTTTAAGGTCTGGGGTGGCCCCAGGGCCAGATGGGTTGTCTTGTGAATTATTTCAACAACATTTCTCCAAAATTAGCCCTGATTTATTCACAATTTTTACAGTAAAATGAGATCTCTCAGAGCATGTATGAAGGCCTCATCGTATTTCTATACAAGCATGGGGGAAAAAAGCCTCCTGGAAGATTGGAGACCTATTACACTTTTAAATGTGGACTGTAAAATCCTGGGAAAATATTGAACAACAGAACAACAGTAGATCTTACTTCAAGAGGGCTCTTGCAGTAGGTAATTACATATAGGACTGACGCCGGCAGGTGGCAGGACCCCACGGAAAAATTTCTAGCTAGCAGTCCCTGGCGAAGGACCGCCCCCACGTCAGGTGACCGGCATCAGGAAACGTCGGTATAAAGGGGCGGTCCTGGACACCGCCTTCCAGTTCTTTCCGCCCGTTAGCTCGTTGCAGCTCCGCGAGAAAGTTTGTGCCTCGTCAGCCCTACCTCGCTGCTTTTTTACCGAAAATCATTATTTTTCGACTAACGCCAGTACTATCATCGCGTATGTCGCCCTACACCCTCAGAGCACAAGAATAAGTGCGATTCATGCGGCACCCAGCTACCACACAAGGACAGCCACTCCCTGTGCCTGTTCTGCCTAGGCCCCGATCACCCGGTTGAGAAGTGCCAGCACTGCGTCAGTTTCAATGCGGCTACCCAGAAAAGGCAGCAGCAATCCCTGGAAGCCCATATTCTAAAGAAGAAAATGAGTTCTATGGAGAAGGAGCTCAAAAAACTGAGGCAGGCGTCCACTTCCCCCGAAGGCCATCGGAAGAAGAAGGAGAAGGAAAGGCACCAGGACAAGGGCTCCTCCACTGCGTCTCCCTGAGGAGTTGCTGGGACGCAGGTAACATCCCCTCAGGGGATCGCTCCTCGGCCACCTTGGACATTTCGAGGGCATCGGCCCTTATCTGGCTCACGCTCCAGGCCTTGCAGGCGCCTCCGGGCAGTTGGAGGCCTCCGCCCCTTGTTCGGCCGCAGGCTCGTGGCCTACCGCTGTGGGCGACTCTGGTAAGCCGGGCGTCGGCTCCTTTGATGTCCGCCCGGAGAGGGCCGGTAAGACGTCCGACCCTCCGGGGCGATGCGCGGCCTCCACTCCACCGGACCAAGCCGATCACTCTACTCAACCCGCCTCCGGTGATGGCTCTCATAAGTCGAACGTCGGCTCCTCCGGCGCCTGCCGAGAGCTCGCCCCTAAGCCTCATGTCGGCTTGTCTGATGTCCGGCCGGCGAAGGAACCGACAACGGACACCCCCACGTCCATCGTACCCGGTTCCCCGCAGCCTTCGCTGCCACCTGGGGAACCAGAGTCTCCCCAACCCGACTCCGGGGACTTTTCCCCTCCGTCCCCGGGAGAAGCTGGGGATCTTTTGCCTCTGTCAGTCCTTCCTCCACCTGGTGCGCCGGACCTGACGTCAGCTCCTGGATGCCGGCCCCTCAGACTTCGGTACCTCCGGCGCCAGGGCCTCAGTCATCGGCCTTACCGACTCCAGGAGACATTCCGCTCCCATTGGGCTCTCCACTATGGACCCGCCCGTGAGGCCTCCGGCTGGGCCGTCTGCTCTGGCAACCCCCCCGGCTCCCAGGTATCCTCCATCCTATTCGACGCTGGTATACCCGGGACCGCAGTATCCGGCACCACAGTACCCGACGCCACAGTACTCGATGCTACAATACCCGACGCCGGGTTTTGGATACGCTCCATATGGTTACAACACGTATCCTTATCCCCCGCCTCCTCCTCCTCCACCACCCTCGCGGCCGCCGGTGGACCTGCAGGAGACTCTGGCCTCCTGGTGGGCTGAGGCCAAGGCTCAGCTGACCGAAGAGGTCGAGGGCCGCCTTCCGGCGATGGTGCCATCCCAGGTTTCCGTATGTCCGAGGCGACACACTCCCTCACCACCTCTGGACTCCAGGGTTTTTCCGTCTGGATCCAGAGGAGGGCAGGAAATGCTTCCCCGGGGACTTCCCAAGAGGTCTGTTCCTCCCCCGGCTCGGGAAAGGGAGTCTTTCTCTTCTTCATCCTCCTCTTCACCCTTGGACTCATCGGACTCTTCCAACGGTTGCTCCAAGGAGAGAGAGAACGACGAGCCTCGCTCTCTGTGACCCAGGCCAAGGACTCCTCGGAGGATCCTTCTTTACGGAGTTGCTTAGGAAAATCCAGGAGGTTCATCAGTGGCACTCCCTGAACCAGATCCTCAGCGTCTGAAACTTGCTGAACATCTGGATCTGCCCGCATGACAGCTCCTACCTTGGTGCCACCCTGGATACAGCCTCACGCCGACCTTGTTACCACAATATGGAAGCAGCCGTCGGCCTTAGCCCCACTTCCTAGGAAGCTGAACCGGCTATATCAGGATCCAGAGGGTGTTGATTTCTGGATTCTCACCTTCGTGCCAACTCGGTTGTGATTAGCGCCGCTCACGGCCGGTCGTCGAACCCCAAACATCTTAGCTCATCACCGCCTGATAAGGAATCATGCCTTCTGGACCAGTATGGGAGAAAGATTTATGCTTCCTCTACACTGGGGATCAGGGCCCTGAACTATGTCGGCCATACGGGGGACTACCAGAAGGCCATCCTGACTCAGGCGGAAGCCAAACTGGACTCCTTGCCTGACTCTCAAGTCAAGCAGGAGTTGGCAGATCTCGTCCGCTCTGCTCGTTTGGCCAGTCGACACATGCTACGTGCGACATACGATGCAGTGGACACTGCTGGGCGGAGCTCAGCTTTCACTGTAGGCCTACGGCATCATGCTTGGCTCCGTGTGTCAGGTTTGGTCCCGGAGGTGCAATCTGCTATCCAGGAAGCACCCTTCCGGGGGTTGGTGCTTTTCAGGGGTGATGTCAAGGACATCATCACCGATTTGCAAGAGAAGGGGATGGCTCCGAAGTCAGCTGATTCCATGTACCGTCCCCATCAGCAGTAGCGCTGCCCCTTTCGCAGATGGAGTCGGCCAAAGGTGAAACCCCAGGGCCCCCACAGCTGGCAAGCCCCCCCGCCCAAAAAAGCAGTGGGTGCTTCAGCTGCGGCGCTGCCCCACACCACCTGACTCCTTTCCTCTCCCACTGCCTCTGGACTCCCCGGAGGAACCGGTAGGAGGGAGGTTTTCCCTCCACCTTCCGGGATGGGAGAGGATAACCACAGATTCTTGGGTGCTCCAGCTCATAGCAGAAGGACACTCCATAGAGTTTCTTCAGAAACCACCCCGCCACCCCCCTCTCAAGTCGTCGTATTCAAGGGAACATCTTCTCTTGGTCCAGCCTGGCCCCTTTCATCTGCAAGGGACGGGTTACTATTCCCATTTCTTCCTGGTCCCGGTCCCAAAGAAGACAGTAGATCTCAGACCAGTTTTGGATCTCAGTTCCCTGAATCTTTACGTAGAGTACAAAAGGTTCAGGATGCTTTCTTTGCAGAGCCCTCTGCCCTTCCTCTGGCCGGGTCAATGGCTTTGTGCTCTGGATATGCAGGATGCTTATCTGCACATTCCCATTCGCCTATCTCATCGCAAATACCTTCGTTTTCGTTCAGAGACCACTACCAGTTCAAGGCACTCCCATTGGTCTATCCCTGGGGCGGGGCGGTGTGGGCGCCCCCAGTATTGCAAATGCCTGGCAGTGGTGGCCCACCTGCGTACCAAGGGGTGCAGGTTTTCCCGTACCTGGACAACTGGCTCCTGGCGGCCTCGTCCCAGGAGGAACTCCTCAGTATCCTCTCCCTTACCCAGCAGGTTTTGCCTGCCTAGGTATCCATCTACCATTCCAAGTCTCATCTGGACCCATCCCAGAGGCTACAGTTTACTGGGGCGATTCTCGTTACGACCATGGGCAAGGCCTTCCTGCCTCCGGACAGGGTGTCCACCCTTCAGACCCAAATAAGTCTATTGTCCGACCACAGGATGGTCTCTGCGAGGTCGGTCCTTCGCCTTCTTGGGCTCATGGTGGCTGCTATCCCGACGGTACCTTGCGCTCGACTCCACATGAGGATCTCTCAGTGGACTCTATGCTCTCAATGGGATCAGCTAGTGGATGATCTAGGTCACTCAGTTCTGATCTCCTCGCCGATGATGCGAGACTTGCAATGGTGGATGGTTCGAGAGAACCTGTTTCAGGGAGTTCCTTTCTTTCATCCTCCCCTCTCCCAGACTCTAACCACAGACGCCTCAGACGAAGGTTGGGGAGTCCATCTAGGCCCTCATCGGACCCAGGGCTCCTGGTCCAAGCTAGAACAAGCTCTCCACATCAATGTGCTCGAGCTTCGGGCTGTGTTGTACACTCTCCAAGCCCTTCACCAATACATCCTTCCTGGCCACCTAGCCGTCCAGATGGACAACATGTGTGTGGTATGGTACATTAACAAACAGGGAGGGACTCGGTCCTACCATCTATGCAGGGAGGCAATGAGGGTTTGGGATTGGGCAACACAACACGACCTTCACCTCACGGCAATTCATGTTCCGGGACTCGACAACACCCTAGCAGACAAGTTAAGTCGCTCTTCTGCTCTGACTCACGAGTGGGAACTGGACCAAGGAGTCCTAGACAATATCTTCCAACTTTGGGGAACACCACAGGTCGACCTGTTCGCATCCCCCCAAACGCAAAACTTCCCATCTTCTGCTCACTTGTTCCAGAGCAAGGCACTTTTTGGAGCGACGCTCTGTCTCTAGACTGGAAGGACAGATTCGTCTATGCCTTCCCCCAATTCCACTGATCCCATGAGTCTTGCAGAAACTAGCTTCAGAAGGAGCGCAAATGATTCTGATCGCTCCTTTCTGGCCCAGGCAAGTCTGGTTCTCTCTTCTACAACAATATTCAGAGGATCCTCCTCTTCCTCTATCTCGAGGTTTGTTGACCCAGGTTCAGGGGACCCTGGTCCATCCAGGCCTCAAATCCCTTCAACTGCATGCATGACTCCTGCAGACCTAGCCCAATCCTGTTTTGGAGTGTCTCCCAAAGTGGTGGAGATTTTAGTGGAGGCCAGAAAACCCTCCACCAGATCCACTTATGCCATGAAGTAGAAAAGATTCACTATCTGGGCCGCTTCCAAGAACATATAACCCTTCCCCTGTTCAGCGGGGCTTCTGCTGGAGTATCTACGTCATCTGTTCGACCTGGGTCTCAGCCATTCCTCTCTGAAGGTACACATGGCGGCCATTTCGGCCTATCATGTTCCCTTCGCAGACATGGCTTCTGTTCAACTGGAGGTCTTCAAGACCTTTCTCAGAGAGGTCCTCCATCTGAGGCCCCCCATCCGTGCTCCTGCTCCCCCTTGGGATTTGAATTTTGTTCTCGAGAAACTTACTCTCCCTCCCTTTGAACCTGCCACTTCTGTGGATTTGAAGTTCCTTTCGTGGAAGACTCTCTTCTTGGTGGCCATTACTTCGGCTTGGAGAATCTCCGAGCTCCAGGCCCTAATGTGTAAAATCCCATACTTGATTTTTCACAAGGAACGAGTTGCTCTTGCACGAATCCTAAGTTTCTCCCTAAAGTAGTAGCAGAGTCTACTCTAAATCAGTCCATAGTTACCTGCCTTTTTTACGCAGTACTCTAATCAAAGGGAGTATTTACTCCATACTATGGATGTTCACCGGATTCTGAGATACTACACCAACAGGACGAAGGATCTCAGAAAGACTGATCAGTTGTTCGTCTCTTTTGCTCACAAAAGGGAAGGCAATGCTGTTTCCAAGCAATGCCTGTCTAAGTGGTTGGCTCATTGCATCACTTTCTGTTATGACAAATACAACAAGACCCTCCCAGGTCAAGTCAGAGGCCACTCCACAAGAGCAGTAGCTGCCTCAATGGCTTGTTTCAAGAATGTGTCTGCAGCAGACATCTGCGCTGCCACCACCTGGACTTCCGTCCATACCTTTACGAAACACTACAGTTTGGATGTTGCCTCTTGCCGTAGAGCAGGCTTCGGGCTGGCTGTTTTGTAAGGCCTCCTATCTTGAGACTTGCACAACCAGAACTACCTTTTGGAGTAGTTTTCCTCCTCCTGGTGCCTCTCTTTGTTCCAGACTGCTTGGAATTCAGTCCTACACATAATTACCTACTGCAAGAGCCCTCTCGAAGTAAGATAGTACAGTTACGTAAGAACTTACCGTAACAGTAGATCTTCGAGAGGCTCTTGCAGTACATAATACCTTCCCGCCCTCCATCCCCCTAGGCTTTTTCAGCTCCTTTTCCATTGAGGGAAATATCCGCTTCTCTTTTGTCTGGCCTCTTTTGGCCTGTGGCAGGAAAGAACTGGAAGGCGGGCATCCGGGACCGCCCCTTTATACCGCCGTCTCCTGACGCTGGTCACCTGACGTGGGAGCGGTCCCTCACCAGGGACTGCTAGCTAGAAATTTTTCCGTGGGGTCCTGCCGCCTGCTGGTGTCAGTCCTATATGTAATTACCTATTGCAAGAGCCTCTCTTGAAGATCTACTGTTACGTTAAGTTCTTACGTAACTGTACTTTTTGGATAGTATTGTTTTTCCATCTCAGTTCTGTGCAGTACCTGAGAGAAAAATACATGATGCTCTGATACTTCTTTGGGAAATTGTGGAAAAAGGGAAAATGGGGAACTCAGAGGGTTTTTATTATGTCTTAACCAAACGGAAGCGTTCGATAGGGTTAGTCATGAGTATTTATGGGCCTGTCTTCAGGCATATGGGTTTCCCGATTGTTTTATTGGGTGGATTCAGATGTATTATTTACGTGCTAATGTCAAACCTTATATGAATGGTTGGTTGGGGTCACACACTTTGATATCACGAGGGGTGCAGCAATGGTGTCCTTTGAGCCAGTCTCTTTATATTTTAACTCTGAAACCCTTACTGTTCTATTTACAAAGACATGAAGATACTGTGGGTTTATCAGTGCATAGTGAAGACTTAGAAATTAGAAGTATTTCTTATGCTGACGATGTGTGCCTGATGCTGGCAATCAGGCATCTTGCAAAATGGCTGAAACTGTTAAATATTTTTTAGAACTTACTAAATCAGGTATCAATATACAAAAATATCAGTCTCTCCCAATAGGAGAGGTTCCAGATTCAGTGTCTGAGTTTTATGATATTCCCATTCAGAGACAGCCTATAAAAATTCTGGTTGTTTATTTTGGCCAAGGGGACATGTGCATTTATAACTGGTCTCTATTGTTGGACGAAGGTTTGGCTAAAGTAAAACGGTGGAATACGTGGCATATGTTGAAACTCAAGAGAGTTTTGATGATTAAAACTTTTTTATTACCACTCTTTCTGCATCTAATCATAGTCTTCCCTCCACCTAAGCAACATGAGACTACATTGTATAGTTTTTTCAATGTCTCTGGGGGAGTCATTTGAATCCCATTAAAGAGGGATTACTTACTTGTCTATTCAAAAAGGGGGTTTATGTATGATACAACCATTAGTTTTCTTTTTTTCCATGTTCATCTATCATAATATTAAACCTGTTGTTCAGAACAGCGGTAGAATATGGCAACCATGGGTATGGGACCAAATCGGGCCTTGGTTGGTGGCTTGGGATGACTCTGGTCTTATTCCAAAACAAAAATCCTTATCAGGATTACCCTATTATATGACTTATGCTTTCAGAAAATTGAAAACCTGGGCTGTTCAAGTTACTCAGCTGAGGCTAAGGGTATGAAAGGAATTTTATACATCGATAGTTCAGAGATTTTATATAGAATATCCCTAGTTTGGGAACAAGGATCCAAAGGAACTCACACAGACTAGTGCCATGTTAAGCAACAGGAGGTTACGTGGTAAAATGTGGGATGTCCTGTGGCTGACAGCCCATGAGAAGCTTAATGTGAAGAATAATCTTAAACATAAGGATAAATCAGAACGAGTTTGCCCTAGAAGTGATTGTTGCACTGGGGTTTTTGAAACTATGGAGCATCTGTATTTTGAGTGCCCCTTTATTCTTCCTTTTTGGTCTCTTTTGCATACAAAATGGGCTGCGTCACCTTTTAAAATGCTCACAAAAGACATTTTATTTCTGGGTGTGCTACCTCATGTATGGGATAAGTATGATAGGGGTACAGTTCATCTTATCTTGCTCCTGTTAAAATACCATATTTGGCATGTCCACTGTCAATTTTCTCTGTACAAAGGAGAAACTATGGCAGTACAAGTCTTTTGGCTAATTCAAAGAACATTGCTAGATATCAAAAACAAAGGGGGCGCTGTGGAGCCCGAGCAAGACAGACACAAGAAACATAGCTCTGCATCGTTAAATATTAAATTAAAGATTTAATATACTTTAACACGTAAATTCAGCCGGGAAAAAGATCTCTATCGGCAGCTTAGACATCTGAGATCAACATGGGCAATCCTAAAAAGAAAGATCATGCCCACATATCCTCTGGCACTGCAACCACAGGCTTGGCGAAGTTGGTGCCTTCTACTAGCCAGGAGGGTGAGAAAACTAAGCGCTAGGCCACAAGCTGCGATCTTTGATTTCTTCGTTAACAGCGACGAACACTAAGCTGGACGGCCTTGCAGGGAAGATCACCCTGGTGGAGACATCAGTCAAGCAATTATCCAGCACAGTGGAAGATTTGCAGCAGCAGGTGACTAAGTGTAATGCTCTAAACATGGGTCGCCTGAAAGAAGTGCAGCACCTCAACAACCAACTGGAATTACTGGAGAACCAAGTGAGGAGTGCTAACCTCAGAATGATCGGATTGCCGGAGGGGTTAGAAGGGGATCATCCTTTGCTTTTCTTTCGAGAATGGATTCAGGATCAATTTAAGGGACATGGAGACTTTTCTGAACGGCGTTTTATTAAGGCCTATCGGATCCATCCATGTGGTAAGCAGACGGTTGAAGCACCGCGTGTACTTATGGTAGTGGCAGATAGTATGGGCACTAGAGACACTGTTTTGGGACTTGCAAGAAGATTGGGCCCACTTAGTGTACAAGATCATACTGTACACCTATTTCCGGATCTTTCATTCTCCACTCGGCAACACCGTAAAAAATTCGATGGAGTTTGATGCAAACTGAGGGACCTGGCTATACCCCACGCAGCTCTCTTCCCAGCTAAACTCCATATAGTATACCAGGACAGAGTGTTCATTTTTACTGACCCGATTGATGCTGGTAAATGGGCCTCTAGGATGGAAGTTCAGCACTCTAAGAAGCATGATCTCCCATCGGAAGATGAATCCTCTGAAGAAACCTGAAAGGGACTGCATTGGTGATCTTCATCTATCTTTTACAATGGGAATTAAGTTGTCGTTTCTGGTTTAGGGTCAGACTGTTGTTACAGGTTATTAAATTGTGGTTAAAATGCCTAGAAAAATTAAACATTCTTAAAATGTCTACCATAGCAGATCTGTAATAATCTCTCACAGTTAAAATATAGTAATTTTAAATGAGATTATGTCTATTAAGCCCTACCATTATTCTTAAGTAATGGAATACGTAAGTGATCGGGAGAATTAAGCTGTACTCTCCCGAGGTCTAAGATTTTATTTTTTAGCACTGAGTTGTGAGCTGGATTGTTTCATTGTTGTCTGAAAGCTCTTTTTTTAGAGAATTATATTTTTCCTTAGGTATAGAGGTGGACCCTAAGTTCTGAGAGTGAAGTAATTTTGACAACACTTAAGGAGCCATTCTAGTTGCTTTATCTACCTGCTCTTAGGCTACAGCTACACAGAATATGTATCTTGTAGTTTGTATTTAATTATTTTAGATTTCCCCCCTCCATTAGAGGATTAGCTTAGAGAGACTTAAATCCTGTACATCATAGGAAGGATTTATTTCCTTGCTGCATGTTAAAAACATTTATTTCCAAGATGTCTGATGTAAATGTACATGTTTATAAGCAAACTAATAAATATAAAGTTTAAAAAAACGAGAAAAAATTAAACTCCCAAAGACAGTTTCTATCCTGGTGGAGATATATGGAATGGATAGATGCTGTTTAAGACAGGTCTTAGACTGATTTGTCTATATGGTCTTTTGTGCTATGAATATAGAAAAAAAAAAAAGCAAACTCCCCTACTTCTTTACTAGAGAGGGGGTGGGGATATGGTTTTCATTTCAGTTGAGGGTTTATGGTGTGACGTACTGATTTTGTTTGAGGTTTTCTGTCATTTATTATGAATTTGTATGAAGCAATACAATTTGGATTGTTCTTTTGAGTTTAGAATAAAAAAATTCCCCTATACCTATAGTGTGTGTGTGTGTGGGGGGGTCTGTTTTATAGGTATAGGGTGGCATGTATGACATAATACTTCTTGGTGATTTCACCTTTTATACCTCTTTTTATGATTTTGTATGATGTAAATACCATTTTGTTTACCTGTACTTTTAAGTTATGCATATATAATTCCCCAACTCTTTTAGTAGGGTAGGGGGAGGAGGTTTGGTTAATATAATTTTCTTTCTGTATAGGACTGCACGTATGATGTAATACCGCTTTACGATTTCACCTTATTCATGATTTTCTCTTATGATTTGTATGAAGTTAATACTGGTTTGTTTATATGTACTTTTAAGTTCTCAATAAAAAAATTCCCCTACTCTTTTCGACAAGTGCCATGGGATCTTTAACATCCTCCTGAACAGGCAGATGGGACCTTAGTTTAATGTCTCATCCGAAATACGGCACCTCAGGAGTGTGGCACCCCCCTCATGCTGCACTACACTGTCAGTATTTGGATTTAACCCAAGTGCCTGGTGTGGGGACATGCTAAGGGCCACTAGCCTCTCCTTGTAGCTTTTGTCTCTCATACCCCTGATAATTTTGGGGGACCTTGTGTTGCACCCTCTCAACTGTCTCAATGTTATTTTTTTGTATTGAGAAGGCCAGAATTGCACACAGTACTCCAGGCGGGGCCTGACGAGGCCCCTGTAAAGAGGCAAGATAATGTCCCCCACCCTGATCACCTGCCTTTTAATGCACCCCATCATTCTGCCAGCCTTCCTGGAAATGGTTGCGCATTTCTTGTCATGCTGCATCCCCTTGTCTAGTATGTTCCCCAGGTCATCTTCCTCATCCACAGCAGCAAGAGGAAGCACACACTTGGATACAGTGATGCATACAATTTGTTCGCAGATAAGGACCGCCTGGCCCATCTAGTCTGCCCATTTTTACCTACCTTTTACTTATGCTGCAGACTAACTGATCCGCGGCTTTCCCTCTCCTCCCTGTCTCTAGGGTTCCCTTGTGTCTGTCCCACTCACTTTTATCCCCCCCCCCCCCGTGGGAAGGTGTTCCAAGTGTCCATCACCCTTTCTGTGAAGAAATTATTTTCTCACATTTCCCCGATTCTACTTCCTCCAATTTCATATCATGTCCCCTAGTTCTTGCCCATTTTTCTGAAAGATGCTACCCTGAACCTTATTTATCCCATTAAGGTATTTGAACATCTCTATCATCTCCCCCTTCTTCTCCAGAGAATACATATTTAGGTCTTTCAGCCTCTCCTCATACGACTTCTGGTGCAGCACCTATACCATTTTTGTAGCTCTTCTTTGGACTGCTTCCACTCTATGTCCTTCCAGAGATGCAGTCTCCAAAAGTGGACACGGTACTCCAGATGAGGTCTCACCAGTGATCTGTACAGTGGCATCGCCACATCCCTTTTTCTGCTGGTGATGCCTCTCCCTATACAACCCAAAATCCTGCTGGCCCTTTTTTTTTCCTCTCTATCCATTTTATTTTTCATTTTATGCATCATACAGCATCTGTTACTTTGCAACACAGAACACTTACGTTTTCACAATTATACAGCTAGTTGTCTTATATCCAACTCTAATCAGTAAGAACTTAGAGTTCTTAGTCAGAAGTTAACAACATTTAAATTATCATCCATTCATATTAAACCTGGAGGGATGTCTGCAGGCATCCCATTTAATCTAACGTCTTGAGATTGAATATAATATTGAGTTTGGGCATAGGTATCAGCTGGTGGTTTAGAGAAGCATCTTGGTGCTTGGTTAAACTCTCCTTTTATTTTCTTCCCCCACTCCCTATTTCTCCTTATTTAAGCTTATCATGACCTTTGTCGTCCTCATCAGGGAATAAAGACCATTCTGCATTCCATTAAATGAATGATTCATCTTGTCCATCTATTGTTGAAGACTTCTAACCTATGTCTTAATTTAGCTGTTAGTTTTTCCATTTGATAAACCTGCATGACTATGTCTTCTCCACTGCTCCAAGTCTGGGGGTGTCTAAGTTCACTAGCATTGGGTTATGGCTTTCTTGGCCGTTGTTAGCAGTATGTTAAATAGGCATGTCTGAGGTTTATCTAGCATTTTGGGAGGATAGTCCAAAAGCAGAGCTATCTTGGCTGTCAGAGGAGGAAATTTAGGATTCAAAGTGTGCAATTCTGTCTACATCGGACCAAAACTGAAGCACCTGTGGACAATTTCAAAATGTGTATGCCTGTTGGGTGCCACATCTCTGCCAACAAAATGATTGTGTTGAATTTGAGAATTGAGCAGTTTTATCTGGTGTGTAACCGTTTTCCAAGCAAATTCCCTCCAAATACTAGAGGATGAGACATAGTAATATGTCAGCAGAAAAGGACCACCTGGTCCATATATTCTGCCCATTTCCCACATGCCAGAGATATTTTCCTCTGCCCACTAGCCAACCTCTTTTGTCTGTCCCACGCCCTCTTGAATTCCTCCACTGTTTCTGCACACACCACCTCATTAGGTAATCTGTTTCAGGGTTACACCACCCTCTCAGTGAAATAACATCTCCTTACATTGCTCTTAAATCTTCCCCCTTCCAATCTTAAATTATGACTCCTTGTTTTAACTCCTACTTTCCGTTTGAATAATCTACCTTCATTCACTTTATTTATTCCCTTCATATACTTAAGTTTATCATGCCACCTCTATTTCTTCTAACCTCCAGTGGGTATAGATTTAATTCTCTCCATCTAGTCTCGTATAGCTTCTCTTGCACACCTTGCACCATCTGTGTTGCCGTTCTCCAACCCATCTACATCCTTTCTTAAATGAGTCCCCCAGAACTGTACCCCATACTCCAGGTGTGGTCTGACCATGGTCTTATATAAAAACATCAACACCTCCCTCTTCCCACTTGTTATACCCCTTTCTATTAGCTTTACCTACTGCCTTACTACATTGGTTTCCTACCTTAAGGAGGTTTGAGATTATAATCCCCAGGTCCCTTTCCTGTTCTGTTTGCTTCATCAGTTCTCCCCAGTAGATTTTTGTGCCCCACATGCATCAGTGCACACTTCTTAGCACTGAACTTCACCTGCCAAATGTCCGGCCACTTCTCTAGGGTGCTCAGATCTCTCCTCATGGTCTCAACCCCTGCTGCTATGTCAACCCTATTACATAACTTTGCATCATTCACAAAAAGACACACTTTCCCTTCAAGTCCCACTGATATGTTAAAAAGGATTGGTCCCAGTACTGACCCCCGAGTAACACTGCTCATCACCCTCATAATCCTAGACTGTACACCATTTACCACCACCCTCTGACTTCAATCCTTCAGCCAATTTTCCACCCATCTAGTTATTTTCTATCCCACCCCCCTGGTCTCTGTTTTATTTACTAGCCTACGGTGAGGAACAGGGTCAAAGACCTTACTGAAGTCCAGGTAGGCCACATCAACTGCCCCCGATCAATAACCTTTGTTACCCCATCAAAAAATTTGATCAGATTTGTCTGGTAAGATCTCCCACTAGTGAAGCCATGTTGCTTTTCATCTAATAGTTTATTGTCCATTAAGTATTTTACCACTCTTTCCCTTAACAACACCTCCATCACCTTACCCACCACGGATGTGAGGCTGACAGGGCAGTAATTCCCCGCCTCCTCCCTGCAGCCCCCCTTATAAATTGGTACTACGTTCACCGTCCTCCAGTCACTCGGACCCCCTCCAACTGTATCGAGGGATAAATTAAATAACTGTCAAATGTAATGCCAGCTCATCCCTCAACTCTCTAAGAACTCTTGGTTTCCTTATCTACCTTTAATTTTCCAAGTTCTTTCTTTACTCTGTCCTCACTTAATAGGCTTTGGACCATCCCACATTCTTGTCCTCCCTTCCTCTTTAACTCAGTTCCCTTCCCTTCCCCCTCCACTGTGAAAAACAGAGCAAAATTAAGTATTCAGAACCGCAGCTTTCTCCAAGTCACTCTCAACATTTATACCCCACTCCCCCCTCAACTTCACAATACCCTGTCTGGTTCTTCTCTTCTCCCCCACATATCTAAAAAAAAGTTTTATCCCCTCTTTTGGCATGTTTAGCAATTTTCTCCTGTTTCTGCTTTTGCTCTCCTAATCAATTTCCCTGCCTCTCTCAGTTTCTCCTTATAATTAACTCTCTCTCACTCTGTTTTCTTATATTTTCTGAATGCTATCCTTCTATCCCTTAATGCCCCAACAACAACCCTATTAAACCAAAGAGGCCTCCTTTTTTGGGTTTTTTCCTATCCTCCTTATACATAGTTCTGTGGCTTTTAACCACCCCCTTGATGCATCTCCACAATTCCTCAACATCCTCTATCTGTTCTTTGCCTTCCATTTCTTCTCTGAAAATCTTCCTCATTCTTTCAAAGTCCTCCCTCCTGAAATCCAGAACCTTTGTACAGGTCTTATTTGTCATTCTCCCTATTTGTATCCTGAAACTCACTGTGCTAGGATCACCTGTACCCAGGCAGTCTCCCACCACCACATCTTCAGCACTATCCCAGTTTGTGAGTACAACATCCAGTATATTTTCCCCTCTTGTAGGCTCCTTAACCAGCTGTTGTAGAAACGATCCCTGCAGTGCCTCAAGTACTTCCCTACCTGGTAGATGTTGCCTTAGGGATTGCCCACTCTACATCAGGCATATTAAGGTCTCCCAGTAGTACAAACTCCCCTTTCTTCGACACCCTTAGAATTACCTGCATCAGTTGCTTATCTCCTAAAACAGCATATGCTAGACCCTATGCTATTGCATGTATACCTTATTCCAGTCTGCTAGGGGGGGGGGGAGGTCTGGACATAGGTCTTGTTCCCACTTTATTTCAATGTTCTTAAGATTAATCAGAGGGGGTCATTCAGTGTTTGATAAGCTAGTGATATAAAGTGAGAGGGGAGACCCTGCCTTTGAGTCTTCTCAAATAAAAGCACCAATGGGTGCAAATCCTTCGTTCCTTCTGCTATATCCAAGTGTTGAGATAAGTAATACTTAACCTGTAAGTATCGAAAGTGGTCACTCTGTTTAAGACCATATTATATCTTTAATTCTTCAAAGGACTGGATTTGGTCCACTGCCAAGAGCAGTTAGTAACTAATTAACCCTTGTCTCTTCCACTGCATAAAATGATGGTCCATTCGGCTAGCTGCAAAGGACGTATCGTGGGCTATTGCCCATAACAGAACAATAATTTAGTTAGCCTTGATTGAATTCGGATACTTCGCCATGTTGTTATGACATTTAGTATTCATACACTGTCAGTTAGTAATTCTGGACAGGGCTAGACAGTAAAACCTTATTGATATTCTCATTGCATTCTGCTAGTTCCAGTTCTTTCCAAAGGAAATCATTAGTGGGGATTAGCCATGACACCAAGTGGCGAAGCTGTGCTGCCCGATGGTATAACCGTAGATTTGGAAGAGCTAGGCCACCCTGGTTCTTTGGCAAATGCAGATTGCTATATGCTATTTGAGGACACCTGCCGTTCCATAAGAATTTGGGCAATCGCCTGTCCCATTCATTAAATTCCATGTTAGTGAGATTTACAGGCAAGATCTGAAAAAAATATAGACACCTCTGTAAAATCAGTAGTGCTACTGCTTGCGGTGCCAGCAACCCAGGTTCGAGAACAAATTCGGGTGGTTGGAGGGTCGGCTGGCGGGGGGGGGGGTGAGATGGATTGAGCAGCAGCTGCACCTCTCCATCTCTGGGGGAGGGGGAGGAACGCACCTCCCAGTGTAGTGCTCCTGGGTGACCACAGGAGCGGCTTACCAGGTGGCCCAACGGTTGAGGCTGGGAGGCGTGAGGACACGGGCTGCTACATCGTTGCGTCTGTACACGCTACACCTCCAGAACCAGAAACTCAAGAAAATTCTCAGCCCTGGCTGATCTCCAAGTCACCGCTGCAGACCTGCCCGATGACTGGATGGGTGGTGATGAAGCCAGCAGCCCCCTTCTCCCACCAGGGGGATTGGGGAGGGACAGCATCGGGTCGACTGGCGTTTCAGCCAGAGACATGGAGGCAAAAAGCATTAATTAAAAAAAATTAAAAAAAAAGAAGCCTCCGTAAAATATTCATGCTGATTGTCTATTTTATTAGACAGGGACAGTGGTGGTACCAACCAACAGTCAATGTCTGAATAAATAGTTTTAACGAGTTGTGGATAGTTTAGCTGGTAAAGTTGTTAAAGGTCTTTCAGGATATTTACTTTACTCCTAAATATTTTATATGAGATTGATTCCAATTACATTTGTAATTCGAGCATAGTGGGGGGGTCATAATGAATCTGCATCGTTACTGTTTTGTCTTTATTCAGTTTGTACCCCCGAGAATTCATCATATTTTGATAGAACTGTCCATAATGGAGACAGAGAGGAAGTAGGATCTGTAAAGTATATTAATAAGTCATCTGCGTAAAATGCTAATTTATGTTCTACACCATAATGCTCTATACCCCTGTCTTGCCTAATTGCTTGAGCTAAAGACTCAATGGACAGCGCGAATAGTAATGGTGACAGGGGGCAACCCTATCAGGTGCTTCTGAATAGTTTGAATCTGTTTGAGAGGGATCAGTTTGCTCTCATCATGGCCTGGGGGGAATGATATAGATTGGAAATTATATATTTTGAGTGGAAACCAAAATGTTGCAGGGTAGAATTTAAAAATTTCCAAGAGACTCTCAAATGCTTTTTCCACATCCAGGCTCAGCAGCAGGGTTGGCTGCCAAGTTCTGGATGCGTACTGGAGCAAGTTAAGGGTCCGATACATATTATCTAACATATGCTGCTTTGTTATAAAACCAGTTTGGTCCTTATTTATTAATGTAGGGAGGAGTTGCTCTAATCTCTTGGCTAAATTCAAAGTATACAGTTTATAATCTAGGTTTAAGATTGGGATCGGTCGATAGGACTCCGGAAGTTCTGAAGGCTTGTTTGGCTTAAGTATTGCCGAAATGTTTGCAAATTGCCAAGTGGTTGGGGGTGTCTTCCCCTGCTGAACTGCACTGTATGTCTGCAGCAGAGTGGGAAGTAGGGCTTTTTAATTTTTTTTTTTTACCAATACAGCAGGGTAACCATCTGGTCCAGGTCCCTTCTCATTCTTTCCATCACTTCCTGGTGTCTCAACCCTATTGCAGATGTTTGTGTTGTCTGCAAAAGGCCTTCTTCCCTCAGCCCCTCTGCAATGTAGCAATAAGACATTAAAGAGGACTGAGCCTAGCATAGATACCCGAGGGCCCCCCGCTGGACACCTCCCTCTCCACTGACTGAACTCCATTCACTATCACTCTTTGTGTTCTACTGCTCAATTAGTTTCTAACCCAATTTATCACCCTGGATTGGACTCCCAGGATGCTCTCCTTGTCTATTAGCCTTTTATGCGGGATGGTATCGAAGGGCCTTGCTAAAATCCAAGTAGGCCACATCTACTGCCCTTCCCTGATCTAGCTCCCTTGTCACCCGGTTGAAGAACTCTATCAAGTTTATTTGGTAAGTGCCGGACCCGAACTTGGGAAGTGCTGGAGAGGCTGTGGCTTTGCACCTGTGGACGATGAGCACATTTTGTGGTCTTGTAGGCTGCTCACAAAGTTCTGGCAGGACGTTGTTCAAGTTATTATAGCAATTTATGGCTGTCCTAACCTATTCACTCCGACCTACATACTTACAGATATGCCACCAGAGGGTGTTACTATAAATAAAGACACACACAAACAGATTACGCTTCTTCTACTAGCAGCCAAGAAGGCCATAACCAGATTGTGGTGCACAACTACAATACCTACTCAAGAGATTTGGCACAGCCTCACAGTCGAGGTTTATACATTGGACAGACTTTCAGGCAGGTTGCTGAACAGTCTTGAGTCCTTTGAAATAAGGTGGCGTAAGTGGGTTATGTACCAACTTGACCACCACTCCGACTTGGTACCTTAGTTGGAAGAAGGTCTGGTATTCTAGCAACTGTCAGTGAGTTTTTCTCATCATGAATAAATACCCCTTTGACCTATACAGGGGCCCCTTACCATCCTTTACATGTGGTCGGTCGGTCGGTCTCTCCCCTCTCTCTCTCTCTCGCCAGTGGTCTATCACTGCCTTCTGTTTCCTCTTGCTCATTCCTTCATCCTCTCTACTATATATACACACACACACATTCTCTTCTGTGTTTTATTGTTAACATACCATCAGACCCATAAGAGAAACACCTGGTGCCACATCAGTAAGGAAACAAACTCGTATAATCCTAGCTGGCGCAAGAACCTCTATCCTTCCTCATAGTGAAGAATGCTGGATACTAGAACATCCAAGTAGAAGGCTTTCTACAAGATGTAGACTGGAAGATCACGTAAAGAATTGACGGATTTTACTCCATTTCTCTTATCAAAGCCCAGAGCTGTCAGATTTTGTGGCTGTAATATCCAGCAGAGAACTCAAACTTTCAGTATCGTCTGTTATGGATAAGGATACACAAAAATTGGCGCGAATCCACATTCGATTAACTGTCTTTTTACTGTGCTATGTTTTGTAATCTTTACACTGTACAATGATTTTACAAGTGTCTGTACTTGCAACTTGCATACTCAATAAAATATCTAAATTAAAAAAAAAAAAAATGTTTTGTTTGGCAAGACCAGCCTGCCATGAAACCATGCTGTCTTGGATCCGTCTGTATGCTGGATTCAAGGTATGTCGCAATCTTTTCCTTGAGTAATGATTGCACGAATTTCCTCACCATTGAGGTTAGGCTGACTGGCCTGTAGCTACCAGCCTCATCCCTGCTCCCGCTCTTAAGGAGAGGGACATTTGCCTTCTTCCAGTCTGCCAGAACCACACCCGTTTCTAATGATTTGTTGAACAAGGCTGTCAGTGGTGCAGCTAGCTCCCTTTCTAAGTTCATTTAGAATTCTGGGATGTACTCTATCCAGCCTCGTTGCCTTATCTCAGGGGTGGGCAACCTAAGAATCATAGGGCCACAGGTGCGGTCCTCAAACAACCCCAAGGGCTGCAAGACCCCCCCATTTACCACAGTCACAAGCCAAATTTATACATTTGAATTAAAAACAAGCTATATGTAAGATATCCATCACAGCCTATCTCCCTTGTCTAGCTTTGCACAGAGCTCCTCCTGGTGTATTTTCAGATGGATGAGGGGGCTACAGGTTGACCACTGGGGGGGCGCACGTGGTCCTCTGGTAGAGATGTGCGAGATCCGCAGATTTTGTTACGTGAAATATTTAACGAAATTTGCATGTTTGCAAAAATATTTTTTGGGTGTGAAACATGAAATTTAAGCCAGTGAAATGCAGAATCTTGCCACTCTTGGGTGAAATTGGCGATTTCACCCGATTGAATTTCATATTTTGCACCTGTGAAGTCGTCAGTGAAATCGCGAAATTTCGAAATGTTTTGCATGGCCTCATATTTTGCCAGAATTTTCGCTGGCAACATTTAATTTCGCTGCGTCTCTACCCATGGGTTGCCCATCCCTGCCTTATCTACTTTCATTTTTTCTAGTTCCTTTAGGACTCCCTTTACTGTAAATGGACTGGTATCTACACCCCTCCCCTTGGTACATCTAACACCTAGCTGTGGTCTCTTCCCCTCCCTTTCTTCTGTGTACACTGAACAAAAACATTTGTTCAGGATTTCTTTTTCCTGGTCCCCTTCGGCTGACCCTTCCCTTTTAGTTTCACAATCCACCCATTTTTTCTTTTTTTTTGGACGTCCCTTACCCTGTTCAGAGGATAGCCCCCACACAACATTCCCCTCTGCCAAGGCTTAACCCCTGGGCGGGGCAGCTGAGTGGGCACCCTTCTCCCCCAATGGACAACGGTCTGTAGCCCCTGGTTTACCCCCAAGGGCGGGGTCATTAGAATGGGACCCCCCCCAGTGGACACAGATCGCGGCAGGAGCAGCGGCTGTCAAGGATGGGGACAGAATTTTGTGACAGCTGCAGAGATCCCTGGGGGTGGGGACAGGCAATGATGGCCAGCGTTGGCCCACTCCTAACGTGCAGCGCCGGCAGCAGCAGTACTCCCAGCCTCTGCCAGAGGTCCACAGAGCGCCAGACACTCTTCCCCCTTCTCCCCAGAGAAGGAGAGCAGTCCCTGGGTTGCTCAATCCTTCTCCCCCCAGTCAGCCCTCCGACTTCCTGAGTCCATCACCAAACCCAGGATGTCGACACTGCAAGCGGATGCCTTGTCTCTGTGCCAGTGGGCCAGCCTGTTTTTTTTCTTATTTAATTTAGTTTTATTTAAATTTTGCTGACTGGGTAGGCCCACTGAGACCATAATAGTCCCTTTTTCAGGGGCTACCCAGGATTAATTACATAAATCTAAGAACAACATCAATAATACCATCTCATATCGTACAGTACAATCATTACAGACATACGGCACAAGTTAAAGGTACAGAGGGCAGGTTAAGTACAGTTAACACCAACAAGAGAAGCAGTACATATTACATAAAACAACCAGAAATCAGAGATTTTCTCTAATGCATCTAAAAAAGGTCTCATCTCCTTTCTTTATTGCCTTGGCTATTCTTTCCTCTGTCTGTGATTTGGCTTTTCTGACTGCTTTCCCCACCTCCTTTAGCTTTTCCAGATACATTCTTCTGTCTTCCTCCCTCTGTTTCTTTGTATTTTTTCATTCACCCTTCCTGCCACCTCCTTTGAGAACCAGAGTGTTTTTTTCTTCCTCTGTTTTACTTATTTGCTTAACACAAAGGCTTGGGGCTTCAGTTATTGCTCCCTTAAGATGTGACCATTGCTCCTCTACATCCCCATTTCGCACTCCTCCCCCCCAGAGCTTTTTTTCAGACATACCTCTAGTTTTACAAAATCAACCCTTCTGAAATCCAGGACTTTTGCCTTTGCGTGGCTGGATTCCTCCACTGTTCTCACATTAAACCACACTGTACAGTGATTGCTGGACCCCAGGTGACTCCCCACTTCTACATGCATCACTCTGTCCCCATTAGTGAGCACCAGATCCAAAACTGCCCCCTCACAGGTGTGTTCTACCCCTAGCTGTCTGAGTCCGGCCCCCTTAAGAGCTTCCAGGATGTTTCTGCTCCTCGCTGCGGCTGCAGTACGGGTGCTCTAATTGACATCTAGCAAAATGAAGTCTTCCATCAGCAGTACTTCCTCTTTTGTTGCCATTTCGTGGATGATTTCCAGTAGTGCACTGTCCAACTCCTTTCCCCCTCCATGCCAGAGGTCTGTAGACCATGCCTGCTAGAATGGTGGTACCATTCCCCGTTTCCAGCGTGACCTACAGTGCCTCTGCTTCCTCCCTTATGCCCTGTACTTCTGTATTTTTTTATTTCCTCCTTAACGTAGATAGGCACTGCTCCTCCCTTTTTTCCTACCAAATCTTTTCGGAATAGAGCATACCCTGGCACTACTATGTCCCAGTCATGGTTCCCTGAATACCATGTCTCAGGAACAGCGACAATGTCCAGCTCTGCCTCGGACATCAATGCCATTAGGTCTGAGATTTTATTTGCTAGGCTACAAGTGTTTGTGCACATGGCTTTCCACATTCCGTCACCCCTCTTTTTTACTTTTCCTCCCTTGACCCCTTCGTCTGGTTCCTTTTCAGTATGTATGTTGCCATGTTCTGCTTCTGCTCGAGTTTGCTGACCTCTTTTTGTGCTCCTGCTAGTCCTTCCTTATATTCTGTGATTGTTTTCTGTTTCTGGAGGAGTTACAGCTAAATTCCTGTCTTTTAAGGGGTCTTTGATAGGGTCCTTTGCCTCCAGCTCCCCCTCTCCTAGTTTAAATGCCTGATGATGTCAAATGTTTGGCCCGATGCTCATACTCCTTTCTTCATTAGGTGTAGTCCATCGTATCTGAAGAATTTCCTCTCCCAGAAGTCTCTCCACACATCTATGAAGTGGTAGCCTCTTGCTTGACAGCAGCTCTGTAAGCACTCTATTTCCTTGCTTCTGATCTTTTTCGTGCTACTGCTTCTGCCCCACACAGGAATGACCCCGGAGAAGGCCAGGGAGGTCATTTGAGTAGCCATTCGGTCTCCTAGTTTAACTAGGCATCGTTTGGCTTCCTCTACTGACTGCCCTGCCATGTCGTTTGCCCCCAGGTGTACCAAGATCTTCAGGTCATCCCCTTCTTTCTTCGGTATCCTTTCGATGCGACTGGTGTCACGTTTCACTGAGGCATCTGACTAGCACCCTTGTTTGTGCAGTCATTTAGGTGGGTCTCCACACCCCTTACCATGCAGTCTCCCACAATGAGTATTCTTTTGCCTTTTGCTCTTTTTTCACCATTTGCCCTCTCTGGGTTCTGTCCCATCTCCTCAACCGGTGTGTTATCTTTTCTCTCGTTGCTGCAATCCTTTTCTTTAGTGAGAGCTACAGAACAGTTTGCCATGGGGACAGGTCTTGCATGGACTGGCTGTATATGGTCCCTTCTGCCAATTCTACTTCCTCTCCTCTGAACCACCTTCCATTCTTCCGAGCTGGCCTGCCTCTGTGGAGTGGACTTCTAGGCAGGATCCGAGGGAGGGGACTTTGAGGAGGCAACATCCTGTTCCTGTACATCAGGTACTGCAGCTTCGATATTTCTTCCCATGCTGCATTCAGCTGTGCTCTGAGATCATTTAGGGTCCTGCACATGGGGCAATGCCCTATTCTCCATAGAATTCCTCTGTGGATGAGTGCCCCGCACCCATGGTAGCCAGTGATATCCATATCTCCTTTTCTGATTTTTACTTCTCCCCTGATGTCCACAGTTTCCCTGTAACACTGACACTGTGTGCAGGTCCTACATGTTAACCCCTCCCCCAGTGTAGCACCTTGTATTTGGCTACACTGAATCAGAGACTCCAGGAGCCCGACCAACAGCTCAACTTGTTCAGGTTCTCCTGAACTTTGTCCCAATCCTCAAGAAAGTCCATTACCCTGGCCAGCTTAGCATCATCAGCAAATGTCAGCAACCTGCTAGAGATCCCATCTTCCAGACTGTTGATGAAAATGTGTTCAATAGCAGTGGCTCCAGCACTGATCCCTGAGGGATATCATAGGAGTGTCCATCCACCACAACCCTCTGCTTCCTGCCCTCTAGCCAGCTAGCAATCCACTTCATGTATGCCTCGTGTATGCTGCACTGGTTAACTTTGCCTAGAAACTTGTCATGTACTACAGTGTCAAGGGCGTTGCTGAAGTCCAAACAGACTATGTCTACAGATCTATCCCCCCGTCCACCTCCCTGGTCACCCCACAATGAAGGTGACCAGGTTAGTTTGACATGATCAACCCCGATAAAGACATGCTGAGAGCAGGGGACAAAAGACGTTGGCCTCAACTGCGTGCTCTATTATGAGGTTCTTGAAGGCTTCCAGGACCTTGCCCAACACTGAGACTGGCCTGTAGTTGCACAGTGAGACCTAGCCCCTTCATAAAGATAGGGACAACACTGGCCACTTTTCAGTCACCTGGCATCACACCTGTTGACAGACTCCTGAAAGGATTTCTGCATGTGGCCCTACCAAGTATTCTCTTAGCTCCCCTATGAACCTCGAGTATATCTCAGCCGCCCCTTGGAACTTACCTGGTTTGACTCTTGCCAGGTAGTTAGCTACCATGGAAGGTGTGATGTCCCCACGCTGCAGCATGGCCATTTTTTGTGCCTTGGGCCCTGCCAGTGAGAACCTCATCTCCCCTGTGGGCCTTGCAGCAAACACCAAAATAAAATAACCATTCAGTACCTCAGCCATCACCCCGGCTCTCTCACTGGTTCCTCTCTCTGTTCCCGTTTTTAATGGTCCAATCCCCTCCTTTATCTTCTTCCTTCATGTACGTACTGGAGGAAGGTTTTGGCGTGGTCTGCAACTCCTACTGCTATCTTGGTTTCCGGTACCAGTTCCTCCTTGGCCTTAATCCTAGCCTTATAGTACCCCAGGATTGCTCTGTATTCCTCATTATTGTTTACAGGGCTCTGTGGCTGCCTTCAGAGCTCAGCAACAAGTTTCACATGAGTTCAACATTACCGGCTTTCTGCAGCCTGCTCCAGACCCTTGGACACTGGTGCACCCTGCCATTGTGTTAAGCAAGGCATACATATGCACAGGAAGATTTGCAGGTTTTAAAAACGATCTTTAACAAATTAATGTTTTAAAATGGCTTACAGTGAAGGTGGGTGCCATCATCACTGGTGACAGAGAGAATGTACCAAGGCATGCCAGCATCCATAGATGACAGGCAGAGTGTAAAGTGGGTGCCATCATCCACAGGTGGCAGGCAGAATGTAGAGGTAGCTGCCAATATCCACAGGTGGCAAGCAGAATGTAGAGGTGGCTGCCAGTACCCACAGGTAGAATGTACAGGTAGGTAAAAGAAGATGGGGAGGGGAAAAAGTGCTGCATTGTCTGGTTAGAGCTTTTGACTCTGATGGGTTCTGAGAAGGGTAGCGAAACAGACACCAAATGAGACCCACTGGTGCGACTTAGATGGTATTAAAGATTAATACCCTCGCAACAGTATGTTATGCCTTACCCAGGATAGTCCAGCTGAAATGCAACATCTCATTTTCAGCGAGGTCCTGTTTTTGTCCAATCTGACAGCAAGGAAAACTGAAGCAAAGTGAGGTCAAGGGATTTGCTCAGGGTCACACAATGAGGCAGTAGGTCTGTTGGGATCTGAACCTAGATTACCTTCGCTCCTTCTAGCTATACTATTGGGCAGAAGAATCAAGACCCAGCTGTAAATGCAGCATTACATCTCAGTTGGGTTATGTTGGGTAAAACAAATGGAAAAAAAATTCATTACAGAGTGTCAGCAAGAGAATTCTACACTGGTGCCCTCAGTGCCTCAACACAGCTCTTTGATATCTCTTCCTCCATATAAAAACTCAGATCATTCAGCCAGATTATTTTATTATCATCATCCCATTCTCCAAGTTTAGTTCTGTTTTTCTTTCTGTTTTGTGTTCTCTGGAATCAACCCCTCTGAATGTTTTAGGGTGAGTAAACAGGGCTATTTGTTTTCCTTATGCAGTGTAGCCAGATAAAGGAAAGTTAATTACCATAACTCTAGATCTTCAAGAATATATTCTCCACCGAGCCACATCCTTTGGTTTCATGGCCAAGGGTGCTGAGACCCCGTAGGGGTAAACCTTTGGTCAGGGCTGACAGTGTAGGCATAGTGCCTGCATGTCATCACACACCGGAGTCAACCACTGCAAACTGTTCCAAGTGCCCTGTTAGCAAGAAGTGGAAGGGAAGCAAATTTGAGAAAGAATAGCAAAAATACGTCAGGCCCAGTGATGTGGAGGGTTGAGGCCTGGACGCCACACCTGCCGCCACACCAGTGACCCAGGTTTGAGACCAAGCCTGAGTTGCTGGGGGCTGGTTTAGGGGGGCGGGGATTCAGCATTCCAGAGGATGCTCTCCCTCCTTCTGGGATAGAAGGCAGTCATGCTGTGATGCAGTACTGCCACCTGGATGACCACAGGTGGTACTGTGCTTACTGGGTGGGGGATGCCAGCGGTGACGTGCTCCATGACTGCATGCAAGCTTGCGTACTACTCCGAGTTGGTGTCCCAGGGAAGAAAATCAGGAGAGAAAATTCCAGACAGATCAATGATGAGAAGAGGTTCAACCCCTCACTGGCCCCACACTAGCGACAGGGACCTCCCTCCAAGAACCAGATCCGTTCTCTGGCGTGTAAGAGGTGGCTTACCAACCCCGGCATGGCGGGGAGATGAAGGTCAAGCTAAGTCCCTGGGATGTCGGGTGAGGGGGCTGGGGGGGTCAGACAGGCATAACAGAGCCTGCATCAGAGGAGCATAAACAAATTAATTTAAAAAAAAAAAAAGAGAGAAAAGTAAAACTATATAAAAGAGGAAATAAACAACATAGCAAAAAAAAGGGAAGAGTTTCTTTCCCAAGGGAAAGGAAACCACCCTAAAGGGTTAAAGAGAAAAACAACAGGGCAGAAAGCCCCATCATCTGGCCAAAACCTGAAAGAGAAACCTTTCATTACATATGTATGTTGAATTTTGTAAGAAGCATTTTCTTCATGCCTAATGGGTCTAACACCAGCTGTCAACAAGAAAAAAGGTTTTTTGTTTCTTGTTTTAAGTTCTGGCTGGGAAAGGCACACTGAGCCAAAGCTGGTTTCCATGTGTAGCTGGAGAGCATAGGGAGGTTAGGTGACTTACTTAAGATCACAGTACACAAGTGGTAGTTTTGGGATTCAAACCAAAGTCTGACAGGTCTCCAGGTTCACAGCTCAGTGCTCAAACCACTAGGCTATACTGCCTCCCCCTTGTGGAATACCCAGGATAGCCCAACTGGAAGCATCTCGCTTCCAGTGTGGTCCTGCTGCTTACCCATTTGTGTAGCTAGGTGGAGTGGGTTATGGAGGAGTACGTTTTTTTGTTTGTCATTTCCGACCAGCTTAGATAGCTTGATTCCAGATGTTTCTTGTGGGATGTGCTGCATGGACCTGTTTTATTGGCCCGGAGAATGCTGTCCATGACACCAGGGGAAACTCCCCTAGTCTTCATCGGTAACTGCCACGGGATCTTTTACTTCCACGAAAACACAAACCAACACGCAAACGTTCATTCGATGGATGTGCAGAATCACTTTTAAGAAAGAACAGGCATGATCACTTGGAGAAAAATCCGGTTTAAAAATATTTAATGTTATAGAGACATAAATTCCCCGGCACTTCGAGGGATAACCCTCTTCATCAGGGGAGTTGATGAAGAGGGTTATCCCTTAAAGTGCCAGGGAATTTGTTATGTCTGTATAAAATAAAATATTTTTAAACCAGATTTTTCTCAAAGTGATAGCCATTGTTCTTTGTTAAAAGGGATCTTTTACTTCCACCTGGATACTGACCAGAGATGGGCAGAAGGGGTCTCGATGTCGCATCTCAGTCGAAGGACAGCACCTAACCAGTGCAACACTCACTTCATACTGCACTACAGTGTCAGTTATGGATTTTACCCCCAAGTACCTGGTGTGTGGCTAGAACCCATGACCATCTGATCTTCCAGCCCAGAGGCGTGTGTGCTACCTACTGAGTCACTGACAATGATATTGCTCCTGGAAATACTACAGTACCAGGCTGATGCGTGAAGTGGATGGAGCAAGCCCCTACTCCATATTCCTGTTCCAAAAATCAATGTAATAAATGGTTCTCGAACTAATAACAGATACTACACTTGATCTGACACAAAAGATTAAAAAATGATCTCAATTAACTAATGATAAAAAGGCTAACTCACAGAAATCACAGCAATGGAAAAAAAAAATGGAAATTACATACCTACCGTAATTCTTGATCTTCTTGGACGAAGTCTCCACCACTCATTCACACTAATGGGATCTACGCCGGAGGTGCTAGGACCCAGCAGAACAAACTTTTTGCAGGAGGCGGCGCCAGAGATGGAGCCATGAGGGGCTGTCGAGCCTGCTCATGTGGCAATGACTATCTCAGCGTCGACCCTCCAGCCGCCTCAGTACCCCCGAGGAGGTGCAGCATAACTAACCTAGGATAGCCTAACCAAAAACCAGACATAAGATAGTCCGGAAGACCCGTATAAGAAGGGTCAAGAAAGAAGTCTTCACAGCCTAAAGATTGAGGGAGTGAAGACCAACAGAAGTGAGCTCGGGGGATGGTGGGTGGGTGTGTGAATGAGTGGTGGAGACTTCGTCTAAGAAGATCAAGAATTACGGTAGGTATGTAATTTCCATATCTTCCTGGACATAGTCTCCACCACTCATTCACACTAATGGGAGAGTACCAAGCTAATAATCCCCCAAGAGGGCGGCAGGAGAGACCAAGAGCTCACAGATTTAGGACAGAAGTCCATTAAGGATGGTTCTGCCAAATGAAATATGTCGTCTGGCATGGACATCCAGGGCATAGTGTTTGTCGAAAGTATGCACTGAGCTCCAGGTGGCCGCACTGCAAATATCTGCAATGTGCATGTTGCGGATTTCCACCAGGGATGCCGCGACCGCTCTAGTAGAGTGAGCGTACACTCTGCCTTCCAGCTTAACCTGCGCCATGGAATAACAGTGGCGAAGGCATGCCACCAGCCAAGCAGAAATGCATCTGATAGCGACAGGTTGACCTAGCCGGGTCTCGCTGAAGGAAACATAGATACATAGACAGTGTCGGCAGATAAGGGCCTATGGCCCACCTAGTCTGCCCATTTGAGCTTGTAAGTTCAGTTTGTTTTCCTAGAAGTCTATTTCCCCTTACCCCTGACCTCTAGAATTCCTTTATGTCTATCCCATGCATTCTTAAATCCCGTGATTGTTTCAGCCCCCACCACTTCCTCTGGCAGGGTGTTCCACTTGTCCACCACCCGTTCTGTGAAGAAATTCTTTCTCATGTTTCTCTGAATCGTCCTCCCTCCAACTTCATCCCATGCCCTCTAGTCCTGAAACATCTTTTTTCGCAAAATAGTGTTTTCCTGCACCCTGTTCCTCCCTGTAAGATACTTGTATGTCTCTATCATATCCCCTCTCCCTCCTCTCCTCCAGGGAGTACATGTTCAGTTCCTTCAACATGTCTTCATAGGATTTGTGATGCAACCCATGCACCATCTTTGTTGCCCTCCTCTGAACCTTCTCTACCTGTCTATGTCCTTACGTAGGTATGGTCTCCAGAACTGTACACTGTACTCAGGTGGGGCCTCACTAGTGTCTTGTATAGCTGAATTATGACCTCCCTTTTCCTGCTGGTGATGCCCTGCCTATACATCCCAGCATCCTATTTGCTTTACCAGATGCCTTGTCACACTGTTTCCCTACCTTGAGGTCATCAAGATGACAACCCCAAGATCCCTTTCCTGCTTGTGCACGCTATATCCTCACCCCCAACTGATATATTGTGCCAGGGTTTTGTGCCCACATGCATCATCTTGCACTTCTTTGCATTGAATTTCAACTGCCAAACCCTTGACCATTCTTCAAGTTTCTGCAGGTCCTTCTCATTCTGTCTACACCCTCTGGTGTGTCTACTCTTTACAGAGCTTTGTGTCATCAGCGAACAGTGAAATTCTGCCTTCTATATCCTGTGCAATGTCACTGATGAAGATGTTGAATAGGACCGGTCCCAGCACTGATCCCTGTGGTACCCATTGGTCACTCTTCCCTCTGTGGGTGACAGCCATTTACCACCACCCTCTGTGTCCTGCCACCCAGCCAGTTACCTACCCACCACACTACTGCTCCTGCCCACACCCATATTCCCCAGTTTGTGTAATAGTCTTCTATTTGGCACAGTGTCAAGGCCTTCTGAGTCCAGATGGGCCATGTCCACTGCCTCCCCTGATCCACCTCCCTAGTCACCCAGTCAAAAATTCAATGAGGTTGGTCTGACATGACCTCCCTGGGTGAAACCATGCTGCCTTGGGTCTGTAGTCCATTGACAACCAGATGTTCCACCAATCTCTCCTTCAGTAGTGCTTCCATGATCTTTCCACTACCAGTGAGGCTGACTGTCTGTAGTTCCCTGCTTCCTCTGTTCCCACTTTTGTATAAGGGACTACATCTGCTGTCCTCCAGTCTTTGGGTACCTCCCTGTTTCCAGTGATTGGCTGAACAGGATAGCCAGAGGTTCAGCCACCACCTCTCTTAGTTCTTTAGGACCCTGGGTGCACCCCATCTGGCCCCATTGCTTTGTCAGCTCTTATTGCTTCCACTTCCTTCAGGACCCTTTCTCGTGTAAAGGGACTTGTGTCCATTCTGCACCATTCTCACCCTTGTACTCCTTCAGACCCATTACCCCCTCTTCCTTACTAAAGACTGAGCAGAAATACCTGTTCAATATGTCAGCTTTACTGTTGTCATCCTCCACGCTGCTCCCATCCTCCCCTTCAGTCTAACTCATCCCTCCTTTGTCCTTCTTTTTTCACTTATGTACCTGTAAAGGTTTTGTCCCCTTTAACCACTGATTTTGCAATGTGTTCTTCTGTCTGAGCTTGGCTTCCCTTACTGACTTCCCTGCCTCCTTTGTTTCTCCTGGTACTCTCCTATCCCCTTCTACCTGTGTCTTTTTGTATTGCCTGAATGCAGTCTTTTGGCATTCACTTTCTTTGCTACCTCTTTGAAAACCATAATGGTCTCCTCTTTCTTTTCCTCTTGCTAACCTGCTTAATGCATAATTCTGTTGTTCTTATAATCCCCATTTTAAATACTGCCCACTGTTCCTCAATCCCTGATTCCTGTCCCATTCCCCTTAATGCCTCTTTCAAGCATCTCCCCATTTTCCCAAAGTCTGCCCCCCTAAAATCCAGGATACGTGTTTTTGTGTGGTTTGGTTCTGCTCTTTCTGTGATTTCAAACCACAATGACTGGTGGTCACTGTTACCCAGGTGCTCCCCCACTGTTACCCCCATCACACTGTCCCTGTTTGTGAGCACAAGGTCCAGTATTGCCTTCTGCCGAGTTGGTTCCATGACCAGTTGTTGAGGAAGGCACCCTGAAGGAGTCCAGGATAAATCTGCTCTAGTTGATGCTGCTGCTGGGATGCTCCAGTCCACATCTGGTATATTGAAGTCTCCAACCAGTACTACCTCACCTTGTCAGCCATCCTTTGGATGGCTAGCATCAACTCCTATCTGTTTCTTCCTCCTGGGCTGGTGGTCTATAGACCACACCTGTGGATGGCTGGCCCCATTTTCCTTTCCAGCTTAACCCACAGTATCTCTCCCCATTTTGTTCCTCCTGGATCTGTGTGGCCTTATGTCATTTTTTCACATACAGTGCCACTCCTCCTCCCTTCCTGCCTGCTCTGTCTCTTCTGAATATGTTGTAGCCAGGTATGGCCATCTCCCAGTCATGGTTATCATTACACCAGGTTTCAGTGATGGCCACAATGTCCAGGTCTGACTGTACCATGACAGCCTCAGATCTTCCATCTTGTTGCTAAGGCTCCTGGCATTTGCACACATGGCTTTCCATGATTTGACCTCCCTAGACTGCTTCACTGTTCTACTCAGCCCCTTCCTTGGTTGTCATTTATCCCTGGTTCTCCTTGCTGTCTGCCCTTCTGCTGAATTTTGCCCTTTCTGCTTATCCACCTTTGGACACTAATCTCCAACTTTTGCACACTGCTTTGCAGAGATAGCCATTCCTCTGGTTCACTGGTTCCATTACTAGCTGTGGGGGGTGAGCAAGTAGGTACCATCCTTGCTGGCCTGCCACCCCCCTTTGCTAGTTTAAATGCTTGTCAATGTGGCATTTAAACTTATCATTGAGTGCTTGGATTCCGCTCCAGGATGGATGCAGGCCGTCAGGCTTGAACAAACCTCCATCCCTCCAGATGGGTCCCCAGTCACCAATGAATCCAAACCCTTCCTCACAGCACCAGTTCTTCAACCATGAGTTAAAGTTCCTGGTGCATGCACTCCTATGTCTCCCTTGCCTCTCACAGGTAGTACTTCTGAGAAAGTGACAGAAGTAGCTACTTGCTTGAGACCCCTCCCCAGTTTCCTAAACTCTTCCTGAACTTCCTTTGGCTCCCCGTTTGCCAAGTCATTAGTACCTAGGTGGATAATGACATCCAGCTCACCCTCCTGTCTTGCCTTCCCAGTGATCCCCAGTATCAGAACCAGTATCAGTACCAGAAACAAACAGTTGTTGAGCTTTGCGAAAATCTTTTGTCCTATCTAAACAGAAATGCAAAGCTCTTTTGACGTCCAAAGAATAAAGAGAACACTCCATAGAAACATAGAACTTGATGGCAGATAAGGACCGCAAGGCCCATCCAGTCTGCCCGTTTCTTTTTCTACCTTATAAATGTGTCATCGGCCTTTGCTCTGTCAGTGGCCTATCTATTCATACTCATCTGTATTGCTCCCTTATGCCTATCCCATGCCTGTTTGAAGCCCTGCACTGTATTCATAGCCACCACTTCCTGAGGTAGGCCAATCCATGCATCCACCACACTTTCTGTGAAAAAGAATTTCTTCACATTACCCATTAATCTGCCTCCTTCTAGTCTCATGCTGTGTCCTCTTGTCCTGCTATTTTTCTTATATTTGAACATGTTAGACTCTTTCACCTTGTTAATGCCCTTAAGGTGTTTGAATGTTTTGATCATATCACCTCTCTCCCTCCTTTGCTCAAGGGTATACATATTGAGCTCTGTTAATCTGTCCTCATATGTCTTCTGATGCAGGCTCTGCACCATTTTGGTTGCCCTTCTCTGGACTGCGGAGGTGTTGCCTCCAGTACTGCATGCAGTACTCCAGATGGGGCCTAAACAGTGTCTTGTAAAGAGGGATTATTATCTCCCTCTTCCAAATTGTGATACCCCTACTAATACACCCTAACATCCCCCTAGCCTTACCTAATGCTTTAGAGGTCTGCTTGGATGATTTCAGGTCATCGGTGATGATGATGCCCAAGTCACTTTCTTCCTTTGTGACTGCCAGCAACTCCCCTCCCAGCCTATAGGTGGCTTCAGGGTTTCTCTTCCCTATGTGCATGATCTTACACTTCTTTGCATTAAATCCCAGTTGCCACTCTTCTGACCATTTTGCTAGTTTATCCAGATCTCTTTTCATTCTGCCCACCCCATCTGGATCATCTACTCTGTTGCAGAGGACTGTCCCCAGGACTGATCCTTGAGTTACCCCACTTGTGACTTGCATCTCTTCTGACTGTATACCATTTACCACCACTCTCCGTTTTCTGCCCGTCAACCAGTTTGCCACCCAGTTGACCAACGTCTGACCCACCCCGAGCCTACCCAGCTTATTTATCAATCTTCTATGTGGAACAGTGTCGAAAGCTTTGCTGAAGTCAAGGTAGGCGACATCAACTGCTCCCCCTTGGTCCACCACTCTGGTTACCCAGTCAAAGAAATCTATGAGATTAGTTTGACAGGACCTTCCTTTTGTAAACCCATGCTCTCTTGGATCCTGTGCCCCTATGGATTCTAGGTGTTGCACTATCCTTTCCTTAAGGAGTGCCTCCATAATCTTGCCCACTACTGAGGTAAGACTGACTGGTCTGTAGTTTCCTGCCTCCTCCCTACCACTGCTCTTGTGGAGCGGGATCACATGAGCCCTTCTCCAGGATTCTGGGACCTCTCCTGTGCTCAGAAACTCACTAAACAGTTCTGCTAATGGCTCTGCTAGTTCCACCCTTAGCTCCTTAAGTACCCTGGGATGTATGCCATCAGGTCCCATTGCCTTGTCCACCCTGAGCTTAGCAAGCTCTTGTAGGACCCTTTCTTTTGTGAAGGGAGTAGTGCTCACCTCCCTGACCCCTGTGTCCGTGGTGCTGAGCTGTGGGCCCTGCCCTACTTTCTTTTCAGTAAATACTGAGCAAAAGTATCTATTTAGGATAGATGCTTTTACAGGGTCTTCCTCCTCACATGCCCCCTTTTCTCCTTTGAGCTTAGCAATACCCCCTCTGGACTTTCTCCTTTCACTAATGCATCTATAGAAAGTCTTGTCACCTTCTTTTACTCCCCTTCATTTTGGAAGATCGCAAAGTAAGTAGGAAGGATCAAAGGTTGGTTTAGATAGAATTCTGAAACAACCTTAGGGAGAAACTTAGGATGGGTCCTAAGAACTACTTTGTCTTTATGAAACAGTATACGGAGGGTCTGTGACTAAGGCATGTATCTCAGAGACCCTGCGGGCAGAGGTAATGGCCACCAGGAAGGCAGTTTTCCAAGTGAGGAATTTCAACTCACAGGTAGCTAGAGGCTCGAAAGGTTTTTGAGTGAGCATGTCTAGCACAAGATTAATGTCCCAGGCTGTGACTGGACATCTGATAGGAGGTCTGGTATGCAGAATTCCCTTAAGGAACCTCTTAACCCTGGGTAACTGAGCCAGTGACAAGGAAAAGTACTGGCTCATGATAAGCTGAAATGGCACAAAGGTGAACCTTGAATGTAGAGTATATCAGACCTGAATTTGAGAGGTCCAAAAGGTACTCTAGAACTTTATTTGGTGGGCAGGAAAAAGAACTCAAAGAGGATTTTGCACACCAGAGCGAAAAACGCTTCCATTTGGCTGTGTAAGTTTTCCTAGTGGCTGGCTTGCATGCAACCAGAAGAATATCTGAAACTCTGCAGGAGATATTGAACCTGTTCACTTCTATCTCTTCAGGAGCCAAGCATGAAGGTGAAGCGATCTCAGATTGGGATGGACCACAGGCCCCCGAGTCAGAAGGTTTGTCTGAAGGGAAAACGGTTTCGGAGGGGTTTCCGACATACTGTTGAGTAACGGAAACCATATCTGCTGAAGCCAGAAGGGAGCAATGAGAATCATTTTGCTCCCCAGTGACTCGAACTTGAGAAGTACCCCTGAATTAGAGGAAGAGGCGGAAAGGCGTATAGAAAGCGTTTTGTCCACTGCAGCCTGAACGCATCCTGACAGAAAATGCCAGGCCCTGGATTTCTGGAGCAGAAGAGAGGCAGTTTTGTCTTGAGTGGGGATGCAAAAAGGTCCAGGTCTGGAGTTCCCCACTCTGCGAATAGTGACTGAACTACGGTTGAGTCGAGAGACTATTCGTGAGGATCTTTCTCTGTTCTACTGAGGCGGTCTGCCAGTTTGTTCTGCACTCCCGGCAGGTAAGCCGCTCGAAATAGAGCCTTGTGCTCCAGGCACCATTCCCACACTCTCATCACTTCCCTGCATGGGGATAAGAGTAAGCCCCACCTTGCTTGTTGATGTAATACATCACTGCTTTGTTGTCCGTTTGAAGGAGAATGTTCTTGTGACAGTGAATGTCCTTCAAAGCCCAGGCTTCAAAAAGGACGGCTCTCATTTCTAAGACATTTATGTGAAGCTGGGACTCATCCTGAGTCCACGTACCTTGAGTGTGGAGAGCCTGACAGTGAGCTCCCCACCCCATCAGGGACACGTTCGTGGTAATTGAAATTTGATGATCCAGAGGAGCAAAGGGATACCCTTCCAGAAGATTGTCCTCTTGTGACCACCAGGTGAGTGACTTCTTCAGAGATTCTGTCACCTTGATGAGAAAGGACTGAGGGTGAGTGGTTGGGGACCACTGAGTACTGAGCATCCATTGAGAGGTTCTCATGTGAAGGCGTGCTAGGAGTACAGTGAACACAGAGGATGCCATGAGACCTAGCATCCGTTGCATCGAGATAGCTCAAACTGAGTTGTTCTGTCTGATGTATCGGACCATCTGTAGGATATCGCTCCTTCTGTCCTCTGGTAGAAACGCTTTCGCACAAGAGGTGTCCAGAAGAGCTCCTATGAAAAGGAGCCTCTGGGAGGGCTGCAGCTGCGATTTCTTGAGGTTTAGCAGGACTCCCATGGATGTGAGAAAGTCTAAGGCCATGGCAATGGCATCGGCATCGAGAGTTCCTTGCCTGGAAGGGCTCACTAGAAGCCAGTCATCCAGATATGGGAACACTTGTATTCTGACTTTTCTGACATGCACTGCGAGAATTGCACAACACTTTGTAAAAACTCATGGCACCAAGGATAGCCCAAAGAGCAGGACTCTGAACTGATAATGCTGTCCCAAAGTCACAAACCTTAGGTATTTACGATGCTTTGGATGAATAGGAATATGTTGGTAAGCATCCTGCATGTCCAGGGAGGCTAACCAGTCATGTTGATGAAGCAAGGGTAACAGGGTCCCTAGCAATATCATCTTGAATTTCTCTTTGGGAAGACACTTGTTTAATTTTCTGAGGTCCAAAATAGGGTGCATGCCCACGGTGTTCTTTGGAACTAGAAAGTAATGGGAGTAGAACCCTGTGTTCCATTTATCCAGCGGAACTACTTCCACTGCCCTGTTGTTCAGAAGGCCTTGTATTTCGGAGGCGAGAAGCTCTGACTGAAGAATTGACAGCTTTGGCCGCTGCTTGGGGAGACAATCCGGAGGGTTCTCCAAAAAATTGAGGGAATATCCGTCACGGATTATCCGAAGGACCCATTTGTCCAAAGTTATGGACTTCTGCTGGTTGTAGAATAGAGTCAGATGACCTCCCACCATTAAAGAGTCCCCCTCGAGCAGCTGAGGTGGGACTTGGGCCAGAAACTCAGAAGGCGGCACTGGGTGCTTTGGGTCCTTGCGCCTTCTGTTGCATTTTCTTTTGAGGCTGAGGGGCTTGATTTTGATTAAAACCTCCCTTGCCTTTGCCTCAAAAAGACTGACTTGTGAAACTGGCGTTTGTTAACACCCCCCTCGAGAGGGGGCGGGAGGAGGTCGAGCCAATTTAATGGCCAACCTAGTCTTTTGTGTGGCCTCTAGAGCCTGTTCTACTTGAGGGCCGAAGAGATGCACACTATCGAAGGGCAACGCCATGACCTGTTGCTGGGCATCATTTGTGAAACCTGAAGTACGCAGCCAGGAATGGTGGCGGGTACAAATGCCCGTCGCCATCGCCACTCAGGAGGAAGTATCGAAGGCGTCCATAGCTGCTTTAACCTGTTGGTTGTTGGAGTCGATGCCCCTGGTTATGGTTTGAAGAAGCTCTGAATTAGTGTCAGACTCCGGCAGAGCTTCAACCATTTGTTTGAGTGAATGGCAAAGAATATACTCATATTGAGAGAAATAGCCCTGGTAGCTGGCAATACGCATATCCAGGGTGGATGCAGCAAAGACGCTCTTACCTAAAGTATCTATCTTACGAGATTCTTTGTTTATAGGTCGAGCTGTAGTAGTCTGAGGAAGGACGACCTTATCATTCTCTGCCAAAATACAACAGGATCCTCAAAGGCTTGGGAGGCCAAAATGGGTCGATCCTTGGGAGCAGCATACTTCCTATCAATGGACTTAGCCATAGAAGGAATGACAGCAGGATTATTCCATACCATTTGAGAAAGCGTCTCAAAGGAGGGTTGTACCGGGGGAGTTAAATCCATAGGGATGTCCAGAACATGAAGGTATTGGATTCTTAAAAGCTTCCCAGGATCAATGTCCATAGTCTGGAGAGAAAGAGTGGAATTCAATTTTTTTAGCAGAGACTTAAATGACAGGTCCTTGACCACAGGCTCTGTAACAGGATTAGATCCTGCTCCTTCCACATCATCACCCAGTCTAAGATCTGGGTCAGGCTCAATATCATCTCTTGACAGTCCAGGAGGAACTGCATGGACAGGAAAGGATTGAAAATCAGCAGAAAGGGAGGAAGGAAAAGAAATCGGAGTGGAGACGCCCTGAAGATTGGTAGAAAAAAAGCCTGGCCTCGGCGCCGAAGAAGAGCATGGCGCCGAAAGGCTGCACAATGCTGACAAAGCAGATGGCGCCAAAGAACACGGCGCCGAAAAGCCACACGACCCCGAAGATGGCGCTGAAAGGCCACACGATGCCGAGAAACTATGACACCAAAAAGCCGCATGGCACCGAGAGCAGCGCCGAAGACAGCGCCCACAGGCGCAATGGCGCTGAGGACGGTGCCAGGAGGTGCCCCAGCACCAGAAACAGCGCCGAGCGACCCACCAACGCCGAAGGCACCAAAACCAACCCAGGGCCCTGAAAATTAGAATTTGAGGGAAAAGAAGGAAGAATACCAGGAGATAGAGGCATCGGTGTGGCCCCCTGCGCCGCAGCCATGTGAGGGGAGAAAACACCTGAGCGCGGAGCCGATGGCACCGAAGGGGGTGCAGTGCAACTAGGGAGGCCCAATCGCCCTGCCCGATCCCCCGAAGAGCCCGAGGGCCCCTGAGTGACCAGGCCAGGCAACTGGACCAGCCTCCGAACCCATTGCTCCATAAGAGCGGCCCACTGATGAAACTGCTAATCGGAAGCCCTACCAGAAGGTGGGGAAGGACTTTGATGTCGAAGGGGTCAGAAACCAGAACCAGAAACCAACGACTCCAAACGAGGAGACCGGCAACTGACCCCAATGACCGATCGTCGACGCGCAGACATATCAGAGGGCGACCTCGAGTGATGCCTTCTCTTTTTTGACCTACAGGTCAAAGAAGACCTCGAGGCCGAACGGTGCCGAGAATGGGACCATTTACTTCTATGCTTCAGAGGGGGACTGCCTATCCCCTCAGGCATTGGACCGTCCATTGTCAGACCCCCTTCTGGAGAAGGCAGCGAACCGGACCCAGCCCAGCTGACTGAACAGCTTTCATACGAAGTCTCCCTACCATCACCTGACCCGGTCATGGTCGACTCCGTCAATGTAGGCTGAGACTTCTTTCTTTGATAAGAATAAATTATTGTAAGCGGTACTTTATTCGAAAAATACTACAAAATAATAAACTGAAAACTATGCTGCTAGTTTGAAGTTTGACTCCCAATGGTGAGCAACATCGTCACTGAAAGCGCACTTTCGATGGCGGGAAAAAGGAACTGAGGCAGTTGGAGGTTGGCCTTGAAGGATAGTCATTGCTGCTGAGCAGAGGCTCATGGTGCCGCTCCTTGTGGCTCCATCTCTGGCGCCGGCTCCTGCAAAAAAGTTTGCTCCCACTGGGTCCTAGCGCCTCCAGCATAGATCCCATTAGTGTGAATGAGTGGTGGAGACTTTATGTCCAGGAAGATCAATAGAAGTGGTCAGAAGCTGAGACTGAGTAACCTGACCACATGTAGTCTATCGCGATAGATCTTGGTCGGCCAGATCGGGGTCACTCAGTGTTCTGACTTTGGAGTAACAAATAAGCCTGCACTCACAGTGGGATGTAGGGTGGATAGGTGTGGCTCTATGGAGATTTTCTTTAAGATGTAGAGTTACGGTTGGCAACTTTCTCATCTTTAAAGGAACCAATCTTCTCCACAGACCCCCACTCTTTGGTCAAGTAGCAAGCAGTTCCCAGAAGGGAGGAATGCATCTCAGCCTTTGAGCACAATATAAGTCCATAGTCCTCAACTGTGGAGAAGCGAGGAGTACCACCAGGCGATTCTTCCCCCTCTAACTCTGCAGGTGAGTGCAGCTGACCCTGAGGGACCGAAGGGAAAGCTGGCTTGGACAGTTCCTACACTACCCTAGTAGTGAAAAGTGGATTTCTCGAAATGGGGAATTAGGGACCTTTCAGTGAGTGACAGTACTTAAATGGGACAGGTGTAGTGAAGACATCTGTCTGAGACAGACAGCAGATGCTACTGAGTAGGAAGCCATCCTGGGAGCTTCAGACAACCTGATCTGATGCTGCACAGCCTCTATACCCTTAGCAGCTATACCTTGGCCAGTCCTAACTTCATCACAAGCAGGAAGTCCCAAGAGCACAGAATGCTTCTGAGACCACAGACAGTGCTTACCACCATATGTGCCTGGTATGATGCTAAGGTAAGAGAAAGCCTGGCCAAGCTGAAATGCATTCTCCGTAATGCAACCATCTGCCAAGAGGTTGCCAAGGAGGGATACAGACTGGCTAGAAAGGCCTTCTGCACCCACTGGAGTCTGGAAACAGGGTTATACCTGCAGTGGGATGGCACCATTCTCCCTGGAACCCAGTAGGGGCCAAGCACTGATATTGGAGGCACCTCAGTGCAGGAGGGGTGAAAGATGGGCACCTGCACATCACTTATGTAGCCTCCCCCCAGGGCAGTGTGTCAGAGGGATCACAACAGTGTCCTGATGGGGCATCAAGAAGCCCGGTGGCACAGCAATAGGGTAAGTGCACATGAGATGGGGCCAGCCCAAAGCCTCCTGCATCTCTCACAAATGGCTGAAAAGGTGAACAGATATCTTGTTATCTTACAAAGAGAATACCACAGGAGAGGAGGCTGAGTTACCACATCCAAATGGAGGAGGGACAGGCATTAGAAACAGCATCTGCTTGGTCTCCCTAAACCAGCACTTCATGTTCTCCATCCAGACATGGAACTGCTGTGGAGGCAGTGGCCCAGGGGGCCTGAAGATCTCCACCACCCTATTAAACAACAACTGAGTCACTCAAGACATCTACCTTAGAAGAGGGGTGGTGGTCTTTGCACTCACATGACCCCTGTCCAGTCAGAGACCCTGGGGCACACTTTCTGTCCTAAACCTAAAGGAGGGGTAGGTGAAATCCCCCAGCACAGCAGTGCAAACACTGGTGGTTCCTAGCAGATGACTGTCCCAAAGGGGAGCTCTTGGCTAAATGATGAGAGGCTGTCCTCCAGGGGACCCTGTGCCAGGCAGCATCCCAGATCCGGAGTCAACACCAGTGTCTACACCAATATCAACGCTGACTCTCATGTTGCCACCACAAGCAGTGTCATCATAGAGGCCTGCAACAACACCAGCCCAACAGCAGCACCACTAGTAGTGCCAGTGCCAAGGCTGGTGCCAACAGTAAGCACTTCCACAGATGCTTAAATGTCTGGCTCAAACAGTTGTGCTGGTCCTGGCATTGGGGTGCTTCAGGGCCAAAGGTGCTACTGGACAGTGGTGAGTGCTCCGGCGACTGCCCAGAAAGGGTTGGAACTCCACCACAGGAGACTATCACACCCCAATGTGGTGGTAGTGGGGGAGCTCACAAACTCTACAAGTTCCAGACACCAGTGAGGGAATCCACGGGATGGACCGATGGCCTACTTTGAGACCATCTTCGTAAAGGTCTGCCCTGATCTGCAGAATGAGTCATCCCATGTTCAGGGCTCCACACTCCAACGTCCAGGGATTGAAGGAGTAGCAGGCCTCCATGTAATGCAAAGCAAACTGCATGCAAAGTCAGTACAGACAATGTCCTTCCTTCACCAGCACAACTGAAAAAGTGACCCCTAAGGTTTCAGAGCTGCCTTCTTTTTATTACTTGACATACTATCAGAAAAAAATAAAAGAGGTCAGCCCACTTTAACCATGTCAGTGACCCGGATTCGGGTGTGGACTCTGGTTGCACAGGGGTCAGCTGGGATTGATTGTCCCAAGCATCGCTCTCCTCTGTGGTGTGGGGAGGGGGAGAAGAGGAGGAAGGGTCTGGCCACTATGCTTGCAGATCACCACCAAGTGGAGGCCTGGTGGGGGGGGGGGCAGTGGTCCAGCAAGGAGGGGAACTGCTGCCTGACGTGTGGCGCATGCGTGTCTCCACAAGCACTTGTGCCCAAGTCCTTGAACAGCATGCAGCTGGGGAGAAACAGGGCAGAAAAGATAAATGGCAGAAGGATGGCTCTGTCTGCTGCAAGCCATGCACCTGCCGACCAGGCACCCTCCTCCCGGGGGAGGGGGAGACAGCCACTGCTCCTGCCCGCTATGAGGGGCAATTCTTGGGGGCCCATAGGAGGAAAAGCAAGTCCTGGGGATGGCAGGTTGACAGGACTGGGTGGATCGATGCCTGACATAGGCCAGTCAGGTGACTGGGGATAAACGCCTTTATGGGGGGAGACAGAAAAAGAAAACAAAAGGAGAAGATGCTGTGAGGCATGGTGACAATGCTCCAATAGATGCTCACTCGATGGCAGGAAAAACAGAACTGAGGCAGCTGAGACTGTCAGCAACGATTACTTCAGGGGAATTCAATGACATTTTTTAGAGGGCCACATAAGACCATGTGAACACCCTCGACGGGCCACAGTGTTGGTCTTTTTTTTCTTCTTCAATAGAAAAGTACTGCGCAGCTGGCATACACACACATACTGCTCCTAGTGAGCCTGTTTAATGTTGCAGCCACAATAAGTGCATTTGACAAAGTGCAATCAATCAATAAATTTTTATTTTACCAGGAATAAATGGAAATTACGTACTTACCGTAATTGTTGATCTTCTTGAACACAGTCTCCATCCCTCATTCACACTAGTGGGATAGCGCTGGAGGTGCCAAGACTAAGCGGGAGCCAAAAATTTTCAGGACCACACAAGCACGGCACTGTGAGACTAGCTCGCGCCTGTGTAGGCTATCTCGGCGTCGACCCTCCAACCGCCTCAGTACCTTCTCGACTGAGGAGGTGCAGCATAACTAATGAAAATAACTTATCCTGAGTTTCCAGGCCTGAGGAGGCCTGGATGATCCTTGCAAGAAGGGTCACAGAACAATGTCTTCACAGCCTGAACCATAAGACCAAGAAAGAAAACGAGTGAGCCCAGGGGATGGTGGGTGGACATGTGAATGAGTGATGGAGACTGTGTCCAGTAGATCAACAATTATGGTAAGTACATAATTTCCATATCTTCCTGGACTCAAGTCTCCATCACTCATTCACACTAATGGGAGAGTACAAAGCTAAAACCAACACACCCCGAGTATGGCGGTAGGAAATAGGGCTCACTCAGAAAGAAAGTCCAAGAACTGTCCTGCTAATAAAAAGAGCTATCTGTAAAGAGCATCTAGAACCTAGTGCTTACAAAAGTATGCACTTGAGCTCCAACTCACCACTTTACAGAAGACTGCAACGGACACAAAATGAAACTCTGCCAGGAAGTCGCAACCATTCTTGAAGAGCGGTGAGAACTCGGCCTCTCAATGTGGTACAAGACGAAAATTAAGAGTGTTGAAGACATGCTACTAATCTAACATAAAAATTCTCAGGAACTGAAAGAGCTGGAAGCAAAGTCTACTGGTTCAGGGTGGACCGAGAAAGCGCAGGTGGATATCCTCACAATCAAGTAAGGCTGACCTATGAACAACAGGTCCAGGAAGCACTTGCATCCATTACTTGGTGAGCAAACGGAGGTCCAGGTGGGGTTAGCCCATCTAGAAGAATGGTTTCCACTTAGTCACTTAAACCTTCCTGATGGAAAGCCAAAGCACGACTAAGAAGCCTCTTGTGGTGGTCTGGGAAAACCAGAGCCTACCCACTTCATATTTCAAAAGGAATCATTCCGCCCCTGTGTGCCTAGAACTCTAGTAGCAGTCTCTGAACTAAGGAAAGAGGGAAAGTGTACAGGAGGACATGTCCACTGCGGAAAAACATTCTGACAGGAAAAAACAGGGTCTGGATTTCTAAGGCAAAATAGGGGTAGATCTGCGTCAAGAGGGGATGCAGAAAGGACCAAGGTCAGGCTGACCCATTTATTGAAAGTGACTGAATAACAGCAGAAGTGACTACGTGGTGAGGCAACACTCGCTCTGACCTTCCTGAAAGGGAGTAGGAAAGAGGGCCTAGCTTGCTTGCTGATGAAAAACAAACATCACAGTTTCGTCACCTTACTTGAATTGGGTAACTTCGAAAGCAACTGGCACAGAACCAGTGCACAGGAAGCGAAGGTATGAATACCAAGAAACCAGCTCCGAACAAGGACCTAACTTGACCTACGGTCGAGAAAAAAGCATGCCATCTGTTAACCTGGAGCAAGCAAGGAAGTAGGAACCTGTGTTCTAACTCGCCGTGGAGTGACTTCTGTTGCTCTGATGCTCAGATCAAGAGAAGAGAGCCTGATAGAAAAAAAACACAACAGGCTGGGCTGCCGCCTAAGTCTAGGGACAGCTCTGAATTAAGAGAAATCTCCCTCAGAGAAATGAGATGACCCATACCTCCACTGGATTGGACTTCCCCTAGGGGTAGAAAAAGTCAGATATTCTCCACCATAGTCTAGAGACAACTGCCTCAGGAGCGGAGGCGGAACTTGGCCAGATTCAGAAGGATGGTATTGAGTAATTTCGTCAATGAAGATATGGTATAATGAAATGTATAGTAATGTGATAAGTTTACATTAACTGATGCATCAGATAGTATTTCCATAGTATGCTAATGTCACGTATGTCTTGTATATATTGGTTCTTCAGTATTGTGATGGTGTAGACTTGATGCGGATGCCAAGTTTTTCCAGGCAGGAAAGGGTTTAAACCCCCTACTAATGGAGGTTCCCGAAAGTCTTCCTTGGGTGTGCCTAAATGCCCACTGCCAGGCTGATATCCTGTGTCTTAGCACTTTAAAGGTGTTTGTGTGAGAGTGCCTTAATGCCTCTGTGCTCTGTCCCTTTAAGAGCTGCCAATAACATGGTGCTTATTTAATCTGGGAGGGGGCTGGGAGTTTCTATGCTCGATTCCCTCCCGGGCTGCCAGATAATCGCTCCATTCTGCCGTCGCTATTTGTGCAGAGGGAGCTCTGTTAGAAGCTGTACTTATTTGCTGATTATTTATTAGAATAGCAATAGTATTGTAGATTATCTAACCTGCCTTCTTTGCAGCATGAACTTTCTGTATTGCACCACCATTTTGGTTTTTGGACTGCCAGTCAGCACCAATCAGTACCTTTGGGGACTCTAAAATGGTCTTGTGGGAGCAAATTTCTGCAGGAATTGTAGTTTTTACATTCGGCACCAAAACAGACCTGGAGGGGGAGCCCTTGCTTTGACAGACAGGTGAATCAACCAACCAGAACCTTTTGGACCGAAGGGAAATTCCCAAGCTGCCTGCTGCAGTCAGTCAGTCAGTCTGGAGTTAAGAGTTTGCAGAGTAAACAGCCTGAGTGATTCAAGCAGCAGCTCCTGCGTAGTTCGCGCAGAATACTGGTGGAAAGGCTGAGTCTGGTCTGTCTGCCTGCAGTCCCCAGAGGGAATTCTTTGAAAGGCTTAATACTCCAGACTATATCCGAATTGAGTGAGAGAAAAGCCACTGGAGTATGACCAGGCTTAAACCTGAAGACGACCGAAGATTTGCTGTATGTGATCGGCCTGTCAGTACATCCATTCACCACAGAACTCCCGGTTTTGCTCAGAGACACTGATATTGCTGCCAGACTGCTATCTGCTTTGTGGTATGGTGATTGCTTTACTATAAATCTGCTGTGTCCTGTTAGTGGGTCGCGATTTGGTTCCCCACTGTTTAATTGTGCCACGCTTACTGGAAGCTGCGTCCAGCCTTCCCGGATGGATTTCTGAACTGTTTTACCCGGCCTGGGTCCTGCCACACTGGCCCAGTCAGTTACTTCAGGTGCAGAGAACACCTTCGATGAGCAACTCACCCGAGGATCAGCCCCCTGCTCAACATCTCGAACAGGAACAACACCTCGGTGATTCGTGTGGGCCCTGCTTCTCCTGGCATACCAGTTGTCACCCTGCAGTCTCATTTCATCCCTCCTGTGTCTTGCACTGCGTAGCATGAGTAACAATCAGGGTAGCTCCCTGCAACAACAGCTAAATCTCAGTTGTCATCTGATTGCATTGTTGTTTTTCCCTTTCACAAACTGAGCCTTTAGGCTCTGGATTACAAATTGTGTGTGGTTGTGCATGTCTTTTCTTTTCATCACAGGGCCCCAACCAGCTGTGACGCCAGCCTATCCCGGGCAACATTCCAGGCTAGCCCACCTTACTTCCAACTGGGTACCCAGAGCGTGCGACTGTGCAGGGACTAAAGGTGCATGCATAATTGCCTGACTAGATCAGTTTTCGAATCAATCAACCCGATTACGCCCCTCCCTTGTTCAATTACCCTGAATAAATCAGATCCAACTCTTTTTGCATTTAATTTGACTGTGGTTCCAGTTTGTACCAAAAGCACTGTTCTGTTATTTGCTGTGCCTAACCTTGTTTCACAGGGGGTTTCCAGAGTCGAACTGGTAGAACCAAGCCTGGTGGTAAGTGCAAACAGTGTTGAGATTTGTATGCTGAATAGGGGGGCTACTGTGAAAGTGTTTGTTGCATATTGTCTAGGCCACTAGAGGGGAAAGAGGGGGGTTAGTGTCCCGGAGGGCGTTACCCTTGTTACTAACAACCCTGTCCTCCGGGTGGAGGCACCCGTTTCAGTACCCAGGTCCCTTAACCTGCAACTAGCCATGCAAGCAGGGGTAGCAGCCCTTGGGATAGCGCCACCTAGGGGTTACATATGCTTAAAACATTTATATCCAGAGCATGTAAAAACGCCAGAGGTGAACGTTATATATTACCAAGGACTGTGATTGCACACTACAATTGGTACAGTGTTGGGAGGTAATGATCCAGTTGTAATATAAAAACTGAGTAAACAGCATTAGGAACTATATAAACAGTCAATGCCCAAATATATCACATCCCACTATATAAAATCAGCATAATGTAACCGACTTTTCCAGGTCCTTTGGTTTAGATGATGTACAGAATTAAATAAGGTTTCCACATTACAGAGCTCCCTTATAGCCTTCACGTACAACAGGTAACACACTTTCATTAATTAGACCCCAGGAGTTTAAATCAAGATTAATATATTTGTAATAATGACTATTAGCACCTCTCCTACTCTAAAGAAGATAAAGGATGCTATAGTGAGCTAGAGACCAGCTCCAGGCCACTTCACTAAGATGTTGCAAAGTAAGTGAGGGCCATAAGCGTAAAAGCCATCTCTCTTGGAAGCGGGGAACTACAGACCAGTCAGCCTCACCTCGGCAGTGGGGAAGATCATGGAATCACTACTGAAGGAGAGATTGGTGGAACATCTGGTTGTCAATGGACTACAGGACCCAAGGCAGCATGGTTTCACCAGGGGGAGGTCATGTCAGACCAACCTCATTGAATTTTTTGACTGGGTGACTAGGGAGGTGGATCGGGGAGGGCAGTGGACATGGCCTATCTGGACTTCAGCAAGGCCTTTGACACTGTGCCACATAGAAGACTATTGCACAAACTGGGGAATATGGGTGTGGGCAGGACAGCAGTGTGGTGGGTAGGTAACTGGCTGGGTGGCAGGGCACAGAGGGTGGTGGTAAATGGCTGTCACTCCACAGAGGAAGAGTGACCAGTGGGGTACCACAGGGATCAGTGATGGGACGGTCCTATTCAATATCTTCATCAGTGACATTCTGCCAGTACCTAGAGGCAGAATATCACTGTTAGCTGATGACACAAAGCTCTGTAACAGAGTAGACACACCAGAGGTGTAGACAGAATGAAAGGGACCTGCAGAAACTTGAAGAATGGTCAGGGTTTGGCAGTTGAAATTCAATGTAAGGAAGTGCAAGATAATGCATATGGGGCACAAAAACCCTGGCACAATATATCAATTGGGAGTGAGGATATAGCATGCACCAAGCAGGAAAGGGATCTTGGGGTTATCATCTCTGATGACCTCAAGGCAGGGAAACAGTGTGACAAGGCAGCAGGTAAAGCAAATAGGATGCTGGGATGCATAGGCAGGCATCACCAGCAGGAAAAGGAGGTCATAATTCCACTATACAAGACACTAATGAGGGTCCCACCTGGAGTACACTGTACAGTTCTGGAGACTTTACCTACGTAAGGACATAAACAGGGTAGAGAAGGTTCAGAGGAGGGTAACAAAGATGGTGCATGGATTGCATCACAAGTCCTATGAGGACAGTTTGAAGGAACTGAACATGTACTCCCTGGAGGAGAGGAGGGAGAGAGGGGATATGATAGAGACATACAAGTATCTTACAGGGAGGAACAGGGTGCAGGAATACACTATTTTTAAGTGAAAAAGATGTTCCAGGACTAGAGGGCATGGGATGAAGTTGGAGGAGAACGATTCAGAGGAAATGTGAGGAAGAATTTATTCACAGAGCAGGTGGTGGACAAGTGGAACACCCTGCCAGAGGAAGTGGTGGGGGCTGAAACAATCACGGGATTTAAGAATGCATGGGATAGACATAAAGGAATTCTGGAGGACAGGGGTAAGGGGCAACAGACTTCTTGGAAAACATAAACTGAACTTACAAGCTCAAATGAGCAGACTGGGTGGGCCATAGGCCCTTATCTGCCGAGACTGTCTATGTATCTACAGTATGTAACTGTCGGGACTTAAGGCATGCCATGATAATTATCCAGTCTAATGTATCTAGGTACCGTTCAAAGTCCGACAAAATTGCTCATAACAAGCCATGTCCAGTTGGAGGAGTTCGCCCAACCAATTAAATAATATGCCCCTTAAGGTGGGTTTTAAATAAATCTGCATTACAACAGCAAGTATGCCTTCCCCACTGAACACTATAAGGCGTGTGGAACAGTACAATATTAATAGCAACTAAAGAGTAGGCAAACCAGCTCGACAGTTCAAAGTTAGAATTGATAGCTACTACAGTCCAAGTAGTCAGTCTTCATCTGACTCGTCCCCCGAAGGCCTTTCTTCATGGACTCTTCATGTAGCAATCTTCTCGACACAAGCCCCAGCCTCCTTCGGGTTGGTGAAGCGATATTGTTTGCGACCATCAGCAAAGCAAAGCTGGGCTGGAAAGGCCATTGAATATGGTATGCCAAGTCTCTCGGCTTATATTTTACACCATTGAAAGCCTTATGGCGCATTCTGGTGGCATATGCGAGGTCCGAAAAAAAAAGAACTCTGTTCGCGTCGTGGTGAATAGGGCCTTTATTCCCGATTACTCCTAGGACCAGGTCCTGCTCTGCTGCCGACGAGAGAGTAGCCAGTATTGTGCAAGGGTTATCAGAATTAGAGTTGGGCCTCTGGAGGGTAATCCTGTATGCTCGCAGGAGATTAACTGCACTCTGGCCTGTTATTTCTGAGAGCCATGGACCCAAGTATGTGAAGAGATTTCCCACCTCAGTTCCTTCGGGAAGGCCTAAAATTTGGATATTCGCAGCTTGTACTGTATTTTCAAGCTGCTCCACACGGCTCCTTAAGGCTGCTTGCTCTTTAATAGAAGCGGCAGTAGCCACGAGGGCCTTTCCCGCTGTAGCCTCGACATTCTTAGTTGTTTCCCCATAGCATCCAGTCACGACTCCACAGCCTAGAATCTCTGAGAAAGAGTCCAATTTTTGATCGATCCCTTGGACAGTCTTATTAAGAGCATTTACCGCAGTTTGAAATGAATTCATCGAGGCCAATGGTTGCTCTGTGCTGGGTAAGGCAGAAGCTCTGTCCGCATGGTCTGAATGTTTAACAGCAACAGCATGCGATGAAAATAAATCTTGTTTTGTTGACTTAGTTTTCCCTATAGCGGCATAAGCTGTATATCCAGAAGACAATGCCTCAGACAAAGATTTATATCTTATAGCAGTTCAGAAGCTGGAATAGGCGATTTTTTGTTAAAAAAAAAAAAAAAAAAGGAGGCTTTTCTCAGGCGCTCCAAAAATTTGCTTCTTCTGGCTAGACTGCTGGCTCTGCGCACCCCCTTCCCCCCCAAGAAACAGACCTTTTTGAGGCTGGATTGCCTTTTCCCACATCCCCATAAGTCAGGAACAGCCATTTTCTGTCCTGCCTATGGTCCTTAGTGGCTGTCATGTAGTAGCTAATAGCTCTTTTGACATCCAGACTGTGAAGTCTTCTTTCGCCTGAGGTGGAATGCTCGGTGAAAAAGACAGGTGGGGTGATGGATTGTTTAATGTGGAAATCAGAAACCACTTTAGGGAGAAATTTCCCATTTGTTGTCAGGACCACCTTGTCCCTGTGGAATGAGATGTAGTCCTGTTCAATGCAGAGTCTGAAGCTCTCAGATTCTTCTTGCAGAGGTAATTGCCACTAGGAAAACTGTTTTCCATGTGACATATTTTAGATGAGCTGAAGACATGGGTTCAAATGGATGTCCCACGAGTTTGGCTGTGCACACACTGAGGTCCCATGCTGGTACCGGTTCTCTATGGGGAGGGTGCAGATGGGCCAGACCCTTAATGAACCTCCTAAAAATAGGTTCTGAAGCCATTGTTACCTTTGCTCCAGCAGAAATGTAAGTGGATACTGTGGCTAGGTGAACACCTTCAGGGTGTTGGGCTGCAGTCCCAGGGAATTTAAGTGAGAAAGGTAGTCAAGAACAGCTGATACCCCAGCCTGTACTGGCACTAATTCCCTGATTGAACACCAGAGAGAACCTTTTCCATTTAGAAGAACAACTTTTCTTAGTGGAGGGTTTCCTGTATCCTCTCAGGATGTCCAGCACTGCTTCTGAGAGGTGTAGATTTACATTTTCTAGGTCGTCAAGAGCCAAGCTTTGAGATTGAGAGACCTGAGATTTGGGTACAACAGGGTTCCCTGACTGGAGGGTAACAGGTTGTGCCTCCAAGCAAGGTGTATTTTTTTTTGGCTACAGACATGGAGAGCAGAAGAGAGTACCATGGCTGCCTGGACCAGTCTGGAGCTATCAAGATTAGAGATGTTGAATGGGACCTGAGCTTGAGCAGTACCCTGAATACCAGTGAAAAGGGAGGAAAGGCATACAGGTACTTCCCTGGCCAATCAAGAGCCAGGGCATCCAGAGGCAGTGTACCCTGATCTGGGGGCCTGCAGCAATACTGTGGCAGGTGGTGGTTCTGGTGGGATGCGAACAAGTCTATGTCTGGAGTGCCCCACCTGCTGAAGATCACCTGCACCACTTGCTTGTTCAGAGTCCATTCGTGATGGGCCTGGTTGATTCGACTCAGGGCATCTGCCAGGGTATTGTCTTCTCCTGGCAGATGGATTGCCTGCAGGGATATTTCCAAGGAGTAAGCCAGGGTCCAGATTTTCATGGCTCCTGTGCAGAGAGGACCCAACCTGGTGCCCCCCTGCTTGTTTATGTAGTACATTGTGGTGGTGGTGTTTGTTCTGACTTGCACCACCTTCCCTTGCACTAATGCTGTAAAAACTTTTAGTGCCAGAAACACAGCTCGGAGTTCCAGCAAGTTTATGTGCTGGAGGGGACTCTGCAGCTGACCAAATACCTTGGGTTGTGTGATCCCCTAAATGAGCACCCCAGCCCAGGAGAGATGCATCTGTTGCGAGAACAACTGATGGAGACTCCCGCTGAAAAAGGAACCCCCTCTCTTAGGCTGGATTCTTCCTTCTACCACTGAAGTGCTTGTAACAAAGTTCTTGTTACTGGGATGGGTTTTGAAAGAGGGTCTCTTCTCTGGCTCCAGTGTGCCCTTAGCTGGAACTGGATGTCCCTCATTTCCAGCCTGGATCCCAAGACTGCCTGTGGCTGAGGCCATATGGCTCAGTAGCTGTAGAAACTGCCTTGCAGTTTTGTGTTTGTGTAGGCTGAATGAATTTTCAATCAGATGGAGACTTCTGACTCTGTCCAGAGGCAGGCAGGCCCTGCCTTGCAGGGTGTTGATCTCTGCCCCTATAAACTGCAGGACTTGTGCAGGTATAAGAACTGATTTTTTTTGTGATTGAATAGGAACCCCAGAGACTCGAGGAGCCTTTGGGTGGTCTGTAGATACTGTCTGACCTGGTCTGGTGATTTGCCTACCACCAGCCAGTTGTCCAAGTATGGGAATACTGTGACCCATTGACTTCGAAGGTGTGCCACAACTGCCGAGAGGCACTTTGTGAGCACCCTTGAGGCCGAAGAAAGGTCTAAAGGCAGGGTTGAAAACTGGTAGTGGCCTGATGGGAGTCGGAACCGGAGATATTTTCTGTAGGACTCCCTATGGGGATGTGGAAGTAGGCGTCTTAAGACCAGTGATGCCAACCAGTCCCCCTTTTGCAGTGTTGGCAGTATCAATGCCACAGTTACCATTTTGAACTTTGGCTTTTCCAGATGTTTGTTCAGAGCCCTGAGGTCCAATATAGGCCACCACTCCCCATTTTTCTTTGTGGTGAGGAAATACCTGGAGTAAAAAACCCTTCCTCTGTGGTTGATTCGGACAGGTTCTACTGCCCTTAGCAGTAGCAGGTTTCGAAACTCTGCCTCCAGCAGTTTCTTTTCTGCTAAGAAGGGTGAACTGAAAACCCTGTTTTTTTGAGGAGGAAGGGATTTGAAATTCAGAGAGACCCTGTCTCACTATCCACAGGACCCACTTGTCCATGGTGATGTTAAACCAAGTCTGGAGGAACTTAGACAGTCTGCCTCTAACAGGTAGTGAGGAGGCGGCCTGTGCAGACATGTCAGGGTGTTTGTTTTGCTTGAGGCTGAGGCTGAGCTTGTGATCCCCGCCTAAAGCCCCTTCTACTCCTGCCCCTGCAGTACCCTTGCTGTGGGTACTGGGGTGTGGCCACTGGTTGAAAGAAGGGCCTGGAATGAAAGGACCTGCCCCGGCCTCCCCTTCCATAAGGCTTGGTGGATGGAGAAGCCTTCTCTTTACCAGAGTTGCTTCTATATGTGGCCTTGTACCCATCCACCTTTTTCATATAGGCCACTGTTGACTCTCCAACTAGAGCATTTCCTTCTAAAGGGAAATCAGGAGCCTTTGAATGTCTTGAGTGAGATTTGTGGCTCTTAGCCAGGCAAATCTCCTCTGTGCTACCGTATTTGCCATCCATCTGGCTGCAGTGTCATTTGTATCAGCAGCCGCTTGGAACTGGTATTTAGCCTCTTCTATCTCAAATCTGGCAGTTTCTGCCAGGTCATCAGACAAAGGTGAAGGGGATTTCTGAGCCATGGCCAGAACCGACTGCCACAAGGACTTCAGGTACTGGGCAGTGTAGGCCTGGAAATTTGCCTGTCGTATGGCTAAAGAAGCCGACAAATATCCCTTCTTTGCCATGCTGTTTATTTTTCCGGAGTCCTTGTCTAATGGGTGTGAAGCCAAAGGAACCTTAGCCTTAACGCAGGCAGCCACCTGTACAACCCCTTGATGGTTTGGGTGAGTAAAGAGGAAGTCTGCTCCTTCCCTCTCCATCTGATACTTTTTATCCATCTTCCTGTCAAGAGGAGGGATGGAATTAGGGGTTTGAAGTATTTTCAGAGCATCTTTTGTGAAAAACTTGTTAACAGGTAGGAGGAGAGCTCTGGTGGGGGTTAGCCCCATCATTTCAAGGTATTCCACCTTCTCTTCATCTTCAGTCTTCTCCCTTGTGGTGATATCCAGAGCATCAGCTATCTTCTTCACAAAGGCAAAGTGTGAGGAATAATCCTCAGATGTTCTGGGAGGAGAGCCAAATTCCTGCTCAGGGGATACCTCAGGTTCAATGGGTTCCCCTTCCTCCTCCTCACATTCACTATACTCTTCTTCTATGAAGGAAGATCTCCCTGTGCTGCCAGCCTGTATGGCAGGAGTCTGGGCAGGTGGCTGCTGATCAGTGGGCACAAGGCCTTGTAATGCTTGTATTACCCTGAAAGCCTGAGTAATCTCCTGGGGAGAAGGCATTGTGAGGGCAGGCACAGAAGTCCCCTTTTTTTGTAGTTGGCGGGGGGAGGGGGCGCTGTGTGTTTTAGTTTTTTAGTTTTCTTAGAGGGAACCAGGGAATAACCTAGTTCAGCAACCCTCTTGGTGCCCTTGTCACCCATCTCAGGGATAGAGGCAACAACCAATGTGGTTTCTCCCACATTAGTAGGGGTATTGGCTGGTCAGAGCCAGAGAGAGACCCCTAGGTGGAGGTGGTTTCTTTTTTAGCAGTTCCAGGTGTTCTTCCACAGTTTTTTCAGGGAATGATTTACAAGTGTCACCTTCCTCTTTAAGATGCTCATTAACCTAAGCAGGCCACACACAAATTGTGCTTGTCTGCCTCAGCAAAGGCTTCCCACATTCAGAACAGTTTTTGAAACTGGGCTCACCAGTTTTCTTTTTTGGTTTTCCTGACATTTTTGTCGGTTCCCACTAAAAAAGTAAACCACTATGAAATTTAATAAAAACTAGCGGTTGCAGTCGGTTCCGGAACCGATAAGGAATCGATAGAACCGAACCGAGAAAATAAAATGAACTGGGATTAGCGGTTCAATAATCGAGTAAAACGGTTACAAAAAATACATTTTTAAAAGTAAAATTTAGAAATCTAACGGGGTTTTTTTAGTCAGAAAACTCAGACTAAGGTAACTAACCCGGTTCCTACCCAGTTAAACCGAACTGCGAGGAACCGGTAAAAATTAACTAAACAACACTTAGACTAGCTTAATATACAAAAAAAACAATAAGTATAAGGCAGCAAACGAAATAAAGGGATACTTATAGTATTTTATAAGTTTCTTCATGTCAGAAGGTAAAGTAGAAGAGCGACACTCCGAGCGACCAGACTTTTCAGGCAGAGTGTGAAATCTGAGTAGCTTTAGAACACTGGCGGTTAGTATAGGGCAGCATTTGAAAAGACACACAAAGAAAGGCAATGATTTTCTGGCTTCTCTGGAAGATAATGAATTCATGGCCAACTTTGCCTTTGTGACATTTTTGGCCACCTGAATACCTTGAATCTACAGCTGCAAGGCCGGGACAAGATGATCGGCGATCCTGTTGAGAAGCTGGAAGCTTTTCTGAAAAAAGCTTGACATATTTATCTCCGATTTGAGCTCTGAGAAGCTGCTGCATTTCGTTCAACTCCACAACCACCAAGTAGCATAGGAGGCAGATAATGTGGTCACTCCCCTTATCACAGGCTTCCTTCAGCAGTTATGGGACAACTTCGGCACAAGATTTGTGGATTTTGGCACGCCAAAGGATGTCACTGGATTCATGCATGATCCTTTTTCAATACCACCTGAGGGTGACTTAGCATCTCACGCACACGTCCTCCCTGTCATAAACAAGGGTGCACTAGTTGACCTGCAGACATCACAAGTTCTGAAAGGAGAATTCAACATGAGTGACTTCATGACATTCTAGACATGTTATCTGGACACAGAAAAGTATTCAAACCTCAAAAATATCCCTCCTGGTGCTCTCAATGTTTGGATCAACTTATCCCTGCGAACCCAGCTTTTCAATGATGAATGTCATCAAGAGTGATGCTCAAGACAGGCTCACCAACGAATCTTTTGAGATCTGCCTTCATATAGCTGTCACTTCACTGAAGCCAGATTTCAACAAGTTGGCACAAAGCAAGAAGTGCCACTTTGCTCACTTAGTGACACGACTGCTGCAGCATAGTAAAAAGCCTTGTTAGCTTTACATTAAAGCTGTTATTACTGTTACCTGTGCATGTTTAAGCCTGAAGTAAGAGATGCAGTTACAAAGTGTCGTTAGTTTTATACTGCAGCTGTTATTGTTGCATGTGAATGTTGCTTTAAGCCCGAAAGAACAGTTGCGGTGTTTGGCATAATAATGCTGCCTCAGTGTGTATAATATTACAAAGCGTTGACAGCTGCCTGTGAATTTTTGTTAAGCCCGAAGTAAGAGTTGCTGTGTTTACATAGTAATGCTGCTGTGGTGCGGAATATGAAAATTGTGATTTGCTTTCCGCCCCAGTTACTCTTTCTGGGAATTTTGTAGTCAAGCCCGATTAACAGTTGCTGTGTTCAGTACAACACTGCTGCAGAATGTTACAAAGCACAGCCACGTTCATGTTAAAAAATAGTACTCTTTGATCCACAATATTCTGTTAAGCCACAAATACATGTTGCTGTGTTCTGCACAATACTAACTGCAGACTATGATGTAGCCTTGTCAGATAACCATCAAGTTGTTACTGATGCCCAACAATAAAGTTGCTGTGGTCCATTCATTTTTAGTGCAAGTGTACTGTTTCTTGTCTGTCTTTCTGTCTCTCTCATTTCTGGTCTCCGTTGCATATTTTAAATATTTTGCCTGCTGCACAATACATTACTTTGTGGAACGGACAGCAGGCCAAAGAGAAGGCCATCACGGGACGGATTTGGGCCACAGGCCGCCAATTGAAGATTGCTGGATTACTGGCTCTGGCATGTGATGCTGCACACACACACACACACACACACACACACAGATTCCAACATCATTGTCAGCAGCCCAGACAAGAAGCTTACCTCTACAGGGTCCTTGGATCGCCAGCCCCAAGACCAAAAAGTGGGGCACTATAGGGAAACCTGATCCTTCAAACATACTGGGATTCTCAGTGGGCTCACAACTGGGTGGTGGGGAGTGCTGGATAGTTCTGGAAAGCAAGTTGGTTCTGCAGCCTTTTAGCCCGGAGGCCAGAAGTTTGCTGAGTGGCTCAGTGGATAGGCAGGGTTTTTTTCCCCTTTCAGCTTGGGGGGAGGGTTGTGGTGGTAGTAGTAGTAGTACTATTTTATTAAGCATATTTCCAAAGCTCAATGCACTTTATATCCAAAACAGAGACAGAAAACACCAACAGCACATGGCAAGACGACAGAACAGCAAACATTACAAAACATCTGGAAATGCACAGATTGAAAAATGTTTTTGCAATCTAGAGTTTAAAGATAATAAATTGAAGAGGAGAGATGGATCACCAACAGAAGGGCATTCCACAGGCTGGTGGCTGCCACCAAAAAAATCCAGCCTATTTCTGCCTAAGTGGAGGCCTGATGGACATGGTGACTCTAGAGGGCATGTAGAGGGTGAGCAGGTTACCAGTCTACCGTGGGCCCCATTCAAACAGGGATTTATAGGTAATCCCAAGAACCTTGTAGTCTATACACTATCTAAGAGGCAGCAAGCCCAGATTCTGAAGAGACGGAGTAATATCTGATTTGAGAAAAACTTCCACACAAAACTTAGAAATTTAACGGCGGTGCTGTGGTCTTGCTGCCGACCATGGATCAGACCACCAGGTAGTCCTTACAGAGCGCATTATAGTAATCCAGTCTCGAGGAAACAAAGACATGAGCCAGTGTGGTTAGGTTGGCAGGGTCAAGAAAAGGGAGCAGTCCTGCTGTGTTTTTCAAGTAGTAGAAGCAGTCACTGACAACCGCTGACACTTTAGATTCAAATGACAAGTGGCTATCAAGAACCAATTCCAAACTCTGTGCTTCCCTCACAGCCTCCAGTCTCACTCCCTCCAATCAGGGCAGACCACTGTTTTGCCAAAGTGCTGACACCTGTTGCTCTGAACCTACCACCAGAAGCCCAGGCTCACCAGGATTAAAAGCCAGCCGATTGTGGGCCATCTACTTAGTGATCGCTGCTAGGCACTGTTCTGGTATCTGCACAGAGTCCAGCCTGTCCAGGGGCAAAGGGCACAGGCACATACAGCTGGTCACTAACAGCATAGCAATGAAAGTCTGTGCTGTGGCACATAATTATCTCATCCAGCGGCAGGCAAATATACCTTGAAGAAAACAGGAGAACAGACAGAGCCCTGAGGAACACCACAGTTTAGGTCAACTGGCAGAGAGCAGTATGATCAGCCTACCCACCAGCAACTGTCCCCCAAACCACACAGAAATAGCATGCTTGGTTCAGGAAGGAGGCGGCTCTCACTTTGGGTGGGGAGCCCTCTCAAATCCCACATACACACACAGAACGTGGAGCTCAACCCCGTGGTGTAAACTAAATCCAGGCTCACCATTGAGAGTTGCTTTCTGCAAGTTCAGATCCACAGACTCCTTTACTGATTCAGCTCAAAATCAACTGGTGATTCCAACTAGTCCATGATCAGATTGTGACAAAGTGAAGCCTGGGTACTTTAACGAGTAAAACCTCTCAGTGCTTATGAAGTACAACAGCCTCTCACCACTGCCCTACTGCTTTGATTACAAATGAATCTGTGTCAGGGGCAGGCTCATAGAGTTTTTTTTGTTTGGTTTTTTTTTTTTTTAATTTATTTCATAATTCGGAAACAACCTTTGAGTACAAGATTCTTTCACAAAAGGTTCCACGTCATGGATACAGAGAACACACTACTGACAAGCAATTATTACCGTAATTATGGAATCAAACAGGAAAATTATACATGGTTATGCATAACTACAAAATAATAGTGACACTTGTAGCAAGGTAGACTACTATCCATTTCTAACGTAGAGCAGCACTGGGGCTTTGTCGAAACTGTGTCAAAGGAAAGCAGCCCAGGGGCCTTGTCAGAGTAGTGATGATAGAAGAGGTGACTACAAAGCTAGTGAAGCGGGGTCAGGGTAGCATAAGGGGAGTGATAATACGTGAGGGTCTAGATGGTAGGAGAGGGGATTAGTTAAGGGGAATGTGATAGCAAGGCGTTGTTGAGATAGTGGTGAAAGTGGAAGTGACCACAGGTAGGGGTATATGGGGGCCAAAGGGATGGAGTAGGAATGGTGAAAGGTGTATGGTAGAGTTAGGATCACTTATAATCAGCCTACGTGGGATTAACTGCAAAATTAGCAGTTCAGAATGACCCTGAACTGGAGGAGTGGCCGGGAGATAGTAGTGAGAGGGGAAGGGAAATAGTAAGCAGCGAGAGGGTTGTATTTGCAGCTGCTGGGATTCAGGGATGGGACAGTGAAGTCAAGGTAAGACATACCTTTTATAGATCAGCCATTTAAACTGACAGTAACCTTTTCAACTTGGCCATCTGTCGACCATATTTAAGGGTGCTCTACTCTAATTCAAGTGCATCACAAAAAGTGCTCAAAAGTGCAATTTAAGGTACAACAGATAGAACACTTACAAAAATATCTCACTGTACCTTGTCTATCAGGAAGGACCTGAACCATTTTAACATAATCCCTGTAACCCCCTCCGTGTTCCTCAGACCTCTTACCCCAAACCTGATGATCATTAAGTATTAAATTTCAAGGACACAGCGAGGAGAAGAAAGACAGACATTTCTCCTCGACCTTCACCATGTAAAGATCATTACACACCCCTTTTTTTTTTTCAATTTTCTTTATGCCCCCTTTCACCGGCGATCCTGACCTCTCTCCAGCGAGGACACTCGGTGCAGTCTGCTCCCGCCCATCTGAAGCCTCCGGACTCCGTTCTCGGCCATGGGCTCATCTCCCTACCGCAACACCTGGCCGCCTGACAACCCCCCCCCCAAACTCTGAGCCCCCCAGGGTGGGACCGCCGACTCCTCTGGCACTCTATCTGCAAGTCTAATTGAGCAACCAGGGAGTGGAAGTGTCCGAGATGGAGACGGAAGGCCAGACATTGGGCGTGGGGACCATCCACTAGTCCCGCCTTCGCCTATCAGGCACCAGGGTTTTTCCTCTTTCTGTCCCCCCACGGAGCACGGACGTGCAATGATGACCAGTGTCCGCCGAGCTCTGCCACCCAGTGACATTACGGCGACATCGCCTGTTCCTTACTACCCCCAACTGACGCCAGAGGTCGCTCAGAAGCGACGCATTCCCTACACCCTGCCCGGGAAGAGAGAGCTATCTACTGGACGCTCAATCCCTCTCCCCCCCCGCCGACCTCCAAAGGCCTGGGCTCATTTCCAAACCCAGATCGCTGGTGTGGCACGAGGTGAGGCATCTAGTGCCTTAACCCTCAGCACCACCGGGCCAGCTATCATTACACACCCTGACTAGCATATTTTCCATGCTGTAGTGCCCTACAGAAATCAGACTGAAATGGCTTAAGGGCATCATTAGCTTCTAAGTGGTTCACCAGCTGTTTGGCCATCACTCCTGCAACTGCCTTCACCAAGAAAGGTAGGTTGGAGACCAGACTAAAATTGGTGAGCTGGTTAGGATCTAAAGATGGCTTCTTGAGCAAAGTTCTAACCACTGTCCTATTTAGAATAGCTGGTAAAAGGCCTTCTCGATAACTGCCAATACAGGAGCCAAGGTCCCTAACAGCAGCTATGAGAAGCCATGTTGGTACTGAGTCCACAACACAAGTGACATTGTGCAAACTAGTTACCATTTACCAGGTACTGGATAGTACAGTGGACAGGCACTGGGTTCTGCACCCTTTTAGCTCAGGGTGGGGGTGCCGGATAGCTCAGTGGATTGCTAGTGGATTCTGCGCCCTTTTACCACTGGAATCTGAACAGAAAGCAAACATCAATCGCCAGGAGTTTGAATTTTATTAAAAAAATATTTACCTGGCCAGCCCGGTGGTGCTGAAGGTTGAAGCATCTAACGCCACAGCTCACACCACGCCGGCGACCAGAGTTCGGGATCGAGCTTGGGCTGCCACGGGTTGACCTTGGGGGAGGAGGAGTAGAGGAGTCAGACTGAGCAGCCACAAGGCAGTTCTCCTCTTCGGGGAGGGATGTGGGGTTTCCCCAGCTCTTGGTTGCAACCCGGTGGAAGCACCAAGCCACAGGGGAATCTAGCATTAGGCCGGGAGGGTGGAAGGGGTAGTCACCAGAGCCACAGTGCGCACCTCCAAGCACATCAGCAACTGCAATCTGCGGTCCCAGGACTTGGAGGGTGAAAATACAAATCAATGTCTCCCCCATTGCCAAGTAAGGCGAGGTGGCAACCGGGAAGCGAAAAGCAATACAGAAAAAAAATATATTTACCCAATGTCGCCCAAATGAAATATGACATCTCGTTTTACAGTAGGGTTTGGGGGACAAGAACCAGATTCTGCTTGGTTTTACAGCAGGCGGAGAGAGAGCAGCATGAGGAAGTCATGTAACTTGCTCAGCCTCAATAGCTAAGCTGGGATTTGAAACCAGTGTTCCTTTGTCACACTCCTTTGTCTCCCTAGAAGCAGCCAACAACTAGCCAGTTATCAGGTTTTTGTGGCCACTAGTTGTGGCATCTGGTTAATCAACTTGTGGGCCGAGGGATCCCTATTCATGGCACCTTCCTGTTACCCTGTGAGCAGAAAATGTAAAGTGGACTGTGTTTCACCGAAAGAGACATTGTCAGCAACAGTCTGCACCACTAATCCTGAGCTTACCCTTCGTGAATGAAGTCCTCAAGGGCTGCGCACTCTGAAACCAGCTGAGGAAGGTCACTCTTCAAGGCCACATAGGATAGTATGGGCAGAAGGTCATCAGCACCACTGTAGAGAGGGAAAAAGGTCAGAGGTTAGAGTCACAAATACTGCAGAGGCGGTAAGAGGTTAGAGTCATAAATGGAAACTTCACGCAGCAGGCAAGGGCTAAATTGGGTTCTGGTATATTCTGCCTCCTTGATTGTCCAAATGCTGTCACATCACAAGGGCTATCTTCATACAAGATAATCTTTTGGAAACAGAAGGTCATTATATAGGGCCAACCGATGGGGAAGCAGCAGCACACGCACGAATCATGGACCCACGACAGTGGCAACTGGTGGTGATATGGGAGAAGCTCTGCATCTCTCCTAGTGGTGCGATCAGTGCATTCTGTGGTGATCCACAATCACAGAATGGTGAAGCAAAATGCCCACCACTTCGCAAATGTTCACAAACAGAGTCCCCATAGCCTCTACCTTGCTTTAAAAATGAATCGGACTGAATGCTCCATCACCAACAGACTACAATCACTTGGAACTAACCAGAAACCGATAAGTCTTAAAAGAGCTACACAACACAACAATAATACTGGACCCCACCAAGCTCAGCCCCCGCTCAGACTCCCAGCAGTCCTCCAGTTTGAACGACATACTCAATTTCTACTTCAGCTGCCTTATTTAACCAATTCCTTTCATCCCTCCAATATATTTGTTTTCAGTCATGCAGAGTATGCTTGCATGTCAGTATGCCTGCATTCATATCTACTCAGGGTATGAGTAGGCATACTCTCTCTCTCTCTCTCTCCTGGTTTCCCTGATCCTATCCCCAACACATCACCTTTTAGCCTTCTAACTATACCCAGTTTATAAGCCCCTATTTGAGGGCGCTGCAGCCTATCCACTCCTACTCTTTCTTACACATGCCCCCCTCCCACATCAGTACAGTTTTGTCTTCAGCTTCTGTTCTTATCTTAACTATTATCATTTTTTCTCTGAGATCCACCCACCCATTTCCTTCCCCATATAAATAAAACTATATATGTTCCTGCGTTCTCCTTGCCTCTCAACTAACTTTGCCTAATTTTCTCTCTTTTTTTATACTTTGTCAAGTTATCAGTGAAGTGGCAGACAATACTGTTTACTGCATGTATACAGTAATAGCTTATAGTGTATGGTGGGATGTTGTTCTAGGTAAAAATCCATTCCTAGAACACCACCATTGTGCTGCAGTAGTCACGTCATCTAGTTTGTTGTGCTGCACTAGATATGTAGCTACTGCAGCACAACAACTTTGAATGTGTTCGCACATGCGTGTTCTGGTCCTCTGGTCTTGATTCAACAGCCACAGTAGTGAAAGAAAACCACAATAGTAAGGGCATGCTTGTCAATTAATCATTGCCCATACACTATAAAAGACAGTGTATGAGCAAACATACACAACCAGGCTGTTTTTTCATCTTGAGGCTTCCATGGTAACGAGACCTCTCGAGCTGCACTCTCGAGGTCCAGTTACCATAGAAACCTCTCAATGTAAAAACAGCCTCGTTGTGTAGGATTGCTCATACACTATCCTCTATTTAGTATGTCACTCTGAAATGGGTACACTAGACATATCAATAAAAACAGCTTACTCACCTGTAACAGGAGTGGTATATGATCATCTACACTTCAGGCAGTGTTCCTTTCCCCTTTAGATCAGCTGGAATGTCTTCAAGCTAGCTCCGCCCACCCACCCAGGTGGTAACTCCCTTAGCACCACCCTGTGATGTCAGATCTTGCCCGCTGGAAGCAAGACCGGTGTGCCACTTGTCAGGGGAGGTTGGGTGGGTCAGTGTGGATGAACATTATATACCACTCCTAGAGCTACTGTTACAAGTGAGTAACCTGTTTTTCTAGGTATGTGGATATGATGTTCTATCCACACTTCAGGCAGACTCCTCGCAGTTCTCTGGGAGGAGGGGGCAACATGCACAACCCCCTATTTAGGCAACAGAGATTGGAGAATTGAGGCCCCAAAACCAGCATCCCGGCATGACTCAAGGTCGATGTGGTAGTGGGAAATACAGATGTGTGCTGACTTCCAGGTAGCAGCCTGACAGATTTCCTGGATGGGGACACCCATGGAAGCAGCTAGCAAGGCAGCAGTATGATGGGTGTAATGAGCCCTTAGCCCTATGGGAGGGCTCCCTACCCACCAACCTATAGCAGAGGTCGATCCAGGATACAATCCACCTGCCAATCATCCGCTTTGCTGCCAGTCTGCCAGGTGTGGCTTCAACGTAGGTGACAAATAGCTGACGAATCTCTCCCCGAACTCCAGCCATGCACTCTTTGTAATAGGCAAGCATTCTCCACAGGTCCAAAGTATGGAGCCTGTGCTTGGCCTCCGAGGTGTGTGGTTGGTGAAGTACACCAGGAGATTAACCACCTGGTTAAGGTGAAAATCAGACACAACCTTCGGGAGGAACGTCAGGTGGGGGCGAAGGACAATCTCGTCACTGTGGAAGACCAGGTAAGAAGGCGAGGCGCTGGATGCCACACCTTGCACCACACCGGCGACCCGGGTTCGGGAACAACCTCAGGTCGTCAGGGTGCCGGCATGGGGGGGGGAGGGGTGGAGTAGGATCAAGCGTCTAATGGCAGCTCTCCTCTCCTCTCCTGGGGTGGCTGCTGCCCCCCCCCATAGTTCTGCCACCAGGTGGAAGCCCAGTGGCAGCACAGGTGGGAGGGGGTGGCAAGTCGGGAGCGCATCTCGGAATGTGGTGTGCACGTGCCTCCACATGCATGTGCGTGTGGGACTGGGGGTTGGTGAAAATGGGAAAAAACACATAAAATACATAATGGAAAAAAAGCAATAGACCACCTTCTCTTGCACCACTGACTGCAGATCAGCCCACGCCCAGTAGGCAGAGATGTCTGCCAGGTGCCCCTTCAGGGTCATCAACCAAAGGCCTGACAGAGTGGGACCAAAGGTAGTCGAGAATGCTAGCCACTGAACAAAATAAGGGGTCAAGCCACTTGCCCTGGCACCAAATGGAGACCCCCTTTCATTTGAAGGCATAGCATTTTTGGGTTGACTCCTTCAGAGAAGCCTCGACTACGCTGAGGACATCTTCAGGGAGACCCAAAGCCTGGAACTCTAGCCACTTAGGAACCAGGCTGTCAGGTGCAGGGATTGAAGGTCCAGGTGGAGTATCTTCCCCTGACTGAGGGAGAGCAGGTCCGGGCGTAGAGGGAGACACCTCGGGAGCCTACTGCCGAGGAGATTGGGGTATCAGGACTGGTAAGGCCAGTCCAGAGCCTCCAGAATCATCCAAGCCTTGTTCCTCCTCACCTTAAGCAACACCCTGTGAATCAAAGGAAACAGAGAGAAGGCGTAAAGAAGGGGTCCAGGGCCTGGAGAAGGCATCCCCCTGCAGTGTTCCCTGCTGAGGGGGGCGGGCACAGTACAGCCTCAGCTTTGCATCCTCCCTAAAGGCAAACAGGTCCACTAGAGGGGTGCCCCACTGGGAGAACAAGTTGTGTACTACCTCTGGGTGGAGAGACCACTCATGAGACGCCCTGCCTACATGACTAAGTGTCCGTCAGCTGGTTGGAGACACCAGCCACACATGGATAGCCAGGATATTGGCCTCCAGGCTGTGCATGAGAGTCCAATTGTAGAGAACTTCCCTGCACAGAGGAAGGGAGTGTGTCCCGTCCTGTTTGTTGAGATAGTACATAGTCGTGGTGTTGTCTTTCTGGACCTGAACGACCTGACCCCGGATGTGTGGAGCAAAAGCAGTCTGTGCCAGTCGAACTGCCCAGAGCTCCAGCAGGTTGATGTGGCACCGGGACTCCTCAGGAGACAAGAGCCCATGCACTCTGTTTCTCCAGGTGGTCACTCTTGCCCATGCAGGAGGCACTGGTCATCAGGATGACCCGTCTGCTCTGGGCTGGCACATGGGATACATTCCTGCAGATGTTCCAGGACTAACCACTACTGGAGGGCATCTCACATCAGCTGGGTCACAGTGACTGGCTGGTCGAAGTGGCCCTTGCGCCGAAACCATTGGTGGATCAGCTCCCAGTGCAGAGAGCGCATTCTCCAGCAGGCCCAACAGACCATGCTGGTACATGCTATCGTGTATCCAAGGAGGCACAGGAAGTCCCGAGCAAAGCGCAACTGCCCAACCCTAAATGATCGGGCAAAGGAGGAGAGAGTCTCCACCCTGCCCTCCCGAAGCCGAGCCCTGGCTCTGCAAGAGTCGAGCTCTGCCCCAATGAATTGAATCATCTGCGAGGGCAGGAGTTCCGACTTGGCCTCATTGACCAGGAGGCTAAGAGAGATGAAGACCTGGAAGGCCAGATCCCTGGACCTCTCTACCCTCTGCCAGGAGGGACCCGCATTAGCCAGTCATCCAGGTAGGGCTATACCCGGACTCCTCGGCACCTCAGGTAAGCTGCCACCACTGTTATGCATTTGGTGAAGACCCTGGGGGCCAAGGACAGGCCAAATGGCATGAGCTGGAAATGGAAATTACGTACCTACCGTAATTCTTGATCTTCTTGGACGAAGTCTCCACCACTCATTCACACTATTGGGATCTACGCCAGAGTTGCTAGGACCCAGCGGGAGCAACCTTTTTGCAGGAGGGCCGGCGCCAGAGATGGAGCTGCGAGTCTCTGCTTGTGCAGCAATGACTATCTCGGCGTCGACCCTCCAACCGTCTCAGTACCCCCCCCCCCCGAGGAGGTGCAGTATAACTAACCTAGAAGGATAGCCTAACAAAAACCAGACATAAGATAGTCTGGAAGACCCGTATAAGAAGGGTCAAGAAAGAAGTCTTCACAGCCTAAAGGTTGAGGGAGTAAAGACCAAAAACAGCGGTGAGTTCGGGGGATGGTGGGTGGGTGTGTGAATGAACGGTGGAGACTTCAACCAAGAAGATCAAGAGTTACGGTAGGTACATAATTTCCATATCTTCCTGGACATTAAGTCTCCACCACTCATTCACACTATTGGGAGAGTACTGAGCTAATAATCCCCCCGAGAGGGTGGCAGGAGAGACCAAGAGCTCACAAATTTAGGGCAGAAGTCCATTAAGGATGGATCTGCCAAACGAAATATGTCATCTGGCATGGACATCCGGGGCATAGTGTTTGACGAAAGTATGCACTGAGCTCCAGGTAGCTACATTGCAAATATCTGCAATGGGCACGTTGCGGATCTCCACCAGGGATGCCGTGACCGCTCTAGTAGAGTGAGCATACACTCTGCCTTCCAGCTTAACCTGCACCATGGAATAACAGTGGCGAAGGCATGCCACCAGCCATGCAGAAATGCATCCGATAGCGACAGGTTGACCCAGCCGGGTCTCGCTGAAGGAAACAAACAGTTGTTGAGCTTTGTGAAATTCTTTCATTCTATCTAAATAGAAATGCAAAGCTCTTTTGATGCCTAAAGAATGAAGAGAACGCTCCCCTTTATTTTGGAAGTTCGCAAAGTAAGTAGGAAGGACCAAAGGTTGGTTTAGATGGAATTCTGAAACTACCTTAGGGAGAAACTTAGGATGGGTCCTAAGAACTACTTTGTCTTTATGAAACACAGTACACGGGGGGTCTGTGACCAAGGCATGCATCTCAGAGACCCTGCAGGCCAAGGTAATGGCCACCAGGAAGGCTGTCTTCCAAGTGAGAAATTTCAACTCACAGGTAGCTAGAGGCTCGAAAGGTTTTCAAGTGAGCATGTCTAGCACAAGATTAATGTCCCAGGCTGCGACTGGACGTCTGATAGGAGGTCTGGTATGCAGAATACCCTTTCGAAACCTCTTAACCACAGGTAACTGAGCCAGTGACAAGGAAAGTACTGGCTCATGATAAGCTGAAATGGCACAAAGGTGAACATTGACTGTAGAGTATTGCAGACCTGAATTTGAGAAGTTTAAAAGGTACTCCAGAACTTTATCTGGTGGGCAGGAAAAGGGATTCAGAAGATTTTGCACACCAGAGCGAAAAACACTTCCATTGGGCTGTGTACGTTTTCCTAGGGGCTGGCTTGCATGCAGCCAGAAGGATATCTGAAACTCTGCGAGACACATTGAACCCGTTCACTTCCATCTCTTCAGGAGCCAAGCGTGAAGGTGAAGGTGAAGTGATCTCAGACTGGGATGGACCACAGGCTCCCCCGAGTCAGAAGATCTGTTTGAAGGGGAAGCGCTTTCAGAGGGGTTACCGACATACTGTTGAGTACCGGAAACAATATTTGTCGAGGCCAGAAGGGAGCAATGAGGATCATTTTGTCTCCCTGGGACTTGAACTTGAGAAGTACCCTCTGAATTAGAGGAAGAGGCGGAAAGGTATATAGAAAGCGTTTTGTCCACTGCAGCCTGAACGCATCCTGACAGAAAATGCCAGGCCCTGGATCTCTGGAGCAGAAGAAAGGCAGTTTTGTGTGAGTGAGGATGCAAAAAGGTCCAGGTCTGGAGTTCCCCACTCTGTGAATAGTGACAACTACGGTTGAGTCGAGAGACCATTCGTGAGGATCTGTCTCTGTTCTGCTGAGATGGTCTGCCAGTTCGTTCCGCACTCCAGGCAGGTAGACCACCTGAATTAGAACCTTGTGCTCCAAGCACCATTCCCACATCATCATCGCTTCCCTGCATAAAGGGTAAGAGTGAGCACCGCCCTGCTTGTTGATGTAATACATCACTGCTTTGTTGTCAGTTTGAAGGAGAATGTTCTTGTGACAGAGAATGTCCTTCAAAGCCAGACTGCATAAAGGATGGCCCTCATTTCTAGGACATTTATGTGAAGTTGGGACTCTTCGTGAGTCCATGTACCTTTCCACATCATCGCCCAGTCTAAGATCTGGGTCAGACTCAATATCATCTCCTGACAGTCCCGGTGGGACTGTGTGGACAGGAAAGGAATGAAAATCAGCAGGAAAAGAGGAAGGAAAAGAATTCGGAGAGGAGAGGCCCTGAAGATTGGCTGAAGAAAAGCCCGGCCTCAGCGCTGAAGAAGAACACGGCGCCGAAAGGCCGCACAATGCCAAGAAAGCAGATAGCGCCAAAGAAGAAAATGGCGCCGAAAAGCCGCACGGTACCAAAGACGGTGCCGAAAGGGCACATGGCACTGGGAAACTCAATGGCGCCGAAAAACCACACGGTGCAGACAGGCGCACCGGCGCCGAGGATGCCACCGACACAGCGACCCACTGACGCCGATGGTGCCAACACCAACCCAGGGCCCTGAAAATTTGGATTTGAGGGGAAAGAAGAAAGAATACCAGGAGATGGAGGCATCGGTGTGGCCCACTGCGCTGCAGCCATGTGAGGGGGGAAAACACCTGAGCGCAGAGTCGACAGTACCGAAGAGGGTGCCGGACGACCAGGAAGGCCCAATCACCCTGCCCAATCTCCTGAAGAAACCAAAGGCCCTGGAGTGACCAGGCCAGGCAGCTGGACCAACCTCTGAGTCCATTGCTCCATAAGAGCGGCCCACTGATGAAACTGCTCATCGGAAGCCCTACCAGAAGGCGGGGAAGGGCTCCGATGTCGAAGAGGTCGGTAAGCAGAAGCCTGCGACTCCGAATGAGGAGACTGGCAACTGACCCCAATGACCAGCCGTAGATGTGCAGACATATCAGAAGGCGACCTTGAGTGATGCCTTCTTCTTGACCCACGGGTCAAGAAGAGCTCGAAATAAACGTCGAGAATGCGACTGCTTTTATGCTTGGGTGGGGACCGCCCTCGGGCGTTGGACCGGGTCTGTTGTCAGACCCCCTCGAGAGAGAGCGTGGACCGGCCCAGCCTGGCAGACTGAATAAATGAGCTTTCTCATATGAAGTCTCCCTCATCAATACCTGACCCACTCATGGTCGACTCCCCAGTGTAGGCGGAGACTTCTCTCTTTAATAAGAATAAGTTATAATAAGCGGAACTTATTCGAGAAATACTTCAAAATAATAAACTGAAAACTATTCTGCTAGTTTGAACTTTGACTCACGGCGGGCGAGCGACGTAGTCACTGTAGCACACTCGATGGGGAAAAAAGGAACTGAGGCGGTTGGATGGTCGACGCTGAGATAGTCATTGCCGCATGAGCAGAGGCTCGTGGCGCTGTTCCTCGCGGCTCCATCTCTGGTGCCGGCCCTCCTGCAAAAAGTTTGCTCCCGCTGGGTCCTAGCACCTCTGGCATAGATCCCAATAATGTGAATGAGTGGTGGAGACTTAATGTCCAAGAAGATCTTGCGTAGGATCCCCTCCATTCGGAACTGGAGGAATTGGTGGTAGGACAGATGGCTTGTGACATGGAAGAACATGTCCTGAAGATCCAGAGAGCAAAACCACATGTTCTGCTCAAGAGATGGTATGATCTGAGACAGAGTGACCATCCTGAAGGTGCGCAGCCTGAGAAACTTGTTCAGGTCACGCAGATCTAAGATGGGGTGCCAGCTCCCCATTAGTTTGCCTCCAGGTACTGGTGCCCAAACGCTGGTTGCACTGGAGGGACCAAGACAGGAGCCATGACCTCCTTACGGAGAAGCTGGGTGAGGTCGTCCCAAAGGGCAGAAAGAATGTCTACAGACACCATGTCCTCCCATGGGGCATGGGCTCAGCAAGACAGGTAAGCCTCAAACTCTAGAGGCAGACCCTGACTGACCAACTCGAGGACCCACCTGTCCGTGGTGACAGCAGACCAGGCAGAAAGTGGCAGAGCTGGCCCCCACAGGAGGACCCAGGGGAGTTAGGACGGGCTTGGGGAAGGCACCCCCCATCCAGTCACTGGGCAGGTTTGGAGGCGGAGGAAGAACTGGCTGAGAAGCCACCAGGACCCCAACCTCCTGGCTTCTGGACGACCGTGGCCAATAACTTTGTCCGGGAACACTAAGCCTTATCTTGCTGTCCAGCCTGGGGCTGAGCTGGTTTGGCCACAAGGGCAGGAAGGGGCCGAAAGTGCTTCTTCTTCTGCTGCTTAGAGCCCTTGGGATCCCCTCTGGGCGTAAGTCACAAAGTCCAAGGTGGCATTGGATTTTTTTTTTTTTTTTTTTTTAACTTTTTCATTTATAAAATGTTATGATATTACAGCACATACTGTAGCACACAAAATAAAAAAAGTGAGGTTTGCAGACCTCCAGACCACATGTGCAGGTAAGCTAGTACTTAAAAAAACAAGCAAATATAGGAGGTCTACATATCCAAGCAGTGTGAAAGCTGCCAAGTGTTGATCAACAGGAGTAAAGTTCAAGCCGAGTAACCTGTAGGACAGTGCCACTCTCACCTCAGTATATTACAAACAATAAGGCCAGGTTATCTGGTCCCATGTAGGACTAAAATAACTGTGGAAGGCACAGTGGCATAAATAACTGTAGACAGGCAGTTGAAATGACGGCCTGGTCTCAATTAAGTTGCCTTAGAAATCCACAGCCTACGGCACAGCATGGCAACCTGCCCTATGGGTACTGTATAGAACTACAGAAATAAAGTCCACAAACTGAGCAGTGCTCTTCCGCACCAACATGTAAATCATCTACAGTATCAGCCTAAAAAGATATCTTGCAATGATCATTATAATGAAGCAGCAAAAGTGGCAACTTAAATGAGAAAAAAAATGACAATGCATCTAATTATAAGGCATACAGTTATATACGCTAAGAAAAAATTACTCACCATAGTAATCTTGTTTCTTCAAAGGGATCGCTCATTATGATTAAACAAATGCAGTCAGCCACCTGTGTTGGACTGCCCAGAGAGATGGAATTATATGCAAATGATGGTACTCTCAATTGGCTCATGCCATTTTCAAACTTCTGCCCTAGCAACTGTTGCACTTGGAGTGCTTCTGATTCTTACGTAGCCTAAACTGGGTGTAAGACCCATTAACTATGATACTATTTATATATATAATAATTGCTTGTCCTCTCAGGTCAAAAAAACATCCCAATGAATAAACCTAAAAAACTTGAGACCACAAGGGAACCAACTGGTTAACAAACAGGTGAGTCTCTAACTTAACCTATATGGAAAAATATTGTAAAACAGGGATGCAGAATAATGTTCATATTTTTTTTTAGTAGGGGAGGCAGGGTGGGTGCTTTAATCATAATGAGTGATCCCTTTGAAGAAACAAGATTACTATGGTGAGTAATTTTTTCTTCCAACCCCAGAAATCACTCATTATGATTAAACAAATGCAGACTACAAAGCAGTACCTTTGGAGGTTGCGCAGAAAACCTATTTAGAAACAGGTTCTGCAGCACTGCTGTACCAAACCTGCATCACTTCTGGACTGCAGATCCAGGCTGTAATGCTTGTGAAGGTGTGTACTGTTTTCCATGTAGCTGCTTTGCAGATTTCCAAGAGTGGAATATTCCTTGAAGCTGCCACTGAAGCAGCTGTACCCCTGGTAGAGTGTGCTCTGAGGCCCAGGGGAGCCTGTTTACCCACTTTACTATAGCAAAACTGAATACATGCCACTATCCAACGAGCAATTGTCCATTTTGTGGCAGGTCTACCCTTACCTACCACTCCATAGGTCAGAAAGAGCTGTGTCTGGCCTGATCTGTGAGACTTAGTTCTGTCAATATAGTGGCTAATTGCCCTTTTGACATCAAGGGAGTGGAGCCTCCTTTCTGGAGAACTGGAGTTCTCTGTGAAAAAGGCAGGTAAAGTGATGGACTGATTTAAATGGAAATCAGACACCACTTTGGGAAGAAATTTTCTATTGGTCCTGAGGACCACTTTGTCCCTGTGGAATGAGATGTAATCTACGTCCGTACACAGGGCTTGTAACTCACTAATTCTTCTGGCTGAAGTAATAGCAACCAAAAACACAGTTTTCCAAGTGACATACTTCAAATCTGCTGTTGCCATCAGTTCAGCCGAAGGCCCATGAGCTTGGCAATGCAGATATTCAGATTCCAGGCCGAAACTGGTTCCCTCAAGGAAGGGTACAAGAGGTTAAGGCCTTTAAAATATTTCCTGAAGACTGGATGAGAGGCCATGGGCCTCTCTTTACCTGCTGACAGGTAAACTGAAACTGAAGCCAAATGGACCTTGAGCGTGGAAGGCTTCAGAATTAAAGAATGCAGGTGTGTCAGGTAATCCAAGAGAATGGCAAGGTCAGCTCTGGATGGGTTGATACCCTTACCTGCACACCATATGGAAAACCTCTTCCACTTGGCAGAGTATATCTTACTAGTGGAAGGTTTCCTGGAACCTCTAAGTACTGCCAAGACTTGTTCTGACAGTTTAAGATCTGCATACTCAAGTCCTCAAGAGCCATGCCTTGAGCCTTAGCGATTTTAGGCTGGGATACAGTATCCTGCCCTGAGAGGAAGTCAGCAGGTTGTGCTTCCTGGGCAGATGAATTGGAGGTACCACTGATAGAGCCAACAGATGCAAGTACCAGTGCTGCCTCGCCCAATCTGGTACCACCAGTATCATTGTTGCTGATTGGGACCTCAATTTCAGTAGGGTCCTGATATCAGTGGAAAAGGAGGGAAGGCATAGAGAAACTTCCCTGTCCAATCCAGTGCTAATGCATCCGGGGTAGTGTGCCCCTGAGAGGAGGCCTGCAGCAATATATTGATAGCTGGTGATTTTTCTGCAGAGGTGAAGAGATCTACCTCTGGAGTGCCCCAATGCCTGAAAATTGAACTGAGAATTTGAGGATTCAGACACCACTCGTGGTGATCCTGACTTATCCTGCTGAGGGAGTCTGCTAGTACATTGTCCTTTCCTGGAAGATGTATGGCTGAAAGGGATACCTTCATGGAGTAGGCCAGGGACCACAGCCTCATTGCTTCTGTGCACAGTGGGCTGACCTGCTTCCTCCTTGTTTATGTAATACATAGTGGTGGTCTTGTCTGTTCTGACCTGCACCACTGTGTTTTGAAGATATGGAGCAAATGCCTGCAGGGCTAGGAACACTGCCCTAAGCTCCAGCAGATTTATGAGCAACATGGATTCTTGAGTAGACCATGTGCCACTTGTTATGTAATCCAACATGTGTGCTCCCCAACCCAGAAGGGATGCATCTGTTGTAAGAACCAAGGAAGGTTGCTCCTTTGTGAAAGGAACCCCTACCCGAAGGTTTTACTCATCCAGCCACCACTGCAGTGCCTGTAGGAGTGTGTGGGTGACTGGAACCAGCTTGTACAGAGGATCTGTCCTCTGTGACCAGTACTGTCTCAGGTGGAACTGAATGTGACGTGGACAGTCAGTTCTGAGTGCAGTATCATTTTTTTTTTTTTTTTTTATATATAAAATGTATTACTGTCTCTGCTGAAAATCTGGTGCTGTAGGAGTGAAATCAACCCCCCCCCCAGGTTTCAGCTGAAAGATGAAAGCCATGAGAAAATGCTGAAACAGCATGTGAGAGCACACACACACACACACACCGGTTTTAGATACCAGGTGTTACATGGAAGGCCTGAAGCTAATTACAGGGTGGAAGAAGCTTGAGTTGAGCATATCCATTTTTTTTTTATGACGTTGGAGGGAAACCCAGGTTGTTAAATAGGGGTGCGAAGTTGTAAATGCTCCTGTGAAGCCTGTGAGAGACAGGATGCAGTATGGATCAAAGAGATGTCATTTGAAGGAAATGAGTCATGCTGAGGATTGCAGAATTTAATTCTTGAAAAAGACATCCTGTTTTTTTTATTAGATATATTTTTTAGATATTCTGACAGAGGAGGAGCTAGGTGAACTCACAAAAAGGGGTTGGCAAATAGTTTGCTTTAAGGAATATTCTGTTTTACTTCAGACACACTTATCTAGACTGACAACAAACCATCTGTGAGCACTTTAAACAGGTATTTAGAAAGAGATAAATCTAAATGTTGTAGGAATTTGCACTGTTTAAACCTTGTTCTTTTAAAAGATTTGTATGTCATGTGATAAGAGTTCTGTATTGTATGTTTTACATATTTTTATCTATTTTAGTAAAACTCTTTATAGAGCATACTTGGTCCGTCTTTGAATTTCTTTTATTTGTAAGAAAAGTATATATGGTTATAGCAGACACTAAGCATAAGCTTGAAGGGTGATACCAAACTGGAAGAGACGCGTTTTAAATCTGAGGTCTTTTATTAAAGTTTTTAAGAGTTCATCTCTGTATACCTGGTTAGGTGCCCGTAGGCAAAGATATCTGGCCCCCCGAAGACAGAAATATCTGAACCTGTGCATTGGGTACGCTAACAAGAGGTTCACAGTTTGAATCCCCCCAAGACTTGAGACCAAAGGTTGATCCGAACTCACAAAACAGACAAGAGGGTTACCTTGTTCTGTTAAACTGTTCACAAGACTGCGCTCGGAGGTTGGCACTTTAGGAGTAGAGGGTCTGAGCTGCTGAGTGGGTTTGTGACACTGAATGTCCCTCATTTGAAATCTGGAACCTAGTACCACTGTGGTGGCAGCTGCCATGCGGCCCAAGAGCCTGAGGAAGTCTCAGGCTGGTTTGGGTTTTCCTGGTACAAATGAGCTTGCAATTTGTAAAATACTGATTACCCTGTCCTGTGGCAAGAAAGCTCTGCCCAGACTGGTGTTCAGTTCTGCTCCAATGAACTCGAGTACCTGAAAGGAAAATTACATACCTACCGTAATTCTTGATCTTCTCTTGTATCTTCACCATTCATTACTTCCTGGGTGTAAGCCGGAGGCGTGCACCTGCCACGGGAGCTTTTTTTTTTTAAAAGTCTAGCTTCTTGGCACGCCCTCGAGGTAGCGTCATGCGTCATGTCACGGTGGCCGTTAGTAGCGACCGACTCCCTCCTCAACTCAGTTCTGTTTCTCCCGCCGTCGAGGCAGCACCTGTTCACGGTAGCTCAGTTAAAAGTCGTGGCCGACTCCCTTTTTTTTTTTTTTTTTTTTTTACACTCGGCGCCTCTGATGAACTGTCCCTTTTTTCTTTGTCTGGCCGGGTGTATTTCGACTGTGTTTAACCTTGTTTATTTCGCGTTATGTCCGGTTCTGGGAGCGAAACGTTTTCTAAGATGGGCGTGCCCTCATAAGGCCGGTGTTCGCGCCGGTATTTCTCCGCCTCAGACCGGTATGACGCTTGCCTTCGTTGCCTGGGACCCAACCATGACATGGATTAGATGGCGAGCCTGTTTCTCCATGGACGCCGTGTCCTAGAAGTCCAGCGTTCAAGCTCGGCAGAACCCGCGCCGAGCCGGGGGCGGCGGCGTGTCATGGGACGCCCCAGGTACGTCTTGGCCTCCCGGCCTATACGGTCCGAGAGGAGGGGGGTCTCGCCTTTTTGTCGAGGGGAGACCTCTTCGCGGTGTCGGGGAGCGCTGGTTCCTCCCGGGATAGCGACGCCACACCGCCGCAGTCACTCTTCGAGTGCAGGCTCCCCGTGTCGAGGCCCTCGCCTGTTGGGCCTGGCCTCGGTGGACCTCGACGCCGCCGCTCGCCAGTAGGCAGGTCTACTAAACTAGTCGCCCCTGGAAGTTTAGCCATGATGAGCGTAGATAGAGGTCACAGGTGTGCGTAAGATGATCACATCCTATGGTCAATCTGCAGGCTTTGTTTAGGGCACGTTTAATGCTGGACAGTGCTGTGTCAGAGGTGGCCCCATAGATGATTATGCCGTAGTCTACCAGTGAAAGGATGGAGCTGTAGATAGCTAAGCGTAGAGCCTCCAGAGGTAGACATGGCCTAAGCCTGTAGAGGAGACGGATTCTTTTGTTTATTTCAGTGCAAGTTGACACGATACACTCACGATAGGTAAGGGCAGAGTCTAGAGTAACCCCTAGATATTTAAAATTGGAAACAGGTTCCAGTGTGGTGCCCATCACATTGTGTATAAATAATTTTGTAGTGCTGTGCTTATGTTGTGGGTGGGTGAATAGCATGACTTTCGTCTTTTTTGTGTTGAGTACGAGCTTGTGTGAGGAAAACCAGGCTTCAATTTGAGTGAAAGAGCCCTGCAAGGATTCTTGAAGCTGAGTGGGGTCAGGGTGCCGACTGAAGATCACAGCATCATCTGCATAAAGGAGAAGACGCCCAGAGGAGGCCTGAGGTAATGAGTTCAGGTAAAGTGAGAAAAGGAGCGGACCGAGGATAGACCCTTGAGGGACACCCGATCAGACGGGAAGGTTTGTGGAGAGGGTGTTTCTTATCACCTGCTGAGTGCGGCCAGAGAGATAACTGGAGAACCAGCTAGTAGTTTCTTTGGAGACACCGACAGAGAGGAGGGAGTTTATGAGCATGGTGTGATTGACGGTATCAAATGTCTTGGAGAGATCTATTAAGACTGAACCAGCCAGGTCTCCATGGTCAAGAGCGTCATGAACAAAGGAGGTGAGTTCTAGTAGGGCAGTGGTGGTACTGTGACCTTTCCTGAAACTGTGTTGTTGTTGGCAACTTAGGTGTTGTGCATCTAGATAGTTAGTAAGTTGATCAGCCACTATTTTCTCCAGTGCTTTTTGAGAGTGGAGGGAGTATGGAGATGGGCCTGTAATTACTAGTTGCAGTACGTGCACCATTTTTATGTACTGGCGTAATCCTCGCCTTTTTCTATAAAGACGGGAATTGTCCTAGGCACAGTGACATGTTGAATATTTTAGTGAGAGGTACTAGAACAGCATCAAGGGTTAAAAAATAGCAATTTAGCATCTAGTGAGTCACCACTATGTCTGGTCTTTCCTAGGAAGCTGGAAATATATGCACGGGCATCACTAGTGGAGACAGTTTTGAGACAAAAAGGTGGCCCACTGGGGGGTGGCGGGAAATATCCCGCATCAGTACTGAAAAAGTCGGGAGGAAGAATAGAGCTTAGGTCTGAGAATGATATATTGAAAACATCTGCTATTTTGCTGGGTTCTTGGGTAGGGATACCATCTAGGATAAGCATGGCAAGGGGAGGGGACGGAGACTTTCCACTAAGTTCCTTTATATTATCCCAGAACCTCTTTCCATCACCCCAAGTGGCAGTGAGTTTTGTTTGGTAGTAAGCAGCCTTTGCCAGCCGAATTTCCCAGGTGCAAGTATTTCTGGCAGCACGATAACGTTGTCGGTCAGCGGGTTGACCTGACTGAAGGGCTCTGCGCCACAGGTCATCACGTGCCTTCATTCGATCAAGCAAAGACCAAGTTACCCAGGGGGATGATTTAGACTTTTCAATCCGTTTGACGTGGGGGGCGAAGATGTCACAGGTGGATTGGAAGGAACTTATGAAGAAGGACAGGGTGGCATCAACTGACGTCTGGTGATCAAGAGGGGACCAGTCGAAATTCCGAAGTAAGTTTCTGAGATGTTTTAGAGCCCCCTTCTTGAGTTGACGACACATGGAGATCCTAGGTAGGGGTGCAACAGAGTTGATACACAAGGTGGGGTGGAAAGGATGAGAAGGGACTTGGCAAGGTTAGAGGAATGGTCAAATGTATGGCAGCTTAGATTCAATGCTAAGAAGTGCAAAGTAATGCACCTGGGAAACAAAAACCCAGGGGAAGAGTACACAATGGGGGGTGAGATACTAACAACAACAAAAATGGAAAGGGACCTGGGGCTAGTCATATCAGATGACCTAAAGGTGGGCAAGCAATGTGAGAGGGCAGCAAGGAGGGTGGGGGATACTGGGATGCATAGGAGAGGCATCACCAGTAGAAAACAGGAGTTATTATCCCTCTGTACAGACAGCTGGTGAGACCCCATCTGGAGTACTGTGTGCAGTTCTGGAGATCCAACTCTGCAAAGACAGACAGGATGGAAGCTGTCCAAGGAGGGCAACTAAATGGTGCAGGGTCTGCACCAGAAGACATATGAAGAGAGACTTAAGGAGCTTAATATGTATAGCCTCGAGGAAAGCAGGAGAGGGACATGATAGAAACTTTCAAGTACCTCAAGGGAATCAAAGTCCAAGAGGTAGCATCTTCCAAAAAGGGTGTGCAAGAACAAGGGGGCAAGCAATTTGAAGATAGAGAGGGGCGGCTTAGAGGTAATTTAAGGAAGTATTTTTTCACAGAGAGGGTTGTGGATGCATGGAACGGCCTTCCGGAGGAGGTTGTGGAGTCAAAAACAGTGGTGGAATTCAAGCATGCATGGGACAGTCATAAGGCAATTCTAGGGGTTGGGGGTAGGAAGAAGTAGGCTGCTGGTTAACTAGGATCTGCAGCTTATCCATTAGGTAGGGAAATGGGGAGACTGGGTGGGCCAAGCAGTTCTTATCTGCCGTCAAATTCTATGTTTCTATAAAAGGAAGGGCTGCAAACTGATAATGGCCTGAGGCCAGTCTGAACCTCAGAAACTTTCTGTGAGAAGGTTTGATGGGAATGTGAAAATAAGCGTCCTTTAAATCTAGGGAGGCTAGCCAGTTTCCCTTTTGTAAAGTGGGAATGATCAGAGCAAGAGTGTCATTTTGAATTTTGGTTTCAAAATATGTCTGTTTAGAAGCCTTAAATCCAGGATAGGCCGCCAATCCCCATTTTTCTTCTTTGTGAGGAAGTATCTGGAGTAGAAGCCTTTGTCCCATTGGTTTAGGGGCACAGGCTCCACTGCCTTGATAACCAGCAGATGTTTTACTTCTGCAGCCAGTAGTATCTAGTCTGCAGAAGTGACTGGTGCAAATGTTCTTGCTCTCAGCTTGGGAAGAGATTTGAAGCGGATTGCCAAATCCTGGCTCACCACCTCCAGGATCCACTTGTCTGTGGTGATGGTATACCAATCCTGGAGAAAATGAGCCAGTCTGCCACCCACTGATGGATTTTTGGCAGGGGATGTGACCTGTACTAGCTCATCAGGGATTCCGAGTGGGCTGTGCCTGAGTCACTGGGGAGGGAGAGGCTCTCCTGCCCCTTCCTCGGAAATATCCTCTAGGCTGTTGTTGCAGCTGAGAGGCCTGAGCTTGGAAAAAAGGTCTGGAGTAGGATCCCCAACCCCTGCCTCCCCTGGTCTGGGGCCTATAAGATGAGGAAGGCCTATCCTTAGAATTGCTTCTATAGGTGGCCTTATAATCTTCTACCTTCTTCATATAGGCCTCTGTCTTATCCCCAAATAGGGAATTTTTCTCGAAAGGAAAGTCCATTGCCTTGGCCTGGGTGTCCAGGGTCAAGTTTGTGGCCCTGAGCCAGACAAATCTCCTAAGGGAGACAGATAGTGCCATCAACCTGGCTGCAGAGTCATTAGTGTCCACAGCCATGTGGAACTGGTATTTTGTGGCATCTAAAGTGGCCCTTGCTGTATCCTGTAAGTCCACTGCCACCTCACCAGGCACTCTGTCAGCCAGAGCTAACACTGCATTCCAGAGTGCCTCCTGGTATTGCACTGCATAGGCCATGTAATTGGCCTGTCTAAGAATGAGGGAAGCAGCCAGATGAACTTTCTTTTCCACTGTGTCCATCTTCTGAGGATCCTTATCTGGAGGATGGGTAGCCAGGGGAATCCTGGCTTTGTCGCAAGCAGCGGCCTGCACAACCCCATCAGGGTGGCTGAACAGAAACTCAGCTGTTGTTCTATCAAGCTGCTATTTCTTATCAGCTTTTTTGTCAATGCCTGGAATAGAATTGGGAGTTTGGAATACTTGCATTGCTGCCTTTTTTAAGAACTTATGCGTAGGCAGTAAATAAAAATTATGTACCTACCATAATTATGATCTTTCTGTGCATCTTCACCATTCATCACATTTGGGTGTATGGCCGGAGGTCATGACCCCGCGGGAGCCCTTTTTTTTTGGTAGGTGAAGCCAACGGGCTCTCGGTGCCACCTAAGGCCGACTTATACTGGCGCACGCGGTTGCCCATTAGACGCTGTCGACCACCGCCTGGCAGTTCTGAGTTACCGGAGGTGAGGAAAAGGGTTGGGAGGGTGGGACAAAGAAGTCCAAGGGACAGAGAAAGGAAAAGATGTAAAACCAACAGGAGGAAAACGACTGAGAGGACAGAGTAAGAAGAAAAATCGAGATGTAAGGAGACTGGGAAGGGGCCCCAATCTCTGGAAACAAAAAAGGAGGGAGTTAGGGAGGGATAGGGATTTTTGGAACATAAAACTTAACATGGGGGGAGACACCAGTCATACGCTGGATTCTGCCCTGTCTCTAGATTGTATAGGAACTGCACAGAGTAGCCAAGAGGCGAAATCACCAGAATTCAAGGCACAGAATCACTGGCAAAAGAAAACTCCTTTAAGGCAGAAAATGGATCTTCTAAAGAGGACAGGGTACAGAGATTCCACCCCACCCCCAGGGAAAAATGAAATTTTAAGTAGAAATAGATCTCCTTTTTAAAACATGTCCAACAGACAAGTAAAACTGAGGATTGATGGGACAGAAAGAGGAAAGGATGGAGGTCACTTGCCCACTCCCACCCCACAGGGGTGGAGCCAGAGCACTAGAGAGGGAATGTCGCCCTATCCTGACCGCTCTCCCTCTAGAAATACCATCCCACCACGTGCCCCAGATTACTCCCCCCCCCCCCGACAGAGAAAGGAGGGGGCAAGGAAAGGCACAGAGAGGAAGGGGGATCCAGAGACTGAGGCCCCAGAGGGATGGCAGGTGGGATTGTGATGAATGGTGAAGATGCACAGAAAGAGTAGGTACGTAATTTTCATATCTTATCCATGTCAATCTCCACCATTCATCACATTTAGGAGAGTGCCAATCCCCCCCGAAGGGGGTTTGAAAACCCTAAGGGACAGAGTCCCTTAGCTCTCAGTGGGTGACACACTAAGAGGTAGAACCTTCTGGGCCTGGAGATGCCAGAGAGTGGGGAGAGTGAGACAGAGACCTTCCATAGGGGGAAGGAAGTTGCTCAGACAGATGCCACCTCACCCTGTGGGAAAAGAGATGGGTTCTCTGGTGCGCGGAGTTAGCCATCCTACGCCGGGCCAAGGGTGACAGCCGGGAAAGATGCAGCCATGCCATCCGCCTAGTGCAGATCGCTGTCCCTATGACCCTGGTAGCTACCTCATTGGTGTCATACGATGCCCTTGCTTGGCACCTTGCTAGCTCTAGGCCACGCACAGAGTGTGCAATGGCTTGTCTGGTTTGCTCCGTATCAGGCAATGAGGCTAGGAGCTGACCCAGCCTGGACCACAAGAACCTGTCATAGACTGCATAGTGGGCCTGATGTGCGGAAATAGAAAGCAGCAACCGTGCCAAGTAGAAAGTCCTCCTACCCCAGAAGTCAAAATCCGAGGAAGTCTTGATCTGGGGGCCGGTCACAGTGAAGGGCGCGAAGCCCACTGGGAATGTCCAGTTGCGTCAATCCTGACTGAGGATGAAGAATGGAACCTGGAGACTCCGGAGGGGCGCAATACCACTAGCAGAGATCCCTGGGGGCAGGAACTCCGGAAAAAGGTCTCTGCCAGGAACGCAATGACGCCTCCCTAAAGGGAGCAGGCCAGGGGGACACCACAAGGGTGTCCTCACTGAAATCGCCCAAAAAGGCATGCACAGAGTGCTCTGGATTGCTCTGAGTGGCAGGAGAGAGATGCAGGTCCTCCAACATCCTCACGAGGAATCGCTGATGCTCTGCGAGATCAGCAGCTGGGGAGATGTGGACAGAAGGCTCCTCTCCCCAGAAGAGGCGGATGAAAAGTTAGAGGACCTCAACTGTTCAGAGGGTGGCTGAAAAACCTGTTTGTCCATTGCCCTGACATAAGCGGGGAAGTGAGCAACCATAGCTCTGTACTGCTCCCAGGAGAAAGGCCCACTAGGACCAAGGATGCTTGGGAGTGGAGGAGAATGTGGCAGAGGGATGGGGACAGAGCCGAGAAGAGAAGTCGGCTGACCTCCACCTGTGCTAGGGAGTGGACCAGGAGCGCCAAAAGATGGAGGTGCCCCGGAAGACTCCACAGCTGACAGCTGAACAACCATTTCAGAACTGCCTTGGCTGCGCCCGGAAGAATCCCCCTGTGAGGTGACCGGGGCCATATAGGTCCAGAAGGATGGTCCCCCTACCTCAAAAGAATGGGGTTCTCTCAAAGAAAGTGAAGAGGAACAGCGGAGATCTGCACTGTGGCTTCTTCCAGAGCCCAGGTGAGCCCCCGAAAAAGGCCGCACAGACCCCATGCCCCTCGACCCCTCGGAATCAGAGAGTGCCCTCTTCCTCGAGATGGCCAGCCTAGGTAACTGACAGCCCTGGTCAGCACCCAAAGGAGCTACCCAAGGAACAGTACCCATCCCTCCCGTAGGTGTTCCGATCGGCCCCAAAGTTGGGTGATCCAGGCAACCACATGAGGGGGTACCACCACTGAAGGGTCAGTGAACCTTCTGAGGCCGGGTTGCAGTGAGATGGTGGCATGCACCATTGCCCACTGGTCAGCGTCCCTGACCCCAGTCTCAGTAGTCACCAACGGCTCCTCGGGGGGGGTCCGACTCCGGTCTGTTGAAGACACTACAAGACTACCCATACTAGCAGCTAGCTCCAAGGAGCCAGATTGCTCATCTGACTCAGAGTCTGACTCTGCCTCCAAAGAGGTGGAGGTCGAGGCCCTGTGCCAAACCGTAGGTGGGCGCCTGTCACCATCCCTACTAAACAGGGTGCCAGAAACCAAGACCATGCTCGAGCCAGTACCAGTGCCCTCCACAGCACTGCGAATGGTGGCCAAAGAGGACATGGCTCCAGCCCGAACAGTAGCCTCGGGGTCAAAACCTGCCATGGCGCCGTCTCGCCCCACGGCATCACCAGCGGCGCTGAGGGCAGAGACAGCACAGACAATGGCTCTGATGGCACTTCCGGAGCCACAGTCAGAAACTCTCACAGCGCCGCAAACGGCGCCGAGAACAGGGACGATGCCAATGACTGCTCCAACAGTGATGTCTGAGCCCCCCACAGCACCATGCCCATGTCCGGCATCGCAAACGACTCTGGAGCTGGACACGGCACCATGCTCAACCTTGGTGCCGCAGAGGCGAGGAGAGGAAAGGGATGGCACCATAGAGCCTCCCACGGCACTGCTAGCACTCTCGGAGCGGCAAACAGCGCCAACAGCAGCCATGGTGCCGAGCGACAGACCGGCACCGACTCCACCAGGGTTCTTGCAGCGCTGAGGCCCGAAACAGCGCTGACCGACGTCGAGGATGGCACTAACCCAGGTCTTGCAAACTGCAGGTCTGACAGCGGGGGAGCCTTTGCTCCCGAAGGGGCGACTGCCATGGCGGTGCCTCCCGACCGCCCCCTGAAGGGAACAGACTGGGCCTCCTGCACCGCGAGAGGAGGCTCGGCTACGGCTAGGCTACTAGAAGCTGAGGCTCCCTCCTCCTCGGTCTGTATAGAACCAGGAGGGGACCCGGAGGAAAAGCAGAGAGAGTGTGGCTTGGCCCGACGAGTGTGCACCCGACCCCGGAAAGTCAACGGAGCTCGCCCAATTTTTCACGCACGTCGTTCGATGACCCAGCGGTCCATGGAGAAGCAGGCATCACTCAAATCCATGTCGTGAAGCTGGCCAAGACGTGAAAGGCAACGGTCGTGCTGGTCAGTGATGGAAAATGTTCGGCCGCATGGGCACCGTCGCATGGGGTGCCAACCTGTCTTTGAAGTCTTCTTGCCCTCCGACCTAGATATGACCTACTGAAATAATACAAAAAACAAGACTCAACATTGCTGTAATAAAGTAAATATGGAAAGATCTTACTGGCGACATCGAGTGGCTATCAGAACCAGCAGGAGGATCCGATGGACTTAGCGCCGAAAATTGTTCCGAGTCAAAAAACGAACTGCGAAGCAGGTAGGCCTCAATTTCCTAGGAGAAAGCATCCCACGAGGTGACCTTGATGGCGGGAAACGAAGAACTGGCAACCAGGCGGAGTTGACGGCACCTAACGGCCAACCCACGAGCGCCACGTAGTACGTCGGCCTTGAGGGCGGTGCCGAGAGCGTGTCGGCTGCACCTACCAAAAAAAAAAGAGATCCCGCAGGTTCATGACCTCCGGCCATACACCCAAATGTGATGAATGGTGAAGACTGACACAGATAAGATTAAACGTTTTGTTTGGGGTTAACCCTATCATATCCAGGAATCCTGCTTCCTCCCCATCCTCCTCTGTTTCCTGCAGAGGGAGGTTAAGTGTTTTTACCATGCTTTGACAAAAGCAGTGTAGGAATAGCTTCTGGGTCCGGGGAGACCGAACTCCCTGTTCTGGAGAGACCTCGGGTGTATCTATTTCTCCTCTAAATCATCGTCGTCCTCCTCAGGAAAGAAAGCCTGTGGCTCCTGAGAGGGTGGAACCGGTACAGGAACTGGGGCAGTCTGTATTGGAACTGGGACTACAGCTTGCAGTGCTTGCAAGACCTGTAAGGCCTTGGCAATGTCCTCAGCGAAGGGCATACCAGTTTTGTCAGCTGGGAGCTCCTTAGCCTTCTCGGCTGGAAGCGCAGCAACATGCTTCTCCTTACATTTTTCCTTCAGTGGCACAGGTTCAGTCCCTGACTCCACTGGCCTTTTTGTCTTACTGTGCTAAACTTTAAACCTTTATAAGGATCCTTAGCTTTACCTCCATCCTTTCTTGTACCAGAGGTGGAGGAACTAGTTTCACCAGTAATAGCATAAGCAGAGGCCATCTCTTCTAATATTTTTGATATTTTTTTTTCTTTTCTTGAGTTTTAGGGCAAAAAGTTGTACAAATGTCACAATTTGCAAAAATATGGCTAGTACCCAGACAAAAAATACACAATGAATGCCTGTCTGCTTTATCTGACCACAAGACTCACACAATTTAAAACCAGTGGGTCCTGTGCGTTTTTTAGGCTTAACAGCAGGATCCTCTGACATTGAGCAGGAATCGTTGAAGAAAAAATAATGAAGTATCGGTTCCTTAGAATCGAATACAACAATTATAAGCAACCGCTATCAGTTCCTGACACCGAGAACTAAGAAATCCTATATAAGATTTAAATAAATAAATAGGAACCTACCGCAAAAAATAAACAAATATAAAAGACTGATGTAAAACCCTCACTAGAAATAGCGGAACCCTCAGTTCCAAGGAACCTTTAATACAAAAAAAATTACACAAACTACAAAATAAACTAAAACTAAGGCAGCAATCTGAAAAATAAAGAGAAAAACACTACTTATCAACAGATAATCATATTTTGAAGAGGTTGAAGGAGAGCTCTCCAGGACGTCTTCACTAGGCAGGCGGAGTAAAGAATCTGAAGCACTCAGAGTGCAACAGTTGCTAGAGCAGCAGTTTGAAAGTGGTATGAGCCAATTGAGAGTTCCATCATTTGCATATAATTCCATCTCTCCGGGCAGTCCAACACAGGAGGCTGACTGCATTTGTTTAATCATAATCAGCGATTCCGGGGGTTAGAACAAGGCATTATTTAACAGCTCCTCAACAGAATAACAGGCTAAAACATCTTTAACCCACCCAAGTTCAATACAGATTTGCCATAAGGAGTGTCAAACTTTAGGCCTAGCCAAGCACCAGTTCACTAGACAGTCACAGAATGAAACCCCCACAAAAAGGCACAGAGCATCACTCCTCTTCATCGGAGGTGGCTTCAGTGGGATTTAGATTTCTGAGAATCTTCTCAGTAAACAGAGATGCTGCAGTGGGGTCTACAATGATACGAGTTTTCTGACGCATGGTGAATCTGCAGCCATGCTGGGAAGTTGAGCTGTGCCTCTACACCATGTTGCAATAGCTCCTTTTAATTACCGCCAATACCTTCTTTCTGGCCTGAATTTGTGCAGATAGATCAGGGGGAAGAAGGAAAGATGACTGCCCTCCCACAACATTTCTCCCTGAGATCTATCCGAGCTTCGGGAGCTGAAAAAGTGGCAATAGCAGTAAGCAGTGTTTGCTGGGGGTCACCTCGTGGTCTGGGCCACTGAGGAATTGCAAAACACTTCAGGATCTTAACCCCAGAATCCAGAGGTAACAGTTGTAGATCTTCGAAAATCAACCTAGTTACCACCTACATAATGTCCGTTGCTCACACGTACCTTAGAGGAAAGCCCACAATCTGGATATTTGCTGGTCTTTGGGTATTTTCTAAACTTTCCATTTTTGATTTTAGCATGGAAAGGTCTCACACAAAGGCGGCTTTGCCACGCCGGCCCATTGGCGCAGTGGTTGGATTTCTGCTTGCGACACCAACGACTCTGGTTCGGGAACGGACCCAGGATGCTGGAGGGCTGGCTGGGGGAGAGAAGGCTAGAGCATCGGAAGACAGCTCGCCTTCTCCCAGGAGAAGGGTGGGAATGGAGCCCGGTGCCTGCGGACTCCTGGCAGAGGCCAGGAGTACAGCAGCACGCTGGGTTTGTTGACTAGGGGACGTGGTGGATGTCAGTGTGTGCCTAGACATCTGTGGCACGCCATGCACCCGGGGAGAAAAGGGAGGAAAAAGCTCCTGGGCTGACTGGATGAAGGCTTCCGGCCCAGACCAACACAGAAGCCCCGTTGCCAGCCATACCCACCTCAGCAGCAGCACCCAGGGCCAACTGAAGTGTGCACTGGCCGCCCCATTGGTGTCTTCCCCCTGGGAAGAGAGGGACCCACCTGGCGAAGGGTTACGCCTGATTACCCTAGGGTGTTGGCTGCAATATGGGATGGGAGCTGGTGGGTAGGGTGTCAAGGTGGGTGCCTAGGAGGCCCGAAGGAGTGGCCGGACCGGTGGCGGGGGGGGGGAGGAGAGCATAAAAATAAAAATGGTGGCATTGCAATTGGCTTGCAGACCCTTCGCCTCTCTCAATTCCTTAATAGCTGCAGCATTATCTCGTACAGTGTGGTCATTTTCCACAAATTTTGCTTCAATGGCTGCCAGTCTTATTGGTCTCCTCCCCGGTGGCCTGTATCTTTGTAAGCATGGCGAGTATTTGCACTGATGGAAGTTCAGGCACCACCAGTCCACCTGTTGTGGCAGGTCCAACACTTTTAGCAGAGCTCTGTGAAGAAAGGAATACATCAAGGCTCTGTGATGAATGTTTACTGTCCTTTTTTTGGACCCATTGTAGTGCAGGACCATTTCAATGAATTCCAGTGCGGTCTTGGCTCATTTCCGATTGTAAAATCAGTAGTTTATGACTTTTAAAATATAATCTGAGCAGTTTTAGAAGGCTGCCGTCATGTTGCTGCTCCACAGTGCCCCCAGCATTGGACTTTTCAATGCGGGTGAGGTGCCCCTCAACCCCAGGCCCAAACGAGTCTGTGGCTAAGAAGGGGACATCCCCCAGCTTTTGCTGTGTATCTGTCATGAAGGTCAATATCCTCAGCCAAGCCCTGTGGAGCATGGCAACCACGGCCACCACAGATCTAGCACAAGAGTCACCAATGACTATGGCAGTCTGGAGCTGCTGCTTAGCCACTGCTCGGCCTTGATCCCGGACCTGCTTGACTGTGGTCTGTAAGTCCACTGGGAGATGAGGAAGCATCCCATCAAGCGTGCCAAGAAGGGCATGGGCAAAGTGGGCCATTAAAAGGGCCAAACTCGCTTGCCGAAGGGCAAGAGAGGAGGCAGCATAGACCTTTTTGACCATGTGATCCCAGTTTCTTGGACTCCTCATGAGGCTTATCAACATCTCCCACATTGCCTGTACGCCAAAACGCAGAGTCTGCCACCAGACCCTCAGCTGTGAATCCAGAAAGGGAAACAACAGAGACCGCATACTTGCAAGCCATCCGGGCCGAGGGTGCAGGATAAGAGGACAGATGCTGCCACAGCTCCAATGCAGGGCCAAGAATGGCATCCATGACTGGGAAGGCTTCCCCAGAGGAGTGGCCTCGGTCAAGGATCTTGATGAGCAGGTATCGAGCCCACTTCTGGACAGGCTCAGGAGATCCGTGGTCTCAGAGATGAGGCAGAGAAGACCCATGAAAGAAGTGGGGCCTTCCTCCACCTATAAATCCTCAGCTGACTCCATGTCCACCGGACAAGAGTGCAAGGAGGAGCCCTCTGCCTCAGAGGATTCATTAAATAAAGGTCAACTACCAGAATCCCCGCTGACTCTATGGGGTTGGTCAGGAGTAACGGTGACCGACAGCCAATGAGGAAGTCCCAATGCTGGGCGGGCCACCTTTGACAGAGGGCTGAACTGCGACTGTTTCGGTGGCGGCTCCACCAGAATCGGCGGAGAGGCTGGGGAGGCCGAGCCTGAATCTGTCGGGTCGGCTCCTGCAGAGGTGGGGAAGGCTATGGCCTCTGCAGTGAAGGCCACGTAATAGCCGGGGTCGAGGCTGGCATGGGCTTCACCCTGGTAAACATAAGCTGCTGCCACATCAAATCCTCATAGCGCTGATGCAACATGTGCTGGTGCCTCTCCTTGCTCAAGGAGGAGGAAAAGGAATAGCGGTGATGCTGCTTGCCCAAATGTCAAGAGCGCGAGCGTCAATACCGACGTGGGCTGCTCAACTCAGGGCTACAGGATTGGGACCTTGACGGTCTGGGCTGCCGGCGGTGGGTCTCAGAGGGAGCCGGTGAGAGCCAATCCTCCTCCTGGTCCGGAAGATCCTGGATGAGAGGTGGTGGATCAGCAAACTGGTCCATCCCTCCTTGAGAGGTAAGCAGTAGGACCAGAGTCCTAGACAAGGGGGTGTTGGCTTCGTCTTGAAACGATGGGTCAATCGGCTCAAGAAAAATCTCGGAAGAGCGACCTGTATTTTAACCAACTGGTCCAATGGGGAGACCGTGGAGCCAGGGGCTTGGGCTGAAGGATCAACCAAAGTCAGAACCTCCGATGAAGTGTGGGAATTTCAGGCCCAAGAGCACTCATGATCCCACGATCGACAAGACCGTTTCTTGGTCTTGTTTTTAGATTTTGGTTTGGACTTGGTGCCCGATGAGGGACCCTGTCCATTGGTGGGAAGGGCCTGGCACAAGCTTCTAAATGCCCCCGTTAAAGAAGCACCCAAAGAGAGTGGCAAAAAGGCCGTAGCCGAGGAAGCTTGTGCTGCAGCTTCCTCAAAAGCTGCAAGTTGTTCCATAGACCACGTAGTCATGGAGACCACCTGATGGGCATCCTTGGACTTCATGGGAGGATCCCGGTCATCCAGATGACCCAAGAGCAGGTAGTCGTGCCAATCTTTTATCGTGGATAGATGCAGGATGCAACACAGACCGCATGCCTAGGGATCATGCTCGTGGCCCAGGCAGTAAACGCACATGGTGTACAGGTCCATCCGTGACATCTTCTGCCTGCAGGCACACTTCTTAAAACCCGGTACTGACTTTGAATCATCCATACTGGAGGAGTGAAGCCGTCGCTTGAAGACAAAGTTTTGTTTATTTATTTATTTGTTCATTCACGGATTACAAACACCTTTGAGCACAGTAAGCTCATTTACAAACGTTCCATGTTAATGTGGGAGGGGGTAACAAAACAGACTGAGGAGAAAACATTTCAATATACAAGGCATATAAATGTTTCACAGTTGTATGCATTTCAGTTATAGCTCTATTTACAAAAGAGGGTTAGCTGACACGAAGATTTCAGCTCGATTTAAGTAGGGTTTACAGTGAGGGAGAAGGGACACAGAGAATGAAGTTGTAAAGAAAAGACAGAGGTAGACAGTAGAGGTAGTGCAAGAAGGTGAAAAGGTTGCAGCCATTAGGCGTTGTCAGCAAGAGGACGAGAGGTAGAGAGGGAAGAGGGGGAAGGTGGAAGAAGTGGTAGGGGAGCAAGTGAGTGCTGTGAATGTGGTAGATGGTCAGGAGTGCAATTATAGGTGGCAGTCACATGCACGTGCATTCATGATGTGCCGTTTCAAAAGACGCTTAAATTGGGCAAGGTGGGGAAGGCTGATCCTTTGATGGCCCAGTCCTTTAAACCAGTGCAGGCATTGAGAGGTCCGCACCCTAGGAATGAGAAAAAGTTCAGTATCAGAGGTTCGGGTGTGATGGGTCTTAAGGGATTTGGTTAGTAGCGAGGTAACGCCAGTTGGCAGGACACCAAGCAGCACTTGCACAGTTGCTCAAAATACACATTTCTATGGACATGGATATGATCTATCCACAAATCTATGATTGGTCCTTGTAAAAAGGGTTTTAATAAGCAAAGGGCCTTCTCAGGGCAAGAGCAGTAAGGAGGGGAACCTTCTTCCAGCGGAAGGTAAGATCTGACGTCATGGGACGGTGCCAAGGGAGTTACCACCCAGGTGGGTAGGAGAAGCCAGCTTGAAGACATTCCAGCTGATTTAAAGGAGAGAGGAACACTACCTGAAGTGTGGATAGATCATATCCATGTCCATAGAAATGTGTATTTTGCATTATGCTGAAGCTGTCCAATAATTATAAAAGAAGTATGGCGTCCCAGTGCTTGTCCTCTGCTTACATTTCCCTATCACTAGGGTAGAAGGGAATAAGGCTCTCCCATGTGACATCACCCTAGACCCATTATATATGACCTGGAGTTACTATATCTTGGTGATTATGCTATGCAGTGTTTACAACTGCCTCTGTCCCAGCTACTGAATCTGTGTGTTTACTGCTTACTGCATCTCCTGGATGTCCCTCTTAGTTTGCATCATTTCCCAGCTGGCCCATTGATTAATGAATTTTTCCTTCCTCTCTGGAATAATGAACTCGCAGCTCAGCAGCTCAGGTCTTTACTGTTCCCAGATGCTGCACCACCTTAGGTCAGCTGTCTTTCGCTTATAGAACACCCCTCTGGCTCAACTTCCTGGGTAGGGACATCTCTGCTGAGTCAAAACTCAGCCCTTTCAAACACAAACCTCGGCAGCATTTATTAGCAAACAGTATATGTGACTGCCATCCTTAGCAGCCTTCTGCTTATGTCATCATTGTACGTATACTTTTAGCACTTTTAACACTTGGTACTTCATTTCAATCCTACCCTCAAGCTTCTTCTCCTACACCCCTCACCCCTGCTTCTTCCCTGCTCACACATCTTCAAGCTCTTCCCCTGCTACTCCTCACCTTCCCTCTTCCACCCCCAACCTATTCTCTTATCTCATGCCACCTCTTCTGCAACTTCTTCCCCTCCTTCCCCCTACATTTCTATCTTTTACCTCTCTCCCACCTACATTACTCTCTCTTGGGTTTTCGACAAGGCCTGCTAGGCTGCCCCCCTCCCCTGGCTAAACACCACCTCTTCTCCCTCTACTATTGGTTTTCCTCCCTCACTTCGCCAGCACCCCCTTCTTCTGCAATCGCCCATTTCCTCCATCCACCTCCCTCCCCTCTATCCCCATTACCTCCTTTGCAACTCTGCTCTGCCTCCTGTGCAACTCATCTCCTTCTCCCTCTTGTTTCTCCTATCCCCCACCTTAAATGCCATTACTTTCTCTCCAAGATTTTGACAAGGCCTCCCAGGCTGCCCTCTCTTCTAGCCCACTGTACTGTATATTGAGTAACATTCAATGCTATTTTGATTGCTTTCAATGTATTGGTTTTTTTTTTAATATATTATTGATGTCCGCTATTTACTTATCTATTGTTTACCTTGTTTTGTATTTGTACTACTGGCATGGAACCTTTGTAAATGAGTGGTATTGCTCAAAGGTGTTGTAATACAATACTCAAAATAAATAATGCATGGTCATGTGATCACATCTAACGAAACACAGGTCTTGGTTTCTCTTACCTATGTTAAAAGAGGGGATCTGGTATATTCTACCTCCTTGACCTTCCAAATGATGTCACATGAGGGCTACTTTAACATAAGATAATCTTTTGGAAACAGAAGGTCATTATACAGAGCCACCCAATGGACAAGAAGCACTACAACTGCCAGTCATGCAGCCAGGATGCTGGCAATTGGGTGGTGGGATGGGAGGAGCTCTGCATCTCACCGGGGGGGGGGGGGGTTGATGGTGCATTCTCTGGTGGGCTGCCATCACAGAATGATAATGCAAAATGCCCACAGATAAACCTCGCAAACCTGTGGTACAAGAGACAGAAAATTACTGGCTTCTGTTACTACTTACGGTAATAAAGCCAGTAATTTTCTGTTTCTTGTACCACAAATCCATACCGCTTGAAGGAAAGGTCACGTACCAGACCATCCATGGGAGAAGCCACTAGTGCATTTGGCGCTCTGTACTCTAAATGTTAAAACGCTCCATTTCAGCTATCTCCCGCATTACTGTTTTCCAGTCTTTTACTGTCAAGAGTCTCAGTATGCAGCCATTTGCATGTCACAGCTTTCACAGCTGCTGCCACACATATGTGCCAGACATGGATGGCCTCCTCTCCCTTTATGGGCTGTGATTTACACCCCAGTACTAAACTGCTGCATGGCAGTGGGAGCCTCAAATTAAAGATATCCTGTAATATTCTGCTCACGTCCTCTCAAAATGGTTTGAGGGCCCAACAGGTTCAAAAAATGTAACTATGTGCGCCTGGGGGTTCCCCACATTGCCTCCAACAAGATGCTGTGGAGGCTGGGTCCACCTTTGCTTTGATAACGGGGGTTATAAAGGATCTTGTTTTTACTTTCCAGGTAAATTCCTGCCATCTGGGGGAGGAGGACATATGGGAATGAGCTTTTCCGTACCAGTTCCCATTCTTTTTGTGCAGGCTCAAAGTGTGCCTGCCTTTGCCATTTTTCAGATATGAGGAAGCAGCTGATGCCCTACCCTGTGCCAGAAACAGATAAATGAGGGAGATGGTCCCTTTCTGTTGCAACATGTGTGAAAATGTAATAAAAGTTACTCTTGCATGTTCTTGGTTCTGTGTCTGTCTGTGCTCCTTTTGTAGCTGCTGGGTTACAAAGTTACGGATTTGAAAATACCTAAATCTATCAGCTGTCTGCCACCTGAGCTCTGCTTTTAGTTCTTCAAATGGTTTCACTATATTATCTTGGCGACACTGCTCAGGGTGACAGAAACCAGTAGTTTTCGGTCTCCTGTACCACATGTCTATAACGCTTGGGTAAAAGGTTGTGTCCCAGGTCATCCATTGGAGGCGCCACTGGTGCAATTGGACTACCAGGATTTTCTGAAACTTTTCCCAAGCCTTCCAAGTGACACCTAGGGCCTCATAACGTGGTGCATCTTAGATAATTTACAATTAGAATCGGGGTCTACGCTGCTTACCCGGCTCGGAGCCGGACTGGGTTGCTGGGGGTCGGCAGGGGAGGGAGGATCGAGCGGCCCCAGTGGATGCTCTCCTCCCTCAGGGGTGGGATACGAGGGACGCAGTAGCATCCGACACTCCATAGAGAATGCGGTGGAAGCACCTGCCCTTTGGAAGGGATTGGCGGCGTGAATGCATCGCCATCTCTCTGACTAAAGTCCTACAGCGCCGGCCCTAAGGGGCTGGGAACTAAGGGAGAAAAATCAGGGAAAAATGTACAAACCCCGGCCCTACGAGCAAGATGAAACTAGGGGATGGGATACCTTGAGGATTGCTCTGGCGGACGCAATAGGAGGGGGTACAAGGCCTCTTCTAAAAGCTGTGGGAGCCGGCAAGTAAAAAAAAAAGAAAATCAGAGGGGGACTGGAGTGGTACTGCCTCCCTTGCCGACAGTTCTATCTCCTTCCAGTGTGCCTGGTACTCTGGATTCCCCCATATCACAATCATCTTCACTTCTGAAGCCAGCCAGTATTTCTCTAAATTTGGCACTGCCCAGCCTCCCCATTCTTTTTGTGCTAGGAGCAGGCTACTGCAGACCGGTGGTCTGGCATTTGCCCAAATGAACTTTCTTTTTTCAAATAATTGCTGAAGAATAGCTGTGGTAAAAATGTCAATTCTAATTGCATTTTATATTTGCAGTGTGCATTTAATATGACACTTTTGTTTCGTTTTTAGCCCACATGCTGACTCCACTCTGTTTTTGTTCTTACATTTTGCTGGACCCCACAGCTACAGCAAACTCCTAAGCTGCAGGGGATTCATCTGTCAGTTACTGTATGTAGCATCAAGCTTTTTAAAGAGCAGATTTATCAGTACCTGGTCTCGCAGCACTCCTCAGGTTAAGTATTGGTCCGACAATCTGTACTTAAAGAGCCACCGACACCTCGAGAAGAACTTTGAAAAACATAATACTTGGACACAACACAGCTTATATTTAAGCAATAAGGCATGACAGGTGTGTGTTATTGTGTAATAATGTCACTCCTGGGGTGGGTTGAAGCATGAGGCAAAGCTGAGTGCTTCCACCACCCCAGGAGTGACGTTATTACACAATAACACACACCTTGAGTGCCTTATTGCAATTATACAATGGCTCAAATGTTATGTACAAAATAAAACCAAAAAATGTAAAATATGTTTCGCAGATTTTTTGTGTTTCTAAAGATAAAAGGGAAACGAAAAGCTCCAATAAATGAATACAGTGATGTTATTGTGTAATATCATCACTGTCGCAGGCACCCACTGACCAATCAGAATACAGGAAATTTCATTGCCATTGAATAATTCTCATTAACTCTGTAGTTCTTATCCTCATTATTTATTACTGAGGTTATATGCCTGAAAACAGGATAGCAGTTCTTTGATGGTTCATCAACTCCTATTGCTTCTTCTCAACCTGAGATCGCACTTACTCCCATGGCAACAGACTGTGATGTTACAACAGGGCATTGTGATTTCAAGTAGGGAATACGTTCTAGAGGTATATGAACTCTAAGGGACAAAGATCTTGTTTTTGTGGGAATTTCTTCAGTAATAAATAATGGACAGTAGAAATCTGTAGAACATATATGAAATACAAGGTGAACTGTGTCTAAATATGTTTTCCAAAGTTTCCCCAAAGGCATCAGCTGCTCTTCAACCTCGACAGAGACTGATTACTGATGAATTGGAACTTAAAAAGCTTCACACTATATAACTGATATATTCCCTGTGGCTGCAATCCAGCTTAGATGTCAGCCACAGGGGACCATGGAAGTCTTACGCGCATCCCACTATACAAACTGCTGGCGCATCAGATGGCAGGATTGGCCACATAATTTTGACTATTTTACAGGATGCAGCCAGATCACAGATTACACTATAAGCACACAACACAGAGGATTGTCTATGGGGAGTCATTCACAACAAGGATGTTCTCGATTGAGAGGAATCCTTGGCAACATTAGACCTCGAGATCCGAAAAGATCCTTGTTTGTGAATGACTCCCCATAGACAATCTTTTATAGTGTATGGGAAGTCTATTCATGTCAAAACAACGAATGGAAGCAGCATTTTTTTAAATCAAGCCTTACTTGGCTTCCGTGTTGTGGCTCGCTCCAGCGCTACCAGCTCCCTCGCCAACGCAGCTTCTAAATCGTGCATGCGCAAATGCGTTCGATCTTGTTGTGCTGCACCGGTGACGTACCCAGTGCAGCACAACAACACTGTTGGGAGCATGGATTTCCATGCTCAACAGCATTCTACCATACACTACAAGCTAACTGGGGCAGCCCCACACTTACACGAACATACATACAAAGAAGCCAGCAGAAGGCGTTGTTTGTCTGCTTCATATTGCAGGGTCCACAGCTTGAGCTACTGTCCCTGCCCCCCAACCCCTCCCATCCTCTACCAATGATCCTTACCTTCCCCCTTTGTCTATCCCAGCCTCTCTTGAAGCTGCCCACTGTCTTCAACGAGACAAACTCTTCTGGCAGTGCATTTCAAATGCCCACCACCCTCTCTGTGAAGAAGTGCTTCCTGACCTCCCTCCTAAACCTCCTCCTCCAGCTTAAGACTGTGCCTCCTTGTGGTATGGTTGCCACTCAACTTAGAGATCATCCTTATCTACCTTATGTATCCCTTTCAAGTACTTGAAGGTCCCAATCATGTCCCCTCTCTCTCTCTTTTTCCTTTCCTCCAGGGAGTACATGTTCAGTGCCCTCAACCTCTCCTCATATGCCGTACCCTGCTGACCCTCTATCATCTTTGTAGCCCACCTCTGGACCTTTTCCAGAAGGTTAATATCCATTTTGGGGTGTGGGCACCAATACTGAACTCCACACTCTAGATGTGGCCTCACCAGTGACCTGTACAAGGGTAGTATTACCTCCTCTCTCCTACTACTGATCCCCCTAGCTATGCATTCCAGCATCTTGTTTGCCCTTGCTGCTGCTTTCTTGCACTGCATGGAGTGCTTGTGCGCGGAGGGGGGCTTATACTGCTTACTGTTCCCCTCTAACTGGGGTCTGCCAACTGAGATTCTTTACTGTTGACCAGATTCCCTCCTTAAAAACATTTTGGGAGGAAATTTGGAACTGGAAAAGGTTTGTTCAGTCTCTTGGGCACCAGAACCACCAATTATAAAAGAAAGCAGGCATGTCGTAGGCACCAGCAAATCCGCTATCATATGGGGATCACGCAGAGATGGCCTTAGGTCCTGAAAAATCCTTAAGCAAACTCTGGTATCAGCACCTCTCTCCTCACCCAGGTCCACCCCTTTATGTGGGTCCTGAGGGTCACAAGTCAATAATTTATAGATTTGGTGCCCTTTCACAATTGGTGCCCCAGGCCTATTTTTTTTTTAAATATCATCTTTATTTGGATTTTGCAACATATATACATACAAGTCATCCAGATCCAAGTGGTAAACTTCAATTACACAGATTTTACAGTCTCAGCTTAGTTATAGTAAAATATATCTCTATAAAGGAGGGAGGTACTGTATATCTATGATTGGTATTGTCCATAGGGGCTAGGTAGCCTACAGCATCGTCCAACCTGGCTATGAGGCAAAGGAATAGAAGAAGTTCTCCTGGACCCATGATCCATCTAGATTATCCCAGAGGGAAAAAAACAAACATATTCCAAGGCACATCGCTTGTTATGCTTCAGGCTTGTCTCTGGTATAGTTATGGCCTTCTTTAATAGATAACATTTTTATTTTTTTCCCCCTTGAGGGTACATTCCCAAATGACAGATCATGGGCTCCTGGATAGAATGTCCCCCAAATGGCTCTCTTCCAACATATTCCGGGCGAGCACTCAGCAGGCTTTACCTGGCCTTCTATGGAGGGGGGGAGGCCGTCCTGGGGCCATTCAGTAGATTTAGTGTTTTCCACTCTAAGGAGTAAAAGTAGGGTCTTTTAGCATGTAGTATATTTGCCACCTGGCCCATCTGGTGGCGAACTTTTCTTCTTGGTTGTTTAGGCTGTGTGTTATTTTTTCCATAGTGTAAATTTGTCTTGTGATGTTCCACCAGTCCTGAATCGTGTGGACTTTAGGAGTCAGCCATAACCTCGTAATGGCTTTCTTCGCCGCGGTGAGGAGTATGAGAAGTAAATATCTAGTAACTGGGCCTCGTAGGGTTTTGGGGAAAACGAAAAACAAAAACATCTCCATTGTCAAATGGAGCTGAGGGTCTAACATTTCCTGTAAGTGGGTTTGCAAGAGTGCAAAATAGGATCTCAGGAGTGGGCACTCCCACATAATGTGGGTGTGATTTGCCCTAGGGTCCCAACATAGGCGCCAGCATGTAGCTAAGTGAGTTGATTTGAAATGTCTGGTAATTACCGGGGTTCTGAAGTATCGGACAAGGCTTTTCCACGCGAATTCACGCCATATGTGTGAGCTAGTCACCTTAGCAGAGTAACCCCAAGCTCGCTGCCAGTCTTCAGGTGTTATCTGAAAACCAGATTCTTGAATCCATTGCACACGAATGTTATCAATGTGAGGATAGCTCTGTGTGTTCAGGGCTTGATAATATAGCGATATCAAATGGCTTTGTTTCGGGGTTTTGTTAAGAGTGACTTGGTTTTGTATTAATAGTGGGTGCTGCTCATGTTCCCAGATTATCCGAGGTAGGCTATCGACATAATGTCGGAGTTACAGGTACCGGTAGAAATCGATGTGGCAGGTTGTATTTTCTTTGGATTTCCATATGCGACCACATTGCACCTTGGGTCACTATCTGTCCCAGGTACCTCAGACCCTGCCTCTCCCATTGCCGAAAGCTGCCATCTAAGCTGTTTGGGGGGAAATTGCTCAAGCTAGAGATTGGGCATATAAGTAGTAAAAAGGTTGTCAGCTGGTGAGTTTTTTTTGATGCTCTGCCAGCCGCGTAACAAGGCCGCAAGCCAAGGGTTTATGTGTCAGTGTGAAGTCCTGTCGCCCTCTAGTTGGTATGGGACCCGGTAATATGTATGGTCGTCCATCAAAGTTCACTCTATGTCCAGCCAGTGCAGGCTGGATGTTTTAATTTGCCTGGACATCAGACGCATCAGCCTTGCCGCCTGCTGGTAGAGCCTGAGATCTGGGAGAGCCAGTCCTCCTTCTTGACAGGGGAGAGTGAGAATCTTTAGGCGCACCCGGGGTTTTTGATTGGCCCAGATAAATCTGGTGATGTGGCGGTTCAGTTCTCTGAAGGTCTTTAGTGGGAGGTGTATGGGAATATTTTGAAATAAATACAGAGCTCTCGGAAGGGTTATCATTCTAACTAAGTCAATCCTCCGAGCCAAGCCGAGGGGGAGAGTTGCCCAGGAGTTTAGGTCGGTTTTCAACTGCGAGATGAAGGGGGAATAGTTATACTTGTAGTATTCCGTAGGCGATTGGGGGATAAATACTCCAAGATATTTAAGTTTTTGTAGGTTCCACCTTCCCGGGATACCGGCCTGCAAGTTTAGCGAGGAGGAGTAGTGAAAGGTGAGCAGCTCCGTTTTAGTAGAGTTCAGCTTATATCCCCGAGACCAAGCCAAAGGAGTTTAGAATCTGCTTAACTGTGGAAAGAGATTGTTCAGGGTTCAGAAGGTACAGGAGGATGTCATCCGCGTAAAGGGCGATCCGGTGCTCACTTCCTCCAATCTCCACTCCCCTATTTCTCGGGCTTCTCTGATCCTCTGTGCCAGGGGCTCAGTGAATGCTGCAAACAACAGAGGAGAGAAGGTGCATCCCTGCCTCATTCCCCTATATAGGGGGAAGTAATTGGAGTGATGCCCATTCACTTTCACACAGGCCTGGGGAGAAGAATATATGTTTTGGAGAACTGTGATTAACGCGGGGGGGAAATCCGAACGTATGTAGCGTTGAGTAAAGAAAAGGCCATGCCACCCTGTCCAATGCCTTTTCAGCATCTAGGCTGACTAATATGGTTGGGATTTTACTGGTTTGCATGTGGTGGACCACATGTAGGATGCGTCTAATGCTATCGGTGGTGGTGCGAGACCGAACAAATCCTGTTTGGTCTTTGTGTATTAGTAGAGGGAGCACCTGATCCACCCGGTGGGTTAATATGCTCATGAATAATTTATAGTCCTGATTAAGAACCGATATGGGCCTATAAGAGGTACATAACTGTGGATTCTTGTCAGGTTTGGGGATTACGGAAATCGTTGTGTATGACCAAGATGGCGGGGGGAGACTCCCCTCCAGTATAGAGCTGAAAACGTTGAGGAGATTAGGGGAAGTCTGTGCCCTAGCCACCTTGTAAAACTCAGCCCCATATCCGTCCAGTCCTGGTGATTTCAGAGATCTGGCATTTGCAATAGTGTTGGATAACTCCAATTCTGTGATCGGAGCAGTCAGGGCTTCACAGTGGTCCTCCATAAGTCGTGGAAGTGTAATTGACTGTAGGAATTCAGCTATTTGTTGTGGGGATGCTGTATGTTCGGGGGTATACAGGGACTTGTAGTACAGGGTAAAGGCCTCCACGATATCATGCATCTTAGTAAGGTATTGACCTCCCGACGGGTGATGCACCGCTAAGATCGTGGCCGCCTTTTTTTGTTTTCGAATTTAATATGCAAGCAGCCGCGTAGCTCTCAGGCCCACCTCGTAGAACTTTTGTCGCAAGAAAGTCAGGGCGCTATCTGTTTGTTGTTGAATGAGCCAGTTCAGCTCGTACCTAGTTTGCTGTAATTGGGGGAGTATTGACGTGTCACCCTGTTTGTGGGCCATTTGTAGGAAGTGAAGGGTATCCTCCAGCTTAAGTCTTTGCGCTTTGCACTGCCTTTCCTGCTCTGCAGTATGCTTTATTGTATGTCCCCAGAGTACGGTCTTAATCGTGTCCCAGTGGATTGCGGGAGTGGAATCTGCCATTGGGTTGTCAGCTTTTATCTCTAGAATTTTCTCCGTGAGAAATTCACAAGACTGCTTGGAGCGCAGATAATATGGATTTAGTCTCCAGTATGTCTTCTTAGGTTGAAGCCCAAAGTCCCATGTGGACATCTGGGGGCATGATCTGAGATAGAAATATCTCCTACTTGAATATCCTGCAGTGACCCCAGGCTCTCTACCCAAGTATAGACCTGGTCAATACGGGAGTAGGTGTGATGGACCAGGGAATAGTAGGTGTAATTCCTCGAGTGGGGATGTAGCTTCCTCCAAGCATCACACCATCCCATCTCGGACATAAATTTTTTGAAAAATCTTTGGGTCGCTGTTTGTTTAGGGGGTCTTGTGTTGGTGGAGTCCATGTTGGGGTCGATAGTGAGTTTAAGATCGCCTGCCATCATGAGCACCCCTTTTGTTTTTTGTATAATCTTGTCCAGCAGGGACTTCATGTGGGACACCGAAATGCCCGGGGGGAAGTATACGTTTACTAAAGTTACCTATTTACTATTTAGCGTGCCCTGTACCACCACCATGTGGCCCTCCGGGTCGGCCCAGGAGGACTCGACTTTAAAGGGTGGAGAGTCTTATGTTGTTCCGTCGACTTCGGCTTTCCGCATCCTCGGCCCGAGACTGCAGGGTCCTGATATCCCCATGTAGTTGAGCTATGGCACGCTCCACATCCTCCAGCCTTCCCTCCGCTTCTGCCATCCGGGCCTCGCTGTTCTCCTGGCGCTGCTCCAATTTACCAATATCGGTGCACAGTGCAGTGACCATCGACTTCATCTCTTTCCGGAAATCCCTGATTTCTGTCAGCATCTGTGCCATCTGTCTTTGAAGGATGGTATGGGGGGACCCGGTCAGGTGCCACATTACTCCGGTGCGAGGTCGACGAGGCCAGAGAGTCTCCACTTTCCGACCCCTCGTCTTGCAATCTCTCCCCATCTTGGTGTGCCAGCAGAGTAAATTTTGCCTCCCCTCGTTTCTTCAGCATTTTTGTTGTCCTCTGAGGTAGATGCAGTAAAGATGTTTGTGGATGCGCCATATTAAGAGGGTTATTTCAGGGATCACTCGGGGAGCCACTCGATCTAGGCTGCCACCATACTCATGTCACCGGAAGTCTCCCAAGGCAACTGCCTAATCTGCCTACTTTTAAAGCCAGCCCAGTGGGAGTGGGCAGGTGGTTATAATGAACATATACCAAGTCAAGTTGTAAAGTTTTCCTTTGACCCTGTACTGCAAGAATAAACAAAACCACGCAGTTGCCCTGCCTCCTCCTACAAGTGACAACAAGCAGAACAAACCACAAGATGGTGAAAGTTCAGTGAGTGCACCTGTGTTTTTTAAAAAAAAAAAACAAATAAAAAAAAGGGCAAAAAATAAATCTGACTATGATTCTGAGAAAAGGGGCTTTTTGTGAATCACAGACCAGTCCTGTTAGCCAAAAAGTCTAGGATGAAGTAAGCATACATTAAACACAAAAATGTAAACAGTCTTCAAGAACTCATCAGCTGCCCTTCTCTTGAATGATGAGTGGAGTTTTTTTTTTTTTTAAAGATGTTACAGAACAGTACCACTGAACTGCCAAGGAAATGTATGCCAGTTGTAAGCACACAGTATATGTGGCCGTTCCCCCATTTTGCCACCAGTAACCTGTCTTGTCTTTCAATGGCCACCTTTGCAGTGGCTGGAAAGGCAGGTCAGATATTGCAGCAGCCAGAAGAGGGTTTTTTTTTTTTTGCACTTAATATGTACAAAACATACAGTAATTACTAAAAATCATATGTCCATAAGTCCCTTGTCAGACTCTTCTTTGAATTTGCTACGTCGGCCAGGCACAGCACCCTCTACAGTGCTGAATCAGGATCGCAGAAACATAGAATGACAGCAGAAAGAGACCAAGGGCCCATCAAGTCCGCCCGTATTTAAAACGACCTTACCCCTGACCATGTCCCACCATTTAGGGTCCTTGCCCCCACAACCTCCACTAGCAGTCTGTCCCAAGGCTCCACCATCCTGTCACTGAAGAACTTCGTCACATCCTTTCTGAACTTACCTCCCACCAACCTCCAGTTATGCGCCCTTGTGACTGCATCTCTATTTCTAACAGTCAGGTCCTCGCAGTTTACCCTATTGATACTCCTTAGGAACTTCTGCAAATAATGCCTGACAGGGTAGGTGGCACTGGGCTATACCTGCCCTCCTAGGGGGTATAATGAGCCTAGTGCCACAGGTGGAGGGCCTTACAGCCCCTGCAAGGGCATTTACAACCATTACCGCCCACCCTGCAGGATATTATTGTGTTTAGGAAGGGTTTGGGGGTAATTTACATTAAAAACATTTTTTAAGGTTTTTTTTTTTAAATTGTAAAAAGTTAATAAAAATCAATAAAATGATATAAAGTAATCTTCCACTGTTGGCTGCTGGCACTGGCAGTAGGAGGCGCTGTAGCCATTTTGTTACATGTGTGGTCTCTATACACTTACCACCACTCTTCCATTCAGCCTGTTTTCCCACAGAGTATTATTTTGTACTTTGCAGCCCATTTTCCCACCCCGAGTAGTGGAGGTTTTTTTTTTGTAAACTGTGGTTGGAAGATGTGCATGCGTGGTCAGGCAGAGCAAATGCAACTGTGCAACATAACACCCAAAAGAAACAAAGAAGTGGCAGTGCGCTAAGGTTACTTTCTTTTCTTTCTTTTTTTCAAATTGTAAACTAATCTGATTTTGTCACTTGCCTTTTTTTCCTTGTTGTTGAGTGATGGGTAGAGCTAGAACCAAGTGGGGGAATAGTACAAGGGCATGGCACTGAAAGAAACAAATGAGTCTATGCTGGTGTTTTCATTTATAAAAAATGATCTGTGTGTGGCTAGGGGAAGAACTGAAATGAAAAATAGAAGTCCGTATTATTGATTTCCAAACAATCAAATCATTGATTTGACTACTGTTACTGCAGTTGGGGTTCACAGGTGACTCGTTCTCTAAACAAGGGGGGGGAGAGATATGCCATTAGTCTTTTTTAAATTCTATGTGGGGCAGTGATTTCCTTTGTGCTAAGGTAGGCTGGCACGGAACTTGATATTTCCCAGTCTCTGTTGGGAAATAAATGTACCCCATGAAAAGGGTCTTGGCCAATCAGAGACCAGGACATTTCAAATCCTTTTTCTAAGAGTCTCTATCATGCCCATCCAATCAATAAAGTATTCAAAATAAAGACCTGAGACTAATATAGGAATGAAACCAGCTAGTCGACCAACATCTCGCTCACACCTTGAGCGCCAGAATCTTAGACAAATGACCCAGTGCTGATTGCTCTTTCAGCAAATGAAGAACCTACAACATGAACTAAACTACTGTACCTCATCAGATCTAATGATCCAAACAACTCCAGCACCAGAAAAGAAACCCAACTCTCCTCAGAAAGAGCCAGGCATCAGAGATTCCACAGGTTTTTCATCCCCTGGTCTTTCAGAACCTGCTGCTCTCACTAACCATGCCCACCATCCCCTCTCCTTACCCTCCATTGGCCAGGCCAATGCTCACCTCCTAGCCACTTCTATAGTAGTGACGTCCAGGCTGTAAACAAGCAGACCCTACAATACCTACCATGGTCCCCTGCCCAAGCATACTGTGTAGATTAATATGTATTATAAAATGGGCCATGAAAATCTTGTAATACGATTGGTTGGAATATGTCACATGACCGTTGATTATGTAAGCAATAAAGCACAATGAGGTGTGGGCTCTTGTCTTATAAATGCATGATGCAAGGTGCGTAGTGAAGCATGAAGCACTTGTGCCAAGTGCCTTCAGCACCCAGGGAGTGTGTTTATCAGACAAACAACCTACACCATGGAGTGGCTTATTATGCATATAAAATGGGTTCCACAAGTAAATAAATTGCAGAAATGAACTAATTTTAAATAAAATTATTTGAAAGATTTTTAAAATATGATTTCTGTGTGTTTTTGTGACAAAGTAGTTTGTCTCATGTTGCTTGATCTAGTACTGCTGCACAGGTTGCGACTGCCTCTGTAGGGTGCCATCGTCCGATTACTGCTCTTCCTGTCTCCCCTTCCTCCTCAGTGCTACTATTTATTCCCATTCCCCACAGAAGTGAATAAGTGTTTAAACTGAGTGGAAAGTGTGTGGTGCAAATTGTACAGCGGTTTGTAGAGCATTAAATCCATGAACGCGAAAGTAAAAAGCCGTTTCTGCAGTCGTGATCAGCGTTCACGATTGAAAGACGCACTGAAAGATGGCAGCCATGAAACGTGCTGAAAGCTGCTGTCCATTTCAGAACACTGTGAAAAGTGAACTGAAAATTCACCAGTCTGCTTTCAAATATAGCAGTTTGTTCCCCCAGTCACAATGGGTGCTCCCGTTTGAAGACGGTGTTTGTTTTTATTTAAAAAAAAAAAAGTCTACTTTGAGTGCTGGATTACCAGGACCTACAACTAAATCAACTGTCACAAAAACAAGAAGAGGTCAGTTTTGACTTTTACCCAGTCACATAAATGCAGGCCTGGGTGTGGTTCCCGACTAATCAAGACAGAGTTTTCCCTATCCATTTTATAATTTCTTATAACACACACACCTCACCTGACCGAAACATTTTTAACTAAACGCCATTTTATAAGTGAGATACAACAACACTGCAGGGTGTGAGGTCATAAGGGAATAATTTAAGGGCCACCCAATGGTCTAGCATAAGTCCTATGTGCTCCCGTGCTGAAGACCCAGGTTCGGAAGCAAGCTCGAGAGTCTGGTCTGGCGGCCAGGGGATGATGCATCCTGGTTCCAATGCTGCAGCAACCCCTACGGTGGACGGAGGGAGCTTGACTCCCCCCCACACAGGACATCGCTACATGAGTGCAAGGGTCCATGCATGGGGACGCATGGTCTGCGCTAGACATCAGGGGAAGGAGAAAACATAGTAAAATCATGTCTCTCTGCTGCCGATCATGACACCCCCTGGTGCTCTCAGGTCCCACACCATGCGGATTCCCACAGGCCAGATGGTGAGGGGAGCAGAAGACTGGACTGGGGGTGGCCAGACAAGGCACCCAAAGCAAGGCACAGTTGGCAGCAGGGGAACAAAAAGTTCTATAGCAAAAAATAAGGGAATAACACACTTCTTGGGTGGTTGTGGCACTCTGCTAGGCCTCCATGCCCTACAACCACCCAAGGCATACATTTTCCCTTATAACCGCATACCCGGCCTGTCATATGTTATCTCTTATTAGATATACTGATGTACCTTGTAGCTATGCAAGCAATGGTTTCAGCTTTATGCATGTAAAACTTCAATCCCTGCTCAAGGGTTTGCAAAATTGCAGCAATGCCATTGCCTAGAATGTTCATTTTACATTGCTTGCCATGTGATGTTTGTGACTGCTTCCAATCTCCTCTGCTTGACAAGGTCATCCTATTGACTGCTTCTAGCTCTTTAGACTATTGAATCGCACGTATGGGTGTGTCTGTGGCACCTCTGGGTTGTGTCTTCACTAAAATGTCTCTTACATTATTAACCTTTGTAACTGTAACATGTAAGCGTAGTAGATATGTTAATTAGTTCACTGTTTGCATTGTACTGTTCAGTCTGACATGGAACCTCTGTAAGAGTCTCTGACTCATAGGTTCTGTAATCTGAGAATTTAAATAAATAAACCTATCTCAAAAAATGCTTTCACTTTAATCTAGTGGTTGGGACTGTTGTGATTTTTTTACTGCGGTTAGCCACTTTATGACAGCAGCGTCAGTGGCTCAGTAGGTCACACTCTACTCTGGAGCCAGAAGATAAGATGGTCGTGGGTTCTAGTTCCACACCAGGTACTTCGGGTTAGTACCCATAACTGACACTGTAGTGCAGTACAAGGGAGGTGCTGCACAACTGAGGTGCCGTCCTTCAGATGATATGTTAATCTGAGGTCCTTTCTGCCCATCTCTGGTTGACATTCATTGGCACTTATCAATGAAGAGTAAGGGAGTTCCCGTGGTGTCATGGCCAATATTCACTCATCAACAAAAACAGGTCCATATTACCCTCCTCACAGGATGCACCTGAAAACAAGTCATCGCACCTTAGTGTACCTTCTCTGGTCAAAAACTGTAAATAAATAAACCACTTAATGACAGACACGGTACAGTCTTAATGGTTAGAGTGTAGGATATTGAGTCAGGAGATCCTGGCTTGCGTGCATACTCTGTCTCACTGTGTGAACACAGCAAAAAAAAAAAAAAAAATTTCCAAGAAGCAGCTTTAGTGTCATACAGTTTCAAGGACCTCTGTACAACACTTTCAAACACAGATTACAATTCTGCCTTGCTCTTCTCCCTGTCAGTCCCATGCAGAGGGGTACATGATGTCCAAGGCAGTATACGAAGGGACAAGCAGTAATTACCTGGAGCCACCCAGAGGGGTACATGATGTCCGGAGCAGTATACAAAGGGACAGGCCGTAGATACTTGGGGCAACCAAGACTGGGGCAGTATACAAAGGGAAAGGGACAGGCACTGGATACCGGGGGGGGGTGCACCCAGAGGTGTATGTGATGTCAGAGGCAGTACAAGAAGAGACAGAGGCGCCGACAGTGGGTACCTGGGGGCAACCCAGAGGAATATATGTTGGGGCACTACATAAGAGGACTGAAGGTGGATACCTGGAGGGGCCATTCAGTGGGGTATGTGATGTCCAGAGCAGTATAGGAGTGGACAGACAGTGGGTACCTGGGGATCACACATAGGGTACATGATGTCCAGGGCAGTATACAAAGGGATAAGCAGTGGGTACCTGGGGGCTACCCAGAGGGGTATGTGATGTCTGGGACAATGTACAAGGGGACAGGCAGTGGGTACCTGGTGATCACCCAGTGGTGTATGTGATGTCAGAGGCAGTATGCGAGGGGACAGGCAGTGGGTACCTGGGGCCACCCAGAAGGGTATGTGATGTCTGGGGCAGTAGAAGATGGGACAGTCAGTGGATACATGGGGACCACCCAGAGGTGTATGTGATGTCCCGGGCAGTACATGAGGGAACAGGCAGTGGGTACCTGGAGATCACACAGATGGGTGTGTGATATCTGGAGCTACATACATGGGAACAGGTAGTTGGTACCTGTGCTATACCCAGAGGGATATGTGATGTCCAGGGCAGTATACAAAGGGACAGACAGTAAGTACCTGTGGATCACCCAAAGGGGTATGTGATATCTGGGGAAGGGGACAGGCAGGCAGTAGGTACCTGGGGGCCAGTCAGAGGGGTATGTGATGTTCAGAGCAACATACATGGGGGCAGGCAGTGGGTACCTGGGGGCCAGTCAGAGAGGTATGTGATGTTCGGAGCAATATACATGGGGGTAGACAGTGGGTACCTGGGGATCACCCAAAGGAGTATGTCGGGGCAGCATACAAAGGGGCAAGGAGTGGGTACCTGGGGGCCACCCAGAGGTGTATGTGATGTCTGGGGCAGTATTCGAGGGGACAGGCAGTGGGTACCTGGGTATCACCCTGAGGGGTATGTGATGTGTGGAATAGTATATGAGGGAACAGACAATGGGTACCTGGGGGTCAGCCAGAGGTGTATGTGATGTAGAGGTATTATACAAGAGGACAGGTAGTTGGTACCTGGGACTACCTAGATAGGTATGTAGGGGCAGTATACAAGGTGACAGACAGAGGGGTATGCAATGTCTGGGGCAGTATACAAAGGGACAGTGAGTACTTGGGGGCAAACGAGAGGGTATGTCTTGGGTAGTATAGGAGGGGACAGAGAGTGGGCACCTGGGGATACCCCTGAAGTGTATGTGATGTCCAGGGCAGTATACATGGGGGCAGACAGTAGGTACCTGTGGATCACCCAGAGGGGTATGTGCTGTCTGGAGCAGTATACGAAGTGACAGACAGTGGATAGATGTCTGGGGCAGTATACAAGGAGATGAGCAGTGGGTACCTGGAAGCCACCCAGAGGTGTATTTGATGTCTGGGACAATGTACAAGGGGACAGGCAGAGGGTACCTGGTGATCACCCAGTGGGGTATGTGATGTTTGGCACAATATACAAAGAGACAGGCAGTGGGTACATGGGGGCCACCCAGAGATGTATGTGATGTCCGGGGCAGCTTCTCTTAAGCTTTATATACTGCATATATCATTGCTGTCCAGTTCTCTAATGCACTTGCACCGCACAAATTTGACTACCTGTATAACGTTCCTTGTATTGTATCCTGTACTTATTCTTGTACCTGTATCTACACATGTCTTTTGCTGTTATGTACCTGCATTGTATATGCTGCTATCTATTGTGTGTATTCTTCCTTTGTATGATCAACCCCAGGTTCACCTCGAAAATGAGCTTGCTCAATGGTGCCTGCCTGGTTAAATACAGATTTTGATTTAATTGATGAGGGAACAGGCAGTGGGCACCTGGGGATCACCCAGAGGGGACTGGGATATCCGAAGCAATATACATGGGAACAGGCAGTTGGTGCCTGCGATATACACAGAGGGATATGGGATGTCCTGAGCAGTATACATGGGGATAGGTACCCAGATGGGTATGTCAGGGCGATATACGTGGGGACAGACAGTGGGTACTTGGGGACACCCAGAGGGGTATATGATGTCTGGAGCAGTATACAAGGGGACAGACAGCATGTACCTGGGGATCACCCAGAGGAGTATGTGATATCTGGGGCAGTATACAAAGTAACAGACAGTGTGTACCTAGCGATCACCCATAGGTGTATGTGATGTTTTGGAAAATATACGAGGGGGTATACAATGGGTATGTGGGGACACCCTGAGGGGTATGTAATATCCAGGGCAGTATACAAGGGGACAGATAGTGGGTATCTTGGGATCACTCAGAGGGCTACATGATGTCTGGGTCAGTAAATGAGGGGACAAGCAGGGGGTACCTGGGGGCCACCCAGGGGTGTATGTGATGTCCGGGACAGTATACAAGGGGACAGGCAGTGGTTGCCTGGGGATCACCCAAAGGGGTATTTGATGTCTGGGCAGTATACAGCGGGACAGGCAGTGGGTACTGGGGGGCCACAAAGATGTGTATGTGATGTCCAGGGCAGTACATGAGGGAACAAGGCCCACTGCACCTGGGGATCACCCAGAGGGGTATGTGGCACCCAGACCAATATACATGGGGGCAGGCAGTTGGTGCCTGTGGTATACACAGAGGGATATGTGATGGGCAGTATACATGGGGATAGGCAGTGGGTACCTGCAGATCTCATAGAGGGGTTATATGTCAGGGCAGTATACGAGGGGATAGACAGTGGGTACTTGGGGCCACCCACAGGGGTATGCGATGTCTGGGGCAGTATACAAGGGGACAGGCAGTGGATACCTGGAGATTACCCAGAGAGGTATGTGATGTCTGGGGCAGTATACAAGGGGACAGATAGTAGGTACCTGGGAATCACCCAGAGTGGTATGTGATTGTCTAGGGTAGTATACGAAGTGACAGACAGCGAGTACCTGGGGGCCACCCAGGGGGGTATGTGCAGTATGTGGCATTAGCAGCATACAAAGGGTCAGACAGTGGGTACCTGAGACCACCCAGAGGGGCATGTTATGTCTGGTGCAGCATACATGTGACAGACAGTGGGTACCTGGGGGCTACACAAAGGGGTGTGTAGGGGCAGTATAATGGGGAAAGATGGAGGGGTATGCGATGTCTAGGGGAACTATACGAGGGCACAGATAATGGGTACCTGGGAGCAACCAAGAGGGGTATGTCCAGGGCAGTATATGAGGGGCAGAATGTGGGTAGCAGGGCGCAACAAAGAGGGATATGTTTGGGTTAGAATACTAAGGGAAAGACAGCAGGTACCTGGGGGCAACCAAGAAGGGTATGTCCAGGGCAATACAAGAAGAAACAGACAGTGGGCATCTGGGGATCGCCCAGAGGGGGATGTGATGTCCAGGACAGTATATGAGGGGAAAGGCAGTAGGTACCTGGGAGCATCCAAGAGGGGCATGTAATGTGCAGGGCAGTATATGAGAGGACAGGCAGTGGGTACCTGGGGGACACCCAGAGGGGTATGTGATGTCCAAGGCAGTATACAAGGGGACACACAGTGGACACCTGGGAATCACCCAAAGGGGTATGTGATGTCCAGGGCTGTATAGGAGGCAACAGTGAGTGAGTACTTGGGGGTAACCAAAATGGGTATATCTTGGGTAGTGTACCGGGGGCAGACAGCAGGTACCAGAGGATCATCCAGAGGGGTATGTGATGTACAGGGCAGTATATGAGAGGACAGGCAGTGGGTAGGTAGGGGCCATCCAGAGGGGTATGTATGTGATGTCTGGGGCAGTATACGAAGGAACAGATAGTGGGTACCTGGTGTCAGCCAGAGGGGTATGTGAAGTCTGGGCAGTATACGAGGCGACAGGCAGTGGGTATCAAGGAGCCACCCTGAGGAGTATGTGATGTCTGGGACAGTATAAGAGGGAACTGACAGTGGGTACATGGGAGCCACCCAGAGGGTGCTTGGGGGCCATCCAATGAGGTATGTGATGTCTGGGGCAGTACAGGAGTGGACAGACAATGGGTGCCTGTGGGCCACCCGGGGGGGTATGTGATGTCCAGGAACTATACAAAGGGACAGACAGTGTGTACCTGGGGCTACCCAGAGAGGTACATGATGTCTAGGTAGTAGACAGGCAGTCAGACCGTGGGTAATTGGAGGGCACTTACAGGGGTATGTGAAGTCCAGAGCAGTACATGAAGGGACAGATTGTGGATACTTCAGAGCCACTCAGTGGGTATGCTGCGGACAGTATACGAGAGCACAAACAGTGAAACCTTAGGGCTAGTGAGCACTGCTCCAATATATGTAAGATAAAGGGTTTGTGAAGTAAGAATTCTGCAGATGCGTTGACTATTATATGGGCCTGGGCCTAGATTCACAAAACTTTGCCCTGGCACAAACCCAGTTTTGCGAGAGCAAACCACGTTTTATGCAGAGTTGGGATTCACAACAGTCTGGTTTCATTTATTTATTTAATTTAAGTCTTTGGTAACTGGGTAAGTGCGCTGATCTGAGGGACCGTTTTCAGGCACGACCCGGGCCATAGCAGGTGGTATTACAGAAAGAGAAAACGTATAATACAGCGAGTACAAGTGAGTGAAAGTACAGACATCACTGGTGGATAGTATAAATTAAAACAGAAAAGAAGCAGAACAAGGAGAGGCTGTACAAGCTTATTAACTAAAAACAAATCAGTTCATCAGTGTTATCAGAAAAAAAAAGACTAAACTGTACATTATATACAACAGAATAATTGACAAGTGTATTTAAGTGCATTACATGAGAGCATACCAAGGTGCTGTTGAGTAGGAGTACACAAAACATGTATGGAGGGCAATTGGGACACAGTGATAGTGGGAAATGAGTGCTGTTTGGAGGCCAGGTAATCAAGGAGAAGTCGTTGTGGTCAGTGGTGGTGGTGGTGGGGGGTTAACCAGGGGAGCAATGGTACTTGGCCTCGTCAAGCAGCCACGATTTGAGACATATCTTGAAGAGGGCATGGGTGTTCAGGGAGTGGACAGGCCCCGGGAGGTTATTCCACAGAATGGGAGCAGCAACAGATAACGCTTTTCCACCCATCACTGAGGAAACTTTCGGGATTTCCAAGGGGGAGACTAAGGATGCACACAAGCTTCTCAAGGGAGTTCTGGTCTTGAGAAGAGACGTATATGGGGAAGCATCACCGTGTCTGATGGCGCTGTCCAGGATACAGCCAAGCGAGTAGTCAAATCTATGTTGGAGTGGGAGCCAGCAGAGAGTCTGGTAGAGGTGGCAGTGGTGGGTGGAGTACGGCGCCAGGAGAGCAAAATGGCAGATGTCGTAAGTTGAGCAGGGGCGCACTCATTTCATCGGTTTACATGCTCATACCAGGTTTGCACTGGGGCAAAGTGTGGAGGGGGCCACAGTTCAAACAAGGGGAAGGGGACCTGCATATCAGCATAGTCCAATACACAAAGCATTTGCTCCATGCAAGGGCCTTTTGTGTAGAGCAAATACCGCTGACCGAGACTTTGCTTTAATCCCATGCAAACCCTAGTGGTCAGCAGAGGTACTACAGCATGCCCACCCCACCCCACCCCCAATCACTGGCCTCAGTACACAAAAATAAATTTCCCTGGCGCCTAGTGGTGCCCTGCCCCCCCACCCACGATCGCCAGCCCGAGTTGAACATAGGGATATTCCCTGGTGCCAGTGGTTCCCTCACACCCCATAAAAGCCATTGCCAGCCTGATGAAAAAATGCTGCCAGTGGTTCCCCACCCCACCCTGTGATCGCCGTCCCAATCACAGTTATGACTGTTAATATCTTCCATGGTGGCTGTTCCCCCACCCACCCACTCACTCACTCAGTGATCGCCGCCCAATAAAAAAAAAAAGTCTCCCTGGTGCTAGTGGTACCCCCTCCCATGGTTGCTGATTGCCAGACTGTTTATACTGCAAGAATGTCCCTGGTCTAGTGGTCCCCCCCCTGCCAATCACCGTCCTGATCACAAATATGACTTTCATAATATCTTCCCTGGTGGCTAGTGGTCCCCCCACCCAACCACCTGCCTGACGCTGCCAGGATATTCCCAGGTGTCCTGTGTAAACTTCTCATCTTGATCCCCTGTATAGTACATTGCAACATTTCCCTGGTGGTCTAGCTGGCTCCCTTCCCTCTCTCCAATCCCCTGCATAGTGAAAGAACACCTTTCCCTGGTGTCTAGTGGACCCCCACTCCCCCCAACCCTGGCAGGTAATGTTCCACCACCCCGCTCCTCCCCCATCCTGAGATGATGACCAGGCACAGCCCTCCACTCACCACCATGGCCGGCCGCCAACTGAGCGGTCAATGAGCGCATACTGTATACAGTACGCATTCACTGATTGACAGCACTGAGCTGATTTGACAACACACAAGGACCACTTAGCCTACCCAGTCTGCCCATTTTTCACTACCTACCGTATAACCACAGACTCTACTTGATCTCCAGCTGTTCCACCCCCCTCAATTCCTTTCCACCAAGATTCCCTTATGCCTATCCCATGCATTCTTGAACCCCACCACTGGTTTTGCCCCCACCACCTCTGCTGGAAGGCTGTTCCAGGAATAATTTCATGTATAGGTTAGGTGGGAAATTGAGTATATGTCCTTCTCTCATGCTTCTGTAATTCTTCAGTCCCCCCAGAGGATCTGAATTCAATGAGTTCGCAAAAATAAGATGGAGGCCCTTTGACAATGAAGTCACACTCACAAGGTTTGTCTATTTTGTCATCTTATGTTTAGTTGTATGTTTATTGTGAGTCGCACCTGTAAACAGAACTTTTGTTCTAGAGTGCTAACTAGTTAAGCAAATAAACAAACAAGGTGCTCGATTTTAACTTCTTTATTTGCCTCTACGTTTCACTCCCGTAAGGAGCTTGTTCACAGGGTTCTTATTTTCTCATTAATATTCTTTTTCTTGTTTTCTTGTTTCACAGTTCTATGAATCCTTGTATATTGCATCCATCTATGTGTAACCCCCCTACAAATGGAGGTTCCCGAAAAGTCTTCCTTGAGCTTGCTTAAATGCTCACTGCCGGGCTGGTGTCCTGCGTTTTAGCAGTTTAAATGTATTGCCAGCGAGTGCCTATATAGCCTCTGTGTACTGTCTCTTTAAGAGCTGCCTGGATTGCAGTCTTAATTAATCTGAGAGGGAGCTATGTTAGAAGATGTACTTGTTTGCTGATCATTTGTTAGAGTAGTAATAATATTGCAGTTTGTTCTAACCTGCCTTCTTTGCAGCATGGACAGTTCTGTTTGTTTCTATCATCTTGGTCCTGGACTGTCAGAATGGGCCAATCAGTACATTTGGGACTCTAAAATGGAGCCTGCCTACAGGGGCTTGGTGGTGCCAAAACTTGTAGGAATTGTAGTTTTGGGCTTTTGGCGCCTAAAATAGCCTGGAGGTGGAGCCCTTGTTGTGACTGACAGACAGATCAGCCAACCGAACCTTTTGGATCTTGGGGATAGTCCCACACTGCTTGCAATTTCAGTTAGATCTGAGTTGGGAAGTGAAGAAGTAACAGCTCGAGATCGTTCGAACAGCAATCCATAGTGGATTTGCGTGAGAGAACTGTGGAAAAGCCTGAGTTTGGCCTGCATGCATGCCTGCCTGCTGTTCCTGAGAGGGAACTTGTGCTTTTTCTGGACTGAATCTGAATTTGGAGAGCGAATTAAATCACCAAATTGTGACGAGGCTTTAACCTGAAGACCACCGAAGATTTGCTGAATGCGATCGGCCTGTTAGGACTTCCAGCTATCTCTAAACTCCCGGATTGTGCAGAGACTCTGTAATTGCGACTGGAGAGCCATTTGCCTGGTACAGTGGAATGTACTTACATGTGAATGTGCTGTGTGCTTATAGTGGGTCGTGATTTGGTTCCCCACTGTGTGTCTGAAATGTGTTTTGCTTGCGGACTGAATCCGTATCCATTTCCATTTGCCTGGGCCCTGCTACACTGGCCCAGCCAGAATACCTGCTATGCAGAGAAAGTCATCAACGAGAGACTGGCCTGTGGATCAGCCCCCTGCTCAACACCTTGAACAGGGACAACGCCTCGGTGATTCGTGTGGGCCCTGCTTCTCCGGGCACTCCAGCTCAACAGCCTGCAGTCTCGATTTCATCCTGCCTGTGTCCAGTATTGGGTATCGTGAGTAAACATCAGGGTAGCTCCCTGCAACAACAGCTGAATCTAAAAGTGTTGTCATCTGATTGTCTTGTTGCCTTTTTTTTTTCCACGAACTGAGCCCTCTGGCTCTGGATTACAAATAAGTGTGTGTTGTGCATGTTGCTTTCTTCCATCACAGGACCCTAACCAGCTGCAATGTTCCTGGCTAGCCCACCATTTTCCTACCTGGGTACCCAGAGTGTGTGACTGTGTAGGGACTCTGAACTGCGTGCATAACTGTCTGATTAATATAGCTTTTAAGCAAATCAACCTGATTACGCCCCTCCCTTGTTCAAGTCCCCTGAATAAATCAGATTTAACTGTTTGCATTTAACCTGACTGTGGTTCCAGTCTGTGCCAAAAGTACTGTACTGTTGCTATTCGCTGTTCTTAACCTTGTTTTACAGGGGGTCCCCAGGTTCAAGATAGAGGAACCAGCCCTGGTGGTAAGTGCAAGCAGTGTGAGTAATTGCCTGGTGAATAAGGGTCATTGTGAAAGTAATTACTGTATATTGTGCAGGCCACTAGAAGGGAAAGAGGGGGGTTACAGTGTCCCAGAGGGCTGTGCCAGGTTAGCTTGACCACTAACAACCCTGACCTCTGGGTGGAGGCACCCATTTCATTACCCAGGCCCCTTAACCTGCTACTAGCCAAGCAGGCAGGAGTAGTAGCCCTTGTGATAGCGCCACCAAGGGGTTACATATGTCATTTACAAGGTACCCAGTATTTCATTTATACTTCTGTTTCACTTTTATCCTTCAAATGTTTCCAGACTTGTTTGTACTCTTGCTAGAGTTTAATGAAGTTTTGTCTGTTTTCATGCAGGATATTCTGTGAATGAGACAGCTCAAAATGGCCTCTCGGCTTCTCTCAGGCTCAGCGTTGCTAGAACCACTCCTTCTGGGAAGTACTTCCTCACATCTTTCCTGAATCCACCCCCAAGCTTCACTGCATGTCCCCTTGTTCCTGAGCACCTTTTTTCCTGCAAAATATTACCCTCTTGTACTTCATTTACTCCCATGAGGTATTTAAAGGTCTCTATCATATCCCCCCCCCCCAATCTTCCAGGGTGTACATATTAAGGTCCTTTAATCTCTCCCCATAGAACTTTTGATAGAGACCCTGCTCTATTTTAGAAGCCCTCCTCTGGATCACCTCCACTCTGTATGTCCTTCCAGAGATGTGGTCTCCGGAATTGGACAGAGAACTCAAGCTGGGGTCTTACCAGTGATCTATTCAGAGGCAACACCACCTCCCTCCTTCTGCTGGCGATGCCCCTCCTTTTGCATCCCAGCATCCTGCTAGCCCTCCCAACTGTCTTGTCACACCGCCTGGCCACCATTAGGTCATCAGATATGATTACCCCAGGTCTCTGTCCTGCTTTGTGGTTGTCAATACCACTCCACCCATTTCATACTCCATCCCTGGGTTTCTGGTTCCACAAGTGCATTATTTTGCACTTTTTCACACTGAAACCCAGCTTCTCAGTGTACCCCTCCTCCCACCCCACCTACCAAAGTGGGGAGCCGACACGTTGGGTTCCTTGTGGCCCCTGCAGGATTACATAGTGAGTTGTGCCACTGACAGACTCTTTTCACCTTGCCACATCCAGACTGCAGCATGGGGGTCAGGCAGCAGGAAGGGAGCCTGCATTCTTTTTTAGGCACCACCTGGATGACAGCGTGGTGTTCCCCCCCCCCCCCCGAAAGAGGAGAGCAGTCCCTGGGACATTTGATCTTCCTTTCCAAAGCTGCCTTCCCCCATGCTCAGGGTTTGCTCCTGAACCTGGTTCATTAGCGTCGAAAATGACAGCACTCCTTTTGTGCCAGCAGGCCAGCCTGTTTCAACATCATTTTGGTAAGCTAGTGATTGTTTAGGGCAATTACAGATGACTTCCCAGTCTTTGAATTTTGGAAGCATAGCTGCATTCCCAAGGAACTTTGCTGGGTCACTCTCTTCTCTATAACCCCCAAACTTCATACTGCACCTTTCTCCTGCTCCCCATCTCTACACAGGTGATTCACAGGCTGAGTATGGTCAACAGGCAGGCTTCAGCCATTCTGGAAGGGGGAGGTGGTCATTACAGATTAATAATGTTATACATGTCTTAGCAAGGAGTATGGGATGCTGTTCCTTTAAAGGAGGCAGTATAGCGCAGTGGTCTAAGGCTCTGAGCTGCAAATCTGGTGACATCCAGCAGACTAGACCTGGGTTTGAATCCCACAGCTTCCACTTGCATACTGTGTGACCCTGAGCAAGTCACTTAACCTCCTTGTGCTCCCAGGTTGCTCCTGTAAAAAAGCTTTCAACTCTGAGACTTGTAGGAGGGCAGCAGCCAAGGCCAACAGGATGCTGGGATGCATCGCTAGGGGGATCACCTCCAGAAGGAGGGAAGTGATACTCCCCCTGTATAACTGCTTGGTGAGGCCGCACCTGGAGTACTGCGTGCAGTTTTGGAGGCCTCATTTAAAGAGGGACATTAACTTCCTGGAGAGGGTCCAGAGGAGGGCAACCAAAATGATTTGGGGCTTGGGGGACAGGACCTATGAGGAGAGGCTCAAGAGCTAAATATGTACACTTTGAAGAGAGAAGGGACCGGGGGACATGATAGAGGTCTTCAGGTACATGAAGAGGTATATAGGGAGGAACAGTGAGGGTGCTTCAAGGAAGGAGGAAGGGGCCACTAGAGGGGCATGGGTGGAAGCTGGAGGGGGAAGATTCAGGGAGAAAGGAGGAGGTGCTACTTCACTGAGAGGGTGGTAGAGCCATGGAATGCACTACCTAGGGGCTGGGGAGGCAGAGACAGTGGAGGGGTTCAAGAGGGGTGGGACAGGTACAGGGGAAGGGTTCAGGAAGCAAAATCCAATGCAGCAAGAATATCCGGAACTGGGAAGGGAGAAGCCAGAGAAGGCGAGGGGGACAGCAAGGTCAGCACCCAGGGTGGGGGCTGACCAAACGAGCAGACACGAAAGACCATTAGGCCTATTCTGCTGACATTTTAGTATGTTAGTATGTTAGTGTGCTATACCTGGTTAAACAACTAAATAAAAAAAAATCCTTCTGGATGAACTCTTCTGAACCCACCCCATGCTCCCTTATAAATTCATTATATGCAGTTTAAAGATGCAATTATTTAAATGGGTCCCCTACCCACTCCACCCTCCCTACTACCCACCCCACTAGCCAGAGTAACTGGTGACTGCCTTAGTAAGCAGGCACTTGTCCAGGTTCACACTGAAAGCTTATACATTCTTCACACTCACTTATAAATCCCTCAAAAAATACAGTGTCCAGTGTGTATTGCAACATGGCTTCCAGAAGCTCAACAGCTCCAACATGGCACTGTTGGAATACACCCATTATGTTCATGAGGCCTTTTGGCAATGGTGACCTCTTCGGAGATATATAGATATATATATATATATATATATATATATATATATATTGACCTACCTTACTAAGGCTTTCCACCTGGTGAACCATAAGCTCCTACTTAAGCTCCTTTGCCTGGGTTTGTCACAGAATACAGCTGACTGGTTTCACAGATTATCTCACCACTCACTCCCAGCGTGTGAAGATAGTAGAGTTGCACAAGAACTTACTGTAACAGTAGATCTTCGAGAGTATCTCTAGCAGCAAGTAATAACACATGGGATATCAGTCTCAGGCATCATTTCTCCGGATGACTTCTCAGCAGTCGACCATGGGACCTCCCCCTAACGTTATCACGTGGTGTCAGTCTGGCATGTATAAAAGCAGGAGGTCTCAGCTACACCTCAGTTCTTTTCCATCGTAGCGACCGAAATGAGAATACACGTCTCATGCCTCCGATGGGAATCAAGGAGGGAAACGAAAAAGGCAGTAGCTCATGGTGTTGAAGAAAGACAGGAGTAAGGCACCCTTCTGAAGTAGCAGCAAGGGGGAATGTGGGTGGGGCAGCATGACCCACTACAAGAGATACTCTCAAAGATCTACTGTTGCAGAAAGTTCTTAACCTTCTCCGAAGCACTCTCTTGCAGCAGGTCATAACACATGGGAAGATTCCCAAGCAGTTATAATGCCATGGGGAGGGGGAAGAGAAACATTCGGACTTAGGACAGGAGGCCTTGTAGAAACGTCCCGTCTAAAATTGGTCCGCTGCTTGGAAGCAATGTGAAGACTATAATGTTTCATGAACATATGTACAGTAGACCATGTGGTGGCTTTGCAGATTTCTAAGGCAGATGCCCTGGAAACACGCCGTGGAGGCAGCCATGCCTCTGATGGAACAGGGTTTTTAATAACCTCTGTGAGAGGTTTGTCGTATTTTGTATAGATAAACAAAATGCAGTAGGCCAACCATGTGGACAAGCACTACTTTGAAACCTGAACTTGTTGGTTCCCAGGGGTGAAAGATACAAAGACTTGCTCAGTTTTTTGCAACTGTGTGGTGTGGAGAAGATATCTCAATGATCTATGCACATCAAGAGTATGAAGCAGGGATTCCCTTGGATTCGCTGGCTCTGCATAGTACACTGGTAAGTGGATAATCTGATTTAAAGTAAATACTGAAACAACCTTTAGCAAAAACAACTGGTTTGTGCGTAAAGACACCCTATCGTTATGAAACTGCAGGTAGGGAGGTTTGCACATTAGTGCCTGTAACTCTGAAATACGTTTACCCAACGTAATGACAACTAAAAATATACTTTTCCAAGAAAGATAACGGAGTTTGCTTGAAGCAGTGGGCTCAAAAGGACTCTAGGTTCATTTTCAAGCACAAAATTCAAATCCCAAACATGGACTGGATCCTGGATAGGGGGGATGAAGGTGCAGAATACCTTTTAAAAAGAGTCTAATCAAAGATAACTGGGACAATGGTTTGTTGCCCACAGGTAAATGAAAAGCGGCAATAGCCGAAAGGTGGACTTTTACAGAGGAATATTTTAGTCCACCCTCCAACAAGGAAAGAAAATAATCTAAGATGCTCTCAGGGGAACAGTCATACGGATCTAAGTCCTGTGTAGATGCCCAAATGGAGAAGTGTTTCCACTTCACAGAATTGGAAGACCACGTAGACAGTTTCCTGGCAGCCCTTAGGACTTCCGCCACCTTTGGGGACACCCTGAAGCGTGACAGGACTTTGTCCTCAGGAGCCAGGTGTGTAGGTGTAGGGAGCAAAAGTCTGGGTGTAGCAAGGAGCCTTGCACCTAGGACAACAGAGCCCAGCAAATCAGTAGAGGCAGGGGATCTGGTTCAGAGAGCTGTAGAATCAGTGGGAAACAAATCTGTCTTGGCCAGAACGGTGCTATGAGGCTCATAGATGTCCCATCCCTGACCAGTTTGAGTAGTACTCTCTGAACAAGAGGAAAGTACGGGAATGCATAAAGAAATCTTCCCATCCAGGAAAGAGAACACGTCCAGCCACACAGTTCCAGGACCTTGCTTGAGAGAACAGTAGAGAGGCAAATAGGTCCAGCTCCGGACGGCCACATTGGTGGAAGACATCATTTAGAATGTCCGGCAGAAGTTCCCACTTGTGGGCCAGGGCAGTGGATCTGCTGAGGGCATCCGCCAGGGTGCTGCACATCCCAGGGATGTGGACCGCCAGAAGATGGATACTCCTCTGGATCGCCCAATACTAAACCCTCATCGATTCTCTGCAGAGAGGGTAAGAATGGGTGCCTCCGTACTTGTTTAGGTAGTGGACTACCGCAGAATTGTCTGATTGCACCTGAAGCAACCTGGGATAAGGAAAGTCTCGAAAGCCTGTGAGGCGTAGAGGACTGCCCTCATCTCCAGGACATTAATGTGGAGATGAGCCTCTACCATCGTCCATGATCCTTGGGATTGAACGTTCAGGAGATGGGCTCCTCACCCTGTTGAGGAGGCATCTGTGGTCAGAATGAGACACGGGACAGGAGAACAGAATGGCATGCCTCACATTATGTTGTCTGGGGACTTCCACCATTGTAGAGCTTGAAAAGCCGGGAAAGACATCAGGACCTGGGCATCGAAGTCGTCCTCCCGCTGGTCCCATTGGACCCTTACGGACTATTGAAGGACCCTCATATTTAGCCTGGCATGGGGAACAGCTGTGAATGTGGCCGCCAAATGACCCAGGAGGCACAGGTAGTCTTCAGCCGAGATATACCTGCTGGACTCTAGTCTGCATGCCAAAGCAATCGGGGCGTCCGCCCGAGCCTTGGTCAGAAATGCCATCCCCAAGGGGGTGTCTAACATGGCACCTATGTATAGGAGGCATTGTGCGGGGTCCATCTTGGATTTTGGATAGTTACAGCTATCCCCACCCGGTCAAACAACTGCAGGGTTCAAGCAAGCGTGAATTCCAGCCTGTGGCGAGAAGACACCGTCAGGAGCCAGTCCAGGTAAGGAAAGACAGAGGCCTTCCCTGCGGAGGGCTGCTGTGACTGCCACTAGGCATTTTGTGAACACCCTCAGGGCTGAGGAAAGGCCAAATGGGAGGGCTCTGAACTGGTAATGATGACCCCGGAACATAAAACGGAGAAACAGTCTGTGAGCGGGGTGCATCTGGATATGGAGGTATACGTCCTTCATATTGAGGGAAGGGAAGGGAGCAGAGCCAATCCCCCGTATTCAGCAAGGCAAGAAGTGTCAGAAGAGACACCATCCTAAATTTCTGGAATTTGATATAGAGGTTGAGACCCCTGAAATCCAAAATGGGGTGCAAGTCCCTTGTCCATTTGGGAACCAGGAAGAAACATGAATAAAATCCCACACCCTTCTGTGGAAGGAAAACTGGTTTGATGGCATGTTTTATGAGCAGAGTATTGATTCTGTCCTGTAAGACCAATGCTTGACCTGAGGGGTAATGAGAGACCCTCGGTGGCAAAGCAGGGGTATCACCATGAACTCCAGTGTGTGACCTGATTTGATCAGTTACAGGACCCACAGGTCCAAAGAGATCATGTGCCACCCTGGGAGGTGCAGGGAAAACCTGCCCTTGACAGCTGTGGGAAGGGTCTCTGGTCCCAAGACCGGAGGAAGACCTTCAGTCCGAAAGGCTAACCCTGCTGGGGAGCAGAAGGGGCATAACAGGACATTTTCAGAGTATTTCTGAGATCAGGCAGGGTCAACTGAGCCTTGCGCTTATTGGCAAGTGGCATCAGAGTATTGGGACATGACCTATAGGGGCGGCCCCTAGAGGACCCCCTGTATGCCGGTTTTGCTTGTGTACGATACAAGGTGCAGACAGACTGAAAGGCACGACCAGAGTCTTGTAAATTCTTCAATATATCTTGGATCTGTGGCCCAAAAAAGCTTATCACCCTTAAAAGGAGAGTTAAGAATAGATTGTTGTACGTCCTGTGAAAACCTGACACTCTCAGCCAGGCATGACATCTGAGACAAACACCTGCAGAGGACGCCCGAGCCGAGGAATCAACGGTATCATGGTGGCCCTGAGCAAGTGGCAACATACTGCAGCTGCAGTAGACATCTTGGCAGCCAGATCCTCCTGAGCAGAACCAGCTGGGAGGGACTGGACCATTGCCTGTGAGGCCTTGAGGATTTCCTCCTGGTATTTCAGGAGGTGGCCCATGTAATTAAGTATGCGGAGAGACATAGTAGCCAAGGCATAAACACTCTTCTCCATAACATCCAATTTCTTGGATTCCTTATCTGGGGGTTGAGCACTCCTGTTGTGGTCTAGAAGACCTATCATGAGCAGCATTGATCACCACTGAATCCACCTGAGGTGGAGACATAAAGTAGGGGTGGTCCACCGGGGCTTGATAAATTCTATCAGCCTTACGAGCATTAGAGGGTTGCTTACAAGCAGCCCAAACTGCCTCTTCAAAGGCATCCACTAAGGGTGGCATGACCAGAGCAGAGCATTTCGGCATGCCCAAATACTGTGCCAACTTTTTTCTGGCAGTATCCTGCTCAGTACCTTGGAACCCAAAAGTTTTCTGAAGATGAATCATAATGTCCAAAAACATGGGGACATCAGGTGGGGAACATGGCATTTCAGGGGTAGGTTCACTCTGCATGGATGAGGCAGCCTAGGACGACTGAGAGGACTCATCTTGGCCCATGCCTTTGTCAGCGTCAAGGTCTGCCAAATCCCATTCCTGCAGGAAGGGGTCATCCATGTCTACATCTGTAGGTTGAAAACCAGGGGAGACAAGGGAAGAGCTGGCCATCCTCTGGGCCGATGAAGGCCTGAAGGGGGCAGAGACTGGGGCAGACACCTCACTAGGTGGATGAGTAGTGCTCTTGGTAAGATCCAGGATAGTATTTACTAGGGACATGACATCAATCATAGCCATATGCCCAGCCAAAGTAGCAGGGGCAGTATGGACAGAATGAACAGGAACCATGGACAGTATCACTGATGGCAGTGTAACCAACTGGCTATGCGTCAACGAAGGGTGTGTACAAGACCCCAGAACAACTGACAAAGGAGCTAGCATAGAGCTCTTTGTAGCAAGGCCGGCTGTCAATGAGAGAATCGTCGATGGGCCAGATGCCATCATCGAATAATGACTAGAAACCACAGAAGGGGGTGGCAGTGATGGAAGCTGCAAAACCACCTCGAAGCCACCGTCAACAAGGGAAGAGAGGAACCAACAGTCATCAACAGTGGAGAAGACAATATTACAGTGGCAAGCAACCTTCTCAGTACTTACCTTTTTGGTAGTGCTAGGAGTACTCATCATCGATGAGGGTGTGGCAGAAACATGCTTTGTTTTACTTGCATGTTTCTTACCGGGACCCTGTCCCATCGACAAGGAGGGCTCACCCACAGAGCAGTGAGACCCCGAGGAGTACACTGAAGACTCCCTACATTTGGAGCATTGCTGCTTCTAGAAGGGCAAACTTTTGCTCCATGAGGAACTCACGAAGCTGCTGAACCCTTCGACATTTGGTGACCTTGTTGAACCAGTTACAAAAGATGCAATCCCGGATGTCATGTTCAGGACCTAGGCATGGAACACAGACATTGTGGAGGTCCTCTGTAGCGATTCTGTGATCACAGGAACATTTTCGGAATAAGAGATCTGAAGACATCAGTAGATAAACCCATTCTGAATGAACGTTTGGTCAGTAGAACTCTTTCGTCAACGACTGGTAAGCAGAACTCCAAAGGAGGACTTGGTGCATGCAGGTTGCGGTTGAAAAGAACTGAGGCATAGCTGGGACCTCCCCCTTTTATACGTACCAGACTGAAACCACGTGGTAATGTTAGTGGGAGGTCCCAGGGTCGACTGCTGAGAAGTCATCTGGAGGAAATGACGCCTGCGACTGATATCCCATGTGTTATGACCTGCTGCAAGAGACTGCCTCAAAGAAGATCGATAAATCCTTGTCCGACACTAAGGGAGTAGCTGTTGGCTACTGTTGTCCCCTCGGGCTCCATCTTTGGCCTCTTCATAAATCAACTGCTTGATGCCCATCAGTCAGCCAATATTCTCTAAGCAGATGATTATTTCATCTGTTCCAAAAACCCTGACATTGAAAGCCTCACTGCCATTCTCTAAAGTAACTTCAGGACACTAGAAAAGCTGGTTCAACAACAAATAGGTCCTTAGTTACAAAAAAACAAACAAAGATCATGTGCTCTTCTCTTGCCTCCCACAGAAGAGGAATGGCTCTACTCCTTTGTCGTCCAAAATGGCGAAGGACAAAATCTTGAACAGGTGGAGACCTTCAAATACCTTGGAATAACTCTGGATGACACCTTATCTTTTGACCCCCATGTTGACAAGCTGGTGACCATAGTTAATAGAAGACTTGGTGCCATGACTGGAACAATCTCGCTCGGGATGCTAGATGCCTTATTGTGGCCAGCTCCATTTTGTCACTTATAGATTATGGCCTCCCTATCTATGCAGTTGCCTGTGACATAGTGCTAAACAGAGTAAAGCTGATCTGTGATAAGGCGTGCTGCTTTGTACTTGGTGCAGATAAAGGTACAACTATGAGTGCAGTTATGCACTCACTAACGGCTACCTTTACCTAGCAGAATAAAGATGCAGACTGGTTTGCTAGCCAGAAAGGCGGTCCTGGGCCCAACACTCCTGCTTTAACAAACTGCTTTCTCAGTCTCCAACCAATACAACACCAGGAACATGGCCAGGAACGCCCTTAAGCGTACTCATCTGGGCAAGCGGTCATTTGCAGTCAAGGCTGCTAATTGGTTAAAAAAAATGCCTGATACATGACTGAATCTTCCCCCCCCCAAAAAAAAAATTTAACCAGTTTAAGAAAGCCTTGCAGTCCAATGCAGCTGTAACCATTAAATTGTTTTATTCAGCTTCTCTTTGTGCATATCCTGTGGCTTTTTATATAACGATCTGCATGGATTTTTTTCAAAACTGTATGCAATTGTTCTGTCTTAAGTGTTTTGAGCCGGACTCTACTTCATTTCCTCCGAAACTGCTTATTGCAATATTTTTTGAGACTATAAATGCTGTGAAAGGCACCTATTCCTTTCAAAATGAAACTCCTCAGTTCTCTGGAGTGGCGTTTTCTGGCAGATTAAGCAACAGGGTGCACCCCCTTTTGGCTACATTCCTGGTAACTGGGCAGTCCTCCAGCTGAGTCACGAAAATAAACTGCCAAGTGTCTCTCCACTGCAGCTTAACATGTGCTGTCTGTATGCATTGCCCTCCTCCAAGTGCTCTGGTATGTGACCCTTCAGCTCCTTCCCTGTTATAGCGGCAGACCAAGAGTGTGCGTGACATCAGGACAAAGTGTTCGATTTCTATTTAAAGTTTTGCCTTACAGCCTCACGCACATTCTGGTTCCCAGCAAGTCCAGAGCGTGCTGATAGCCCTAAGCCAAACACAGACGCACACAAACACACACAGAGTTGTTTTGTTTCTGCTCTCACACATGGATTAGCTTCTGTATTTTGCATTGGCTGGCTTCAGTGGAGCATGAAATCCGAGAGGTGGAGGTGCTAAGGACTGGCGAATTGAGGGTGATTATTTTTGGACAGATGACCAGTGAAAAGCACAGTCATGCAGTTGTAGTGGTCAGCCAATAGCCACTGCACCACCAGGATGGCCGCTAAACCCAGGGGCTCCTGTTCTGAACATTGAAAGTATTTCAGAAATGCTGCAATCTAATTGGCTGTTAGTGCCCAATTTTAATCTGTTAATTAACATACAGCCTGACCACTCGAGTATTGATTTATCAGGTCCTAAACTGTCCAGGATTGCATTTGTAAAACTCATTAAAGCTACTGCTAGGCCCACCACCAATTAATCTATCCACAATTAGCAATAATATCACAATCACCAGATGTGATCTGTCTCCCTCATCCTACTGAACTGCATTCCTTTTAAAAACATTTAGTTAATCCCATCCACACTGCAACATCACTCAGAGTTTTCTCTAAAGCAACAGCAGTTTCTTGTATGAGCCCTGCCTCCCCAAGTCTACCACTAAGCCCCTTACCTGCTCGCTAGCTCGGTAACCCTCTCATCCTATGCAATATGTTTTGCTGCCAGCAAGTCAACACAATTAAACATATAATACAGTCCCACAATGTCTTCATACAAATGGTGCCATCTCCATGGTGACAGCTAGGAGAATGTGTTGTAAGAATGGCTGCAAACTGCTTTGCACTCAGGATTTATGTGGTAAAAAAAAAAAAAATCATTACATACAACACCCCATCCATTATTCTCTATGTAATGTCCGACAAGAAAAGGCACACAGAGCTGGGACTGATCACTTGCAGATATGTCTTGGGAGTGGGTTACATGGACCTGTTTATTGACAGCGGGGTTGTAAGCCAGAACGCAAGGGAAACTCCCCTACTCTTACAAAAAGTGCCATAGGATCTTTAACTTCGACCTAGACAACCACAAGAGATGGGCAGAAGGGACCTCTGTTTAGCATCTCACCCGGACAGCACCTCCACAGTTCAGCACCACCCTCGTACTGCAGTACATTACCAGTGGTGGGCATTAGCCCAGGTTCCTGGTGTGGGACTAGAGCACACACTCTTCCCATCTTCCAGCCTTAAAGATGGTGTGCTACCAACTGAGCCCCTGACATGGATTTTCATAGTAATTATGTGCATGGTTATTATGAACAAGGAAAGCAATCTGCAGAAACTATATGAAATATAAGCTGAAATGTGCCTCAAATTTTTTTTTTTTTTTTAAGTTTCCCCGAGAGATATTATGGGATCTTTAAAATTTCACGTGCCAGGTTGGTCTGTCTGCATCACAGTTTAATCTGGAGCTTGGTTATGCAAGTGTGAAAAACTAAGTGATGCCTCAGTGTGACTGAACACTGACTGGGCATCAAATTTCCATATTGTTTGAGCCTCTCACAGCCTCTCCAGCAGTATCCAGTAACGGACAGTACTGGTCTGAAGGCAGTGGGAGGAAAAACTGGAACTTGGGGGAAAGAGTAATTAGTCCAGTGACAAGACATCTCATGCCTCGGGCTGCCTAGTTCCTTTTTTTCTACAAAAGAAGGATCTACTGAAATATAGTGGCACTCTTGCAGTGGGAGCAAACAACCCCTAGGTGGCGCTCTTGCAGCTGGAGCAGACGGCCCCAGGTGGAGCTTTTGCATTGGGAGCTGACAGCCCCCAGGGGTCACTCTTGCTGTGGGAGCGGTCAGCACCAAGGGGCAGTCTAGTAGTGGAAGAGGACAGCACCCAGGTGGCGCTATTGCAGTGGGAGCAGATAGCCCTCAGGTAACACCCTTGCAGTAGGAGTACACAGCCTCCAATAGGCAATCTTGCAGTGAGAGCAGACAGTCACCCTCCATGAGGAGGTAAACGTCCTGTGGGACACTTAAATCCCCTCCCTCTGCAGCCCTCCAGTGTCCCACTGCTTGTTCATGGAACTGGGACACTGGCGTAGCAAGCGGCAATCCTCCTGCTGCACCAAGGGACAGACATTTATCAGTAATGTTTACTTTTGATGCATCATTACAATACTAATCACTCAAACATCTAACAAGCAAGGTTTCATCAAGACAGGCCCCTGCAAGGGAGTCAGACATTGGTACCGAGTTTTAGATGGGACATGCTTTACACACCAGCTGCTTTCACCTATTCTGGATACAACCCCTACTCCCAAGGACTGGTACCACCTGATGGATGTTAAGGTATAGTTGGTGTTCTAACTGCAGATGGCCCTTGGGACCTAGTAGGTTTGTTTGATATTTTCATATCCTAATAGCAGGGGTGCCCCCACCTGATGGGATACATCTGACAAAAAGGTGCTAGGGTGTGGTTCACCAGGAAAATATGAAAATTAAAAAATGGTGTACGACACCCCCTAAATAAAATCTCTTCAGAAAATGGATAAGAGAAATGCTGGTCTGTGATTCACTGACAGCACTCTCTACCCATATGTTAATTGGGCAACACCGCTTGGTAAAAAAAGAAAAAGCGCTCACACTGCTCTGCTCGCTCTCTAACTCCCTCCTCTACTAGCTATTTCTTCTGCTGTCACAGCCACTCGTGTAGCATTAATCTGGCATTTTCTCACACAGCAATCCAACAACCCCTTAAGAGCCCTCTACACAGACACCAATCTAACTTTCAGCAGTCACATTACGCACCTGATAAAAACAACACACCAGAGACTAGGCGCACTGTACCAATCGACCCATTCCTTTTATCCTGAACACGGCACCAACTGGGCCAAACCGTCCTGCTCCTGCTCACTGACTATGGCTTAATTCTCTACTCCGCGACAGCAGAGTCCGAGTTCCACAGGGTCACAACCCTATACAACCAAACTGGCAGATTTGCTACACAACTCCATGCCCGGACCCACCACTGTGTCCTCCTAAAAAAGGCTAATTTGCCTTCCCTGATCACCAGAGTCAAGCTACACATTGGCATCACGACACGAAAAATCGTCATGAATAAAGCATTGTCTATATACAACTTTTTCTTTAAACTCAAAGCCCCACTAACTCACACCAGATCAACGGCCTTGGCCTACTTCAAAATCCTCATGCTTAGAACATGTGCTGGCCAAAGGGCTTTACTGTTTCAACTGCCCAGTTTCTATAACTCAATACCTCAGCATGTTCCTGATCTGACTCCTGGCCTTCTCAGCCTTCAAATTTAACTTGGGTAATTGGTTATCTAACTCAGATTCATGTAAATGCTTGTAACAGCTATGTGTTTGCTCGAAGTGCACTTTTACTGTCAATCTGTATTTTCTGTTTTAATGTACCCTATGTCTCTACCTATGTCTGGTTGCTCATGAAAACAGGCAGATTTTTGTTCATGTTCTCACCAGAGGTTAATAAATAAATAAACAAAATAAAGTGTGACAAGGCCCTGCAGGGTGTGAGATGTTGTGTGACACCCATTCTCCCAAGAGCAATGAAGGCCCTCCACCTGCGATGTAGATCCATGCCCCTGGAGTGGGTGGGTATCCCCCAACACCCCACACCCCGTTGGGTCTTATTTACACAATAATAAAACTTGATGCAAATGAACAGAGCAAAAAGGAAATAAGGTTTAGTGGGAGGGGGGGTTAGGAACATGGCTCAAAAAGGGAAAACGGGGTAAGGCGACTAACCAAATAATATACAACACAGGTTTCATTCCCATCACCCTCCAAACAATGATCCCCAAATACGCACCAATGAGTCAGTCCTAAATAATCCCTTCCCTCTGTTGGACCAGATACCAAAATTCCCTATGGAAGCCCCTCCCACAGTATACGTATATACACACTGCGAGGTCGCAGGTAGCAGGTCTGGTGGGCAAGAGCCATAGCCATTGCCAGGGGGGTTCGTCTGGTTCGAAAGAACCCGCCTTTTGAAACTCCCCCTTTTTTCCATTTGTAACATTTATTCATCATTTCTGTTTATTGTGTGACTGTCACAGAGTGCTAATGCACACATAATGAACCCTAGCACTTTCTCTCTGCATGCGCCCCTCCCCACATCTGTTGCCAATCAGCTCCCTCAGTTCCAGTAAAATGTCTGGAGCTGCTTTGTGAGTCTTTCTCTGCACCCTCCCCCTATGACTGGCTGGCCAATTGGAGCTCACATCAGCACTGTGAATGTGACTGGAATACAGCATGGCCACTGCCCACAATTCACACTGTCAGCTAGCACTCGAGGAAGATGGAGCATGGCGGCAGGCTCAGAGATGACGTCACCAGGAGAACAAAACAGAAGTAGAGGATCTCGACTTATAATATTATCAGTCACCAGCAGGTACATTTTGCTGGCCACTATTGCCGAAGATGTGTCCCTTAATAACTGTATATCAAGGAATAGGCTGTGCAGTTGGGCAAGGGAGATTTTCGGGTGGGCAGGCGGAAAATTTAGAAATAAATTACTTAAATCCCCCTCTATACAAAAAGCAAAGTTGTCATGTTTTATATACCAGTTTTAACTTTTCATAAGTTAAGCAAAAGAGGTACCACAGTGGAAAGGCATTGTACGTGTTTGGAAGGGTCTGGCTGGGATCTACACTGCCACCTCACAAATTGTGCTGTTCAGAGAGGTCTTCACTGTGGTCCCATTTTCACTGACATTCAGTTCCACTTTTGTCTGTCTCATCTGTGCCAGATGCTGTTAAATCAAATAAGTTGTGATAAGTGGTTTCTCCAGATGACCACATGTGTCAATAGAATGACATTTGTTGCTACAGTTCAGTGTTATGAACATACCCACTGTACTTTTGGAAGCATGGTTGGGGGGGGTAGGCATTTAGGAGATGGTAACTTTGCACCAGGAATCCCCGCCACTGTCAAATTACCTTTCCCCTGCCTACCACATTGGAGAATGGAGTGGGGGGCAACAATTGTAGTATCCAATACTGAACTACGAATTATGTTACAGATTTTTTTCCAAGCAGGGTGCTTGGTATAGGAACACATAGACAGTGATGGAAGAAAAAGACCAGATGTCCATCCAGTCTGCCCAAGTTTCCTATAGTCCCTGGAACCTATCATTTCTCCAGGGTACTAACCCTCCCCATCCTTTCTCTATTCTCCTCCTTGGTCCCGTCGCCCCCAGTAATGTACAGTTATGCAAGAACTTACCGTAACAGTAGATCTTCAAGAGGAGCTCTTGCAGCAGGCTATTACAATTAGGACTAACGCCGAAGACATTAGGACCCACCAGAAAACTTCTCAGCTAGCAGTATCCAGCAGGGCCCCCCTCCCCCCCACGTCGGCTCCACCCAGTCAGCCCTGGTATAAAAGGGGGCGGACCCAGCTCCACCCCAGTTCCCCCGACAAGACCCACGGACGGGCTCTGACAAGAGAAGGAGGAGAAGCCTAAAGATGACTATCTATACAACTCATTCAGGGGATGGAGGGCAGGAAAGCAACACCTGCTGCAAGAGCTCCTCTCGAAGATTTACTGTCATGCTAAGTTCTTATGTAACTGTATTATCTTACTTTGAGTGGGAGCTCTTACAGCAGGCTATTACAATTAGGACTGAATCCCAAGCAGTCCTGCGCCAAGGAGGTGCCGAATCCTGGGAGGTGGAAAAATAGTTAGCTGGAAACAGCAAGTCAAGACAAGAGTCCCTGAAATACCACCAGGCCAAAGCTGGCACGACACCAAGATGCAATGTCCAAGCTATAGTGCCTCACGAAAGTGTGCAATGAGTTCCAGGTAGCAGCCGCACATATGTCCCTAATGGAGACATTCTGCAGAGCGGCAAAGGAAGCAGACACTCCCCTGGTGGAGTGACCCCTAACCGGTCCCGGAAGGGGTTTGTTGCGCTTCTCATTGCAAAATGTAATGCAGTGGACAAGCCACTTGGAGATGGTCTGCTTGGACACCAGTTTACCCAAGTGTTGTGGCGCAAATGCCACAAACAGTTGCTCCGATTTACGGTAAGTAGCCGTACACCTAAGGTAATACCTCAGTGCCCAGTGGACGTCCAGAGTGTGAAGGAGAGCTTCTCCTCTATTACAGGGAAAAGAGAAATAAACTGGAAGGTCAACCAACTGGTTGAGGGTCAATTCTGAGACCACTTTAGGAAAGAACTTAGGATTAGTTCTTAGGGAAACCCTTTCCCTATGAAAAATTAAATACGGCTCTTTACACATCAGAGCCTGGAGCTCGGAAACTCTTCGAGCTGAAGTAACAGCAACCAAAAATCAAACCTTCCAGGAAAGGTAACGCAGCTCACAGTCAGCTGCAGGTTCAAACAGAGGAAGAGTAAGCTTCTCCAACACAAATAGGAGGTCCCAGGGAGGGACAGGATCCCGAATGGGAGGTCACATGTGTAAAGTCCCCCTTAAAAAGGTGCGGACCACATCCATTTGGGCTAAGGTTCTGTCTCCCAAAAGGGTGTGATAAGCAGAGATGGCCCTCATATGCACCTTTATGGAGGAGTAGCTCAAGCCTTGTTGGTATAAGAAGAGGAGATACTGCAATGCTGAGTTCACCTGACAGGTAAGGAGGTCCAGACAGTGAGAGACAACACCCACAAGCAGAAACGCTTCCACTTCATAGCATAAGTGGAGCGCGTAGAGGGCTTCCTTGCTGAAACGAGTATGTCCGCCACCTCTTGGGATACCCCATACTTGGACTTTGCTACATCCGAAGACGCCAAGCATGAAGGTGCAAAGACCTGAGATTGAGATGGACCAGTGAGCCCTGATCCTGGGACAGCAACTGCGAGCATATTGGCAGCGGGATTGGAGGGTCTGTGGACAACCGCTGAAGTAGTGGGAACCAAATCTGCCGAGACCACAGAGGGGCAATAAGAATCATCCGAGCCCCTTTGAACTGTAACTTCAAGAGAACTCTCTGGACGAGAGGAAAGGCAGCGAAAGCGTAAAAAAACTCCCTGCCCAACAAAAGGACAATGCATCTGGCCAGAAAACACCAGGCACAGGCTCTCACGAGCAGAAAACTGGCAGCTTGGCGTTGCGTGGTGACGCAAACAGGTCCAACTCTGGATGACCCCAAGTGTCCAAGAGCTGGTCTGCTACTGATTGCAGTAGCTCCCACTTGTGTGCCTTGGACTGAGACGTGCTTAGGCTGTCGGCCAAGTCATTTAGGATGCCTGGTACGTGCACTGCAGACAGGGAGATGTGCTGCTCCAGTGCCCAGTACCAGACTCTCATTGCCTCCCTGCATAGGGGGTAAGAGTGAGCACCCCCTTGCTTGTTGATATAGAAGACGACGGCCATGTTGTCCATCTGAACAAAAAGGAAGCCTGGCATGAGGTCCTCTTGAAAGGCATGAAGTGCACTGAGGACCGCCCACATCTCCAAGACATTGATGTGGAGTTCGCGCTCCATGGGGATCCAGGTACCCTGGGTTTGGCGTGCCCCCAGGTGCGCTCCCCAACCCAAATCCGAGGCATCCATTCTAAGAGTCTGATTCGGGGGCTCCAGATGAAAGGGGGCCCCTTTTTCCAAATTCAGCGGGTCCAACCACCAAAGAAGTGTCCTCTTTACTGGCTCCGTGACTCTGACCATGTGGTCTAGGTCATTTGAGCATTGATCCCACTGCACCCTGAGCATCCATTGTGGGATTCTCATGTGGAGGCAGGCCAGAGGAGTGACGGGAATGACCGCTGCCATATGCCCCAGAAGTCTGAGGAAGGTCCTGGCCTGGACCTGAGGGGCTACTAGGACCGATCCCGCAATCTCCCTCACGCGATCGCCCCTCTCTGGGGGGGGGGGGGTAGAAAAGCCATGCCCTGGACCGAATCCAGGACCACTCCTATAAAGATGAGTCTTTGGCTGGGTTCTGGAGAAGACTTTGGAGGGCTCAGGGTGATCCCCAGATCTCGGAACACAGTATAGGTGTCTCCAACAGCTTGAAGAAGGCATGACCTTGACAAGCAGCCAATCGTCCAGGTAAGGGAAGACAATGTCCCTGGCGCCTTAGAGCCACAGCCACTACTGTCAAGCATTTTGTGAAGACTTGAAGAGTGGAGGAGAACCCAAAACTGATAATGCTCCCCCTGTAATTGGAGCCTCAGGTACTCCCTGTGAAGGGAAAAGACCCCGATGTCCATGTACAGGGAACAGGGCCAGTCCCCCAGGTGCAGCAGAGGAAGCAGTCCTGGAAAAGTCACCATCTGGAACCTTCTGTGCTCTACATAAAAGTTTAAAGAGCTGAGGTCTAGAATGGGATGATGGCCTTGTGTCTTTTTGGAACCAGGAAGAAATGGGAATAATACCCTTTCCCCCGTTCAATCAATCAATCAAATCTTTATTTATCCAGGCGAACATCGTTGAGCAATGCTCATTTGCAAGATGGACCTGGTAAGGTCAAGATACAATTTATATGAAACATAACATGCAGAGAATACACAACTTTGAGAGGATAGCAAATGAATACAAAAACCAACTCCATGACACAGTACATTGAAAAGCTAATAAGAAATATATTACATATATACATGATTCATGAAATAGCCAGCTTGTAATGGAAGACACTTTAAAAACTAGCACTTTTTGGTGAAAGGTTAAATGTGTCAGGGATTTATTAGATAATTTTTAAACTCGGGTGATGAGCTGTATGGACAGCTGGAAGATATATCTACAGGGAGTGATTTGTAAGTGGCAAGTACCGGCTGAAGCAGTGACAAGGGAATGAATGGAGGTGTATACAGGATGTTGTGGCCAGGGTAGGGAAAGGATGGAGGGAGGGAGGAAAAAGCTGTGCCAGAGAGGGATCAATAGTGGGTCAAGAGGGGAGGGAGGGGGTCGGACTGGGGAAGTAAAAAGCTGAGAGTGTAAGGAGACTAAGTATATAATAAGAAGGATGGATTGTAGTAAAGGTTTATGAAATGTGAAGTAACTGCTCGTAGGGTGCTGGGGAGCTACCTTAAATGGTCATCCAGCTGGTGAGAAAGATGGAGGGTTAGTCTAATGTTGGCGGAAGCAGTTACATTTTTCTTTGGGGGAACTGCTTCTATTGCCCTTTTCCGCAAGAGGGCCTATATCTCTCCTATGAGTGGAATGTGAGAAGGAGGGTATCTTGAGGACCTTGGTGGGGTGTCTGGGAGGAATCTCTGAACTCTAGAGTATGTCCTCTCCTTATGATATCGAGGACCCACTGATCCACAGTAAGAGAGCGCTCCTTCCCTTTAGATAAAGGGAGAAACAACGCCCTACTGCCTCCCGTGAAACCTCCACAGGAGGAGGGGGGAGGGAGGGAGGGAGTCACTGGGCGGAGCCAGGAGTGGGCAGAGAGGCCTGGGAGGACTTGGGGGCCACAGGAAGGAGGGAGGGCCTCCTGGCTGCTGATTGCCGGCTTTCCTACGAAAGACACCTCTCTGGCCCTGTTGGTTGCCATGGGCTTGGGCACCTGAGGACTTACAAAATGGCCGTTCCTTGGTCTCCTCTGTACATCAGATGGACAGACCAGATGGATTTCCCTAACTCCTGGAGACGAGAGATGAGTTACTCTGCCTCCTGCCCAAACAAAACGGTACCCTGGAACGGTAGGTCCCGGGTCCCGGATCCCAGACTGCAGATCTTGGTGAAAGCCTGAGACCCTCAACCAAGCATGGCGCTGGAGACAGACTCCTGGCGGTGATGCTCTGGCCACCATATATACAGTGTCAAACGAGGCATATAAAACATGTGTGCCTACATCCGAGCCCGACTTTAGGACCTTCAGAATCTCCATCTTCTTTTCAGAGTCTGGCACGGCATTCACTAGCTCTTGTCCCCGCTCCCAGAGTGCATTCTGGTGCTGAACCATATGCGTCAGGAAATTTAGGGACCTAATGGAGCAGGTGGAGTCAGAATAGACCTTCTTGCCCACCTGGTCCAAATAGCGAGACACGGGGTCGGGAGGCTGTGAGCTAAGGTGTTTGGGTTGCTTGGATTTATCATGGGCAGCTGTGATCACTGAAGAGTCCACCTGAGGATGCTCAGCCAGAAAAGGTCCATCACTCGGGGCTCTGTACAGCCTATTCAATTTTTTTGGAACCACCAGGACTGAAGCTGGATGCTTCCAGGTGATCCGGGTGAGATCCTGGAAGGAGTCCACCAAAGGAAGTACCAAAAGAGGTTTGGGCTCCTTCTGCCTCATGTACTTGGCCAGTCAACAGCATTCCTGATCCAGATCCCCCGTATCCCATCCATTAGAGGCCTGGATGTGCCTCATGACATCCATGAAGGCTGGATCATCAGGAGGTAAGCAGGGCTGGTCTTTTTCTCCTGGGGAACCCCGATTGCCAAGATGGAAGAGGAAGAGGAGGAGGGTGACCGACTACTAGGTGTCGAGTAGCTGGACCTGTCCCTGTGACTAGCCCCACTCGAACGTCGGTGACTTGCTGACCGACGTCAGTCACGGGACTGACGGTGAAGCGGTGACTGACGTTGGTCAGGGGACCAATGCTGGGAGCAGGCCAGCCAATCAGAACTGGAACGGCTCCTAGTGTGAGACCTGACTCGGCGTCTGGTACCAAACTGTGGTGAGCGCCGGTGGTCCTGGACCGGTGTCGGGACCGACTACAGTCCTTGTTGTGGGACCACTTGGATTTTTCTTTACTGGAATGTTTGGCCTTCTCCCCGGAGGTGTGTAGGTCCATCTTCTGTTCAAGCAGGCGGCAGATCCTGGTCCTACCTGTAAAGCCCTGGCAGGTGGAACAGGTCGTGGTGTCGTGGTTAGGCTCCAGGCAGAAGACACACTTGGTGTGGCCGTCTTTGGCTGGAATCTGACAGCCGCAGCTACACTTGTTGCGAGGGGGTCCCGACAAGGAGACCGAGGACGGGGATGACATACGTCGGTACTGAAGAAAAACTGTCGAAAATACTGAAGAAAACGTCGAAAAACAGGAGTTTTTTTGCTGGAGGCTGGCAAGCCAAGAACTTTCCACATGCACGGGTCGCGGCGGGAAAAGAACTGGGGTGGAGCTGCGTCCGCTCCCTTTTGTATCAGGGCTGATGGGGCGGAGCCGACGTCGGGGGGCAGTCCCTCCTGGGTACTGCCGGCTGAGAAGTTTTCCGGTGGGTCCTAATGCCTGCGGAGTTAGTTCTAATTTTAATAGCCTGCTGCAAGAGCTCCCACTCAAAGTAAGATCTACTATTCCCTTCATTATGTCCCAGCTCTGATTGTTTTTGCAAACACCAATTCAGCTGACAGACTGTTCCAAAGTTCCACCACCCTTTCCGTAAAGTAGTGCTTCCTCACATCTCTCCTGAACCTACCTCCTGTTAATTTCCATTTGTGTCCATGTGACTGCGAATTAGTACTCGGGCTAAATAGTACCCCACAGTTCACTTAAATTCCTTTCAGGAACTTGAAGGTCTCTGTCATATCACCCCGATCCCTTCTGGTCTCCAATGAGTACAGATTTAGTGCCTTGAGGTGCTCCTCAAAGGATTTGCTCTGCTGTCCCCGACTCATTTTAGTTACTCTGTGCTGCACTATCTCCAACCTATCCTTATTCTTTCTGAGGTGAAGACTCCAGAACTTGGCACAGTACTCTAGGTGAGGCCTCACCATTGATCTGTAGAGGAGAAATATTACCTCCTTTCTTCTGCTATCAATACCCCTACCGATACATCCCAGCATTCTGCTAGCCTTGCTATAGGCCATATTGCACTAACTCAACTGCTTAAATGGTATATTGAGTTGGGGATATTGGGGTTACAGCAAGGGGTAGAGGGAGCTCTGATAAAAGTTATTTTGCTTTACAATAAACCACAAAAGTGCACCACAGAGCATACCATAGCCCATGGTTTCTGGGGGCCTATCAACCCCAGACCCCTGCTCTAGTAGCAAGCCAGCACTGCAGTAAGTTAGTAATGTACAATACCCAGCCCAAACCAGCTGTAGACTCTGCACTGAGGTTCAGTGTATTAGCATTTGAGACAGATATATATATAGAGAGAGAGAGAGGGACACACACACACAACATCTGAGCCACCCAGATAGTAATAATTGTCCTAAGAGCAAGAGGTGGAGGGGAGCTCACAGATGAGTTATTTTGGTTTAAAATAAGCCATAGAACATCTAGTACCCCAAAGCTTCTAAGGTCCTGGCAGCCCCCAGACCCCTTACCTACACACCAGTGGATACAGCTGCAGATATTAAAGCTCATAACATATCTGAGACAATGCCTTGGGTATATTACATTAACAGCATCTTGCTGCCCTCCGGTACTGAATACATATGTATTCACCCTGCAGACAGCCAGATAATTTTGTTTAGAGCAAGGGGTGTAGGAGATCTCAGATATGACTTCTTTAGCTTCAAAATAAGCCATGAAATATTTCAAGATATTCATATGGGGTGGATCCCAAACAGAAGTCCCAAATGAAACAATTAACATAAAAAAAAATTGCTAAAGCAAACGTATCCAGTATCTGGGCACCTCTAAGATTACACAGATCCTGCCCAAGCTATCTTAATTTCTAACTCTCTATAAGACGCCACAGGACTAGGCCCTTGTCAGTAATCACAATCTCAATGAGGAAGCTGCACAGGAATCACTGTTGCCCATCTTCCGTGTAGATTCAGTAGCAGGCTTGGTTAAAGATGTGGCAGACCCCAACACACCCCAATGGTCAAGGGTGTGGGCCATGATGAATCCAATGAACCCCCTGGTCAGTCCTCTTCAACTACCTGAGGGCAGCCAGTCGCTCAGGGATGTGGTGACTTAGGCCTCTACGAGGGTAAATCCATGCAGTATGCAGGGGAGTCAGCCTAATTTGGCAATGTGAAGGCCCAGGCATTGTTGGGGAGGGGTACCTGTGCTCATGATTTAACAAGCAAGGCACAGTATGTATAATTTAAAAATAAGAATGAAGGGCCAGGCCTTTAGCCAATGGCCTGCAACTCCCTGGCAGGACTGGAGAAGGTTGCCTGGCTTCTCTCTCTCTCTCTCTTTCTCTTTCTCTCACAGATTTTTGCAAGAAAACCCTTGCTCTGAAAGCTGAGATCTAGGGCAGCCACTTCAGTCCTCAGACTCAAACCAGGGACATGTGTCTATAACCCAACTCAGAGGTTGAGCTGTGAAACGTACATCTGCAGGTAGTAGCACAGCAAGCAAGGTACCGCTCATGGCATTAGTGACCCAGGTCTGAGAATGGGCCTAGGTCACTGGGTGCTGGCTGGAGGAGGAGGAAGATCGATTGTCCCACAGGACACTGTCCTCCCCTGATGGGTGGTAGACTGCTCCCCACTGTTTAAAAAACAAACGCCACCTGGTGTTGCCAAGGAGATGCAAGCTAGTCAGGAACAGTAGTGGTAGGGGAGGCATAGGAATCTTTCTGGGCACACTTCTGTTGCGTGCTTGGCCACAAATTCGCTGCCCCACATCACAGGAAGGGACAGCACATGGAGACCCAGTGGTGACGTGGCAGTGAGGATCATCCACTGCTGATGAATAAAAATACTGTCTTCTGGTTCCGGCTGCCTGTACAAGTCCCTGGGGCTGGGAAAAAGGAGAAAATTCCCTCATACTTACTGTACTTTCCTTTTCTATTTATTTATTTAGCTTTTGTTAACCAGGTAACTACAGTAGACAAAACATATGCCTATTTTCAGGTACGACCCGGGAGAGTACAGGAATTACGAGTTCAATATAGAGTACAAAATGACACAGGTAAGACAGATGCACAGAAGTCAGGAAAAGCATAACGTGCACAGTAATAACACAGTTACACAAATGGCAGTCAAATATAAAATAAGTAGAGAGACACCACGACTATGTGCTAAGCATTATATACAAATAAATACAGTTCAGCTGCAACGTTGTCAGGGGGGAGTAATTATTTCACACTCATAATGTGAACTGATACAGAAAGAAGCCATGGCTATGCCATGAAGAGGAAGCTGTTCAAGGTAGACCCCTGTTTAGGAGGACGGCAACGTTGACTACGACAAAGCAATCTATTGACTAACTGGGGCACAACTCTTGTGGAAATGAAGTTTTATATAACAGAACAATATCCAGATTTGTACTGAAGTGTAACTGTGCCCCATCACTGCACTATGCCTATGAACTAAACTGGCCACTGCTGTCCTAACCGAGAAAAACAAGTTGGCTGAAAGTAAATTTCACGTCAGTTAATGAGTTAACCTCACCTTACCTAACCAATTTAAATGGGATAATTAAAAGTCCCTCAGTTTCAGAAAATGATGCAGTAACGAAAGTTCAAAAATAACAATAGACTAAAGGTGGCATTTACGCGCTTCAGGTTTTGTTTTTGCTTTCTTTTTGGGACAATCTCACTTGGCTGAAAAAAGCTTTCCACAACCACTAATTATGAAGCATGCAATGCTTATTTTACTATCGTAAACCCAGAACGGATGCTTGGATGAAGTTGCTCTTCTCTCTAAGCACGCGAAAAGATGGGGGCGGGGGTAAGAGTGTCTCAGATTTCGAACTGCTTTTTATTTGTTTATCTCCTGAGCAATTACATTAGCAGTGCAGCAAGAGTTTATACAGCACACACAATGCCATGTGAAAAATAATCTACTGAGAATGTCAGCCTGCCCGCCAACTCATAGGCCAAATCAGGTTACAGCAGCACACACTTGTGGGTCACTACTTAAGGGGTACGGTGGGACTCCACAAATGTGATGCCCAGTCTGTGGGTTCTCCAATGTAGGACTTTTGGAAAAGTCCCTATTACAGAGTCGTCGGATACCAGTAATGAGTCTAGTACGGTACATTTGTTACTGTGGTCAGATCCTTCACATAAGATATTAAACACAGGTCTTGTCTGAACAGCCCTGGAGGGCTGTTATGTGTTTTATTTAAGAGGTTTTCCAGCTTCCAAAACAATGGGAAACTGGCATCAGTAGGACTCGGTCGCCTAACATTTATAACTGGAATTTCATGGGCCTCACACTTTGTTTAATAGACCAGGGCCCCATGCACACTATAGAAATGTGAATCTACATTCTGTGGCAGGTAGGACCCCCAGATTTTGAGCAATTATGCAGAGATTCTGTGGCAAATAACTGATGGGCTTTACATTCTACAGCAACTGAAATGAGCCCCAGAATTAAAACTAGTTGCCCTGAAAGCAGATGCAGAGGCAAAGGCAATACAAAGCAGTTCTAGCCGCAAGATTTGGACTGGAGGAAGGGCACAGGAGAATTGAAGGGTTATTTATTTGTTATTACAATCTGTTTTATTCTCCCACAGCTCCTTCCCAGCGGTCCTGTCCTGGTTTACTACAATGATACACCCATGGATTCCTGCCTCTCCACTTGCTTGATGGCCAGTAGTGCCAGGTCACAAAGCAATGCTGCTCTAATGGTTTCCACCTCCCACCCACTTTCCTGAAGCCTAGTGGTGTCAGTTTGTGCAGTAACGCCACTCCAGTGGCTTTCTCCTGCACTTCAATACCAGTGGTGCCATTTGCATCAAGGCTGATTCTGCTTCTACTTCTCTTCCATCCTGTACAGATTTACCTCATGGCTAGAGCGCATCTGGATGATTTTATATTAGACACAGGCCCACAAAGCCTCCTGTTGGGTGTATTTGCAAAATTTCATTCTTTTTTCCGATTCAGCTTTTTGCACCCCTGCCACCACCACGTGCTTTGTTCTGGGCCTTCAGTCCCACCTCCCCCAGCCCCTGAGTGCTGGTCCCCACCGCCCAATCAGTGGGGATCCACACAGTGCAGGGCCCGAGAGCACTAGGAGCCATCATTATCAGCAGCATGGAGACCTGGATTTTTCTGTGTTTTTCTCCTTCCCCACCCCAGGCATGAAGCACAGTTCCATGTAGCAATGCCCTCTGGGGGAGACAAGCCCACTGCAGGGGTTGCTATGGTGGCAGAATCTGTGCACCACCCTCCTATGGCTAGGAGTGCAAACGTGTGACAGTGCTACACCAGTCCCCCAGACTCCCGACCTGCCTCCTGAGCTTGTTCCCAAACTCGGGTCGTTGACACGGGTGCACATGGTGCTTCTGCTGCGCCATCAGGTGCCCCAAACATTTCTTAATATTTCTTCATTCCCCACTTGTTTAAGCAGCAAACAGAATTCTCTTTTTATTTTATTTTTTCCATGAAAATTCTAGAGGGTTCCTCAGTGTTTGCAAAATGCAGCAATGACCATCAGCTTTAGGGCTGAGTGCCAGTGGAAACATGTCCCACTGACCATTGCAGTACAACGGAAACTCTGGGGAGTGGGGGAGATGTGATCAGGCGTGCCAGCAGACTCGCATTAATCCCATTTTAGTCTTGCTCACAATCATTCTAGTGTTACAGTTGGGTGTGGGGGGGGGGCCCAGTGGCATCAGCCATCTTTACTGCCCAGATATGCTGTTGCTGTGGCAGAGGCTCATTTGCACTGTCAGGCCAGGTTTTTGCAGTGACCTCATCAGTTTCTGCTGCTTATACCTATCTGAAGTTATAATCTGCCGCTTTGTACATCAGAATCATTTCTGACCGACTCCATGGCACTGAGTAGCGAGGGGCTGTTCTGGCACACTGACAATCCAGGTTCATGTCACAAGCTCAGGGGGCATCAGGATTAGATGGCAGTAGGGAGGGATACAGGGCACCCCTTGTATGCTCTCCTTCAGACTGGATGGGCCACATGACAACATTTTAGTAGTGGTTCTAGTGGCTCCTGTGGATGGCATGGTGGCAATACTCTCTGTAGCATGGGTGATCATGGGCTGCTGGGTGCCCCTCCAACCTGGACTCTGCAAGTGTGCATATTGTGGGGAGGTGGTTTGGGGGAAAAGGGGAAAAATGCCACCTAGCATGCTGGATGACTACTCCTAGGGCTCCTCCCATGCCACCAGACCCCACAGGAATGTAGCGCCACTCTCCTCAGCCCCTTGATCTTCGAAGACGACACCATCCCGCCCCCACGGTATCAGGGAGACCCCTTTCTCAGGGATAAACCCTATCTAGAAGGATGGATGGAGGACCATCAATGGAGCTGGTAATAGCAGATCAGTGGTGCACAATGAGACTGGTGTGTACAGAGGGCCCCTTGGAAAGTCCGAAGAAGAGGTGTGTCAGTGGACAGTGAGGAGTAATAAAAGGAATACCACAAAAAAAAATCCTTTCCATGGCAACAAACCATGACATCAGAAGCAGACAATCGTTTAGGAGGTGGTGGAGGGACCACAGAGGTCACAGGCTGTTGAGGAAGCGACAGGGAGGTCTTGTCAAACCAACCTGATAATTTTCTTTGACTGGGTAACAAAGGTAGTAGAAAAAAAGCCATGCTGTGGATTTACTCTACTTTGATCTCAGCAAGGCTTTCGACTCTGTGCCACATAGAAGACTGCTGAAGAAGCTGAAGGATCTGGGTGTAGCAAGAGACATAATTAGATGGATAGAAAACTGCTTGAAGAACAGGCAGCAGAGGGTGGTGGTACACAGGGTCAAACTGGGAGAGAGTGAGGTCATGAGTGGGGTGCTGCAGGGATCTATCTTGGGCCCTGTCCTCTTCAATATGTTCATCGGTGACACTGGAGGGGGCATCCAGGGAAGTTGTCTCTCTTCGCAGATAAAGCTCTGCAATAGGGTGCATCATGACAGAGGGATCAGGGAGATGCAGAGGAATCTACAAAGGCTAGAGAGGTGGACTAAGGTTTGGCAGTTGAAATTCAAAACCAAAAAATACAAGGTTATGCACCTAGGGGGAAAAATAAAAACAAAACAGAGTACTAGATGGAAGGGGTTAAACTGAGCACTACAGCAGAGGAAAGGGACCTGGTAATAATCATGAGTGACTCCCCCAAACAAACCAGTGTAACAAGGCCTATATAGTAAGGGTAACAGGATGTTGGGGTGCATTGGAAGGGGTAATGACAGCAGGAAAAAGGAGGTGCTACTAACTCTATATACATCACTGGTGAGGTCGCACCTGGAATACTGTGCTCAGTTCTAGAGTCCTCACCAAAGGAAAGAGAGGAACAGGCTAGAGACAGATGGTGCAGCACAGGATGACCAAGATGATTCAGGGCCAACAGGGCAGATCTTATGAAGACCATCTCAAGGCACTGAACATGTACTTGTTGGAGACTGGGACGGGGGGTGAATATGATGGAGACCTTCAAGTTCTTGCACAGAATGAACAAAGTGAACTGTAGGGAACTATTTAGCAGAAGTACAGCATCAACAAACCAAGGTCATGAATGGAAACTAGTGGGGGGAAGGTTTAAGAGGGATGTGAGGAACTCCTCGTTTATAGAAAGGGTGGAACAGTCTATCAGCAGAGGTGGTGGGCGCCAGGACTCTAAATGATTTCAAGCATTACTTGGAACAGAGTGAAGGGTTTGGTGGTTGCTCAGGTCAACAGCAGTAGGGAGTGGAGCATGGGGTTGGACCGGGAGGGATAAAACACCATACAGAATATAGGCCCCAAGGCAGATCGGGAATGCTAGGCAGACTAGATGGACCTTTGGTCTTTTTTTGCCACAACTGTCTAGGTTTCTATGTTTTCAAGGGGGTGTCAAAGTGGCACGGACCGTAGTCCCAAAGGCACCCATAGCCAATGTCACAGTGGAGCAATGAACAAGCTAGTGCCATCAACAGATTAAGCATCGATGGGAGGTAAGGCAAGAGCCTCAAATAATTCAGAGACTGTAACCCAGAACAATAGTGCTAGCATCAATAGCACCAACCAGTGGAGTCTACAAAGAACGGGACAGTGCTCACTGACTATGCTCTGGTAACAGGCATGAGTGTCACAGACAGCTGCTGAGTCACAGCCTGTATCTGACATTGGTGTCTGAATGGCTGGTCGAACAATGCAGAATGATAAAGTGAACTGAGAATTATACTCGTAGAGAGTAAGCAGCGATCTGGACCAAGAGTGAGACTTGCAATCTTTGTTACGATGCTCAGTTGAAGAATCCTTATGTTACTTCTCTGATAAATTACATTTTTTCTCCATGAGGGCAACAGTACAGCTGCCCAACAAGCAAGCTTAGAGATTTTGAATGGTAGATCCTGTAGCATGAGCTGGAGACCTTGGGGGCATACTCTGATGCTGTCTACTTTGCATTCTTCATTCTCTGCAGAAAAGCTTCTAAAGCCTTCTGGCAGTATCTCTTCATGACCTGGTTAAAGCCTGTGCAGTGTAGGATTTCATATCATGAGAAAGGCCCAGGCAGCAAACACAAAGTGTTCGAGTGTCGTCTCTAAATATCTTTACGCCCCACCAACAAAACTGAAAAAGCAGGGTATTTTTTGAAGGGGCAGATGACAGCATGGAATTATGATAAAAGCACATAAAGTAAAAGAAAAAATAGTACTAGGACGGCTTAAGTTGACAAAGGTGTCGTCTTGATCTGATGAGCAGCTGATGGCAGAAGACAAACTGAGGGGGTATGGTGCCCGTCATGTTTTATAGGTGGTACCTACATACATCAGTATGAGCGGCCCCATCTAGGCAAACATTTCTGATTGCTCCTGATGCCAACAGCTTACATTTTAAAGTGTGGTTCTGTGAAGTGAGATGTCCTTGAAAATGACCTGCAAAATCTCAATTTATTTAGCCAGGCTAGATCAGCCACGCAGTTCGTCCGTTTTTGCCAATGCCTAGTCTCTACCAATTTTAACTCCCGCCTGGACAACCAACAAGGGAAGCCAATTTGGTCTAGTGGCCCAAATTAGATCTGTGAAACCCAAGCTCACAGGTTCAAATCGTATCTCAAGTCACTGGCTCACTGTATGCTCCTGAGGAGTTGGTACTGCCATGCCACCCAGCTGTAACAGCTAGATGCCCACTGAAAACAAATTGCATCTCAGCTGGGCTCTCCTAGGTAAACAACTAACCGTGTTTGTGTTAAAAGGGGCCACAATTGGACCTGTTGACTTCAGTGACATTTCCAAAAGGATCCAAAGTACCCAACATGTCTAAAAGCATCCTATTGAACCTCTCTGGCTGTGGATCTTCACGAGGTACTGATGTAGAGGTATGAGAGTTCTCTACATCCATCAGCTTCAGCAATTCTTCTATAAGTTGACTCAAAATCTCTTCTCTGGTGAGATTGCAATCTTTTTGGTATCCCATGTTGGCTGGAGAATCAAAAAGTCATGGGCTCTAATCCAACACCAGGTACTTGGGATAATACCAATAACAGACACACAGTGCAGCACGGAGGGGGCTGCATTGTTGCAGTGCCGTCCTTCAGATGAAACGTTAAACCGAGGTCCTTTTGGCCCCTCTCTGGTCACTGTCCAGGTGGAAATAAAAGATCCCATGGAAGTTACTAAAGAAGGGTAGGGGAATCTCCTCCAGTGTCATGGCCAATATTTCCCAGTCAGTAAAACAGGTCCTTGTATCCCACACCCAGAACGCACCTGGAAACAAGCCATCATACCTTAGTGTGCCTTTCCTGTTAAAAACAAAAAATTACAAATAAAACAAATAAATGATGTGTAGAATTTATTTTCCCATAGTGACTTGGCAACTGCTGATGCCTTTTATCTTAGTGATATCAGTTCTCCCCTCTAATTCCTTCCCGTTGCCCCTTAAAAACTGCCTCCCCCCACCCCATCAGCACACCTTGCCTATCGACCTTCCAACTCTACCCTTCTAGCTACCTTCCTTCTGACCTCCTGTCCCCCTCCTACTACCTCTTGCCCCTCAATTTTCCCTCACTCCACTGCTACCTCTACCCCCTCTATTTCCCTCTCTCCATCATCTTGCCAGTTCCAAGTCCCCTTGCAGTGTTCCCAGCATCCTGAAGGGGAGCAGGTTTTTGGCTACCTTTCTTCTCCCCTCTCATCATCTTGCCTGTTCCCCGTCCCCCCTCCCAAGCAGGGTTCTTGGCATCCTGAGTGGGAGTAGGTTCCTAGTCCCCTTGTAGGGTTCTCAGTATCTGGGAGGGGAGCAGGTTTTTTGGCTCCTTTCTTCTCCTCTCTACTTCATCTTGCCAGTTTCCCGTCCCCTTGCAGGGTTCTCAGCATCCTGAAGGGGAGTTGGTTTTGGCTACCTTTCCTCTCCTCCTCCCCCTACCTCTACCCTTGCTTGCTTACCTCCCCTCACGTTTCAATATAGCACTTATACTTATGCTTGTATTTATGCTGGTATTTTCATATGTAGGATTAACTCATAAGTAGTGTCCTAAATGTATTGTTCTTAACATTAAGTGTACCCATTCACTGTTCGTGCTCATCTCATAAAGTCTTTATAGTGTATAGTGGAGTGGTGTTCTGTATATAATTTCATCCCTTTCAAAATGCTGTTGTACCACAGTTCAAAGGTCATGGAATGTGATTCTGTCCTACTGTGGTAGGACAGCATTTTAGAACCTCTAGAGACTGCATGAGTCAGTTTCATTTTGAAAGCAAAAGAACTCAGTACTATACACTATAAAAAATACAGGATGAGTAACTCTATGCACAACCAGTGTGTTTTGCCACTTCGGGGTTCCGATTCCCATGGACCTCTCTGGAGGTCAGAGGGAATCAGAACCACTCTGTGGCAGAACACACTGGTTGTGCATAGTTGCCCATCCAGTATTCTCTATGTTTAATTGACTTGTCTTGTAATGGATGTATTTGTTTTATACACTTTATTGTTTGGTTTTGCTCTTCCCCACTATGTAACCTCCTCCCCTCAAGACGCTTCTGGAAACGAGCTGGTCTCAGCTCATGTTGCCTTTTCCTGGTGAAACTGTTCTAAACAAATAAATTAAATAAAAAGGTCTGAGGACTGTTCTCTTCTTGTTCTTTTGTTTAAAGAAAGGCACCCTGAGCCAAGTGGATAGTGTGCAGTACAGAAATAAATTGGCTTGCCTTTTAATCAGTTTCCTACTTGTTATATAAAAGTTTCTCTTCTGCAGTCTTTCCTCCAGGTCTAGGAACTGTGGGAGTGGCGTGCCGCCCCCTTGATGACATTTCTCAATCCCATCTGCCGATAACACCATCATATAGCTGGTGAAGGGCCCACGGTATGGAGCAAGAATGTCACTGGTCATTGTACCAATGGCGATGTGGTTTTTCTCCCACCCCCCTCCCTGCGGGGTCTGGCCACAGTGGACCCCACATGTGTACAGACTACATCCTATGGGCGAGTTAGATCAGTGGCCCTCCACTGGTGTCACTATAGCATTGGAACCTGGCATCAGCTCTTTCTGGCTGGCAGTGTTACCATGCGGCAGTAACTCCCAGCCCTCTCCTGGGATAAACAAGATTAATGCTAGCTAGGGAAAGAAAGGAATATATTGAAAGACTGGATAATGAAAATATAACAGAAACATAGAAAACTGATGGCAGAAGGGGTCTGTGGTCCATCTAGTCTGCCCAAGAGATTCCAAGACCTCTTATAGGTCCCAAGGTCTAACCCCCTAACAAGAAGTCATAACAAGCAACTGGAATGGAAAATTTTCAGGGGACAAACGGAAGTACTGGTTCTCACAGAGGACGCTGGGAAAATGTAATGTGCTCCCGATTAGCATAGTAACTTCATAAAGTAAGGAAACATTTAGGAAAAAAATTGATCATTTATGGGAGTCAAAAATAGATGTACTAAAACTGAGAAATGGGGGAACGGTCCTGACGAACAACTAGCCCTCTTCCCTCCTGAAATTTGTAAGTTTGTTTGTATGATTCACAGCTAGCTCTGAACCTGGGTCACTTCAAACTGCTGCCACTGGGCCATCAGAAATCCCCTTCCTTTTGATGATTTGTGGGGCAGGTGTAGGCATGAGTGACGTGTTCGGTTACTACTGAGATGTTGCAAGCCCCGTTATGGTCATGCTCAAGAGGAAAGAGGTCCATGCAAACAAGGTCCAGAGGCCCACTGCTGGAGATGTTGACAAGCAGTGCAGCTCCTTTTGGTGGAATCTTTCATCTGATGTATCCGCCTGACTGTCTGCTATGTTCTTCTACCTCAGCTTGGAGCCCCTACTGTATTGGCATCCCAGGGGATGGGAAAACATGGAAGAAAAAACCCCGGCACATCACAAGATGATGATTAGCATTCTTAACCCGGCCCCGGTCAATGATCAGTCACCCATCATGGAGTCCCGTGACATTATGGGCAAGCTTCCACTTCCCATGCCCGGACAGCCTCAACCTGTGTGGCAAGTTTGGGGGGGGGGGGGAGAGAAGAGAGAAAAAGGTACATCCTAGAGAAGATGGGGGATGGGGCTGGGAGGTCACCCATTGGATGGGGCAGTGTTGGGAGATATGGAGGCATAAAGTGCAAAACATAAAAAATAAAACTGCACTGATGATGAATCTAAGGATGTCAAAAATACACTGCTGTTAATAAACTACTGTACACAAAGACACTTACTGCTACCCAACAAATACTGCCGCTTTATCTGAAGCAGTCGCTGGAAGTGAGCTGGAGGACAAGGCAGTATCTCTAAACCTCAGAACTTTTGTCACTGCACACAATATCCAATTAGCTGCCCAGTTACATGACAGGCGCAAAGTACGATGTCATGCTGCTGAAAAGCGCTGCAGTTCCATGCAGTTCTACTGGTCAGAGAGGGCAAGGGGAGGGATGTGATTACCAAAATCTCAGCTGCCACTGGAGTGCCTTACAAGAAATGTGGTACAGAGACATCATTCTTTAAATTATTCTTTAACAAAAAGAAGCCCCCCCCCTCCACCACACACACACACTCACACTCACTCTCGGTCCCTCCCTCTTTTTTTTTTTTTTTTTAACTTGTATTTTACTTCCTGGATCTGACCGGTTTCCCCCGACCCACCTCAGCTGCGATCCACCGGTCCACCCAACCATGTAGCCGTAGCCATATCCCTCAGGTGGAGTTGGGGTGGAGGAACCCCCAAATCCTTTTTGTTCTCATTGAGCCTCCCGTTGTGGCCTCACAAGTTGAGTGGTAAAGGGTGCCACCTCTGCTGGAGGAGCTTCAGTCGGCTCCATTCCCCTCGCCGGAGTCGTGGCTACACTGTAACGTCACGGCAAGTACACAGACGTCCTACCACGCCCCCCCCCCAATGTGTGGCAACGGGCTGCTGTTCCTCTGGCCTCCACCAGAGGTCAGTCCAGCATCGGCCTGCTACCCCCCCTCTTTCCCAGGGGAAGTGAGTTGTCCATCGGACGCTCAAGCTTCCCCTCCTCGGCCAGCCCTCCAGCTCCCAGGCTTGTTCCCGAACCCGGGTCGCTGGTGTCGTTGGCAGTAGCACTACCACTGCACTGGTGGGCCAGCCCTCTCTCTCTCATTTTGCACACCCTTGCATCACACAGCTACAAGGTGCATCGATGATCAGTTTGGGTTACTGTGTGGTAACCACATGGGTGCCAGACAAAGGACAGGATTCTGGTTGACAGTTTATTACTGGAAACCAATCTTTTCTCTTAAAGAGGGGATGCTGTCCCAGGAGGCATAACTGTATATGTAGTCATCAGGCCTTTTCTTCAGGCTAGGATCAGCCCTCGCCCCACGATCTGGAATCTGTATACATACTAGCTTAGGTTTTTTTGTTTAGAATTTTTATTTTTAGATTCTTGTGCCAGTGATGACATAAGCCTGCATGAAGGAAAAAAAAACCTGGCTCCCCTCCACCACCTGGAGGCATGACTGCCCAGCTAAAAAGGAGCAAGAGAACACAGTTTTACTGGTGGCGATGGGCGCGACTGACTATAACAACTCAGGTTGCGTGTACGAGGAGCTGGAACCCTCTTGTGTCCCTTGGCTCCTTTTCATCTCCCATACCTTTTCAGCTGTCAATAGGCACGGTCAGAGTGTAAACAGAAGCAGAGATGCACACTCGCATGTCTGCACTGCCTTCTCACACGTTCATTTTTATTTTAAAATGAGTAACATAGCACTGAGATATGTAACTGATCAAACATGATAACATGGCTGTGTATTATTCTGGCACAACAGCATAGGTCAGAAATACTTGACATACTTTTCCAACGTAGAGTAAAACTGTTTATAATGAATGTTTTCCTGCAAAACTCACACTCTATCATCCCATCTCCCTCACACTAAGTGTTAAGCAGGTCAAGCTGACTTTACCTTTAGAGTTTCCAAATTTTGATGCAGCCTTCTCCTTGTTATCTGTTCTGCCTCCACTCATTCATCCCATCAAGCCCTCCTCAGTGACGGCACCGTTCACTCTTGTAACTTCTCTTAAACCCTTTCTTTCCCAGGGACTCTAGTGGTGCCCCTTTACTGTTCACTTTTTGATTTTTCCTTCATCACTATGCAGTTATTAGTATGGGTGGAGACAGCACAACGCAGGGCAACTAAGACTAGTGCATGGCCGTAGGGAACTGACATACAAGGAGAGGAGGGGCAGGGGTGACAAGTTTGAGACATACAAGTACCTGCATGGGATAGATAGTGTGGGCGCCAAGGAAGAAAAAATTACTCACTGTAATAATAATCTTTCTTCCAAGGGGTCCTTTAGCATCAGTAACTATAGCAGTTAACTGGCTAGGTGCAACTGCCCCGGAGGTATGCCTTTAAGATAATTAGCATAATGAGCTTGGGCATCAGCCAATCAGAAAAACGAACGGGAGTGTGCTGAGAGGGAGCAGCCTGAAAGGCTCCAGAATTTTTTTTGAAGATAATGGGCACATGCCCCCAAAAGTGAACCAAAAGGATTCAAAAGACATGCAAATGTCCAGAACCAGAACAGATAACAACTTGAGCTCAAAAACTCTAATAAAAGACCAGTTTTGGTGATAAAATTGAGAACAGAGCCATTCTCCTAAAAGGTGAACTTGGAAGGAAGCGTGGGAACTTACTGATGCTAAAGGACCACTTGGAAGAAAGAAGACTACTACGGTGAGTAATTTTTTCTTCTCATCCCAGGAGTCCTTTAGCATCAGTAACTGTAGCAGACTACCGAGCAGTACCAAGTGAGAGGTGGGCACAGAACCTTCTTAGGAAAGAGGCTCTGCAGACCCGCCCTGCCAATTTTTGGCATCAGATCTGGACTGCTCGTCTAAGCTGTGGTGCTTAATGAAAGTGTGTACAGATTTCCAGGTAGCTGCTTTGCAGACATCCCAAAGGGGTATGTCTCTTGCTGTTGCCTCAGAGGCTGCAGTGCCCCTGCTGCAGTGGGGCCTGAGCCCCACAGGAGGTTGATGACCAGCATTTTCGTAGCAGACTAATACAAGAGACTAAAACAGCAGGAAATAATCCTCTTGGTAGTTGGTCTTCCTCCGCCTACATCCCCATAGGTGAGGAACAACTGAGTGGAAGAGCCACTGACCTGTCCAGCATGCTCTAGATAGTAAGAGAGAGCTCTTTTGACATCTACACTGAGGGAACTTCTGCTCACCTGGAGTTGATTTCTCAGTAAAGGAGACAGGCAGAATAATAGACTGGTTGAGGTGAAATTCAGGGACCACCTTAGGCAGGAACTTCCTTCATGTCCTGAACTCAGTTTTGTCTCTTGTGAGGAATGATATAATTAGGCTCAGTGCACAGGGCCTATAGCTTTGAAATCCTCCTGGCAGAGATAATGGCCACCAAGAAGACAGATTTCCTGTTTACGAACTTGAGATGGGCAGTGGCCACAGGCTCAAAGGGTGGTTCCATGAGTCTGGCAATGCAAATATTCAGGCTCCAAGGAGGATTGGCTCCCTGACTGGAGGCTGGAGGTGCAAGAGGCCTTTGAAAAACTGTTTGAATATGGTGTGGGGGAAAAAAAAAAATGACACTTTCTTCCCCACCGAAAGATGGGCCAAAATTGCAGCCAGGTTTAGCTTGAGAGGGGAGGGTTTCAAGCCTGATGCCGGCAGATGTATCAGGTAATCCAACAGCTGGGAGTCTGAAGCTGTAAGAGGATTAACCTTTCTGCTCTTGCACCAAAGGGAGAACCCCGTCCAATTTAGCTGCATAAGTCTTTCTTTGTGTTAGGTTTTTTTAGCCATTCTCCAGGTCATAAGGACTTGCTCAGAGTACTGAGAGGATGGAAACTCTAATCCCTAAAGAACCAGGCCTTGAGGTGAAGAGAGTATATGTCTGGATAATGCACTCCTGTCTGGGGAAGGGTCAACAGAGAGTGCGTTGGTGGCAGGCGAATGGGTCTGCTGCAGGACACAGAGAAGGAGAGGGTACCAGGCTTGCCTGAGCCAATCCGGAGCCACCAGAATCATTGATGCAGGCTGTTGTCTGAACTTCAGCAATACCCTGAGTATCAGTGGGAAGGGAGAGAGGGATTACAATTTTGGTACCTCCCTGAGCAGTCCAGGATCAGGGCATCCAGGGGAAGCATTCCTGGGACTGGAGGCCTATAACAGTACTGATGAAGCTGGAAATTGAGGGGAGAGATGAATGTATAGACTTCTAGAGTGCCCCACCGCCTGAACACTGTGGCTAGTACTTGCTTGTTCAGAGTCCATTCACTCTGACCTTGACTGATGCAACTTGGAGCATCTGCCAGGATATTGTGCTTGCCTGAGAGGTAAATAGCTGAAAGGCTGACTCCCAGTGAGAAGATGAGACCAGATGTTTACAGCCCCCGAACAGAACCTTTCCTGATCTGGTACCACCCTGCTTGGTTATGTGAAACATTGCAGTGGTGTATCTGTTTGAATTTGTGCAGTCTGCCCTTTTATGACAGGAACATATGCTTTGAGAGGTAGAAAGATTGCTCTGATTTCCAAAAGGTTTAAATGTAACTGTGACTTTTGGAGAGTCCAGGTGCCACTCACTGAGGCACTGTCCAGATCAGCTCCCCCGCTCAGGACGGAGGAGTCTGTGGTGATTGCCCTTGTGGGAAGCGGTGCTTGGAAGGGGATCCCTACTACCAATTTTGCAGGGTTCTTCCACCAAAGCACAGACTGAAGGAACTGCTCTGTCACTGGTATCAGCTTTGAAAAAAAAAAATTGCTGCTTCTTTGAGACCAGCGAGCTCATAAATAGGCTTGCAGGTTTCGCATCCTGTACCCGACTCCTAGGACCACTGCAAGCACTGAAACCATGCGTCCCAATAGCCTCAGGAAATGTCTGACTGGTCTTGGCTGTCCCTGGATGAAATAATCAGCCACCAAAGGAAACTCTGAATTCTCACCTGTGGAAGGAAGGCATATCTTTTCTGGGTGTCCAGCTGAGCTCCTATGAAGGCGAGTAGCTGGATGGGTTCCAGGTGAGACTTTATTTAGATTTACCAGGGAACCCAGAGACTCCAGAGTGAACCCTGTAAGGGAAAGGGACTCCCTGACCGGACAAAGAGACTTTGACACTATGAGCCAATCATCAAAACAGGGGTAGAGAGAGAAGCCCAGCTTCCTGAGATGTGCTACTACCACCGCCGGGCACTTTGTAAAGACTCTTCGGGCCAAGGATAGGCCGAAAGGCTGCAGCGAACTGATAGTGGCCTGAAGGGAGTTTAAACGCGAGAAACTTCCTGTGAGGCCTCCCTATGGATATATGGAAAAAATGAGTCCTTTAGGTCCAGGGAACCTAGCCAGTCTCCCTGCTATAAGGACTGTATGACTAGGAACAGAGTGACCAACTTGAATTTAGGTTTTAATGACAAGATAGGTCGCCGCTCTCCAGTTTTCTTTTGTGTCAGAAAGTACCTGGAGTAGAGGCCCTTGACCCCTTTTGTGGGCCGGGACCCTCTCCACAACTCGCAGAGCTATAAGGTTTTTTACTTCCAACAGTAACACCTGTGTTGGGGTTAGAGGCTTTGATACCTGGGTAAACTCGAGGTCTGCATACACTCACATCAGGGCTTAGACCGCGAAGCTGCTGTCTGGGTAGAGGTGGCCCTTCTTTGGCCCCTTCTGCCCCCCCTCTGAAAGCACCCCTGTACTGAGAGAAGTCAGACTGGGGGTAGGGAATGTAAGGCCTGGGAAAATAACCTCTGCCCCTACTGCCCTCGGGTGGAATTTCCACGGGGCAAGAGGCTTGGGTTTAGCCAAGGGACCCTGTTGCAGTCAGTTGTTCTGGAATCAAACAATATGATATGATCACAGAGAAAGTCCATGGCCTTAGACTGGGTGTCTGGGGTTAGACTGGTAGTTCTAAGCCAGGTAAAGCACCTCAGAGAGATGGCATGGGCCATGGCTCTGGAGGCAGCATCCTTGTTGTCATCTGCCATGTGGAATTGATACTACATAGCTTTCAGGGCAGTTTTTGCCATATCCACCAGCTCCTGTACCATTGTATTCAATCTCTTGCGGGTAATGGCCAGGACAAAATTCCACAGTGCTTTCTGATATTTTGCCATGAAAGCCACGTAGGAAGAAAGTTTGACAAGCAGCTGTGGTGTACCTTTTCTTTGCTATGAAATACATTTTTCTGGAGTCCTTGCCCAAGGGTAAGGAGGACAAGGAAACCCCAGCTTTCCCACAAGCTGCCTGCTGTACTATACTCTCATGGCTGGGATGTACAGACAGGCACTCAGCATTGTTTTTAAACAACTGATATTGTCTTTTTTTCAGCCCACTTGTCAACCCCTGCCACAGAAGTGGGGGGTTGAAGCAGTTTCATGGTATTTTTATATTTTTCACGACTAGTCTCTTAGAAGGTGGGAGACCTTTCATCTCCCTATAATCTTTATCCCCATCCTGGATGGACTCCTGAGTAGGGAGGTCCAGGGTGTCTAGCATGTTTTGGATAAACGTAAGCATAGAGGAGGGATCCTCCTGGTTAGCAGAGGAAGCTCCAAAAAGAGGGTCAGTCGACACATAAGGTTCTAGGCCCTCCAAATTCATGTCAGGGGCATCATAAAATTACTCATCATCATCTGTATCACCTTCATAGTCTCTGGAAGAGAGAACTGTGGAAGAGTGCTTACCAGCCCCAGTAAACATAGACCCAGTCTTTGGTAAGGTCTGAAGGACATGCCATGCTTTTGCCAAGTCTTGCATAGTTGGGAGCCCTGTGCAGACTGTGGCTGTAAATGCTTTGTTTTTTCTTTATGTTTTAAACAACCTGTTGTCTCACTATTGGCTTTCCCAGGAGGAAAAGGAGCGTTTTTTGTCTTTACAGACCATCTTTTTAGCCACTTCATCAGCAGCTTGATCATGCTTCCTTTTTTGGACACTTCACCAGCGCCCTTATTATTTTTTAAATTTGTGAGGAACTTCATCAGCTCCTTTGGAAGCTTTATTTATTTGGCTGGGACTTGAAGGCTTCATCAGCACCCCTGCTTGAATTTTTATTGTTCTTAAAGTAAAGGTGTAAGTTCACCATACTAAGACTTTGGACTTCACAGCCCGGTACCCTGGGGCAGTGATAGCCCTTCTGTATACGGGGCTACTTTTCTCAACGATTTTGCACACTTTAGACTGCATATTAGGAAAATTGAAAGCCACCGCTTGACTAATAAGGTTCCCATTAGTTGAGCGGCGGTTTTCATTTTCCTAATATGCAGTCTAAAAGTACGCAAAATCGCTGAGAAAGTAGCCCCATATACTTAGAGCGATGCGTCGCCCCATGCTCTCCCTGGCTAAACGTCACGACACGGAGGAGCAAGGCCGGCATGGCAGACTAGAAGTGGGAAGGGACTGGCTGGCTGGCAGCTCAGCCAGAGTTACGATCCCTTCCAAAAACCTTACAGAGCATCTTAAAATTTTCACTCTTGGCACAGAAGGGCTATCGCTGCCCCAGGGGTTTGGGCTGTGAAGCCCGGAATGTAATCTTGCAACTTTAAATTTAGATTGCCCCCATTGGTAGCCTTTGATTTTTCCTCAGCCATAAGTATCTGTTTATTTACATGATGCTAAATTGATTACTCTCAATGATTTAATCACAGTATATGCTAATTTTGTTCTTCACCACCGTATTGAAAATGTATTGCTTTATGTATTGTTTAGTTCTACTCTCCTTCCCCCAGGATGCATCTGGAACTGAGTTGATATCAGCTCAGTATGTCTTTCCTGGTAAACCATTACATACATACATACATACAATATTTAGACAATTCAGCTTACGTCCTTAGGTCGTCTTCAACGTGTTCATTAGTGACCTTGGAAAAGGAATCCATGGAAGGTCGTCTCTCTTCACAGATGACACAAAACTACGAGGGATGGTGGATAGTGACAAGGGCATAAGGAAAATGCAGAGACCCCTAAAAACGCTAGAGAGGTGGTCAAACGTCTGGCAGTTAAAATTCAACACTAGAAAGTGACCAGTAATGTACCTAGGGAAAAAGAAACCCAAGAGAGAGTACTGGATGGGAGAAGAGAGACTTAGCACTACAGCTGAGGAACGAGATATGAAAATTACGTACCTACCATAATTCTTGATCTTCTTGTATATCTTCACCATTCATCACTGGTGAGTTATATGCCACAGGAGCTATGTCCCTGCAGGAGCTTTCAACTTACAATTTTTTTTTCCTTGGGGGAGGAATCAGCGCGAGACTGGCATCACCCTTGAGGACAACTCACAGCATGCTGCTCGCACGTCAGCCAGTAACCGACGCAGACTCCTCCCTCACCTCAGTTCTGTCTGCCAGAGAGAGTGAAAATTAGAAACAGAGAAAAGAAAAGAAGAGAGTGGGGGAAGGGAGTCCAAGAGATAGTAAAAGTAAAGGATATAAACAGAAAGGAGAAAAAGCCGACATAGGAGGAGAGGGAGGCTAACTGAGGGTGTGGCATAGGAAGGGGCCCCAACCACTGGGCAGTCCTAAGGGATAGGGAAGTGGGAAGGGTTAAGGAAAATTTCTGGTGAAGAAAAGAGGAAGAAGGGATAGTAAAGGATGATGAGACCCCCCACGACACCCCACTCCCCCCCAAGGAGAAGGATGAAAGCATCAAAGGCTGAAACCACCTTTACATACTCCAGACACTTCTTAACAAGGGAAGACCAACCTGTCTCCCGTCTGAGACGAGACTGGGCTGTTTGAGCCAAGATGGCCCAGAGAAACAACACCAAGGTTGAAACCAGAGGGGGTACCCATTGAAACCCTGGGGAGTAAGGTGTCAGGGTCTGAGGCTATCCTAGGGCACGGGGGTGGGGCTAGAGCCCACCCTTGGACAAAGGACCTTTCAACAGTAATTCCACACCCAGGCATTTCTACATCCTAAAACTCATCCTGAGGCAAGGGAGAAGAAGTCCTGAAAGAAGGGGAACTGCCCCAGGTCAACTGGTTCATTTCACGAAGAAGACAGACAAGGGAAGAGGTCCTCAGGTCCCCAGAGCCTACTGGTGTTCGAAAGGTCCGAGGAGGGACCGAATTCTGGTCCTGCTCAGAAGGAAAGATGGAGGAGGGGGGGACCCAAGGAGCCCTCATTATTGTATGGCAAGAGGCCCCGCTTGTCCTCCCTTCTTCAAGGAGAAGAATGAATCCCTTGGAGGAACAAGGAGCAGAGAAGCAAAGGCTTACACCACAAGGGTATCCAAGCAGCAGGAAGGAGGCACTGCTCAGAGGTTGTGGCACCAGAGGGGATAGTGGGTGGGAAGCAGTGATGAATGGTTACGATATACAAGAAGATCAAGAATTATGATAGGCACGTAATTTTCATATCTTCCTGTATGCATCTTCCCCATTCATCACTGATGGGTGAGTACCAAGCCCCCCGAAGGGAATCTGGCATATCCCTGAGGGCAGGATATCCTTCAGCCCCTTGTGGGAGAGAACCATAGCGGGAGAAGCCCCCTACAGGTCTGGAGAGGCCAGAGACCGATCAGGATGAGATGAAGACTCCCGTGAGCTGGGAGAGGGAAGTCGCCCCACCAATTCCAGTCTCACCCTGTAGGAGAAAAAAAAAATGGGCTCCTTGGAAGGGGGAGGCAATCACCCTATGACAGGCCAAGGGGGAAAACCTGGAAATGCGATGCCATTCCGCCCATCAGGGCCCCGATTTCTCCGTGGCACTTTGGAGCAAAGTTCTGCGGCAGGGTCCCCATTTGCCACAGAACATCTGCAGCGGTGTATGGTTATTTCTGCGTCAATTCTGAGGCAATAAACTGTTGCACCATTTCCCTTATTTTAATACTTTGTTGACATTTTTCTTCATATTTGACATTTCCTTAGAAGGGTCATGTGCTTATATTGTAGCATACACCCTTTACATTCAGTTAAGGTTTCAATTTTGTGTTAATTTTGGGGTGCAGCTCGACATACTAATTATATTTTATATATTTTTTTTTTGGTCCTGAACTGTTTCAAACCCTTCACTCACAGGACACATTTGGAAATGAGCTGTTAAGAGAACAGTATTCCTGGTAAATATTTTGAAGGATTTTTGACAGATTTGTTTGTGTGTGTATATATATATATATATATATATATATATATATATATATTCATAAGTGTGGATATAGTATGCCACATTTGTTAAGACAGTCTCCATGATTTAACTTCTGTTTCGGGAACTTCTTGTGATAGGATTTTATTACAGAAACTGAGAACACCGTAAGAGGAGGGACACTGTAGTTTGATCACAAACTGGAAATGTTTTCTGCTGCTAATAAATACTTTTCACACCTATGTGTCTTGTTTTATTTGTGAAATTAAAGATGTCAGATTGACCAGACAAACCTTACACAGCAACTGCATGTTTTTTTCTAGAATTCAACACACACATACTAATTTTTTTAAGTTTCATACATTTATTTTTACATCACAGTGGTCATTTAATTCATTTAGAGTGGTTACACATCAGGATAGATAGATAGAGAGAGAGAGATAGATATAGCTTTTTTCCTTTGGGTTATTGTAGCATTATGTCCTGTGGGTTGGAGTCCAGGAGAGCCACAGATGCTTCAATTAAAATTAAAATGTTCCTGCTTCCAGCAGGACTTTGCTCAGTCCAGGGTCCCAGCAGGGGGAGAGGGGCAGTTTACTCTGGCTGGGTGCCAGCAAGGAAAGGGGCACAATAAATCTTCACACTGTCTGTATAACTAAATGAATTTAGGAAAAGCAAGTGTTAGAAAACTCATTTTTGGTGACACAGACAGTACAAAGATTTCTTGTAACCTTGACCTGGCTGCTCCCAAATGATGGGACACGGTTGAACTGAGGTCCTGCTGGAAGCGGAGTTTTAACAATAGCAATTATGGCCCCCTCCTAGCGGGCACCATCCCTGCAGGGACATGTTTTGTAAATATAATTATTTGATAATCATGCCATGCTGAATTATTTTAAACAATACTAATGCCCTCCTGGCCAGAGACCCCATAGAAGCAGGAATTATTATCTCAGTGTAACCCCTCCATGGCTCTCCAGGGCTTTGTAGTGCAATGTTGTTGGATCCTACGGAACATTCATTTTAGCATTAACCATGAGATTTAAACTGTATTTTCGTAAGTCATGAAAGTGTCTACAAATGTTTAAATAATCAGAATATGCTTCAGTAATATAGCAGGCAAAGCTAGTTTTGGTAAAAGTATACAAAAATTGTGCTATCCTCTTTGCATTTGAAGAAATAGACATGTCCTGTTGCAAAATTAGTCACAGACTGCCTTGGACAGCATGAGATATGAAATATCACGGGTCGCACCAGGAAACGAGCTTCAGCTCAGTGTGCCTATCCCAGTCAACAAATGTTTAAATAAAAAAAATAAAAACATGTCCAGGGTGGATAGGAGATGTTTTGGACAAGAGGGCATCACTGCTGTAAAAATAATTGAGCCGAGCTGTCATTTACATTATTTAATACATTTGTAGGTGATGTCACCAGCAGTAATGGTACCAGCTATAAGGGGTGATTTAAGGAGGCATGGAAAGCTTGAATGTTGCAGTCCAACTTTTTTATATTTGCACAGAACCACTAGTTCACAAAGTTTGTCACTGGGCAGATATGGGGCATGACAGGCATGGTGGTTGAGTACGTTTTCTGTAACTTGATAAATGCAAATGTGTGCAATGCAAAATAATGTAGTTAGTTAATACAGGGGATGACTCTGTAAATCCCCAAACACAACAGCTACAAACACATAGGTAGTCATAGTGCAGGCACCATCAGGAAGGTTTTCATTTATTCAGTTCATCGGCGATAAAATGACACACAGCACCGCGGTATAAACTGATAGTCAATGACTTCAACTGAGTTAAAAGGGTACCCAGAACATATTACGAATAAAACCATGCATAAAAAATCAATTAGAAACGAGGCGCGTATAGTATGTGCAAAGTCACTCAAAGAAGGCACAACAAAACCTCAAAGACAGAAAGAAAGCAATTCTTTAACCATGATTTGAATTCAATTCCCACATTACATATACGTGAAAAATTCAGAAAACAAAGGTAAAAAAAAAAGAGAGAGACCAGAACGAAAAAACTGAAAGCAACTTAGAGCAGATTTCTTTTGAGGGGCACAATACAGCCTCAGAGATGTGAGGAAAAGTAGCGCTGTTCACTCTATTTAAGAAACGGCAACTGAGATACATAACAAACCCGGTTAAAAGGGAAGGGAATAAAAAGTGAATAAGTATGGTACAAATAGATCGCTTTCTATGATTTATTATGACAGCACCGTGAGCTGGACTATCAACTTTAAAAAAGACTTCACGGCAGGAACTACCGATTTGACAGCTGTCAAGCTGTCCAACGCACCAAATTACATCATTTGGCGTGCAGGTACTTTTGAGGGCTCCCTCAGTGGGAAAGTAATGTGCGAGACTACTCAGAGTTTGCCACTGCTCATGACTGACCGAACTGCAGGTTTTTCAGGTCCTTAAAAAAGCAATCTTCATTCTCAGTGTACATCAGCAGTGGTTGTATAAAATGCAGTGATGCACAATAAGTAACGAGCAGCGCAGAACAAGTAACTGCTGTAGATGCCCCCAAAACACACCTGCCTTAGAACCCTCGTTATTCACTATTCTCATCTGCAATAAAGACACACCACATGGATATCAACTAAGAACAGAGTGAGTTTTGCGATTATTGCAATATATTTGGAATACTTATCCACTGAGTGGCAGCAACCTCAACCATAAGCTAGTTGTGGCTCTTTTTGTGGTCAGGAGGCGTAACTGGTGATTACTGACTGTGTAAAGTAAAAACAAATCTTGCAAATGCAGTGCTCTCAGTATATCATTAAAGTATGTAAAAAGACTGTACTTGCCTATTAATGGTAACAGTTCAGTAGTTGCTTTCTCTTGCCCGACTTTAGCTTCCTGTTCACTCTGCACAACATTTTGTTTTATAATGCCCAGTCTTTTTATGCCTTCCAATGGGTCTGAGTATAGAAAAGTTTTTCCAGAGTAATTAACTTAGAGTCTAGCACAAAACCTTTGCTCTCTTTGTGGGTAACATACTGCTCAGAGCTGGGCAGTGTTTTTAAACATATGGAGGGAATTTCACTCGCAGCATGGCTCAGCCCAGGTGACATTTTCAGCGATTTCCGCGGCAGTTCAGCGACTGGGCATGACTTCTGCGGGTGAGGCACAATTCTCCGAATTTCCAAAGATAGTACCGTGGGATTGCGGAAAACACGGGGCCTTGCCGCCCATCTTACGCAGACTGCAGATCCTGCCAATCTAGAAGCTACCACATTAGCATTGTAAGATGCTCTTCAGAGATGCCTCACTAGCTCTAGGCCAGAAGCAGAAAGATAGATGGCCTGCTTGGCTGCCTCAGTCTCGGGTAAAAGTGGCTAGGAGCTTTCCTAGCACCATCCATAAGTGTCTAGCATAGACAGCCATATGGGCCTGATGTGCTGAAATACATAGAAGGAGATACACCGAGAAAAAAGAATTTCTCCCCCAGCGGTTAACTCAGCTGAGTCAAACTCTGGGAGGGGGGGTCATGTCTCAGGCAGCGATGCCCAGAGGGGGTATCCAGTAACTATCACCGAAGCGGGATGAGGCAAAGAGCCTGGAGACCCCTGGGGGGGGCATGATACCTATGTTGGCAGTCCCTCAGGGAAGGAAAGGGGGTAGCGGGAGATTGCCAGAACTGATGGGACACCTCCTGAAAAGAAACAGGCCACAGAGCAATGATCACATTCTCCAAGGAGAACTCTCCCAGGAGAGCCCGCATCGCATAGGCAGAATCGCGACTTGCGAAATGGGAAATGTGGAGCTCCTTCAGCAACCTCGACAAGAAATTTTGGCAAAATGGGTGAATACCTGAGGAATGCACTAGCAAATGGCCAAAAAGGAGGGGTGGAAAAACAATGGAGAAAAATCAAAACTGCTATCATAGAGGCAGCAAGCCTTTGTGTGAAACAAGTAAAGAAAACAAAGCGAAGTAAAAAACCACTATGGTTCTCAAAAGAGGTAGTAGGGAAGGTTAAGGAGAAAAAGGCTGCATCCAAAAAGTATAAGGAATCACAGAAGGAGCACGACAGGGAACTGTATCAATTAAAGCAGAAAGAAGTGGGGAAGGCAGTCCAAATAGCAAAGGCCCAAACCAAGGAAAAGATAGCCAAGTCAGTTAAGAAGGGGGATAAAACCTTTTATAGGTACATTAGGGAGCATAGAAAGGTTAAGGGAGGGATAGTAAAGATTAATAAAGGAGAGGGAAGGGGGGCAGAGGGAGACAGTAAAAAGGCAGAGATACTGAATGAATACTTTTGCTCAGTATTCACAAAAGAAGATGAGGAAGAGTTACCTAAACCGGACAATAGAAGCACTCTGGGTAGGGGGGTTGACACCAGTCCATTTATAGAAGAAAGAGTCCTGAAAGAACTCCTAAAACTCAAGGTGGACAAAGCAATGGGGCCTGACGGGATTCACCCCAGAATCCTAAAAGAACTAAGGGAGGACCTAGTGACACTACTGAACACACTTTTTAACAAATCATGGGAGGATGGGGTGGTACCTGAGGACTGGAGGAGGGCAAATGGTGATTCCCCTTCATAAAAGTGGGAGCAAGGCAGAAGCAGAAAACTACAGACCTGTAAGTTTGACCTCAGTGGTAGGGAAAATGATGGCATCACTTCTGAAAGAAAGAATTGTTGAGTACCTAGAGACCAGCGGGGCACAGGACCCAAAGCAGCATGGATTTACAGCAGGAAGGTCATGTCAGACGAATCTAATAGATTTCTTTAACTGGGTGACCAAAGTAATAGACCAGGGAGGGGCTGTAGATATGGTCTACCTAGGACTTTAGCAAGGCATTTGACACAGTCCCGCACAAAAGACTAATAATCAAGTTAGCCAGCCTGGGAGTGGGTTCCAGGGTGGTAGCCTGGGTAGCAAACTGGCTGCACAACAGGACACAGAAGGTAATAGTGAATGGAACACATTCCGAAGAAAGGGGGGTTACTAGTGGAGTACCTCAAGGCTCAGTACTGGGTCCAGTCCTCTTTAACATCTTTATAGGTGACATTGCAGAGGGTCTGGAGGAAAGGTATGCCTCTTTGCAGATGACACAAAGATCTGTAACAGAGTTGATACACAAGGGCGGGTAGAAAGGATGAGAAGGGACTTGGCAAGGTTGGAGGAATGGTCAGACATATGGCAACGTAGATTCAATGCAAAGAAGTGCAAAGTAATGCACCTGGGAAACAAAAACCCAGGAGAAGAGTACACAATAGCAGGAGAATTACTAACAACAACAAAAATGGAAAGGGACTTGGGGGTAGTCATAGCAGATGACCTAAAGATGGGTAAGCAATGTGAGAAGTTAGTAAGGAGAGCCAGGGGGATACTGGGATGCATAGGAAGGGGCATCACAAGTAGAAAAAGGGAAGTGGTTATCCCTCTGTACAGACAGTTGGTGAGACCCCATCTGGAATACTGTGTGGTTTGGAGACCCTATTTACCAAGGACATAGACAGGATAGAAGCAGTCCAGAAGAGGGCAACTAAAATGGTGCAGGGTTTGCATCAGAAACCATATGAAGAGAGACAGAGAGCTTAATATGTATACCCTTGATGAAAGGAGGGACAGGGGGGACATGATAGAAACTTTTAAGTACCTCAAGGGAATCAACAAAGTCCAGGAGGGTAGCATCTTTCAGAAAAAGAGATGTGTAAGAACAAGGGGATACAATTTAAAGATAATGGGGGGACGGCTCGGGGTAATGTGAGGAAATATTTTTTCACGGAGAGAGTGGTGGATGCATGGAACAGCTTTCCTGGGGAGGTTGTTGGGTCTAAAACAGTGGGGGAATTCAAACATGCATGGGACAGACATAAGACAATTGTAGTGGGGGGTTGCAGGAAGTAGGCTGTTGGTTAACTAGAATCTGCAGGTTATCCAATAGGAAGGGAAATGGGCAGACTGGGTGGGCCAAGTGGTCCTTATCTGTTGTCAAAGTCTATGTTTCTATGTAACCGCTGATAGCTGGTGATATCTGCGTCCGAAGACAGGTGGACCGAGGAGTCTTCTTCCTCAAGGAGGAAGACAAGGAGGCAGAGGAACTTGATTCAGATCAGGGTGCAGCGGGGGGTTTCTGGTTTAAAAATGACCTGGTCCAGGGCTTTAAAATAGCAAGGGAAAGCTGCAGCTGAGCCTCTGAATTGGTTCCAAGACAGAGGCCCCGTAGAACCCGAAATGCCCGGGAGAGCAGAAGGGCGAGACAGAGGATCCGAAGAGGGAGGAGAAGACTGGAAAGCCAGAGGAGGATCCTGCTAGGGCTTCGGGAACACTCATGTGACCATTCCAGAAGGGTGGAACTGTGCAAAGAATTTGCAGGTCGCACAACCATGCAGGTGCAACCTGAGCCCCAAGGAAGAAGCCCCACAGTGAGGAGACCGAGGTCAGTCTGGCCCTTGCAGGCAGCCTCTAACCCCACCAGAAACAGGTCCCCCCCCCAACTGAGGAGAGTGAAAGGGTGAGGGATCGGCACCCCGGTTCCTCCCAGAGCCACCAGCAGCTCTGAGAAAAGACCCCTGAGCCACCCCAGGTACTCTCAAGCCCTCCCCCTCAGAGAGAGAAATCTGCCCCTCGTCCATCCTTGAGGCACTGAAAGAGGCAACACCGGAGAAGCCATGGGCGTCTGCAAGCCTGGCATAAGTTAACCCCTAAAGGGGAATAGAAACTGCGCCCCTCCTAGTTTCAACGCCGGATTTGGTCCCCACAGGGGTGCTGGCCTCCGACTCAGCACTGGGTGTGGTGCTGCCCCTAGACCCGGCACAGTCACCCGACCTCACTCCATCGTCAGTGCCACCCTTCTCTATGGCACCAGAGATGGTGCTGCCCATCTCCATGGCACTGGGGGCAGCACTGCCCTTTCCCATGGTGCCAGGGACGGTGTCGCAAGAGTCCCAGGCACTGCTAATGGCACCAGAAGACTCAGAGATGGCAACTCTGTGACAGGGTGAAATAGGACCCTGTCCCAGTTGTTATGGAAAGAGTTTGAATGCAGGGATCTGTTCTGTTCTATTCCTTTCCTGTCTCTTCTCTGTCTGGTTGTGCCACCAAATTTTCCTGTGGTAACTATGATTTGATCACCCCAACAGTCTCGCAGTTCCAGTCTTCCCTTGCTGTCTGTCTTTTTTCCCCTTGCATATCTGCTGTTATAAAAATATATGCAAATCTTTATGTGGAAATGTAAGTAATACTGAGATCCCTTTGTTTAGAAATGATATAATGTTACTGTTGAAATGTATGTAATTATAGTTCGAGATGACTGCAGAAAGCTATTGGAAACTCGAGGGGCTACCTGAGTGCGCATTTTTAAGCCTTTTGCAGAAGAGCTGTGAAAAAGGGGCCTCAGCTCAGGGACACTTGTTCTGCCAGCACCTGCCTGAAACATACAAGAAACAGGATGCTTGTTAAGAATGGGGGTTGGAAGGACTTATAAGAGAGCCAAGCTGCAATTGCTTGAAGGAGAAAAGGAACACAGAGATTGAAGGAAAACTCTGATGGATGTTCTCTATTTTATTTTGCCTTTGTAAATAGTTATACTGAACAAGTTTATTTTTTTATGTTAATGATAGTATAAATAAATATTTTTGGTGAATTCTGCAACTGCTCCAGGTTTTCCTACACCTCCTGACCTGTGTGCCTCGACGACAGGCTCCAGAGATAGAGCCAGTCAGGGGAGGTGAAGAGGCCTTCAGAATCGTGCTGCTAGGCCTCGTAGGGCAGCGAGACTAGCTGGAGCCGGAGAGCTCCTCAGAGGGGGGGTGACCAGTCTGGGTCAGACCCATCCTCCTCCTCCAAAGAGGAAGAGAGCAAGGCAACTGGGAAAGAGACCACCCCTTGCACTCTACCGGGTACGGCACCGGACGAAGGCTGCACTGCACCTTCGGCACTGCTCTGCTCACTGGCTGTGAGGAATGATGCCAGGAGCTTGAGTGGAGACAGCGGATGGAGTTGAGGGCCCCACCAGTTCGAATCCAGCATGTAGCTCTGATTGCGCCACTGGGGGTGGTCGTGGCTCTGAAGAGGCAGATGACCGAGAGGGGTGCTCAACTGACCCCCCCCCAGGTCAACTGTCTGCCCTACCCCTCTAGTGAACCGGAAGTGCCAGCGAAGCCGACACCGTCAATAGTTCACGGCCCTCCGGTACGTATAGTAATGAAGGGCGACCCATGGGAAGGGTCCAGAGTTCTTGCCATGGCATCCCGGGACTGATGATGCCCTCCGAAGGTAGGAGGATTCTGACCCACCTTCAACACACGCATTTTGAGGACCTGGCGGTCCATGGAGAAGCACACGTCATAGTTGTCCATGTCGTACTGTGGGCCCAGGCAAGAGAGACATCGATCATGGTGATCCATTATTAAGATGGACTTGCCACAGGGGCACAGATGCAAGGGAGCACGTCCCACCTTAGATTTTTGATTTAGGCCCCAGATCAGACATTATCAACCGACACAAAATTAATTAAAATAAACAAAAGACTCGGCACCGTAGAAACAATAGACAGAATAATATTAAAAAAGGGAACAGTCTCACCCGTTTGCAGCTCTATGGCATCAAGTAACTAACAGAACTTCGGTGGCTTTGAACGACGATGAGATATGCAGTTTACTCTTCAGCACCCACGAGGTGCATTCTCGACAGTGGGAAGAACAAACTGAGGTGAGGGGAGGAGTCAGCGTTGGTTACTGGGTGATGCACGAGCAGCACGCTGTGCATTGTCCTCGAGGGCGGCACTTGCCTTGATGCGGATTCCTCCCCCAAGAAAAAAAAAATTGTAAGCTGAAAGCTCCCGCAGGGTCATAGCACTTCCGGCATATAACCCACCAGTGATGAACGGTGAAGATACATACAGAAGATCTGGGAGTTATCATCAATTCACTTAAGCAATCATGTCAGTGCAACAGGTATAGCAAGGCTAGCAGGATGCTGGGATGTATTGGGAGGGGTATTGATAACAGAAGAAAAGAGGTAATACTTCCCCATGTAGATCCCTGGTGAGGCCTCACCTAGAGTACTGTGCCCAGTTCTGAAGTCCTACCTCAGAAAGGATAAGGATAGGTTGGAGGCAGTGCAGCGAACAGTAACAACAAGCATTTGTCAATGCCGAATGCTCGCTTGCTGGTATTGGCATTGGTAGTGCAGGAGTTAGAGAGATGCATAATAGGAATGGCAGTGAAGTATTGAAGTAACGCCAACGCCCATCCCCACCCTGCAGAGACTGACAGGTGTTGGGAGTATGCCTCTGCGTCGTCAGCCATAACACTCACACCATTCCACCTCACCCCACCCTGCAGACACCAACAGGTGTCACAGTGTGCCTTGAGGTCTTCTGCCCTTATGCTCACCCCATTCCATAAGGAAATAAGCTGAGATGGGTGCAGTATAGTATAGGAGACTTTGGTGAATGTTTGGGCCTCGATGCCAGTCAGTGGCTGCAGGGAGAGGCTGGGGGTAGAATGGCGTGAGCATTACAGCCGATGACCCCAAGTCACACCCCTGACGTCTGTCAGTCTGTACAGGGTGGGCGTTATGGTTGGAAACCCTAAAGTCCCAAGCGTTTGTTGGTATTTTTGCTCCAAATTTTCAACATGGGCTTTTTGGGACCCCACCTCATGAACAGTGGCAGTATCATTTCGTTACACAATCCCAAAAGGTGATTTTGCAGCACGAGTGTGCCATTTGGCGCCACAGGTGTGAAAACACATTTCGGGCAGGATCGCGAAAAATGACAGCTGTACTGTTCATGAGGAGGTGTGAAGAAATGGCAATGTAGAAAATCTGGAGGGAAATATGAAAAGTGGCGGTTTAGTGTGTATAGAAACTGTGCAATGCATCAGTAATGGGTAATTTTTTGAATGTTTTCACCAAATTTTCAACTTGGCTTTTTTGGGACCACCCCTCGTGAACAGTGGCACTGTGATTTCATTAATCTGGCCCGAAAGTGGATTTCACTCAGTGAACGTGCCATTCTGCGCCACAGGTGTAAAAACACATTTTGGGAATGATGCAAGAAACGACAGCTGTACTGTTCAAAAGGGAGTGTGAAAAAATGGCAATGTTGGAAATTTGGAAGCATATAAAACAACAGATGAAGTTCTGGCGTGCATAGAAACTGCATAACACAGAACAAGTAATGCAGTCATTTTTGGGTTTTTCACCAAATTTGCAACAAAGGGCTTTTGGGACCCACCTCGCATGAACAGTGGCACTGTCGTTTCGATTGTTGTTCCGAAGGGTGATTCCTCACGGCGACTCAAAATCACCTTCGAGACAATGAAATGACAATGCTAGTAATTATGGGGTGGGGTCCCAAGAACCCATGTTGAAAATTTGGGAACAAAACTCCAAATATTGGCTGAGATATCAACCTAAGTTGAACCCCTCCCCATTGACTGCCATTATTGGGCTTACCATCATTTCTTCAGTTCTCAGTTGGTCTTTGAAGAGTGCAGACATGTTCCCGGCACACAGAAGATCGCTGCTCCTGACCTCCGGAGGTAAGTATGGGTGAGGTGGGGTGCGCAGAGGAAGGGTGCGGGTTGGGGGGGCTGGCGGGGAACTATGAGGTCAGTTTTTTTCTTCCAGGTTAAAAAAAAAAAAGACGTTAGGGACCGTTTTTTTACAGGTGAAATATTAACAAAATGGATTTTGGCGCACTGGGGTGGGCCCCAGTGTGACAGAGTACTGGGGAGGGGAGAATCAATGCCGATCCTGGGATTGGGCACCTCGAGGTTGGCTGAGAACATAGGGGCATGAGGCGCATCCGACACGGCAGTGCATCATCAGTGTGGAAACATCAAAGTATTTTTGGCACATGGGGTGATCCCAGTGTGCCACATTAATTTGGGAGATGCATGCTGACACAGAGATTGAGCACCCTGCTATCAGCAGGGGACAGAGAACGGAGGGTGCGGGGCGGGCAGCAGCAGTGCAGGAAGCTAACATTTAAATTTGTTGTCCTGCCGTGTGCCTGGTTGGGAGGCAGGGGGGGACTGCCACTGCAGTGATGAAACTGCCCCGGATTACAGCGGCAAATTTCTTTCAAGTGCAGCACTTGCTCTGAAACTGCAGTCATCGGCAGCTTTAGTATTAATTGGTGGCCAAGGGACACGCCCATTAAAGTGTCCACTGTATTGGTCACAGCACTGCCACACCTCTGCAATGCTCTACTATCTCAATATGTTTCTTGTGCGCTGTGCGCAAGCAAACATAAAAATGATTCAGGGCCAGCAGGGCAAATCCTAAGAGAAGTGCCTCAAGGCACTAAATATGTACTCACTGGAGACCTGAAGGGAGGGGGATATATGATTGTTGTGAACTGTGGGGAACTATTTATCCTGAATACCAATCCGCAGTTACATGGACATGAACGGAAATAAACAGGAGGAAGCTTCAGGAGAAATGTGAGGAAGTACTACTTTACGGAAAGGGTGGTGGAACCTTGAAACAGTCTGTCAGCTGAAGTGGTGGGAACAGAAAAAGTCAGGGGATTCGAGCAGGGCTGGGATATAATGAAGGGAATAGTGGTTACCGGGGGTGACAGGACCAAGGAGGAGAATAGAGAGGACACGGGGAGGGTTAGTACCCTGAAGGAAAGTACAGTTACGTAAGAACTTACTGTAAAAGTAGATCATCAAGAGAAGCTCTTGCAGCAGGTAACACATGTAGGACTGATGCCACCTGGTGGCAGATCTCATCAATTCTTTTCTCTAGCAGTACTGACGTGGGACCACCCACCCGGCATCGGCTCCACCCCCGTCACCCCGTATAAAGGCAGTAGGCGGTCCCCACGTGCTCTAGTTCTTGTACGCCAATGCCAGGCCAAAACTAACAGCTGTGGATAAAAAACTACTCCACAAAGAACTCAGGGCAAAACAAGGCCCACAATAGAAGGCTAAACTTTGGCTCAGAGCAGAGAGGCTTACTCCAGGGGGAAGGAGGGAGGGAAAATCATACCTGCTGCAAGAGCTTCTCTCAAAGATCTACTGTTACGGTAAGTTCTTACGTAACTGTACTATCTTACTGAGAGGAAGGTCTTGCAGCAGGTAACACATGTAGGACCGATTCTCAAGCAGTATAAAACTAAAGACAACCCTCGGGAAGGGGTGGAGATAAACATACAGAAACGCACCCAAGTGGTATGAAGCTTAAGACAACCCTTGGGAAGGGGACATGTACATACACACACACTCCCAAATGGTATAAAACTTAAGACAACCATTGGGAGAAGGAAAGGAGAGGCAGACACACATGGGGAGAGACCTCTCTCACGAAATAAGGTCCTGGAGAACTGCCAGGCCAAAACTTGCTTATCACCTGGAAACAATATCCAGGCTGTAGTGCCTGATGAAAGTGTGAACAGAGAGTCAAGTGGTGGCAGCACAAATGTCAGCCACTGACACTCTCTTGAGTGCTGCAAAGGAAGTAGCAACCGCCCTGGTGGAGTGTGCCCTGATCGTACCCACCCTTTTCATAAGAAAAGGAAATGCAGTGAATCAACCAACTCGAAGGGGTTTGTTTGGTGACAGGGCACCCCAAGGACCTGTCCGCAAAGGACACATAAAGCTGATCAGATTACCTGACTTCCTTGGTTCTGGTCAAGTAACAGCGCAATGCGCGATGCACATCTAGGGTGTGTAAAAGCACATCACCCCTGTTGTAATGTTCCGGGTAACAAACCGAAAGTTGAACCGCCTGATTGAGAGTAAGCTCCGAAACAACCTTGGGAAGGAATTTTGATTGGTGCATAGATCCACCCTATCCTTATGAAAAATAAGATCAGGCTCTCTACACATCAAGGCATGAAGCTCAAAAATGTGTCTAGCAGAGGTGACTGCTACCAAGAGCAATGTCTTCCAGGAGAGGTAGCGAAGCTCACAACTCATGGCCGGTTCAAAGGGAAGAAGCGTATGTCTTTCCAGAACAAACAATAAGTCCCAGGGAGGAACAGAGTCCCAGACAGACGGACGGAGATGCAGGATCCCCTTAAGAAATGTTTAACTACTTCCATCTGAGCCACTGTCCTGTCCTGGATATAATGATGACAGGGGGAAACAGCAGCCAGGTGTACTTTAACTCACTGAGGCCTCATGAGCTCCTTGAGAGTTTTACCACTTGTGGCCTGTATACTTTTATCAGTGCAACCTGGAGCTTTCTGAGCAAAATAAAATCATAATCAGCATGCCACAAACAAATGTGAATAACTCATGAACCATAAGTGCTACACACAAAGTATGAGTGGCAAAGTTGTTCAGCACAAACTTACCTTTCCAATGGTACTATGCAATTAATTATTAGTAGTTCTTATTTTTTTCTATATTGGTTGAAATAGCATAAAATGTTTTTTTTCCCAATAAAAAAGGCAATGGAAACTATTTTTTGTGGGAAATGATTTAACATATCAACACCAAATTAAGCATCCATACATTAGATGGAGGTACAAAACTAATTTTGTACTAAAAAGCAGTTTTTATAATATGATGCATGTATTTCTTTTCCATTTTATTAAGGTGGCTAAGTGAGGCTTGAGAGACAAATGTCCGTCATTAACACCATACTGTACAAAAATGTGAATATCTTCTAAAGTATACATAAACAAAGTACCAGTGGCAAAGTTGTTCAGCAGAACATTACCTTTCCAATAGTACTATGCAGTCAATTTTACTCACTTTAGTTTGTGAAATATTTAAGTTTTAAGCAGTGACATCCTCAGGCGTCAAAAGTCATCAATAGCACAAAGTGCAGGACGTCTGGAGGTGTTAAAGACCTCAGGAGTAGCTTTTCTGCTGCCGCCTACAGGCATCTGGGAGCCTCAATGAGTTAATGGAGGAGTAGCTGAGCCCTGACTCCGAAAGGGATAGCAGGTACTGAAGGACAGAATTGACCGGACAGACCAAAGGGTCCAATCTCCTGGCTGTGGCCCAAAGACAAAAGCGCTTCCACATCATGGCGTAAGTGGCCCTGGTAGTGGGCTTCCACGCCTCAAACCAAGATTTGGGCTATTTCGTCAGATACTCCGAATCTAAGCTTAGCTAGGTCCGAAGGAGCCAAGCATGCAGGTGGAGGGAGCGTAAATTGGGATGGACCAGAGCTCCTTGTTGCTGAGAGAGTAACTGACCTGAAAGTGGAAGGGGCCACGGAGGCTCCACCATCAGACGCCTGGAGCAGTGGGAACCAAATCTGTCTGGGCCACAGAGGGGCTATCAGAATCATGATCACCCTCTCTGATTGGGCTTTGAGGAGGACCCGCTGCAAGAGGGGAAAGGGAGGAAATGCATAAAGGAACCTCCCATTCCAGGATAGGGACAATGCATCTTGCCAAAAAGCTCCAGGCTCGGGACTGAGTGAGCAGATATTGGGCAGTTTTGCGTTGTACACTGAGATGCAAAGAGATCAAACTCTGGCATCTCCCATCTGGCAAACAGCGCGTCTGCCACAGACTGTAGCAGGAACCACTTGTGAGAGAGCGGTTTGGCCCTGCTGAGAGCATCTGCAACCACGTTCAGGGAACCTGGAACATGAATCGCCAAAAGACTGAGTTGATGCTCCATCATCCAGTCCCACACTCTCATAGCTTCCCGACAGATACAAGTGTCTGCCACCTTTCTTATTGATGTAAAACATCACAGAGGCATTGTCCATCTGAACACAAAAGTGACCGGGCAGAAGGAATGGAGCCAAAGCCTGTAGAGCGTACAGGACGGCTCTCAACTCGAGCACACTGATATGCAGGTTCTCTTCTAAAGGGGACCACACCCCCAAGTCCTGTGGATCCCCAGATGAGCCCCCCCATCCCATCCCGGACGCATCTGTAGTGAGAGTCTGGGCAGGAGTGTCTGGTTGGAACGGGAGACCTTTGCAGAGATTCTGAGGGGAACCCCACCAGCGAAGTTCACGACGGATTGGCTCAGTGATCTTGATAGGCAATTCCAAGTCATCCTTGGTTTGGTCCCACTGGACACGGAGCGTCCACTGAATAGTGTGCATGCACAACCTGGCGAAGGGGACCGAAACTATGGCAGCCACCATGTGGCCCAGAATCCTGAGAATGGCTCTGGCGGGTACAACAGATGCTGAACAGATCTGGATTGCCAGTGCCCTAAGGTGCTCCGCTCTGTCGGAAGGTAGGAAGGCCTTCCCTAGGGAAGTATCCAAAAGAGCTCCTATGGATTGGAGACATTGAGAAGGATGGAGTTGTGACTTTTCTGGGTTCACAGTGATCCCCAGACGTCGACAGAGGGAGAGAGTATCCAGTATGGTCTCCCAGAGACGCGGCCTGGACTTGGCCAGAAGGAGCCAATCGTCTAGACAGGGGAACAGAAAGTGCCCATCTCTGCGCAGAGCCACTGTGACCACAGCAAGACACTTTGTAAAGACCCCGGGGCAGAGGAAAGGCCGAAAGAAAGGACCTTGAACTGGTAGGACTGACCCTCGAACCTGAACCTCAAGAATCTGTAATGATTCTGGCACATGGGAATGTGAAGATATGCATCCTGCATATCCAGTGATGCCAACCAATCCCTGACCGTCAAGAAGGGGAGGCGATTTGGAAGAGACACCATGTGGAATCTCCAACAGAAGACCCACCAGTTGAGGTCAATGAGATCCAGGATAGGTCTTAGGTCCCCCAACTTCTTGAGGACCAAGACGACGCAGGAGTAGAAACCAGAGTCTACCTCTGCCTCCAGAACGCACTCTATGGCGTCCTTGTCTAGGAGAGACTGGATCTCCTGTCTGATAGGAGCCCTGTAGTCTCTCGGATAATGAGACGTGGGTGGTGGTCTGTCCAGAGGTAGGGACTCTAACTCGATGGAGTGCCCGAACTCCACGAGGTTGAGGACCCACTGGTCGGAGGTCACTTCTCTCCAGGCTTGGGCGTAAAGAGAAAAACAACCTCCCACCGGCTCTCCCAATGACAGATCTGGGATCAGAGGGTCACCAGAAAAGTCAAGTTGAAGAAGGGGGGAGGCGGCGACAGAAGGTCTAGCCTGTCTAGAGGGTGGAGCAGCACCTCTGAAACCCCTCATCAACCAAAGCCTCCCCGCTGTGCATGGAGACTGAGCACAGGGCTGCTGAGGCTGATGTTCTCCTCTGCCACGAAAACAGGGCTTGCGAAAAACACTCCCATTTTGGGTGTTACATAGACTGCACAGAAAGGATGGCCTTTCCGGAGTCCTGCAGTTTTACTATGACTTTTTCTGTGTCTTCCCCGAAGAGCAGAGAGCCTCTGAAAAGGGCATTCAGAAGGGTCATTTGAATCTGAGTCGAACCCAGAGACCCGGAGCCAGAAGCAGCACCGAAGGCAAATTCCAGTTGCAGCCACCCTCGCTGAGGTGTCACCAGAGAGGATGTGGGTACCCACATCTGAGCCAGTTTGTAAAAGCTTTGTAAGCTCTGCCTTTTGAGGGCAGTCAGGCATGCCTTGCAGGATGTCTAGTCCTTGGTCCCAGTGGGCATTTTGGAACTGGACCGTGTGAGTCAAAAAATTGAGGCTCTCTATACTGCAAGAGGCAGACAAGTACAACCTGTGACCCAAGGAATCCAGCTGCTTAGACTCCCTGTCGGGCGGCTGGATACTTAGGAGTTTCAGCCTCTGTGAATGATCACGTGCAGCCGATATAACCACCGAATCAGCTGTGGGATGTTCGGCTAGGTAAGAGTGGTCCTTGGGGGCCCGGTACAAGCAATTGGTCTTTTTGGGTACTGCAGAGGAAGCGTGTGGATGCCTCCAAGTGGCCAAGGTGACATCCTGGAAGGTATCCTCTAATTGGGGGATAACTACTGGCTTGGGATCCTTCTGGTATAGGTACTTTGCCAGATGCAAGCGTTTAGGGTCCAGGGCCTCTGTATCCCATACCATATTTTCCTGTATGTGTCGCATGACCTCCATAAAGCTGGGGTCAGCAGGTGGAGACTTGGGCTGTTCCTCTGTGTCGACAGGAAGCGAGTCAGGGTCAGAATCAGGAAGGGAAGGTTCTGATTCCCCATAGGCAACTGAGGAAGAAGAGGAGGAGGAAGAACATTGTCTCCTCTTCTTGTGTCTGGGAATTCTGGGCAAAGGAGAGAGGGAAGAGGAAGGAGACCTAGTCCTCTTGCATTTATCTTTGTGCTTCCTGGGGCTGGCAGGAGTCTAATTCCCCTCGTTCCCAGATGGGACAGGAGTAACCAGAGTATCTGGCTCAGGGCTTGGAGGAGGCTGTGGAGTAGGAGAGGAGACCAAGTCTTACTTGACGGTTTCCCACCAATAAGTGAATAGCTCCTTCACTTGAGACATACCCAGTTTGGGGGACTCGGGTTTAGGAGGTGACATTGGGTGGCCTGCTCCTGCACTGGCTGGTAATGCCTCCATAGCACCGTCGTCTGGTTCCGGCATCAGGTGGATCAGCATACAGTCCCGAGGAGAGACATCAGGGCAGTAGACAGGCGATGGAGTGACCGGCAACGGCTGGAGTATGGTGGTCTTAACCGGCGCTGGAGGAGGAACTGAAGGTTTTTCTGGCGTTGGGACAGAAGTGTCGTCCGATGGGCGCCCCTTGGCCGGAGATGGGTGGAGACGGTTGGAATGCAAAGAGGCCTTGGCCGGCCTATCTGAAGATTTATGAGGCTTGTACAATTGGCGTCGGTCTGAGTCCACGGACTGACACCGGTCGGACTTGGACTTTGGTGGCAGGGAAGAAGCCCTGGAAACAGAGTGTCCTGAAGCCTATTTGGCGTCTCAGGGATAGACAGAAGCCGATCAGGACGACAACTTACTTTTTGCCACTACAGAGCCAGCATCGGAGGGCCTCTTGTGGGCCAAAGAGCCAGAGTCTGAGAGCCTATTTGCTGTACAACTGGAGTCAGAGGGACTTTGAGCCACTGCGGAGCCGAAGACCGGGGGCCAGATCTTGATAGGCTGTGAGGCGGGCCCATTAGTGAGAGAAGCTGAGGCTTAAGGGAGGTATGCCAGGCCTCATGACTGGAGGAGCCGGATGACCTGGGCCTGGAGGGTGAACGATCACGGTCCCAGTGGTGGTGCTTCTCCTTTTGGTGTTTCCTGGGTGGAGATGGGGAACGAGATTCCCGCCTGGAGGAAGTCTTCTGCTGCACCTGGGCCAAAGGCCTGAAGAGAATTCTGCCTGCGGATCCTGGTTCGGCTGTTGAAGGCCTGGCAATGGGTACAGGTGCCGGTGTCGTGGTCTGGGCCCAGGCAAAAGAGGCAGGCTGAATGTCTGTCCTTGGCAGGGATCTGCTTCCCAGAAGAGCACTTATTATGGTGCCCGGTCGAAGTAGAGGACATGTGTCGAAATCTTCGTGCAGATGTAACAGAAAAAAATAACCGTTCTTAAGGCTGAGGAACCGATAGAGAGCAGAGAGCTGACTAACGTGTTGCCACAGTGGGAAAGAACTGGAGCATTTGGGGACCGCCTACTGCCTTTATATGGGGACGACCGATACCAGGTGGGTGGTCCCACCATAGGTACTTCTAGAGAAAAGAATTGCCGAGCTCTGCCACCAGGTGGTGTTAGTCCTACATGTCTTACCTGCTGCAAGAGCTTCCTCTCGAAGTAAGATCAGTAGGTTCCAGGTATTATGGGGAACTTGGGCAGACTGGATGGACCTATGGTCTTTTTCTGCTGTCATTGTCTATGATCTATGTTTCTATGTTACGTGATTTTCTGTATTCATATTCCATCATGGAATGTTGCATAAAAACAGCATCTTTGTGTCTCAGATTTCATCTTGCCCACCTTCTTTTTCCTTGCTGAAGTCACAACTGTTGCGACTGCCACATCACAATCTGTTGGTCTGGAGCCCCCTGTTGAAAGCCCTTACATAGGGGGCTACATAAGGCTTTGCACTCCATCCTGCATATATGGCTATGTTGTAATGAAGTCATACATTTATTATCTGGTGAGTGCTGCGCCTCTTATTTTCTCGTGAAGTCTGATTTTTGGTTAATTGTTAGTGCTTATAGGTGGGACTGCTCTGGCTCTGGTGTTTTTTTTTTTTGTTTTGCTGCTTTGGAAATGACTGATTCCACAAACAGAGGATGACTACTTCAGCGGATGGCAAAGGAGGAGGATGAGATGAAAGTCAGAGACACACGCACACAGAGGGGGAGACCATAACAAACTTCTTGAGAAGGAAGAGAAGAGGAGGATGTGCATGTTAGGTGCACTAAACCACCCAATGGGTTTAAATAAAGACACTAATCAGCCAGCCTACTGGTGAAACAGTGTCAGATAGAAGACACATTAGAAAAATATTTATTATTATAAGAATAAACTAGTCACCCCTGCCGACCATGCAGCTATTCTCTAAAGACTTAGTAAGAAGATGCCACAAGAAAAAATTACTCACCATAGTAACGTTGTTTCTTCTAATGGAGTCTTGCTGTATTCAGACATAATGCAGTTAGCCCCAGCACTTGAACTGCCCTGGAGAGGAAAGAGTTAACTCTATGCAGAAGCATAGAACATTGAGCTCGAGTTCGTTTTTCAAACCTCTGTCTGTGGTACTTCCCAGTGTAACTGTCAGATTCTTACGAGCTAACTAACTAGTAAATGAAATATGGAAATTGTTCAAATATAGCCAAAGGGCAAAACAGATCTTCTTGGGCCCCAAAAGACTCAAGTCAAGAACCCAAGAAGGAAAGGTAGTGACAATATTTAGTAAAACACCATAAAAAATAATAATATCTACCCCACCCAAGAGGGAGGGTACAAGGTTCACCCCTGAGGTGCAACACTGTACCTGCCAGGCCACTTCCCAAAACCAGGTTCTGAGAGGGGGAGGCAGGGGGGAGGCCTGAATACAGCAAGACTCCATTAGAAGAAACAACATTACTATGGTGAGTAATTTTTTCTTCAAAACAGCATGAAGTCTTGCCGTATTCAGACATAATGTAGACTACCAAGCAGTTCCCTATGGAGGAGGGAATGCAGAACATACTTTGGGAAGAGGCTCTGCAGTACTGCTATACCAAACCTAGCATCATTCCTAGCCTGGATGTCCAGGGAGTAATGCTTGGTGAAAGTATGTACTGTTTTCTAGGTGGCTGCTTTACAGATCTCTACCAAATATATATCTCTGGCTGCAGCTAGAGAAGCAGCTGTACCCCTGTTCGAGTGAGCCCTCAGGCCTGAAGGGGATGTCCTACCCAACTTGTCATAAGAAAATTGTATACAAGAAACAATCCACCTGTCAATAGTTCTCAGCCTCAGGCTTACCCTTTCCCACTTCACCATAAGTGAGAAACAATTGAAGACAGTCATTTCTATGTGCCTTAGTATGCTCAATGTAGCAGCTAAGGGCCCTCTTAACGTCCAGACTGTGTAACCTTCTTTCACCTGAAGAAGAATGGTCAATGAAAAGCACAGGAAGAGATATAGACTGGTTCAGATGAAAATCTGAAACCACTCTTGGCAAGAACCTCCTAGTGGTTCTGAGGACTACTTTGTCCCTATGGAAGGAGATGAAGTCAGGTTCCACTGACAGAGCCTGTAACTCACTAATCAACCTGGCAGAAGTAATAGCTACCAGGAACACAGTTTTCCAGGTCAAGTACTTCAATTCAGTCGAAGCCAGAGGTTCAAAGGGTGGCTGCATTAGCTGAGCTATGCAGACATTAAGATCCCAAGGTGGAGTGGGCTCCCTAAACAGAGGGTTAATGTGAACCAGACCTTTGAAAAACTTTCTGAAAGCAGGATGAGATGCCAGGGAAGAGCCCTTCCCTGCTGAGCGGAATGCAGAGACAGCTGCTAGATGAACCTTTAGAGTGGCAGGCCTAAGGCCTAAACTATTGAGATGAACTAGATAGTCTAAGGTTGTGGAAATGTCTGCAGAATCAGGCAGGATGCCTTTGTGAGAGCACCAAATACTGAACCTTTTCCATTTGGAGTTGTAAGTTTTTCTAGTGGAAGGTTTCCTAGAGACCTTCAGAATATCCAGAACTCTCTGAGAAAGATGTAGAGCTGCATATTCTAACTCTTCAAGAGCCAGGTCTTGAGATGGAGAGACTGGAGATTGGGGTACCAGATCAGCCTCTGGGAGGAGGACGGGAGATTGTATTCCCTGGGCAGAGACAGAGGACGTGACACTGACAAGGACGGCAGTAGAGGATACCAAGGCTGTCTGGCCCAATCTGGAGCCACCAGCATCACTGTGCAGGGTTGAGTCCTGATATTGATCAGAACTCTGAACAGCAGAGGGAAGGCATAGAGAAACCTGCCGTTCCAGTCCAAAATGAGAGCATCCTGGGGAACCGTCCCCGGGACTGCAGGTCTGCAACAAAACAGAGGAAGTTGATGATTGTCCAGTGCTGCAAAGAGATCTATCTCTGGAGTGCCCCACCTGGAGAAGATGACCTTCAGTATGTGAGGATCCAGGGACCATTCGTGGCGTCCCTGTGAAATTCTGCTCAAAGCATCTGCTAGTATGTTGTCCTTCCCTGGAAGGGGAACTGCTACCAGAGAAGTCTGAAGAGAATAGGCCAGAGACCACAGTTTCATGGCTTCTGTGCACAAGGCTGAGGACCGAGTGCCTCCCTGCTTGTTGATGTACCACATTGTGGTGGTGTTGTCCGTTCTGACTTGGACCACCTTGCCCTTGACTGAATCCGAGAAGCTCTGCAGGGCTAGGAAAACTGCCCAGAGTTCCAGGAGATTGATATGAAGGAGAGACTCTTGTGGAGATCAGAGCCCTTGAGCTGTCAGGGCTCCCAGGTGGGCTCCCCACCCTAGGAGAGAAGCATCCATAGTTAAAACTACTGATGGGACTTGAGGGAGAAAAGGAACCCCTTGTCTGAGGTTGTCCTGGTCCAGCCACCACTGGAGAGCTTGGACCAGAGTCTGAGTCACAGGAATCAGTTTGTTAAGTGAATCCTTCTTTTGAGACCAAAAAGACCTCAAAATGAAACTGAATGTCCCTCATCTGGAACCTTGCTCCCTGCACCACTGCCGTGGAAGCTGCCATGTGGCCCAGGAGCTGGAGGAACTGTCTTGCTGGGCAGGAGACCTGAGGTCAAAAGGAGGAAGCGAGATCCACTAGGGCCTTTACCCTCGCCAGGGAAAGGAAGGCTTTTGCTTGTACAGTGTCCAACTCTATGCCTATAAAGGTGAGAAGTTGAACTGGTTCGAGTACAGACTTTGGAAGACTGAGAAGAAAACCCAAGGAGCTGAGTAGGTCCTGGGTAGTTTGAAGAGCTGACTTGACCTGTAAATGAGACTGACCCACTAACAGCCAGTCATCCAGATACAGAAAGATGGTGATACCCTGTTTTCTGAGGTAAGCCACCACTACTGCAAGGAACTTTGTGAACACCCTTGAAGCTGATGTTAGACCGAATGGCATGGTTCTGAATTGGTAATGGCCTGAAGGCAACTCAAACCTGAGGTATTTTCTGAGGGAGCACATGATAGGAATATGGAAGTAGGCATCCTTGAGGTCCAGAGATGCTAGCCAATCCCCTGGCCTTAGAGAGGGAAGGATTATTCCCAGAGTTACCATTTTGAATTTGGGCTTTGAAATGCGTTTGTTCAGATACCTTAGGTCTCGAATGGGTTGCCACTCCCATGTTTTCTTTGGGGTAAGGAAGTACCTGGAATACAGTCCTTTTCCCTTGTGCTGAATAGGAACCTTCTCTATAGCTGAGAGCTAGAATAGAGGAAACCTCTGCTTCTAGGTCAAGGGTTTCTGAGACTGATGCAGGTGGAAAAGACTTGGCCCTCCTTTTTGGAAATGTTTTCAAGTTGAGGGCCAGTCCCTGGCTTACTACTTCCAGGACCTACTTGTCTGAGGTCACAGATTTCCAGGCCTGGAAGTAGTAAGCCAGCCTGCCTCCTACTGGAAATGGGGAGTCGACCCGGGCTGACACATCAGGGTGTCTGCTTGGCAGAAGCCTTAAGACTGAGAGGAGGAGGGAGCAGCCCTGCTCATCCCCCTCCTACCCTTCCCTCTGAAGAACCCCTTCAGTGGAAAGAGAGAGGAGGCCTGGGCTTGGTAAAAAGGCCTTTGAAAGAGCCTGCCCCTGCCCCTAGACTGCTGCCTATGCGGAGTGGCCTGCCTTTCCTTGGCCTATGCACTCCTGTACGTGGTCCTATATTCATCCATTTTCTTCATGTAAGCCTCTGTCTGCTACAGGAAAATCCATGGCCTTAGCCTGGGTATCCTGTGAAAGGCTAGTACATCTGAGCCAAGCATGTCTTATGAGAGACACAGATGTAGCCATGACTCTAGAAGCCACATCATTGGAGTCCACAGCAGCATCAAATTGCATTTTGGATGCCTCAATTCCATCAGCAGCCACCACCTCCAGCTCCTTGGCTAGTTGGGGAGAGGCCTGTTTAGCCAGTTCCAGAACAGTGTCCCATCTGGATTTCTGGTACCTGGCTGTGTAGGCCATATAAGTAGCCTGCTTGAGTCCCAAAGAGGATGCCAAATACTGCTTTTTTGGCCATGGCATCCACTTTCCTGGAAACCTTATCTGGGCAGTGTGAAGCCAAAGAAATATTAGCTCTGTCACAGGCTGCAGCCTGCACTACCCCAAGATGGCTACAATGACTATAAAGGAACTCCGCAGCCGAGCCTGATAATGAATACCTCCTGTCCATTCTCTTATCCACAGGAGGTATTGAATTAGGGGTTTGTAAAATTTTGTATGTCTGTTTCCCCAAAGATTTATGAAGAGGGACAGACAGCTTTTTGGACTCTGGGATGTCCATCATTTCCACAAAATCAGGCTCTTCATCCTACTCTGCTGCTTCAACCAAGGGAAGCTGCAGGGTTTGTGCCACCTTTTTGTAGAACAAAAAGTGCGAAGGGGACTAAGAGAGCCTGAGAGGAGAGACACCTGAGGGCCTGTCTGGGGAGATGTCCGGTTCAATGGGCACATCCAGACCACCTTCATCGTCATTATCATCGTCATCACTGGGATAGTCTTAGTCTCCCTCCCACTCCTCATAATAAGCATCTGGATCATAATCCAGAGGAGACTGATCCGACTGAACCGAGCACCGAACTGGCGGTATCGGTTCAGACGGAACAGGTCTAAGCGATTGGACAATACTAATCGCTTTGGCTATTTCGTCTGCGGTTGGAGAGTGGGATACAGGATCCAAACCAGCAGACTTGCGCTTTTTCTTTAACAGAACCAATCCCTCGGGGTCGGCTCTCCTTCTGCCCAAGGAGGTATCGCCTAGGTCAGTAGGCACCTCCTCAGGATCGGCCGTAACCGAACCAGGCTGGCCATCCGGATCTATGGACTTCTCGGCCTCACTTTCATTCAGCCTACTCAGTCTTATCTAGAGTGGTTTTAGGAAAGTTCTTACAGATTTGGCAGTCTGACTTGAGGTGATCAAATCCCAGACAATAAACACAGATGAGGTGGGGGTCGGCCTTAGCAAAGACCTCCCCACACTCAGTACGGTGTTGAAACCCAGTGGTACTGGTTTTATTCTTGGGTTTCTCAGACATGGCCAACCTAACAAATTACCCTATAGAAGCTTTCAAGCCAGGTAATAAAGCAACTGATCGGTTACAAACCGTGTCACGGGCTTTTTAAAAGAACCAGCAAAAGTCCAGTTCTTTTGAAACTGATCAGTACCGGAACACCACACTAATCCCAGAAAGAGAGAAAAATTTTACAAAGTCTGTTCCAAACTGGACCTACCGGAAAGGAACCGAGGAAGGACAATTTCCACTCTTTTAAGCAAAACAAAACACAGTCACTTCCTATCTACATACTACCTGTACCACAGACAGAGGCTGGAAATCCAAAAACAACAAAAATATGCAGTTTAAACTGAATGCTTTATTTTTCTTTTACCGAACCGAGCAGAGGAAATCTCCGGAGCGACTTCACTGTTAGGCGGAGTAAAGAATCTGACGGTTACACTGGGAAAGTACCACAGACAGAGGTTCGAAAACCGAGCTCGAGCTCAACATTCTATGCTTCCGCATAGAGTTAACTCTTTCCTCTCCGGGGCAGTTCAAGTGCTGGGGCTAACTGCATTATGTCTGAATACAGCAAGACTTCATGTTGTTTGAAGCATATTATGACCTTAGTCCATCAATTGGGTTGTTCCCCCTATTGGCCACCAGACAAACGAGTGAAAATCATGTTGACTAATTTTTTTTTTTTGGTAAACTTTATTTATATATTTTATAATATACAACAAGGATCATGTCACATTAAATAAGACACATACGCAGACCGTCTTAATTGTTTTACAGATTAACAAAAAACAACAACTATCTATTGGTAATTTAGAAAGCACCCAAACAATCAAGATGGGGAGCTGGGACAATTAATAAAATAAAGCACAAGCCCAGCACAGTACCGTGTAAAGAAACTTCATTCTCACCACAGGTGACTCGCTCTCAATTTGCTTTCCAATAAAACTGAACTGAATTGAAAGTGACTGGCACGACTTCTGGTTGCCTACGAATGGAAGCCTAGAGCCACTGCTCTACCCACCCAACACACAAATCCAGTGGCATCGACTTATCAAAAACAGCCAAACTGTTGAAATTTCAGTACATAACTGATTACATGATGCACACCAAGCAAAAAGGCAAAGATGGGATGGGAGGAATGCAAATAAAAAACAACCGCAGAATGAACAAGCTTCACAACAGCAGGCCACGCTCCGCAAGGACATGTCCACCCTCATAGCTCAATCCCCGACACCAAGCCTGCAAGAAGAGGAAGAATATATAATCACCTCTAAAGCCCTCTGCAGCACCTAAGAACAAATAAATAAAACGCTTACCAGATCGGAGCAGAGGGTGGCAGAGGACTGGCACAATCTCTCTAAACTTAATGAAAAAAACGAACCAGCTGGAGAAAGAAGTCACATCCTATACTGCCACTATCGACTTGCATAACTCTGCACTGCTAGTGTAACCCCCCTGTTACCCAGGGTTACTAGAATCCCAGTAAGACCTTGTAGTAGGCAGGGAAGGCAGCTTGTGAAACTCCAGTTAAATGGATTTCACACTGTCTCACTCTGTTCTCAGTCTCGGCTGAGACTGAGGGATGACATCACCATAGAACTATCGCAGCTGCATGAGACACACTGGAATCTGCAGAAGGAAGTTAGATGAGAATGTTGGGAGTTTTGAACAGTCAGTAGTGGTTGGAGATTTTTGGGTGAGGAGCACAGCAGGTCTGTGCACAGGCTCTTGGAGCCTCAGCTCTGAAATAGAGCTACTTTTAGGGAAAGGTGTATGTTTCCACCTAAAGAAGGACACAGTAAGCTGTTCTTTAAGTGGTGGAGACTGCTGATATGGTTGGAAGGTTTGTCTGCTATTCCAGGGGCAACCCCTAGCTACTGCTAGAGAAGAAGCTGCCTATTTTTTCTGAAATGTGTGGGGTACAAGAAGATTTCAAGATTCGCCTGTGGGGCACCTGTAACCAAAGGGTGAGTTCTGCTCTATTCAAAGGGCCCATGTTCACTTGAACTGTGTTAAAGTGGGGATTGGACTACTGAGTTAGTGGGAGGCCTAGAGTAATAGGCTTAACCAAAGTAAAAGTATGTTCAAGTCCAGCACAAGGGAAAGTCAAGACATGTACATTGCCAAGCTTTCAAAAAGAGTTGTTTAGTGTCCAGAGAAATGGCCGGGTGTGGATTGTGGGAGCTGGAGGTGGGAGACCCCCATCTTTAGTAACCACGTCCACCTCTACGGATTTGCTCTGTTGATTTCTACTTTGCCTCATGCACTTGGCCAGTGATGAGGGAAGTACCCAGACGTGGGATTGGAAGGAAAATTTCCCTTAAGGAGTCGAAGGCTCTAAGGTGGTTTGGGGAGCCAACAGAAAACTGGTTCACTGCCATATGGACCACAGTCAAGTGGCCGTTGGGGGAGCCAGGCCAGGGGGAAAAACCCAAGTAGTGTACAAGTCAGGCTGTGTACCCAAAGCTGCGTGCAAGTCCGGGCTGTGTGCCTGGTGGGTTCAGAGCCTGAGGGCTGAAATGTTGAAGAAGTGTTCTATTGCTCTAATCTGCATTACCAGGAATGTAGCCCTGTGGGGGTCCGTCTATGCTTTGTTTGTTCACAGGGTCGCAGTAATGGGGGGGAAGTGGGGAAGCTGTCCAGGGCCTTGAGCTCAGGAGGGGCCCACCTGAGGAGCTGACATTACCCCTGGCATTAGCTGGTTTGGGAAACATGGGCCTATTTCAAGTGACTTGTCCGGGGCCCCAAAATTCATAGCTGCAGCCCTGTTTGTTCAGTTTGGATGTGAATAAAAGCCACACTTTAGAATCCCATTCCTGGTTTTGGACATTACAGTTATTGCTTCCTGTGTTCAGATTTACTGGGGTGCCCCTGTGCAGAGTAGCCAAACCTAGGCCCCCTATGCGGAGTAACCTAGTCCTCCCCGAACCCAGTCCCCACCAGGTACTGCTGTCAGCTTCAACAGCACACCACCTGTCGTTTTGCAAAAAAGGCAGGGTTGAGGGCGGTCACAAAATGGAGGCACTGCTGGGATTTTAATTTTGGGAGGAAAAGTGCTTAGGGCTGGGGCTAGCGTTTTGATCATCTGGCAGTGGGTAGCCCAAAAAGCTGAAGCAAGTTTAACTAGTGTGTCGCTGTGTGCTGTGGTTCATATGCTGCTGTTAAAATGCCAACTGTTTACCAAGGAGCAGTAAAGCTAAAAGAGTATGCCCTTGTCCTGCATCAAATATTTACAGTGCTTTTGCCAGTTTTTTTTTTTAAAAACTGTTGTGATAAAGAAAAGTGTGGAAGACTAGGGGTAGCAACAGGAAAATTGTGCCCTGGACATTGGAAATGCTTTTGAGTAAACTGAAAGACTTGCTGTGTGAATGGCTATGCTAAGTGTCTGAAATGGGCTCCCGCTGTGGAGTCAGTTGGAAAAAAAAAAAAAAAAATGTGGTTTCTGCAGTTTAAATTTGCCTGCTCGACGATCGCCGAGAAGAGCACTCATGAGGGAAAAGAGGCTCATTTGCGAGGCGTTGTGTGGTTGGTGAGGTTGCAATCAGTCCCGTCCCCAGCCAGCTCTACAGTGACTGCCCAGCATTCGAGAGGGAGTGTGAGTGGAGTGCGTGTACTGGCTTGGTGGAGGAGCATCACAGTGACTAAAAAGCGCTGTAAAACTTTCAAAAATAGCCTTTGCTGTTTAAAATCTGGCTCCACCCGCATCTCGATCGACTGAATTGCGAGTGTGGTGATCGGGGAGACGATCGGCAGGACTGCCCACCTGTTTTCTTTCTGAGGACTCCAAGACTGGTTGCAGATCATTTTTCCATCGCAGCAAACAGCTACTGGTAACAGTGAGTACCAACAGTAAAAGTTGCTCAAACAGTAATTTTCTGCCAAAAGCCAGCTGAATATGTGTGCAGCAGTGTAGTCGCTTTACTAAAATAGACTGTGTCAAGTTTTACCAGCTACAGCAAGTCTGCTAGGCCATTGACTGTGAGCATAGTTATGGATTCAGCATCAGTTTAAAGTTTCAAAGCCAGAGAGAGACTGTGAGTTGTAGCCAAATGTGCAGCACTACTTTACAGGCAATCCTGTGCTTGAAATTCTGAGGCTTTAAGGGACTGAGAGTTAAAGAAATGTTTCCAGCAAGTGAAAAGTCTGTGGCAAATCATGTAAATGTGTTAGAAAAAGAACAGTACAAGTTTGTGCAGTTTTGAGCAAGTTATCAGTAGTGCGTGTAAATCGGATGTGCAGTGGCTTGACCCAATTTCTGAATGCTGATGCACAGGAGTGCTGCCGCCGCCATTACAGGGTGGGGTAGTAAAGTAAACACAGCAGCAGAAGAGCCATTTTAAAAATAAAGAAAGTGTTCAGTGGAGTGGGATTTTTAGTTACAGTGAGCATTTGTTTGTTTTCCCTGCAGTTATGGCCTCAAGACCAGCTCACTACCTGGATCATGCCCGGGCTGCAGTAACAGCAGCAGTAAATAGGTTAAGGGACATTGAAAGGTGTTATTATGGAGGTCAACTGCCTTCTCATGTGGCGATTCCTGGATATCCAGTGCAAGTGTGTCAAATATGCTTAAATGCTGGAAGGGACGTCTTCATGGTACCTCACTGTTCTGGGTGCCTAGAAAAATATGTCTTGTATAAAGCACCCCAGATTCGTTTAGCTCCCACATGGACAAAGGTTCAGGAATCTGTAGTTGGCAGCAAACAGCACCAGGCGGAGCCTTTTGAAGAAGACCCCTCGGGGGGAGTGTGGCACAAAGCTAGAGGGTGCAGATTTAGAGACAGAACAGCATGCTGATGTTTCGGATGCTGGATCGCAGAAGGATAATTCAGACAGAGCATCAGTAGACCCCTGGGGGGGGGGGGGGCCTTGCCCAAGTCTCATAGGAGAAGATGAGATGAGAGAGGACTTTGAATGGGAGGTGTCGACCTCCGTGCCTAGTGATGAGTGGATAGTCTCAGGAGTGAGGATGACTGCTCACTCCTGGGCACAGATTCTCAGTGAGGAAGAAGATGAGAGGGAACCTATGTGGCCTTGTGAAAAAGGAACGGCTACACAGCCTCAAGCTCTTGCCTCAGAAGAATGCATGGAAGACAGTGGTGATGCCACTGCCCTGGCTGTGCAAGAAGTAGTAGTCAGGGATCCGTTTTTCATCTCGTTGAGAATGCGTAGCTGGTAAAACCAAGACTGGCCGCCCCCAAGCCAGGCCAACGGTCTCAGGTTGACCAAAGCTAGTAAAGAGGAGAGACTGGTTCGTAGGAAAGTGAAAAATCTATGGAATGTCCTTTCCTACCTTTCCTCGGAAAGTCTGGGAGGAGATTGAGAAGAGCAGGAAATCCTGGATCTGGGCCAAAGCAATGAAAGGTGTGCATCCTGGTGCAAACAAGCATGTCAGAAACAGACTGTTTCATGAGAAATATACCCAGTGGAAGAGAGGCAGGACTCTGTTTATGGACACTGTGCGAATAGTGGATGGAGAGGGAAATGAAACCTTCTATAGTGTAAATTAGGTGCGCCCAGGCGGGGTAATAATTCAAGCTCCTGACCCCCGGTACTATTGGCCTCAATGCAAGGACCTCCCGGCAAATGTGCCCCTGCCTGCCAGATGGAAAGCCGAGCAGTGGTAGTCAATACTGCCACACCAGCCTTTGCAGTGCCTTTGTTGATCCGCCAATATGGACATCCAGGACTCAGGTGCCCCACATTCATCAGTTCTACAGTGTACTGGCCTTTTCAGAATCCATCGACTGGCCCATCAGATGACTTCAGATCCAGAGACGACACCAGCCCAGCTGTATCCTGTTTCATTGCCTGGTAATTGGATGATGTCAGACCAGCTATTTTCCTTTTTGTTCCTGTTCTAAGGTTCCGTCTCCAGAGATGACATCATCCCAGCAGTTCCCAGATGTGCCCGCCTGTATTTCCCAGAAGATGTCCTCCCAGCTGTATCGGAAGAAATGCTGCCAGGGAGAGTCTTCGGCTGAGGAGCAGGTCGGAGTGTCTTAATCCTTCTACAAGGGGCTGGTAAGTCCAAACTTTTCTATCCTTACGACACTGCAGTACACACCCTACACTAGCAGACTCCAGAATGTGTGAACTGTCCTCAAAGGCTCTCCCCTTCAGGACTTTGGCCTGTTAGAACTGTGCTTCACCGGGCTCTGGCCCAGGAGAGACTAATGGACTAGCCTTCGGGCACTGTGGTCACTAGATGGGACTTTTAGGGCACTCCATCCCCCAAATGTGTATTGTAAATAATGTAATTGTTTTTCTACTGTTTTCTAATGTATATACTGTTTTTCTACCTTTTCTAAAAAAATTATTTTTGGGATTCTCCAGTGTTTTGATGGTAGGGGTTAGATAGACTGTGTATGCAGATTAGGGGTGTGTGTTGTCTTTCTTTTTCTTGCAGGTGTTCCTGAAGAAGATAGAAGAGAAGACAAGAGGAGGAGGAGGGGCTCATCAGAGTTCCTCATTAGTACTTTAGTGTGTAGTAATTTAAAGTACTGTGGTTGTTGTTGTTGTTGTTACTGTAGTAACCCTTTCCTTCCACAGGTGTGGTTGTGGGGGTAGGGAGGCAGTAATGTAATGGTATGGTATTAGTTTCTTGGTGTGTGGTTGCACGGTGCCCAAGATCGGGGAGATCCCCGGGTTGTTTTTGTTTTGGGGTGTTAAGTTAGAGGCAGACAGATTTTCCCTAGAGGGCTGGGGGGGATAGACAGGCTGTGGTCCTGAATGGCCATAGGGACTGCAGTGCTGAGCTATTAGGGCTATGCTCTGGACAGTTCTACCAGAGCCACTAGGCATCCATAGTAAGTGGGCAGAGTAGAGGCTGATATGTCAGCTAAAGGCCTCTAGGCCCTCAGTGTTGCCTGCCTGTGCTCGCACATGGTAGGAGGGGGCCTGATCACCCCCCTCTGCAGGTAGCACATAGGGTGGGATGGCCTAAGCCAGGTAAATAATGACTGCGGACAGTCATTTTCCTGGTCCAGGGCAAGTGTAACCCCCGTTACCCGGGGTTACTAGAATCCCAGTAAGACCTAGTGGTAGGCAGGGAAGGCAGCTTGTGAAACTCCAATTAAATGGATTTCACACTGTCTCACTCTGTTCTCAGTCTCAGCTGAGACTGAGGGATGACATCACCATAGAACTATCGCAGATGCATGAGCCACATTGGAATTTGCAGAAGGGAGTTAGATTAGAATGTTGGGAGTTTTGAACAGTCAGTAGCAGTTGGAGATTGTTGGGTGAGGAGCATAGCAGTTCTGTGCACAGGCTCTTGGAGCCTCAGCTCTGAAATAGAGCTACTTTTAGGGAAAGGTGTGTGTTTCCACCTAAAGAGGGACACAGTAAGCTGTTCTTTAGGTGGTGGAGACCGCTGATACAGGTCTCTGTGCCCCATCCCGTCTTTCGGATGAGACGTTAAACCGAGGTCCCATCTGCCTGGATTGGTGGTAGTTCAGGTGGATGTTAAAGATCCCATGGCACTTATCGAAAAGAGTAGGGGAATTTCCCCGGTGTTCTGGCCAAATTTCCCTCATTCACTAAAAATACCACCAACAGCTTAATCTGGTTCAAGGTCAGTTGGCATTCATCTGTATCCCCCTCCCCCGGGTCGTGCCTGAAAATAGGCAGGATTTGTCTAGTGCACTTACCCGGTCAACAAAAGCTAAATAAAAAAAATAAATAAATCCCTGAGGTAATGGGTGTGGAAGGTTTGCCTGCTATTCCAGGGGCAACCCTTGGGCTACTGCTAGAGAAGAAGCTGCCTATTTTTTCTGAAACGTGTGGGGTACAAGAAGATTTCAAGATTCGCCTGTGGGGCACCTGCAACCAAAGGGTGAGTTCTGCTCCATTCAAAGGGCCCATGTTCACCTGAACTGTGTTAAAGTGGGGATTGGACTACTAAGTTAGAGGGAGGCCTAGAGTAACAGGCTTAGCCAAAGTAAAAGTATGTTCAAGTCCAGCACAAGGAAAAGTCAAGACATGTAGAGGAGATGCGATATACGTCTACCCTGTAATCTACATTGCCAAGCTTTCAAAAAGAGTTGTTTAGTGTCCAGAGAAATGGCAGAGTATGGATTGTGGGAGCTAGAGGTGGGAGAGCCCCCCCCCATCTTTAGTAACCAGGTCCACCTCTACGGATTTGCTCTGTTGATTCTACTTTGCCTCATGCACTTGGCCAGTGATGAGGGAAGTACCCAGACGTGGGATTGGATGGAAAATTCCCCCTTAAGGAGTCGAAGGCTCTAAGGTGGTTTGGGGAGCCACCAACAGAAAACTAGTTCACTGCCATATGGACCACAATCAAGTGGCCGGCGGGGGAGCCGGGCCAGGGGAAAAACCCAAGTAGTGTACAAGTCGGGCTGTGTACCCAAAGCTGCATGCAAGTCCGGGCTGTGTGCCAGGTGGGTTCAGATCCTGAGGGCTGAAATGTTGAAGAAGTGTTCTGTTGCTCTTATCTGCATTACCAGGAATGTAGCCCCGTGGGGGTCCGTCTATGCTTTATTTGTTCAGTTTGGATGTGAATAAAAGCCACACTTTAGAATCCCATTCCTGGTTTTGGACATTACAGCTATTGCTTCCTGTGTTCAGATTTACAAGGGTGCCCCTGTGCAGAGTAGCCAAACCTAGGCCCCCCCTGTGCCGAGTAACCTTATTTTCCCCGAACCCAGTCCCCACCAGGTACTGCTGTCAGCTTCAACAGCATACCACCTGTCATTTTGCAAAAAAAGGCAGGGGTGAGGGTAGTCACACTAGACCTGCACTGTAGAGAACTGCTATTACAGCAACAAGTTGAAGAGTTACAAAACAGAAACAGGCGTAACAATTTGTGGCTGCACTGGGTCCCTGAGGATACGGAGAGGGTAATATGGTGCAATTTATCGATAGCTTTCTGAAAGAAATACTAAGTCTACCAAAAGAAAAAGAATTGGGATCATCAGAGCTCACCGCTCCCTTGTTGCATGACCCAGAGACCCTAAGGCCCGCCCAAGGTCTCTAGTCATGGCCTTCGGAATTAAGGAGGAATTGTTAAGACTGGCATAGTCTAGAAAGCAAATAGTGTTTGGGGATGTACAACTATACTTTGTTCAAGATTACGCACCCCAGACCTTGACTCGCAGGCAATAAGTCTAGCAGTTAGTGAAAGCCCTGAAACAAAGTGGCCACCAAGCCCAAACTGAATATCCAGTCAAACTGAAAGTGTACACAGGGGAGGGATGGAAATGTTTTATTGACCTGGATGAAGCCAGGGCCTAGGTCAAATCGCTGGGCATCCAACTACCAGAGGACGGCATACATGAGTGAGTGAGTGAGTGAGTGAGTGAGTGAGAGAGAGAGAGAGAGAGAGAGAGATCCCTTACAAAAAGGAGATGGCAAACACGACGAACCAGAAACCAGAGGGCAAAAGGAGCAAGGAGGACTTCCGGAGTGTGGTACAGAGTCACAGCAAAAGTGCCCCTCCCCCCCAGTCGGACGATTCGAACGTTCCTCTACTGACAGCAGAGAGAGAAGGAATGATGGACACCTGAAGGAGATAAGTGATTGTAAAGGGACTTTTGTCTGAATCTTCTCTGAGAGGGGAACAGTTTCAGTAGGAGCTGTATACTTCCAGCGACAGGGAAGATTAATTTGTGTTTAAGACCCTGGGCCCTCCAGATTGTCTGGCAATTGCATTGGAGGTCTTTTGATGACTCTGATGGGCGTTTTAACACATATAGCCAGTACTGACAGTTGGGGAACTTGGGGGATGGGAAGGGGTGAAGGAGTAACATCTAATACCTTCACCACCACTCCAGATATGAGAGACGTTTTCTTTGTTTAGCACTAACCAGAGCCTGAAAATGTAACTGGTCGGATTGTACACTGGACTTAAATGGGAGTCTGATGGTCCACCTATTGGGGTATTTCTTTGTCTTTGATATCTTTATTGTCATCGGGGACAGGGACTAACCACACTTTATGTCTTGTGGCTCTATTTCTTCTCAGCCGAGGGGCGAGACAAATAAATGCATCATATAGAAGGTGATCTGGGGGGGACCTCGGAGCATGGGTGTTGGGGGATGGCCAGGATGTGGGCAGTGCAGGGAGCAGTACCCTGACTGGGCCAGGGCCACTTTGGGGTTTCCCAGTCAATTAGATTAGTGGGTCGGGGGGGCTATGAGGTTCCAGCCTGAGTAATCAGTTGGCAGATCCTCAGTGGAACCCAACTTATTTAAACATACCCTTCGATTGACAGACTATTGGGACCAGAAGAGGACTGGGGCAGCACTTGGGGCTTTTGAGGCGACCTGGAGAGGTTCCTCTGATTCAGTGTAACCTAAATATGGCTCGTTATTGATACTTTGCGACATAAGCATGGTCCCGTCTGGAGGTAAGAGTGGATAAGCCTGCCTCGGGGGGAGGGCCCTCTACTGCACAGTATAGCCCACAAGAAATGTACTAGTATATGGAACTCAGACAGTTCAAAGTTGGGGGACTTGGGAGTGGTCCTGGTTGTGTGGGGGGAGGACTCCGGCTGCGGTCAGTCCTGGGCTGGCTCCCGTGGCGCCTGTGTTTTTGCGGGGGGTCCATACTGGCCCCAGTCACGTCTGTGCCTGGTGCCGGAGGCCATAACTTTAGGTAAGAGTTGCAAGATTGGAGGGATGAGCCAACACCTTAAAATTTATCCTGAAGATGGAGAAGGTTGAAGGTGGGTTGGGGGACTTTTACAAACAAGTTTGGACCACCGAGGCTATTACGGATAAATCTGGTATAGGCTGGGGCGAGCTGAGCCGAGATACTGTTCATATAAGCTTGCAGGTAACCGACTTTAACCCATCCAGAACACCACCCTTATAGGGGAGTGACATTCCAGAGAGGAAGGGGTGTATTGCAACTTCCTACCTCGCCTCTCAAAGTCAACTCTACGAGGCAGGGAGTGAGGTATAATTAACACCTTGAAGTACTATAGACCTGGTTGGGTCAAGAAAAAGGACTGTACATAGTTCTTTCGGATATATTAATATAAATGTGATTGTTTGTTATAATGTTATAAGGGCAACTCGATATCTCCGGATGCTTAGGTGTAAAAATAATCATTTAAAATAGGTGATCTAAAGATTGCATCTTGGAATGTCAGGGGGATCAACAGCCCAATCAAGAGGGCTAGAATCATTCAGGATCTACAAAGGGAATGAGCAGGGGTAGCATTTCTACAAGAGACTCATTTAGGGGAACTGGAACATAAGAAGCTACGAGAGGGTGGGTGGGAGAAGTAAATGCCTCCCATTATCAGGCACATACACATCATAGTGGGAGTAGCGATTTTAATAAGAAGAGATACACCTTTGAAGGTGGAGAGGGTGGACACAGACCTGGAGGGTAGGTTTGTCTGGACTGTAGGGGAATACAGGGGTCAGAGTTGCACCATGCCGAATTTACATGCCCCAAATGAAGACCTGGGGTTCTAGTGAAAGTCATGAGGGAAACAGTGACGGACCCGGGGAGCTTGATTATTATTTGAGAGGACTTTAATTTGGTGGTGGAACCTACAGGAGGACAGAATAGGATCCAAGGCAGCAGATCCTTCTCAAACAGGGAAGACAATCACACGATTATGTACGGAGTTAGCCTGGTAGATGCATGGAGGTTCACCCACCCAAGAGAGAGAGACTACACGTACTATTCTCCGAAATCTAACATGTATTCAAGAATAGATTTTTTTTTTCTGGTGTTCTCGGAGTAAGTGCCTAGGATCAGAAACACTAACACAGGGAATATTACTTTGTAGGACCATGCTCCCATTGAACTAGAGATAGAGATGTCCCCAAAACCAAAGAAATCTATTTGGAGACTCAACGTGAGCCTAATCACACAACAGGAGTTTAGAGGGCAATTCAAAAAACAATTGAGACCTTTCTGCAGTTGCATCCCCAAGGTGAAACCTTGGCAGGGGTGAGGTGGGACACAAGTGTTATTTAAGAGAAGAAATCATTAAACTCTCTTCGCAAATCAAAAAGGCCAAGCAAGAAGACAGGAGGAAGCTAGAATTGAGGTTAAGCAATTAGAAGATGAGCATCAATCTACCCTAGGGGAAGATGTTAAACAAAAATTAGACCAAGCTGAATAAGCTATTAGATGCACAGATTAAGGGACATTTAAGATACTCCAAACAAAAATACTGTGAGCAGGGCATTTAAGCGGGAGGACTTCTTGCTTGGCAGCAATGCAAGGAAGCACAAACTAGAGCTGTGCTACATTTGATAGACCATGGGGGGAAGGAGCCCCCACTATGGCCCCATCCCAAATAGTGACACATTTTAAGTCATTCTATCAGAGCCTCTATCAAGCAAAAAGAGGCCCGCAACATAGGGAAAGGGTCATGAGCTACCTGAATAAGCTTCACCTCCCGAAACTAACAGAGGAACAGCGCATAAGCTTAGGGTCCAAAATCTCAAAACAAAAGAAAGATACTAAACAAGATCAAACAACTTAAAAATGGGAAGGCACCAGGGATGGACGGCTTTGCCTCGGAATTTTACAAACAATTTAGTACAAAACTGGCCCCTGTGTTAGAGGAGGCATTTAATGAGGTGGTGGAGGGAGACGGGGTGGCCTCAGTGTCTAGAAACCAAGCACAAATCTCTGTCATTTTAAAACCACAAATCAAAAATAAAAAAACGGAGGATTGTAAATCATATAGACCCCATCTCTCTCCTCCCTGTAGGCCTTAAGATTTTTACAGGGATATTAGCAGGCTGCTTACAGAAAGTAATAGGAACCCTGGTCCACAAAAACCAAACGGGCTTCATTTCCGGAAGATATTTACAAGACAACGTTTGATGCCTGCTGAATATAATCTCAGCCCAAAAGAAGAAAGAGTTCCAGTTAGCTATCAGTATGGATGCTAAAAAAGCATCTGATAAGGGTAGACTGGATATTCCTAGATTTAACTTCACAAAAATTTGGGCTGGGGAGAAATTTATGGGAGCTGTGTGGGCACTATATAAAGTCCCAAAAGCAAGAGTAAAAGTAAACGGACACCTCTCAGATAGGGTTCCCCTACAAAGGGGCACGAGGCAGGGCAGCCCTCTCTACCCTCTGCTGTTTGCCCTCTCTTTGGAACCCCTGGCAGCTGAAATCAGAGCACATAGACAGATAAAGGGGGTACTGGTGGAAGGTTACGAACAGAAGACAGCATTGTATGCCGACAACACACTCTTGTGTGGCCGAACCAGAGGTCTCAGTTCCCTTGCTATTGCGAACCTTGGAGGAATTTGGGAAGCTGGCAGGGTACAAAATTAATCCAACAAAGTCAGACACTGGTCCTGAGTGGGACTCCTCCGTGAAATCTGAAGAATTTTCCACTGCCCTGGGCACATAAATATTGTATCGGATACTTAGGAATTAAGGTATCTACAGATATATCATTATTATATAACAATAACTTTTTTACACTATTCCAGGAGTTGCAATCAGATCTGGCAAGGTGGCTTCTGTTACCTTTGACTTTATATGGGAGAATACAAACTTTAAAAATGAATGTTATACCTCGTTTACGATTTCTAGTCCAGACTCTACCGATACAGCCCCCAGGAGTTTCTGGACTCAGCTGCAAAGAGAAACACAGATTTATTTGGGCTAAGAAATGCCCTAGAATAACCAGAAATATTCTCCAGACAACGAGAGAGGGATGGACTAGGGCTCCCACATTTCTATCAATATTAATTGGCGGCAAGATGGGCTCAGCTTTGTACATGGGTGAAACACAGAACAGAGTCGGGCTGGTACCATTTAGAGGAGGCAGCCTTAAAAGACTGGGCTCTTTAGGCCCTTCCAACAAACTCACTACCTACCCAGATCGGGGCACAGACAATCTTTGGATAAGGCACTCCACTTGGATTCTGATTAAACTGAGAAAGGCCACACATACCTGAAGGTCCGGGACCCTTATCCCTGATCAGGTATGAGCCGACCTTCGAGCCCCCCAGAAATGATCAGGGTTATGGTGCATTGGCAGCTCGGAAGTTGGCTACCTTTCTCCAGTGTCTAGATGACAGGAGATGCATCTCATCTGCCCAAATTAAGGAAAGATTTGCTTTAAGCGAGGAGAATCATTTTAGATTTATGCAGGTTAGGCACCTTCTGAGGACACCAGAAATTATAGCACAAATCAAACGGGACAAAACTGAACTCGAATCCTTCTTTTACTATGCTATAATGTTAAGGGAAAACACGCACTACTTATCCCAACTATACGAGGTCTTGTTATCCCAGAGTCCTGCTCCTCTAGATGGTTTAAGGGAGAGATGGGCCCATGACCTAGATGTCTCTATTCAAGTGCCCCTATGGGAGAAGAGAATGAAAAAGAGCTGGGGGGGTTACGGCCTCTCCCACCTGGAGGGAGTTTAACTGAAAGATTATGGTAAGATTTGTTCTTACCCCATCCAGGATCTGGACATGCAGAAATCAGACAGTTGCTGGAGAGGCTGTGGAGAAAGAAGTTTGCAGGCCCACATTTTTTGGACCGGTCCTGCGATCCGGGAATTCTGGGTTCAGGTACACTCTCGGATACAGCAATTAACAGGTCTCCAGATTCCGTATTTAGGAGAAGATCTTATATTAGGCCTTCCCATGCTACTTAAGGGTAAAAGATCGGCCACTGCACTGGCATATGTTACGGGTGGCAACCTTGAAGTGTGCCACTTCCAGGTGGCTTTCCCCACAGTCTCCTACAATCCAGGAGTGGAGAGCCAGAGAGGTAGAGAGAATGGAATATATTACTAGTAAAATAAGGCTGCAACACGACAAGTTCCTCCAAATCTGGAATCCCTGGCACCAAGATGCAGGTGTTCTAAACTAGAGTAATAGATTAACAGAGATCATAACAGTTCTGTAGTTGTTAATTTAGAGTTGCCTTTTGAGATTCTGAGCTGTAGATTACAGCAGCAGAGAAAGTTAAGTTCATGGAGTTTAATAGGAGAAAAATGTGTTAGAAATTTATAGATAGACACAAAAATTTGTAGTAGATATAGAGCATGTATTAAGAGAAAGAAGGAGCAATGTGTTATTAGTCCTAAAATAACATGATACCAATCTTGTACTGGTCAGATAATGCTATTTAAAGCAGTCTGGATGGACTAATGTGGATAATCTAATAAAGATGAAGTTACAAAAAAAAGAAAGTGACTGGCACACAGGAGTTTGCCTCGTTCCACACTCTTCACAGGTTGGAAAAAAAGGTGGAGGGCTGGTACATTGATGTGAAAGAAACGATAACTTTTTCAGATGGCCCAAGCTCAATTAAGCTGACAAACAACGCTATGTTCAATCGCATTCCACTTATGCCACGTAGGTAAACGGCATATAAAAAGGAGAGTTTAAAAGTCCACTAACTGAGTGATGTGCACAGACCTACTGTAACTCAAGAACTTCTCACACATCAAACAGAAGGGATTATTAAGTATCACTTAAAATGAACAGTGAACAGCAGATCAGGCCAGTAAAACATTATTTAAAGTGAAGGCACAACATTCCATCTATAGCACTATTACCACAATGGGACGTTATCTAACAATTAGCGCTATAACTATGAAGATCATAGTAAGTCTGAATGCAGTTCACTGTTAAATTTACCCTTCCTCATCCCGTTTGATTTCCAGGGATGTTATTTTTGCTGTAAGTTTATTTGAAAATGTTGAAGCCGATGTGGGGTCTGAAAAGATACGTGACTTGTCATTGTAGCAGATCTACAATCGTGTCGGGGACAGAAGCTGCGCCGCCACTCCATTCTCCAATAATGATTTTTTTTTTTTTTTAAACACACTTTCTCCTGGTCTTGGCCCGTGGAATCCTTTTCCTCCAGTCTTGTCGGCTGGGTCCTGACGTACCAGGAACCCAGCGTCATGATGCATGATACCGGGAGATTTTTTGCCTTTGGCTTTTCTCCCGAATTCGTCCCACCCCGAGGCGCGATCTGAAGGATTTGCATCCAGACGTATAAGTGTTGCGCATGCCGCCATGGCCCACAGAGCCCTCCCAACCCAACTCCTTGAGAAGCAGTTGCGCCTGGCTGCCAGTGTTTCCACAGGTGGCAGCACTTGTGGGCACTGCTGCCTGTAAACCCCCGCCCCCACAGGAGGAGAGCATCCGTTGGAATGCGCAATCCTATCTCCTCCAGCCAACCCTCGGTGACCTGAGTCCATTCCCAAACCTGGGTCATCAGCATAGCGCAGGTGTGACATCCAGTGCCTCAACCCTCAGCACCACCAGACCAGTATGATTTTTTTAATGACCTGAAGGATCTTTTTTCTGTCCTGGGTCTGTGCAGATACATTGGGGGCAGTCTTGCTATCTTCCCATAGAATATCCCCTCTGGATCTGGCTGCTTGTAGGAATGGAATGCATGCTTGTGAAGAGGATAAGGTGGCTACGACAGTAAGCGGTCACGAAGAATCAGCTCCAGGTCTCTGAGGAATCGCAGATGCGTGACTTCATGTAATCCCGGAGTCAAGAGATGATAGTTTCAAGTCAGTAAAAATTTGTTTGGCGACAACAGACAGGACATTAGTTTTCTCAGCAAGACGTGAAGTGAGTTCGACAGTCCTTACATTAGCGTGACGCTGCATGTTTTCAAGTATCTCCACCTTGGATCTCAAAAACAACAGGTTCTTTGTGAAGGCTGCATTCCTTTCGCACCATTTGTCCATTTCCTCGAGCAAAGTCCGGGCTGCATTGGCACTGTCCAAAATTCTTATGTCTCGCTCAGAGAACTTGGTTTCTACTGCTGCCAGTCTTTTGTTGGTGTCCTCTCCTGTCGTCTGTATTTCTGTAAGCATTGCCAGGATCTGTGATGTTGGGAGTTCGGTAGGCTATGCACTACTGGGCTGCTTAGACCCCGTCCCCTTCATCAATGCAGCAGATGAAAGGAAGGAATCCAGGTTTTATGGAGTTTGCCTCTGATCCCGCTTCGGACCCATTTTAAATCTCCATTACTAATCCTATTGACAGCATAAATTTTTTTCAAGCGAATCCGAAACACAAAGTAGAGAAAATAAGGTGTTTTATCATGCTATGAACGGAGCTGTGTTAAGGTCCGTCCGCTGTGTTTGTTGCTCTACACCCCCCCCGCCCCATTGACGAAAATGTTAATATGTCTCCCTTAGGCAAAAAGGAACAAGCCAGAGGCATTTAAGAAAGCAGGCAGCAGCAGCAGTAAATAATAAAGTGTACTCTCCTAACTGCTGGGAATTGTGCCAAGTGCCCACAACGAAAGCTGCCAACACACAAATGTGTAATGCTGCTGAGTGGTTGCTTAGCAACAAACACCTCTGTGCACACGTCAGCATGTTCTCCACTGCGAGTACAAGAGGCCGTGCCTCTCAGTGCCTTGCCCTGCAACTCTCTACTAGCATGCTCTGCAGAAAGGACTGGGTAAGAGATGCGCTTAGCACTTTATCCCTGAACATTCATTTTAAGTAACAGTGTACTTATCTTGCTACTTCTGCACAGGAGAAAAAAAATGAGCAAACAGTACTACAACACAAAGGATAACTTATTGGAAAAAAGGCAAAACATAAAATGTCTATTATAAAAGGATAAAATACAAATAAATCCTCTAATCAAATTGACTGGAATTTTGCAACAGGGACACAGTGCACAAGCATTTGCTTACCTCACCAAAGCGCACATAATTCATGACTCGCAGCCAGGCAACAAAGTTTTAAAAAGGACTTTGAATATTGCTAGTCGAAATCAACTATCCCTATGTAAGGACTCAATTAAATACTTTTACTTGTTCATAGAATTCACCCTTAGCCAAAGCAGTGACAGACTGCATTTAAGCTGAGAAGTCTTACTATTCAGGGATTAGTTGGGTGAGTGACACTTGAGGTGGCTTTACTGGGATTTAAGCAGTAACCAATTCTGAATTTTAAGCACAATATAGTGGTTCTGGTGCCACAGAGGTACCTAAAATAGTTGTATGGTATATAAGAATAATTAATCATGGCTGTTTTCTGTGTCTTTTTCAAGCAGCCAATAGAGATATATGAATGTAATCCCTCCCATGGGGCTTACCTTTATGGGCTATGTGCCACGAAAATTAAAAGCTAGTCTAGCCCCATGGCAGACAATGGAGACAGGACAAGAATGAAGAAGCCCTCATGGGTTAAGGTAAGGTAAGGGAAAAGTGACCCAGGATACCCAGAGTAAATGGAACAGTGATCCAGGATATCCAGAGTAAAGGGTACAGTGGTCCAGGATACTCTGAGTAAAGGAAGCAGTGAACCAGGATACCCAGAGTAAAGGGAACAGTGACCCAGGATACTCAGAATAAAGGTAACAGTGACCCAGGACACTCGGTGTAAAAGCAACAGTGACTCGGGATACTCAGAGTAGAGGGATCAGTGAAGTAGGATTCTCAAAGTACCCATTAACCCGGGACATCCCAGATGACGTATGATGGCTTTGTTTCAGAGGGGTCCCACTTTAAACCATTTTTACAGCTGAATGGACTGAAGCAATGAAAGGTTGTTCCCCCCCCCCTTCCTCCTCGGCTTGCCCCATTCCACTGTTACTCACCCCCCATCCCTGTCATCCGCTATCTCTGAGGCTAACACCCCGCTGCCTCGTACTTCCCCACAAATTGCCTCTCCTGGGCGAGGACCGAGCGGACACATGTGCATCCCAGTCTAGTGGCATGTGCCCTCCCTTTGTGGCTCTGCTTGCACTGCCATCAATGGCCACCAAGGTGGCAGTATCGCAGCATCCCAGCAGACCTTCCTCCTTGGAGGAGGAGAAGTATGAGGCAGCAGGGTGTAAGCCCCAGAGATAGCAGATGACAGGGATGGGGGTGAGTAACAGTGGAATGGGGCAGGCCGAAGAGGAAGAGGGGGGGAAAACAACCTTTCATTGCTTCAGTTAAGTTATCCCTTACTGCAATAAAATAAGCTTCTGCTCCTGTTACTATGCTCTGGCAATGTAGAACTCAATCCTGGGCCTCCAGAGGCTATTACTTCACCATCAGACTTAGCCAGGCTCAAAGGTATGAGCTTCCTTCACGTCATTGTGTGCAACTTACTAAAAAAGATTACTATGATCCAAGTGTGGGTAAGCCATACTTCACCAGATATCTTGGTGATCTCTAAAACTTGGCTTAGACCTGCCACAACTGACAGGGAAATTAACTTACCTAATTACCTATACTATTCAGAGCAGATAACACAGATGGCTACCCCTCCACCTCTAGACTGTCTAAGGACAACTTCACAGTAACCTGCCTTGACTCAGCATCTGTGGTGAATGAATTCGAATGTCTATCCCTTAAGGTGGTGGTCTCGCACACCACATCACTGCTTGTGATAGGATGTTACAGACCCCCGTCTGCTGGTCTCCAACTATTAACGCATCTAGGCGAAGCCATAGGGGAAAGGGTCCCTGGAAACTATTACAGTAGGGGGACCTTAATTTAGACTGGCTATCTAAGGCCTGTACACCTCTTTCATCCTTCTGCAACACATATGGTCTGGCACAACTTAACAAACCAACCAGATCTAATAAAAAGAACCCAAGCAATAGTGCACTGTTGGATGTTATCCTTGTGAGCAAACCACACCTTTTTTCACACACTGGTGTGTTCTTCAGTGATGTCAGAGACCACTGCTTCAACGCTAGTGTAAGAGCAACCAATAAACCTCTATCCCCGTCAAAGTTCTCTGTTAAAAGATCAAGGCGAAACTTCGACCTTCACGCGTACCTAGATGATCTGAAGTACTCTGCACACTGGCAAGATTTTTACCTGTCAAAAACAGTACACTCAACTTATGAAATCCTAAACAAAATAATATTAGGGGCCTTAAACATACACGCACCGCTACTTAAAGTGCGTAGAAGAAATAAACTATGTCAATGGTTCACCCCAGATCTCAAAACTGCACTGCTAGAGAGGGACAAGCTGTGGAAAAAAAGCAAGGAAAACTAAGACACCGTCAAACTGGTGTCAGTTTAAAAGGGCAAGGAACAGATGTACTAGGAAGATTAGGGACGCAAAAGCTGTGTATTATCATACTGAATTGGATTCCTCTATCAAGAACCCAGCTAAATTCTAGAACACCATCAATGACCTGTCTGGCCACACACCAGGAAACTCGCTCCCAACCAAGATCATCTCTGGAAATGATATTATCAACGACAGATTGGAGGTCCTAGAATCATTCAATAATCATTTCACAACTGCAGGTTTAGCATTTGACAACTCTCCTGCAAATTCGATACGCTCCCAGCATGGCACTCAACATACTGATACCATTGTGATAAAGTCAATATTCTCTCTGCAACCAGCCACGCTTAAACAGGTTGAAGAAATGCTATGTCAATTGGACACAAAGAAAAGTGCTGGTGCGGACTCCCTTGACCTCTGCTTCCTGAAGATTGCCTATCCCGTACTAGCGGTACCTATAACACACTTGTTCAATCTCTCACTGTCCCAAGGAGCAAGCCCCTCGATCTGGAAAACTGCGCAGGTCATTCCGCTATTTAAATCAGGGGACCCTTGTGACCTTAACAACTATAGGCCAATTTCCATTCTTCCTATCAAAACTGCGGGAAAAAATTGTAAGTATTCAACTGAAATCTTACCTTGAAACTACGAATCTCCTAAACCCTGCACAATCTCGCTTCAGAGCCATAGTACCATCGTACCATCACGACTCTGGCAAAAGTAACCAATGATTGGCAGAGAGAATTAGACAACAGGAATTTTATCTGTGCTGTGTTTTTGGACCTAAATAAGGCATTCAACATGGTCTCTCATGATCTGCTCCTCTCATCTCTGGAATCCATAGGGCTGGATTCACTTTCCCTATGGTGGTTCACCAACTACCTCTCTGGACGTCTCCAACAGGTCAAGGCCGAAGGCAAATTCTCACCCCTTAAGCCACTGTTAGGAGGCGTACCCCCAAGGATCCATTCTTGGTTCTAGCCTCTTCGCTATCTATATCAACAACATCGATGATAATATAACCAAGGCTACAGTCCATCTATTTGCTGATGACACGGTGGTACTCTATGTGAGCTGCCCATCACCAGAAACAGCTTGTAGCGACCTACAAACAGAATTCAATCTACTCCAACATCAACTCCTAAGCAAAAAGCTTCTGCTTAATGCAAAGAAAACAAAAGCAATGCTTTTCTCTCTTTTCATGCATGCGGTAAACCAGACTGTCTCAGGATCTCTACCGCAGATATCCACAATTCTAGGAGAAAACCTAGATATTTGTTGCAAAATTTAAGTACCTGGGAGTTTGGCTTGACAACAGGCTTTCCTTTACAGAACATAAGGAGGAACTGCTAAAAAACTACGCCAGAGGCTTGGTCTTTTACTTTACGATCAGCCAGTTTCTCACAAGCGATGCTAAGTTAAGGTTGGTCCAGGTAACGTTTCTTTCTGTAATTGACTATGTAGATTTCCTATATAGCCACTACCATACCTCCTACCTTGCAAAATTGGATATGCTCTACCACAGAGCCTTGAGGTTTATTACAGGACTACCGTTTGCCACATATCATTGTTCCCTGTATGCAGCAGTGAGATGGACTTCGCTTCAGTTTAGGAGGGACAGAAATGCTGCCATATGGACATTCAGAGCGGTATCCAATCAATTACCTCAATATGTCTCAGACTGTCTCCAGCAAAACATAATAAGCAAGTATGCTCGAAGAAGCTACTCTTACATCCTGTTGAAAGTGCCCAAAATTAATTCTCGCTTTGTAAGGACTGCCATTAGCTTCACGCTGCCCTCCTTGTGGAACAAAGTGCAAAAAACTAAGAAACTGAGCATACCCATAACCATTACTTCCTTCAAGTCCTTTTTTTCATGCCTTATCAAGGAACACTGTAAATGCTTCCCGCATCGTTAGCTTGATTATATATCCACTGCACCACCACCAGTCCAGACGTATAACTCTGCAACTCTCCTCCCGCTATTCTCTTTTCCCTTCTCCATGGGAATTTTCTATATGTTCCCCAACTCTGCTCTTAAAATTAGTCTAGACGTCTCCTTACCCTGATGGTTAGCAATATATTCATCACTCTTTATTTCTACTCCTTACATTGCACTTACTAGCTCACCCTCTTGTCCCCTTATCCCATTTCTCCCCCTCCATAATAGTAGTTCCCTCCCTTATAGCTCTCCCTCCCCAGACCTGCCCACACCTACCTGACACTCCCCTTCCCATCCCCTGCGGATAATATCCATAGGGGATGGAAAGGACTACACGATGAGTAGTTAATCCCATCCACCCCTTAAACTTTTCCCCATTTCTGAAGCTACAGTACAATCCCACTTTGTTGCTATGTACGTATACATACACACACATACATGGCAATTTAGTAAACAAGCTAGGGTTCATCCGCTCATATGTTTTGTTGTGATACCATGAATGATGCTGTAATACCTCGTCTATATCCGTGTATACTTTGTATTGTCCAGTGAATATGTAAATGACCTTGTCCTACCCAGGTCCATCTTGCAAATGAGCACTGCTCAATGATGTTCGCCTGGATAAATAAAGATTTTGATTGATTGATTGAGAGCACTCTGTGGGACACTCAATTCTCCCCCCCCCCCTCGGCTGACACCCGAGCGACCCAGATGCACTCCCAAACCCGGGTCACTGATGTGGTGGCAGGTGAGGCACAGATGCCTCAGCCCTCCATGTCACTGGGCTGGCCAGCAATGAAATGTTAAATAACTTCCTCAGAAGTCACACAGTGACTAAGTGGCTCTGGTGGGAGTGGAAACCAAGGTTTCTGATTTTTATGCTGGAGCTTCAGCCACTAGTCCATGCTGCCTTACCATTTTCTAGAAACAGACAGCTATGAGATGAGGCTACCTGATGGTCCAATGGATCCATGCCAGCTGTCTGGGTCTGAGAGCAGACATGGATTGGTGCAGTCAGGCAGTGTGGCTGGGGTGGGGAATGTGCTGCCTCTCGCTGCTGTGACCCAGAGTAGTGGGTTGGTAAGCCTAGTCTCTTGCGGGCATGGGGCAGCCTAACACGTAAATGCTGCAGTAAGCGAGGCAGACAGAGGCAAAGCATGGCATCAGGGGTGGAGAGATAGGATCACAGCATTCAACAGAATGAACACTTAAACCCAAAGAGGAGAAAACCCCCTTCTCTGCGCTCAGGGTGACAGCAGAGTCTGGCCCTCAAGCCCTGTCCAGAGAAACACGTCCTACCTGATGTGTGATTACCTAAGGTGAGGGAGGGGAATGCTCTTATCTCAGGGCTGGGAAGTTACTAGATGCCACCTGAGAGCAGGACAAGCTAGAAGAGGAAATAAAAAAGCTTAATATATGAAACTTAGGAGAAAAAACACAGAATCTGAAACCCTGGAACTGCTGTCTGATTCACCTCAAAAGCTTCACCCATGCTTATGCTTTTGTTTCGTTTTGCCAAGACTTAAAACTTTCGGTTGCGGTTTTTTGACAACAGCCCAGATACCGAAAAAGTCCTAAATCTGAGTTCTAAGAGGGACTTCCAGAGAGGAAACCTGACGCTTAGATAAAAATTACTGCGACAAAACACAATTATTTTGACCGGCTAATGTAGGACACATGTCAGTAATTGATGTTTATACAATAGGGACAAAAGGATATGCTATGAGATAAAACAGCATATCCAAGATAGTAGCATGATAAAAACAACAGACTCACCCTGAGCAAACCTACTATGTAGATAAATGTAGCTATCATTGAATAAATGGCATGTATTTCCACTGTAGTTACATTTATCTGCATAATAACTACGTCACGGCTAGGAGCAAATGAGATCTATAGTAGGAAACAGCACAAAAGACCCTGAAAAACTTAAATAAAAGAACATCTGTCTCAGAAACTGCAAATAAGCACGTACACACACACACAAAGCATAGAATATGAGCAAACAGAGAACGACCTCTCACAACGCTGCCACAACACACATCTGACTCAGACTCGAACTAGATACCTAGAAAAGAAGACACAGACATTCCAGGAAGAACCACCTAAAAATAAACTGAAATGGAATAAATAATATATGTCCAAACCATGGAAGTGTTAAAAATGAATTAAAAAAAAGATAAAGTGCACAAACTCACACTCCCCCAGCACCTCCCTCACGATATCTCACAACCCAAAATACATCCCAAGCGCTAGCTGAGACACAAGACCACCCACACGCTCATAAAATCCCATAAAAACACCCAAATCAGCACCAGAAAAGTCAAAATAATAAAATATCAACCTAAAGAATAACGCTGTCACAACAGACTCAAAAGCGAAACTACCAAGACGATGGCGAAAATCCCACCAACTCATAAAAATCAACCAAACAAGATGTAATACTAACACTTCAAATAACCAATCAGAACAGTGAAATAACACAGTATAGCAAACAAATAAAAGCAAAAAAGAAAGCCAAAAATTAAAAAGTAACAGTAAAAACACCACAGCCCTATTGTATAAACCGAATACGTGTTGGTCTGTGGTGGAATATGGGATTTATCTGCACTTATACACACTGCCCTCGGGGAAACATCATTCGTGTCTTCACTAAGCTCTGCCACTCATGAAGTTACCAGAGGTCAGTGTGCACTCATGCAGATAAATCCCATATTCCACCACAGCCCAACACATTACCCCTATGTGTACACACACACACACACACACACATATGCCTAAACCAATTAGCACTGCCTTCTTCTTGACAAAGTAACAGCCCTTGGTACTGAAGCCCTCTGGATCCAACAGAGACTGAGAAGGAGGGGTGGGGTAGGTTAATCATTTGGACTTAAGTTTGCAAGCAGAAAAATGAACCAGTTAGTTGTAATGGCTATACTGCTGACGGTATTCCTTCCACACCCCCACTTTGGCAGAATCAACAAAGTCTGGGTGGGCCTTTGGAAATTCTGCTGATTCCAGCTTGCCCCATGGACTCAACCAATGACCTCACGTCACCCCTCCCACCAGCTGCAGCTCATTAGGAGCCTAAACTGAGCAGCCAAACCAAGACAACACTACAGAGGTCAGGGAACCCTGCAGATGTGGAATGAACAGAATTATAAGCAAGCAGCTTTTTTCTGCTACATAGATTAATTTAGGTCCATAGCCCTCTGAAGAGACAGCTGAGCTTTGACAGCAAAGGTTACAACACCGCAGTACTCCCCCCCCCCACCTTCACCAGTCAGCCTCCATCTGGCTTTACCCCACCCCAGCCCCGTCACCCTGGCGTTCCCTGGGACTTACTTGCAGTCTCGTGTTCCTCCAGAGGTTTCACCCACTGGCTGGAGTGGCAGAGGCCCTCATACCCCGGTTGCACACGGATCTGGTTCTGGGAGGCAGGGCCCAAGTAGCCATGAGCTGGGCCTGCAGGCAAGGTCATAATCATCTTGCTGCTGGAGATTTTCCCCTTTTACTCCCTGTTCCCTCAGGATGTCAGCATAAGGGAGCATCATGCGCACCAGCATGAGAGCATGCACGGTGTAATGTTCACCAACATCCTCCCACCCACAAGCCACTCCAGCTGCACTGCCACCTGTGGTCACCCAGGTGGCAGTATCATGGCCGAGCTGGCTGCCCTCCCTCCCCGGGGGAGGAGAGCATCCTCTGGGATGCACAATCCTCCTCCTCCTCCCCCTGCCAACCCCCCCCAAAAGACGACTCATGTTTGTTCCCAAACGGGTTGTCGTCATCATGAGCGGTAGCACTACAGCTGTGCTGATGGGCCAGCACAACACTGCACTGCAGTATTAAAATACATCACAGGATAAAATGGCAGAACCTGGTGGATGCCAAGATGACCCTGTGGCAGTGTACTGTACTCCCATGTGGGTGAAGCTAAAGGAGGGCTTAGTGAAGGCAATAAACATCTGTGCCAAGCAAGTGAGCAACAGCAAGAGAAACAGGCTGCCATTGTTTTTGAAAGAAGTGGCTAAAAAGGTAAAGGCTAAAAGGGAAGCATTCAGATGGCATAAGGAGATGCAGAGGGAGGAGGAGGATAGGGAAGTGTATTAGGAGCAACAGAGAAGCAAGGAAAGCAGTAAGAAGCGCAAACTGAGAGAATAGCCCAGGCAGTAGTGAAAGGGGACAAGACATTTTTAGGTACCCAAGACAAAAGAAGAAAATCAGGGGAGGGACTGTAAGGTACTATGCAGAGGAGGACCTATAAAAGGCAAATATTTATTTCGGATCGATTTATTTATTTAAAAACTGCTAACTGAGAAATGCACACTGATTCAAGGCTCACTTTTAGGTGTGACCCACAGGATGGGGATAGGGACACAATCAAGCAAATACAGTAGTATTGATGCATACCGTACAAATAAGATGCAAACAAAAGTCGTGCAACATGGGGAAGGTGCAAAACAACAAAAGCGATGTCTGGAATATGACCTGCTCTACATCCTGAGAAAAAAAAATCCAACTGGCTTAACATATCAGTGCAAAGAAATTAGGAACCACAAAAAAAAAAAAGAGAAGGGGAGAGGAACAAAAGGGCAGGTCAAGTAGGAAGCTGACAGGTGCAGGAGGGGGTGGGCAGGAGTTTCAGCTGGTGCTTAAGGGAAGCTGGGGAGGGTGGGAGATGAAGGGAAGAGGGGAGGAGGTTCCAGAGGGAGGGAAGGCAACAGGAGAAGACTTACTGCCCAACAGAGGAGCGAGGGTAAGGGAGGGAGAATGTGCAGGGGATCCCTGGAGCGAAGGGAGTACGGAGCAGATGGAATGGAAGAGATGAATGTGGACAGGTACGAGCACAGTGCCTCAAACCAGTGCTTAGAGATAAAAGATGCACAGTGGTGCAGGTGACGGGAGGGAAGAGGGAAGATGAAGACTGAGGAGACATCCTGAACAAATGCTTTTGTTTAGTGTTCACAGGGTATGGAGAATGGGAGAGGCCACAAAAAAGTAACAGAAGCTTTGGAGGATGGAAGTTGGACACTATCCCTTTCTTGGAGGGGAGACTCTTGAAGGGATTCGCAAATCTGAAAGTGGACAAAGCGGGGGGGGGGGGCAGACTGGGTGCATCCAAAGGTATTGAGGGAGCTCAGGCTGTATCTCTGACAGCCCTGTTTAAAAACTTACTGGAAAGAGGAGAGGTTCCAGAGGACTGGAGGGCAGATGTAGCCCCGCTTAACAATAGTGGTAGCAGGGAGGAGAATGACAACTACAGGCCAGTCAGCCTGACATCAGTCATGGGAAAGTTAATGGAATCACTACTGAAGGAAAGAATTGTGGAATATCTTGATCCGATGGGTTACATGACCTGAGGCAGCATGGATTCACAGTGGGCTAAGTCATGTGAAATGAATCTGATAGATTTCTTTGACTAGGTGACCAGGGAACTAGATCCAAGTGGAATGGTGGATGTGGCCCATCTAGAGTTCAGTAAGACTTTCAACACCATTCCACATAGGAAACTCGTAAGGAAGCGGGGCAGCTTAGGGGTGGGTCCAAAGGTGCTAAACTGGGAAAGAAATTGGCTAGAGTTAGGGGATAGGTGACAGAGGGTGGTGGTAAATGGAGTTCCCTCTAGAGAAGGGAGGGTGGCCAGTGGGGTGCCTCAGGGATTACTGGAATCAGTCCTCTTTAATGTCTTTATAAGTGACACTGCAGAGGAGCTGAAAGAGAAAGGCTGCCTCTTTGCAGAGGACACCAATATCTGCAATAAGGTGGACACTCAGAGGAAGGGGGGAATGGAAAGAAATGAGCATACCTGAGAAAACTAGAGAAGTGGTCAAGGGTATGGCAGCTGGGTTTCAATGCAAAAAACTGTGAAATCATGCACTTAGGGCACAGAAACCTAAGGTCAAAATACAAAATGGGTGGAGAGCTAGTAAATCCACCAAGCAGGAAAGAGACCTGGGGTAATCATATCTGATGACCTAAAGGTGGGCAGGCAGTATGACAAGGCAGTCGGGAGGGCTAGTGGGCTGCTGGTATGCATAGGCAAGGAGGGATGTGATGTTGCTTCTGTGCAGATCACTGGTAAGACCCCACCAAGAGTATTGTGTCCAATACTGGGGATCACATCTCCGGAACGATATAGACAGAGTGGAGATGATCCAGAGGAGGGCAACAAAAATGTGCAGGTTCTGCATCAGAAGCCCTACGAGGAGAGACTAAAGGACCTCAATATGTACACCCTGGAACAGAGACAGGAGAGGGAGCTATGAGAGAGACCTTTAAATACCGGACAGGAGTAAATAAGGTACAGGTGGGGAGTATTTTTCAGAAACAAAGATGCTCAAGAACAAGAGGACATGCTATGAAGATGGAGGAGTGTAGATTCAGGAAGAATGTGAGGAAGTACTTCTTCACAGAAAGAGTGGTGCATGCCTGGAAGAGTCTTCCAATGGATGCAGTGGGGGCAAAAATAAGTGGAGGAGTTCAAGAATGCATGGGATTGCCTGCACAGCTGTAGCATTACTGCTTGTGATGCCGACGAGTCAGGTTTGGGAACAAGCGTCAGGTGCCAGCCAGTGAGAGGTAGGATGAGCGTCCCACAGAGAGTTCTCCCCGTGGGGAGGCCCCTGGTGTAGGAATCACATACAGACAGGCGGAAGTGACGGAGGACGTCTGTGGGACATGTGCAGGAGTGTGCATGTTCCCACACTGATGCCATTGCATGTCTGCGCTTCCAGGGGAAAGTGAGATGCGAAAACACCCTTGGAGTCAGCCGCATGATGATGCCCCAAGTATAAGCCTCAGCTGGGGCCTCAGGTGGATCTCCGTCTCTCTCTTCAGGGAGCTCTGCAGCAGGGGGCAAGCTGCGAGCTTCCCAGACTGGGTGGTAGGTCCCCAGGTGCAGAATGAGGAGGTACATCCCTGCCCATACCAAGAGGCATAAAGAAAGTTAAAATAAAAAAGAATGCATGGGGCAGGCATAAGGGAATCTTAGTGGAAAGGAAGGGGGTGGCAGGAGAAAGTGCCAGAGATCAAGTTGGGTCTCTGGTGAAACTGTAGGTACAGAAAAATGGGCAGACTGGGAGGGCCAAATGGTCCTTATCTACCATCAAATTCTACATTTCTGTAGTTCAATTAAGAGTTCTGTAGGGAGCCCAGATCCCTGCAGTCATGCAGCCCCATGGTTAGAAAAATATTGCCAACAGCAGTGCTTCCCAGTCAGGGAGGGGTCGCTCCACATCTACGCCACCAGCAACACTTGTGGCAGACCACTGCTGTGTCTGCACAGGGAAATCTGCAGACTGGTGTATTAGCAGGATGCCATGAGTGAGGTGAGTGGAGGGAGAATACAGCAGGAAAAACCCTGCTACTGTCTCAAAGATGGCCACTCCACAAAGCACAGTTGTGGTTGCTGGGGATTAAAGGTTTCTGGCCAGGGGCTGAATGGGACAAACAGTAGCGGGACAAGGAACAGGAGGGCTGGACAATGATCCTGTGAGAATTGCTGGGATACACTGGGGTTTTTAAGCCCAACACCCTGCCCCGATCCACCTTACACTGGCGGCTTTCGAAGTCTCTGTGTGGAATGGATCTCACCATTCAGCATCCCAAAAAGGAACCTCTGTAATATCGTGACACTACATGAACACACAAAAAAAAGGACCAAAATAAATGAGTTCCATCCTCCAGAAGCTCAGTGGGCCATGGCAGTTCTTCCTTTTTGCTCTTAGTAATTATCAAGCCTTAATTTAAAGACATGGAGGATTTTATTCAAACCTAATGTGCATGGGACCACACAAACCCACCGCTCTTTCTGTACAATATTATTTCCCAATATTCTTTCTAAAACACTGTGGAGGAAAACAGAAAGAAAAGAAAAAGAAAATCGAGGGGGCAATCACGTCAGAGTCCAGCGGTGTCAAGCCAGGGCGAAAAAAGCAGAGTTTCTGCTATGCCTTACCTGTCTTTGGAATAAAGATTTGTGGTTGTTTGCACACTGGGTACTTTTTTTTTTTACTAGACTTTTTGGTATCCAATATTTTGAGTGTTTTCCGGGGCAGAAGAATCATCCAGGGAGTACACTAGTGGACCCCAAATAGCTCAGTGGAGCATGATGCATAGCTGGGTTGGGGGAAAATAATGACAGCAACCAAATTGGGTGCAGTGGTGATTCTACAGGACTTCGGTCTCCCAGGAGTAGACTGGTGTCTTGAGACAAAAGGCCAATGACAGGGTGGAGACTGGATTTCTGTCCACCTTCAAGGACTGCTTCCTGTGGCAGCATGTCCAACAGGGTATAAATTTTGAGGTCACCCTTGACCTTATTCGTAGAAGTTGGGGTGGGGTCACCTTCGATGTACAAGTCAAGGAACTGGCACCAGGCAGTGATCACAACCTGGTTACCGTCTCCCCGGTGACAGGGTTGGTAAATTAGCTGGACCTCAGTCACCAGGACCAGAAATTTCAGAAAGATAAACTCTGCCATGTTGAAGGATCTGGCATCCAAGGGTCTGCAGTGGCTGAATGAGGTTTGTAATGTAGCACACAGGTGGTGCTTGTTCAAGAAAGCGCTTGAAGCAGGTGCAGATATCTGCATTCCTTTAAGAAATAAGGAAAAATGGGCCATAAAGTGGACAGTCTGGCTCAACAGGGACCTAAGGCAACAGATTCTGAACAAAAAGAAGGTATATGACCATTAAAACGAATTCAAGTTGCTTCAATGCCAGAGAGGTGTACACAGCAGCACTGAAGGAGCACGAAACTAGAATTAAGAAAGCACAGGATGGCCTAGAAGCCAGGCTAGCAGCAGGCAATGCAGACAACACCAAAGCCTTCTTCCAATTACTCAAATGGCAAGAGAAAGGGGTGTGTGTGTGGGGGTTGAGGACCTGAGAGAGAGCCTGGGGTGATGGCTGAGATGCTTCAGGAAAACACTTCAGGAGCTCTCATATCCCAATTGTGCTTTTAGCTAGTTAAAAAAATATTTCAACCTTACTACTTACTGTATTTTAATGGGAATATGGTGGGTGCTGTGCGGTGCCATCTCAGGTTACAGTGCTAACAAGACAGTGGTGCAGTGCAGAGCTGCGCTGTAACCTGATATGGCACTGCACAGCCCCCACCATGTTCCCTAACTGTGGTACTAAATTAAAATAAAGTAAGTAGCAATGCTGAAAGAAAATATGTTTTTACTTGTGAAAGCCTAATGGGGTTGGTAGTTTCACAAAAAGGATAGTTACTTAAGAATTTACCATAACAGTAGATCTTCAAGAAAAACTCATCAGGCCACATCTATGGAACTATAGCCACCAGGCACTAGGACCACACAGAAACCTGTTTGCTAGCAGTCTTCTAGGGGCCACCAACGGCTATGTCATATGTTGACATCCTTACTATATAAACATTGGCACCCCCACACCCTCCTCAGTTCTCTGCTGGAGACCATATGCAGAGGACCTTCTCTTAGGGAATTGAGAAAGAGCTAGAGGTTCCCACTACTAGGTAAAGTGGAAAACGGTAGGTAGATTGTCCTAGAGAGAGAGAGAGAGAGAGAGAGACAAGAACTGAAGTTCTGAATCCAAGGGGGACAGAGGGTGGGACGGCATGGCCTGATGAAAGAGATTATCTCAAAGATCTACTGTTATGGTAAGTTCTTACATAAGTGTACTATCTCCTTTGATGATATCTCTTCCATCAGGCCACATCTATGGAACAATATCCAAGCAGTACTGACAGATAGGCAGTCTGGGTAGCTGGAAGCTATAGGTCTAAGAGAGGAGGCCTTGAAGCACAGCCAGGCTGAAGCCTGCCCTTCTTCTAGAGGCAATGTCCAGACTGTAGTGCCAAGTGAAAGTGTGGACAGTACTGCAAGTTGCAGCAGCATCATCAATTTCTGCAGCTGACACATGCCTGAAACAGGCAACAGAAGTGGCCATGCCATTGGTTGAATGGCCATGCACAACCCCAGGAAGTTCCTTACCGTACGTCCTTGTCGTCCAGGCACAGGTCAGGAAGCATAGGAAAGCCAGGACTAGTTGTAAAATTCGCAAATAGCGTTTTATTATTAATAACAGCAAAATAAAAAACAGAAATTGTTCAGTATAACTATTTACAATGGCAGTACAAACATAGAATGCAGAGTCCTGAGTTTTTCTTCTCAATTTCCAATCTCAGTCACTGTCCGTCTCTTGCACAAGCATTGCTGCTCTTTTTATAAGTCCGAGCATGGGAAACTTGTTAAGAAAACAGCATACTTCTCACACAATGTTCTTGTAAGTTTCAGCAGGTGCAGCAAAACAGTACACTGTGACGAAGAACTGACCTCTTGTTGATAGATCTGGAAATATTTTTCAAACTAGCATCTCAAGTTAACCCCTTGCATTCCAGTTTTTACAATCATTTCAACAGTATAACTATATACAGTTTTAAACAAATGAATCCCAGTATCAGTGACATGTCCACATAAAGATTCACATATATTTTTATACCTGCAGATATGCAAGGGGGAAGAAAAGACAGAAACAGCAAGGGAAGGCAGAGAGATAGCGAGAGGCGGAGAATCACAAAACCGTCGGAGTGATCAGTTCCCAGGTCTCACAGGAAAAGTTGGTTGCGCAACCAGAGAAGAGTCAGAAAAGGAGAAGACAGAACAGATCCTTGCACTTAAACTGCTTCTGCATAACAAATGGGCCAGGGCCTTATTCAGCCCTGTCACAGTTCTATAACAAAAACCTATAAAGTTAGCCAACCATCTGGACAAGCACAGTTAAGAAACCAGTAACCCTCTTTCCCAGGGGCAAAAGAAACAAAAAGTAAGAAAATCTAATATCTGACAATCAACTGAAGGAAAAAATTACTCACCTTAGTAATGTTGTTTCTTCTAATGGAGCCTTGCTATATTATGACATATGCAGTGAGTCCCAACCTTCGAACTACTCCGGAGGTGAAAGAGTTAACTTTCCATGCCAGGCATGGAACTTTGAGCACAAGCTCGGTTGAAAACTCTGTCAGTTGTTCTTCAAACTCAAACTGTCAGATCTTTTCGAGCAAAATTCACTAAGGTTCTGTGTGGAAGCTGTAAACCTACACTAGCCAACTGGCTACTAAATATATAAACACATTTTTGGTCCCAAAACAAAAACTCAAGTCAGGAACCCAAAATGAAAAACACAACACCCAATCACCCCAAAAAGGAGGGATGAAAAAACAAAGTGGGCATCTACTAAGTGCCAACACTGCACTGCCCACCCACATCCCAAAAGCAAAGGTTCTGAGAGGGGCAGGCGGGGAGGTCATAATATAGTAAGACTCCATTAGAAGAAACAACATTACTAAGGTGAGTAATCTTTTCTTCAAACAACATGAAGTCTTGCTATATTATGACATATGCAGACTACGCAGCAGTACCTCCATGGAGGAGGGACAGAACCTATTTAGAAAATAGGCTCTGAAGCACAGCTGTGCCAAACCGAGCATCATCACTCCTAGCCTGGATGTCCAGGGAGTAATGCTTGGTAAAAGTGTGAACCGTTTTCCAGGTAGCTGCTTGACATATCTCTAGGATAGGGATGTCCCTGGCAGCAGCCAGAGACGCAGCTGTACCTCTGGTAGAGTGAGCCCTCAGGCCTGAGGGAGGAACCATACCCAGTTTTTCATAGCAAAATTGGATACAAGAGACAATCCACCTGGCAATGGATCTTTTAGTGGCAGGTTTCCCCTTTACCAACCTCACCATAAGTGAGGAACAGTTGGAGGGAGTCAAACCTGTGACCCTTGGTACGTTCTATGTAGTAACTAAGGGCTCTTTTGACATCTAAACTGTGCAGTCTCCTCTCGCCAGAGGAGGAATGGTCAGTGAAGTAAACAGGGAGAGACATAGATTGATTAAAGTGGAAGTCTGAAACCACCTTAGGCAAGAACTTTCTGTTAGTCCTGAGGACCACCTTATCTCTATGAAAGGAGATAAAATCAGGCTCCACTGACAATGTTTGTAATTCACTTATGCGGCTGGCAGAAGTGATGGCTACCAAAAACACAGTTTTCCAAGTCAAGTACTTAGGCTCTGCTGAAGACAAGGGCTCAAAAGGGGGTTGCATAAGCTGGGCAATGCAAATATTAAGATCCCAGGCAGGGGCAGGGTCCTTGAATGGAGGGTTGGTGTGAAGCAACTCCTTGAAAAACTTGGAGAATACAGGATGAGCTGAAAGAGAAGAGGGTTTACCTGCTGATAAGAAAGCAGACACGGCTGCCAGGTGCACTTTTAGGGTAGCTGGTCTCAGCCCCAAAGTATTCAAATGCACCATATAATCCAGGACTGTGGGTAAATCAGCAGATTCTGGGGAAATATATGTGCAGAGCACCATATGGAAAAATCTCTTCCATTTGGAATTATAAGTAGCCCTGGTAGAAGGCTTCCTAGAAGCCTTCAAGATATCAAAACACCTTGGGAGAGGTGTAGGTCAGCAAACTCTAACTCTTCAAGAGCCAGGCCTTGAGATTGAGAGATTTGAGGTTCGGGTACCAAACTCTCCCCTGAGCACAGGTTAACAGGTTGTGATTCCTGGGAAGACACAGGGGAAGGTGGACTGCTAAGGACATAAGGAGTGGGTACCAGGGCTGTCTGGCCCAATCTGGAACAATCAGGATCATCTTGCAGGGTTGAGATCTGATTTTGACTAGCACCTTGAACAGAAGAGGGGCGGGGGAAAAGCATAGAGAAACTTCCCTTCCCAACTGAGAAGGAAGGCATCCAGAGGGACTGAGCCCAACACTGGGGGCCTGCAGCAAAAAAGGGGAAGTTGGTGATTGTCTGGGGCTGCAAAAATATCTATCTGCGGGGTGCCCCATCTGGCAAATACTACCTCCAATACTAGAGGATCCAGTGACCATTCGAGATGGCCCTGGGAAATCCTGCTGAGAGCATCTGCCAGGACATTGTCCTTGCCTGGGAGGTGAACTGCAATAAGGAAGGTGTTTAGAGAGTAAGCCAGAGACCACAACTTCATTGCTTCGGTGCACAAGGCCGTAGACAGAGTGCCCCCTTGCTTGTTGATGTACCACATTGTGGTGGTATTGTCTGTTCTGACCTGAATAACTTTGTTCTGAACAGATTTGGAAAAAACTTGAAGTGCTAGAAAAACTGCTCTGAGTTCCAACAGATTGATGTGGAGCAGAGATTCCTGAGGGGACCACAATCCCTGGGTAGTGGAGGTCGCCATGTAAGCTCCCACCCCAAGAGGGATGCATCTGTAGTAAGGATTAAGGAGTGAGACTGAGGGCAAAGGGATCCTGTCTCAGATTGCTCTGGTCCTGCCACCACTGAAGGGCTTGGATCAGGGTTTGAGTCACTGGGATCAATTTGGTTAGAGGTCTCTCCTTTGGGACCAAAAGGCTCTCAAATGGAACTGGATGTCCCTCATCTGAAATCTTGCTCCCTGCACTACTGCTGTAGAAGCAGCCATGTGCCCCAGGAGCTGGAGAAAATGCCTTGCTGGTCGAGAGACCTGCAGGGTGAAAGAGGAGGCCAGAGAGACCAGAGTCCTCACTCTTTCCAGAGGAAGGAAGGCTCTGGCCTCTTGTGTTCAGTTCTGCACCTATGAAGGTGAGAAACTGGACAGGCTCTAGAACTGACTTTGGAAGACTGAAAAGGAAACCTAGAGATGTGAGCAGTTCCTGAGTTACCCGAAGATGTAAATTTGACTTGGTCTGGAGACTGGCCTACTATGAGCCAGACGTCCAGGTAAGGAAAGATGGCAATCTTTTGCCTTCTTAAGTGAGCAACTGCTACTGCCAGGGCATTTTGTGAATACCCTCAGGGCAGAGGTGAGGCTGAAGGGCATTGCTCTGAACTGGTAATGGCCTGAGGGCAGTTTGAATCTGAGGTACTTTCGATGGGAGCTTCTGATAAGAACATGGAAGTAGGCATCCTTGAGGTCCAGGGACGCTAGCCAGTCCCCTGGCCTTAGAGAGGGTAAAATAATTCCCAGAGTCACCATTTTGAATTTTGGTTTTAAAAGGTGCTTGTTTAGGTATCGGAGATCCAGGATGGGTCACCATTCTCCTGTCTTTTTTGGGGTAAGGAAGTACCTGGAGTACAACCCTTTGCCCTGGTGTAGGGGTGGAACCCTTTCCACAGCTCTGAGAGCCAGGAGGGTAGAAACTTCTGTCTCTAGGGCAAGTGCCTCTGATGGATTTTCAGGTGGAAAGGACCTGGTTCTCATCTTTGGAAATTTTTTGAAGCTGAGAACCAGTCCCTGGCTTACTACTTCTAGGACCCACTTGTCTGATGTTAAAGACTTCCAGTCCTGGACAAAGTAAGCCAGCCTGCCCCCTACAGGTAGTGGAGAATCGGCCCTGGCCACCCCATCAGGGTGCCTGCTTGGCAGGGGCTTTAGGCTGAGGGGTGGGAGCAGGTCTGCTTGTACCCCGTCTGCCTCTCCCTCTAAAGAACCCCCTCTGGGCATAAGCTGAAGAGGAGGCCTGGGCTTGGTAAAAAGGCCTATGAAAAGGTCTGCCCCTGCCCCTGGAAGGCTGCCTTTGAAGAGTGGCCTGCCTTTCCTTGGCCTGTGCACTCCTATAGGTGGTCCTATACTCATCCACTTTCTTCATGTAATTCTCTGTTTGCTCCCCAAACAGAGAGTTACCCACAACAGGAAAATCCATGGCCTTAGTCTGGGTATCCTGCGACAGGCTAGTACATCTGAGCCAAGCCATCCTGTGAAGAGCCACAGATGTAGCCATGACTCTTGATGACACATCATTAGAGTCCACTGCAGCATGAAATTGCACCTTAGATGCCTCAATACCATCAGCAGCCCCTGCTCCAGCTCCTGGCAAGCTGGCCAGGGACCTGCTTTTTAGAGCCATAACGGTGTCCCATCTGGATTTCTGGTATCTAGCAACATAAGCCATATAATTTGCCTGTCTGAGTCCCAAGGATGCTGCCATGTACTGTTTCTTTACCATAGCATCAATCCTCCTGGAGTCCTTGTCAGGGGGGGTGTGAAGCCAAGGGAATATTTGCCTTGTCACAGGCTGCAGCCTGCACTACCCCAACATGGCTGCATTGTTGTGTAAGGAACTCCGTATCAGAGCCTGACAATGTGTACCTCTTGTCCATTCTTTTATCCACAGGAGGTATAGTGTGAGGAGTTTTTAGAATTTTTACTGTCTGTTTCCCAAAAGATTTATGCAAAGGAATACACAGTCTCCTAGGCTCTGGGATATCATCATTTCTACATAGTCAGGCTCCTCTTGATCATCCACAGCTTCCTCCATAGGGAGCTGGAGGATTTCAGCCACTTTTATATAAAACATAAAATGAGAGGGGGACTCAGAAAGCCTAGGGGAAGACACTCCTGAAGGTCTGCCTGGGGAGATGTCCGGTTCAATGGGCACATCCAGACTTTCAAATCCACATTCACTCTCCTCATACTCCTCTTCCCCCTCCTCCGATTCATAAAATTCCTCTAAATCATATTCTTGAACCGGTGGAACTGACCGAACCGTACACTTACCTGATGGTGCCGGTTCGGTCAGAACCGGGGAAAGCGACTGGACAATTTTAATCGCTTTGGCTATTTCTTCAGTGGTTGGAGAGGGAAATTTTGGCTCCACACCTGCTGATTTTCTAGTCCTTTTTGCTGGAACCGACTCCTCAGAGTCGGCTCTCCTTGTGCCCGAGGAAGTCTCGCCCTGGTCAGAGGGCACTCCCTCCAGTTCGGCTGTAACCGAACTGGGCTGGCCATCCGGATCAGCAGACTTCTTGGCCTCCCTTTCCCTGAGCCTACCAACTCTCTTATCCAAGGTAGCTGCAGGAAAATTTTTGCAAATCTGGCAGTCTGCATTGAGGTGGTCAAACCCCAGACAATCAACACAGGTGGTGTGGGGGTCAGCCTTGCCAAAGGCTTCCCCACAAACACTGCAGTGTTGAAACCCAGTGGGCCCGGTTTTTCTTTTGTGTTTCTCAGACATAGTGCCAGCCTAACCAAAACTTGCCCGTTTATGGCAATCCGCCAAGCAAGACTCTCTTCTCGGTTCCCAACCGTGTCACGGGTCGTGGAAAAAAACGTAATGAAATCCGTTTTTTTTAGAACTGATAAGAACCGGGAACCGTACTCTAAAAGACAGATTAATGTATTTACAACAACCTGATCGGTTCAATCCGAACCGATAATACCGTTTACAAGTTCCACACAGAAAGTAAATGTAAAACCTATCTAGTACTTACAATACCACAGACAGAGCTTGAACCGACTGGTTGCGGTTTAAATTCGGTTAAAAGAACGAAAAATTAATACTTTAACTGACAAAATGAACCGAGCATAAGAAGAAATCTCCGGAGCGACTGTTCAGTGAGGCGGAGTAAAGAATCTGACAGTTTGAGTCTGAACAACAACAGACAGAGTTTTCACCCGAGCTCGTGCTCAAAGTTCCATGCCTGGCATGGAAAGTTAACTCTTTCACCTCCGGAGCAGTTCGAAGGTTGGGACTCACTGCATATGTCATAATATAGCAAGACTTCATGTTGTTTGAACAGTGGTGTCTCCGTGGAGTCTGGCGAGAACGGTCGACAGTGTGAAAAGAACCGAGGAGGGCGTGGGGCCACCAATGTTTATATAGTGAGGACGTCATAGGTATCATTGGCATTGTACAAGCCAAAAGAGCCAAGGACTATATGAAGCTTGCTCTTTACATAAAGGGATAACCCAAAATTCCTCATTTTGTAAAATGATTATCTACTCTAGACTTAAATGCCATTGAACTACTGCCGATAACATCTAGTGGGAGCCCATTCCATATACCAACCTTCCTTTGGCTGTACCATCCTGCTCTCCTTTTCTTGCACTAGTCTTTCCTTTGAGCTGTAGGTCATGAGCCCTTGTATTGTAATTTTGTTCCTGTAGCTCAAAACCAAGGCAGCTCCAAAGGTCATCACCAGAAAATGACTTAAACAGAAAGCAGAGGTCACCCCTAAGTCTTCTATACTCTAGTGTGTATAGGTCTAGATTAGTCAATCTGTCCCCATAACTCAGGTGCTCAAAACCAGAGACCATCTTAGTCACCCTTCCCCTGCACCCCCTCCAAGACCCTAATTTCTGATTTAGTAATTGGGACCAAAACTGGCAGCAGTATTTCATCTGTACCTCACCAAGGAACAAAAGAGGGGGATAAGAACGTGTCTAGCCCTATTATACAGTAGATGTGCCTACATATGCAGTTAAGTGTTGCATGTGCCTTCTTTGCCCTCTGCTTACAATGTTTTTTTAATTTAAATTAATTTAAAATGGTCACGCCCAGGTCCCCTCTCTTCTGTTACTGAGAGTTGTGTACCATTTAGTATATAATTTGCACACGGATTAGTTCTTTAAAGGTGCATAACTGCACACTTATCAATGTTAAATTTGAGTTTATGCATATCAGCCAATACCTCTAAGTTTGTAGTTCAGTTTGCATCCTGTCAATATCCCTTTGATTGCCAACAACAGTACTAATCTTGGTGTCATCAGCAAATTTTGATATCCAGACACTGCTATCAGAATGCATGGCAACCACACACACATTAAATAGGATGGGCACTAGCATGGACCCCTGTGGCACCCCGCTCATCACCATAGCCCAGTCTGATGTTGTGCCTTGGATTTTAACCTGCTGTGTCCTTCCGTACAACCATGATTGTATCCAGGCTACCACTCTGGTGTCCAAGCCTGTTTCTAATAATGTTTTTATCAGTTCACTGTGTGGGACAGTATTGAATGCCCTGCTATAATCCAGGAACACAATATCCACAGTATTTCCTCTATCAAGAGACTTGCTAACATTTTCAAAAACTGCAAGAGGTTTGTCACACATGATCTGCCAGAAACAAAACTATGTTGTTTATATCTACTTGGCCTGATGTCTTTATAAAGTCCTCTATATGATCTTTTACAAAGCCCTCCAGGACTTTATCAAGGGTAGATGTCAGGCCTATGGGTCTGTAATTCCCAGGGGTCTTCTCGTCTCCCTTCTTCTTATATTGGTGATACTATTGCCTCTTGCCAGTTTTTAACTGCATAGCCATTGTTAAGTGAAGTTTGAAACAGGGTAATAATAGGCCCTGCTAATTCTACATCCAGTTCTTTAACCAGCCTCAGATGGATTCCATCAGGGCCTGGAGCCTTGTATGGGTTTATTTTCTCAAGTTGTGACCTAACCTCGATGTATGATGTAGTTGTGCGTGGCCTCTAGAAGACTGCTAGCAAAAACGTTTCCATGTGGTTCTAGCGCCTGGCGGCTATAGTTCCATAGTGTGGCCTGATGAAAGAGATATCCTCAAAGATCTACAGTTTTCCTTTAATGAATGCCATGAGCCAGTGTTGACCAAAGGGCCCCCAGTGGAGGGGAAGGGGCCCACTGCGTGTAGCCATTAGACATTATAGCTGTTCTGGTAGCAGACTACCTGGCAAAGATAAAGTGAGACAAGTCCCAAGGCATGGACTAGATAAACCCCAGGGTCAATGCAGAGCTAAATAAACAACTGCTGCAGCCACTTGCAATGGGAGTCTGTCCAGGCTGCTGTTGTGCCACTGGACTGAAAAATGGCCAGTGTGGTCCCCATTCTCAAGAAAGGGGCAAAGTTGGACCCAGGAAACTACAGGCTGGTCGGACGGACATCGGTGCTGGGCGAGGTCCTGGAGGCCGTTATCAAGGACAAAAATCACGAAACACTTGGTCGGGGCCAAGATTCTTACAGCACCTCACTTCAGCCTGGCTTTATGAGGGGCAGATAATGCCAAAGCATTGAATTTGTCAGCAGAAAAGGACAGCTTGGCCCACCCAGATGGTCCCTGCCAAATCTGTCTCTGCAACACTCCTCCCTGCCTATTACTAATATCTCCCTAGGAACAACATGATCTCCTTGGGGGGCGCAGAGAGGAGGCAGAGAAACACAGAAAATGACGGCAAACAAAGGTCTAGTGGCCCACCCAGTCTGGGAATGCCCAGCTAATTTGGGGACTGAGCCATGAGAAAGACAAGCACGCTTGTGGATGTAGGCTATCTGGACTTCAGCAAGAACTTCAATACTCTTGGTGCAAGACAAGATTATGCACCAAGTTAACCAATGCAGTATATGTGATGCATACACAAGGTGGAATGCTAACTGGCTAGGTGGCAGGAAGCAGAGGGTGGTTGTGGAAGAGTACCCCACAGCATCCCCCAGGGATTGGTGCTGAGGCCACTACTCTTCACCTTCATTAAGTGTCTGGAAGCTGGGGTCTCCAGCAAGCTACTTAAGTTCATGGAGGACACTAAGCTAGCAAGAGTGGTGGGCTCCCCATTGAGACTGGCGACAAACTTCAGGAGGACCTGAACAAACTAGGTGACTGGTCAGTCTCCTGGAGCCTCAGATTCAATGCAGTCAAATGAGGAGGAAAACCAAAGATAAGACCAACATACTGTGTGGGGCTCCTCTTGCCACAGTCAAGGAAGAAAAGCACCCAGGGTTATCACAGACAAAGGGCTGAAGCAGGACAAGCTTGTTCAGCTGCCATCAATAAGCCAGCAAAACACTGAGATTTCTCAAAAAGGGGTGACCAGTAGAACAGGTGAAAAACTTCTGCCATTTACAAGGCTCTGGTCAGGCCCCACCTTGAGCACTGCGTACATTTTTCATCTCAATACAATAAGAACATTGAGGTAGTCAAGAGGTTGCAACACAGGGCCCCCAAAATGATTAGCAGCATGGGGGAACAAAATCTATGAGAAGAGGCTTGAGGCCATAAACATGTTCACCCTGGAGAAAAGGAGACTGAGGGAGAAAAATTCTTTTGTACACTCGAGGGTATCGGGAAGACTGAACAATCAGCGATATTCGATCTGGTGTCCTCCAGTAGGGCATGAAGACATGTCCTGAAGCTCAGGGGTGGTAAATTCAGGGGTAACACTGGGAGGAACTTTTTCTCCCAGAGGGTGGTAAACATAAGGAACAGCCTTCCCTCGGAGACGGTGGACACGAAGACAAAACAGGTCGTTAAGGCAAACCTGTTTACCAAGGGAATCAAAAGATAACCTGGTTAGCAGAGGGAGTTTACGAAGCCTCAGTTCACCAGAATCACAGTTTACAAAGCCCTAATTCACCAGAATCACACAGTTTACAAAGCCCTAATTCACCAGAATCACACAGTTTACAAAGCCCCAATTCACCAGAATCACACAGCTTATAAAGCCCCAATTCACCAGATTCACAAAGCTTACAAAGCCCCATTTCACCAGAATCAGAGTTTACAAAGCCCCAATTCACTAGAATCCCTATGAATTGATAAGTGACTGCATAGCCTACTTATTTCATCCCTGCTTGTGAAGTGGGGGGTGGGTGGCATGAGGGAGGTGGAGTCCATTCTGACCTTAAATTTCTATGCCATCTCACTTTCCCTCCCTTAATTTATCATCAGGAAGATCCTCAAGTTCTCTCATCCATAAAGTAGCATCACCTGTTCAGATGGGAGTTATTCCTTTCATAGAAACACAGACTGAAGGCAGATAAGGACCGCTTGGCCCACCTAGTCTGCCTATTTCCCTACCTATTGGATAAGCTACAGATTCTAGTTAATCAACAGCCTACTTTCTCCTACCCTCCTATGGCCTACCTAGACTTTAGCAAGGCATTTGACACAGTCCCACACAAAAGATTAATAAACAAGTTAGCCACCCTGGGAGTGAGTCCCAGGGTGATAGCCTGGATAACAAATTGGCTGACCAACAGGACACAGAGGGTAAAAGTAAATGTAGTACACTCTGAAGAAAGGGTGGTTACTAGTGGGGTACCACAGATTTCAGTACTGGGACCGGTCCTCTTTAATGTCTTTATAGAAGACATTGCAGAGGGGCTGGAAGGAAAAGTACGCCTCTTTGCAGACAATACAAAAATCTGCAACAGAGTTGATACACAAGGGGGTTGTGGAAAGGATGAGAAGGGACTTGGCAAGGTTGGAGGAATGGTCAAAAATATGGCAGCTTAGATTCAATGCAAAAAACTGCAAAGTAATGCACCTGGGAAACAAAAACCCAAGGGAAGAGTACACAATGGGGGGAGGGAGGGCACTAACAACAACAAAAATGGAAAGGGACCTCGGGGTAGTCATATCAGATGATCTTAAGGTAGGCAAACAATGTAAGAAGGCAGTAAGGAGGGCAGGAGGGATACTGGGATGCATAGGGAGAGACATCACCAGTAGAAAACAGGAAGTTATCCCTCTGTACAGACAGTTGTGAGACCCCATTTAGAGTACTGCGTGCAGTTCTGCAGACCCCATCTCCGTAAGGACATAGACAAGATGGAGGCAGTCCAGAGGAGGGCAACTAAAATGGTGCAGGGTCTGCAAAAGAAGCCATATGAGGAGCTTAAAATGTATACTCTCGAGGAAAGGAGGGAGAGGGGTGGCATTATAGAAACATTCAAGTACCTCAAGGGAATCAACAAAGTCCAAGATGGGAGCATCTTTGAGAGAAAGATGTGCAAGAACAAGGGGCACAGTTTGAAGACAGAGAGGGGACTGCTCAGGGGCAACGTCAAAGTATTTTTTCACAGAAAGAGTGGTGGACGCATGGAACCACCTTTCTGAGGAGGTCGTGGGATCAAAAACAGTTGGGAAATTCAAGAATGCATGGGACAGACATTAGGCAATTATAATGAATGGTAGGCGGAAGTAGGCTGTTGGTTAACTAGAATCTGCAGCTTATCCAATACATAGGGAATGGGCAGACTAGGTGGGCCAAGTGGTCCTTATCTGCAGTCAAAGTCCATGTTTCTAGGTTTCTACGTTACCCCCCACTATAACTGCCTTATGTTTGTCCCATGCAGTCTTGAATTCCCCCACTGTTTTTGATCCCACAACCTTCTCAGGAAGGCTGTTTCACATGTTCACCACTCTCTGTGAAAAAATACTTCCTCACGTTACCCTTGAGCTGTCCCCCCCCATAAACTTCAAATTCTGCCCCCTTGTTCTTGCACATCTCTTTTTCTGAAAGATGCTCCCCTCTTGGACTTTGTCGATTCCTTTTAGGTACTTGAAAGTTTCTATCATGTCTCCCCTCCCTCTCCCTCATTTCTTCAAGGGTATATATATTAAGCTCTTTTAATCTCTCTTCATATGGCTTCTGTTGCAGACCCTGCACCATTTTAGTTGCCCTCCTCTGGACTGCCTCCATCCTGTCTATGTCCTTGTGGAGATGGGATCTCCAGAACTACACGCAGTACTCCAGATAGTTCTTACCAACTGTCTGTACAGAGGGATAACAACTTCCTGTTTTCTACTGGTGATGCCTCTCCCTATGCATCCCAGTACCCCTCAGCCCTCTTTACTGCCTTCTCACATTGCTTGCCTACCTTAAGGTTGTCTGATATGACTACCCTCAGGTCCCTTTCCATTTTTGTTGTTGTTCGTACCTCCTCTCCCCCCCCTGCGTGTACTCTACCCCTGGGTTTTTGTTTCCCAGGTGCATTACTTTGCACTTCTTTACATTGAATCTAAGCTGCCATACTTTTGACCATTCCTCCAACCCTTGCCAAGTCCCTTCTCATCCTTTCCACCTACACTTGTGTATCAACCCTGCTGCAGATCTTTGTGTCATTTGCAAAGAGGCATGCTTTTCCTTCCAGCCCCTCCACAATGTCTCCTATAAAGACATTAAAAAGGACCAATTCAAATATTTGAAGATGCATCTTCGCAGGGGCGTGGCTCATTGCTGACTGAGAAGGATGCATGAACGAAGAGTGCCACAGAAAACATTACTTTCTTTACTGTTTGACTTTATATAGTCACATTTCTAACTTAAGGTCTGCTGCTCCAGTGACTTCAGATCGCTGTTGATGTGTCTGGCTTGTGCTCTTCTGACAATAAAAATAGTGGAATTGAAAGATTTGCAGGAAGACTGAAAGTCGGCCAAGCAGCAGCCTGGTGAAGATGGCAGAGGTGCGCTAGAGAGCAGTGCTCATTTCAGAGTGCAGGATTGGGACAAATGCCACATTTTTAATTCTGACCCATCTTTTTTTCTCCCTTGGGGACAATCTGGCTCACTGCACTAACATACAAACATAGAAGTTGTCGGCAGATAAGGGCATCCAGGCCCATCTAATCTGCCCTATTTTCCCTACCTACAGTGACCATGCAATTCCTACTCAATCTTAGGTCACCCCCCTTCCCCCTCCTTGTCTTCCAAGATCCCTTTGCATTTATCCCATGCGTTCTTGAATCCTGTAACTGTTTCCTTCCCCACCACCTCTGCTGGAAGGCTGTTCCACGCATCCACCACCCTCTCCGTGAAGAAGTATTTCCTCACATTCCCCTGAACCTCCCCCCTTCCAACTTCACAGTGTGCCACCTCATCCTTGAGTATCTTTTCTTTGGAAAATTATACCTTCTTGTACCTTGTTCTTCCTTGTGAGGTATTTAAATGTTTCTATCATATCCCCTCTTTCTTCCAGGAACTACATGTTTAAATCCTTAAGCCTTTCCTCATACGGCTTCTGGTGCAGGCCATTTTGGGTACATTTTGGTTGCCCTCCTCTGAACCACTTCCATCCTATTTATGTCCTTTCGAAGACGGGGCCTCCAAAACTGGACACGGTATTCAAGGTGTGGTCTCACTAATGAGCTATACAGCGGAATTATTACTACAAACAATTTTACACTGTGGCTTTAAGAATCTAGGTTTGGTTTAACAATGAGACCATGATTTTTTTTTCATCTAACTCCTACTTTTTATACCCAGCGAATCTGTCCTAGACAGGCAAAAACCTAAAATGACCCCTGTGAGAGTGTTGAAGGAGAGGCATCACTGGGGCCGTTCCCCAAGCCATGCAGGACTTAAGTAAAACTGTGAAAGGTATGGCTAAGAAAAATTGACTCCATTAATTCGCATGTGGCGCTGGTGGAGATACAGTTAGATAGGGTGGTGGGTGACGCCAAGACTGAGGCCAGCTCGGTCAAAAAAGTCCACGGTGCAGTCTGGCCTAGTGCAGGAGAAAAAGACAGTGCTTCTCTGTCTAAAGCACATTCAGAATGGGATGCAACAGTGTAATATTAGGCTACTGGGGACTCCAGAGGAGGCAGAAGGGTCAGGTGCTGTGAAATTTGTGGCGACACTACTTGATGAAATTCTACCGCTTCAGGTTCAGGATTTCCTCTACAAAATACATCGGGTGACTCCATGCCATCAGCCTAACATGGAATTACCAAGGACCTTAATGGTGATCACACTGGGTCCTCAGGTGAGAGATTTGATACTGGAGGCAGCCAAAACACAGGGCAGCTGACTCTTGCTGATGGGACCAGGGTGATTGGCTGTTTTACTATGTGAGCACGTGTGGGAGTGCTTCCATTCACAAGAAGGCAGACGGCCATGGAGGATGGCGGGTTGTGTCGGCTTAAACAATGACAATCTCCCAGGGTTCCTTTTTTTTTTTTTTCTTATAATTTTGAGGAGTGCTTCCAAAAGAACTGGTACTCTCGAAGTGTAATTGAGGAGGCACTCAACCCTCTTTAAAATTAAAGTTTTTGTATTTAAACTTATAGTCTGATATTTCGCAATGTACACTTATTTTTACTTCATTTTATGTGCACCCTTATATGAGGTGGTTTACTACGGAGATATAACTAGTAACATAATGTTCCTTTCTGTTTTTATCCGATTCTATAACACTATTTAGTTGTTGAAGGGACAGGTTATTCCTGAAATGTTAACCAACATGAAATGTGTATTCCAAGGGCGCACATAAAATGAATGAAGTAAAAATGAGTGTACATTGTGAAATATCAGACCAAGTTTAAATAAAAAAACTGGAATTTTAAAGAAGGTTAAGTGCCTCTTTTTGAGTTGTGTCGGTTGCTTTTTTTCCATGCCGGGGGCTTCTGTTTAGGAAATTTGGGTGCTGGAGGGGAGGCAGGTGGGACTTGGGTGCTGCTGCCAGGGTGTATGTGTGGGTTGGTAAATAAATGTCTTAGAAAGTGCGAGACAAGACAATGGCTTGCCATGGAGGTGGCCGGGTTGTACCGGTTGACCATTCATCATGGGAGGTTTTGTTAAAAACCTTAAATTATAGGCTTGGGGAAGGAGAAGAGTGAGACTGGGCTTGTAGCAGAGGGTGGGGTTTTGGGGGTTGTAGTTTAAATGACTGGGCTGGAGAGGAGGGTGGGGCTGTTTCTTTTAACCCCCCCCCCACACAGGTGCACAAAATATTGAACACTAAATTTCCAAATATTTGGAACCCTGAATATGAATATTCAAAATAAAGTATTGGCACAGCCCTGGCAGAAAAGTGGACAATGACAAGGTGGGGGGAGGGGCACAGTTTGCATCTGGGCGTTAGAATAACACCACTTAGGCTGCAGTGCATTTAGGTAGAACACTGCAGACTCCATGATCCCAACTCTTCTGCCTACAAATGTGTGTTTCTATGTCTACGTGTGGGAGGCAGATGGCATGAAAGGAGAACTAGGAATAAGATGATCTTGCAGGTGAGGGTTACAAAAAGGCACTTTTATACATGTCTTTTGGTCCTGAACATTCATAATATTTGCCAAACTATTACACACTTTTCACCCTCCCTCCTAGACTTTGGATGCTAGGTGATGTTTTGCATTGGTAGCAAAGAGTGGTTTCAGCCTGCTGCTCTAGAAGATGACAACAGATTTTCCTGGACTGAAAATCCAATGCAGTACCCTCTGTTGCTGGATGGCTAAGAAGCTCTGATGACATTAGCAGAAAATGGAAAACTCTCCCACATGGGTCGAAGTAAAATCAGTAGATTCCTCACCTTCTGGTTCCCATTATTTTCAAGGCACATGTATAATTCCGATCATAGTTTAGTCAACAATATAACCTATGCAATATTTTCTTTCCTTCCATTCATGTTTGGCTGTTTTCCTATCTTACTTTCAATTAATTAACTCTTGCATAGTATCTGTACAATGTGAGGTCTAGTTTTCCTAAATTATTACTCCTGGACTCTTTGGCTCATGAATTGTTCTTTTATTGTCTTGCTTCTGATTTCATGTTCCTACATGATTCTGCATGTCATTTTCTCCGTTACAGTTCTGTTAGCCCATTTGTCTGTACATTCCTATAGAAAACAAATAGAATATTTCACTGAAAAAAAGGGAAGGTGGGGTGATGGTGGGGAAGAGATGTCAATGAATGTTAAGGGGGCCTGCTAACTTAGTTGCAGAACCAAGCTGCTTGCGAACATGGATCGCTGTTTCCTCAGTTATTTTTCCACTAGAGTACTGTGGGACTCAGACGCAATACTGAGACTCTGCTTTTAATCAACAACTTATTCTGGCATCTTCTGCCAAAAAAAATTTACAAGTTCTTAATATCTGCACGCTAGGATGATGTGAAGTTCTAGTGGCATTTTAGGATACGGTTTCTTTTGAAGATCACCACTCCCCCCTCCCCGGCACAGATTCATAGCCCCTTCTGCTTCAAAGGCATCCTGCTTGGGGGTGGGGGGGTTGTCTTGGTCATCCGTGCTTTCTCACTCTGTTAATTCAAAGTGACAGTTTACAAATTTCATTAATTGGCCGACAAGGGCAGGATAATTTTTTTTTCTTTGACTGAAAATGTTCCCCAAGCACTTTACAAGGGACTCAGTCGGTGTGTGTTGTGTGTGGTTAATTCACCCTGCGGTGTTCTACTGTAGAAACATAGAAACAGAGAAGTTGATGGCAGATAAGGACCGCAAGGCCCATCCCGTCTGCCCATTTCTTTTTCTACCTTATAAATGTGCCATCGGCCTTTGCTCTGTCAGTGGCCTATCTATTCATACTCATCTGTATTGCTCCCTTATGCCTATCCCATGCCTGTTTGAAGCCCTGCACTGTATTCATAGCCACCACTTCCTGAGGTAGGCCGTTTCATGCATCCACCACTCCTTCTGTGAAAAAGAATTTCCTCACATTCCCCCTTAATCGGTCTCCCTCTAATCTCATGCTGTGTCCTCTTGTCCTGCTATTTTTCTTATATTTAAACATGTTAGACTCTTTCACCTTGTTAATGTCCTTAAGGTGTTTGAAAGCCTCGATCATATCACCTCTCTCCCTCCTTTGCTCAAGCGTATACATATTGAGCTCCGTTAATCTGTCCTCATATGTCTTCTGATGCAGTCCCTGCACCATTTTGGTTGCCCTTCTCTGCACTGCCTCAATTTGGGTAATGTCCTTGTGAAGGTGTGGCCTCCAGTACTGCACGCAGTACTCCAGATGGGGCCTAACCAGTGTCTTGTAAAGAGGGATTACCACCTCCCTCTTACGACTTGTGATACCCCCTACTAATACACCCTAACATCCCCCTAGCCTTACCTACTGCTTTAGAGGTCTGCTTGGATGATTTCAGGTCATCGGTGATGACGATGCCCGTCTCTTTCTTCCTTTGTGACTGCCAGCAACTCCCCTCCCAGCTTATAGGTGGCTTCAGGGTTTCTCTTCCCTATGTGCATGATCTTGCACTTCTTTGCATTAAATCCCAGTTGCCACTCTTCTGACCATTTTGCTAGTTTATCCAGATCTCTTCTCATTCTGCCCACCCCATCTGGATCATCTACTCTGTTGCAGATCTTGGTGTCATCTGCAAACAGACAAGCCTTACCCTCTAGTCCATCTGCAATGTCACTGATAAAGATATTGAAGAGGACTGGCCCCAGGGCTGTTCCCTGAGGTACCCCACTTGTGACTTGCATCTCTTCTGACTGTATACCATTTACCACCACTCTGTTTTCTGCCCTTCAACCAGTTTGCCACCCAGTTGACCAACTTCTGACCCACCCTGAGCCTACCCATCTTATTTATCAATCTTCTATGTGGAACAGCGTCAAAAGCTTTGCTAAAGTCAAGGCAGGCGACATCAACTGCTCCTCCTTAGTCCACCACTCTGGTTACCCAGTCAAAGAAATCTATGAGATTAGTTTGACAGGACCTTCCTTTTGTAAACCCATGCTGTCTTGGATCCTGTGCCCCATGGATTCCAGGTGTTGCACTATTCTTTCCTTAAGGAGTGCCTCCATAATCTTGCCCACTTATGAGGTAAGACTGATTGGTCTGTAGTTTCCTGCCTCCTCCCTGCTACCACTCTTGTGGAGTGGGATCACATGAGCCCTTCTCCAGTCTTCTGGGACCTCTCCTGTGCTCAGAGACTCACTAAACAGTTCTGCTAATGGCTCTGCTAGTTCCACCCTTCGCTCCTTAAGTACCCTGGGATGTATGCCATCAGGTCCCATTGCCTTGTCCACCCTGAGCTTAGTGAGCTCTTGTAGGACCCTTTCTTTTTGAAGGGAGTAGTGCTCACCTCCCTCCCTCTGTGTCCATGGTGCTGAGCTGTGGGCCCTGCCTACCTTCTCTTCAGTAAATACTGAGCAAAAGTATCTATTTAGGATAGATGCCTTTACAGGGTCCTCCTCCTCACATGCCCCCTTTTCTCCTCTGAGCTTAGCAATACCCCCTCTGGACTTTCTCCTTTCACTAATGTATCTATAGAAAGTATTGTCACCTTCTTTTACTGTTTGTGCTACTGTTTCCTCAGTTTGGGATTTTGCCTGCCTTACTGCCTTCCCCGTTTCCTTTAGGGCAGTTTGGTATGCCTCCCTATCTTCATCCCGCTGTGTTCCCTTATACTGTATTTCCTGAAGGCCAGCCTTTTGGCTCTGACCTTTTTTGCTACTGTATTTGAGAACCAAAGTGGTTTCCTTCTTCTTTTGCACTTCCTTTTCTGTGTAACACAATGGGATGTTGCTTCAAGTATTGCATCCTTAATGCTTGCCCACTTTGCCTGTACCCCCTCACCTGTGTTTCTTTTTGCCAGGGCTAGCTTAACTCTGTTGGACATCTTATCAAAGTCAGCTCCTCCAAAGTCAAATATTTTTGCCTTGGAATGGGATGATTTAGATGTGGCCAAACTGAACCATACCATGTGATGGTCACTGGCCCCCAGGTCTGTGATCCCTTCCCTGTTAGTCAGAAAATGTTTGCACCAGGCATCCACACCCAGTATTGTCTTACACTTTTTTTTTTTTTTTTTAACTGCCAACACTGACAGTGTGGTAATTTTCAGTATTCTGACCCCAGATTTTTAACAGTCATTTTTTTCCCCCAATTATTTAACCAGGTAAGACACACTAAGCTGAAAGCTTGTTTACAGGTGCAACCTGGGAGCACAAGGAAGTTAAGTGACTTGCTCAGGGTCACACAGTATGCAAGTGGGGGCTGTGGGATTCAAACCCAGGTCTCCAGATTTGCAGTTCAGAGCCTTAAACCACTGCGCCATACTGTGTCTAAAACCTTCCTCTGTCGAGACAAGCAAGGATCATAAAGATATTCAAAGCCAGTTTTTTTTTTCCTTCCAATACAGCTTTTCCATCCAGTTCTACTCAACAGCAACCCCCCCCCCCCCAGCTACTTACCTTCTCATGGACTTGCACATTACCCAGAACCGATATAGGTGGGTGGCCATCCGTATCGGTAGTGCAAGAACCTGTTTTGGGGGGGGGGGGGAGAGGCGGGGGTGGAGAGTAAGGTGGTAAGGGTTTTTCCTCAATTTTCCCATTTTCTCCCCAAGGTGACTGGCATACAATGGCATGTGCACTCATGTGTGCACTGGCACGCCAGGGATCGACATCAACACCCACCAACTAGCCAAATGCTGGTAGATTCTGAGTCAGGCTAATAAGATTTTCTTTTAACTAGCCCTGTGGGCTTGTACTGGAGAAAGTAACATTTCATTAAGCACACCAGCTGGGCCAGTGAAACAGTCTGTTGGGCTGGTGGATTTTTCCAGTCACTAGCCCTGCTGGCTAGTGGATGGAAAACTTAATTTTGCCCAAAGCACGCATGGCTACCCTCCCACTCCGGTTGCTTCCGAGTTGTGCTCTCACCTGGGCCCCACAAGGTGGCAGTCATGCAGCAGAAGCAGCATCACCCCTCCCCAAGGAAGGAGAGCAGCCCCTGGGACGTACAATCCTTCCTCCCCCAGCCAGTCCTCGACACACTACCACTGTGCTAACAGACACGCTTACCAGAGCCAGTTTTAGAGTCAGCACCAACCCCACTGGCAGTTCACAAAGCAGCTCACAGCAAGCATCGCTGTGTGTTTCATCATGGCTTACAGATGGTCCAGCAGGGAGAAAACGTTTGCTTTTCCACTTGGTGGAAAAGAGATGCCACTATTTATCAGTCTGCTGTTCTGCAAACTGAATGATGCAAGAGTTGAAGACAGACTTTGCTTCTCAAGGTAAACTAAAATAACTTCTTCAGCTAGTGATAAAAAAAACCCTCACAAAACACCAACAAATACATCTGTCTGATCACTGCAGACCAATTCTTTGACTTGACTAAACTCCAGTATGTGCCACACTTTGTGCTGCCCACTCTGGTTTCAGATAAACTTATTTAACACATTACTGGGAAATGATGCTGTCTGCCCCTCAGGTTACAAAGCATCTGTGTGGTTATACTACTCCCACTGACATACAGTGCAGACCGAGTAACATGCACCATGCAAATTCTCTGTATTCTGATTGGCTACCTGAAATTCTTTGCTTCTTTCAACATTCCACTAGAGTCAACAGTGTAAGACTAGGGCCACTGGTGGTGTTCCTGCATAGTCAAAGCCCTGATTCACTAGAGTCATACAGTTTACAAAGCCCTTATTCACCAGAATCATACACTTTACAAGTCCATTTCACCAGAGTCTGCCATGTTTTGAGGGTGAGATGGTTATTCAGCCACCATGCTGAATGAATCGTGGATGTCCTAAGAAAAGATGGTCTGCTGAACTGGAGTTGTGGCTCCAGGCAGCAGGGGTCCTGCTCCTGTGGCTCCAGGCTGTAGGGGGCCGGCTCCTGTGGCTCCAGGCTGCAGGGGGCCAGCTCCAGGCAGCAGGGGGCCGGCTCCTGTGGCTCCAGCTCTGTGGCTCTGAGCAAAGGGCCAGCTCTGTGGCTCTGAGCTGCAGGGGGCTGGCTCTGTGGCTCTGAGCTGCAGGGGGCTACCTGCTACACTAGTGATCAGAGTTTGGGTCTTATGCTCTGACATCAGAGGAAGGATGGAGCAGCGGTCTCCTATTGAGGGGGGCTTCCAAACCCATCATCTGCCTGCCCCTTGATGGCTCATGGGTTTGAAATCAGTGCAGATGGGTCTGTATATTAGAAGGGCACAGTGATGTCATTCAGAGGAGTGTCAATTTACTTATCTCTGGCCTCGGCCTCTGAGGGTACTTCTAACCTTCCCCGGTTCTCTTCGGCTGGGTCCCGACGTCATGTTGCTAGACTCCTGTGTTTTTTTTCTGGTTGTTCTCACATTATGTTCGCTTCCCCACTCCTAGAGGGCACCAGCATGAAGGACATGCATCCAGACCAATGACGTGCTGACACACGTCACAGTCAAGCGCCCAACAGCATCCTCCCTTCCCTGACTTATGAGAGCCATGCACCCCGCCACCCCTGCTTCCACCAGCGGTGCTAGCGCTGCATGTCAACCTTGGGTGCATCCACTCAGCAATACTGGTGGAGACAGCGGCAAAGAAGAAGGCAGTCTTGGGCAGAAAACATCCCCCTATCCCTCTCCCTCCACCAAGGGCATACATCTGCCTGGCCTTAACCCCACTACCTCCTCTCCAGCTAGATTACTTGTACTGGCAGGCATAAGAGTCAGTCTTCTGGGCCCCACCATTAGGCAGCAAGAACACTGGAGACTGTGCCCACAGTGCAGCAAGGTGGTTTCCTTAAACAGGAAAAGGGATAGCTGAGGCATGAAAGGGGTCCCAGTATACTACCCTTCACAGGCAAAAGAGGCAGAAACAGTCAAAAAAATAAAAGACTAGTTGAAGTAGAAAGGATAACCTCCCAATCATATGCCCAGAAAAGATAGCTAGAGAGTTTGCTAACTTTTATTCTGAGTTGTACGACTCCCAGACAGCCATGGATCATGAGGCCAAAGTTAAGCAATTTTTGAGTACCTTCCCAATAGCATCTCTTGATGACATGTCCAGAGCTATACTAAACACCTCAATTACTAGTTCTGAAGTGCTTGCCAAAATTAAACAACTTCAAAATGGGAAAGCCCCGGGGCTGGATGCCTTCACGACTGAATTCTACAAGAAAATTCAAGCTCAATTATTAGATATTCAGATGCCTACATACAACAACAACATTTTATTAGATAAAGAAGTGGCCCCCCCAATCCTGGAACACAGCACAGATTAGAGTTATTTTAAAACCAGGTAAACAACCAGACTCTTGTGGTTCATACCAACCAATATCCTTACTGCCGGTAGATATGAAAATATTTACAGGTATCTTGGCAGATAGACTCCAGCAATGCATCTCCCCCCCAGTACATCATAACCAAACAGGCTTTACTTCAGGCAGGTTCATACAAGATAACATACGTAGGCTCCTAAATATTATTTCCACCCAACACACCTTCACCTCATTAAAACTTGCCATTAGTATGGATGCCGAAATGGCATTTGACAGGGTGGACTGAGTTTTCATGAACACCAGGTCTAAAATGGGCCTCGGGGACTCTTATTGCAGCAATCTCAGCATTATACCAATGACCAGAAGCTAGGGTGAAGGATAACGACTTTATGTCTGCCAGAATACTTTTGAAGAGGGGAACCAGACAGGGATGCCCCCTGTCCCCACTCCTCTATTCCCTCTCTTTAGAACCTCTGGATTCGAGCTAACCCAAACATTGGGGAGGGGGTGGAGGCGGGAGGGATGGAACAGAAACTGGCGCTATGTGCCGATGATTCCCTGTTTTTTCTAAGTGAATCCCAAACTTCTCTCCCACACCTGTTGGACTCATTTAAACACATATGGAGATCTAGCTGGCTATAAAATAAATCTGGCAAAGTCTGAGGCAATGATCCTTGGTGGCAGCCCTACAAGGGAATTGTGGAACACATTCCCATTCACATGGACTAAGAAAACACCTTTAGATACCTGAAAATCCAAGTTTCGGCAGATACTTCCAAATTATTTGATAATAATTACCTTAAATTCTTTACTGAATTACAGATGGATCTTTCTCACTGGAAACTACTACTGCTCTCTTTATATGGGAGGACACAAACAGTGAAGATGAATGTGCTCCCAAGGTTATTGTTTCAGTTTCAAACCCTTCCGATCCCCATTCCTAATAATATCTCAACAAACTAAACATAACAATCCAACACTTCGTCTGGGCTGGTAAATGTCCCACGCTCTCACATTGGGTCCAAATTGCCCCCAGAGGAGAAGGCGGCCTAGGCCTCCACCATCTACACCAACACTACATGACAGCCAAGGGAGCCCAGTTGTGCACCTGGGCCAAGCAAAGAATACAATCAGGGTGGTACTTAATAGAAGAACGCACAATAAAAGAGGAGGCTTTATGGACATTACCCACTAATATTATACACCCTCATACCTGGTCCAAAACCACAAACCCATGGGTTGAACACTCAATGAGGATCCTCCTTAGGCTTCGTAGACTCACGGGTACCCCAAACACCTTGGGCCCTCTCTCTCTTATCCATCACGAGAAATCCTTTCTCCCACCTAAACTGGACAGGGGATTTAGCTACTGGGAAAGCAGGGGACTCACCACTTTCTATCAATGCACAGGCAACATGGGTTGCTTAACCTTCACCTCACTACTGGAAAGATTCTCTTTATGGAGAGAAGACCTTTTTAGATACTTGCAAACCAGGGATTTTATAAGCACCAAAAACAATTAGCAAAACATAAGGCGAGATAGGACGCCTCCGGATAATTACTGGTATGATATCATCAAGATCAGTGACAAACAGATATATCTCGATTCTATTCCAGACCCTGCACCAGAAGCACCCCCCCCCCGTCCCATGGAGGAGATTAGGAATAGATGGGAAATAGAAAGTGACATAAGGATCTCTAGAAAGACTGGATTCGTAGACTGGAAAGGGGATGGGCAGTAACATCCTTTCCAGTGTGGAGGGAATTCAACTGGAAGATATTATTAATTCGATTTTTTAGGACCCCCACAATCATGAAACACTTTAATGCACAGGCCACAGACAGATGTTGGAGACTCTGTGGGGATAGGGGCATACATTTCCACATCTTTTGGGGATGCCACAAGTTAGACACCTACTGGAGACAAGTCCATGAACAAATTCAAAGAGTTATGGGAACCCCGCTCACGTACACATTTGTTGACTTAGTGCTAGCCTTCCCAACACTTTCTAACAAACAAAATAAATAAATGCAGTGGTCCTTGCCCAGATGCTAAGGGTAGCCGCCTTAAAGTGTATTACAGTCAAGTGGTTGTCCCCAGACCCTCCATCCTTAGCTTAATGGCTGTCTCAAGTGGAAGAGATGGAGAGAATTACATTTACTCTCAGACTGGAACTGGATAAATTCAGATAGATGGTGCCCTTGGCAGCTGATGACAGCTGAACAATCAGAGGGAAAGCTAAGAGAATTGGGAACCTATTCCCCAAGTAATACAAAGGATAGGATCAAACTTTAATTATAGGTTTATTGGGGGATGGGAGAGTAGGGAAAATGCACAGAACTGGTTCTTTTCTCATTTTTAAAGTTTGCTTTTTATTGATAGTTCTCTGTGATAAAAAATAGTTTGATCATTAGATCAGTATGGCTACAGAAGTGAATTGTACAATGGAGTAGAACATGTATCAAAAATTAGGCCGACCTTGAAAAATTGTAGAATTTAGATATAAGGTAATATGTACTTAATGTGAATTCATGTATCAACTTTGTAAAAGCTCTTGAATATATTGATAATATTCACAAACATCAATAAACTTATACGAAGTTAAAAAAAAAAAAAAAAAAAGGCTGCCGGCTGCAACAAATTTTAGATCTGTGGCTTTGGTGACGTGGGCTACTGTTCGCAATAAACTTAGCTGAAGTCCAACAGACTCCAACCCACTCTTTTTGTGTGTCTTGTGGGTCCGAACCAGACCTTGGATTACCAGACAGGCTTCCTGAAAATAGCAGACAGACCTGCCCTTACCTTGAGGTGGTAACATACAATGTAAAACACATTTTTTAATAGACACTGTTCGATTTAAACCACATTTTTAACAGAAACCATTTAATTGACCTGTCCATCTGATCACTGTGCAAGTGTGTTTTTTTTTTTTTTTTGTTAGTCGTATTTTGTTGTTTTTGGAAGAATGACTTTAAACTTATGTAGCCTAAGCAGTTTACACTGAGATTACATACGGTGTGACAGTCAATATGAAAATCACCTGTAAGGCTCCCAAATTGAACTTTTCTGACACATTTGTTATTGTAAGTTCTGAAATCATCCAATATTTGTAGTTCCCAGATGTGGCTGGGAAAAAAAGCCACCAGCATACTTTTCTGATAAAATAACACATTTAAATTAGTAGAGTAACTCCAAGGGACATTAGCAGTACTTACATGGCTGCAGTACCCTGCTGGGCGCCTGGTTGTTTGGGATGACAGTATGCCTCCACGCAGTCACAGATCACACGTAGTGCTCGCACTGAAAGAGGAAAAACAGGGTGAGCACTACAAGAGGCTTGGCTTCCCACAAACTGCAACAGTTCAGCTGGAAAGGATAGTCAACCCAAGAACCAGTGGGGAAACCAGTAATGCTTCTAAGACCAGTTTATGAAGGGATGTATTGTAGCTGGTCATAAACTGATAGTCACCTGTATTCAGATAAATATCAAGTTGTGGTGCAAGTGAGTGAATGTGTATGAAAAGAAATTAATGAAAGTCAATACCTGTATTGCTACATGCATTTTTTTCCAGATATATTTTCTTCCCAGACAATAGCCCATCTGGCTTCAGGGATATACCCAGTTTGTCGGGACATACCATCAGGCAGAGGTTACCTGGCTGTCATACAGACAGCTACTGGAACTTTTCTTCCGTTCTCTCCCGGGCATAGACAATGCCTCTGGCAGTCTTACATGCACGCAGGCTTCCCTTGTGGCAGAAGCAAGCTCCCATGCCCAGCCACAGGGGGCACAGGAGGGCAGAACCCACCACCAACCCTCCCTGGCTGATTCCAAGTGCTGGGCAGCTTCTGGCCTGAAGCCTGGCCTTCCTCTGGAAATGACTCATCGAGCTCACTTCCGAACCCAGGTTGTCAAAACAAGCATTTTAAATGAAGCAGGTCATATTACAGTGAACATGTTGCCCTATGCCTTTTTTATTTTATTTTATAGTATCTGTTTTTTCCAGTCGTGCAAGATGTCTCTGCCCCACCCCTGTTTAAATCTGCTTTTGCATTTTTTTATTTAAGATATGCAATAATTAATGGTGAGTATCATTAAATACGACTGCCTCAGGTCTTCATGCATATTCTCAGCTGTATTAAAAACACCCATTGTTTAATTTCACGTTCCCTGTAACTAAGGTGAACTAGCATGCAACAGGCACTGTTCCCTGTCCTTATGGGACACAGCAGATCTAAGGGCTAACTCCAGGCCACAAAACAAAAGCACTAACATGGTGAACATGAAATAAGAGACGGTGCCTTATGAAGGGGTTTGGAAACGAAAATGAACAGCTGGGATCAGCACAGTGGGGGTGACAAGAAGAGCATAATGATGTTTATTAAATAGAGAACAACACTGAAGTGTTATGAATAAGCTGGACCACATACCTTGCGAGTGCTGTGACATCATTTGGCATGATAGTGAATATTGAGTACTTCAGTGATGTCACAGCACCCACGAGATATGTAAACCTGCAGGTTAACACCGTATTTTATTTTGTATACTAAAGTTAGAATGTTTTTACCTCACATTCTTTTCTGAAGTCCGAGTCAGGCAGTGCTTTTCACCAAGTGATTTTAAAATTGAAATTGCAACTGTACTGAGCGTATGGCTCTGATTAGGGACTGCAGCAGAGTTCTTGCTCAACAAAACATGCTAACTGTGTATTATATAGAGAATACTGGATGGACAACCACACACACAACAAGCCTGTGCTGCTACAGAAGGGTTCCGATTCCATCACTGACCACGAGAGAGAAGCCTGAGAGGTCCAAGGTAATCAGAACCCGAGGTGGCAGCTCAGGCTGGTTGTAAATGTGGTTTACCATCCAGTATTTCTAAAATGTATAGAACAAACTTGTGTTTTTGTTGTAATTTGGCAGTTTTCCTTCCAGTTTCAGTACTTAAGTATCTAGTGACCTAAAAAAGTTTACTTTCAAATGCTGCCCTGTCTGTCATTCCCCATCCACTTTTCAATCGTTTTTTTATTCAGTTTTTCATGAACATTTGTTTTTTCTTTGTTGTCCTACCCGGTTGAGTTACTGCTTACCCACACCTTTCAGTAACTCGCCATCCTATTGAGGGCTCATTTTTGGGCTTGTGAACTGCTGAGTCATATCATTTTTTTTACCTAGTCTGCTGATCTGAATAGCCAGTGTTTTCAACACAATCTAAGTAAATAAATTTAGTATAATGTTCGTCATTTTTTTGGGGGGGGGGGTTGCGGCATTGTGGACATCTCTGTAGTGTGCTTTCAATTTGATATGCATGTGGTGTTTTCCCCAGCTAAAAACTAGCCACTCGTGGATTTTCTAAATCAGCTGGCACACTGTCATACCATGAAGGTATAAATGATGTTTCATGACCTTTGAACTGTGGTACAACACATTTTCAGCGGGTACAGAAATCCATGCAGAACAAGCCTTTACTATACATTATATAAGAAATAACGTATAGGTGACCATATACAATAAGCCTGTATTTCCATCAAGGGATAGAGATAACAGCATATGAACCTCGGGAGCAAAGTTTGAGAGGGCCATGCTTTTATCTTAACCCGGAGACAGAAACACAGGGAGAGCTGTGAATGGTCACCCGTATTTTAGTTTTTATAGTACAAGGTTTATTTTCTTGTTCCAGTATGAATTTCTCTCCCTCTCTGACATTACTTTAAACAGAACTGCTGCAAAGATCATAGCATTGTGTGTATGACTGGAGCAGAGCAAGTGAATGAAAGTGAAAGCAGGAGTAGGGATGCGGTGGTAGTCGGTGCAATAGGAAATGTCAGGTGCATTGATTATAGAATGTGCACATCATCATCTTTAGAATGTGCACAACAAACTTTTCAACTATGCACAACAGTATACCATGTACAAGGCGACTGCGATTGAGCTCTTTCAAAAAGGGCGCCTCAATCACAGTGCTAGCTGGCAGGGTAGCGACCAGATATGGGGGTAGGAGACTACGACGACGGGATGTCACTGTATATACACGCGGGGGGGGGGAACCATGTCACACAATGGGCGGGAGGGTATGTGGGGTGTAGTGCAGCAGTCGGCTGCCGATCTGACCATATGCCATGGTGGGTAGGTGGTGGGCTGGGGTTGCGAGGGTGCCAGATTCGATTCTGGGCGCAATCATGTTTTTGCATCGGGTTTAAAAAGGAAAAAAAAAATTATTTTACACACACCACCCCGACATGATCCCCCTGGAATTGAGAATCCTTAAGTGGGAAGGGTGCAGGGGGCTTAGCCCACCGCATAACACAGAATACCAGTTGCTAGTTTTCTAGTTGCTGCGAGTGTACATCTCCGTAATTCATTTTTGGCGATGTACACTCGCCCTAACGGTAATCGCTATTCCGCGATCGCCATTATGACACAGAACCTGCATAACTAGCATTTAGCTCTGCTGAATTCCGTACACAATAAGCCCTAACAATATACTATTAACAAGTTCAATATAAGCTGCAGTTTTACTTAGACTTTTATTGCTTTTTCAACTGGTTAAAAACTACTGATGCACAGAATGAAATGTATGATTTTGAAATAAAGACTCCCTTCACAAAAGAATAATATTAATGATTTCCTGATGTATACCTCACGGGGGCGGGGGTTGTTACAACATGGCATTAAGAGTAAATCTGTGAACAAAGTAAAGGAAATTTAGAGCTACACTACATGACTCCAAAATAAAATGTCCAAACAAGTCCTAATAATCCCTCAACTGGCTATATGGGCTCCACATCACTCAGTAGCTTCAATACACTGTATTGATTAACCTGAGATAGAAGCATTCAAACTTGTGCCAAGTTTATCCTGGTGCTCAGACAAATGACACCTTACTAGGAGGTTGTATGTATATATTAAAAACAGTTTTGCCATTTTAATGGTGCTTCCACAAGAAGGTGCCTCCAGCAGGGTAGCACCACCCCCTCCCTAACCCATACAGCACCAACTACAATGCAAAGTACCACCTTCAAACGACTTGCAACACACTGCAAACCAATCACATTGCATCTGAGCAACCACAAGAGTCATTTACTACTCTGGCTGACCCTCACTGAGAGCCATCCACGATACTTCTTATATCACGCTCCTCAGACTAGGGCCATGATGCCCGATATGCCCAAATCTGTAAACCAAAGTAAACAGCAATGAGAAGAAAAGACAAAATAAAAACATGGTGGGGCTGTGGGAAGAGGAGAGGGGGTGTTGTATTTCAGTCCCTTACCAATGCAGTCCAGTTTCTTTTGGGGGCAGTGCTCCTTGGTGATTAATCTCAGCTCTTGCACTGCTGTCTCGTAAGGATAGGAACCTGTAAAGGAGTCTGCCTTTACAGGGAACAGTTCTGAAGAGATGCCCAGGTCTGACGGGCCAGCATTCCTGTACAGATTCATAGTCCTGGCAAAGGCTGCTTCCCTGTCTCTATAAACCCTCCTGGAAAAAGGGGTGAGAAAGCAGATATGATGAGGGGAAAGGGGCACAGATGAGGTGTTCAGAAACACAGTGATCAAAAATAAATCAACTGTTAGAAAAAAAAAAAAAAGTTTTATTACATTTTGCATCTGTTTAAAGGGGAACGGTCAGCATTAAAAGACCCATGCCCAAGGGATTAATGACCAGTTGGGGGGGCCCCCAAGGCTGTGTACCTCAGGTTGCCAATCCCCCCAGCCAATTGTTAATCCTAGGAAATGATCAGCTTTGATACTGGTACTGCAATTATAAGTCTACTCACAATAACAACTTTTGTTTCTACCTTTTGTTTTTTTTACTTACTTACAGGTTTTGAGCTCAGTGGCATGAGTCGTGCATGCCGTATAGCATCATTTGGCAGCTGGATCCGTCATTTCTAAGACATTAATGATCAATCAACTAACCAATCAGGAGCCTCGCTAGGCTCATGAATGTTTAATTAGACTTATAATTGTAGGTTTCTATCATCTCCCCCAAAAAAAAAAAAATCAAACGAGGCCACTGTGGCCACATATAGCCACCAGCACAATTTACTTGCCCACAGAGCTCTCTGTGACCCCAACTGCAAAGATAATGAAATGGACAATTTCTTAATCATGGACATGATATGTTGTATACTGTATGAAAATAAATTTGTTTCATCAGGGGGATGCTGTATATCGGGGGTTTGGGTTAAGTAAATAAGGAGCGCTCCATCAGTAAGTTCTGGGGACCACGCTCTGAGGCCCTATGAGGCCACCAGGGTTTCAGGCTTAAGAACTACTGCTCTAGTACAGCAGTGGTAGTGAGCGAGACTCTCAGTTCCAAATGTTACACAAGACAGCCTCCTTCCTTCATTTATTTATTTTAGTTAAAATTTGGTAGTTGGGGAAAGGCACACTCAGCCAAGGCTCATTTCCAGGTGTGACCTGGGGCACGAGGTAAGTTGAGAGATGTATCAGATACATGTGACACACAAGATACATTCGATACAGGAAAACACTAAAATTACATAAGGTTTGGAGGTCATAACACAGCAGTTTACAGTTGCTTCATCAGCCTCAGAAGCGTGTGGCCACACCCGATGACTTCAGTTTCAGCAAGTTTTGAAGAAGACTGTTACAGAATCTCGGCAGAATTTCAAGAAATCTGCTAGAAGAAACTCCCTACAAATCCCATGCAGACTTCCTTGCAAAAATCCTGGGAACCCCTTCAAGTACATGTTTACACAGCAGCATACTTATTCACTGCTGTTTATGAAACAGAGGGGCTCACAAGGTGGACCTAGAGTTCCTTCCAGCCATACATTAATTACTATTATAAAATAGGTCTCAAAATCCTGTAACTTCATTAGTTAAAACATGTCACATGACCGTGTGTAAATCTTGCAGAAAACCAGTAAAGATACATCTGATGAAATGTTTACTTTTTTTTTTACCTTACATTTATTGATTTTGTAAAGTCAATCAATACAAGCATCTCCCGTAGGACAGTACATAGTGAGGGTAACATCTGCATTTTGACAGTTCAGCACCATTGCACTCCTACAGATGTTACATCACGGGGTATCTGCAAACATTTTATAGCACTGAAACATTTGCAGGCTATTGCTGCCATGAGTGGGGATAAGCCCAGATAAGTAAAGCAATTCCCACATAACACCCATTTAATGGGTTTATCACCCCCAACATCCTTACTGAGAAAATTAACTTAGGAGTTGCAGCATTCTCACAGCTATGTGAAATCTTGTATTTATCTAGCTTAGGACAGAGAAATCTATCCACCCACCATCTTCACACCAAACATTTGCCATTGTTCTAAGACATGGATTCAAACAACATTAACAGCTGAACTTAGCTTTGAACTTTAAAAAACAACTGACTGATGAGCCCCAGGTTGAATGCATGAGAAACCGGAGTTCCTGCCACGAGAGTGTGAATGCCACGCTGCTAAGAAAATCGGGGCTTGACAAAAGGAAAAAGAACTGAGTCAACAAGGACGCTTACCCCAAAATCCCCCACTCTATTAGGACTTCACATTAGGACTTTTAACACCATTTTGCCTTCTAAACTGTAACATCTTAACACTGAATTGTCCCAAAGAAAAAAGTCCACAATTAAAGCGAGACAAACTGTTCTACATAAAATGTCACTTCAAGTCCCCTTCACACTCCTTCTCGATCAGTGGCCTTCAGAAACTCTGCATTTCATTCTCATACCTCAAGGATTGTCCTCCATTTCCGAATCCAACACAGAATCTCTGCTCGAACAGTCCTGTTCGATCTTTGCCAGCAGTTTTCCAGCTTCTACTGCATTGGAAAAGTGGTATGTTTTGTTCCCATACACAGTTTTGAGGCTTGCTGGCATTAACAGCATATGGTGGACTCCGAGCTGGTGTAATCTGGAACGTACTCCATGAAATCCTTTGCGCCTCTGAAGAGTGGCAAAGCTAAGATCCGGGAAAATGAGAGTATCTTGCCATCTGAGTGGGCAACGTTTTCTCACATCTTACATGACAGTATCCCTTGCCTTAATGGAGACCATACTGCCAAAATTGTATGGGCCAGGGTACTGGCTGCTGCAGCGTGGATTCTGCCTCCTTGGGGTGTCTTGTGGTAGGCCCGCTGAATCGTAAGCAGAGAGTCCATCTGTAATATATCTTGGAGCCACTGTTCCAGAAAACGGCAAATATCCTCCCCTTCCACTGCCTCCAGTAGTCCAGGGATATGGATATGGGACTCCCACGCCCCATTTTCCAATCGGCGTTTTAACAGTATGTTTTCCTTAACGAGTTCCACCGTCGCTGACATTGCTTTATCTGCCGACTTGGTCGCCCCTTTGGCTTCATCTTCCATTGCCTGTATTTTCATGTCGACCACCAGCATTCTTCTGGCAAAGTCATCCTTTTTTTTTTTTTTTTTTTTTATTATTATAATCTAGAGCCTGGATGACTTTTAACAGTGTGGCATTAGATGGTTGGTTCGGGTTCATAGCTGGAGGGTCCCCATCTTTGCTCAGGCCCGGCCATGTCTCCTTCTGTTTGGCGCCGTTGCCTCCTGCTGAACTTTTTAGACGACCCATCCCTCTGCTTGTTTGGTATGTATCTGAGCAGTAAGTTAAGCTTTCACTGAATTTGGCGATTTTCTACCCCAAACTGCCACGTTTGTAAGTCTGGATTCACACAGCTACAAAGGTCTGCAGCACACAACTCAGCTGCAAGCCATGCCCCATGTTTACTTTCTTTGAATCTAATTAATTTTTATTTTAATTTTTAATAACAGATTCATTTTATAATTGCAATAATGCACTTCAGGGTGTGTGTAGTAGTGGCATTTACACACTTCTTGTGTGGTTAAAGTCACTCGGCTGCACCTCGTGACACACCACACAAGACGTATGTAAATCCCACAACAACACATGCCTTGTCGTGCATTATTGCTCAATTACCATTATACAGTGGCTTCCAAGTCTAACTAGAGGCCAGTAACCCCTTTCAGCAAGATGATTTCAGCACAAAAACACTTACTCATCAGGAAAGATGCAACTCCCCCTACTCCAGCAGACATTGTCCTTTTTGTTTAGAATTAGTTTCATTGATTTTATGTTTAGTTGAATGAATGTGTGAAATTCTGTTTTTTCCTGGTGTCAGGTCCAGGTGTTTTTTTCCATTTTCCCCATTTCTGGTCAGGATAGAGCCAGACAAATAAAAGACTGTTCTGGTGAAATCAGGACAGGGTGGCAACCTGGAACCCTAAATCTGAGAACTGTAGGTGAAACAAGGTTTGGACATGATGATTCTAGCTTTGCACTGTGCTGTAGATGAGACAATTCGCATCTTGCTCTGCATAGAGCAACAGAGCCACCTGGTGGTAGTATGTCTAAAAACAGCTGTGCCAGAAGTAAAAGGCTATTTGGCACTCTGGATTCAAATGGTAGGCGAGAACACTAAACATTACTGTTTTAAGAGCATCTCTGCATTTCAGAATGCAAGTTCATAACCCAAGTTTACTAAAATGCCAGCAGAATAGGCCTAATGGTCTTTCGTGCCTGCTCGCTTGGTCAGCATCCACCCTGGGAGCTGACCTTGCTGCCCCCCTCGCCTTCTCTGGCTTCTCCCTTCCCAGTTCCAGATATTCTCACTGCACTGGATTTTGCTTCCAGAACCCTTCCCTTGTACCTGTCCCACCCCCCTCTTGAACCCCTCCACCAGCCCCCTGGGCAGCACATTCCATGGCTCCACCACCCTCTCAGTGAAGTAGCACCTCCTCCTTTCTCCCCTGAATCTTCCCCCCTCCAGCTTTCACCCATGCCCTCTAGTTGCCCCTCCTCCTTCCTTCAAGCACCCTGACTGTTCCTCCCCTATTTACCCCTTCATGTACCTGAAGACCTCTATCATGTCCCCCCGGTCCCTTCTCTCTTCCAATGTGTACATATTTAGCTCTTCGAGCCTCTCCCCATAGGTCCTGTCCACCAAGCCCCAAATCATTTTGGTTGCCCTCCTCTGGACCCTCTCCAGGAGTTTAACGTCCCTCTTTAAGTGTGGCCTCCAAAACTGCACGCAGTACTCAAGGTGCGGCCTCACCAAGCAGTTATGCAGAGGGGTAATCACTTCCCTCCTTCTGGAGGTGATCCCCTAGCGATGCATCCCAGCATCCTGTTGGCCTTGGCTGCTGCCCTCCTACAAGTCTCCGAGTTGTTCATCTTGACATCCACCACCACCCCCAGGTCCCTCTCAGCCATCGAGACTTGTAGCATTTCCCCCCAGGTGTACACTTGGCCCAGGTTTCTGGCCCCCAGGTGCAGTACCTTGCATTTCCCTGCATTGAACCTCAGCTTCCACTTTCTAGACCATCCTTCCAGAGCCTCCAGGTCCCCCTGTAGGGCCACCCTCCCCTCCTCTCCTCCCCATCCACCACCGCCCCAGTTTTGAGTCATCGCAAAGAGACTCATCTCACTCCTGATACCTGTCCTTATGTCAGAGACGTAGGCGTTGGAACAGGAGGGGCCCAAGGACTGATCCCTGTGGGACCCCACTAATGACCCTCCTTGGGGATGAGACTATCCTGCCAACTACGACCCTCTGGGTCCGGTCCTGGAGCCAATTGCCTATCCATCTGATCATCTGGTTCCCCACCCCCATTTCTCCCAGCTTATCCAACAGGCCCTCGTGAGGAACAGAGTCAAATGCCTTGCTGAAGTCTAGAAAGAGGACGTCCACTGGTCTACCCAGGTCAAGGCATTCATCACCCAGTCATAGAACTCCACAAGGTTTGTCTGACACAATTTCCCGGGACGAATCCATGCTGTCCATCGTCCAGGCACCCTGACTTTTCCAGGTCCCCCCTAGCCTCTCCTTGACAATGCCCTCCATCACCTTGCCCACCACCGATGTCAGGCTGACAGGCCTGTAGTTCCCTGCCACCTCTCTTGATCCCCCCCTTGTGGATAGGCACTATATGCGCCACCTTCCAGTCCTGGGGCACCCACCCTGTCCTCAGAGAGAGATGGTGAAAAGCTCCGCCAGGGGTTTCACCAGGACATCCGCAAGTTCCTTCAGCACTCTGGGATGTAATTTATCCAGCCCCAGTGCTTTCTCCATCTTAAGGGACCTGAGGGCTTCCCTCACTCTCTGCTGTGATTTCCACCTCCACTACCACTTCTCCCTGCTTAGCCTTCTCCCCTGCCAGTGATGCCTCCCTCTCTCCAGACCAGCCGATCGGTAAGGGTCCCCCAGAGTCACTGTCTCCTCCCATGTATGATGCAGCACCCCATTTTCCTTGGTGAAAACTGAGGTGAAGTACTCATTTAGTATCTCAGCCTGCTCCCCGGGTCTTGTGCCCATCTCTCCCCTGTTTTAATCCTGCTAATCTGCCCCTTCACCCTTCGTTTTTCCCCAATGTATCTAAAGAACCCCTTGTTCCCTCTCCTAATTTCCCTGGCCAGGTTCTGCTCCTTCCTTGCCTTAGCCACCCTCACCACCCTAGTGGCCCTTCTAGCCATCAGCTCGTACTCCCATCGATCCCTTTCACTCCTTGAGCACTTGAATTGCCTATAGGCTGCCTTCTTTCCTGGCACCACCTCCTGGACCTCCCTGGTCCACCAGCAGGGTTTTCGGACCCTACCGCATTTTTGTCTTACTCTTGCATAGGTGCTGGTAGCATCCTGTACCCCTCTCCTGATGATTTCCCACCTACTGTCAGCGTCCATGTCATGTTTATGCTATTAGAATTTACTGAAGATTACAGTTTTTCCATTTTCAGATTTCTGTTCCAGGACAATCCAGAAAGTCTGTATAAAAAGCAGCTGACTGTCCCTACCTGCCCTCAGAAGGGCTTTGTTTATGACACCCAGCACGCCCCATGATCAGACTGTGATGTCACAAAGAGCAATTGTAAAGTTAGCTGGAGATGGTCAGATCTTACTTTTTTTTTCCCCTCTTAATCTAAGTTTTTATCATCCGTATCTGCCTGGCAGCCCCCTCTGACCGCCCCGCCCTGTCACCTGGTTTCTCCAAGACTTACCTTTCGTCATTGTCCTCTGCCATAGGACATGTGAGGGGTGCCCTGTTTGTTGGTGCGGGGCCTGTGAGGGGGGTTTGGGCATCCTGCTGTCGGGGGTTCTTTACCCCTGTTTTTTTTGCCACTGGGCCCACAGATGTGCAATGGGGATGGTGTGCGAGTTCCACTTCCGTGGAGGCGCACCCCATGTCCTGAACGTGGTGTCCTTTTCCTCTACTTGTAGGTCACCTGCGCTGCCATCTGGGCACCTTCGGGTGACAGACATGCAGTTAGCCACAGCAGCCTCCTCCCTGAGAGAGGAGAGCAGTCCTACGGCCGCTTAAACCTCCCTCCCTGGCCAGGACCCACGTCCTTTTCTGAACCAGGCTGCCAGTGTGATAAAGGGTGAGGCAGAGAGTGCGTCAGCCCTCCACACCACTGGGCCACACAGTCAGATTTTTTGTTTGTTTTTTAAATGGAGTCAAATAAATGCTGCATTATTTGAAATATTTAGTAGGTTGAAACTATTAAAGTTACACACAATTCTTAAAATACTTTTTAGCCTGTTATTTTAATGTTACCTGCTATTTAATAAGCCCCAATCCTGCTCACTTCAGTAAAGCCGACAAGGCCTTTATAGTGTATTATAAAAAGTTATATGCTCCGAGAGCAGGACATCCAGTCCCTCAGATAGATGCATTTTTGACTAGTCTTCACCTGCCTCGCCTTATGGATACCCAAAACTTAGACCTATGTCATCCAATAATGGCTTCCGAAGTGAGTACAGTGATTGGCAATAGTAAAACTGGAAAATGCCCTGGGGCAGATGGATTTCCTGCCTAATTTTATAAACAGAAATTCCAGCCCAGGTCACATCACTACTCTAGGCAGCTTATCAAGAAACCAAGACTGAGGAAGTAAATGAAAATTATGTACCTACCGTAATTCTTGATCTTCCTGCATATCTTCACCATTCATCACTGGTGGGTGACCAGACGGAGGTGCTAGAACCCCGCGGGAAGCTTTCTAACTAAAAGCTGGCTCTCTCTCTGGAGGAGGGGCCCCTGACGTCAGAGACGATGATGCCCTCGAGGCCAATGCATTACATGGCGCTCGCAGGCTGGCCACTAATGGGTGCCGGCCCCTCCGCCACATCAGTTCTGCTCGCCGGAGAGGAAAACAGACAGAGAAGTGGAGGGTGGGGATAGGGAGCCCAAGGGATAGAAAAAGGAAAGGATATAAACTTAAAAGAGGTATAAGCCAACCAGAGGAAGGGGATAGGCCCCAAATTTTGTGGGAGGAAGACCCAATCACTGGGTAGGCCAGAAGGGGTTGAGAGGATGGGTAGGGAGAGAAAAAGGTAAGAGAGAGAGAGAGAGAAAAACAGGAAGAAAATAAGGAGGGAGGGAGAGTGAAGAAGATGAAAGGAGAGAAAGAGAGCATAACAGAAGGAGGGATGGACCCCAACAGACTAACACTACGGGGATTCTTCTGCTGCCTATGGCCTAAGGGGAAGGGGGAGATCAACTCAACTGCTCCCTTTCAGGAACCCGAAAGGGTCCAAGGATTGAACATGAGAACCTACAAGGGTGGAACAAGAAGATGCCCTATACTTCAGAAAGAAGTCAGATCTCTCAGCCCCCAGAAAAGAGAAGGGACCCGATCAATTTCCTCCCTCTCCCTCCCTGACCCACTATATAGAGCTAAGGATAAAGATGAGCCACCCTGAGGTAAGGTCACTCCGGGCTCGGGGAGGTGTCACCTGGTCAGATAAGCCCTTCTTGAGATCCAGAGGAGCTGTCTACCCTTAGATCTACCCCCAGCTGGAGGAAGACAGACGGTTTACCTCTGAAGAGGTAAAAGATCAGAAGGGCCTAGCCCCATGGATAACCATTGGCTGCTCACACCAGCATAAAGGAACCACGTGTGGCTCCAGAGAGAGGGGGAAGAAAAAGAAAAGGTAGGGGATTCTCGGAGCCCAGCCAACCAAGCCAGGTACCAAGGGATGCAAAGAAGGGCCCCTCATAAAAAGGGGGGTCCCAAGAAACCAGAACTATGGTACAGGATGCAGTCCAAGGGATGGCCCCGCCAGATTGTATGGAGCCCCTGGCCAAAAAGGGCATGCGTTCCTGCTTGCCCTCCCCTCCAGAGGTGGGTCCCTGTTGCTTCAAAGAAGGATCAGTGAATTGTTGACTAAGCCTGCAATTGGCCTCAACTGGGGATAAGGCAAGCAGGGAGGAGGGACTGCCCAGGAAGGTGGGTGAGAAGCAGTGATGAATGGTGAAGATACACAGGAAGATTAAGAATTACAGTAGGTACATAATTTTTCATATCTTACCTGTATCAGTCTTCATCATTTATCACTGGTGGGTGAGTACCAAGCACTGTAATGGAGCTGGCACTTCCCAGAGAGAGAAACTGCCCTCAGCCTCCTGTGGGAGAGAACACAGAAAGGCAGGGGCCCTTATGGGCCTGGCAAGGCCTGCGAGTGATCAGGGCATGATGGGGGCTCCCATTGCCTGGGAAAGGGAAGACTCCTCGCTAACTCCCTTCTTACCCTGTGGGAGAAAAAGTGGGCCCCCTGGAAGGGGGAGGCAATCACCCTATGCTGGGCCAAGGGTGACAACCTGGATAGGTGAAGCCATGCCATCCACTAAATGTAGACCACAAGTCCTGCCAGTCTGGAGGCCACCTCATTGGCATCATAAGATGCCCTTGCCCGATGTCTCGCCAGCTCCAGACCACGTGCACAAAGGCAGATGACCTGCCTGGTTACCTCCAAATCAGGCATAGATGCCACGAGTTGGCCCAGCATCGTCCATAGATGCCTTGAAAGGAGGTGCGCCGCCGATAAGACCCTACAACCTCAATGGTCAAATTCAGCTGAGTCTGACTCAAGGGGGCGGTCATGCCGTGGGTGATGGTGCCCAGAGGGGGTGTCCAGGAGATCCACTCCTGAGGAGGAGTGGGGCATAACACCTGGAGACCCCAGAGGTATGCAATACCAGCGCTGGCAGTCCCCAAGGGCTGGAAATGGGGCAGAGGACGCTGCCAGACCCTGTACGACAGTTCCACAAAGGGAACACACCATGGAGGAATGACCAAATGGACGTCACTGAACTCGCCAAGGAAGGCGCATGTCGCAAGGTCAGGACTGCGTGAACCAAAACGGGATAGATGGAGCTCCTCCAGCATCCTCGAAAGGAACTGCTGATAGCTGGTGAGATCAGCATCAGAGGAGAGATGGATGGAGGAGTCCTCTTGCTCAGGGGAGGAAGCCGAGGCGGCCGAGGAGCTTGACTCAGAGCTCAGAGGAGCTGGGAGCTCAGGTCGGAAAACGACCTCATCCATGACTCTAACCTAACAGGGGAACACAGCTGCTGAAGCTCTGAACTGTTCCCAGGTCATGGGCCCTGTGGGGCCAAAGATACCTTTAAGAGGGGGAGGAGGAGGCAGAGGAGTAGAGGAAGGAGATCTCTGGCTGGGTAGAGCTGACCCTCTGCTAGGGCTGTGGAAACATGCAGGGGACTCCTCCTGAAAAAGGGTGCTGCTGACCGTGTCCCCTTGAAGGATGCCCAACCTGACTGGGGTGACCTTGGTGGTGCCATTGGGGAGAATTTTTATTTATTAGTCTCAGATTACAACCTTTGAGCTAAAAACTCATTCACAGAGGTTCCACGTCAAGAACTAGACAGGCCAAAAACAGACATTTATATAAAGAGGAGTAAAGGTATGCGTAATTAACACAAAAAAACAAAAATTAGCAAAAAATAAATACACAGTATAAAAACAATAAGAAATAACTGATAATTTTCCCACCCTGTCTCTAGAAAAGTGTGGCGTGGCTGGAAGAAAGGCTTCAGCAGGCTGTGCTTGTTTCAAGGTAGGTGGCCCATCATTAAATCAGTGCCATTTTGAAGGCTCAAAACTCCGGGTTGAAATAAAATAACTTTGCCATTTTTGCATATTTTGACCCCGAATGTTCAACATAGCCTTCTTATAGATCCAACCTTGTGGACAATGGTGGAGAAATGGCTCCAACCAGAGTGCAAAACACAGATCAATGACACACTTGCAATGGAGCAATTCATCAGCATCCTGCATACAGACATACAGCTTTGGGTAAAAACACAGAAAGTGGGAAAAAGGCTGTTTCTTTGGCTGAAGACTTCCAAATGGCCAGACAGATGCCACAGCAGCGAGCTAACAAGCCAAGCACCGGTATGACACTCTTTTTCCCATTTAAACTCCAAGTCTAATAAGAACTCTGGTGGGTGTTACAAATCTGCACCCAAAGACTTTATCTGCTATAACTGTAATAAGCTAGGTCATATTGCAAGAAACTGCCATAGTAAGAAGAGGGACACTAAAGCAGATTTGTCCTTAGCAAATTGGGGCAAGTACTTAACAGATGTCAAGGTGGGAGCCAAGACTGTGAAAGGACTTAAAGATGTGGAAAGTAGACAGATCCTAGTGCATACTGAAGTGCTGAGAAAACAACGTCCAAAGGGACCAGGTACTGGTGTTACTGTATCTGCATCCATGGGAACACTCGATACTATCCCACCAGCCAAGTGACTCTGAACATTAAGGGTGTCTCGCACACAATTAAAGTGGGGGTAGTACCCAAGTTACCTGTACCTATGATTATTGGAAATAACTCTCTAGTATTTACTGAGTTAATCAAAGAGGGAATACATCCAGATGTTTCAGCAGATGGTGGGGACTCTTCCTTTTGCTGAATTTGATTCGGACTTGTCTGAGCACAGCTCCAAGATCCGCAAGTCCAGGAAAGAAAGATGATGCCTGAAGAAACAGTGGCAACAAAAGACTGATGGACAGAAGGGGTTAACATATGAAAATGCTGAAACTAAACTGATCACTGATTGTGACTGTCTTGCAGAATAAGCAAACAATGTTTCTCTCCGGCTTATTTTAAGCAGCTGGGGGGGTGAAACCAAAACAGGGTGAACCTATGTTTAAAAAATGTAATGGGTTACTGTACAGAGTTTGGGTTAAACCTCAGACACAGGACCAGATAAAAATTGGTTATACCACAAAAGTATAGATCTGAGTCGTTACAGTCCTATGGCTGGTCATTCGGGGAGGGATCGCTCCCTGGCCAGATTGCTGTACATTTTACTGGCCCAGAATTCATGAAGATGTTGCTACCTATTGCAGTTCTTGAGCTGAGTGTCAGAAAGTAGCCACAGTGACTAAAAAAGACAAGATGCCCCTACACTTGATAGATGTGTGTGTGTGTGTGTATATATATATATATATATGGCACCTTTCGTCTGAGCTTCCCTCTCGTCTCTGACCACCATCCGGTCTGCCCCGGCTTCATGTAGGGCCCTCACCTTCTTCCCAGTAGCTTCCCCCCATGGCGGGGTGGCAGAGCCCCTCTCAACTGCCAAGTCGGATCCAGTTCGGCGATACCCGAAGCCAGGGGCGCCCGTGGGGCGATCATCAAGCCGCCCGCGACCAAGGATGCCATTTTCCCGTTTTTTCCCCTATTTGTGGGATGCGGCATGCAAGGACACCTACGATGTGGTCGCGCACACTCCCGCGTGTGCCACCTCGAGCATCTTTTGCCGTGCTCCCACCCCTGAAGTCTTGGTCATGTAGCCGACTCCCAGCCTCCGCTAGGGGTCAGGCGCACAGCAGCCACAAGTACAGGTACCCACCCTCCCTGGAGATGGAGAGCAATCTATCGGACGCTCAATCCATCTCCTCCCCTCCAACCCCCAGCGACCCATGCTCGCTCCCGAACACGGGTCGCCAGCATGGCACGAGGTGTGGCGTCCAGCGCCTCAACCCTCAGCACCACCGGGCTGGCAATAGATGTGCCTTTTCAGAGAATTGTAATGAATGTGGTTGGCCCCTTAGACAAAAGTAAAAATGGTAATCTATTCATTTTGGTAGTATGTGACTATGCTACTCGATACCCAGAGACAGTTCCAATGCGTACTGTTACAGCCTCAAAAGTGGCAGCAGAGCTTGGCAAAATTTTCAGCAGGGTGGGCATACCAAAAGAGATGATTACTGATCAGGGTAGTAATTTTGGTGCTGCATTACTGCAGGAGCTGTACTGACTACTAGGTATCACTGCCATAAGAACCTCCCCGTATCACCCTCAGACAGTCTTGTTTAACATTTTAATCAAACCCTAAAACACGTTGAAAGGTTTGTAAAAAGGGAAGGGAAAGACTGGGACCAATACTTATCTTACCCACTTTTTGCTTACAGAAAAATGCCATAGACATCAACAGATTTTTCACCATTTGAAATGCTGTATAGTAGACAACCTACAGGACCACTAGATGCAATAAAAGAAACATGGAACGATAACCCCCATCAGAAACAATCTATTACATCTTATGTGTGTGCCCTGAGAAAGAAGCTAGCAAAATATGTTGAAATCGTCCATAGTAATCAGGAAGAGGCCCAAAATCAGCAGGTATATTATGACCATGGGGTAAAAGAAAAAATTTTTGAGCCAGGTGAAAAGGTCTTGCTACTGTTACCCACTTCAGAAAATAAACTGTTAATGAAGTGGTAAGGGCCTTATAAAGTGTTTAGACATACTGGCACAGTTAACTATGAGATTGAGACCCCTGACAGGAAAAATCCTACTAAGATATACCATGCTAATCTCCCAAGAAATGGGTTGAAAAAAAAAAAAAAAAAGCTGTTTTGCTGATTTTACCAGCTGGCTGAGGTTGAACTCTGAGAAGACTGAGGTGATGGTTATGGACCCAGGTCGTCTGATAGAGGGGATGGGAGCTGGTTTACCTTCAGGACGTTTTCTTGATGGTTCCCAGCTCCTTACCTCTGAACAGGTACGAAACCTGGGAGTGATTTTTGATGACAGGCTAACACTGCGATCGCAGGTGTTGGCAGTCATCAAATCTTCCTTTTACCATCTGAGGGACACCTCCAGGATTAAGCACCTAGTTCCGTCCAGTGAACTGCCTACACTGGTCCACACCTTTGTGACCTTGTGCCTTGATTATTGCAACTCCCTTTATCTAGAGCTACCTGGGGTTGATATCCGCCACTTGCAGCTAGTGCAGAATGCTGCAGCCCGGTTATTGACGGGTACTCCTCAGACCTGTCATATCCCTCCGGTGCTGCGCGAGCTGCACTGGCTGCCGGTACAGTGGCGTATCACCTTTAAAGTCAGACTCCTGACTTATAAAGCCCTACATGGACTGGGTCCGGACCACCTGAAAGAGCTTCTGATGCCATACTGCCCCAAGCCATCGCTCCGCTTGGCTGATGAGGGGTTGCTAGAGATTCCAAGCGTTTCTTTAAAATCTTCAGGGGCCCGTGCATTCATGTACGTGGCCCCATCCCTTTGGAATTCTCTACCCTGTCAGCTTCGGAAGTGCACGACTGTGGAGGGATTTAAACAGGCCCTAAAGGCCCACCTGTGGCTTCAAGCCTACCTTACCTGATGGTACTTTATCGAATTTTATGAAACCCTGTATTTATGGGTTTTATTGATTCCTGTTTTATTCTCTTTGTATTTTATTGTCAAGGTACCTTGATTTTAGAAAGGTGTTGTAAAAATAAAGCATATTATTATTATTATATTATTATTAATAAAGAAGATATTGATGTAGCTTACAACAGACTGGAACAAACCGTTACTGTTGATGCTGTAACGGTGACTGTTTCCAAACGGCAGAAATTTGTAACTTACTAAAGACATTTAACAGTACTTTTACCACAGTGCCAGGCTGAACTAAAGGAGTTGAGCACTCAACAGTGACAAGGAATGCTCGCCCTATTAGATAAAAGACATACAGATTACCAGAGTGGTTAAGAGCAGATGTGGTTAAGGAAATATAAAAAATGAAAGAACTGGGTAGCATAGAAGAGTTGAGAAGTGCTTGGCTATCACCAATGGTGATTGTAAACAAAAAAGAAGGGGGTGTAAGAATGTGCCTCGATTTTGTCAGAAACTTGTCAGAATTTGACAATTATCCTATGCCTAGAAATGATGATTTGGTGGACAGACTGGGGAGTGGCAAGTATGTCAGTACCCTCGATCTCAACTAAGGATTACTGACAAATCCCCCTAAGCTAAAGAATCCAGAGACAAAACTGCATTTGTGCCGGCCCGCCGGCACAGTGGTTGGATTCAGTGGCGGCTCTACACCAGGGCCCGCCAGGGCACGTGCCCCGGTAAAAAAATTCTGTGCCCCAGTTGGTGCCCCATATGTTGTAGAACCTCCCCCATTGTAACAATATATCAGTGCCCTGGCTGCCATCTGTTGTGCCCCAGCTGTGCCCTGGTAATCATTTGTGGCTAGAGCCGCTACTGGTTGGATTTCCGCTTGAGACACCTTTGACCCGGGTTCGGGAGTGGACTCGGGTCACTTTTGAGAAAAATAAAGTACAGCTGTTTAAGAACTTACCATAACAGTAGATCTTTGAGAGTATCCCTTGCAGCAGGCCATAACACATGGGATATCAGCCGCAGGCATCACATCCTCCGGATGACTTCTCAGCAGTCAACCCAGGGACCTTCCCTTCCTGTCACCTGGTGTGCTCTTGCACATATGTAAAGGGGAGGGCCTCAATACTCCTCAGTTCTTTTCCATCTTAGCAATCAATATGAGAAGTGACTCATAGGTCTCTGATGGGAACCGAGGAGAAGAACAAAAAGGCAGCAGCTCGGGACTTCTACTAGAAGCAGGAGCAAGGGGGAAGGCGGGCAGAGCAGCATGGCCTGCTGCAAGAGATACTCTCGAAGATCTACTGTTACATTAAGTTCTTACGCAACTGTACTGTCTTCTTCTAGCCAATCTCTTGCAGCAGGCTATAACACATGGGAAGAATCCCAAGCAGTTATAATACCCACAGGAGGAGTAATCGAACCACATCAGCTTAGGACAGGAGGCAGTTGAAGACAGCCCACCCAAAAGTAGCACGCTTCTTGGAAGCAATGTCTAGACTGTAATGTTTTGTGAACGTATGTGCAGTAGACCAGGTGGCAGCCTCGCAAATTTCCAAAGCAGAGATGCCTCGAAAACACGCTGTGGAAGTAGCCATGCCTCTAGTGTAGTGGGACTTCACAGACCCTGTGAGAGGTTTATCATATTTGTTATATATGAATGTAATGCAGTTGGCCAACCATGTGGACAAGCACCGCTTTTAAACCCTATCACCCAGTCATCCTGGGTCGAAAGAAAAAAAAGTTGCTCAGTTTTCCGTAACTGTTCGGTGCGGAGAAGATAAAGTCTCAATGTTCTATGTACATCCACGTTCATTCAGAGCTCAAATCCTCCTGGGGGAACAGTCTAAAATTCTGGCAAAACATAAAAACCCTTACTGGAAAGCCAGACAAGTCATCCCCATCCATGCCAAACTTAGGTGGGACCATTACTCAGGACCAGTGGACCATAGCGAACGCATTTAGCAAGCCGTTCACAGACCTCAGTGGGGTGCTCCCCCCTGAAAACCATAACCTGGCTAATGATGAAACCCGGAACAAACAGTCATCCGCACCCCCCAAACCAAGCTCCTCCACTCTACCTAAAAATAATCACAAAAGCAGAGGCAAAAAGTACTTCTTGAAAGCAATCGTTAAAGCTAGGGTTAGTGGCGACGGGCTTGACCCGAAACATATTTCCCTCACCCTTAATGTACTTCTGGTACCACTCACAAGAATACTCAACCTCTCCCTGATCTCTGGTAAATTCCCTAAGCCATGGAAAGCTGCACTTATTACATCTCTGTACTCAAAGGTGGTGATAGGAATATCCACACAAACTACCATCCTATATCTATTCTTCCACCCATCTCAAAAGCTCTAGAGAGAATCTTATATGATCAGCTCATAGACCACCTTGAAAAGTATCAACTGCAGTGCAAAAAGCAACATGGCTTCCGAAGGTCTCATAGCACTACAACTGCATTGCTTAAGTTCAGGGGTTACATACATGAAGCCTTTGATCGAGGGAACTTGGTGGGTGCTACCTTCAAAGACCTCACCAAGGCCTTCGACACAGTCAACCACCATCTTCTTCTGTCTGAACTTGATGCCTTAGGAATATCATCAGACTCACTTTGCTGGTTCAGAAGTTACCTCTCCAACTGAGTAAGCAGGTAAAAATTGCCAGCACACTCTCAGATATCCTGCGCGTTTGTACTGGGGTCCCCCAGGTATCCATCTTGGGTCCACTGTTGTTCAGCCTCTTCATAAATCAGCTCCCCAAGGCATGTGGTTACCAAATCCTCCTTTATGCAGATGACACCATCATATACACGAGCCACCCAGACCAGTCATCCTAGAACAACAGCTTCAGACAGACTTCAAGAACACTGAAGACTGGTTCAGTAATGCCAATCTACTCCTAAATCACAAAAAAATGAAGACCATGCTCATTGCCACAACCCATAGTCGTCACAGATCATACAAGTTAACCATTACGAACAAGCATAATGAACCTCTAGAGATGGTCTACAACTTTAAGTATCTTGGCTTCACTCTTGATAGCTTCCTCTCTTACTCCACCCATATTGACTTGGTCACCAGGTCTGCAAGTCGCAGACTTGGGCAGTTGTATTGTCACCTTCACTGTCTCACTGGTGCAGCCCTCCAACTTGCAATAACCAGCACAGTCTTCTCCTATAGAGACAATGGCCTTGCTACTTATAGTGTGGCACCTGACACTTCCCTTATGCGCACAGCCACCACCCTGAATAAGACCTGCAGATTTGCACTTGACGCACCTCGTCTAACCTATACCTGCCATCTCTATTCTCTAACCGACTGGCTAGATAAGGGGAAAAAAGAACTTAATACCGGGTCTGTCTACTGACCAAAAAAGCTGCCCTTGGCCTGTTGTCTCTGGGAACAAGTGCTATGTTCAGCCCTACTGAAATTATTAAGCCAACTAGAGCTTCCACCGCACTAAGCAAGGCCAGAAATCCTTTGGTTATAGAGCACCGCACTGGCTAAACTCCCTGCCACCCAAGCTCACTGCTGAACCCATCTCATCTGTTCTACCTCTCCCTCCCTGCTCTTTTCATCTGACCCTACCCCAAACTTAATTTTCCCACCTGTTATCTCACGCGCAATTTTTATGTACTGTAATTTGTAACAGTGTTAATCATTCTCTAGCATTCACGTTAGAATTGTACTTGTTTTCTAATTGTCTTTTTTTGCTGATGTGGAACCTATGTAAATGAGCTTTAGCTCATAGATTGTAATTCTGAGTTTTAATAAATAAATAAAACCGAGAGTAAGAAGCAGGGCTTCCCCTGGATTCTCAGGCTCCACAAAATACACTGGCAACTGAATGGACCGATTTAGAGTAAATTCAGAAACCACTTTCGGGAGGAAAAGAGGGGTTAATACGTAGGGACACCTGATCCATATGAAACTAAGTAAGGTGGCTTGCACATAAGCGCTTGTAATTCTGACATACGTACCACCACCAAGAAAATAATTTTCCCAACAGAAAAGTACAGTTACGCAAGAACTTACCAGAACAGTAGATCTACGAGAGGAGCTCTTGCAGCAGGCTATAACCATTAGGACCAATGCCACAGGCATTAGGACCCACGGGAAAAATTCTCAGCCAGCAGTACCCAGCAGGAACTGCCTCCCGACATCGGCTCCACCCCAACATCGGCCATGGTATAAAAGGAGGCGGACCCAGCTCCACCCCAGTTCCTCCGTGAAGACCCGCGAACAGGCCCTGACGAGAGAAGGAGGCGAAGCCTGAAGATGATGTTCTGTACACCTTATTCGGGGGATGGAGGGCGGAAAGGCAGCACCTGCTGCAAGAGCTCCTCTAGAAGATCTATTGTTATGGTAAGTTCTTGCGTAACTGTACTATCTTACTTCGAGTGGGAGCTCTTGCAGCAGGCTATAACCATTAGGACTAAATCCCAAGCAGTCCAACGCCAAGGAGGTGCTTAACCCTGGAAGTTGGAAGATGGTATGATGCTGGAAAACAGCAAGTCAAGACAGAAGTCCTTGAAGGACTGCCAGGCCGAAGCCGGCACGGCGTCTGGATACAATGTCCAGGCTACAGTGCTTCACGAAGGTGTGCACAGAATTCCAGGTAGCAGCCGCGCATGTGTCTCTGATTGCCACTCTGAAGAATGTCTCTAAGGAAGCTGAAACACCCCTTATGGAGTGACCCCTAACCAGTCCCAGAAGGGGTTTATTGTGCTTTTCATAGCAAAACACAATGCAGTGGACAATCCACTTGGAAATAGTCTGCTTGGACACCGGTTTGCCCAAGTGTTGTGGCGCGAAGGCCACAAACAGTTACTCCGATTTACGGTGTGCTGCTATGGGCTTAAGGCAGTACCTCAGCGCCCTATGAACATCCAGAGTGTGAATGAGAGCGTCTCCCCTATTGGAAGGAGAAGAAAAGTAAACTGGAAGATCAACCGACTGGTTGAGGGTCAATTCCGAGACCACTTTAGGAAGAAACTTAGGATTCGTTCTGAGGGAAACCCTTTCCCTATGGAAAATTAAATATGGCTCTTTACACATCAGAGCCTGGAGCTCGGAAACTCTTCGAGCTGAAGTAACAGCAACTAAAAAACAAACCTTCCAGGAAAGGTAACGCAACTCACAGTCAGCTGCTGGTTCAAAGGAGGCGGGGGAGAATAAGCTTCTCCAACACAAACAGGAGGTCCCAGGGTGGGACAGGATCCCCAATGGGAGGTCTCGTGTAAAATCCTATGTAAAAAGGTGCGGGCCACATCCAGTTGGGCTAAGGTTTTGTCCCCCAAAAGGGTGCGCTATGCAGAAATGGCCCACATGTGCACCTTTATGGAGGAGTAGCTCAAGCCTTGTTGATATACGGAGAGAAGATACTGTAATGCTGAGTTCATTGGACAGGTAATGGGGTCCAGACGGTGAGACAACGCCCATAAGCAGAAGCGCTTCCACTTCATAGCATAAGTGGAGCAAGTAGAGGGCTTCTTCGCCGAGACGAGGATGTCCTCCACCTCCTGGGAGACCCCGTACCTGGACTTTGCTACATCTGAAGGAGCCAAGCATGAAGGTGCAAAGACCTGAGATCGGGATGGACCAGTGAGCCCTGATCCTGGGACAGCAACTGTGAGCATATTGGTAGCGGGATTGGAGGTTCCGAGGACAACCGCTGAAGTAGTGGGAACTAAATCTGCTGAGACCACAAGGGGGCAATTAGAATCATCCGAGCCCCTTCAGCCTGTACCTTCAAAACAGAACTCTCTGCAAGGGAGGGAAGGCATAAAGAAGCCTCCCTGTCCAACAACGGGACAATGCATCTGGCCAGAAAACACCAGGTGCGGGCAGAAAATTAGCAGTATGGCATTGCGTGGGGACACACAGAGGTCCAGCTGTGGATGACCCCATTTGTCGATGAGCTGGTCCACTACTGATTGCAGTAGCTCCCACTCATGTACCTTGGACTGAGACCTGCTTAGGCTGTCTGCCAAGTCATTTAGGATGCCTGGAACGTGCACTGTGGACAGAGAGACGTGCCACTCCAGCGCCCAGTACCAGACTCTCATCGCCTCCCTGCACAGGGGGTAGGATTGGGTGCCCCCTTGCTTGCTAATGTAGAAGATGACCGCCATGTTGTCCATCTGAACAAGAAGTGAGCCTGGGACAAGGTCCTCTTGACAAGCATGTAGCGCACTGAGGACCGCTCGCATTTCCAAGACATCGATGTGGAGATTGCGCTCCGCAGGGGTCCAGATTCCTTGCGTTTGGTGGGCCCCTAGGTGTCCCCCAACCCAAATCCGAGGCATCCATCATTAGAGACTTATTTGGGGGTCCTGATGGAAAGGGACCCCTTTTTCTAAATTTTAGAGGGTCCAGCCACCAAAGAAGTGTTCTCTTGACTGTCTCTGTGATCCTGACCATGTGGTCTAGGTCGTCTGAGCATTGATCCCACTGCACCCTGAGCATCTATTGTGAGATTCTCATGTGGAGGCGAGCCAGAGGAGTGACAGAAATAGTCACCGCCATGTGCCCCAGAAGTCTGAGGAAGGTTCTGGCCTGGACCTGAGGGGTTAGAAGGACCAATCCGGCAATCTCCCGCAAGCGATCGCCCCTCTCTGGGGGCAGAAAAGCCATGCCCTGGACCAAATCCAGGACCACCCCTATGAAGATGAGTCTTTGGGTGGGTTCTGGGGAACACTTTGGAAGGTTCAGGGTGATCTCACCCCTCGCAATAGAGTACAGGTGTCTCCAAGAGCCTGAAAAAGGCGCGTCCTTGACAGGGCCGCAAGCAGCCAATCATCAAGGTAAGGGAAGACAATGTCCCTGGCGCCTTGGAGCCGCAGCCACTACTGCCAAGCATTTTGTGAAGACTCAAGGAGCGGAGGAGAGGCCAAATGGTAGAACCCGAAACTGATAATGCACCCCTTGGAAGTGGAACCTCAGGAACTTCCTGTCGGGGGGGGGGGGGAAGAGACAGAGACCACTATGTGCATGTACGCATCTTGCATGTCTAGGGAGCAGAGCCAGTCTCCCTGACGCAGCAGAGGAATAAGCCCTGGAAGAGTCACCATATGGAACCTTTGGTATTTGATATAATCGTTTAAAGAACTGAGGTCCAGAATGGGATGAAGATTCTGAGTCTTCTTTGGGACAAGGAAGAAATGAGAGTAAAATCCCTTTCCCCGCTGCTGCAGAGGGACTGGTTCTATTGCCCTTTTCCACAAGAGGGCCTGAATCTCTCCTTCTATGAGAGGAACGTGAGAAGGAGAATATCGCGGACTTTGTGGGGTATCGGGGGAATCTCGGTGAACTCCAGTGTATGTCCCCTCCTTATAATATCAAGCACCCACTGGTCTGCAGTTATAGAGCACCAGCCCTTCAGATGAAGGGAGAAGTGACCACCTACTACCTCCCCTGGTACCTCGGGAGGTCTGAAGGGAGTCATTGGGCAGAGTCGGGAGTGGGCAGAGGCTTAGGAGGACTTGGGGCCACGAAAAGGAGAGTCTCCAGGTTGCTGGTTGCCGGCTTTCCTTTTAAAGCCACCCCTCTGGCCCTGTTGGCTGCCGCGGGCTTAAGCACCTGAGGGCTTCTAAAATGGCCGCTTCTTCACTCTCCTCTGTACATCTGACGGACGGACCAGATGGATTTCCCAGACTTCTGGAGATGAGATAAGTGACTGTCTCCTGCCCAAATAAGACGGAACCTTGGAATATGAGGTCCCGGATTCCGGACTGCAGATCTTGGTGAAAGTTGGAGACTCTCAGCCAAGTGTGGCACCGGAGACAGACCCCTGACACTGCCACTCTGGATGCCGTGTCTGCAGTGTCATATGAGGCATGGAAAACATGCATGGCTACATCCGAGCTTGACTTGAGGATGCCCAGAATTTCCGTCTTCTGTGCAGAATCTGGCAAGGCATTAACAAGCTCCTGTCCCCTTTCCCAGAGCACATTCTGGTACTGAACCATATGCGTGAGGAAATTAAGGGACCTAATGGAGCAGGTGGAGGCAGAATAAACCTTCTTGCCCACCTGGTTCAAATAGCGAGACTCTGGGTCAGGAGGCTGGGAGCTAAGGTGTTCTTGCTGCTTGGACTTATGGGCAGCCATAATCACAGGAAAGGTTCACCCTCGGGGCCCTGTACAGCCTGTCTGACTTCCTGGGAACTGCTGGGACTGAAGCTGGATGCCTCCAAGTAATTCTAGTAAGGTCCTGGAAGGTGTCCACTAAAGGCAGTACCACCAGAGGTTTGGGCTCCTTTTGCCTCAGGTATTTGACTAGTCGATGGTGTTTTGGGCCCAGGTCCTCCGTATCCCATTCATTGGAGGCCTGGATGTGCCTCATGACGTCTATAAAGGTTGGATCATCAGGAGGCGAGCGGGGTTGGTTCTTTTCTCCTGGGGAACCCCCGATCCCCGAGAGGGAAGAGGAAGAGGACGACTGGCTACTGGGTGAAGAGTAGCCAGATCTGTCCCTAGGACTGGCCCCGCTCGAACTTTGGTGGCTCTCAGACCAACGTCAATCAAGAGACTGACGGAGTGATGATGGGCATCAGTCCTGGGACCAACATCGGGAGCAGGCCCGCCCATCGGAGTGGGAGCGGCTCCTGGAGTGTGACCTGATCCAGCGTCTACTACCTGACCTAGGTGAGCGCCAACGGTGGTCTGGAGTCTGAGATCGGGAATGGGCCCTGGAGGATGAGCGAGGCAGGAGCCTCTCGGGGGTCATCTTAGGCGAAGGTGTGGGGACACCCTCCAGTCATGGTTTGCCTGATGCATCTGGAACCAGTGACGGGCCGGCTGGGGAGGGGTCTGTTTCTGGACTTGACCCCACCAAAAAGAAAACAGCTCCTCCCCAGAAAACACCGAGGCTGCCATCCCCAGAAAGTGGACTATGGGATCAGAAGTATCTGGCAGCCCTGAGGGGGAGTCTCCTGGAGATCCCCATGGGGAGGAGGACTTGGGAAACGCAGACGGTGCTCCTTCCTTGGTAGCGTCAGTCATCTTTATCCCTTCTGCCAGCATCAGTACCAGGACAGACGACGGTTTCTCCTGGGGGTCACTGGAGTGTCCTCTAACTCCGGAGGCTTATCCTTGTCGGGTGAAGCCGGGACCTTAGCGGGCAGGGCCAAAGCTTGTGCCCCAGAGGTCTTACGGGTGACCCTAAGCGGCATCACCTTATGCTTGGCAGGTTTCTCCCCTGACATACCAGCTTTAGCCTGAGCCTTCCTGGTAGGAGTGGAATCCTTGCTGGAATGATGCTCTCCAGAGCGCAAGGAAGAGCGGGGCTTCTTGGGGGAGGACCAAGAACGTGACCGGGACCTAGACCAGTGGTGGGACCAACTACGGTCCTTGTCCCAGGAGTGCTTGGATTTGTCCGTATGTCTTGCCTTCTCCCTGGAGGTGTGCAGGATGTCCATCTTCTTTTCCAAAAGGAACACCTTCAGAGGCTTCAATCGACTGATCCTAGTCCTGCTGGTGAAGCCCTGGCAGGTGGAACAGGCCGCGGTGTCGTGGTTAGGTCCCAGGCAGAATACACACTTAGTGTGGCCATCCCTTTAACGGTATCTGGAGGCCGCAGCTACACTTATTTTTGTGAGGCCCGGAGGACGAAACCAAAGATGGGGATGACATGCGTTGGCTGGAGCCAGTGAAAAAAATGTAGGTTATTGAAGAAATATGATCAAAAACATTTTGCTGGCAACTGGCAAGCCAAGATCTTCCCCAACGTGCGTGGATCTCGGTGGGAAAAGAACTGGGGTGGAGCTGGATCTGCCCCCTTTTATACCATGGCCGACGTCGGGGGCGGTCCCTGATGGCTGAGAATTTTTCCCGTGGGTCCTAATGCCTGCGGAGTCAGTCCTAATGGTTATAGCCTGCTGCAAGAGCTCCCACTCGAAGTAAGATCCAGAGCTTGCATGTATCAGCAGGCTCAAAAGAACTTTCAGTCAGTTTTTCAAGCACAAAATTCAAATCCCACACCAAGACCAGGTCCTGAATAGGGGGATGCAAATGCAGGCTACCTTTCAAGAAGGTTCTGGTCAGAGGCAACTGGGACAATAGTTTGTTGTCCACAGGCAATCAAAAAGCAGAAATAGCCCCTAGGTATACTTTTATCGAGGAACATTTTAGTCCACCCTCAGACAGAGGGAGCAGGTAGTCTAGGATGCTCTGTGAGAAACACTCATAGGGGTCCAATTCCTGGGAAGAGGCCCAAAGGGAGAAACATGTCCATTTCATAGGAGTAGGATGACCTAGTAAAGGGCTTTCGAGCTGCCCTCAGAATCTCTGCTACCCCTGGGGACACCCGATAGCGAGAGAGGACTATGTCTTAAGGAGCCAGGCATGCAGGTGCAGGGAGCGAAGATCCGGGTGCAGCAGGGAGCTGTTCTCCTGTGAGAGGAGGGCTGGGAAAAAAAAAAAGAGGAAGAGGATCCTGATCCAAGACTTGCAACAGCAAGGGGAACCAGATTTGCCTTGGCCAGTGGGGGGCTATGAGAATCACAGATACCCCGTCCTTGACCAGTTTTAGGAGTACTCTCTGTAGGACAGGAAAGGGCAGGAAAGCGTTAAGAAATGTTCCTGTCCAGGAACGAGATCAGGCATCCAGCCATAAAGTTCCAGGACTGCACTCTAGAGAGCAACAGAGAGGCAGTTTTGCATTTTGCCGAGAGGCAAACCGGTCCAACTCTGGGTGACCCCACTGTAGGAGGACTACTTCTAAAACGTCGGAGTGGAGTTCCCATTCGTGGGCCCAAGCAGTGGTTCTGCTTAGGGCACCCGCTAGGGTATTCGATACCCCTGGAATGTGGACTGCCAGAAGCAGAAGATAATGCCCTTCTGGATCGCCCAATACCACACCCTCATGGATTCTCAGTACAGGGTATGAATGGGTACCACCTTGTTTGTTCAGGTAGTGAACTACCGCTGAACTGTCTGATTGCACTTGAAGGCAACCATGAGGGAGTAAGGTCTCGAACGCTTGTAAGGTGTACAAGACAGCCCTTGTTTCCAGGATGTTGATGTAAAGACGAGCTTCCATCTTCGTCCAAGAGCTCTGGGACTGGACCCTCTGAAGATGGGCACCCCAGCCCATCAAGGAGGTGTCCATCGTTAGAATGAGGTCTGGGACCGGGGGATGGAATGACATGCCCCTTAGGAGATTGTCCAGGGGCTTCCACCATTGCAAGGTGCAAAGCAACGGGGAAGATACAAAGACCGAGGCATCGAAGTCATCCCACTTCTGAGCCCACTGGACCCTGAGGGTCCACTGAAGAACCCTCTGTTGAGTCTGGCATGAGGGACAATGGGGATGGTAGCCGCCAAATGTCCCAGGAGCTGAAGGTAGTCCCTTGCGGAGACATACCTACAAGTCTCCAGCCACATGATGAGGGCCAGATTGGCTTTCGCCAGAGCCTTGGGAAGAAACGCCAAGCCCTGAGAGGTGTCTAGCACTGCTCTTATATACTGGAGAGTTTTTGATGGGTTCATCATAGACTTTGGGTAGTTGTCCATGATGACCACCATGGAGAAGTTCTGGAGACTAGGTCAGCCGGATCGTTCAAGAAGGCATGGGATACGCACAAAGGTATTATTACACTGAATAATAGTTAAGGGAGAGGGGCTAGGCTTATAGGCAGACTAGATGGACCATGCGGTCCCCTTCTGCCGTCACTTTCTATGTTTCTATGAGAACATCTCAAGGGTGTGGGTCAGGGTGTATTCCAACATGGGGCATATGGACGCCTTGAGAAGCCAGCCGTCCAGGTATGGAAAGACATATAGACCTTCCTGGCGAAGGGCCCCTGCCAACGCCACTAGGCATTTCATAAATACCCTGGGGACTGAAGAAAGGCCAAAGAGGAGGGACCAAAACTGAAAAGGACGGCCCTGAAACTGGAATCGTAAGAACTGCTTGTGGGCGGGGTGCATCAGGATATGAAGGTACATGTCCTTCATGTCCAGGGGACAGAGTCAGTCTCCCGTATCCAGCAGGGGGAGCAGGGTGGGGAAAGTCACCATCCTGAACTTCTGGTACCATATGTAGAGGTTGAGACCACTGAGATCTAGAATGGGATGCAAGTCCCCCATCCAATTGGGAACCAGATATAAAAAAAAAAAAAAAAAACGGGAGTAATATTCCAAGCCTCTTTGATGGGTGGGAACTGGTTCTATGGCATGTTTCTGTAACAGAGCATCTATTTCTGCCTGCAGTACCAGAGCATGGTCCAGAGGGTAGTGTGAGATCCGAGGAGGAGGAGGAGGACTGGTCAAGTCCAATGTATGACCGTACTGAATCAATTGAAGGAGCCAGAGGTCTGACATGATCCCTTGCCAATCTCAGAGGTGCAGGGAGGACCTGCCCCCCCCCCACGGCCAAGGAGGGGGTCTCTGCCTCCACGGCCGGAGATGGGCCTTCAGGTCAAAGGTTGTCCCTGCAGAGTGGCAGCACGGACATACCGGGATGTTTTCGGGGGTATTTCTTGGACCCAGCAGGGCTAATTGAGCCTTACGTTTGTTAGCAGGTGCTTCTGAATAGTAGGTTTACCTCTGAAAGAGCAGCCCAGAAAGGATCCCCTGTATGTAGGCTTTGCCTGAGGGCAAAACAGGGTCCAAACAGACTGAAGGGTACGACCAGTCTTTTGCAGGTCTTTCAGACAGTCTTGGACCTGTGGCCCAAAAAGTTTGTCCCCTTTAAAGGGAGCATTAAGGAGGGACTGTTGTACATACTACGAGAATCCTGAAACCCTCAGCCGTGCATGGCATCCAAGGCAAATGCCCACAGAGGAGGCCCATGCCGAAGAATCAACGGCATAATAGGTAGCCCTGAGCAGGAGGCAGCAAAGTGGAAAGCTTCGCATTAAGGTTTCCTTGAGACTGGCCTGGTGGAAGGGACTGGACTAATTCTTGAGTAGCTTTAAGGATCGCCTTTCTGATATTTGAGGAGGTGGCCCATATAATTTAGAATATGAATGGACATAGTAGCTGAAGCATAGACTCTTTTACCCATGATATCAAATTTCTTGGATTCTTTATCTGGGGATGGCGCATTCATATGTTGTGGCCTAGCGGATCTATCATGAGCCGCATTTTTAACCACAGAATCTGTCTGTGGAGGTGTAGTAAGGTAAGGGTGGTCCACAGGGGCCCTACAAAAAGTCTGTCCGTCTTGCAGGGATTGGAGAAAATCTAGAACAGTTGTTGCCAGGTGGCCAATATGGCCTCCCCAAAAGCATTCACAAAGGGAGGAACAACAAGAGTGGAGCTTTCTGGAATACCAAGGTACTGGACAAATTTTTTTCTGGAAGCATCCTGTTCCGTAGTTTGAAAACCAAATGTTTCTGCAGATGTACCATAATACCCGAGAAGGAAGGGTCATCTGGAGGAGAACAAGGGAGTTCCTTCGGAGTGTCCTCTTGAAAGGAAGACAACCCCAAGGAGGATATCTGGGGTCCATAATCCTGATCCATCTCTTTCTCTTCTTCTTCCAGCTGTGCCATATCCCATTCTTGCAAGAATGGGTCCGTCCACATCATCCTCCCTGGGATGGAACCCCTGAGAAGCTGGAAAGGAACTTTCCATCCTGGAGGCCGAGGAAGGCCTGAAGGGAGCAGAGGTAGGGACCACAGCCTCCCCAGAAGGGAGAGGGGAGGACCTGGTAAGGTCCATAATGGACTGGACAAGAACCTGGACATCCACCATGGCCAACTGACCCCCTGAAGAAGTAGAATCATGGACTGGATTGGCACCACAGAAAGAATGGCAGAGGGCAAGGGGTCCAGCCAGCCGGTCGACGTGGAGGGATGCACATAAGACCTCAACACAGCTGAAGATGGTGGAGCCATCATAGGGCTCCCATCCAAGAAGTCCGAAGTGGAGCCAGAATAGACGGAAACACCATCTATGAGACAGTAATGCCAGGAGCCACTGTCAACGGGACAGCTGTCAATGAGAGGACAGTCGACAAGACAGTGGAGAATGGGTCCACCTTTGACTATGGAAGAGCCAAGGAACGACTTATGTGAGCCATCGACAGGCGAACCAGACAGAAAAGCTGATGAATGGCTTGGGTGTCCAGTCGATGGGAGAGCCAAATGGCTCAGAACTTGCACCGTTGACAGGAGAACCCGCTAAGTAGCAGCAGCCATCGTCAACAGACGATGGCCAGAAAGACATGTTGGTGGAGGCACCAGTGTAAGATGTAGCACAACAGTCATTGACGGAGGAGCCACCGACGAAGGGAGGGTGACACTACCATCGACAGTGAAGAAGACAGGTAGTCAGTGGGCTCCATCCTAAATGCTCACCTTTTTTGTTGAACTCGAGGACTTCGAGGATGAAGATGGCAGAGGGGAAACATGCTTGGACTTGGATGTAGGTTTCCTCCCGGCCCTGTGCTCCATCAATGATGGGGGCTCACCCCTACGAGACCCTGAGAAAGAGGTCAAAGATTCCCTTGCAGTGGAGCATTGCTGTAGCTCCAGAAGGGCCACCTTTTGCTCCATCAGATATTCCCTGAGCTGCTGGAGCCTTCGACACTTTGTGTCCTTGTTGAACTGGCAGCAGAGGATACACTCCCTGGTGGTGTGCTCAGGACCTAGGCACCAAATACACTTTTTCTGGAGATCCTCAGTCACAATCCTATGGCCACAGGAACACTTTCCAAATAAAGGTCTTGAAAACATCAGTAGATGAACTCTTCTTGTAATGAAGTTTTGGCCAGCAGAACTCTCTGTCGAACTGAAGAAAACTGGACTCTGGAGGAGAACTTGATGCTTACTCTGCCGCAGTTGAAAAGAACTGAAGAGTATCAGGAACCTCCCCTTTATATATGTGCAAGAGCACACCAGGAGACCGGAAGGGGAGGTCCCCGAGTTGACTGCTGAGAAGTCATCTGGAGGATATGATACCTGTGGCTCACATCCCATGTGTTATGGCCTGCTGCAAGAGACTGGCTTGAAGATCATCACTATTTGCGAATTCCGAAACAGCTCCTGGTCTTCCTATGCTTCCTGACCTGTGCCTCAACAACACCCACCCTGTGTCTCTCTAACAGCACTATTCCAAACTTATGAGCTGTATTAAAAAGGAAGCAGTATGCAAAATTACTGACTGATTGAAATGAATTAATCACAGCTGTCTTAGTTCAATTTAAAAAGTCTAAACAAATGTCATGTGATGTTACGCACTGTATAAAACTTGTACTGCACTTTGCACAAGCTCCCTGAGGAAGGGGCAGTGTTCTCCAAAGTACTGTGGCATTTGTTTACACACCTTGCCAATATATTTTGCACTGCTAAATGGCCTTTAATTCTTTGGTAACCAGCTAAGGCCCACTAGGCACAATACCATTTTTTTAGGGGTGACCTGAGAGCACTGGGAAGTGACTCGTTCAGTCACACAGTATGCAAGTGGGGGTTGTGAGAATCAAACCCACGTCTGCTGGATGTACCAAGCTCACTTAGAGTTTGTTACTGTAAGCTCTAGGCTATATTGCCAGCTCTCAGCTTTGTCTTGTGTTTTTTTCTAGCCCCATGCCCAGGGTGTGAACCCGAGCCATCTGGATGGCAAACGGCAGCACTACTGCTGCATCACTCAGCCAGCCTCAGCTCTGCACAGTATTACAACTGCAAAGCTAAAGTACTCCAACCACTACAACAGTTTGAATCGTCGGGGGACTGCCACTCAGGTTTGTCAATCCTTTATCTGCCCAACAATGCAAAACAGAACAAAACATTCCGCCACAAGGCAAAACAAAGAAGCCTTCTGGGCCTAACATTTTGTTCCTTTTTCCCCCCTCAGTGCCTGCCGTTGGGAAGCTTTGCATCAGTTCTCAAGTGTCTATAAATTACACAAAAAATTTTATAAGTGCTGCTGTGTGCTTTTTTGTTTTAACGGTAACTGAGAAGGATTTAAATCTTCATTTGGGTTAAAAAGGGTCTTCCCAGATTTTGAAGGGTTGGCCGCGTGCTATTGAACTTGTGTGGAAGGCAGTGCAGTACCAACTTGGGCACCAGGAGATCACAGCTTCATACCTTAACAGAACTGAATACTCACTGTGCGATCTTGAGTAAGTTACTTATGCATCAACGTATGATGATGTGGGATTTGCCCATGCCTTGTGTGGTTTGTCACGAGGCGTGGCAGAGTAACCACACAAGAAGTGGGTAAATCCCACTAGTACATACACCCTGAAGTGCAATACGGGGATTATAAAATTAATCTGTGGAAAACATTAAAAAAAAAATAATAGAATCAGGTTAAAAGAAAGTAAACATTTGATCAGTGGGATCTTTACTGGTTGTCTGCTACAGGATTTACTCATGGTCATGTGACATGTTTTGACCAATGAGGTTACAGGATTTGAGACCCATTTTATAATTAACCTTTCAAGGCTCCAGTCTGCCCAGCTGAGAAAATGGATAGAAAAAGTACCCTAATGAAAACGAGATGCTGCATCTCAACTAGCCAATCATATGTAAATAGAAGTTGTATAACACACATGTGACATTCTGCCTGCAATAATGTGGAGGAGTACAGTGCATGTGCTCACACTGGCTGCAACATAAGGACAACTGTGAGCCACCAACCTGAACAGAGCCAGCAGCAATGGCCAGACGGGTGGAAAGAATGCCTCTTCGATGCAAGCCATGCACTGATCCTTGGCTACAGCGGTGTTCAGGGGCTCAAAAGCCAGAATACACAATGACAGCAACTTGTCTGCAGAGAAAAAAAAAAAAAAAAAAGGAGTAAGGTAAACTAGCAAGAAAAAAAAAGTATTAAAGCATTTTTTTGGCGAAGGACTAAACCCACTTTTCATGTCCTCTCTCCCACCCAGACCCTCTTGTCCTGGCAGCAACTTCATCCATCGTCAAGAGGGTAAGGAGGATGAGCTGCTCCCTTCACAGGTAAGACATGTTTCTGGTCCTGTCCGCACCAGTTTTCGTCCCATGTTGAAGCAGATATCAACACTCTGATCTCAGAATTTAGCCCTCTTAACCCTCGAGCAGTATTACTATTACTACTGTTGTACCCACCCCACATTAAGAATAAGCCATCTCTCTACATATTGAGGAGTCTTCTAACAGTTGCAAAGAAAACTATAATACGACCAGTGTTGCGTAAGTTACTTTTTCTATTACTTTCTATTACAAGAAACTGTTTCAGGAAAGCTTGTGAAGCATATAAGGATGGAAAAGTATCTAGGAAAAGTAATACACCTTACAATTATAGTTGCTTATTTCTTTTAATACAAAATCAATTAATAACTATAACAGATTACATTTTTTTGAAAGTAATAGGTTAGTTACTTTCAAATAAATGTAATCAGTTACAGTTGCGTATTTCTTTTGTATAAAAAGACAGAAGTAATTGTAACTGTAAGGTGTATTACATCTTCCAGTACTTCTCCATCCTTGCTAGTGACTACACAGAGCTTTCTGGAACAAGTTTTCAAAAGTAATAGAAAAATTAACTTACCCAACACTGAACATGACTCTGGCTCAAACCAGAACCTCCTTCATATATTAGGTTTCATACTGGATGATAGAACGGAAGTGGCACTACTGCCCATTATACCGTTCCCTGCATAGCGGGCTCATTTTATCTCCTTAAACATACTAATTGGTCGATCTCCCTTTTAAATTTGTCCAGAGTACCACTCAGGACACCATACTCTGGAAGTGCATTCCATACTCTCGCTGTTCGATGTATAAAAGAATAGTACCCTAAGTTCGTTTTTGCAGTTTGTGTGCTCTTAGGCCTTCTGGTTTATCTACCAACTCTATCCCACGTTCCTTTATTAACTCTGGATCTTTCTCGATTTTGAACAGCTGTAAAAGGTCCCCTCTCTTCCCCTCTATCCTCCAGCCTAAACATATCCAATCTTCTTAGTGTATTTTATTTATTAAACTCTAGGACTGCAAGTACCTTTGAGCAGGATCTGCTCATTTACAAAGGTTCCACGTCAAAGGATGGGAGGGAGAAACATACATACAGAGGTTGAAATGGTATACAACCAAAACATAGGCATAGTTGACAGTTTTACAGTTGTACCACACTTTAAAAATAGAAGACATTACTAGAGAGCAACTTAAAATTGGCAGCTAGGTGAGGTAACAGAGAAAGGGAATTAAGAAGCAGATGGACTACAAGCGTAAGATAGTGTAGAAGGGGGGACAGAAAGAAGTAGGCTGGATGAGAGGCCGTTGTCATAGGGTGGGGGAGGCGATCCAGGACAGGGGAATATGGGCAGTAGTCATAGGGAGGGAGAGAAGGAGGGGGTCAAGGAGGGGAATGTGGTAATAGGTTTGTGGAGAGGCGTAGGAGTGTGGGGGTGAGGGGGAGGGACAGAAAAGGGTCACGAAGAGAAGCAGGAGTCAGAGTATTGCTCAGGTCAGAGGCAGGTAACAAGTTTTGAGCAACTAGGCGGTGGTTGGAGTAGGCCTTTAGGAGAAGCAATCACACTGAGTGGTAGAGGTGAGGTAAAGTCAGAGATTCCGTTTAAAGGGTCCTAGCATTGCAGAGGAAAGTGCTTCTTTGTTGTGGGTGAAGGACCAATGACCCATGGAGGTACGACATCTAGGAACCAGGAAGGTTTGGAATTGGGCACTACGTGTATGCCATTTATCACTGAAGGCAGTGAGGAGCTTATTAACACCTGGAGACATGAGTCCAAGGAGAACGTTTTTGGTTAGCAGGCAGATCTGGTATTGTATTCTGTGGAGGAGTGGTAGCCAACCTGTGCATAGAGGTCACAGGTATGTGTAAGTCAGGCAGAGCCCGTTAAAAGACTGCAGGCTTTGTTGAGTGAGATTGAGATCCTGTGGAGGGCAGCTGTAGAAGCAGAGCCGTAGATGGCCAGACCATAGTCAATGACAGAGGTGACAGAACTGCAGATAACCAGCCAAAGGGCATTCGCAGATATACAGTGCTTGTGCAACAGACCAATCCAGATGTTGGCGGCCTTGGCAACAGAGTCAATATGCTGAATGAAAGAGAGGATACTATCCAGTGTGATACCAAGGCACTTGAACTCTGGGACATGTTCAAGCGAGTACCCAGCATTGTTTTTGATATTAAGAGACAGAGATTTGTGCCTGCTCCATGAATTACAGGTCATAACTTTGGTCTTACTATAGTTCAGGATGAGTTTATGCGTGCTGAACCAGTCTTCAACACGCTGGAAGTCAAGCTGCAGTTGGGTTTCGAGGATTTTGGAATCATGGTGGCTAGAGAACAGGACAGCGTCATCCATGTAGAGTAGCTTTTTCTTTTGCTGGCAGACACTAGGGAGACTGTTGAGGTAGAGGGAGAAGAGTAATGGGCCCAGAATGGACCCCTGGGGGACTCCGGAGAGGACTGGCTTTAGATCAGACGTAACACCTTCAATCCTGACATGCTGGACCTGATTCCCAAGGTAACTAGCAAACTATGGTATCCTCATAGCCATCATTTGTCATGGGCCATATCATCTTAGTACAAGTCCTTTGTACTTTTTCTATCTTGTTTATTTCCCCTTTTGTATAAGGGCCCCACAGTGATGAACCATAATCTATATGGGGCCTTACAAATGCCCTGTACAGTAGGAGAAGACCTTCTTTAGATCTATTTATAAAGTTTCTCTAAATATTTCTAATCAAATAGTTAGTTTTTCAAACTACCTCCAGCCTCTGGGCTCTAAAAGTCATGCCATCATCTATTACAATCCCACAACCTTTTCCCCATCTGATGCTTCCACTTTCAGGCCATTAAGATGATATTCGAGTCTGGGATTCTTTTTCCCCATATGCAACACTCTGCATTTCTCTATACTAAATGGCATCTTGTTCTCTATCGCCCATACTTCCAATAGTTTTAGATCATTTTCAAGTCCTTGGATACCCTCCAATGTACTCACTTGCCCTCCCAACTTTACATCATCTGCAAACTTAACCAGTATATTCCTTATGTTATGATGCATGTCCCCTATATATAATGAAAACAGTGCGGGGCCCAGCGCCGACCCCAGCGGCACCCCACTTGTCACACTAGACAAACCGGAATATGCACCCCTAATCCCAACTGTCTGTTTTCTTTCCCCTAGCCAACTCTGCACCCATCTAACCAGCCTACTGTCCACTCCTAGTTTTTCCATTTTTGCAATAAGATGATTAAGTGGTGCCTTATTTAATGCTTTCAGGAAATCCAGAAAGAAAACATCCACTGGTTTACTATCATATAAAATTTTTGTTGATTTGTTCGTAAAAGATAAGCTGCCGGGTGGCACTAGCGAGCCCGAGCAATATGGCCACTTCTGAATAGAGCTCCTCACCAAGACTGGCTTTGGGAGATTAATCAAATATTTTCTGGACTAATCCCGAAATAATCTAAATACAGATACAGTAACCAGAAGATCTCAGTAGCAATATGGGAAATCCTCGAAAGGATCGAACTCCTCATGAAGGAGCAAATTAAAAAAATGCCTCCACTCCCTCTATCACGCGGTCTTCCTCTCTACAACAGGCCGCAGACGCAGGAATCGAAGGGGAGGAAACTCTGCAATCCCTAGGCTTTAAAATAAATAGATTAATTGCCTCTGTGTCTGGTCTGGCTGACAAAATAGACGGCATTGCAAAGAGTTACAAACCTAGAAACAGACTTACTCTGTGTCAGCGGAATCTTTTGTTGCCAAAAAATGTTCAGAAGCGGCAATGGGAGCTGTTAAAACCGTAACAAAAGAAAACAGGCACTTTCAAATGCGTTTGGAAAACTTGGAAAACCAAACTAGGGCTTCCAATATTCATTTTTTAGGGCTCCCAGAAGGCTGTGAAGGAGACCATCTAGTCCTTTTTCTATATGACTGGCTACAACAACAGTTTGGTGAAGATGCCTGTCTACATATAAAGGGCATACAAAAGGCCTATAGGATCGCAGCCAGAGGCAGGCCAGACAATCCTGAAGCCCCACGGACAGTTTTGGCGATCACCAATGGAGTAGCTAAAGGGACTACCTGCTGGCCTTAGCCAGACAACATCGAACACTGCTCTGCGATGGAGAAACCGTACGGATTTACCCAGACATCAGCTTTGCCACTAGACAACGCCGTAAGCAGTTTGATGGTACCAGGGCACTCCTGCGTGAAGCAGGGATTCAGCACAGCATAATTTTTCCAGCTCGATTGAGGAGAACGCACCAGGGGAAAATCTTTATTTATTCGGAACTGAAGGAAGCTAACCGTTGGGTCCAAAATCATACCCCGAGAAGAAAACTTATTGCAGACCAAAGTGAGAGCTCATCCAATGATGACGAGCCATGAAAAAACAGAAAGGATTATTACAAAGAAGATCTAGGGGAAAGAGAGAACTCTGTTTAGGTAACTATAAAATGTGTTAATCCCTGAGAGAGGTTCGAATGAGTACCTTACCAAAGTTTATGTCCGGACAACTATTCTTGAACATTTAATTTGCTCCGTTTGGACTTATTATTTACCTTCTGAGTGACAGATATAAATAATGAAGGTTATATAGGTCTTTTCTATAAAATCTCAAATGTTTGTTTCTAGTTTATTTAGATTTGATAAAACTAGATAACTATGGCCTCCCAAAGTTAGTTAATGAGGCTTTCATATTTGGAGGTATTTTTATTTCAAAGTGGCATGACCTTTTAGAATTATCACAGTTTGTGATGCTTATATCAGTTACAGCATGGACTTCCTCATAGCCCTTTTTCAAGGGATATATGAATAAGTGGACTATGTATACTAATATTGATCTAGTAACTTTCCATGCCGCTCATGGGCTTTATACCTAGCAATTCTGTATTGAAAACTGTTAATAATAATAAATTAGTAACCCTCCAAGACGTATCTTAAAGCAGTAGAAGAAGTAGTATACAGGAATTTTAGAGTGGTGGCATCCTCACTGTGTCCAGAATGTAACTATTATTTGAAATGTGTCTGCTTGGAATGTATTATATATGTACAAAAAAAAAATAAGCTGCCACCCAGTGGGAAGACACAGTCCTTGATGTTTATAAAGAAAGCCCCTTCGTCCTACTCCCTTCACAATGCTTGCTTTCACTCTCTTGTGCTCCCTCAAATGAAATCTACTGCTGGCCAAGATGCCTTCTTGTTCCGCTTCCCTAAATTATGGGGCTCTCATCCCCCTTCCATTCATTCATTCTGCTCCTTCCTTCCTTTCTCCCTCTGAAATCTCTCCTCCGTGAGTTCTCTGCACTCCTGCGGGTGCTCCCGATACTGGAGTGGACACCTTTTTCACCTACCTTCCAACCAACACAGACACCAGAACTGCCCCACCCCCTCAATATCAGTCACTGCTCCCTTTTATTTTGTTGTGTTGACTTTTTTTTTTTTTTTTTTTTTTTTTTTAAGTCTCTGGTAACCGGGTAAGGCCCACTAGGCACAAGTGTCTGTTTTCAGGGGCGACCTGGGAGCACAGGGTGGTTAAGTGACTTGCTCAGAGTCGCACAGCATGCAAGTGGAGGTTGTGAGAATCAAACTCGGGTCTGGTTTGCTGGATGTATCAAGCTCGTTCACACCTTGTTCCTCTAACCGCTAGGCTATACTGCCAGCTGTTTATTGCTCTTCAGCTCATTCAGCAATTTACTGTAATGCTAATTTAGTTTGCAGTAGCAAAAACAAAAGAGCTGGCACCAGCTACAGAAGTCTGGACTCTTGAAAAAGCTAGAAAGCAAAACCAGTTGAGTCGGTGTGCTCTCTTCCTTTCTCAGTTTGGAGCCCTGCCTATTACAGTGGTATTTATTCTCTGCATGTTCTTCACAATAAAATTGGTGAATTAGCTTCCATAATTGGGGCCAGCTCGTTTTTGTTTTTGCTACTGCCTTCAGTTACTGAGCCAGGCATGTCTGCGGAGTGGTGTTTTAGTTGCTCCCTAATTTACAGTTTGGCAATGTACTCTAAGGATTCATGAATTTGTCCATTTTGTTACATGCATTTCCATATTATCGTATTAGTTTTTATACACTGAACTTTGTATTTGTTCTCTTCTCTCTTACCCCTTACCCCAAGGATGCATCTGGAAACAAGTTCATGCTAGCTCGGTATGACTTTCCTGGTAAAATTTTTGAAATAAGCCAGCCCAGTGGCACTGAGGGTTGAGGTGCTGGATGCCACACCTCATGCCAGCAACCCAGGTTCAGGAATGAGCCTGGGTTGTCGGGGGTCAGCAGGAGGGGGAGGAAGGCAAGGAGCAGGATTGACTTGCCGCGAAGCAGCTCTCCTCTCCTCTCCCGGGGAGGAATGAGTGGTTTCCCTGGCCCTTGGCTGCCACCCAGTGGAGGACAGATGGCAGTTCAGGCTACGGGGGAGCCCAGCGATTGCCAGGGGTGGGGCGGAAGAGGATGAGGTGGCGCCTGGAATGTGTGTGTGCGCACGCGCACCTCCACGTGGAGGCACTGCCGTTTTTGCAGGGGTCACAGAGAGGAAAAAAAAAAAACACAAAAATTACATATAGAAAACATTTTTTTTTTTTTTTTTTAATAAACAAATAAATAAGATGGAGAAGCTTATTGCCCAGCTACAAAATAAGCTACCTACACACAAACTGATAGAAGTCCTGGCTTCTGAATGTTATGGATACAAGGATAGACATAGTACCCTAGGAGGCCCATAAGCACTGCACTGTCCTCAACCAACACCGAATGTGCTCTGCACCGTTCCTCAACCCAACACCGAATGTGCTCTGCACCGTTCCTCAACCCAACACCGAATGTGCTCTGCACCGTTCCTCAATCAACACCAAAATGTGCTCTGCACCGTTCCTCAATCAACACCAAATGTGCTCTGCACCGGTCCTCAATGAGTTCTGCGCTGTCCTTAACAGCGAATGTGCTCTGCACAGTCCTTAATGAACAGCAAATCTGCTCTGTACCGTCCTCGCACCAAATGCGCTCTGCACCATCCTCAACGAACACCAAATGCGCTCTGCACCGTCCTCAACCAACACCAAATGCGCTCTGCACCGTCCTCAGCCAACACCAAATGCGCTCTGCATTGTCCTCACTGAACTCTGCGCTGTCCTTAACAGCGAATGTGCTCTGCAGTCTCCTTAATGAACAGCAAATCTGCTCTGCACCGTCCTCAGCACCGAATGTGCTCTGCACCGTCCTCAACGAACACCAAATGTGCTCTGCACTGTCCTCAATGAGCTCTGCGCTGTCCTTAACAGTGAATGTGCTCTGCTCAGTCCTTAATGAACAGCAAATCTGCTCTGCACCGTTCTCAGCACTGAATGTGCTCTGCACCATCCTCAACGAACACCAAATGTGCACTGCACCGTCCTCAGCACTGAATGCGCTCTGCACCGTCCTCAACGAACACTAATTGCGCTCTGCACTGTCCTCAACCAACACTGAATGCGCTCTGCACTGTCCTCAACCAACACTGAATGTGCTCTGCACTGTCCTTACTGAGCACCCGATATGCTCTGCACTGTCCTTACTGAGCACCCAATGTGCTCTGCACTGTCCTCACTGAGCACCCAATGTGCTCTGCACTATCCTTATTGAACACCCAAATGTGCTCCGCACTGTCATTAATGCTGCTTCAGAACCAGACCCTTGGGCACCCAATCCCTACTGTTAGCAATGAAGGACCAACAGATCGCGGACTCTCAGGCACATGTGGTGATAATAAAGAACAGAGCCTGAATTAAAACATAGCCGGATCCGATTTGAAGCATAGCCAAATCATACATATACAGTTTGGGGGCCCTGTTTTAAAGGGAACATCCTATCAGCTCACAAAGGGCAGCAGCTGCTGTAGAAACGCCTGATTAGGGCTTTTACTTACCTGCTGGGCTGCATCATTTAGTTTCAAAGATCTATGTTGTCCATAACCTCGCCAGTGCCACCTGCAGCCATCTCGCACAGCTGGGTAGCTTCCGCCGTGTGGGTTATGCTAATGAGGGCAGAGTTGGTTTCTCTTATTAGCATAACCCACGTGGCAGATGCCGCCCAACTGCGCAAGATGGCCTTGGGCGGCTCTGGCGACATTATGGACAGCAGGGATCTTTAAAACTAAAGGTTCTAGCCCAGCAGGTAAATAAAATTGTTTTACTGCAAAACGCCCTAATCGGGCATTTCTGCAGCAGCTGCTGCACTTTGTGCGCTGATAGGAGTTTCCCCTTTATAGGACTGTTGCCACAGGCACAGATTCAGGATGGGTGTGAGGAAGTTCTTCACAGAGCAGGTGATGGACAAATGAAATAGACTGTCCTCAGAGGTGTTTAACTGTGCCGCGCCGGCCAGGTGGTGTGGAGGGCTCAGGTGCTGGGCGCCTTAGCTCCTGCCATGCAGGTGACTCATGTTTGGTGGCGAATGCAGGATGCTGAGGGTTGGCCAGGGGAAGGAGAGGATCAAGCATCCAGAGGACTGCTCTCCTCTCCTGGAGTGGGTGACTTGTCATTCCTGCCAAATGATTGCCGCCAGGTGGAGGCCCGATGGCAGTGCGGGTCTGGAAAGGCAACGACGGGAGGTTTCTGCAGGACTCTGCAGCATGCAGGCACCTCCACATACGCATACTGATGTACATGCCCCAGTAACGGGAAGGGGGGGTGAGAGAAAATGGCAAAACAGGGTGCTAGTAGGCTCCATAATGCCCTGAATGGGCTGAATTGAGCCCTCTAAAGAGGGAGCACTGAAACCTTGCCTGCTAGCCCCTAGGGGAAAAAAAAAGCTGTATTGGTTGGGGGGGGGATAAGACTGACTTGGTTTAAACTTGCGTGGGACAGATTTAAGGGAATAATGGGACCCTTACATAAAAGACATGAAGGGTTACCTGAGGAAGGGGGTGACATCAGTCACTAGGGCAATCAGATTTCTAAATCCAGTCCAGTATTATGCCAGCATGGAGTTAGGCAGGGAAATGAGCAGACTAGATGGCCCTTTTGTGTCTTTCTGTCAACACAATCTGTGTTTCTGTGTTGAAACATGTCTGCATAATGAAAATACTGAAGGGAAGCTACAATATGGCTTTTTTACATTGTTTGCAATGGTTTTCCCATCACCCTTAAAAAAAAAACAAAAACACAACAACAAAAAAAATTATCCTTACCTACGGCATTATGGACTTCTCTCACGGTGTTCTTCAAGTGTTCTGGGAAGGTCATTTCTTCCGTAACTGGGATCAGATTCTCCACCAGCTGTATCTGTGGACCCAAAAGAGGAACAGCACACACTGTCTGGCATTTAGATTTTATCAGATAGTTTTCCAGATCCTCAAATGAACTGTCTCTGTCCATGATGCATGATTCTGTGACATCTTGGCTCGGAACCTGCCCCAGAAGATCCCGTCCCCCACCAGACACCTCCTTGGCATTCATGTTTGCATTGTGGTCTTCTATTAGGGGCATTATGGTGAGGCTGTGTCGTAATCTCTGACTGTTGGCTTTGTTTTTCTCCTGGACGGAAGCCATGCAGTGGAGGCTCTGGGAGGATTTCAGTCGACATGCTGACTGGCCCAAGGCAGGTGGGGTCACCTCACTGCCCAGTGATCGGCACTGAAGGTCGGACACTGGTGTGCCATCAGCCCAAGAGATGTCGGTATTCTTGCTCACAACAGGGTACAGCCGGTTGTAGATCCGGCACTGCAGTTTCTTCAGGAGTTCAGCGATGGGGTGATCAGGGCAGCTGAAAACAAGCAAAACAATCAAACACTGGGTAACACAGTGAAAAACATGTGACAGTAGATGTAAGCTAGATATTGCACACTGCCACTGTAAATATCAAGTCACATGCACCAAAATGTAGTTCACAGCAGAGTAAACTTCAAGAAAACTGATAAAGACAGGCTTCAGTCACCAGTAAAAGCTGTCCCAGTTAGCAGCAGGAACCAGTTACTCAACAATGTAAATAATTAGAATGTCATCCCATGCCGGCCCGGTGGCTCAGAGGGCTGAGGCGCTAGATGTCTCACCTCGCAGCACGCCGGTGACCCAGGGGCATCTGAGGTCGGCACGGGGCGCAAGGCAGAGTTGGATGGAGCGCCATCAAGGCAGCTCTCTCCTTGGAAGTGCGAAGGCATCCCTTGCTCTGATTGCCCTGGGTGGAGGCCAGTGGGCTGCGCAAGCAAGGTGCAGCGTTTAAACCAATAGGGTGTGCAGGAGGAGGCCAGTATTGGGGCTGGTGGCACGCGCATTCTCCACACGCATGCTGGCCCTTCTCCTGGGGTCCTCGGCAACTGGAGGAGAAAACGGAAAAAACAGCCGGCGGTACGATGGCGACTGACTCTCTGCAGGTACTGCTCCCTGACCGGGCGTAAGGTAAGCCCCAGTAATTCCGGGGGACAGAGCTGGGGGCGGCATGGTGTAAGGAGAAATAAGGAGGTGATATAAAAAAAAAAAAAAAAAAAGAATGTCATCCCATGCCATTCATTAGAAAGCTTCACAAAAACTGGATCTTTGTCACTTACAACGGAAGCTTATTTGGGAACTAGTCTCATAATCCCATGCTAAGGACTTCACAGTCTATTGCTGTGGAGAGGGCTGTGATGTCCCAAGTGGGGTAATATGGCTTTCATACCTCTCAGCCCTCCACTTCACAAATCAGTGACGCTTTTTTTTTTTTTTTTAAAGATATAAAGGTTTTTACCTCTTCAGGGTTTCAGCCTTGTCCCTGGATACCTTTGACTGTCCTGTGCCTCTCTCCACTGCCAGGGCGGATTGCCCCCCACCCCACCCCCAGTGCATCTCATCCAGAAGTCCCTTCCCCCATCTACTGGAGCAGCAGGGTGGATAGTGGTACCTCAGGTGAGGCTTCATAGATCCCATGCTCCTCTTTTTTCCACCTAGTTTTTCTCCCTCCGAACCCAGAGACAAGGCACAGAAGCACATGCACGTGGAGATGTGCATGCACTCTGGATCCGTGGCCTCCTTCCATCCTCAGAGACATTCATCTGGCCCCCTGAGCACTGGCCCCACCACCAGGCCTCCACCTGTCCTGGTTGCAGCCAAGAGCCCAGAAGGCATACCACCCCTTCCCGGGAGAGAAGAGCTGCTTAGCGGCCACTCAATCCTCCGCCCTCCCGGCAACCCGAGCTTGTTCCCAAACTCAGGTCACCAGCATAGCATGAGGTAAGATGATTGGCAGTGCCTCAGCCCTCTGCACCACTGGGCCGCTATAGGGAGACATCTTCAGTTTTTTCAGCATCTAGGATAAAACATAAAATACAGCCTTGATCTGTCCTCTGCATTCAACATGGCTGAGAACAGGGTCTTAGTTGAGTGCCTTAAGAAAGTGGCAGACATATCTAGAACTACACTCCAGTGGTTCTGTGCCTTCCTTGAGGGTCACCGTCAGTTGGGGGTTCTGTGGAATCATAGAGCTTCTCCCCAGGAAGCTGGCTGCGAGGGTCCCACAGGGCATACATTTTGTCCCCTTTGTTATTTGCAGTGTGTTTATGTTTCCACATGGAGAAGTGATCTGAAAATGTGGCTTGAAGTTTCACTGCTATGCTGAGGATACTCAGCTGTTAGCTTCTGTGTAAACCAGGCCAGGATGACTCCAGTAGCTGTGTTGGAAGAAGGTCTGTGAGAATGGACTATGGATGGCACAGTGGACTGAAGCTGAATCAGGGAAAGATAGAATTATAGCTGGTGGGCAAGGATCGCCTAGGATCAGTTTACTTGCACATCCTCAAAATGCCTTCCAGGAATGACATTCAGTTGGAGGAGAGGAGGGTAGTACACCACCTGGGTGTGGTCTTGGATGGTGGGCTTAGTATGAAAAAGCAGGTGTTGGTAGTAGTCCAGAGCGGCCACTGTCATCTCAGAAACAATACTAGGGTGCGCCCCGTCCTCAGTCAGGGTGATCGGGCAATACTAGTAAATGCTTTCATCACCTTGCGCCCAAGACTACTGTACCGTGCTCTACCAGGGTCTTCCTGATGTTCTTATCCAACGACTTCAACTGGTGCAAAATGCATCTCTTTACAGGAGTTAGCAGACAAAAGTATATTGCATCTGCTCTGCAAAGACTGCACTGGGTACCATTAAGTGGTGGATAGAATTTAAGGTTTTGCTAATTTTTATGGCCCTGAATAGATGGGAACCTCATTATCTGCAAGATTTGTTGGCAACCCCCTCTAGTACCAGTGTGGATATGAGGGAGTTGCGCTCCACTTGTGCAGGACTACTTGAGATCCCCAGGTCATGTTTAACATCTGCTGGTAACTGAGCCTTTGGGGTGGCTACCCTCACATGCTGGAATGCTCTTTTATGGCTATCCTTATCCCCCCAATAAACCACTTTTAAACCCACATGAGACTTGGCTATTTCAGTCAGTTTTTCTTCACTGATTTGGTCAATTGTGATTTCTGCTGTAGTAAGTTAGGAGTTCATATCATACCGGCATGTCTTTTTTCATGTTTAGCGTACTTTTTGAGTTTTATTTTATTTAAGCTGTTTATCACCCCAGCCATGGCTGTGCCCCTGGTTCACCCCCGACGCCGAAGCATGCCCTCACGACAGGACATCAACCCCACGAGATAACCCCCCTCGCTGTAGGGGCAGTCCCACGGTGTGCCCGTGGTGGTCATGCCAGGAGTCGGGGTGACCAACAATCCAGGAGGTCCAAATGCACGGGGGGGGGGGGTTCAGTTTCCCAGTGTGATCCTGCTCCCAAATGACGACATTGTGCAATGGAGCCCAAGGAAGCAAGTGCACACAGACACGTACTGCTGCTCCGGACTTAAGCCAACGTCCTCCCCTCCCTCACAGCATCTCTCGCTGCACTGCCACCTATGGTCACCTATGTGGCAGTAATACAGCAGGTACAGCAACCCTCCCTCCTCAGAGGAGGACAGCATCCCTTAGGTCGCTCAGTCCTCCTCCCCATGGCTAGCCCTGCAGCGACCCAAGCTCATTCCTGAACCTGGGTCACTGGCGTCACGAGTGGTAGCGCTATTGCTGCGCCAGCAGGGCTGCAAGTACTTTTTGAATTTGTACAGCACTTTCAGCGTTGCAAAGGGCTTTTCAAATAGAGAGTCCAGCTAAAATGTCTGGCATCTGTGACATCAGAATTTGGATCAGCATATCCCCAATCAGACTCATGCCAAAAATGAAATCTCGAAGTTACTGTATTTAAAAGTTACAAGTAATTTTATAATCCTAGTTTCAAATCCTGTTCAAAAAAGCCAGTTTCAGTGATGAGTTACTGTGGATGTCATGACCAGAATTCACAACCTACAGTGGTCCTCCCTGCAAGCTACCTTAGAGGACTTATTACTACCACATTACATAAAATTACAGTTCTAGTAAACATTTGAACAAGCATTTGTCAATGCTGAATGTTCGCCACTGGTATTGCTACTGTACTGCATCTTGCTTGTACACATTTTTAGTATACATTTACCCAGGATACGGGAGATGATATCCAAAAATCTCATTTTCAGTGGTGTCCTGCTCTGACACATTGGTAGATTATGACATTACTGGGGACGTCGACGACCCCAGTAAAGTCACCATATGATTTAAAAATAAAATAGTCAAATCACTGTTATACATCCTGCAACAATGCCATGTAATATTTTAACCCACTGTACTATTTTCATGCTTATATAACTGCACTGTCTCGTATGTTCCTAGTGTACTCCTGAGTATCCCCTTCCCCAGGGTCACACCTGGAAATGAGCCTCAACTCAGTGTGCCTTTCCAAGTAAACAAATTTTAAATAAATAAAAATAAATTACCAATGACAGGGCAGCTGAGAGGCAGTATCTACTTTTAAAAGAGCTCCCACACTGACCCAAAATGTCCAGCAGTCTCTTTATGACCAGACGCTATGATCAAGACAGGTGGAATTTTTTAAGTCTCAGCCATGGTGGTAGAGCTACTGCCCATGACACAGATTACCCCAGTTCGAAAAAGAGCCTAGGCTGTTGGAGGCCAGCGGGGGGGTTAAGGATTGAGCATCCCATGATCCCATGGACCGCCTCCCTTCTCCGAGGAGGGAGGGTTGCTGTTCCCACTGCAATACCATCACCTGGCTGACCACAAGTGACTACAGCAGAGAACACCATGACAGGAGGGGGTCACATCGGCTGGGAGATCCACACTTGTCTTGTGTGCATGCCAGCGTTGCCAGGGAACTGTGGGAACCAGGAACAAAAAAGCTTGGCCCTGGTGTTGGCTTCTGGCAGGACCCCAGTAAATCTGGGGCAGACCTCACCACCACCGCTCAGCTGCCCGATGGTGTGCATAACTGGGGGTGTAGCCAGCCACCCTCTATCCCTGCGTAAAGGGTAAACCAAGGCTCTGTGGGGGCAGGCTATGGTGGGTCAGGTGGAGGACCACGGACGGCCCGGTGGCTCCTCAGCCTGGAGGACCAGCCCAGAGAATCGGGCGCAAAAAATGTCAATTAAAAATATAAAATAAAATCCCATATGACAGGTGATTTCACTGTGCGATTGTGGAAACAAGTTTCAGAGGGGATTTGAAAAATGACACCTGTCATGTTCAGGAGGTAGGGTAACAAATGATATGCTGAACATTAGGGGCCAAAATCTGCAAAAAATAAAGTTATGAGTAAATGTTGGAAGAGTTCAATGTTTCCTCATAACTTGTTTTTTTACATTTGTACCCCAAATTTTCAACATAATCTTTTAATGACCACTCCTTCGGAGCATGATGGGTGTCATTTATAAAACAATGGCTGAAACATCATTTTGCACCACAAGTGTTTAAACACATTTTCAGATGACATCCGGTGTAGCCGGCTTTGATGGTGGACTGAACTCACGGAGGCTCTCCCGGATCGGCCCTCTTATCTACCTACATCCCCGCTCAAACCTGGAAATCTGCACCAAAAAGTTAAAAATTGATCGCATTATGGCTTCTACTTGCCAAAAACTGTGGGAGTTCGTGGCAGTGACGCCTAAAAAGAGACAAACAACCTTCACCTCCAAGATCGGAGACAGGCTGCAGCTCACCTAAACTCCCAGCGGTCTCGAGTTCAGATTTGGAAGCAGAGAGCAGCACGGATGAAGAGGGCTCTTTCACCATCACGTCTAAGAAATTGTTCAAGGAGCTATGTTGCTTGAGAGACTCATTAAAATTTAAACAGAGCTTGGAGAAGTGTTTTCAGAGCAGAGAGAGCAGCACCAAAAAATAACAGACCTAGAACAAAACGGCCACAGAGTCTTCCCAAACATTGGATGTCCACAACAGGGCAATACTCGAGCTACATGAGAGAGAAGTTTGGCTACAACAAAAAAGAGAGGACCTGGAGAACCACTCCCGCAGGGTAAATATATGTATACATGGCCTGCCGGAGAAAACAGAATCAGGAGACATGGGGAACATCATGGACAGTTTTCTACGACAGACTTTGGGCCTAGACAAAGACTACCAAGCTGAACATCATTTGAGCACATTGCTCTTTGAATGCAATACCAACTGACCTGAAAGCTTGCGCCTGTTCAATAGTTTTGGTATTTCTGGACTACAGAACTAAGTCAGACATCCTCGGGGAGGGCCTGGGCCAAAAAAGAGCTGATATTCGGGGACACCAGATTATTTTTCGAACACGATTATGCACCCACTACGATGGATCGCAGATGTCAGCTGTTCCCAATTCTGAAACAACTTTGGGCCAGAGGGGTAAAAGCCCAGCTGGACTACCCAGCGATATTAAAAATTACAACAGATACAGGCATCCACTCCTTCCCTGCTATGCAGCAAAATTCCTCCAACAGTGGGATATTTCCTTGAATGAGACGATCAACCCAGAAACAATTAAAGCATTGGCATATAGGCACTGGTATGTAGCCAAAGGCCCCAGTCAGTGCAGAAGAGGCCCCACAGCTCGCTTGGGAGACACTCAGCCATTGGAACAGATGGAAACAGCGAGTACCTCGGTATCTTTAATAAAGGTTCCCCTGCCATTAAGGAACTCCAGAGGCAAGCGGAAGAACCAGAAGGAGAGACAGCCTACCAGTTCTCTACCACAGAAGGACACCTGAATATTTTGGAGGCTGGTGATGTTCATGTGGGATCAAAGGTCCGATTGAGGACTACAGCGCCTGAAGGAGAGAGCCACTCAAGCTGAGAGACTGCAATCTCTCTACGGACCCCCTTTATGTTAGTACTCCTTTTTGTTTCTTTAAGTACTTTAACTGAATTATTTGTTTTGACTGCTGGTATGTGGCAGAAGACATTCCAAAAGCAGATCTGCAGCAAGATCTGTACTTGGACACTCTAATAATTTCTAAACAGGGGACGTTAAGAGAGACAATTTGGTGGCCCATTTGGGTCATCTCTGCTTTCCTTTTTTTTTTTTTTCCGTTGAGCCTTAGAGCATAGTTTAATAGAGAAAAGAGTAACCAAAATAATGCCATAGGTGTAAGATTCACACTTGGTGCTGTTTAAATGTTATACTGTTATATTTGGAAGCGGGGGGGGGGGGGAGATAGTTGGTTAGTGCTGTTTGGAACCCGCTGACGGGGCCGGGAGATCCACCTAATACTACAGCTTCTCTTACAAGCTGAAGTTTGGTGCAGTCTAGATGATTGCACTGCCTTTCCCAAACAACACACGACGGAGGGTTGGAAATGGTGGCACTTTTGGGAGACACAGTAGCTTTAAAACTTTTTCAGTACAGTTTAGCTAATGGTTTATATTCGATCAAATGTTGTACTACCTGTTATGTTATGAATTGAGAGTGCCTGGGAACACATATGGAGTGGCAGGTGGGAGACTCGGGGCGGGGGGGTAAGGCAGGGGTTGGATGAGTAGGGGAATTCAATCTATGAAAAGATCTTAAGGGTTATGAATATAGATGGCTGAGTTGCGTATAATAACATAAAATGTGAAAGGCCTAACTAGATCGATTAAGAGGGCACGCATCTTGCAGGAACTGGGGAAAGGGGGTGCAGACCTGGCCTTCCTTCAAGAGACTCTTTTAATTGAATCTGAACATCAGAAACTGAAAAGAAACTGGGTGGGGGAGGTTCTAGCAGCACACTGGCCCGCAGACCCTCACAGGAGGGGTACAGCAATTTTGATTAGGACAAATACCCCAATACAGATCAAGCAGATCACAATAGATCCGAATGGGAGGTTTATAAAAGCCCAGGCTCTCTTTTTTTTTTTTTTTTTTATTAACTGATTCCTGATATGCCTGTATGCCCCTAATGAAGAAAAAGCCAATAAATGTTTTCTAAGACAGTTGATCTTGGATACGATGGAAGACCCAGACTCCCTATATATACACCTTTGGAGGCGGTTTCAATAGGATTATCTCTGCAGTGTGGAACAGGAAATGTAGAGATTCCCAGGAGAGGGATAATCGGGGTGGTCCTGGCAACAGCTTCCTGAAGCGGCTCTTAGGTGAAACGGGGTTAGTGGAGAGGGAGGCCAATCCTGGGCAGAGGAATTATTCCTTTTTTTCCCCCACATAGACATGGGTCCTTTTCCCAGATATACATGTTTTTTCTTCCATTGGAAAGGAGAACATGTATTCAGGAGTGTGCCATCATGCCCATGACATGGCCAGAGCACTCACCAGTATACCTACGCCTGCAATTCACCCCGGTAGTACGAAACTCCAGCTGGCGCCTAAATGTAGGCCTGATAAATTCAGAAGAATTTAAAAAGGAGATAAAAGAGGGGGTAACAGCATATCCGGACATGAATGACCCAGAGTTGACTTCCCTGGCAGTGAGATGGGATGCTCATAAAGCATACCTTAGGGGGACAATTATTTCCTATAGCTCAAGGCGAAAGAGAAAGAGGTTGGCAACACAGCGCTGCTAGAGGAAGAATTAAGAGAGGCAGATTTCAAGACATAAACTAACTCCAAACCCCATAGATAGAGAGAGATGGCAGGCTAAAAAAGCCTTGTTGGAGCGTTTGCTAGCAGCACAAGTGGAGGGGATCATACGTAGAACCCAACATAAGTTCTATAATAGAGGGAATCAAGCAGGGAAATTACTGGCACACGCTCTACGGCAGCAGACATGTAGCAGGGCAGTACTGGGGATACATAAGGAACAGGGCAATATACTGCTGTCAGATCCTCCCTCTATCTCACAAAGGTTCGCAAGGTACTAATAATAACTATACAGCGCAGACCATTCGAACACAGAGGTGGTCATGACTGAAGGATTCTTGTTGTCTCTAAACCTGGCACAGATGTCTCAAGAAGATAGGGATTTTCTGGAGGGCCCCATCACTAACTCAGAAATTTTAACTAAAATAAAACAATTAAAATCAGGGAAGCCTCCGGGTCTCGATGGCCTACCTAGTGAATTCTATAATGCCGTTTCTGGGAGTATACTGCAACCCTTACAAACTTGCTTTCAGCATATTCCAAAGGGAGGGGAAATTCCTGACTCATGGAGGTATGCCCAGATTTCTGTTCTTCATAAGGTGAGGAGAGACACCACCAGGTGCAGCTCATAACACCCTATCTCTCTTCTAGACGTAGATTTAAAAATCTTTACAAGGATCCTGGCAGACCATCTTCAGGAGGTAGTACTGAAGTTAATACATCATGACCACACAGGGTTTGTGTCTGGGAGATTTATACAAGATAATACAGAAGATTATTAAATATAATAATTGGTGCAGAGGGGAAGGGAGAACTTCCAGGTAGCCATCTCCATGGATGTCAAAAACGCATTTGAGAGAGTAAATTGGCATTTTTTGCAAAGATCCATGAAGAAGATGCAATTCAGCTCTAAATTTTTAAATATCATCCTAAACCTCTATACCTCCCCGCAAGCCCAGGTGAGAGTGAATGGGATTCATTCAGGGAGGCTTCCAATTAAGAGGGGAACATGGCAGGGTTGTCCTTTATCTCCCTTGCTGTTTGCAATCTTTTTGGAACTACTGGCAGTGGCGGACTGCCAGGATCCATTTACAGTGGGAGTGGGGGCAATAGAGCAGAAAGTGGCCCTCTATGCGGATGATTCGATCTTCTTCCTGGGGCACCGAGATACTTCCCTACCTAAACTATTAGAGGTACTGGAAAAGTCTGGGAAATTGTCTGAGTACAAATTCAATACTGACAAATCAGAGGCGATGATCCTTAGTGGTACCTGCCCACTGGAATTCAGATCCTCCTTTCCATTCTCCTGGGCTAAAAATAATCAGATCAGGTGCTTGAGGGTTCAGATTCGCATAAAATCAGTCAAAACTTTTTGAAATAAACTATGGCAGGATATGTAACGAAATGCAAAAAGACAAGGCAAGATGGACTCTGTTGCTCCTGTCTCTTGCAGGCAGAATTGATTCTGTTAAAATGAACCTCCTCCCCTGTTTTCTGCTTTTGTTTTCCACCTTGCCAATCACCATCCCATCGAACTACTGGGGCAGGATAAAATTCATTTGGGGAGGCCCAAGACCTCGAATTGCACTAAAATTACTGCAGAGACCTAGACCTAAGGGGGGGCATGCCAGATTTGCAGAAATACTACCTGGTGAGCCAGATGGTACTTATTTGTATTTGGGCAAAGCAACGCCAAGCCTCAGGACGGCTGGAGATTGAGGTAAGAGGTACCTCTCAGCCTCTTTTCACACTAGCCTGTGTGGAGCAAGTGGACCCAGGCAGGGGATCGTTTGAGAATCCATGGGTGAAACATTCAAAACATTGAGACCGGTAAGATGAAGGGTGACTTCTGCTCCCTCCTCCCTGGGCCCTTCGTCCCTGATACGTTATCACCCTGGCTTCCTCCCAGATTAGACCGGGGCTTTGTGCGCTGGGAAAATACAGATCTAACTCGTGTCACACAATTTTTAATGAATGATAGTTGCTCTTCCTTTCAACAGATCAAAGACAAATTTAACCTACCCCAGACAGACTTCTTTAGGTTTCTGCAAGTGAGACATTTTATCACAAGTGCAGATCATCTGACTGCACTGTGCAGACCCAAAACCCCATGGGAAGATTTCATTTACAGTATCATTACCCTGAAAAGGAAAACTAAGATGTATATCAGAGGTATACAGCTTGTTGATCCAGATGGGTCCCGACCCATTGAACAAGGTGAAAGAATCCTGGGAGAAAGAACTACAGTGCGTTATCCCTAGAGGGGGCTGGGATAAAAGGATTAAAGTAGGGTGGAGGGTTACTTCCTCCCCGGGATGGAAGGAATTCTTCTGGAAGACTTTAGTATGTTTCTTTAGAACCCCCACAGTGACCTATCACTTTAATATGCCCTACACCACCAAATGTTGGCAGGGATGTGGCAGCATAGGTTCGCATGTACACATTTTTTGGTCATGCCCAGCCATCAGAAGGTTCTGGCTTGCAGTAAAAGAGGTTGTTCTGCAGATTACAGCAGTAGATATCCCAGAGGAATTTTCAGAATGGGTTCTGGGCATGCCTACAACTGTAGAACTTCTCCCTGCACAAAGAAAATTAATTCTAGCCTCCCTGGTGGCAGCACTGAAAAGCATTACCTCCCACTGGCTGAACGCCAACCCCACAAGAAGAGAATGGGTGATCAGAATGTCCTATATTTCATAAATGGAACGAATGACAGCCAGAATTTATCTGAGAGAGTAGTATGGATTAATATCGGACCCATGGTTAAAATGGGTAACAAGAAACAATGAGGATGATTCTGATGGTCAGACACCTACCTCTCCCAAGTACATTCAGGAACTTAAGGGAGACCCTACACGGTAACCTGGCCTCAAGCTCTAGTGAAGACTCTGTGCTATGTTATCCCACTCAGTGGGGGTGGACATTTCCCCCCCTCTATGAACTCCATGTGCCCCCTTGTTCTCCTGCCCTTACTTTCTCTCCTTTTTTTTTTTCTTTTTATGTTTTTATCTTTCTTAACCTATATCATAGGAGTGAGAGGTGGGGGGTTTCTTCCCCACCCTCTAAAAATAAATAAATTACCACTCCATAAAATGCAGAATCTACACCCACGAGGTTTAATGTCATGTTGTAATGTAATATATATACAGTATATATATATATATATATATATATATATATATATATATATATATATATATATATATATATATATAGAGAGAGAGAGAGTGTGAACGAGTGCAAGAGTTAGTTCTGGGCGATTGTACATAGTTGACGAAGTTATGTTGACCTAGTCAGCCACCAGAGGGTGGTGAGTAGGAGAGCTGTCAATTGCTGAGCATGGGGGAAATGAGGTACATTCATTTGGAGGATAACTATAAGAAATGTTTTTTTTTTTTTGCTTTTATATAAGGGCTAGAAATATACCTACCTTGTCCTCCTCTATCTATGTATTTTGTTGTATATCAATTGGATGTATCATGAGCATGTAATGATTGATAGCTGTGGTTCTTGTTGCATGATGTATTAGAATGACTTGAATAAACTTGAGTTACAAAAAAACATTTTCAATAGGATCTGAGAAATAACAGCTGTCACATTCATGAGGTGGTGTGAAAAAATGGCTTCACTGAAAAGAGTGGGGTCAAAATAATGCAAATTACCACAGGTACGAGTATGCACTGAAAAACTGCAATGCAGACTCACAACTCTGTTTTCTTCTCATATTTTTACCCCAAATTTTCAACATAGCATTCTTATGACCTCACACAGCCTTCTTATGAGCCCACCTCATGAATAAGGGTGAAGAAAATTTTCAGAATCTTGCCCAAAAGGTGATTTTGCACCGGAAGTGCGAAAACACGTTTTGGTCAGGATTTGAAAAATGACAGCTGTCACATTCATGAGGTGCTGTGAAGAAATGGCTATACTGAAATCTGGGATCAAAGTATTGAAAATGACCAAAGTTATGAGTCAGCGTTCATAAATTTAAACGTACGCTCATAACTTTGTAGTGTTTTAAATATTTTTACCCCAAATTTTCCAACATAGTCTTCTTATGACCCCACCTCATGAACAAGAGTGGAGAAAATGTTCCACTCCTGCCCGAAAGATGATTTTGCACAGTGACTGCGAAATCACCTTCCGGAACAGATTTGTCAAATTTCACTGCCATTGTTCAGGAGGTGGGGTCCCAAAAAAGTAATGTTGAAAATTTGGGGAAAAAAATGACCAAGTTATGCCATTAAGTTCAAAATCCCGCTGAAATACACTGAACTGCACACCTGATTTCCTCAGTTCATGGTTCGGCATTGAAAAGTGAAGACATATCTGTGATCCAGAGAGGATTACGATGCTGGACCTCCAGTGGGTAAGTAAGGGCTTGTGGGGGGTGAGAAGTGGTGGGTGGTGAGTGGGATGGTCGGTTGGGGGGGGGACTAATGGCAGTGGCAGCAACAGACATCAATGGATGGTTATATGTTCTTTGAAAAAAACTGCATTAATGCAACAGTTGGGGTGCAGATTAAACCGACTTAAGTAGGGAAATGTTGTGTTAAGGTTTCAAACCCAAACAACCCTGCCCAACCCCTGAAGCAAATGAGGAATGGAGTCTTCCTTGGTGTTGTCAACCATAATGCTCACCCCACTGCAGTAACAAAAAAGCTGAGATGGGACGGAGACAGGTGTGCATGTTTCAAGAGTTTATAGAATGGAGTGAGGGTTAGGGCTGATAACGCCAAGGAAGACTCCACCCCTCATTTGCCTCAAGGGTGGGGCAGGGGCATTAGTGTTTGAAACCCTAGCATCACATTTCCCTACTTTTGTCGGTTTAGTTTGTACCCCAACTGTTGCATTAACAGTTTTTTTTGCAAAAAAAATGTCCTTACTTTTTGAGATAGTATAATTGCATCCTTATTTGCCTGTGGGAGCGCAGGGCCCTCTGGGCCCTATGCTGCCATTCCTCCATAGATGCGTATATGTATGTTGCTCTGAAAGCACAGGGCCCTCCATCTGTAGGACAACAGCAACCAAACTGTCAGCATGGCCTTCTTATTACCCCACCTCCTGAACCCGGTACTGAAAATGTTCAAATCCCCGCTGAAATGTCATTTCGCGCCACCACAACGTCATTCGGCACCACAGGTGAAAAAACACAGTTTGGGTAAGATTTTAAAAATGACAGCTGTTACATTCATAAGGTGGTGTAAAAAATTGCTATGCTGAAAATTTGGGGTCAAAATATTTTAAATTACTGAAGTTATGATCAAGTGTAGGAAAATGTCAACTGATGTGCATAACTTTGCAATTTTTGCATATTTTTATCCCAAATTTTCAACATGACCTCACCTTGTGGACAATGGTGGTGAAAATTTCCACATCCCACCCAAAAGGTGATTTCACCAAGTGACCTCGAAATCGCCTTTCGGGCCAGATTTGTGCAATTCCACCAACATTGTTTATGAGGTGAGGTCCCAAAAAGGCCATGTTGACAATCTAAGCTCAAGATATGCAAAAATGGCAAAGTTATGCCACAAAGTTGAAAACCCCATTGAAATACATTGAACTGCACTTACCTTACTTTCTCATATAGCAGTCGGCGTTTCAAGCAGCAAGACATGTCTTCGATCGGAGAGTGGATCCTCACCATGGGACCTGTTCGGGTGAATGAGGACATGTGGGCGGGTGCGGGGTGGTGGGTGCTCAGTGGAAGGATGGGGTTGGGGGAGTCAGATCAGCGAGGGACCATTTCCTTTTTTACAGGTTAAAAAAAAAAAAAGCATCAAGGGACCGTTTCTTTATTACAGGCAGTATGGTGACCGGAGGCTGGAGGGTACAACCAGGCATGAGGGAAAGAAAAATTTAAATGGAGACGGCCATCGGAGGGTGAGGTGGCACTAGACACCAGGAAATGATAAAACATATGGGGATGGCGATGAGTTGGGGAGGGTACCATTAGACACCAAGAAAAAAATTAATGATTATGGGATTGGCGGCGTGGGGGCACCACTAGACCAAGGAAATAATAAATATATTATGGGGACTTGATCAGAGGATGGGGGGTGCCACTAGACACCAGGGAAAAAATAAATGATTATGGGGATGGTGACTGGTGGGGGGGGGGGCACTAGACACCAGGGACAAAATATCAGATTTTTCCACTCATAAAAAAGGATTAGCCCCAAATGAAAAAGGATTCCTTTTTTGTTTCATACAGCAGGGAAGCGAGTCACAAAAAAAGACTTAAAATTTAACAAAAAACACATCTGAGGGTCATTTTTCCAACATTTAAGTGCAGAATCCACCTAAAGAGGTTCCAATAAGCCTGACAGATGTGTTGGTCTCTCTCCATGATGTCATTTATGTGGCTTTTGAATTCAAAAAACTGAAACAAGATGGCAAACAAAAAAGGATTATTCCAATATGAAAAAAGAATCCTTTTTCGTTTCATACAGCTATCCTGAAGTGCTTACTGAACAGGAATTAAAAACTGAATAAATTAAGTAACAACTTTGAAACATATTAATAGCTGTTTACTAAACCAGCAAAAGGCACATCTGTGGCCCAGCCCCGTCTACCCTGAAAATTTCAGACCAAAATTCCAAACCATCTGGGATGTAGGCTAGTTCAAATAAAACCAACTTAAAAGCTGCAGAAGACACCTGGGAAGAAAAAAAAAATTCATTTTTTGCGTTCTCTGGAACTTGGAATCCGCCCATCCGACCAGAACAAAACTCTGCGCATTCAGTGCCCTACCCTGCGAGACTACGCATGAAAACTGTCATGCAAATCAACTGAATGGTTGCGAGGTTATTAAAGTGCAAACATTAAAGTGCCTTACTCAACCCCAGTCGCACCCTTATAAAATATATATTTACAAAAAACTACAAGGGATGGTTGTCTTTATTTCAGGTGGTGATATTGGGGGATTGGGCATCCGTAGTGTCTGTTTCATGTTTGTGAGGGGGGGTGCTTAGTGGGAAGGTCAGGTTGCGGGACAGTAACGGCAGCAACAGACATCGATGGACGATTTTCTTTGTTACTGGGTATAAAAAAATTAAAAAATAAATAAATAAATAAAAACACTACAAGGGATGATTTTCTTTATTTCAGGTGGAGACACTGGGGATTGGGCACCCCTAGTACTGTTATGTTTGTTGGAGGGGGCCGAGTCGGAGGGTCTGGTGGGGGCTTAACAGCGGTGGCAACAAGAGATTGATGGATGGTTTTCTTTTCTGCATGGTGGGGGAGGTGTAAAGGGGGAAAAATGGGGCAGACCAGATGGGCTGGTATGGTCCTTTTCTGCCGTCAAGCTGCTACAATTCTATGATGGTGTAATTCAACCTCAGCAGGCTGATCATGACAGATCAGCTGTACTTGTTGGGTGGTGTACAACAAAGTAAAGAGCCAACCTATGATTTGGTTGGCTCTCTCCTTTGAGCTACACAACGTTTCCACCCAGCAAGTCAGACCAGTGTCATGATCAGCCTGGCTGATGATTGGTGTGACACTGACAAGCCCCTTGCAGACCACTCTGCACTGGACTGACAGTGCCACACCCCTCAAAAGCCACTCTGCTAACAAAATGTTTGTTGCACATGCGCAAACGGCAAATAAAAAGGAAAGCTGACACTGGGTGGGTACAGGGCATGCACTTCCATAATGTACAGATGGAAGGTACCTAAGAATGTGACGGGGTGGAATACAGTGATAAACATGGCTTTAGAATGCCAAGTTGTGTGCAATTCTTAAAATACTGGAGAGATGAGATTCAGAAATGCCACAAGGTTGCAACAGTGGAATACAGCAAATCACAGAAAGTAGCTGGGACACAGCGATTTGGGAATGGGAGACACATACTTGCAGAATGTGGCAGGGATATGCAATTTTATAATGTGTCATGGATGCATAATTTTGGCATGTGGTCATGATGCACAATTTCAGAATGTGGTGGGGATGTTTGATCTCAGATTGTGATATCAACATTCAATTTCACAATGTGGTATGGAAACAGAATCTCAATGTAGCAGGGATGCACAGTTTAAGAATACGGTGGTCACATGCAATTTCAGAATGTGGCACGGAGGGATGCACATTTTTGGAATGTGGTGAGGTGCATAATTTTGAAGTGTGGCAGGGGATTGCATTTGCAGAATGTGATAGTCATGCACAATTTTGGAATGTGGCAGGGATGCGCAATTTAAAAATGTGGCAGGGATGCAAAATTTTGGAATCTGGCAGTGACTTTCAGAATGTGGAGATGCGCAGTTTTAAATTCAGTGGCATGCACATTTTTGGAATTTGACAAAGACTGGTAATTTCATAATGTGGCAGTAATGCACAATTTTGGAATATGGCAGAAAGGTATAATTTTAGAATGTGGCTGGGACACAATTTAAGAATCTGGTGGGGATGCCCAGTTTTAGAATGTGGCTGGGAAACAAATTCTGGAAAGTGGCAGAAATGCATAATTTTGGAATGTGGTGAGGGCAAGTATTTTCAGAATGTGATGCGATGCACAATTTTGGGATGCAGTGTTGACAATTTCAGAGTGCAGCAGGGATGCACAATTTTGGAATGTGTGCAGGACTCCATTTCAGAATGTGGCAGAGATGCACAATTTCAGAAAGTGGGACTGAAATTTTTGAATGTGATGACAATTTCAGAATGTGGCATTGACACGCAACTTTGGAATGTGGCAGTGACATGCAATCTTGGAATGTGGTAGAACGCACAATACTGGAATGTGTCGGGGATGTGATGCACAATTTTGAAAACTATGATGGGTGCTTACAATTCTGCAGTGAGGAATGGACATGCAATTTCAGAATAAAATAGTGAGTCATGTCACACTCCGACAGTGTGCATCCCCCACTATATTCCAAAAATTGTCAGTCCCTGGCAAATTTCTAGATGCATGTCCCTGCCGAATTTCGAGACAGAGTGTCTCTATCACATTTCGAGATGGTGCATCTCTGCCACATTCAGAGATTCCATGTCCCCCCACCCCACATTCTGAAATTGTGCACCACTTTGACATTCCATAGCTTTGTTCAGCACTGCATTACAAAACTACCTCCTGCAGCATTCTAAAGTACTATACCATGCATCTGAACATTCTGGAAATGTATGTACTGCACCCAACCCTGTGTCAGTTTTTTTTTTTTTTTAAGGATTACTAAACACAGTTTCTTTAACTTTGGAGAAATAAGTTCTATAAGGTTGCTGACAGGGAGGACTAGGCTGTGAATTCTGGTGACGACATCATCAGTAGCTCTTCACTTAAACTGTTTTTTTTGAACAGGAAGTGACCTCAAGGTTACAAACTTTTCAAAGAAATAACTTAGAAACCTAAGTTTTAGAATGATGCTTATTGGGAGTATGTAGATTCTAATTCTGCAATCTAGCATTTTTGTCCAGGTACCCTCTTCAAATAAATCAGCTACCTGCCAATCCATCTATCTATCCAAATAGTGCATCTGTCTGTCTGCATTACATGAAAACACTTTAAAATAGTGCTATGAGCTCAAAAAGCAGTTACAATTTATGGACTCATTTAAAAACCATTTCATAAAATACTACTAAACTGTATCTTTAAGTTTGAAATTATTTGATGCTTTCTTATCCCCACCAAGACAAATGTCAAATTTAGCAGTGACAGAGGAAATGCTTGACACAAATTCAGGGATATCCCTGAAAACCAGGGACAGTTGATTAAGAGGTATAATAACTTAAATGGCAGAATAAGCCTCTGCTGTAGCAGAACTGAAAGGGACAAAGATCCCATTTTCATGTAACTACCCCCTGTAATGAAGAATGGAATGTGGATATTATTTATAGTGTAACTGAGTTCTGTGGATATGATTTTCCTGCTAGTGGCCAGATCCCCTCTCCAAATGCATTTTTTTTTATTATTATTAAAAACAAGCTTTTTCTTGCCCCCAGGTTTGGCCAATGGCACCGTACTGCACTGTTGCGGACCTTCTCATGGTCTTACAAGTTATTCACTGCGTACCCATGACCACAATAGTGGTGGATGCCCTGCCATTTCAGTTGTGCATGAGGCTGTGGCAGGTACCGGCACAGTGGCAGACCAGGGCCTTTTCCTCCAGCTGCTGGTTCTGCCCCCTGGTGTGCCATGACACACACACGTGCAGTGGCTTACATACATGCCTGGCATCTACCCCCCTCTCTTTCTGTGTGCTACCACTGTGCTGCAGCCTGGCCTTCACCAGGTGGCAGTCGAGCAGCGGGACACAGTCTCTCCTCCTCAAAGGAGGAGAGTTGTCCCTTGGATGCAAAATCCCCCATCCCCAGCTGGCTCCACAAGCAGCCAGAGTACATTCCTGAACCTGGGATGCTGGTGTACCGAGTGGTAGGACTAGCGCTGTATTACTGGGCCACCTCCACATACATTATTACATGTTATAATATGGGTTCACAAAAGGGGATAGCTCAGTGGGCAAACAGCATCACCTGACTGTGGATTACATTCACCATTTAATCCACAGTTGGGGTGAAATGCCTGGCCAGCAAGCTCTCTGGGCAGAGCGGGACTAATTATCGGTGAGAAAATGCAGCACTGACAGGCAGCCATTTAAAGTGCAGCTAAGCAACAGAGTCCCAGCTGTAACTTGGTGGCTGCCTGTCAGTGCTGTACTCAATTCCCCTGTCATTGTGTAAATGCTGTGAAGCAGCGCTAGTGCCAGCTGTACCCCTGTCCTGCATGGAGTGCAGAAAAAAGGTACTGTGTATGCGCTGCTTCTCCCCCCTCCCCAAAAAACAGTGCAAGCAGGGAAACCCGGTCCCGAGACACAGAGGCAGTGAATGCTCAACTGGTGGTGTATGTGGTGCTTCAGTGTGCAGAATTTTTAGACAGTGACAGTTTGTGACCCCCTGCCATCCCAATCGTCACCCCTCCAAGCAGAAAAGCAGGCAGCAGCACGCATTAGAGAGACAAGAGGGTGGCACTTGTCCCGTAGCTACATTCAGAGTCCTGTAATTGTCTTTCTGTGGGGAAATGCAGTGAAGCACTATGGACACAGACAGACTGAATGGCTCATGTCTTGCTCCGGAGCTGGGCAGCAGGGAGAGAGTGCATGTTTCTGTGAACCCTACCGTCCCCTCACGAACAGTTGCTCCATGCAGAGTGTTGTGGAGTTGCTGAGCGGGAAGAATCCGACTGTTACCTCTCCCATCCCTAGCCATCACCCAGGATCTTGGAGAGAGTATGAGAGAGAGAGAGAGAGAGACATAGACAAAATATGTATGTAGCTGAGACTGTGCAGAAAGGAGCTGGCTGCTGTAGTACAGTGTTGGGCAATTTCTCCCTGCAAGACGGACCACTGTGTAATACATTAAGAGGGCTGACTTAGTACAGAGAGAGAGAGAGAGAGAGAGAGAGAGAGAGAGAGACACACACAGAGAATTACACATAGAGGGAGCAGTGCACGGCACTGCAGAGAAAGAGAGAGAGAGAGATAGCGATATGGAGAGCAAGCTGTGACCAGGATAGAAATATTTATGCAGTGGAGACTTTGCTGCAGTGAACCAGCTGCTGTACACACCACAATTCCCAGTCTTCCACACACACACACCCCCCCAACGAGCTAAGTAACTCCCCATAGTGTAGATAATGTAAGATACATTTGCAACACAGAGAAATGTCAGTGAAACCACCTATCATCTCCATAAAAGAATGAATAATCTGTTTCACTGACACTAACATCTTTGTCCTACGGCTGTGTCCGACATCTGTCCCCTGGCTTGCTGTAGTACGAGAGAGAGAGAGAGGGCGAGACGCAGTGAGAACGGAACTACAAAATCAGTCATGCATACGTGATTATATCAACATAGAACTGTATTGTATCAACACAGAATCCTAAGGATGGCCCAGGGAATTACAGACTAGTCAGTTTGACCTCCATTGTGGGCAAGCTCATGGAGACCATACTAAAGGAAAGGTCGGTGCAATATCTAGAGGAGCATGGTCTCCAGGATGCGAGGCAGCATGGGTTCCGGGGTGAGATTGTGTCAAATGAATCTGATTGACTTCTTTGACTGTGTCACTAAGACAGTAGACAGGGGCCAAATGGTAGACATCCTCTATCTCGATTTCAGCAAGGCCTTTGACTCTGTGCCCCACAAAAGGTTGACCAGGAAGTTGGTGGATCTAGGGGTTGGGGAAAAGATGGCCAGATGGGTGGAAAACTGGCTGAGGGACAGAACCCAGAGGGTGGTTGTGGGGGGAGAGTTATCTGATACCAGAGAGGTAACCAGAGGGGTCCCACAGGGCTCTGTGCTGGGGACGATGTTGTTCAAGGTCTTCATCAATGACATTGGGGATGGCATTAAGAGCAAAATGTGCCTATTCGTAGATGACGCCAAGCTCTGTGGGAGAGTGGACACAGCTGAAGGGAAACAGGACCTACAGGAAGATCTGGAAAAGCTGGGGAGGTGGTCCAGGATCTGGCAGTTCGGCTTCAGTGTCAAGAAATGCAAAGTTATGCATATTGGAGGCAAGAATCCCAGGACAGACTATTACCTGGGTGGAGTCCGAGTATCTGCATCAGAAGAGGAGAAGGATCTGGAAGTGATGATCACTAGTGATCTGAAGCACTCCACGCAGCACAAGAAAGTAGCAGCAAAGGCAAACAAGATGATGGGATGCATATCTAGGGGGATTAGTAGTAGGAGAGAGGAGGTTATACTGCCGTTGTACAGGTCACTGGTAAGGCCGCATCTACAGCATGGAGTTCAGTACTGGTACCCACACCTCAAAAAGAACATTAACCTGCAGGAGAAGGTCCAGAGGAGGGCTACAAAAATGATAGTGAGTCAGCAGGGTAAGGCATACGAGGAGAGGTTAAGGGCGCTGAACATGTACTCCCTGGAAGACAGGAGAGAGAGAGAGAGTGAGAGGGGACATGATTCCTCTTTAAGCTGAGTGGCAACCATAACACTAGGGGCACAGTCTTAAGCTGGAGGGTGGGAGGTTTAGGAGGGAGGTCAGGAAGCACTTCTTCACAGAGAGGGTGGTGGACACTTGGAATGCACTGCTGGAAGAGGTCATCTCGCTGAAGACAGTGGGCAGCTTTGAGAAAGGCTGGGATAGGCATAGGGGGAAAGTAAGGACCATGGGTAGGGAGGATGGGAGGAGTGGGAAGGGAGGGCAGGGACATTAGCTCAAGCTCTGGACCCTGCAACATGAGCAGACTTGATAGACCAAATGGCGTCGTTCTGCTGGCTTCTTTGTATGTTCGTATGAAATCATTTCAGGACTGTATTTGTGTCATTTCTATGTGAATACAATAAACAACATATGCATGAGTTCTTAGCACTATTTCTCAACTCGGCAGGATACAGTACAATCGACCCTCTTCGGGGGGGGGGCAGGAGAGACAGCTTTCTGGAAAAATCTGAATCAACATATTCACGTTATAAGTGCATTAACCCACTCAGGAATGGTTATAGATTAATCCACGCCTGGGTGCTGTGAGACACTCTACCTGCGCCCATGCCCACAACATACCCAGGCGTGATTAAATGCCCATAACCCCATACATAGTCATCAATGAGGTTATTGCCAATGTCATGTCCAATGTATGCTGGTTTCTAAGGTGGGATACTGATCACTGGAACCAGATTCTGGATGGTTGTTGGGAATCAGTCAGGTTTATAATGCGTTTTCTTGTGTAGTTCCTCATTCGTTATGATGCAGCATGTCTTGGTAGGTAGGTGGGTGGCATGGGATTACAAGGACCTGTATGCATCGGACAGGTTACACCTAAGTAGGAAGGGCACAAGGGTCCTGAAAGATAAAATTGAGGACTTTATGATCAAAAGTCTAAATTTATAGTGACGAGCGGGAGGGGGAGGGGCATGAACCCTTAGCTGCCTGGTGTAGGAGGCCGACAACCGCCCCCAAAAAAAAAAAAAAAAAAAAAAAAATCAGGACAGCATGAGGAGAAGGGAGATGGAATGAGTGAGGGAAGGGGGGAGGGACCAAGGGAAGAGGGGGATGGAAGGGGAAGATCAAGAGTAAGAGGGTTCCAGAGTCAAGGTGGAGGGTGGCGTCTCTAAACACCAGAACACTTCGGAACAAAATGGTGGAATTGCAGTCACTGTTGTCCCAGGGAGAAGTGCACACAGTGGCCATGACAGAGACTTGAGTCACACAATACCACGACTGGGACTTGGCAGTTCCAGGGTATAAAATATACAGAAAGGACAGGGGGATGGGAAGGGGGAGTGGCTCTGTACATGAAGGAGGGGATAACTTGTACTAGGGAGGAAGAGGCAGGGGGTAAGGCTGAAGCTTAGTGGGCACAGGTACAATGGACTAAAGGGAGGAAATTAAGGATGGGGGTGGTCCACAAACCACCTTCCCAGGATGAGGAACTGGATAGGATACTGGGGTTCAAGATCATTGGTATGTCCAGCTGGAGGGAAGTAGTAATAATGGGGGATTTCAATCTACCTGGGGTGGACTGGAAAAATTCCTGCAACCTCCTGCAATCTGGAAAAAATACTGCTGGATGCTTTCCTGACTCAAAGAGTCATGGAGCCCCTGGGGAGAGGGCCATCCTGGATCTGGTTCTGTCCAACTTGCACATGTTCAGGATGTGATGGTGGATGTGCCGCTTGCAGGAAGTGACCACCACATGGCGTAGTTCCACCTGGACATGAGTAGAGGGATAGTCAGGACCAAGACAAGGCTCTTGGGCTTTCAAAGGGCTGGCTTCAGTAGGATGGGAGAAGTTCTGAAAGGACACTTTGCTGGGATCAGAGTGGGGATGGATATGGAACAGAAATGGGCCATAATAAAGAACGGACTGGTGGAGGCCACTAGTGAGTGTGCCAAAAGCAAGAGAGCAAAGGCCAAGATCATGGGCGGCCCCAAACCGCCTCAGTTCTGCCTGTCCACCAGAGACAAATCATCATCATGGCAGATGGAATGGCAGAGACATGCATGTCAAAATCCCAAAAGGTAGCGATGACAGCCTGAAAAGAAAACCCAGTAGGGGATAAACAGGGTGACATCATGATACCAGAACCCCCAAATGTAGCACTCGAGACCAAGGGGGAAGGTGAGAGGGTGCATTGCAGCTCATGGGAGGTGATTCCCTCAAAGATCTACTATTATGGGTAACTATCCTATCTTCTTCAGAGATATCTCCTTCCAGTGAGCCAGTACCCCAAACAACAAGGGGGAGACCATCAGGCAGACATACTAGCCAACCCATATGCAGGCTGATGTCCTATAGGCCAAAGAAAATGGCAGCCAGAATAGGATGACACCAACAGAGCACAGGGTGGGGCATGAACCCACCACCAGGCAACTGGGCAAAAAAAGTGTTAATGGGAGATTTGCACAAGGAACTGCATGCATATGGACACAGAGACTGGACAGAAAAAGGGAAGTCAACAGGGCGAGGCTCCATGAATAAACCATAATGTTGAAAGAAACCCAAGGAGGAATCCAGGAATGCCAAGGCAGAGCCAGGCAGTGACGAAAAATGGCACACACACACACACACACACACACACACACACACACACACACACGCCAATGATACAAAGCTATGCAATAGGACCAAAGACAGCCATAGGCATCATGAGCATAGGGGCCCAACCACATGCAAGATGCGGACAGCAATGACATGAAGGGAAGGCAGGATGGCCAAAACCACAGTCAACGGCAAAGTCAACTGCAGAACATGTGAAAACAGCAGTGGAAAAGCAGAGGTCCACAGATGAAGCAGGAAGGCAACGAGGCAGAGACAGGCGAAAACCAGCAGAAATTGAGTGCGCCAAAAAATGCCAATCCCCAATGCAACATCAAGATCGCTGATGAGGCCGAAGGGAGCCATGAGCCCTACAGGACCGGTCAGGAAGCTATGAATCAACTGAGGCATCCCAGGTGACAGCCAGACAGAGCATAAAAGCAAGTCTAAGGCAGAGTCGATGACAGAAATGTGAACACAGTCATGCAAAAGGCAGGGGACTGGACAAAGAGCGGGAATGTCAATGATGCAGAGTCAGTTGATGAGCAGTATAAAGGGAAACACCAAAAAATGGTAACTCTAGCCCAAACAGCAAAGCTGCTGCTGAGGCAAAATCAAGTGACAGAGCTGAAGGGAACAATGATCCCCTGGGTAATGGGGGACTGGGCTATTAACCAGAAACTGACCTTGGCATCTGAATATGGTTGGAAACATCGGGCCAAGTACATTGCAGTACTCACCACCCTAACAGAGCAATGCATCCACCAGCAGAAACCCAGGCCAGTAAGGGAGGAATGACAAACTGGCAATGGGAACACAACAGCAGCAGAGGACCAGAGAAGCAACAGTCAACAGCTAGTGGTGCTATGACAGCAGGCAGAGTCAGCATCACACGAGTCAAGGCCCATATGGGAAGCAGAAAAATAAAGCCCACATTGCTGAAGAAAAGGAGCTGGAGGACGGTGAAGCATATAGCAATGAACTCCAAGGAGGGAGCGCCATCGTTCTGACGTGAAATCGACGATGGACAAGAAAAGAACTAAGTAGGTTTGGGGCTGCCACAATATACAGGCACCAGTGATGCATTGCCTGCTAGGCAAAAAGTTTCCAGGCAGCTTCAATACCAGTGGCTTCTATATTCCATAGGTGTGGCTCACTGGAGGGAAATATCCCCCAAGAAGATCCATTTGTTTTGTTCCGACTCCAGCACTATTTCCACTTTATATATTTTTTATAACTGTTGTAGTATTGGCTGCTGCTGCTATTATATACAATATAGTGGGTCACAGCCTTTAATTCTAGGTGTGGTTGTGCTCCCTCACATGTCTGTACCTTTGTTTCTTCCCCCTCCCCCCTCTTTTCCTTATTTTTCTCTCATTTGCCTCCCTTCATAGTCACCTATTTTATCTTGGCTCTGCTATTACAAGATTTATTTTAATAGAGTTGGATCTGCATATACAGTGGCACATTATTTAGTTTTAAATTATTTTATTATTAATTTGATTAGTGACTAAACATGTGGTAGACTGTATCCATGTGATTCTATGTCACCTATAAAAGGTTAATTATATGGGTGCCATGGTTGCCTTGAAAAAGCACATGTATGCGTGAAAACATTTAGCATGTTTTGTAGGGGTGCTATTTTTTATCTTTTTTAATAAATACATCTATTTTTGACTTATCCTACAGCCAAAAGTGGTCTTTATTCTGCACCACTGTTTGAGCAGCCACCTGTTTTTGCTTCTGTGTTCTGTTGTTTTGGGTTCCAAATGTGGATTTCCCTAGCTGCCCCTCAGTCTTATGTTCTCTGAGCTGTGGATGGTGTCATCCTCTTCCATGAAGATTTCATCTAGATCTAACTCATCTTCTTCACCTGGGGGTTGAAGGGGACTGTAATGGGTGATGGTACATACTGCGGCCTCAGTAATGTAAGACACTGACCCCAGAAAGCGTCTTGGGAATGGCGCCATCAGTGGCACCAAGGTCAGGTCTGGGGCAGACCCAAAGGACTGGGCCAGCAACAAAGGCCCATGCAGTACCAAGGTAGGCCCCAAAGGGCCCAACCCGACACTGGACACTACACTTTGCTCTGAAGGACTTGGCAGAGGCACTATCCCCCCATCCCCAGAGGCAGTACCACAACTGGAGACGGCACTGATGGCCCCGATCCGAAAGCTGGAGTCCAAGTCAGTCACAGATTTAAGTCTGACAGCACCTAAGGCGGGGGCACCTCCATTGACCCTGAAGGGTCAGGAGTCAGCACCAACAATGGCATCAAGGAAACTAATGCCCTGAAACCACTGCTCCCTAATAGCTGCCCAATGGCCGATCTGTCCACCAGAGGCCCCTCTATTGGATGGAGAGGGGGCTCCAGGACAGAGAATACGAGCCTGTAGGCTATGGCGACCCCAGTGTCATCAAAGATGATGGTGGGGTACCCAGGGCCACAGGCATTGAATTCCTTAAAGCTGAATGACTCGAGGATGACCTCAACCAGTGCCTTTTCTTCCCCTAATGTTTTTTTGTGGGAAGCAGTCGAGGCCAAATGATGCAAGGACCCCGATGCCGAGCACGTTGGGGATCTAAACCATTTTTTTTTGTGATTCCGGAATGCCCATGCCAGAGCACCTGCCCAGAGAGAGGTGGTGGCCAGATGCAGCCTTTCCACTGAAGCAACCTGCCTGTTCAGGCTCCCTACCTTCCATGGTCGATCATTTCCCAAGGTAGGGCTGAGAGAGAACTGTTAACGTGTGTGTGTGTGTGTGTGTGTGTGTGTGTGTGTGTGTGTGTGTGTGTGTGTGTAAAACTAGACTGAAAACAAAGAAACTCCATTGAAGTTTAAACTAAAAACAAAGAACTGAATGTTGCTGTTGTGCAGATGGTGAAATTGTGGCCCCAACAAGGAGAGCGCTGATGCTGCTGTGCACTTGACAGCAGAAGAGAAAAGGAACTGAGGTGGTTGGGGGCTGGTGCCACTGTTTATGAGGGGGCATGTACGGTGATGCACATGCGAGGCCTACTCACGTCACCGCCTCCCACGGGGTCCTATCTCCTCTAGTTTGGACACATTAGTGGGAATCTATGGAGAAGACTGATTCTTGGAAGATTAGCTGGCGAGCCTCACCACAAAATTCCACTGTTTACTCAGTGTAGCAGTGCAGAGCCCTTCCAACATCTAGTATGTGGAGCAGCCACTCTGCCTCAGAAGCATGAGGCTTTGAATAAGTTAGGTAGGATGAATACCTGGTTCAGGTGAAATTCAGATGGAAGACAAAGGTAAAAATCAGCCACTCAACTGCAGCCTTACTCTGTATAAATCTTTTTATTGCATCCCATTTGCCACCGACTCCAAACCCAACGTTACCCACTGCTGGGCTTCTTCAAGGGAAGGTTGTCCTTTATTTATTTATTTTTTTTTATCACATCTATTTTTATCCTCCTGCAGCCACTGACCTGCCATTATCCAGTCACCGCTCCACTTCCACCGATGACCCTGGAGGCATGACCACACACCAGATGGCATATGCAGCTGTACCTTCCAGAGGGACCTTCCCCTGTCCCCGTGCCAGGCCAGGAACCAATACCGGCACACGCCCATGCGTACCGGGCCTCACCGGGCAAGGAAGTGCGGCCATCAAGCTGCCGCAGACAGTGCTGCCATTTTTCCTCCTCCAATTCCCCCTGGAGTGCAGCCGTGCAGTTACATCAGAGGCACTACGTGCCGACATCTGCCGCACTCCGCATCTGCTTGCACCTAGCTCTGTCAGTGCCCCCTGTCATCACCAGAGGCCGCTGTAGAGCAGTGGCACCCCGCAACCCTCCCTGGGATAGAAGAGCAGTCCTCTGAATGCTCGATCCTATTCCTTCCCCTGCCGACCCCTGACAACCCGGGCCTGCGTCTGAACCTGGGTCACCAGCATGGTGAGAGGTGTGGCATCCAGCGCCTCAACCCTCAGCGCCACCGGGCTGGTCGGAAGGTGGTCCTTTAAAGAAAAAAATAACCACAATCTTCATGCACACAACCCTTAAAATTCATTCAATATAAAGAAGTCATGTACAACAGCAGAACCCTAATTTGGGTTACTGGTGTGTTTCAAAATAACTGACCCGGCTTTTTGATTATCTAATTACATGAATTGTCTGTGTGATCAGAAAAACTGATTCAGTGCATTGCTTAGGGGGTACCTTATATGAGTGTGCAGCACACTGTGGGTACAGTGCATATAATTCATTGTGGGCTTCTATAGCATGCTCACTTTGAGCACGATATATTTGATAGCGGTGCAGTAGCACCACCATAGTTAGGGTTGAGCAGGGGGTTTTTCTATGTTAAACCTCAAACTCTGCACTTTAATAACTGCAACCGTTCAATGGATTTGCACAAAAGTTTGCATACACAGCCTTGTGTGGTAGATCTCTTGAAGTGCCAAGTTTCGTTTTGGTGGTAATTTATGGATTCCGAGCTGTGCACAATGCTAAAACGTTTAAAATTGCTGAGTTTTTTTTGTGCTTTTTTTGTCATCTCGCTGCACCCAGACGGTTTGGAATTTTAGTCTGACATTTTCAGGGTAGAAGGGGCTTGCCTAACAGAAGTGCATTTTGCTGGTTTGGTGAAAAAAATATTAATCTGTTGGCAAGTTATTTAATTTTAAAGTTTCTAGTTCTGAGCATGCTCAGTTCAGTCTTTTGGATAGTTTCCTGGAATGGCAAAAGAATTTGGTCTCATGAAAAAGGATTCTTTGCTGCAATCCTTTTTTGTGAGAAAATCCTTTTTCATGAGATGTCATCATTGCACTTTAATATCTTCACAACTGTTCAACAGATTTGCGGGAAATGTTGCATGTGCAGTCTCAGAGGGTAAACCTCTTGACTTGCCAAGTTTCCTTCTGGCTGCTTGTGCAGATTCTGAGATCAGCACAGTGAAAAAAGTTTTAAAAAGAATCACAATTTTTTGCTGTTTTTTGTCATCATCTAGCGCCCAGACAGTTTGGAATTTGGTCTGAAATTGTCAGGGTAGAAAGGGCTTGGCCCACAGATGTGCATTTACCTGGTTTAGTGAGGAAATACTAATCTGTCGCTAAGTTGTAAGGATTTGAAATTTTGGTTCGGATCATGCTCAGTAGGGTCTTTTGGATAGACGTTTGATACCCTACTGAGCATGCTCAGACCCAATATTTCAAATGCTTATAACTTGGGAACAGATTAATATTTTTTCCCCCACCAAACCAATGAAAGGCACCATTCTGTAGCATACCATTTCTTCCCTGAAAACTTCAGACCAAAATTCCAAACTGTCTGGGCGGTGATAGGAACGGTACGTGATTGGAAAAAAACAATGTTTTATAAAAACGCACTATCCGGATTTTGGAATCACCACATCTGACAAACAAAACCTGGCAAACCAAAACACCTTGCCCTCCCCAAACTGTGCATGCAAAATTTAGAGTAATTCACGAACCAGGGCAAAGGTATTAATATATTTATATACAGTATTATAGGGCACAGTCTCGCCTCAATAGAGTTCAACCTTACTTCTATGTTAAACTCGAAATTTTGCAGTTTAATAACTTTGCAACTGTTCAATCGATTCACATGAAATGTGACCAATAATCTCTTGATGTGGCAAGTTTTGTTCTGGTCAGATATGTGGGTGCAGAGATGCGGAATGTACAAGAAATGTGAAAATTACTGTTATTTGTAATATTCTTTGTCACGCTGCTGCACAAACAGTATGGAATTGTGGTCTGAATTTTTTTAGGGTAGAAGGTTCTTGGGTCACAGATGTGCCTTTTGAAGATTTGGTGAAAAGTTATTAATCCATTCAAAAGTTATTGCATTTCAAAGTTTCCCATTATTTCCTATGGGACCAGTTAGATGTCCCACTCGAAAAAGGATTCTTTATCGCAAATGCCGAATCCTTTTTTGTAAACGTGGAATCTTTTGCCGCAAATGCAGAATCTTTTTCTGTGCTGCCGCCATCTTGTTTTCAGTTAGCAGTGACAACAAAATTAAATAACTACAAAAATACATGGGTTTCGTACACACCAACGGTTGTGTTTACCTAAAAATCAGGACCCCTAGAATCCGATTCTGGGGTTACTTTTTCGATAGCTTACTTGTAAATGTGTTTAACATGCCAAAATACGTTTCAGCAGATTGCAAAAAAGAATTGCGAAACAGGATCCTTTTTTTGCAATTTGTGAAAAAGGATTTTTCTTTTTCCGCAAATTGCAAAAAAGGAACTGCGGAAAAGGATTTTTTTTTTCCACAATTTGTGACAGCAGTTACTTTGTCACTCCACAGTCACCAAACGGTTTGCGATTTTGGTCTGATACTTTCAGGGTACCAAGGGCTTGCCCCACATACGTGCCTTTTGCTGGTTTGGTGAAAATACATTGTTTTGTTCTGGAGTTCTGAGAGTTTAAATTTTGCTTCATTTCATTTTTTTCATATACATTTTTCCTCCTGCTTTTCTCCCTGCACCCCCCCCAACACACACACACACACACCGACATAACCACATCGGAGCATGCCTCCTAACCCGTATTTGCCCTCCGGTCGCCACTAGAGGGCAATCAGTGAGTGGGACAGTGTGCCCACTCTCCCCGAGAGAGGAGAGCAGTCCTCTGGATGGTCAATACTCTCTCCCCCTGCTGACCCCCGATGGCCCGGGCTCATTCCTGAACCCAGGTTGCCGGTATGGCGTGAGGTATAGCGACTAGCGCCTCAACCTCCAGCGCCACTGGGCCGGCATAATTTTGCTTCATTTCCCATAGGATAACATTGTAATGTGAGGTGTACACAGTTGTTTCTTTGTCACTCTGCTGCGAAGAAACAGTTTGCAATTTTCTTCTGAAATTTTCAGGGTACAAAGGGATTGCCCCACCAATGTGCCTTTTGCTGGTTTCATGAAAATATATTAATTTGGAGTCTAGTTATATTTGCTGTGTTTTCTATAGGATAACACTGCAATGTGTGGTATTTCTTTGGTGCTCCCACAGGCAAGTAAGGATACCACTATACTATCTCAAAAATTATGCACGGATATCATTATGGAGTGATGGGAGTACAGGGCCCCGAGGGTAGGTTTCGACAGTGAAATCTAGGAAATTGATCATGTCTTTACTAGCTGCAGAGGTAAAATGTAAGTTGATGTTGTTTGAATTGATCCAGTTCAGGAAGTTCTCAATTTCCTGGGGGTCACCCTGCCAGATTTGGAGGAGACAGGATAAACATGCTTCCGAGAAGAGAAAGTGAGTGGATTTACAGGTTAACAAGTGTAAAACTGGGGGGGTGGGGTGGCAGAGCTAGCAGCCTAGCCAGCAACAGCCTTTTTCTAGAGCTCCCTACCCAACGACTCTTTTTATATATGTAACCCTCCTGCAAATGGGGGTTCCCAAAATACTTCCAGGAGCTTGCTTGAATGCTCCAAGCCTGAATGGTGTTTGGCATTTAAGCCATTTATCAGTGAGTGTTTTTAGAACCTCTGGTACTGTCTCTTTAAGAGCTGTCTGCTTGCAGACATAATTACTTTGTATGGGGGACTGTGTGTTTCTTTGATTGAGTACCACTCAAGCTGCTGCCAATTCACTTCATTTTTGCAGTCACTAGGAGTGCAAAGGAACCTATCTGAAAGATGTAACTGTTTGCCAGAAATTATTTAGAGTAATAATGAAATTACAGTTTGTCTAACCTACTTTCTTTGCAGTCAGAACTGTGTCTGCTAGTTCCCCATTCTAGTTTTGAACTGCTGAACTGGACCAATCAGTGTGGGGTAAGCTAGCTCTAAAATGGTGCCTTGGACGAATCAGAACTTGGACTCATAATCTGAGCCAGCCACAAGAGGATTGTATGGGCAGTGACTCTGGGAGATGTAGTTTAGACTTCAGTGCCTTTGGACCAACAGCAGCAGTCTATTGTGAGTGACAGCCAATCCAGTCAAGAACTGGGAGGAACTCAAAGGAAGTGCCGGTTTTGTCGGTTGGAGTTTCAGTTGAGCTTTGGCAGTGAAGAAGGAAGGAGCCCTGTGCTTTTCAGTGTGCAGTTTTAGTCAAAAAGCGTGTATAGGCCCAGAGTTCCGGTCTGCAGCTTGTGTAACAGCTTGTTAGGACTGAATCCGTCCTGTGAAAAGAATCAAAGGATCTCTGAAGAGTAGAAACCAGGCTCACCCTGTAGAAGACTGGAGGAATTGCTGAAAATTGCACTCGGTCTGTCAGGAACTGAATCTGCTGTGTGTTCTCCCGGTATTGTGCAGTAATTGCGATCGGATACAGATGCAGCCTGCCTGGTATAGTGCTTTCTTTATATGGATGTGTGAAGAGGTTTGTGTACCTCAAGTGAGCCCTGCTGACATTGAAGGATCCTATCTTATTTGGAGGTCGTGAGTACTAATTCAGGGTCGCTCCCTGTTGAATTGCCACATTAAATCCAAATGGAATTACTGTACTTGCTGACTGTTTAATTCTCCTTTTCTCTGTGTGAAAGGCCCCTACCAGCTGCCACGGTTTGGACTAGCCACTAGGGCTTGGGTACCCAGGGACAGTAACTGATAGGGATAGGCCTGTGCACAGAGCCATAGTAGATTATTAGAGTGATAAGCTAATTAACCTGATTTCCCCTGTCCTTGTTATATCCCCTAAATAAATCAGAGCTGCTTGCTTCAGCAAAGTTATACTGCCTGAGGTATTTGTCTATGTTAAAGTACTGTACTGTGATTGTTGCACTGTATCTCATTTCACAGGAGGTCCCAGTGCCGGAACCAGACCTGGGGGTAAGTGTATACTGTGAAGGTAATTTGATATATTGTGGGCCACTAGTGGGAAGAAAGGGGTTGCAGTGTCCCAGAGGGCTGTGACCAAGTTAGTTTAACTATTGCAAACCCTGACCTCTGGGTGGAGGCACCACCATTGGATCCAGGCCCCTCAACCTGTTAGTGGCAAATCAGGCAGGGGTAGTAGCCCCTGGGATAGCGCCATCTAGGGGTTACATCTTGGAGGCTCACCGCTGGGATTGTGTGTCCTCTAGTGGCCATATTTACGAACCACTGTTAAGAAAAAATGGGTACCCGACAGAAGTGGCTGTGCACCGGCTGGTGGAGTGGTGTACTGGGAGGAGATCGACCCCAAAATGCTATGCTTATCCTGGACATCCCCTGGGTATCAACACGGACACTGTGCAGGAGTACTTTCCAAGGTGGAAGGTTTACAAACCCTGTGGTGGTGGGTCACATGCTAATCTGCTCACCCACACTTTCCTGGCCCTAGTAGAGTTTAAGGATCCCATAGATAGCTCCAAAGTGCCACAGACCATTACCCCAGAGGAGCCCTCACTGCTTGAGAGTGATAACTAAGGACAGTAAAGACCGGGGAATCAGCCCCCACCACTATCTGAAACTTTTGAGGAGAAATTTGCTGAATGGTTGCTGGGAGAGGGAAAACTGTGGAGGACTTGAAGAAACTATTCTTGCCACCTGGGGTGTTCCTCCCCAACACCCTCTCCTGCTCCAGTGCCCGTAATGGTGGCTGAACCAATGCAGACTCCTATTTCTGCACCTGCCATTAGTCACGACTCTTACCGAGGTTGAGGATCTTCTCTGGCACCCTCCCCACCCCCAAGGGAGGATGACTGGGAGACCTGGATAGACTATGTTGCCCCCAAGTGCTAGAATGGCAATGCTCGGAAGGCGAGGGAAAAGGTTAGTGAGAGCCTCCGAGGTCCTGCCCTGGCTACCATCCGTGCTAAACGGACCAGTAACCCTGAGGCGACTGCACAGGCCTATCTTGAGGCCTTGGAGAATGTGTATGGAGCCCAGATTCTGATGAGGACCTATGGTGGAGAGTAAGAAATGCACTACAGTACCAAGGGAGTTGTTGTCTGTGTATGTCTCTCGGCTGGAAAAATTGTTGCAAGAATGCCTCAGAAAGGGTGGTTGCCAGCGATTGAACTGGACCGAACCAGACTGGACAGAATCCTTAAGTCTGCCCCTTCTCAGAACTGCTGTTGCTTCAGTTATGCCTGGCAAATCGACTGGAATCCCACCCTCCTATGATGAGTTAATGAGAGAAATTCGAGGAGTTGAGAAAGCGACCTCGGGAGGTACCTGCACCAACAGCTGTGGCTATGACCCGAGTGACTGAGGGTGACCCATCAAGTGAAGTTCAGGGGCAGAGGTTGACAGTCAATGAGTGCTCTGACAAGGAAAAAGATATGCCACAATGTAGGCGAACTGTTGAGAGAGATCCGAGAATTCAAAACAGTCCCTTTATGAAGGCCACGCCTGCAAGTACGGGCCCCTGACCTATGTCCGACTGCATCTGCTATGGGGTGGGGGCACCCATGTATCTCTCTGCTGATAACAGCTCCAAACTCAATTCCTTGACCATGGAAGTGGAGAAACTGACGAGATGTCTCCAAATGCTTATCACACCGCAGACAGAGATGGCACCCAGGTTTCCAGTTAGTAATACCCCGCCCTGGCTCCCAGTGTGGCGCCTCGGCCAGCTCAAACTCCAGAAAGTATGTTTTGCTATAATTGTGGGAAAGATGGGCACATGAAAAGGGAATGCCAGTCCCCAAAGACACTGACAAAGTTGCATATAGGCTACAAGGAGAGCTTGGAGAAGAAATCAGTGGTTAAGAGGTGCACGACATGATCCCAGTGAGGGCACCAAAATGCTAATTCACGTCCTTTGTGGCAAGGTCAGTTGCCCAGGCCCCCACTACCGCCTCTCCAGACTGGTCCAGAATAGTGGGTCCTCCCATGGAGACCACTGTAAAGGTGAATGAGTGTCTCAAGAGCTGTATTAGACAGTGGCTCCCAAGTGACAATTATGTTCCAGGATTGGTATCAGAAGCATTTGTCAAACGTACCCTTACAACCATTAGAAGGACTGCATGTATGGGGGTTAAGTGAGAAGGCCTACCCCTATTCCGGGTATATCCGAATTTGGCTGTCTTTCCCCACCTCCGTGGCTGGAGTGGCCGAACAAGTAGAGACCCTAGCCTTAGTGTGTCCCCCACTGGACTGTATGATGGTGTCCCTTTGTTGATTGGAACAAATGCTCATATGTTCGGAAGGCTGGCACAGTTGTGTTATGAAAAACAGGGGTCAAAGACTAGTAGAGCTTTAAGAGTTCTGGCTTTAATTAAGAAGGCCTATGAGGCACAGAGAGATGCTGAAAAACAGAACCAGAGGAACCGGTCGAATTGTATGGAAGAAGGATCCTGAGTCTCTGATCCTGGCGCCAAATGCCCAGTGTACCTTACAGGGAGAGGTCCGTATCAGAAAGGATGTTAAGAATAAAATATTAATGTTGGATGCACCAGGCGATGGAAAATTGCCAGAGGGACTGCTGGTCAGCCTAGTATTTTGCCCGCTAGAGCCCATGCTTATGCCAGAAGGGTAATGGTCCAAGTTCATAATGTGTCTGAAAGAGACATTCGAGTAAACAGAGGTTGCATCCTGGCTAATGTGCATTGTGCAGACACTGCAGTGCTACCCAGCAGCAAGAGTTCCATGAAGAATGACAGAGTAACGCCTGACTTGTTTGATTTCGCGACCCCGCTGCCAGCTGAATGGAAAATGAGGATCAGTGAGAAGCTTGCCCAGAGAGACCAGGTGTTTTCTTTAAAGAATGGGATGTAGGATGCGTGCAAGGAGCTGAGCACAATATCCGCTGCATGACGAAAGACCATTTCGTGAGAGGTCTCGACGCCTGGCACCTGCTGACATAGATGATGTGAGACGGCATCTGCAAGAGATGTTAGCTGCTGGTGTAATACAAGAATCCAGAAGCTCTATGCTTCCCCATTGTGGTAGTGAGGAAAAAGAATGGAACAGTAAGGATGTGTGTGGATTATCGCACCTTAAACCGTGGACTATCCCTGATCAGTACACAATGCCCCGCATTCAGGATGCTTTGACTGCCTAAACGGGAGCAAGTGGTTCTCTGTGCTGGATCTCCGTAGTGGGTACTACCAGATCCCTGGCCCCAGAGGACCGTGGAGAAGACGGCCTTATCTGTCCGGCTTATTTTATGAATTCATGAGGATGCCTCAAGGATTTCAGGTGCCCCAGCCACTTTTCAACGATTGATGGAGCGTGCAGTGGGGACATGAACTTACTAGAGTGCCTGGTATACCTAGATGATGTTATTGTGTTTGGCAGCTCACTGGAGGAACATGAGAGCAGATTATTTAAGGTATTGGACCGACTGGAGGACTTTGGCCTTAAACTGTCCCATTGATAAGTGTCAATTCTTTCAAACATCAGTAAAGTATGTGGACACATAGTATCCACCGAGGGAATAGAGACCGACCCAAGTAAAGTTGAGGCCTTGACCACCTGGCCACAGCCCAAAAATCTAAAAGAACTGCAAAGATTCCTGGGATTCTGTGGTTATTATCGCCGCTCATCAAGGACTATTCAAGAGTGATCCGCCTTTACTTAACTCACTCAAGGGTATCCCCAACCCACAAAAATACCAAAGGTCACGTCCCTCAAGACTGAAAGAGTGTATTTTCATCCGAGTGAAGTATTTGGGGCCCGCTGGACTCTGATTGTGAGACTGCTTTTCATGAGATCATATATCAACTTACCCATGCTCCAGTGCTGGCCTATGCCGATCCAAGAAAACCTTACATCCTGCACACTGATGCTAGCTTGCAAGGGTTGGGGGCTGTGTTGTACCAAGAGCACGAGAATGGCCTGAGACCAGTGGCCTTGCCAGTAGAAGCCTGACCCCATCCGAAAAGAACTATCCTGTACATAAGTTAGAGTTCCTAGCTTTGAAGTGGGCTATTGTTGACCAATTCCATGAGTACTTGTATGGGGCTAAAATACTAGTAAAACTGACAATAATCCTTTGACCTATGTGCAGACCTCAGCTAAGTTGGATGCCACTGGCCATAGGTGGCTTCTGCATTATCTACATATGACTATGCTCTCGAATACCGAGCAGGTCTGAACCACATAGATGCTGATGCTCTCCCGAGGCCTGTTCCCCAGAATGATTGGGTCCGATTGCAGAACCTGACATTCGGGCACTCTGCCAGAAGTTTGACAGGGAGGAACAAATGTCCACGGACGAGTGGACTGCATGGTGGATTGCTTGGGAGTCTCTGAGAATTGCATACCTGCTGCTTATTGCCACTTTTCTGCAATAGACATTGGTGCACGCCTCAGCTGGACAATGACAGTATTCTCGGCGGGCTCAATCCCGCGATCCCATGATCAAAGCAGCTTAGAAGCCCTCTATGCAGGAAAAGATGTGTCCAAATTACGCTCCACTGATTTGAGAACTGCACTGTTATACAAAGAAGGTCCTAAGTTGAAACTGATCAATAAACTGTTATACAGAGAAACAGTAGACAGAGGGGACAAGTAGACAAACAACAACTAGTGCTGCCCACTGCCTTTCGAGACTCAGTACTGAGGTCCTTGCACAACCACATGGGGCACCTTGGTATAGACAGAACACTTGACTTGGTGAGATCCAGATTCTATTGGCCTAAGATGGGGGCTGATGTGGAGCAACACATTCGAACTTGTAGTCGCTGCTTACAGAGGAAAGCTTTGCCCCAGAGGGCTGCCCCCCTTGTTAACATCACCACCAGTGCACCCATGGAGCTGGTCTGTATTGATTTTCTGAGTTTGGAGTCAGATCAAGAAATATCAGTAATGTGCTGGTGGTCACTGACCATTTCACGAGATATGCCCAAGCTTTCCCACCAAAGACCAGAAAGCATCCACTGGCCAAAGTACTTGTAGAAAACTTTTTGTTCACTATGGGGCTCCACAAAGAATCCATTCTGATCAAGGGAGAGACTTTGAGAGTCGCCTCATCAAAGAGATGCTTTCTGTGGGGGTGCGAAAGTCCAGAACCACTCCTTACCACCCCAGGGGACCCACAGCCTGAACGTTTCAACCGCACTTTGCTAGATATGCTAGGCACCCTGCACCCAAAGGGCAAGCCTAGATGGAGCCAACAAATTAGCACCCTGGTACATGCTTATATCTGCACCAAAGTGATGCCACTGGATTCTCCCCTACCGCCTGATGTTTGGAAGAGAAGCTCGACTACCAGTAGATGTGTTTTGGGGTCTCCTGATGGGGTTCAAGTTGACAACTATTTACAGTACGCAAAAGTTAAAGGCCCAGCTAACTCATGCATACCAACTGGCTCAAACCATGGCTGCCAAAAGAAATCTGGCCAACAAAGAAAGGTATGATAAAAAGGTGAAAGCACAGGAACTCCAGGAGGGAGATCGGGTATTGCTAAGAAATCTGGGACTGCATGGCAAGCACAAGATTGCTGACAGATGGCACCATCTCCCTCACATTGTAGTGGGCAAACTAGATGATCTGACAGTGTACAAAGTAAGGCCTGAGAATAATTCAAAAGATGTAAAAACAATGCATAGAAATCATTTACTGCCCATTGGACAAATCTTAATTGAGTCTGAGCCCCTAGAAGATGCCCCCTCTGGACCAGTGACTAGAGCTGCTAAGAAAAGATCAAGAAAGTATGCACCTACAGAAGCAAAGTTAAAGTGTTCCCTCCACAAGTCCCAGTTGAGCATGACTGTCAGTCCATATCGGAAGAAAGTGAGAGTGACTTTGAATACTATCCTTCTACGAACTGAGTCAATTGTTTCGGGCAATCCCCTAGTCAATACTGGAGATGAAGCTGGGCCTTCTGGACTGTCTAAGCCCCCAGCTTCATCCCTGGAGCCAATGCTCCCAGAAAGTGAAGTGCAAAGCATCAGATCAGATGAAATGGAATCATTGTGCATGGTTGAACTGTTTGAGCTTTCAGGGAGGAAATGATAGATTGGGGCAGACTGGTGATACACTCAACAAGAAGAGTATTTTGAGTGCCCTGACAGTCCACTGCCAGTGTCCGAAAGCTCCATGCGAGCCAAATGTTGTGGACTCAGAAACTGTAACTCCTGGAGCTGAAAGTGCCCCAAGTTCTAGCTCTCTACCCCCATGGAGACTCCCTGACAAGTGAGAACAATGCTGAAAATGAGGCTCAGAGTGCAGAGACTATAACAGTTCCCCTAGAAAGACTGGTCGAGCTGTAAAGCCTGTGGTGCACCTCAGTTATGATTCACTTGGGAGGCCTGTGGACTTGCCTCTCAATGTTGTCCATAAAGGAGTGTATGTGTCCCGAGCTCATTGCCCAAACTGAGCATCAGTGCTAACTCCAAGTTACTTTGTGTTCTCTAAGTATGGTGCCCTTGCCCGTCCAGACCCAAGGTAACTGATAGGAAGGCCCCTCTTCAGGTTTCATGTACAAGAGGTAATAACTTGAGTTATGGTACAATGTGTGTGTAATACTGTGTAAAGAGTGACGACTGCAAATGTTTCAGAAATGTGTTCTTGGTAAAATGATATACTGACTGATGATTACATGTGTGAGCCTAATGCAAATGTATATGGTTGCAGTTAAAACTTATGGTACTTGCTTGACGCGACGCCAAGCTTTCCCAGGCCAGGAAGGTGTAACCTCCTGCAAATGGGGGTTCCCAAAGACTTCCAGCAGCTTGCTTGAATGCTCCAAGCCTGAATGGTGTTTGGCATTTAAGCCATTTATCAGTGAGTGTTTTAGAACCTCTGGTACTGTCTCTTTAAGAGCTGTCTGCTTGCAGACATAATTACTTTGTATGGGGACTGTGTGTTTCTTGATTGAGTACCACTCAAGCTGCTGCCAATTCACTTCATTTTGCAGTCACTAGGAGTGCAAAGGGAACCTATCTGAAAGATGTAACTGTTTGCCAGAAATTATTTAGAGTAATAATGAAATTAGTTTGTCTAACCTACTTTCTTTGCAGTCAGAACTGTGTCTGCTAGTTCCCCATTCTAGTTTTGAACTGCTGAACTGGACCAATCAGTGTGGGGTAAGCTAGCTCTAAAATGGTGCCTTGACTAATCAGAACTTGGACTCATAATCTGAGCCAGCCACAAGAGGATTGTATGGGCAGTGACTCTGGGAGATGTAGTTTAGACTTCAGTGCCTTTTGGACCAACAGCAGCAGTCTATTGTGAGTGACAGCCAATCCAGTCAAGAACTGGGAGGAACTCAAAGGAAGTGCCAGTTTTGTCGGTTGGAGTTTCAGTTGAGCTTTGGCAGTGAAGAAGGAAGGAGCCCTGTGCTTTTCAGTGTGCAGTTTTAGTCAAAACGGTGTAAGGCCCAGAGTTCCGTCTGCAGCTTGTGTAACAGCTTGTTAGGACTGAACTGCCCCTGTGAAAAGAATCAAAGGATCTCTGAAGAGTAGAAACCAGGCTCACCCTGTAGAAGACTGGAGGAATTGCTGAAAATTGCACTCGTCTGTCAGGAACTGAATCTGCTGTGTGTTCTCCGGTATTGTGCAGTAATTGCGATCGGGATACAGATGCAGCCTGCCTGGTATAGTGCTTTCTTTATATGGATGTGGAAGAGGTTTGTGTACCTCAAGTGAGCCCTGCTGACATTGAAGGATCCTATCTTATTTGGAGGTCGTGAGTACTAATTCAGGGGTGGCTCCTGTTGAATTGCCACATTAAATCCAAATGGAATTACTGTACTGCTTGACTGTTTAATTCTCCTTTTCTCTGTGTGAAAGGGCCCCTACCAGCTGCCACGGTTTGACTAGCCACTAGGGCTTGGGTACCCAGGGACAGTAACTGATAGGATAGCCTGTGCACAGAGCCATAGGTAGATTATTAGAGTGATAAGCTAATTAACCTGATTTCCCTGTCCTTGTTATATCCCCTAAATAAATCAGAGCTGCTTGCTTCAGCAAAGTTATACTGCCTGAGGTATTTGTCTATGTTAAAGTACTGTACTGTGATTGTTGCACTGTATCTCATTTCACAGGAGGTCCCAGTGCGGAACCAGACCTGGGGTAAGTGTATACTGTGAAGGTAATTCTGATATATTGTGTGGGCCACTAGTGGGAAGAAAGGGGGGTTGCAGTGTCCCAGAGGGCTGTGACCAAGTTAGTTTAACTATTGCAAACCCTGACCTCTGGGTGGAGGCACCCGCCATTGGATCCAGGCCCCTCAACCTGTTAGTGGCAAATCAGGCAGGGGTAGTAGCCCCTGGGATAGCGCCATCTAGGGGTTACATATAAATAGAGCACCTTATTCCATAGTATTCCATTTCAAAATACCCGATACTGACTGAGGAAATTGTACTGCATCTGGGGAACTAAATTCACAATGAAGATGGGGCACACAAAGACGAATAAGACGGACTTCTTTACCCCACGGCCAACAAATGCTAAGCCACCAGAGGACATCCCCGGCCCGTCACAGGCCACAGGGGTTGACAACTGGAGCCACGTTGTCTACCCTCCAAATTGCAGTCCATGCTTTAAAAAAAACGGTCCAGCAGATGGACCAGAAGCTAGATGGCTTTACAGAAAAATTTATAACAATTGAACATCAACTGGAAGCTATTGGGGAAGTAACCAAGACGCCGGAAGCTACGGTAGGGAAGGCCCTTGCTGCAACAGCTACATCCCTAAAAGAGCAAGCTGCTTTAAGATCTCGAGTCGAACAGCTTGAAAACGCTGTGAGAGCCGCAAATCTCCAAATTTTAGGCTTGCCTGAGAATGCAGAAGGGGACAATCTGTTTGATTATTTGCGCACATGGCTTGAAGAACTTACTAGTTTAAAAGATTTCCACATTATGAAAGCTTAGTGGATTTCCCCTAGGCGACCTAGTGGCCTTGACAACTCCCGAACCGTTCTCCTGATGCTCAGATCCTCTGCAGAGCGAGATGCTATGCTGGGAGCTATTTGAAATAAGGGCCCGGTCTTTGTGAATGAATCCTGAGTACTGTTCTTTCCGGATCTGTTTTATGCCACTCGAATACGGAGAAAGGCTTTTGATGGGGTGAAGTGGCGACTTCGTGAGCTAGGCATAACCTACTATCTTGCCTTCCCAGCCCGCTTATGCTTTACTAAAGGCCACCAGCAATATCGTTTTAGTGACGCTTCGGAGGCTGGGGCATGTGTGGAGAGAATAGCAGCTAAGCGCCACCAAGACGAGAGCTGCGAGGAGGAGGAAGATGCTTTCGGGGACTGACTCTGGTTCAGACTGATGATCTTTCTACATGTGGCCTGTATTCCTAAATAGGTCATAAAGCCCCAATCCAACTGCAGTATTCCCCTGTTTAAGATTTTAAAAAGTGTTCCGGCCTTTTATTGCATTTTGGGACACTATAGCCTGTTAATACTCCTCGAATTCTCTCAGGATGCAATTAGCTCGGGTAATGACTGTTTGAAGATGCTTTGTTTAAAGTTTTATTTCACATATACCCCTAAAAATGTTTAAGTAATATAATGGCGGATCTAACTATTATCAGTTGGGGTATGAATGTCTGTTGTGGGATGTGATGGGATATTTAAAACGCTTTATAACTTTTACTCTAATATACCATCTTTATTTACCAAACACTGTATTAGGCTATGATGATACTGTTTATCTCTTACCACTTCTGTTTGGGGAGCTCTGGAAAGCAAACCAGTTAATAATACATGTTGTTAAAAAGCTTATCTAGACCGTAGAAGGTCAGTTTATGTTTGTAATGTTTTATAATGCTGATCAATAAGTTAAGGCATTGGTTGCATTTAGCTCCTGGTCTGTATGCAAAATATTTGAAAGTGTTCTTTTTCACAATGGTAAAAACCCTCTATGATGTACCAACAGAACAGATATTCGTTATCCTGTGTAATGTGCTACGGATCTCATATTATATGTACCTGCTCAGGATGTAAGTGTTTTACTGCTTAAGCACTAAATGCTATAAATAAAAATTTCAAAAAAAAAAAAAAAAAAAAAAGTATAAAACCAGATGGAATGAATGACCAATGGGACCTCTAACCTTTCCTCAAAAAGAGAGAAACAGAATAGAAATAAGATGAAATGTGACTGATTTAAAACAAATGGTTTTAAAAAAAAAATGTATTTTTACTTTAATAACATATGTTCTGTTTTTCTACATGAGGATACCTCTGCCTGTTTCCTCACCCTTTACCAGCTACTATGTAGATCCCCAGTGACAAAGTTTTCAGGATTGCAACCTGAAGGGGTGATTACATGATGCTCATCTTCTACTCTTCTCTTAACTTGTTCCTTTTGTTATTGCTTTGATCTCATAATATAGCATGATTTAATATGGATTTAAAACTAATTAAAAATTGAGTAAAACTGTTTAAATTGAGATAATGAAATACAAAGTGATTTCTATCATGCATTGCTTAGAGATGTAACACCTTTTTTCCACTTAACTGGTAGTTATGTAGCTGTGTTCATTATATCTCATTTATTAAGTGTATACACCTGGGTTGTGATGTAATAGTTTTGGGGCTATTTAAATGTATGTGTGACTTTCCCTGCCACAACCCCTGATGAAGGCTTAGCAGCCAAAGCACTGGGGTAAAGGCGATCAGCTCGAGCATTAATAAAACTGCATTTTGCAATGGATATTCCTGTGTAAATGGTGCCACGAGTGCTGTTTCAGTGACTTTTCTCCCACAGGGAAATAAGGATACGATTAAAATATCTCAACAATTATAGATGGATGGCACTGTGCACTCCCACACACAAATACGAATACCATTATGGAGTGACGGGAGTGCAGGCCTAATGGACGGATGGCAGCATAGGGCCCGGAGGGCACTGCACTCCCACACACAAATATCCATAGCATTAGGGCATGATGGGAGCACAGGGCAATAAGGATACAATTACAATCTTTCAAAAATTATGGATGGACGGGAACGCAGGGCCCGCCACAAGCAAATAAGGTTACGATTATACTATCTCAAAAAGTAAGGAAATTCGTTGCAAAAAAACCAAAACGTTGTTAATGCATCAGTTAGGGCTCCAGCAACAAAAGTTGGGAAATGTGGTGTTAGGGGGTGTGTGCCTTGAGGTTGTCAGCCCTAATGTTCTCCCCATTCTCCTATACTGTACCCATCTCAGCTTATTTACTCATGGAATGGGGTGAGCGTTAGGGTTGACAACCACAATGCACCCCCCCCACACGCCTGTTACTGCATGAAGGGTGGGGTATTAGGGTTGGAAACTCTAATACCACATTTCCCAACTTTTGTTGCTGGAAGCCTGAGGCCTGGACAATCTTCTAACTATGTAATGTATTTTCTGTGCTACGTTTTGAAACACTTATTAGGAATGAATAACCTGGCAATCTTTCCTGAAACACACAAGGATTAGAAGAGAGTTTTGGGGGTGCTGTGGAGCCCAAGCTGATGGTCTGCCTGGAACCTTAGCTCCTCAGAAACAATGTTAAAGACCTAAACTACTGACTTTTTGGCAGCAAAACAACACTGCAGACTTTGGTGAAGAAAGCTGTTCTGAACACCATGGCGAAGCTGAGAGGAGGGCAGCAATTGGGGGAGGTGCAGAAAGATGGAGGAAAAGGAGCTGCTGCCAGCCCAAGCAAATGGTTGACCCAGTGGAGTGCCCTGGAGGGAGAAGGCCTGGATGAAAACTTACAAACACTGGGCAGAAATTTACAGCAATTGGCTGTCTCTTCAACAGCCATGGATAATAAACTGGATGCCCTTACCGGTTAGATTGTAATGGTTGAAACATCAGCTCTATACCTACAGACAGAGATGGATAACACCTGAAGGCTTTCTGGCATGTGTAAGAGTGCTTTGCAGCAGCAGGCCAGAGGTGCGCAGCATGTTAATGTCCATCTGGATATTTTGGAAAACCAAGAGCGGAGTCCCAGAGGCAGCTGAGGGAGGTCATGCTGTTCTGTTTCTCAAAGACTGGCTTAAGGAACAATTTGGCCCTCTCTCTGGGAACCAAGGCGTCGGCATCATGAAGGCTTTCCAGATCCAGCCAGGGTATGACAGCCAGAGGATCTCCCCAGGGTGTTAATGATGGCGGTGGACAAAGTGGGGATCAGAGATCTCATTTTGAATATGGCCAAACACTATGGACCACTCTCCATGGAGGGAGCTACTGTGTTTTTGTTCCTGGACATCTATTACTCTAGAAGTAGTGCTTTGATGGGTTTGAAAAGTATACAAGAGACCTGGAAATACCCCATCCAATACAGTTCTCTGCAAAGCGAAGAACTGTGTGGGATGGAAAAGGCTACCTATTCACAGACCCCCGAGATGCAGAAAAATGGGCAGAGAAGATGGTCTCTTCCAGGAGGGACCAGCAAGAGCAGGAGGAGGCAGACGCTGGCACTTGAAACAGCAGAGACTTTTTTCCACCTTTCTAATATGCTACAGGACAGCTCTACTGTAATGGACAACAAGGTGATTTGCTTTCAGTTGATCTGTTGAACTAAATCATTTTCCTACTCAGCAGTTCAGTAGTGCAGTGGGGCTAATGCACTAGTCTGTTGTAGGTGCCTCGGTTTCCTTTGTTAGGCTTGAGTTGCCAAACTTGGCACATTAAAAGGTGGTCTAGACTTCCCTGGGACATATGAGCAGGTGCTTTAGCACTGTGGGGGCCGGGCACTAATGTGGGGCTGGGTATGTGTGGATCACACATAGCCAGCCCACATAGCTCCACACCAGCAGACAGGTGTAAGGTGCATGGTATACACTACTGTGTACCTCCACAGGGTGCCTGTCCATGGCCCAGCCCCCAGTGCACTGCTGCGTGGGGGGAGAGGGGTCTGAGAGACAGAGGCAGGCATCCAACTGCCCAGTCTGGGTCCTGAGTAGATCCCCTGCTCTGAGCAAGCAGGAGATTGTGGAAAAACACGGAAGGTATACATTAAATGTATACAGGCAAGTGCAAAAATGGCTGTCCACAACCTTTCCCATCTGCCCAGAGGGCTGGGCAGCATGGTACGGGGACGGCTGTGTCTGCCGCAGCTGGTGGTCGAAATCTGAGGGAAGGGTGCAACAGATACAGCAGGGTCCCCGTCTGCGTATCCTACTCCTCCCTCACCCAGCATTCCATGTCTTCGTGGCATGGAGTGCAGACACCCCCAAACATGCCCCCAGATCAGCTGCATGCACAGCTGCATGATCAGCCAGGGGATCCAGTGCGGAAGGGACGTGTGTTCCTTCCGTGCATGTGCGCAGGGGTCAGCGGGACCCTCAGTGTGGGGCAGTGTCATATAGGATTGCTTACATGCCATGAATCAGATTGCTTACACGGCACAGACAATCCACCCTTGTATGTGTAGCCCCAAATATCTGTGATTTAAGACACTACAGTATGCGCCACTTTTAACGGACGCGGCTGTAACGGACAGCCGCTTCTAATGAACAGATTATTATTGCCAAATGCCATATCCCATTATTGCAATGTTAAAATTAATGGCTATAGCGGACCTATAATTCTGCATGTAACAGCCAGAGAGAGCAGTGAACACCTTTTCAGAGTGCTGTCAATTGATTTTGCGGTTAGATACCGCTGCCAGGTGTTTCTAACACCATCAAAAACAACTTGTGAAACAATTAAACAATCAAGCAATCATTCTCCTATTTAAACACCCTCCATGCTGCCCCAAATAAGTTCTACCCATTTTCTTTTGCTGCATTGCTGTGCCGTGCTGTCGGAAAAATGCTGTTGGGTAAGAGACCCTGTCTTCCTTTATCCAAGAAAGTAGAGATAATAAATGCAACTGAAAAACTCCCGAAGCAGAGTGTGAGAGATGTAAGCTCACACTTTTCTATGCCCAAGTCAACCATCTCAGATTTGCTCAAGAACAAAGCTAAGTTGCTTGCAGACTGGCACAGTAACCAAAACCCTGAGCGTAAGCGCAAAAAGAGATGGAAAAGACAATGATGTGGAGGAGGTGCTGCTCAGGTGGTTTACTAATGCCCGTGGCAGTGAGGCATTGATTAGTGGGCCTCTCCTGCTTCAGAAGGCCAATAGCCTGGCTGCTGCACTGGGGAAAACTAACTTCAAAACTACTGATGGGTGGCTTAGTAGGTGGAAGCAATGCCACAAGATATGCTTCCATAAGATCCATGGAGAGAGGTTAGATGCTGACAACAGTGCAGTAGATGCCTGGCTAAGGGATGTGCTATCGCAGCTACTGTCTGGTTACAGCCTGGACAATATTTTTGACACCGACGAGACCTGGCTGTTCTTCAGATGTGTAGGCTGCAGCACTTTAGCGTTCAAGTCTGAGGCACCACTTAGTTTGAAAAAAGCCAAGGAACGGATTACAGTTCTGTTAACCTGTAACAAGACAGGTTCTGAAAAAAAAGACCCTTATAGTCATTGGTAAAAGTGCCCAACCCCGTTGCTTCCACGGGGTTCGTAACCTCTCGGTCACCTATAGAAATAACAAGACTGCTTGGATGACCGAGGAGATTTTCACAGCCTGGCTTACAAACTGGAACCGTACTCTCCGGTCCTGCAAGATTGCCTTTCTCATCGATAACCACAGCTCCCACCCTCCTGTCACTGGGCTCAGGAACAAAGCTAATTTTTCTCCCACCCAACACAACCAGCATAATGCAGCCACTAGATCAGGATGTGATTTATAGTTTCAAGCACTACCACTACGTTACCCTGATGAGAGGCCAGTTGTTGGACATGCTTGATCAAGATAAGGAGATTACAGCTTCAGTCTGTGTTTGTCACATTAACTTGCTAGATCGCAGGCATGGAACAAAGTCTCGATGGAGACAATCCAGTCCTGCTTTTGCAAGGGTGGATTTGCGACTGATGATTCAATTGGCACTGTTGCCAAAGAACGAGAAGACCCAGAAGATTTATTAGAGGAAAATGCACAGGTAGTGCTGTCATCAGAAGCACTTTACGAGATCTGTCGCCTAGGCGACAAAGCTCAACCATCTGATGTTGATGACATCAGCGAGGCTGTCGAACGGCTCCGGTCTTGTGTGGAATCAGAGGATGTCCAGTCTGAGGAAGGGGGGGGGGAGGAGCACGAGATGGATGTGCAAGTGACCCCAGCAGATGTGAGGGGTGCCTTGCTCACTCTGTGTTGTGTGGTCGAACAGAGGAACAACATCGTTCCGAAAAAGGACCAGCTCTCATCAACTGAGTCCATGTGGAACAGGCACACAGAAGCCAGCACTAAGCAGACCAGCATAGTTGATAATTTTAGCCCCTCACAGATAAGAGCATTAGATCCTGTACAGCATTTGCAAGTGTTACAGATTAGAGCATGGTACAGAGCACAGCATTTTTTTTATTTTATTTAAATTGGTTTCCTTTTTTTGTTGTTTTGAGATTTGTTGCATTGAAATTAATTAATAAAGGTTACACACTGGTATGGCTTTCAGAAAAAAAGCTAACACTGCAGTCCAAAAGAGCTGTAATCAGAAGCTGTGTCAATGTATGTCTGCGTGTCATTTGTTGTCCGTGCCAGCTATGGTGTAGAACCGCGTGTAATAGCAAAATGGATGTAGCGGACACCATTTGTAACGGACACACTGCTGGTGGACAAAGTTGTCTGTTATAAACGGCGCATACTGCACCATCATTTTAACTAAAGTACTGCCATAACAGCTGTATTTAACTAATAGCTGTTTAACTCATTATTCTGTTTTTAAAATATAAATAAGGTGTAACCATGCCTTAAGTAAGCAAGAAGACATGACAGCGTGTGCACTGAACAGATCTGACCACATGCACAGAAGCTTAGTAAGGCATAAGGCTGCAGGCAAAGTGCCTTCAGCCCCTGGAAGTATGATCAGATCTGTTCAATTGCGCTTATAAAATGGGTTCCCCCCCCCCCCAAAGTAATTTTTTCATGTTCAGTTTGCATATATAAAATCTGAAATGATTAGGTAAATCTACCATAAAATAGTCCTTCTGCCTTTATGGCTGTGTTATTGCTTTAGGACAGTTGTCCTATACAGGCATCTGTGTTTAATGCCATGAACAAGTGGGTCTACCCTCCTCTCCCCAATCCATATCGGCCCCCTTCTTCATTTCAGCATCTCTATTAATTTTATTGATGCCTGCTAGTTTATTTCCCCGTGGGCTTGTTGCAAGGAGCATCTGTAAGGACACTTGCTGGTGTACTTCAGTCCTGCCACCACACACAGTGAGCCTCTGTACCGGAGCAAGCACTTGCACTTCTACACCCTCCCCCTTCCCAAGTACAAGTCAAGCTTTTACAGGAATGGGAAAACAATGAGAGAGCTTGCGAGCTCAGTGTAAACTGAAAAAAAAGTAACGGCTACAACATTTCTGGAACTGCAGCATGATCGGCAGTGCAGACATGAACTTGGGAGGCAGCAGAAATGCAAAGTAAGGAAATAAACATTGCACATTTAATTTTAAATGTCAGAATCACGTAGGGCCTACATCATGTGTAATACTTGATAAATACGATTACTGGAAGGCTTCCGTGTTTAAAAATGTTAAATGAGGATTTCCTCGCTAAGACAGGAAATGAAAATGGAAGAGTTTTACAGAAATCACTGTTCTAATGGAACAGTGATTTATTTTGCAGTGCTGTCCTTTTCAGTACTTTTTTTTTTTTTAACCTGTGCATCCAAAGGATTTGATACACAAGTAATAACCAATGAGAATGCAGGATTTTGTCTCCCCATTTTATAATGCATGATGACACAGCTATTCAACAGTTCTGGGAAGCCAGGTATGTTCAGGAAGTTACTGAAAACCTTAGCTTTGGTTTTAAACTACATGTTGTGTAGTCATGGCACCTAATACCCAGTACCTGGGTGCAGGGGGCCATTATGGACATCATAGGACAATTCTGTTTAATGTTTATTATGCCATGCACTGCCTCGCTACAATTCCACAGCCCAACGTTAATCTCATAAGTAGTGAATTCATCATAAATATCGACAGCCCTCTCGTTGTAATATAGGTATGCTAGGGAAACTGATCCTTTTGACTAACGACAGGCTGTCTGGTCTTTCTGCTATGTACCTTTCCTGGTGTTCCTTGAATGGAAACATTTTGTGCATTTGCTATAAAATGAATAAAATATAATAAAAAAAAGGGAGTTTATGTGCATTGGTCTTCTGCTTTTGGATATGATTTTGGTGTTGTATAAAGATGGTGATTATTTAAGTTTTTTTTTTTTTTTTTTTTAAAAGGACCACCTGAAGAAGCTCAGTAGTGGGTAATGCTGGGCTTGGAGTTGGTGGCAGATGGGGACAGTAAAAAGATTTGTATGGAGTAAGTGCACAGAGGGGCTGATTTTTCCCTTTGACTTCGGATTGCCACTGTTATGAGCCCCATAAGGTTGCATATCATGACTAACTGAGGCTACCCAGTGAAACTGTCTGCTTGGAGACTCGGAGATTGCTATGGGCAAGAATTCCACATGGAAGTACTGGGCAACCTCGTCCTTCTGGAAAACTAGATAAAGCGACTCTAAAGACGGTGCTTGGAGTTCACTCATTCGTTTGTCCAAGAGGATGGCGACTGGAAATGCTGTTGACAAGTGGGAGAGATAACACTCGTCTATAGGCTCAAGTGGTTTACCCATTAGCAGTCACAGTACCAGCAGTAGGTCCCACAGTGGATGTGGTTCCAAACACAAGGGGACAAGTGGTTCAGCCCTTTGAAGAACCAGTCAACCTTTTTATCCTATGCCACTACTGACACACCAGCCTTAGCATGGTATGACAAATTGGTGGCTAGGTAAATCTTAAAAGGGACACAGTCAACTCGTATCATATTATTTCTAGTTGAAACACTCATTTTATGATCGCTAACCTTCCCTAAAACTCACTGATGTCGCTAGTTATTTTATCTGCTTCCTTTGCTAGTAGAACTAAAATGTATGCTAATGGTGTAATTATACCCAACTTTGTTTTGTCTAAAATCCTTGATCTTATTACATACTTTCTGAACATCAGAACAGTTCCAAACAGTGAAGCCACTCATAATGCAGTAGACTCCTCCCCTCCCACTACATCATCATGAGTGGCTAGACTGTATTGGGGGGGGGGTCCCCAAGTCCAGGAAAAACACAGTGGGAGTTGCTAAAGGACTGTAAACAAACACGTCTGTGTGTGGCAACACCAGTATGGTGAGCAGTTTTTTTTTCTTTTTAAAAGTGAAAAGCAAAGGAATCAGACTCAAACTACCAGATACATCAGCAATCTCTACAGAATGTGACCAATCATAACATACTTTTTTTAAACTAGGGACACTGAGGCCTGATGGGGTTGACAGTGTCCCTTTAAGGGATGTGGCTCATAGCCTGCCTTTGGCAGGGACCACAAGTATTTGAGAATGTGCATCACAAAGCAGGAGAGGCACAACAAGCCATGCTCCTCACACAAGAACCTCTTCTACTTGCAAGTATAAGTCATGCAAGTCTACTCCTTCAAAAATGCCTCCAGCACTCTGATAATATCCTTGGAAAGATCAAGGGCCTGGAATTCTCACCGCATAGAAACTAGGCAGCCAGGTGCAGGGACTGCAGGTCCACATTCAGGTGCCAGATCATCTCCCCAGACCATGTCAGTAGGTTTGGCAGGAGTGGAAGCAGCCGTGGTGGTTAGCTACACAGATTGAGGACAGCCTGGTACCAGAAATGGTTTGGCCAGTCTGGCGCAATCACAAGGGACACCCTGTCCCTCCACACCTTAATATAAAACTTTGTTGAGCAGAGGGAAGGCACACACAATGTCCAGAGCCCAGGACTGGTTGAACGCATCCTCCTGCAAAGTGCCCTGCTGAGGAGACGTGCACAGAACAGCCTCAAATTCCTGTTTTCCCAGGAAGTGAACAAATTGACTGCTAGTGTTCACACACGAAGAACACCTGGGACACCAACTGTGGGTCCAGTGGCCATGCATGGAATGCCCCTCCCACGTGACTTAGGGCACCTAACAGCTTTTTGTTCACCTCTGTGTCTGCCACCAGGTTTCATAGGTTGATCCAGAGCATAGTATACAAATGTCCATATTGCTTGCCATAAGTTAATTGAAGCACCCCTTCATTTTGTTATTAACACAGTGCCCATCAAATCTGTTCTTGAACTCCAACATACTTGTCCTTCCAACTACCTTCTCGGGGAGTGAATGTGTGCGCAGGGAGTGAGCTGGGAACCACATCTGCAGCACCTTCTGACACAGAGAAAAGGAGCACTTGCCAACTGGCCCTTCAGCCCATCAGTAGGACTACCATTCACATCTCCAGTGACCTGGATTCAGGAACAAGCCTCGAGCATCGGGGCTGGCAGGGAAGAGAAGGATCATGTCCTAGCAGACTCTCTCCTCCTCTAGGGATGAAGGGATGTAGACTTCACTGCAATACTGCCACCTGGGTGACCACAGGTGGCAGTGCAGCAAGGTGCTATGAGGGCAGGATGTCGGCAGGGGATCAGCGCTGTGCGGGCACTGTGAGCACACACACACACACACACACACACACACACACACACACACACACACACAGGTCCCCTTCGAACACTAGTATCTTCTAGAGTATCAAGGAGGAAGTAAAAAAACATAAAAAATAATATTTAAAAAAAAAAAAAAATCAGGAAAAATGGCCCCGGTTCGAGCTTGATGGGACCTTGGTATGTCCGGGTTTAGATACCGATGTCTAGCATGTTGAAAGGTATATCCAGTCTACCCGTACCCCGCATGGGAACTAAAGCAAAGCTCTGTCGAGGATGACACACAAGGTAGGTGGGCTTTGGTAGGATGGTGCCAGAGGGTTCTGGAGGGCTCAGGCACCAGAGACCGGAAGAGAGCGTAAACAAACTGAAAATTTTTTTTTTTTTTTTTTAAACAAAAAGGAGTGTTTGCCACCCAGTTTGTTCAGGTAGAACATGATGGTTGTTTTCTCTGTGTCGACCTAAACAACCTGAGCCCTGACCAGTGGTGCATACTCTGCTTGCACTAGATGAACTGTGCAGAGTTCCAGGAGGTTGATGTTTTTATTGGTAACTGGGAAAGGCACACAGAGCAGAGGCTCGTTTCCAGGTGCGACCTGGGAGAAGGAGGAAAGGAGGTACAAATACAGTGCAATAATATAGAGTTACAAATCATAAGTGCTTGAAGACAGGCAGGAAAAAGATTAGTCAGTTAAAAACACTGTGCATGACATTATGTATAATACAGAGTTACAATTCATAAGTGCGTGAAAGACAGGCAGGTAACAGATTATAGTCAGGTAAAATATTGAGCATGACATTGTGTGTAACTACTACAAGTAAGCAAATATTAGCGGGCAGATACATAAAATGGTACATAACATATGTACAACAAACACATTGAGAAATATACCAGCAGAGGGTATCGTTCAGGCCTGAGAGGGCAGTAGGGCACATGGGAAACTTGGGCAGGTGCTGACTTCGGGGAAGCTGAGGACTTGGCACACTGTAATACAGGTAACCAGGGGTGATACCATGATGGCAAGGGTACTACCTAGGGATTAGTCAGGTTGTGGGCATGTGCAAGGAGTATGAGGGGAGAGACAGAGGGTTCATTTAAAGAGATTTAAGGAAGGCAGCATGTGCAGGGAGGCTGGCAGGGAGTTCTAATCCCGGGGGAAGTGGAAAGAGAAAGCAGCCTTGCCAGTGTTTGAGTGAGAGTGACGTAGGGCAAAGGAACATAGGTCATGGAAACCAAGACTATAGGAGGTGAGGGCAGTGAAGGATAGGAGGGGGGCTAGGTAGGAGGGGAGCGAGCTGAACCAGTATTTAGTGATGAAAATGGAGGTATGGAGGTTTCTGCAGGAAGTAAGGGAAGGGAGAGATAAGCAAGGAGTAGAGGGCACAGTGATGGGTTCGGGGGGGGGGCGTTGTTCAGGGAGAAACGACAGAAGACGTTAAAGAGGATGTCCAGTCAGGAGAGGGTGGAAGTGGAAGCGGACCTGTATATGATGTCAGCATCAGCAAAGTCAAAAAGCAGCAGAATGGTTTTAGCAAGGTGCGTCTGGCGGACAGGGAGGGAGAGGGCATCCTTATTTCTATAGAGGGCCCAGAGGTTAGGGCAGAGCTTGGAATGAATATGATTGATGTGAACTGAGAAATCCAGGCAACTGTCCAACCAGACACTGAGATATCTGTAGGCCAGGACCATGTCTAGGTTTTTCCACCAAGGGTCATGAAGGAAGGGAATGGGGTGACTTTAGCAAGTTTCTGGGAGGATCCGAAGTTCATGGAGACAGTTTTTGTGGTGTTGATCTTTAGTTGATTTGTCTCAAACCAGTTCAGGATATGGGTGAAATCAGCCCATAGTTGGGAGGTCATTATTGAAGAGGAGGAGCCGGAGTTATAGAGAATAGTGTCATCGGCATAGAGGTGTGTATGGGAGGAGTAAATGAGGGGGAGATCATTGAGGAATTTCGAAGAGAGGATGGGGCCAAATACAGCCCTTGTGTAATGCCAGCCAGTATGGGGGTGAGGAGGGAGCGACATCTCCAGATTGGATGCACTGAGAGCAACCAGAGAGGTTGGAGCCTAGCCATTTGACAGAGGGGGAAGAGGCCAGCAAGTTCAAGTTTGGTGAGATGGATGAGATGGGAGATGGAGTCAAAACCTTTGGCTAGGTCTATAAATATAGCTGAGGTGAGATGGCCATAGTCCATACCAGTAAGAATAGCGTCGGTAACCCTAAGAAGGGAGGAGACAGTAGAGTGATTTTTTCCTGAAGCCTGACTTATAAGGTGACAAGAAATTAGTGGTAGCGAGGAAGTTGGGGAGTCTGGGTAAGGAAGAGAGATTCTTGTAGTTTAGCTAAAACAGGAAGGGGAGAGATGGGGCGGTAATTACCAGGTTGGGAGTGATCACCAAGTTTTGTAGCAGAGTTTTGCTTGGTGACCAGAACCCATGTGCTCTGTGTGTCAGCAAATGTGCACCCCAGCCCATCAGTGATGCATCCATCATAAGTGTGACTGGGCACAGTCACCAGTGGATGGTCTGCTGTGATATGAACCCTTCCTGAGCTTGGCTGTGTGGGACAGGCTCTATTGCACATCACTCCAGGAGCTGATGAACCTTGCACCTTAGTGTAAAGAGAGATTCCAGCAAAGGCGTGGCCTCCAGCAGTGCTCAGGACCAATGGGGGGGGGGTTATTGTCTCAAACTCCAGAGACAGCCTAATCCCATCACTTCCAGAACTCGCTTCTCTGAAGTAACAGCAGACCACTGTGGCAGGACATGGGAGTCTCTGCCCCTCATCCCATCACTTCTTGCCTTCGGTGGTGCCCCCCCCCCCCGAGAGTATCCCAAATAGAAATACCCTCCATCACCCTTTTGCTGGCCCTTATCCCCAGACTTATTGAAAGTCTTGGCTGAGCAGTGCTGCTGCAATTGCTGTTGCTGGCTCTGCAAGTCAAGGAAGTGCCCTAAAAGGAGCCAGAACCTTGTGGTTGAGGTCTGGCTGCTGCGTCAGGTTAGTGACAGGTATCACCAAATACAGGATCACGTGGACTCTTCATGCCCATTAGATGTTACTCGACCTCCTGGCCTAAAGAGATCTGTCCCTTGCAAAGAAAACAAATCTGCCAGCCTTTGCTGGATTTCCCCTGAGTGAAGGCTGAATGCTGCAACCATGCATGGTGATGTATGGAGTCTGCTACAGTCACTGCTCAGGCTTACGCATCGGCATAGTCCAAAGTTACTTGTAGTTGGAGCTTGGTCACTGCCAGCCCTAGATTTCATATCACACAAAGGTCTTGCTGGTTTTCCTCAGGGAGGAGGAGAAGAACAGACAGGTTGGAGAATCTCTAAGAGCTCATAGCTGTAGTGAGCCATCAACACCACATAGCTGGCCTGGCAGATGCAGAAGTATAGACTTCACAGCCAAGGTAGTCTTGCTTCTTGGACTCCTTGTCCAGTGGTCTGCCAGACTTGCCCTACACCTTTGCCATGCACAACACATGTCTACCATTAATCCCTCTGTTGACAGGTGCTCCAAGAACCAACCCATGAGAACTGTATACTTGCAGTCTATGTGAAGTGGTTAGGCCTGGCAGAAGGCTGGGTGCTGCGTGCTGCAAGATGCAGAGTACGGGGCCAAGTACCTATGAGGTGAAGGGGAAGGTTACCCCTTGTAAGGGATCCCATTCCAGGATGTCCAGCAGTGGGTGGGTCTCCTTCTGTACCTCCTTCACCAGTGGAGTGTACTGAGACATGAACATGCAGTCCAGAAGGGTGGCAAATGAGTACTCATCTACCAGTGGTGGGGGCCTGTCAGTTATGTCATCGACACACGTTCAAGGGAATGGATGACTCATCTGAATCTGGATAGGGCACCATCAACTGCTGACATGGAGTATTGATAACCCTCCTCCATCAGAGTAACCACCACTAACAGCAGATGAGGAAGTTTGGACTCTGACCTAGAATCTTTCATCAGAGCACCAACCGCCAGTTGTGACAGTGGGGGTTTCACCAGCAAAAGGTTGCTGCGGCACAGCAGACTGAGTCAGAAGTGGAGCCATGAGGAGTATGACTGGAAACAGCAGCATCAGTGCCAGCCAAAATTAGGTCTGCTGCCAGGCTGCTCTCTCCCAACTGTGACCAGCATGATGGTGAAGAAGAGCTCAATGTTGCTCGACAACAATGATGGCAATGATGAGGCTGAGAGTGGAAGCGAGATGGCAATGTCAACCTTGACCACTGGTCTAAAGGTCAGGATGCCCGTACAAAAGGACCCAAGGCACTGGATGAACAGAAGGCTAGCCTGGGATCAGGATGATCATCAAAGACTAAATTGGTGGATGGTCAACCAGGGGCTTGGTCTATACTGTCCCACTGGTCTTAGGGTTGAGCCACGATCAGCAATGAAGACTGACAGCAAGGATGTTTCTCCCTTGACAGACTTCTCCTTAGCTGGCTGACTGACTGGCATTGACTATTGACTAATTCAGCTGCCAGGATGGGAGTCCCATGGGCAAGCCAACAGGCTCCACAGGTGGTTCAACCTCCTGAGAGGGCGATCGAACACAAGGGCCCACCGAAAGCTGAGCGTGTGAATGGTCCTTTGTCCAGCAGCATTTCTATAACCAGTGTTGACAACTCTTCTTGTGCTGCTGAAGCGGAGCCTCCCCTTTGAATGACTAGGCACTTTATGTTTTAGACCTGTGAGAAACGCACGGTGGTGTGTATGCATTAAACTTGTACGGTATTAGTACCTGTGTGTGTTATCCTGAACCCCCATTCTCGAGGGAGGAGGACTTAGGTAGGCACTCCGGTGCTTTGAGCTGGGCATTTTAGCCCGTTCTTGTGTTGCCTAGACTGCCTTTATAAAGGCAGTCTATATACATTGCCTTAAACAGCACAGGGAGGTAGTTAGTGTGCAAGCATCACCTAGGCAACTAGGTGATGTCACTGGAAGACGCACTATATCTGGCTCGGCTCTAGTGAGCGGAGCCGAGCATGGAGCAGAGGCGATGCGGGCAGAGGCCAGCGGCGTCTGACGGGGAACAGGGGGAAAGGGGCTGGAAATTTGTAATAAATCGCTGATTAAGGTACTGACTACTCATTACTTAGCAACTAAAACTGTTCACTATCCCGAGTTTTATAAATAGTTGATGCACCATACTGACCACAAACATTGCTTGTAAAAGTCAATAGGTCTATTGGGGTGTAGCAGGTGCAATTAATGATAAAGTGATAACGTATCAATGGCTGTAAGTCCTAAGGTATAGAACTTCTATAATTGAGGAAGACCAAGTGCTTTCTGAATAATCTAATCCTGCATTTAGGATACTACTGAAATGTATTATACATATTTAAGTGTAACAAATCAAAATACAAATAGTGTACCTAAAAATTATAAAGTGGTGAAAGACAGTAGAAATTATGAAAAGCAACAGTGCATCTAAAGTTTGTACAAAAGAAATTATGTGCATCTCATGCTGTATGTATAGCTTTGACCCCTTAGTGTTCTTACTTGAGCAAAATACATGCAAAAAATGTAGGGACAATGCTGATTTGATTTTAATGGTTGATGAGTTTAATAAAAGACTAAGTGAGTTAGAAAAAAAAACAGAATGATGTGTCACATAGATTCCATGAACGAGATAGTTAATGATAGTTCTGTTCCAAAGGGGGTAGTTTTATCCAAAAATCAAAAAGACAATAGAATTAAAAAAATCTAAACAAAAATTAACAACAAAAAAGAACTAGGGAGGAAGAAACACCTACTAACAACGAGGACGACTGGTTTCATGCCCAAAGTACTAAAGTCACCAAGAGAAGGAAAAGGAAAAACACTGACACATTTAATATTTCCCTTCAAAATACCTTTGATCCACTAGCACAGTTATCTGAAACCAATGATAGTATCCCTTGATACTGAGGAGAGGCTTAACACAATTAAACTGAGAGTTCAGCAATAGTGCACCAATGGTATCATCGGAACCAGTTAGGGATAGTAACAATGAAGAAACTCAGGACTTAAATTTACAATTAGGGACTACAGTTGTGCCTAATGGTGATAAAAATTCAGATACAGAGAGTATACAGACGCCTGAAGAAAAAAACAAATATTTGTTTTGGGAGATTCTCTAGTTAGAGGGTTAGATAGAGCTATATGTAACGAGGACAATGCCTCAAGAACTCTATCATGCTTCAGAGGGGCAAGAGTTACAGACAAACAAAATGGTGAATGACATTCTGAAACAGGAAGCACTGAACTCTTTTGTTATAATACATGCTGGAGCCAACAATATACTTACACAGAATGAACAGCAAATTAAACGAGTTTGTAGATATGACTAACAAATTGATGAATCTTGGATGTGACTTCGGATTTTCAGAAATTCTACCAATACCTAGGGCCACCTATGAACAGACCTTAAAATTACGAAGGGTGAATAACGGGTTGCGTTCATAGACTGTCAGGCAGGGAATAGGTCACATATTTCACTGGGAGGAGTTTAGTATAAACACTGAATACTATTGTAAAGATGGGCTTCATTTAAATAATAACGGTAAGTACAAACTCGGTGCGCATATGGATAAATACATAAGAAATTATTTAAAATGCTAACGGGGAAGGAGATAACGCATAGAAAAGGGTTTTGACAAAACAGACACTGGTTAATAAGATAAGACACGTATATAAAACAAAAAACATAATTCAATCATTAATGCATGTAGTTTGCATAATAAAATGGATGATAAGATATATGTTAAATAGAAAAGGTGGATGTGTGTGCTGTGTGCAAAACCTGGTTTACAGGAGATTATTGGGACATGGATATCACTGGGTATACTAAGTTTGTCAAGAGCAGGAAACTAAAAAAAAGGTGGAGGTATTGCCTTGTATGTTAATGAGAAAATAAGATCTGAAATTAAAAAGCTCCAGGCACTATGGGTTGATCTATATTTGAACAACAGAAAATTAACTTTTAGCCTAGTATATAGATCCCCTAGTCTGGATTACCATAGTGATCTGGCACTCCTTAGTGCTATAGAAAACATGGACGTGCCTAATGATTACATTCTTATGGGTGATTTTAATGCCAAACATTAACTGGAATAAACTCGAAGCAAGAGGAGCTACTGTATGGAAAAAAGATTCTTGGAATTTACTTTGCAGAATAATCTTGAACAACTTGTCCTGGTACCTAGCAGGGAACTTAATGTACTCAACCTTATTCTAACCAATATTAGTAACCTGAATACAAAACTAATAGCCCAGCCACCACTGGTGGATAGTGATCATAACATGATACAACTTAAATTGAATATAATGGTCAAAGGAAGAAGTAATGGAATAACAAAGATCAGAGATTTCAATAAAGTTGATTATGAAAGTATAAGAAATAATTTAAGACGATGGAACTGGGCAATGGATCTAACTGAAAAATCTAATTTACAAGATCAATGGGATTTAATCAATTCTAAAGTTACACACTGTATTAATACTTGGGTACCATGGAGGATTAAATATGATAAAAATTCAAAAAGAATTCCGTTATGGTGGACAAATGAAATAAGTAAAGTTATTAAACAAAAAAATAGGGCATACCGAAAATTCAGTAAGTCCCAAAACACTTCTCATTTACTTAAACATAAAACACTAAATCAAAAAAAGAAAACAGGAACTTGAACTTCACCTAGCAACTGAATCCAATAAAAACAACAAAAGGGTTTTAAAATTACACTGGATCTCTTAGGGGTACTCATAATTCGGTTGGGCCATTAAAAATACATGAATCAGTTGTGGCTAATGCTGATATGGCTAATGAGTTAAACACCTATTTTCTGAGTGTTTTCATTTCTAAAGAATATACTGAACTAAACCAAATAGAGAATGAAAGAATAAGGGAAACCATTACTATTAAAGAAATAGAGGATAATTTAAAGAATTTGAAGGAAGAATCAGCACCAGGTACAGATGGTATATCCCCAAAATTTCTAAAGAAATTGGTAAAAGAACTGGCAGGTCCCCTAACTATTATATAATGCATCAATAAATAACGGGTCCACACTAAAAGAGTGAAGATGCCTTCCCCCCCCCAAAATTGTTTAACCAGGAGTGGCACACTAAGCTGAAAGCTTGTTTCCAGGTGCGACCTGGGAGCACAGGGAAGTTAAGTGACTTGTTCAGGGTCACACAGTATGCAAGTGAGGGCTGTGGGATTCAAACCCAGGTCTCCAGATTTGCAGCTCACAGCCTTAAACCACTGCGCTATACTGCCTCCCCTTGTGTGCAAATATTGTTCCAATATACAAGAATGGGAGCAAACAACCTGTTGAAAACTACAGGCCCATTAGCCTGACTTCTGTGACTGGCAAAATACTGGAGAGAATAATTCAAAAAAGAATGACTGAGCATATGAATAACATTGGAATACATGATATTCACAACATGGATTCACACCTGGAAGATCATGCTTAACCAACTTAATCAGTTTTTTGAGCCAGTCAGTGAAGCTCTTGATTGTGGATAACCAGTGGATGTTATTTTTTTAGATTATGCCAAAGCATTTGACACAGTATCACATAAAATCTTATTAAAAAAATCTGTGTGAACTAAAATTCAATGGTAACATAGTCAGGTGGATAAGCTCATGGCTGAATGAAAGAGTGCAACGTGTTATAATACGGGGACATGAATCCAGCTGGGGTCTGGTAACTAGCGGGGTCCCACAGGGTACTGTCCTGGGTCCACTGTTATTTAACATACACAATGAGTGTAAGTGATGGTGTCTGGATAGGAAAGTATGCAGAGGATTGCAAAATTGCAAGTATAGTTAACAACTCAGATTCAGTATTCAAATTTCAGGAATGTATAGATAAGATCAGTAACTGGGCAGACGAGAATAAAATGACATTTAATAATTCTAAGTGTAAGGTGAGGCACATTGGAATTAACAATTGGGGAGCAAACTATACTATAAAGAATAAAATAATTCAAACCACAACAGGGGAAAGAGATCTGGGTGTAGTTATCAGCAATGATTTACAATGTGATGCTCACACAAAAAGAACAGTTAAAAAGTTATTCTATTCTAGGATGTATACATCGGCATATAAAGAGCAGAAAAGCAGAGGTCCTGATGCCTTTGTATACAAGTCTGGTTAGGCCTCACATGGAATACTGTACCCTTTTCTGTGCACCCACTACTGTGGGTTCATTGAGAATGATGGAGAAGGTTCAGAGAAGAGCAACTAAGAAAGTTAAATCAAGCATCTCCCATACAAGGAAAGGCTAAAATCCTTAAACTTATACTCACACAAGTACAGGTTATTAAGGGGATGGAGAGATATATAGATATATATATATATATACACATATATACATATATACATATATACATATATACATATATACATATATACATACATACACACATATACACACACACACACACACACACACACACTGTATATATATATATATATATATACACACACACACATATATATGCATTACACAGTAATGACACACTTGATGTCATGCCTAGAGAAACAGGATACTGTAAATAAAACTAGATCGCATAAAGATAAAATCAAATGCCCACTAAACAGAACGCAACAAAGACAGATTTTTTACACAGAGGGTACCACCTGTATGGAATTCATTACCTAAAAATGTGGTTAACAGTGAAACAGTGTATAGATTTAAAATCTTATTTGATGACCATATGAAGGAAATGAAGTATAAATACCACCATTAAATGGTGGCGAGTTCATTATGGGCCTTGGCCTTCTGAACTTGTAGAATAACTATGAAACTAGAGGGACAAAAGAAAGTTATGGAATTATTTGTCTTCATGGAGGAGTAGGAAGATCCATTCCACACTCTCCATCCACAGACAACAAGTCCAGGACTGGAACATCCTCACGGGACTGAGAGTCCAGTGTTCAGGGTCTGCAGTTGTGCCACCAACCCCGACACTGCTCACAGGTCACACCCAGAAGGCTTGCCCTGCAACACCTGCCGGTGCACCGTGTGGCACCACTGACACTGCTCCATGTTAAGGAAATGACCAGGCACTGCTCACAGGTCACACCCAGAAGGCTTGCCCTGCAACACCTGCCTGTGCACCGTGTGGCACCATTGACAATGCTCCATGTTAAGGAAATGACCAGGCACTGCTCACAGGTCACACCCAGAAGGCTTGCCCTGCAACACCTGCCTGTGCACCGTGGTGGCACCACTGACAATGCTCCATGTTAAGAAATGACCAGGCACTGCTCACAGGTCACACCCAGAGAGCTTGCCTGCAACACCTGCCGGTGCACCGTGTGGCACCACTGACAATGCTCCATGTTAAGGAAATGACCAGGCACTGCTCACAGGTCACACCCAGAAGGCTTGCCCTGCAACACCTGCCTGTGCACCGTGTGGCACCACTGACAATGCTCCATGTTAAGGAAATGACCAGGCACTGCTCACAGGTCACACCCAGAAGGCTTGCCCTGCAACACCTGCCGGTGCACCGTGTGGCACCATTGACAATGCTCCATGTTAAGGAAATGACCAGGCACTGCTCACAGGTCACACCCAGAAGGCTTGCCCTGCAACACCTGCCAGTGCACCGTGTGGCACCACTGACAATGCTCCATGTTAAGGAAATGACCAGGCACTGCTCACAGGCATTGTAGCTGGCTGGTCAGAAATGGAACATAAATTCCATGCATCTGTTAAATCTGGTTTTCTCTTCAGTTCAGTTTTGAAGGTCAATGGAGCAGTGAGGTAAAGATGAGGCGAGATCAGTAAAAAAAATACAAAGCCAACTCAAAAGGTCTTACCAGATTAGCTAGAAAATTAAGTCAATTTTTAACCACTAACAGCAGCTATGAAGGGAAAGAAGTTATTCCTTTTAGTGGAAAAAAGAACCAAGTGCAGTCAGGGTGGAGCCGGAGGACCTTATGGTTGGGTGACAGAAGTCAAGCTTGAAGACGGTTGTGGTGACTGAGCATGTTCCATGAAAGACTAAAGTGTGGATAGTGAACTAACTATAGTGGACAGTTAGAATGGTCATCCCAAAACAGCAGAGAATAATAATGAAAAAGAATCATGGCCAAATTAAAAAGCACGCTCTATTTAATAATTTAAAATCTAAAAGTAAAATGCTAAAGCAGGCTCAGAGCAGGGAAAAAGGTACCTTACAAGGAAAAAGAGAATCTAAAATAGAATAAAAAGGTTTAGGGGAAAAAGTTCATTGTGGCATGCGCTGCAATATTCAGTATGACTCATCAAGAGTGGTCTGGCATGTCAGTGCAGTAGTAGCACTACCACTTGCGACGTCTGTGACCCAGGTTCAGATGCAAGCCCAAATTCTTGGGTGCTTGTGTGTGGGGGGGGGGGAGCTAGAGTGTCCCAGAAGTCGCTATCTTTCTCCAGGAAGGGAGAAGGGTGCACTCCACTACAGTACTGCCACATGGGTGACCACGCGTAGCAGTGCAAGCGGAGCCGCGGTGGGTGGGAGTCTCATGACTGGCGAAGTCGGCACACTTGCGTGCACATGTCCACTACAGTTCTAGTCAACAAGGTGCCCGGGGGATGGGAACAGAAATGGGGAAATCCCCCAGTCTGTAGAATAAAGCCTCCTCTCCTCGCAGGCCCTGCACTTGCTCAGTGGGTTCCCGACCTGCACCAGAGCTAAACTCCTCCTGGGCTTGGGGAACCAGGGAGAGGGCTCTGCCACAGGGGGGGGGGCAAACTGTGGGGCACTGTAGGTTTGGAAGGTAAGTCACAGGGACATCAGATGATTGGGCTAGGGGGGAGAGAGAGTCTGACAGGGCAGTTTGGGCATCAAGGAGGCATAAAGCATAGTAAATTCATAAGAAAATTGAGCAAGAGAATCAATTGGTGGGGTTTTGGCCAGTCTGGTTGAATTGTCCAGAACACTACCTCTGCCAGTTTTACCAGATTCTATACACCTGCTATTTTGTTGCCCCCCCCCCCCCAAACAGAGTTACATTTTATGAGCTACAGAATGCATGGGGGCCCATGAAAATGGGAGTTCACCTTATCATTTTAAGTAAGTAGTAGTGCTGTGTGAGTTACAAGGGTTTACGTCAGAGCTATGGGTTCAAGCCCAGTACTGCACTGCCACCTCTGCCAGCTCTGGAAGGGGATTCTCCACATTAGATTGGGGGGCCTCTTGATAGCCCTCCAGTGCTACCCCAATCTGCTACTTCATGCCCTAATGGGTTTAAAATAAGCCCCAGTGCCATGCAGTAGTATATGCTCCCCTGATTCCAAGACAGCAGTCACAAGCCAGGGTGCCATGGGGTGGGGGACTCAGAATAGCCCCATGCTGTGTTGCCCTGTACAGCACTGTATGCAGCTATTCTGAGCTCTTCCCCCCAACACACACACAAATTCTGACATTTGGAGCAAGCTGCAGGGCACTTGTAGAGGGAGATCAGGCAATGGTGCAGCGAGGTGATTCATCTCATTGGGTGTGAGTGAGACAGCAGCATCCTGAATCAGGCTCTAACACAGGTGGCCCCATCAGAAGTGAACAAATAGAAAGAAACCCCCCCCAAAAGTACCTGAGAACATGTGATATCAGGCCGCCTACTAAAGCCAGGTCATTAGAGTTTCTCTTTAGTGCATCCTTCCACTCCTTTACCCATTCCTGCAAAAGAAAAATGGTTTTATTTATCTTGTTTTCATGAGACTCCTGGGAAAACAGCAGACAAAAAAACAGCAGTGACACTAAACAGTTCTAGGGGAGACTGAATGCAGTACACACAATATCTCTCTAGGGCAAGAAATGAAAGTAAGGCTAAGACAATCAGCAACTATAATTACGAGCTTGACTTAGTTTTATGTATTTACATAAAGCCGTCATAAAAGGTAATCATTTTTCAGTCTTTTTTCTCTTCTAAAAACCTACCAGGTTCCCTTTGTAGGCAAGCCTTGCACTTGATTTCTGGACCAAAAGCAGCCCCCTGTACAGCCAAACCCTGCCCCCTTACAATGCCTCAGAGCAAGGCAGAGTACCGGCATGTTTTGCCAGTATCGGTCTCTCACAAATGTTCTGGCACTAGCACTGTATATGGGGGTTTAGAAAAGCAAGTTTCAGCTTTCTGTGACAAGTGTCCTTCTGTTCTTTGAGTGCCCTACTATTTGTCCTGTTGGGCAGGAGACATACATCAATGATTGGAGGGATAACAATAGAGAGGGTACTCAATGGACTGGAGACTCTGAAGGTGGACAAGTCACTAGGCCCAGATGGTCTTCACTCTAAGGTGCTATGGTTGGTTGCCCAGTTCCCGATAGAACCTCTAACCTGTTTCATTGCTCCACAGAAATGGGTGGTTCCTGCAGTTTGGAAGGAGGCCAATGTGGTCCCACTCCTCAAAAGTGTGACAGGAGAGAACCTAGGATACTACAGATCAATCAGCCTGAGCTTGAGACCGAGGGAACTGCTAGAAACTTTTAGTAAAGAGCATAGGCAGCCAGCCTAGTGGCGTGAAAGGTGGAGGTGCTGCATGCCTTACCTCCCTGCCACACCGACAGCCTGAGAGCAGGAACAAGCTCGGGACACTGAGGGTCAGCGTGGGGGTAGAAGACTGATAATCCAGAGGACTGCTCTCATCTCCTGGATAGGGAAGGACTGCCGTCTCAGTCCTTGACTGCCCCCAGGTGGAGGCCTGAGGTGGTAGCCAGTGTGTCAGAGTGTCAAGAAGGGCGGGGCCACGATTCCATGGCATGCATGTGCCTTCACGCATGCACATTCACATGCCACTGCAGCAGGGGACTTAGAAGGCAGACCTGGACTTTAAGACACTCTGCCTGCCCCTCACCACCACATGGACCACCGATCTATACTGGATGAAGAATCTCCAGGTGGGGAGAGGCCTGCCCCCCCCCTTCCTGGCTCAGCTTCGGGGGGGGGGCGCTGTGGGGATCTCTAGATCTTGGTGAGTAGCGGGGCAGATGGTAGCCTGTTGAAGGCAGGGCCGGACAAAATGGAACAGAGCAACCCTGCCCAAGTCTATCAGGGAACAAAGTAATATGGACAAAAAAATAAAAAATAAAAAACTTGGGGACCAGCGATCACTGCACAGTGTGGTTTAACACACAAAGATGAGGGTCCTGGATGTCAGGAGAGAAGATTAAAAAAAATAAAATAAAATAAAAAAAATGGGTGAATGCCTCAGAGACAACCTAGTAGGGAAGAATTGCCTGGGAGGGGTGGAGAAACAGTGGGCCAAATTCATAGTAAAGGCAACAAATCTATGTGTGAAAGAAATTACCAAAAACAAGAGGAAAGAGAGACTACTATGGTTCTTGAGGGAAGTGGCTGTGAAGATATAGGCTACATGGGTGGCATTCAGGAGGTACAAGAAGGTGCAGAAGAAAGAGGACAGGGATGTGTACCAACAAAAATAGAAGGAAGCAGGGAAGGCAGTGAGGGTGCAAAGGCGCAAACAGAGGAAAGATAGCTAAAGGGGAATCTAAAGGGGACAAGACCTTTTCCAGATGCAAGTGAAAAGAGGATAACAAGGGGAAGGATTGTGAGATTAAAAAGGGCAGGGGGAGTCGGTGCAGATGAGGTTAAGGAAAAAGCAGACATCCTTAAAGATACTTCTGCTCAGTCTTCACAGTGGACGGAGAGGGGGGGCCGACCACATAGAAGCTGCAGGAATGAGGGAGGGAGGTGGACACAAGTCCATTCACAGTGGGAAAGTACTGAGAGGACTTGTGAATCTGAAAGTGGATAAGGCTATGGGGCCGGACAGGATACTCTCAAGGGTGCTGAGGGAGCTCAGGGAGGTACTGGCTGCACTTCTGACAGCCTTTTTATTCAAACACTCACTGGAAATAGGAGTAGTTCCAGAGGACTGGAGGATGGCAGATGTAGTCCCGCTTCGAAAAGCAGCAGCAGGGAGCAGGCTGGCAACTATTGGCTGGTCATCTCATGTCTGTGGTGGGGAAGTTAATGGAGACAGTATTAAAAGAAAGGCTAGTGGAGTATCTTGAATCCAGTGGGCTACCAGACTCGAGGCAGCACAGATTCATGAGGAGGCGGGGGACCGGAAGGTCACGTCAGACAAACATGATAGATTTCTTTGACCAGTGACCAGGAAAAATAGATCAGGGTGGGGCAGTGGATGTAGCCTACTTAGATTTCAGTAAGGCCTTTGACACTGTACCCCATATGAAAACTGGGCAGTTTCAGGTGTTGGACCCAAGGTGGTAAACTGGGTATACAAAGTGGTTGATGGCTAGGCAACAGAGGGTGGTGGTAAATGGCACTCACTGTAATGAGTGGAAAGTGATCAGCGGGGTACCTCGGGGCTCAGTGCTGGGACCAGCCCTTTTCAATTTCTTCAGATGTGACATTGCAGAAGAGCTGGAAGGGAAGGTATGTTTTTTTTGTTTGTTAACTGGGTTGGCACACTGAGCCAAAGTCCCTTTTTTAGGTGCAGCCTGGAGCTGCAGGCAAGCAGCTAAAAGATGGAAAACATGGCAATTATAGCGATAAATATAAAAGGTTACACTTGTAATATGCAGGTACAGAAAATATAAAAAATGAACACACTGTGCAAAGTGCATGCATTATTAACAAGTACATATATTATTTGAAAAAATCTAACTTTAAAAGTAGCAAGAGTACTGACATCACAAATGTCAGTAGGGAGATGATTCCAACATTTAGAGGCATAAAATGAGGATGCACGCTGAGCCATCAATGTATTAACTTTGGGTACAGTGAGTAAATAAGAAGCATCAGATCTCAGATTTCTTATATTTTTCTTAATATTCAGCAAAGACGATAAAGGTGAATCAATATTCAGTCTTACAGTCTTATCAGTTAGGCAGAAGTGTGGATATAATCTGTGCTGTTCTGCACTCATCCAACAAAGTGAATTATATAATGTACAGTGACGTGTTTTGTGTAGAGCATTTAGTACAAAGTGACAAATACTGTTACATTAGAAACATAGACAATGATGGCAGAAAAAGACCAGGTTCCCTTTAATCCCTGGAACCTACTATTCCTCCAGGGTACTAACCCTGTCCATCCTCTCTCTATTCTCCTCTTTGGTCCTGTCACCCCTGGTAACCACTATTCCCTTTATTTTATTTTTATTTATCAAGATCTTGGATAATACCTGTGAGCGGATGCTCGTTGATAGGTTCCACGTCAGGCACATTAAACAAGGTACAATACTGTGGGCAAATATACAAATATTGAGAAAAATATACATGGAGATTACAGAATTCAAACATAAAGCAATAGGTATGCTGAGGCATTATACAATGTATGCCTGCGTCAAGAAGGTAAGTAGACAGGACAGGGAAGGATACATTGGGAGTGGAAGGGCTAGGTGAGCAGAGCACAGAGAGCAGGGAGAGAGGAGGGTAGGGATTGGTCAAGGGGCAGAGCCAGGGAGGTGGGCAAAGTGCTGTGGTTTGACTATCCTGTTATGACAGAGGCAAAGATAAGTGCCAGAGGCAGATTGTTGCTGTGTGCGGAACCTTAGCTGGGGCACATGCAGTTACTCTCATCAATGAGGTGCTGCCGCAGTAAAGAACCAATTGTTGTGGAGCCAGAGATGTCAGGGGACAGTGCGTTTACCCAGAGAGGTGCACGATGTGAGAACGCATGCTGTGTCATGGTAGTGCGGCATCTAGGCACTTGGAAAATCTGAGTGGCAGAGCTTCTGGTTTGTCTGGTATTCATAGGCAGTAACAGCAGGTTCTGCACCCCCTGCTGGAAGCAGATTTAATGCAACTTTTATGGCGAGAAGTCAGGTTTGATACTGGATTCTGTCATTCAGTTGAAGTCAGCCAGCCCAGGCATAAAGTTCACAGGTGTGTGAGAGTCTTGGTGCATTTTTTGAGTAGCAGAGATACTAAATAAGTACTTTGCCTTGATCTTTACCAGGGAGAATGGGGGGGCTGCACCATGCATGGGAGGAGACGGTGTAACTGAGGAGGGAGAGCGACCCTTACCGATCGGCGGGTCTGGGGAGAGGGGGGAGCTATCGCTGGCAGGAGGGAAGGGAAAGGTAAAATGGGGGGCTGAGGAAATGGAGGTGGAAATCATGGTAGAGAGAGTGAGGGAAGCCCAGGGCCAAATCAATTACATCCCAGGGAACTGGCGGAACCCCTGGTGGAGCTTTTCAACATCTCTGATGACAGGGTGGGTGCCCCAGGATTGCATGGTGGCGCATATCGTGCCTATCCACAAGGGAGGATCAAGAGAGGAGGCAGGGAACTACAGGCCCGTTAGCCCGACATCGGTGGTGGGCAAGGTGATGGAGGGTATTATCAAGGAAGGGCTAGGGGAGGTATTGGAAAAGTTGGGGTACCTGGACGATAGACAGCATAGCTTCATCCCAGGGAAATCATGTCAGACAAACCTTGTGGAGTTCTATGATTGGGAGACAAGTGCTCTGGACCTGGTTAGGCCAGTGGACGTCTTCTTTCTTGACTTCAGCAAGGCGTTTGACTCTGTTCCTCACAGGGGTCTATTGGATAAGCTGGGGGAAATGGGGTTGGGGAAACAAATGATCAGATGGATAGGAAACTGGCTCTTGGAGCATACCCAGAGGATAGTGGTTGGGGGGGAGGGAGAATAGTCTCATCTCCAGGGAGGGTCATTAGTGGGGTCCCTCAGGGATCGGTCCTAAGGCCCCTACTGTTCAGTGCCTATGTCTCTGACATAAGGAAGGGTATCAAGAGTGAAATGAGTCTCTTTGAGGATGACTCGAAGCTGGGAGTGGTGGTGGAGGGAAGGGTGGCCCTACAGGGGGACCTAGATGCTCTGGAGAGGTGGTCAAGGAAGTGTAGACTGAGGTTCAATGTAGGGAAATGCAGGGTAGTGCATCTGGGCATCAGAAACCTGGGCCAAGTGTATACGGGGGCCGGGGGGAGGAGATGCTACAAGTCTCGATGGCTGAGAGGGACCTGGGGTGGAGGAGGATGTCAACATGAATAACTCTGAGACTTGTAGAAGGGCCGCGGCCAAGGCCAACAGGATGCTGGGATGCATCGCTAGGGGGATTACCTCCACAAGGAGCGAAGTGATACTACTTCTGTATAACTGCTTGGTTAGGCTGGACCTAGAGTAGAGTAGTGTGTGCAGTTTTGGAGGCTGCACTTAAAAAGGGACATTGCATACCTGGAAAGGGTCCAGAGGAGGCAACCAAAATGATCTGGGGCTTGGGGAAAGGACCTATGGGAAGAGGCTCGAGGAGCTAAATATGTACACATTGGAAGAGAGAAGGACGGGGGAGAGACATGACAGAGTCTACAAGTACATGAAGAGGGTAAATAGGGAGGCTCGGTGAGGGTGCTCCAAAGGAAGGAGGGGGGTCAACCAGAGGGCATGGGTGGAAGCTGGTGGGGGGGGTGAGAGACTCAGGGGGTAAAGGAGGAGGTGCTACTTGACAGAGGGTGGTAGAACCATGGAATGCCCTGCCCGGGGGACTAGTGGAGGCAGAGACTGTGGAGGGGTTCAAGAGGGGTTGGTACAGGTACAGGGGAAGGGTTGTGCAGGCAAAGTCCAATGGAAGAGGAATACCCTGGACTGGAAATGGAGAATCCTGAGAGGGCGGGGGGGACAGCAAGGTCAGTTCCCAGTGCGGGGGCTGACCAAATGAGCAGACACGAAAGACCGTTAGGCCTACTCTGCTGGCATTTTAGAATGTTAATAGGTGGCAGGCTTTGTTTTTTTTTTTTTTTTTTTATTTAGTTGTTTAACCAGGTATAGCACACCTTGTTTAAGGCAACCGAGATCTGTTGGAGCGCTGTGTCAGTAGCAGAACCATATATGGCCAGCCCATAGTCTATGAGGGAGACAACTGAGCTGCCAATTGCTAGGTTTAATGCTTTGTGGGTTAGGCAATGCCTGTGGCGGTAGAGGATTCTGATTCTGGTATTAATAGCTTTTGCAGTGATATCGATATGCTGGGAGGACAGGGAGGAGTCTATTGTAACCCCCAGGTATTTGAAATGTGGGACGAGCTCCAGTGTGTCACTTCTGTCATTCCTTATTGCCAAGGGGTAGCTTTTTAGCTTGTTTTGGGCAGTGGAGTATAGCATGTTTTTTTTGTTTTTTTTAAATAGTTCATGACCACTCTTTGCTCTTTAAACCACTTTTCCACAGATGTGAAGCCAATTTGGAGATCAGTTTCAAGGAGTTCAGGGCGGAGGTTGCTGGTAAAAATCACCACGTCATCAGCATATAGGAGCATGCGGCAACGGCAGGAGGCTGCAAGATTATTTAAGAACAGCAACGGTCCCAGAATGGACCCTTGCGGTACACCAGATCTGACAGGTTAGGTGTCTGATAGGACTTCCCCAATCCTGACTTACTGGGAGCAGGTGGCTCAAGTAACTGCTAAACCAGTTCACAGTTTCAGGTGCGAGTCCAAAGTCAGAGAGCTGCTCAATAAGGAGCGCATGATGAACTGTATCAAATGCCTTTGATAGGTCAATGAAGGCTGCCCCTACAAGGTGACCTTGGTCTAAGCGTTGTGGATGAATTCGGTAAATTCGAGTATGGGCCGTGATAGTGCTGTGGCCACCCCAGAACCCGTGTTGCTCTGGGCATAGGAGTTGATACTGATTAAAATATTCTACCATCTGGTCAGCCACAATCCGCTGGAGAGCCTTGGAGAGCGGCGGAAGTATGTGTACGGGGGTTAATGCAGCAGACTTCCATCTTTGGGGGAATTGGGAGTGGAAGAGGGATAGGTTAAGTATTCTGGTTAGTGGTCCAAGTATTTCATCCGGTGCCAAGTGAACAAATTTGAGGTCCAAGGAGTCCCCACTGCACCTAGATTCTCCAAGAACCTTTTCAAGGTATTTCCTAGCATCTGCTAGAGACCATTTTGAAGCAGAATAGCGGCTGGTTAGGTGGTAGTGCAGGTGACCTTGTACTGTCACTTGGGTTGGGGTTATTAAAGAAGTCCCTGGGGAGCACACTACTGGTGTCAGTGAAAGCATGATTCAGTGAGCTGGCAATAAGCAGAGGGTCTAAGGTTGGAACCCCCGCAACAGTAAGCATAGCAGGGACAGTTTTGGGGTCTTTCCCTGTGATGTCATTAAGGCTGGCCCAGAAAGACTTGCTGCTGTTCCATGAGTTAGTGAGGGCTTCTTTGTAATATGTACTTTTTGCATGGTGGATAGCTTTCGTACAGTCATTGCAGGCCTTTTTATATCACTGAATGTTTGCTGTAGTCCCCTGCGCCCATGCTGTTTGCCAGATATGACCTCTTAAGGCAAGTTGCTCCAGGAGTTCAGGGGTAATCCAGGGGTTAAAAGGCCCTTTGGCTTTTCTTGTAGTAACTGGTGCATGTTTGTCACAGACAGCATTAAATTTTGACACAAAGAGGTCAAGTGCAGTGTCCACATCATTGATTTTATGGAGGTCCGTCCAGTCAAAGAGTTTTAGGTCCGACTTTAGTTGTGGGAGGTGACCGTTTAGTAGCAGCCATTTTTTTTTTATAGTTCTGGTGGGGGGGTTGCAGTAGTAGTTGTTCCAGTTGCATTTGACAGAGTCGGGGAGAATGGTGAGATTGGAGATATGAGCAGGACGGTTGGTGAACACCCAGTCCAGCAGTGTGCTGGTGCCAGTCTTGTAGTTGACTCACGTCAGAGTCTCCACCATTTGGGAGAAATGGAAAGTAGATAGGGTATCCTTGATAAAGGTGGAGGCAAGTGAGAGCCAATTTATATTAAAGTCACCTAGCAGAACAATTTCTGTGTTTAGACTCAGAGTACTAATGTAATCCAGGAGGTTGCTGACACCAGTTGTGGTTAGTTTTGGTGGAATATATACGGAGAGCAGAGTAAGCACCCTATTGTGTGCTCCTAAAAGCAGTCTAATGGCCAGAGCTTGCAAGTTGTCACTGCTTCACCGGGGGGGGGGGTCCTTAGTGTAGCTGACACAGCTCTCTCCCCCCCCCCTTTTTTGAGTGTCGGTCCTGTCTGTACAAGGTGTAACCAGGAAGAGTGATGGCAGTGTCTGATATCTTTGGGGATAACCAGGTTTCCACTACAGATTGCATGTCTGGGTTATGATGAGAGACTCGTACCTTCAGGCAATCCATTTTGGGGAGGAGGATGCAGATATTTAGAGAAGCGAGCACAAGTCCTGTGTTTTTTTGTGGTTGAGCGTTGGGGTCATGTGGTGGGCCAGGGTTGGGGTGCACATTGCCACACATCAGAATTAGGAATAGTAGTAGCGGGTGAAGAATTTGTTCCAATATAAGTATATCATGTAGAGACTGCAGTCTTTTACTGGGTGTATGGGCTTTTGTGTTAACAACATGGATTACAAAACCACTGAGGAATGGTACCATGGAGGGATCCTTGGGTGTGTCTTGGGTGGGTATTCCAGGCCTGTGATCATAGAGGGTAACGGATGGAGGTTGTGGGTTTCATCAGGGTAAGAAGAGGTAACTGATCCATATACATTTAGGACTACCGCCTCATGGGTAGCTTGAGTAGATTTGATGGGTCCATTACAGGGGCCCATGGAGGCAATAATGGTGAGTACAATGAGGCATTGCAGTAATCCAGTGGAAGTGGAAAACATTGTTGGTCCACAGGGAGGCAGCGAGTTCGGTATTGGGGTGAGGTAGCAGGTGAGGATTTCTCATGCAAATTAGTCCCAGAGAGCTTTTGTCTGAGTTGATGGTTAGAATTGGGCTAGGAGCAGTGAGAGAGATACTCTTTTCCAAGTAGATGGTTCAGGGGGATGAACGCCCCTAGCGGCAGTGGCGTATAGGCTGCAAATCGGGAAGTAGCGGGCTAAGCAGAATTGGATTTTCTCTGCGGCGGGAGGCCGAGTATGGCTGGTGGCTCCAAGGATGAGCCACGGCCACAGGTCTGGAGGAGTGAGCCCAGTCAAGGGCAAGTTTCTGATTTTCTCTATGGCAGGAGGCCAAGTATGGCTGGTGGCTCCAAGGAGTGAGCCATGGCCGCAGGTCTAGAGGACAGAGCCCGGTCAAGGGTCCTTTTATTATATCCCAACCCTGCTTGAATCCCCCAATGGTTTTCGTACCCACCACTTCAGATGACAGACTGTTCCAAGGTTCCACCACCCTTTCTGTAAAGTAGTACTTCCTCACATCTCTCCTGAACCTACCTCCTGTTAATTTCCATTCATGTCCACATGACGGCAAATTGGTATTCAGGCTAAATAGTTGTAAATATAATTTAAACAAGATAGTTCAAGTTCGGAAATATTCGAGAAAAAAAAAAAAAAGCAATTGTACGTCAATGTAGGTAGTAATAGTAAAACACCTGTAACAATACACTTCTGAGTGTCAAACGTTAACCTCAGAGTCTGTGTAAGACTCACAGACGACCCACTGAATCCGGGTGGAGGGATTTAAGATTTCCTATATTAGACTGCCCACCCCACACCCACCATTGCTCCCTGTACTCCTCCCTCTCCTTCCCCTGCCTTGAGACAAGATGCCTCACCCATTGTACTCCATCTCTAAATATGGACTTGACTTCCTTCCTTCCCTTGCTACCCTCCCCTCGTCCCCCTCAACTCTGGCTATCACTCTCTAGCACTCCCTTCAAGGAAATCCACTGTTGGTCAAGGTTCCTTCTTCAGATTCCCCAAACTATGGGGTCCTCTCCTCCTTACCATCCACTCTCCTTCCCCCTCCTTGACTTCACTACTCACTTCTGCAGTTGCCCCTGACACTGGTCCCTGGGCTGCTGCCCACCACCCTCTTCCACTGCTCTCCTCCTCGCCCACACCTACACTGGTGCAATCCCCTCTTCAGCCTCCCAAACTGACAACTTTTGCTCCCACCCTGGGCCTGAACTCAGTATTGCCTCTGCACATTGCAAATGCAGTTATCCTCCAGTACTTTACTTGAATTATTTTACTTCTCACAATCCTTTTCTTTGCACAACTGGTATTTATGATGTTTATTCACCAGTTATTGTATTATCGTTATTGTACTGTTCTTAGTGTTCCACATTATCCCTTCCCCCTCCCCAGGGCACAGCTAGAAAATGTTACTAGCTCAGTATCTTGCTTCTGGTGAAACTTCTTAAATAAATACATTTTATTTGCACTAGTATATACGCATTTATTCTGTGCCCACTTGTTTATTGTTTAATGCAGTGTTTTGTTCAGTCCTGGCCAGCCCACCCCATGAGTCTCTGACTGCCTTTGGCAATCAGTGTGGCGCAGCTCTCATCCACTCAGTATTGCTGTACCGCACATGGAACAGGTGTTGCCCAAATAGGTCAGCACCTGTCTCATGCTGTAAACTTAAATTTTACTACAGAAATTCCATTCTTTGATGCCTGTGAATCAAAGTTAAATTTTGCACAAACAGAAGCACAAACTTTCCAGTGTTCGAAGATTGTGTCACCAAGTGTTTGTCCCACATTACGAGGACCAGTGTCCCTAATTTTCCTACATTTTTTTTTTCATTCTTTGGCAACTGGGTAAGGCCCACTATGCACAAGTGTCCACTTTCAAGGGTGGCCTGGGAACACTGCGGAGGTTGAGTGACTTTCTTAGAGTCGCACAGTATGCAAGTGGAGGTTGTGGGATTCAAACCCAGGTCTGCTGGATGTACCAAACTCATTCACAGCATGTCACTCTGAACTCTAGGCTATACTGCCAACCCCTGAATGTCAGTGTCTCAACATGTTAGTGATAAAATGTAAAGTGGTATATTGGTTTTGCCATGTAGGTGATTGTTTTTATCCCAACCCTCCAACTGCCACTCCCTCTCCCACCCAAGGAGGCACCTGAGCCAGTGGGAAGGGAGAGATGAAGGTCCTCCAGGGAGGATGCCCCAAAAGGGAAGGGAGAGGCCCCCAGCTAAAGAGGAAGAGATGCTGGTTGGGGACTCCTCAGTCAGGGGAACAGAGCTGGGAGCAGGGGAAGGGAGAGGCAGGGTAGTAAAGAGCCTACCAGGTGCTTCAGTGGGGAGGACTGGAGAGCAGATTGTAGAGATCGTCAGGGAAACATAGAAACATAGAATTTGACGGCAGATAAGGACCGCTTGGCCCACCCAGTCTGCCCATTTCCCTACCTGATGGATAAGCTGCAGATTCTAGTTAAACAGCTTACTTCCTCCTGCCCCCCCCAACTAGAATTGCCTTATGCCTGTCCCATGAATTCTTGAATTCTCCCACTGTTCCCGACTCCACAATCTCTTCAGGAAGGCTGTTCCATACATCCACAACTCTGTGAAAAAAAAATACTTTCTAACATTACCTCTGAGCCGTCCAAGAGGGGAAAGGGAAGAAAGCTGGATTTCATTGTCCATCTGGGGACTAATGACCTGGCCATGGAGAAAGCAGGGGTGGTGCAGGATAGGTGTAGGAAGCTGGGGAGGGGCCTGAAGTAAGTAGCTCACACTATGTCCCTCATTGAGGCGCTACATGAATACAGCCAGGGGAAGGATAGGGAACCCCACACCAAGGCCTTCAATGAGTGGTTGAAGGCATGGTGCAGGAAGGGTTTCAGCTACACCGGGGACTGGGGTCCCACCTAGCGGAATAAAGGCATGTACAAAGGAGATAGCCTCCATCCATCCACAAGGGGATAAGCGGTCCTTGGTGGAAGGTTTAGATGCTACTTTGATGAGCATTTAAATTACCAAGGGGGGAGGGGGAGAGTGCCCCCCATACAGACACACAGAAAATAGAGCTGCAGAGAGGAGAAGCCCAGGGAAATGAATTTCCCAGGGCTAGAGGGCCAAAAGGACAATGGAGTGGTGAGTCAGGAAGAGGAAAGTTCAGTTACTTAAGAACTTACCATAACAGCAGATCTTCGAGAGGAGCTCTTCCAACAGGTAACACTAGTAGGACTGAAGCCAGCAGGCGGCAGGACCCCACAAAAAACTTCTAGCTAGCAGTATACAGTGGGGGGACCGCCCCCAGCGTCGGCCTGCCCACGATGTCATGTACGGTATAAAGGGGGCAGTCCCCCCACCAGAGACTCCGGCAGTGATGGAAATGTAGAAGGAGAAACCGAGGACAGCCCTCTAAAGGAGGTGGTCAGATGGTCAGGCTACGAATGCAGAAGGACTCCCCAGTGGGGAAGGCGGATGGGAAGCAGCACCTGCTGCAAGAGCTCCTCCCTCTTCAAGATCCACTGTTACGGTAAGTTCTTGCATAACTGTACTATCTTACTTCGAGAGTGAGCTCTTGCAGTAGGTAACACTGGTAGGACTGAGTCCCAAGCAGTACAGAGGACCCTATGCTCAGGGTGGAGGCAGTGGAGAGATAAAGACTGAATCCCTCAAGACAGGAGTCTCTGCAGGACGACAGCAAGGCCGAATCCTGTCCTGCACCGGGAGGCAGTGTCCAAACTGTAATGTCTGATGAAGGTATGAACAGAACTCCAGGTGGCAGCAGCACATACATCTGCAGCAGACACATTCATTAAAGAGGCAAAGGAAGCCGTGACGCCCCTGGTGGAGTGACCCTTTACCTAGTCCCGGTAAAGTCTTGTACTTCTGGTAACAGAAAACAATGCAATTTAACAACCATTTAGATAAGACTTGTTTGGAAACAGATACCCCTAACATCCTGGGGGCAAAGGAAACTAACAGTTGATCCGATAGTCTGGAGCCCTGGGTTTGGGTCAAGTAATATCGGAGGTCCCGGTGGACATCCAGAGTATGCAGGAGAGTCTCCCCTCAGTTTGAGTGCTCTGGGTAATAAACAGGTAGGTCGATGTCCTGATTAAGGGCAAATTGGGACACCACCTTTGGCAAAAACTAAGGCTTAGTTTGCAAAGACACCTGGTCCTTGTGAAAAACCAAGTAAGGCTCTTTACACATCAGAGACTGGAGCTCGGAAATTCTCCGAGCAGAGGTAACTGCAACCAAAAATAATGTTTTCCAAGAGAGAAAACATAGCTCGCAATCTGCTGCTGGCTCAAAGGGAGGCAAAGTAAGCTTCTCTAGAATGAAAAGAAGGTCCCATGGAGGGATGGGGTCCCTAACAGGAGGTTTCACATGTAAAATGCCATGCAAGAAAGTGCTTGACAAGTCTAGTTGTGCCAAGGTTTTGCCCTGTATAGGTGCATGGTAGGCTGACACTGCAGATAGGTGCACCTTTATGGAAGAGTAACTCAAGCCAGAGTCTGAAAGTGAAAGAAGGTACTCTAGGACAGAGTTCACCGGGCAGGTAAAGGTGTCTAAGTGGTGGGCAGTGGCCCACAGACAGAACTGCCTCCACTTCATGGCATAGGTAACCCTGGTAGGGGGTTTCCTCGCAGGTCCACCAAAACCTCAGCCACTATGGCAGAGACTCTGAAGCGTAAAACTGCTAGGTCATTAGGAGTCATGCATGCAGGTGTAATGATCTGAGATCTGGGTGGACCAATGTCCCATTGTCCAGCGACAGCAAGCGTGAGCTCAGGGGCAGCTGCAGAGGTGGTTCGCTCGCCAGCTGCTGAAGTAGAGGGAACCATATCTGCCAGGGCCAGAAGGGGGCCACGAGGATCATCTCCGCTCCTTCTGACTGCAGTTTGAGGAGCACCCTCTGTATCACTGGAAAGGGGGGGGGAGGCATAGAGGAACTTCCCTGTCCAGGAGAGGGGCAATGCATCTCGCCATTAAACACCAGACCCTGGATCTAGCGAGCAAAAACTGGGCAGTTTTGCATTGTATGGGGATGCAAATGGGTCCAATTCTGGTCAGCCACATCTGTCAAAGATAGTCTACGACAGATTGCAGGAGTTCCCACTCGAGTGCTCAGGAACCTGACCGACTTAGTATGTCGGCCAAAGTGTTTTGCACCCCTGGGACATGAACTGCCAAAATGATCAGGTGATGATCTATGGCCCAGTTTCATACCCTCATGGCCTCACGACAGAGTTAGTACGAGTGGGTTCCTCCCTGCTTGTTGATGTAGAACACCACTGACATGTTGTCTGACTGGACCAGGAGTTGTCCCGGGAGCAGGTCAGTTTGCAAGGCTTGTAAGGCACAGAGGATGGCCCTCATCTAACTCGTTGATATGTATGGACTCCTCTAACGCAGACCATGACCGCCCCCCCCATCCAGAGTCCAGCGGTTGTTCAGATGGGCTCTCCCCAGCCTATGCTGGAGGCATCTGTTGTCAGGATCTCTGTGGGCGGTACCCTCTGGAAGGGCAACCCCGCCGAGAGGAAGGATGGTATGAACCACCATCGAAGGGCTTGGTGGACCAGGTCCGAGACCGAGACGGGTTGGTCTAGGTCGTCCTGGCGTTGGTCCCATTGGACCTTCAGCGTCCACTGGATTGCCCTCATATGCAGTCAGGCCAATGGCACTGTGGCAATGGCAGCTGCCATGCGGCCAAGGTGTCCAAGGATCATCCAGGCAGGAACCTGCCTGGCAGATGACAGATGATGAGCAAGACCCCGAAGGCAGTCTGCTCTGTTCTCAGGAAGGAAAGCCTTGCCTTGAATAGTGTCCAGAAGGGCTCCAATGAATTGGAGTCTCTGGCACGGCCATGGAGCAGACTTAGTCAGATTTATGGTTATTCCCAACTCTGCAAAGACGGAAAATGTGTCCTCCACAGCGTGGAGAAGATCCTCCCTGTACGGTGCTGTGAGGAGCCAGTCCAGGTAGGGGAAGACATAATGGCCCACCCTTAGGAGGGCTGCTGCAACAGCTACCAGGCAGTTCGTGAAAACCCGCAGTGCCGATGACAGGCTGAAGAGCAGAGCCCTGAATGGGTAGTGTTGACCCAGGAATTCGAACCTCAGATATCTCCTGTGGTGCTTGGCTATGAGGATGTGTAAATACACATTCTTTATGTCCAGGGAAGAGAGCCAATCTCCCAGATGGAGCATGGGTAGCAGACTCTGTAGGGTGACCATCCAGAAGTGTCTGTACTTTACAAAGTTGTTAAGGACCAAGATGGGATGTAGGTCCCCCATTTTCTTGGGTACTAAAAAGATGTAAGAATAGTACCCTTTTCCCCTCTTAGAGACCGGTACAGGCTCTATTGCTCGTTTGTCCAGAACAGCTTGAATCTCATCTTGGATAAGAGCTGCGTGGGATTGGGAATAACGGGAGAGAAGTGGTGGCCTGTCTAGTGGTATCTCTGTGAATTCTATCAAGTGCCCCCACTGGATCATCTGTAGAACACATTGATCGGAGGTGATCTTCCTCCAACCCTCTAAATAGAGGTAAAAGTGGCCTCTGACTGTCTCTCCTGCCAGGTCTGCAGGAAAAGGAAGGTTCGGCAAAAAGTCAGGCATTGGTGGGGGTGGGTAAGGTGGCCTGGGAGGGCTTGGCAGCCCTGGCACTGGAGCCTCCAGAGTTATGAGAGGGGCCCTTATGGCTGTAGCCCCCTCTCTGTTGCTGTTGTTGCTGGTATCTGGGTCATTGGCCCGATTTGCCACGAAAACACGGTTTCCAAAAAGGCTTCCATTTAGGCTTATACATAGTCTGGACTGAGCAAATGGCTTTGCCAGAGTCCTGTATCCTAGTAATGATCTTTCCAGACTCTTCATCAAAAAGAACTGAGCCTTTAAATGGGGCATCTAAGATGCCGGCTTGGACGTCCTGGGTGAAGCCAGGGACTCGAAGCCAGAAGTGTCACCTGATACACATTCCAGTGGTGGCTGTCCTGGCTGTCGTGTCTGCTGAGTCATAGGCTGATCTAAGGACGTGAGAGGTGATCTGCCTTCTTAGGAACTGCCGAGGATGTGGATGGGTGCTTCCATGCTGCCTTGGTCACATCCCGAAAAAAGTGTCCACCAAAGGTGGCACGACAACTGGTTTTGGGTCCTTCTGGTGCAAATATTTGGCCAGACGCTTCTCAGGGTCAATGTCCTCAGTATCCCAGCCAATGTTTGTTTGTATGTGGCGCATGACCTCCATAAAGGAGGGGTCATCCGGTGGGGACCTGGGAGTGTTCCCTTGGATCGGGCGATGGGAGTCCTTCCTCCCACCAAAGAGGATCACCCATCAAGAGCTAAAGAGCTTCTTTACCTCAGACAGCTGGAGCCTTGGTTCCTGGGCTGGTGGTTGGTTTGACGGGCTTGCTTCTTAACCAGGCATCTGGCGGTTCGACATGCCAGGTGTCTGGTCCGTGGACATCGTTGGTGCCTTGGACGGTGGCTCAGAGTTGGCAGCCATGGTCTGGGTTGAGGCAGATGACAGGGTGCCTGATGGTGGCCTATGCTCTGCGCAGACGGTGGCGGGTACAAGGCCGATGGCGCCAAAGTTACGGTGGCAGAAGCTGAAGCCGAGGATGTCGACCTGGAGGCGGACTCTGAGGCCTGGTGACGGTGAAGGTCATCTGCTGATGGCAGTTTCTCTGACGCAGGCTTCTCTGGCATCGGCTTATGCAATGTTAAGCCTCTAGGTGGCTGAGAAGCGGACCTCCCGGAGGAGAGACCTGAGCCCCCATGTCTGTCCAGGGAGTCGGCACCTGAGGAAGTGGCCAACTTGTAGGACACTTTCGTCATCCGTCTTGAGGAGGACCAGATGTTACCATCTGAGTGACAGCCAGAAGGCTGGGAGAGTAGCCAGATTTTCAGAGGTTGCAGGGTTGATACAGAGGTCCCGGGCCCTGAAACTTTGCCTCCCAATGCCCGTACCTGGGCAGGTGGTCTCAAGTACTGCAACCCAGGTAGGAGAATGCACTGCCTGGGATACAGAATCCAAACTCCCCCGGGAGGCGGAGAAACTGGATCTTGACGGGGATCTATCTTTTTCCCTCTCTCCCCTTTACTCTTTGTGGGGTGCTTCCTCAATTTTTTGTGAGAGGAGCCCTCCAGGGAAGAAGAATCCTGCCGCATGGCAGAGTTTCTCTTTGGTTAGGAAGGCCTGGAGGGCTTTCTGGTGGTGAATCCTTGTCCTGCTGTTAAATTTCTTGCAGTGTGGACAGGCCTTGCTGTTGTGGTCTGGGCCCAGGCACAGAAGGCAGGCTGAGTGTCCGTCTTTTGATGGTATTTGCCGCAGGCACACTTTGACTGGTGCCGGTCCATTGAAGACGTCGGGGAAGATGACATACAGATGGTAAAAGGGATTAAACAAACTTTTTCAGTAAAATAAAGATTGAAAAATGCAAGCAAAATGGCAGTTGATCTCAGCTGAACGCATCCGTAGAGCCGATGCGCGCGAGTCGATGGCGGGAAAAGAATGGAGATGACGCTGGGGGACTGCCCCCTTTATACTGTACATGACGTTGGGGCGGTCCACTCGCTGTATACTGCTAGCTACAAGTTTTCCATGGGGTCCTGCCACCTGCCAGCTTCAGTCCTACTGGTGTCGTCTGCTGCAAGAGCTCTCTCTCGAAGTAAGATTTAAAGTTGAGAGAGGGGCGAAGGTAGGCAGAGGAATAGTGAAAGAGGGGAGGACAGGACCAGGGAAAAAGGAGGTGCAAAAGATGGAAACAGGGAGGGAGAATAGTGAGAGGGAGGGACAAAAGGAGTGGAAAGTCATGTGAGGCAATGTAAGGAACCCAGGAAACAAAATTCCTGACCTTAAAGGTGATGGGAAACAGTTTTTACACCTCTAGGAGAACACTATTTGTTCTTTGATCGGCTACCCAGTATTCCGATATGTTTTTGACCTTTTTTGTTACATTAATAATCTAATTTTGTTGCCTTTTTAAGGACCACAAATCCCTCTCTCCTCAGCAGTTGCTGCTCTCTTTTCATACTGCCTGAACATTCTATGACATCACAAACACCTTTCCAGGCCGTTCGGATGAACAGTATGGAATCGGAGTTTCTGATGTTATAGAATACATAAGCAATATGAAAATCAAGAGCAGTAGCTGGTGAGAAGACTGGAACTCAGTGCAAATCTGAGGGCACTCCAAAGCTAGGTTATTTATTTATCAAGAAAATCATCAAAGCATATCAGAATACATAACCAGCACGGAAGATGGAAGGGCAGTTAACTATGCAAAAATAATTTCCTATCTCCTTTAAAGCAATCAATGCAGGGGTAGAGCTGGATCTGGTGGCCATAACGGAGTCACGATGCACAGACAACCACAGCTGGGAAGTGGCCATATGAGGTTATACCATGTTCCAGAAGGGCAGAACAGGTAGGAAAGTGGGGGTTTATATGTGAAGGAAGGTGTAAAAGCCACAGTGATAAAGGGACACCAGGGGGATAAGGAATGGCTGGAGGTACTATGGGTCTGTTTGGAGAAAGGATCCACAGCTTACATCCACATGGGGGTGGTGTACAGACCACCAAAGGGTGAGGAAGGCTACTGGCAGAATGGCAAGCAAGGGGGAAGTACTGATTGTGGGGGACTTGAATCTGCCAGATGTAGACTGGAGCATTCTGGCTGCAGCTGCAACAGGAAGTGGGATCATCCTCTACACCCTACAGAGGGCATTTCTCAGGCAGCCAGTTGAACAACACACAAGAGACAGGGCAGTGCTGGACCTAGTATTTATGAATAAGGATTCTGCTGCAGACATCACAGTGGGTAGTCCCCTGGGTACAAGCGATCATTGTACTGTGTGGTTTGGCATACAGACTGAACAAGAGGACAAATCACACTAAGACAAGGACCCTGGACTTCAGGAGGGCAGATTTTAAAGAAATGGGTGACTGCCTCAGTACATACCTTGGGGGGAGGGGGTGGACGGAGGGGCAGAGACCCAATGGAAAAAGATCAAGGAGGAATTGCTAAGGCACCAGCATGCTGTTTGAAGGCAGTGATCAAGAGGAGGAGGAGGAGGAAGAGACCCGCTGTGGTTCTCAGAGGAGGTGGCTAAGGTGGTGAAGGAGAGGAAAAATAAACTAACAGCATTTAGGAAGTACAATGAGACCCAGACAGAGGCAGACAGGGAGGTATATCTGGAAAAGCAGAGGGAGGCAGGAAGGAGAGCGAGGGCAGCAAAGACACAATAAGAGGAGGGGATCACCAAGGTTGTCAAAAATGGGGAAAGGACTTTCGTCAGGTTCATGAGTGAAAAAAGGAAATAAAGGGGTGGACTAGTGAGAATTAAGAAGGCGGGGGGCTGTACAGAAGATGATCAGGAAAAAGCTAAAATTTTAAATGAGCACTTCTGCTCAGTCTTCACAGTGGGAGGGAGAGGAACATACCATCAAGTATCAGCAGGCACATGGGGGGGGGAGGGTGTGTGTGTGTGGACAAGTTCATTTTCGGAGAGGAGAGTCCAGAATGTACTGAAGTCCTAAAGGAGAACAAGGTGCTAGGACCGGACAGGATTCACCCAAGGGTTTCAAAAGAACAGAGCACAGTGCTAGCCGCCCCTCTGGCAACATTATTCAGCACCTCATTGGAGACGGAGTGGGCTCTAGAGGACTTGAGAAGGGCTGATGTGGTCCCTCTGCATAAAAGCGGCAGCAGGGAGGAGGCTAGCAACTACAAGCCAGTCAGCCTCACATCAGTGGTAGGGAAATTAATGGAAACCCTACTGAAGGAGAGACTGATGGAGTATCTGGAGGCAAATGTGCTGCAGGACCAACGGCAGCATGGCTTGACCCGGGGAGGGGGTCATGTCAAACAACTCTAATAGATTTCTTTGACAGATGACTAGGGAGGTGGATCAGAGGACAGCAGTGGATGAGGCCTATCTTGACTTCAGCAAGGCCTTTGACATGGTGCTGCACAGAAGGCTAGTAAGAAAACTTAGACTGGGGTTGGGGAGAAAGTGGTAAGCTGGGTGTTAAAACTGGTTGAAGGATAGGAGTTGGAGGATAGCGGTATAAACGGCAAACACTCGGGGGATGACAGAGTTACTAGCGGGGTACCAGAGGGATCAGTACTGGAACTGGTCCCCTTCAATGTCTTCATAAGTGACATTGCAGAGGCCCTAGAGGGGAAAGTATGTATTTTTGTGGATGACAAAAATCTGGAACAAGGTTGATACTCAGGAAGGGGCGTAAAGACTGCAAAGGGATCTGGGGAAACTAGAGAAGTAGTCAAGGGTGTGGCAGCTGCGTTTCAATGCCAAAATGTGCAGTCAATCAGCTAGGGTGGGGAAACGCAGGAGCTGTTCATAAGATGGGTGGGAGGTACCAGCAGTCACCAAGCAAGAAAGGAATCTCAAGGCAAACATATCTAATGATCTCAAGGTGGCATGGCAGTGTGATGAGGCAGTAGGCAAGGCTAGTGGGATGCTGGGGTGCATATGGAAGGGGATATCAAACAGGAGGAGGGAGGTGGTGTTGCCAGTGTATCACTCACTAGTGAGACCCCGCCTACAGTACTGTGTCCAGTTCTGGATGCTGCACCTCTGCAAGGACATCGACAGGGTGGAAGTGGTCCAGAGGAGGGCTATCAGAATAATCCAGGGGTTGCATGAGCCACCATACAAGGAGAGGCTGTAGGAACTCAACATGTGCACCCTGGAGGGGAAGAGAGTGAGAAGGGACATGGACACCATAAGCACCTCACAGGGGTGAACAAGGTGCAGATAGGGAATCTCTTTCAGAGGAGGAAAAGCACCAGAACACGGGGGTATGCAATGAAGCTGGGGGGGTCAGTTTAAGAGGGATACGAGGACATACTTCACAGAAAGGGTGGTGGTTCTAACACAAGGAAATTAACAACTATTTGCATGCTTACTGCGAAAAAGGTCATTACTAAGAGCTGGCTTTCCCCAACCCCCTTAAATATGAACCAATGTCATGATTTGATGATTCAAGTGTACGAAATGGAACATCTAACAGCAGTGGTTAATAAAAGACAGGAGAGTCTGAATTAGTTTGGAGAAGATGGGTATTATATGTCTCCCTGCATAGACCCAATTTTATTCTATGATTCAGATAGTTAAAGTGTCTTGCTTTAATAGAATCTCAAACTATAAAATATGTACAGAGATACAATTAGATGATACTAAGTCTTTACTCAGCATAGAGTGGATTACAATTTTTAAATTATAAGACTACTGTCAGGCAGATATTTATGTTGCTATGTACTTAATGATTTAAGTTCCTTTTGATTTTTACTGTATGTATGTCCTGTTAAAATGTTAGATGTTGGTTGTACACATTGAATAATTTGAAAATCAAAAGTAAAAAAAAAAAAAAAAAAAAAAGAAAGAGTGGTGGACACCTGGAACAGCCTGCCAGAAGAAAAAATTATTTACCATAGTAATGTTGTTTCTTCTAATGGAGTCTTGCTGTATTCTGAATAAATGCAGTTAGCACCAGCACTTGAACTGCCCCGGAGAGTAAGGAGTTAACTCTATGCAGAAGCATAGAACATTGAGCTCAAGCTCGGTTTTCAAACCTCTGTCTCTAGCACTCTGAAGTGTAAACGTCAGATTATTACGAGCACTAACTAATAAAAGTAATACAGTAGGTGGAAACTATTTTAACTCTTGCAAGCCAAATGGCTGCACAAATTGTTTTTAGGGTCAAAAGACTCAAGTCAAGAACCCCAAAAAGAAAGCTAAAAATAAACCAAAGTACGTAGAGAGCTAAAACATCACTAAAACCCATAAGATAGGGCAAGCCAAGTACACCTCTGGGGTGCAGCACTGTGCCTGCCCACCCACATCCCAAAACTACTGGGTTCTAGGAGGGGAGGGAGGAAGGGAGTTCAGAATACAGCAAGACTCCATTAGAAGAAACAACATTACTATGGTAAGTAATTTTTTCTTCAAACAACATGAAGTCTTGCTGTATTCTGACTAAACGCAGACTACCAAGCAGTACACCCTTGGAGGGGGGAGTCACAGAACCCGTTTTGGAAACAAGGTCTGCAGCACAGCTGTGCCAAACCTAGCATCACTTCTAGACAATGTCCAGAGAATAATGCTTGGTAAATGTATGAACAGTTTTCCAGGTGGCTGCTTTACAAATTTCCACTAAAGGTATATCCCTAGCTGCTGCGAGCGAAGCAGCTGTACCCCTGGTAGAATGAGCCCTCAGGTCTGAGGGAGGTTCCTTCCCAAGTTTTGAATAGCAGAATTTGATACAGGAAACAATCCACCTGGCAATAGTTCTCTTGGTGGCTGATTTGCCCTTTCCCACCTCACCATAGGTGAGAAATAATTGAGAACATCCATTCCTATAGGCCTTAGTATGTTCCACATAGTAACTAAGAGCCCTTGTCACATCAAGACTGTGTAATCTTCATTCCCCAGAGGAAGAATGGTCAGTAAAAAAAAATACAGGCAATGTCATAGATTGGTTCAGATGAAAGTCTGAGACCACTTTGGGAAGAAACTTTCTGTTAGTTCGAAAGACCACCTTACCCTGTGAAAAGAAATAAAATCAGGTTCCACTGACAAAGCCTGTAACTCACTGATCCTCCTGGAAGAGGTAATGGCTACCAGGAATACAGTTTTCCATGTCAAGTATTTCAGCTCTGCTGAAGACAGAGGCTCAAAAGGGGGCTGCATAAGCTGTGCTATACAGATGTTCAGATCCCAAGAAGGGGTAGGGGCTCGAAAGGGAGGACTAACATGCATCAGACCTTTGAAGAATTTCTGGAAAACTGGATGAGAGGCTAAGGAAGAGCCCTTCCCAGCTGAAAGGAAGGCAGGCACAGCTGCCAAATGCACCTTAAGCGTAGTGGGCCTAAGGCCTAAACTATTAAGATGCACCAAATATTCCAATACAGTAGCAATGTCAGTTAATTCTGGCTGAACAGGTATTTGGGAACACCAAAAGCCAAATCTTTTCCGCTTGGAATTGTAAGTTTTCCGGGTAGCAGGTTTCCTGCTAACCTTCAGAATATCTAAAACCGATTAAGAAAGGTTTAAATGTGCATATTCTAACTCTTCAAGAGCCAGGCCTTGAGCCACAAGATTGGGATAGAGGATCCTCCCCTGAGAGGATGTCAGCAGATTGAACCATCTGGGAAGACACAGAGGCCTTGTCACCGGCAATGACAGTAGTAGAGGATACCACGGCTGTCTGGCCCAGTCTGGTGCCACTAGGATCACTCTGCAAGGCTGAGATCTGGCTTTGATCAGGACCCTGAAGATCAAAGGGAAAGGAGGAAATGCATACAGGAACCTGCTTGTCCAATCCAATAGTACAGCCTCCTGTTGTACAGAGCCCAGTAGAGGAGGCCTGCAACAAAAGAGGAAGTTGATGATTGTCCGGGGCTGCAAAGAGATCCATCTCTGGAGTCCCCCACCTGTTGAAGATAACCTGAAGGACCAGGGGATTCAGAGTCCATTCGTGATGACCCTGAGAAATTCTGCTGAGAGCATCTGCTAAGATGTTGTCCTTCCCTGGTAGGTGTACATCCACCAGGGAATCATAAAGGGAATAAGCCAGAGACCATACCTTCATGGCCTCCATGTACAAGGCCGAGGACCGAGTGCTTCCCTGCTTGTTGATGTACCACATGGTTGTGGTATTGTCTGTCATGATTTGTACTACTTTCCCCTGAACCACAGTTGAGAATGTCTGCAGAGCCAGAAAGACAGCCCTCAACTCCAGAAGGTTTATGTGAAGAAGGGACTCCTGGTGAGACCAGGTTCCCTGAGCTGTAAGCTGGTCCAGATGGGCCCCCTAGCCTAGGAGGGAGGCATCTGTGGTGAGAATCACTGAAGGAGCCTGACTGATGAATGGGACACCTTGCTGAAGGTTGTCCTCCTCCAGCCACCACTGGGAGTGCCTGAACTAGAGTCTGGGACATTGGAACCAATTTGGAGAGAAGGTCATTTTTCTAAGACCAGTAAGATCTGAGATTAAATTGAATATCTCATCTGAAACCTTGCTCCCTGGACCACAGCTGTGGAGGCTGCCATGTGGCCCAGTAACTGAAGAAAATGCCTGGCTGGACGAGAAACTAGAGGTTGAAAAGAGGAAGCCAGAGTGACTAGAGACTGAACTCTTGAAAGAGGAAGGAATGCTCTTGCCTGGGCAGTGTCCATGTCTGCCCCTATGAAAGTGAGCAGCTGAGTTGGTTCCAGAACTGAATTTTCTAGGTTTAGAATGAAGCCCAAGGACTCCAGGAGCCTTTGGGTGACCTCTAAGGCTGACCTGACTTGGCCTGGGGACTGACCTACTAGGAGCCAGTCATCCAGGCATGGGAACAGAAGGATACCCTGTCTCCTAAGGAATGCCACCATTACTGCCAGGCACTTGGTAAACACCCTTGGAGCCAATGTTAGGCCAAAAGGCATGGCTCTGAACTGATAATGGCCTGAGGGCAATTCGAACCTGAGGTACTTTCTGTGGGAATGTCTGATGGGTATGTGGAAATAGGCATCCTTGAGATCCAGGGAAGCTAGCCAATCTCCTGGTCCCAGAGAGGGAAGGATTACTCCCAGAGTCACCATCTTAACAAAATCAAAGTTTAAGTGTTTGTTGAGGTACCTTAAATCTAGGATGTGTCGCCACTCCCCTGTCTTTTTTGGGGTAAGGAAGTGTCTGGAATAAAGTCCTTTTCCCCTGTGACAAAGAGGTACCTTCTCTACTGCTCGCATGAGCAGAAGAGAGAAGACTTCTGCCTCTAAGGCCTTTGTCTCCGTGGGGGGGGGAAGAGGGGGGTGAAAGATCTTGCTCTCACCTTTGGGAACCTTTTGAAGCGGAGAACCAGTCCCTGGCTCACTACTTCCTGGACCCATTTGTCCGAGGTAATGGAATCCCAGGCCTGGGAATAGTGAGCCAGCCTGCCCCTTACAGGAATTGGGGAGGCGACCCTGACCGACACCTCAGGGTGTCTGTTTGGCAGGGGGCTTGGACTGAGTGGATGCTGGGGTCCTGGTCATCCCTCATCTGCCTCTTCCCCTGAAGAACCCCCTCTGCTGGAAAGAAGAGGAAGCCTGGGCTTGGTAAAAAGGCCTGCCCCTGCCAGCCCTAAACTGCTGCTTCTGAGGAGTGGTCTGCTTCTCTTTTGCTGCAGCACTCCTACAAGTGGTCCTGTACTCATCCATCTTCTTCATGTAAGCCTCTGTTTGTTCGCCAAACAGAGAGTTACCAGCAACAGGAAAATCCATGGCCTTAGTCTGGGTATCCTGTGATATATTGGTACATCTGAGCCAAGCTAATCTCCTCATGGAGACAGATGTAGCCATGACCCTGGAATGCACATCATTCGAGTCAACAGCAGCATGAAACTGGACCTTGGATGCCCCAATACCATCTGCAGCCACCTTCTCCAGCTCCTTGGCTAGCTGGGGAGGGGCATTCTTAGCCAGTTCCAGAACCGTATCCCACCTCAATTTCTGGTAACTGGCTGTATATGCCATATAATTGGCTTGTCTGAGTCCCAAAGAGGATGCCAAGTACTGTTTCTTGGCCATGACATCCACTTTCCTAGAATCCTTATCTGGGGGAAGAGATGCCAGGGGAATATTAGCCTTATCACAGGCTGCAGCCTGCACTACCCCAACATGGCTGCAATGAGTAGTAAGAAATTCTGTTCCAGGGCCTGACGACGTATATCTCCTGTCCATCTTTTTATCCACAGAAGGTATAGAAGTTGGAAACTGCAAAATGTTTTGTGTCTGTTTCCCCAGGGATTTATGCAGAGGGATAGACACGCTCTTCAACTCTGGGACATCCATCATTTCCACAGAGTCAGGTTCCTCCTGATCCTGTTCAGCTTCTTCCACTGGGAGCTGAAGAGTATCAGCCACTTTCTTGTAAAACAAGAAATGGGAGGGGGACTCAGAAAGTCTGGGAGGAGACACATTGGAAGGCCTGTCTGGGGAGATGTCAGGCTCTACAGGCTCATCTAGGCCTTCATCTTCCTCTTCATCAAACTCTTCTTCTCCATCCCAATCGCCCTCATAGAAAGCCTCTGGATCAATGTCAGAAGCGACTATGTCGGACCGAACCGAACCTCTATGAACCGTTGTCAGTTCGGTCGGAACCGGGCAAAGCGACTGAACAACAGAAATTGCTTTAGCAATATCCTCAGCGGACGGACCATGGGAAGTAGGATCCGAACTGGCTGTTTTTTTTTTTGTTTGTTTGTTTCCTTTTGCTAGGAACAGATTCCGCAGAATCGGCTCTCCTTTTGCCCGAGGATGTATCGCCCAAGTCAGTGGGAACCGCCGAACCGGGCTGGCCATCCAGGTCAGCAGACTTCTCGGCCTCCCTCTCCCTTAGCCTACTCAAACATTTTTCCAGAGTGGCTTTGGGAAAGTTTTTACAGATTTGGCAGTCTTCTTTGAGGTGGTCAAACCCCAGACAGTAAACACAGAAGAGGTGAGGGTCGGCCTTGGCAAAGGCCTCCTTACACTCGGTACAGTGCTGAAACCCAGTGGGACCGGTTTTCTTTTTGGGTTTCTCAGACATGCTGGAATACTGAAAAGTTACCCTTACCAACTATTACGCCAAGCAACCAGAAACTGATCGGTTCCAACCATGTCACAGGTCGGTTAAAAAAAAAAAAAAAATGGAAATCGGAATTGTTTTTAGGAACCGATGAGTACCGGAAACCACAGTAATATTTAGAAACAAAACAGAAATAGAATGGGGTTCGGTTCCAAATCAGACTGACCAAAGAACCGAAGGCAAAAAACAATTTCCACAATAATACAATAACTACCTACTACTACCACCACTTATTGTTACCGAGACAGAGGTAAGACGACCAAAATAAAGAAATGGTTAGGTAAAACCGACCGATTTCAACTGATACCGAACCGAAGTGCAGGAGGAATCTCCGGAGCGACTTCACAGTTAGGCGGAGTAAAAAATCTGACTGTTACACTTCAGAGTGCTAGAGACAGAGGTCTGAAAACCGAGCTCGAGTTCAACGTTCTATGCTTCTGCATAGAGTTAACTCCTTACTCTCCGGGGCAGTTAAAGTGCTGGGGCTAACTGCATTTAATCAGAATACAGCAAGACTTCATGTTGTTTGAAGAGGTGGTTTGGGCAAAAACAGGGGGGAGCTTCAAGCATGCATGGGATAGACAAACAGGTATGATATGAACAGGCAGTGATGAAAGTGAACAGGAACGCACAGGAACTCCGTTCCTATACCTTTTTTGCAGCAGAAACCGAGTTCCTGTACTTCTTCCCACTGACACTGAAAATGAAATTCTTAAACTAGCAACATAGTGAGTTTCTGGACCTGTGATCTGCAATCAGGGTTTCCATAACATTTGACTTGTACAAGAATGTTATTTTCCTAGAAATACTTGAATATCTCGAACTAAATCTACTAGTGTCGATTAGATCAATAGTTCTCAGACTTTGTCACAGTGAGCCTCCCCAAATCCATGGAAAAGATTTTGAGCCTCCCCCAAAAATTGAAATAATCTTGGGCCTCCCCAAAGAAAAATAACATACTGTACTTTGCACAGTAAACCATGAATAAATTGAAACCCCTTTGAGTACTTGGCTCACATTCAGTTCTTTGTCTTATACTGATGTGGAACCTTTGAAAAAGAGTTCCTGTGCTCAAAGGTGTTATCTGAATAACTAATAAATAAAATAAACAAATATTATTCAGCTTATTGTAACCCCCCCCTCACAGGCCAACCTACGTACTCTGCTATTTTCATTCTTGAACCATTGTTACCCCTTGTTGTAGTACCTTCATGTGTCAGACTACTTTCTCTGTTTCCTCTTTATACGAAATAAACTTCCTGCATACTTTGCCTCTTCCCATCCTTCCCTGCTCTTAAGCAACTTCTCTGGGATTACTTTGCTCCTTCCGGCTATTGCTCTTAGCACTTCTATGCTCAACACTTATATTTGAGCTGTTCTACCATCAGCCTACACATTGACCAATTACCACCACTCATTATAAGTATACTGTTCATTGTGTATTTCTTGTTTGTTTTACAGTTGCCTTTTGAAATGTATTCACTCCCTACCCTTCCCCAGGTACACCTGAAATGAGCCTTTCATGCACCTTCCCTTGTCACCTATTAGTAAATAAATACATTAAATTCACCTACTATTATCCTCTTTTAGTTTGCATCATCTCTTCACACAAAATATATAAAACTCAAAATTTAAATACAGCACTTTTTCAGACTTGATTGAGCCTCCCTTGGAACAGGTTGAGGCCTCCCAAGGGAGGCTGGCCTCACCATTTGAGAACCCCTGGATTAGATAGTTGTGTCTTGACACAGTTATCCTTTAGATTGAGGATCTTCATTTTGCATTTCATAACTGCCAGTGCATGAGTTTCTGTACTTCTTGTCTACCACTTGCACCACTGTGAACAGGAAAGGGAGGCAGAAGGGTGCCAGTGACCAAATAGGGTCTGAGGTGTCGGAATATGCAGGGAAACATATGGCAGCCTGAACAGGCCTGCTGGTCCTTTTCTCCCAACAAATTCTATGTTTCTGTGTTTCCCATCCCAATCTTCCAGCTCTATACTTTCCACCCGGAAACCACTACAAACTTATGTCACAGGAGGTCCACTGGAATAACATTCATAGGCCCATAGCTACCTTTACTGGCAGGTGTAGGGGTCCCCAACTCTTCCCCGTAGACCACAGCAGTTAATGCCATCCATGCATCCCATCCTTTTCCCACTCTACATGTCATCTCATCCTAAAAGCAATGCTTTGGTACATGGATGGTATAAAAATACACCCCCCCAGGAGGTCCGCACAATGGCCGAACAAGTAGCATGCCGCACCCCCATGCGGGTGCCCTAAGTTCGGAAGTGAGCTCGGGGAGCTGGCTGGGGAGGTGCTGCTACTTGTCAGTGCTCCCAGCCCAGGGAGGGCGTCAGGGTCTGCGGCACTGACGACCCCTATGGTGGGCCAAAGAGCTCGCTCCTCCACAGGGGATGCCACTGACATGTTGAGGCCTGCAGGGGCTGCGCCAGGTGACAGGTGAGGTGAGAAGAAAACAAAAAAAAGTCAGCAGTACTGCAGGCTTTGTGAAGTCCAACCTGCACGTCCTCAGTCTGTACCATCACCCAGACCCCTGCCTCATGTATATGGACTTTTGGGGGGGGGGGCAGGGGGGCACCCTTACCTTCCCTGCCCCACCAAGGGGGGCAATCAGTTGGGGTTGTGCAGGTAAGTCTGGGGAAGATGGATGGTAGGTCAGGGTCCCAGGGACAGAACTGAGAGCCACCTGTGCCACTGTGAGGAAAAAATACTTATCGTAAAAAATAAACAAATCTCCAAAAATAATTTTTTAAAGGCTACAACTGGTATTCCTGGGTGCACAAATCTCCTAAATATAAACAAAGAAGGCAAAGCTTCATGCTTTGGGACTGGTTCATCTGGGCTCATAAAAGGGCAATGTTTAAAAATACTGTTATTGTGGGGGTACATCATCTTAAAAATCAGTGTTTTAGGCCTGGTATACAATAATAAAAATATGGTATTTTCTGTGTCCCAGGCCCACTTAGATGGTCAGATTCCCTTCCCCCCCAAATAAATCCTAGATCTGTCCTTGCACCCCCAACCCCAAAAGAAATCCTAGGTCTGCCCCTGCAGGTACTGGGCTGACCTGACTGGCCACTGGGCCTTTTGCTGCTGTCCACATCTATTTATTTTTATTTTATTTTATTAAACTCTCGGATTACAAGTACCTTTGAGCAGGAGCTGCTCATTTACAAAAGGTTCCACGTCAAAGGAATGGGGAAACATACATACAAAGGTTGGTAATAGTAAACAGGCATAGTATCAACAAGGTTGACATTTCTTTGCAGCTGAAGATCACTTTAGAGATAATGGTTATTAGTAGGGAGCAACATAAATAGGCAAATAGATGATGCAGCAAAGTAAGGGAATTAAGAAGAAAGGGGACTATCGGCCTGATATTGTATAGGAGATTGCCAGAGGGAAGTGGCAGGCTGAGGGGCCTTTGTCATGGGGGGAGAAGGATGGTGGGAGGGGAATCAGGAACAGGGGAAAAGGTGGGGTTAGAACAGTGAATGAGGAGTGTGGGGGGGAAGGAGGGTGGAGAGAGGGGAGGGAAAAGGAGCACAAGGAAGACAGATGCCAGTGAGAACAGTGTCAGGAGGGATGCAGGGCACAGGTCAAGATCATGTAGTCAGAGAATGGATCAGTCAATTAGGAGAAGCAGTCACATTTGGAGGTAGAGGTGAGGTAAAGTCAGAGATTCGTTTTAAAGGGTCCAATTGTTGGGGAGGAAAGTGCTTCTTTGTTGAGGGTACTGAACCAATGAGGAGCCCTATAGTAGAAGGACCGCTGACCCAGTGAGGTACGGCATCTAGGAACCTGAAAGGTTTGGGATTGGGCACTACGCCTTTTGCTGCGTACCACTGAAGGCAGAGAGGAGCTTACAAACATCAGGGGGCATGAGACCAAGGAGAATCTTTTTGGTAAGCAGGCAGGTCTGGTATTGAATCCTGTTGAGGATTGGTAGCCAACAAGCCTGTGCAGAGAGGTCACATGTGTGCGTGTCTCTGGCAGCGCCCGTTAACTCATTCAGGCCTAGATGTGCCTGTAGGTGGCATCTGAAAGCATAGCCACTCAGGCCAATAACGCCTATAGACGTACTCAGCTGACTTACACTCAGGCCTGGAAATGTCTGAGGAAGTCAGCAGTTTTTACCCAACTATTAAACAAACCAAATTGCTTAGAATTGATTGCATAGCACCATCAGAAAGATAATTTTGTGAACAATTTTGCTGCTGATACTTTGTGCCCATCATGTATACACTAGGAGTTATTTGCATTTGTTTAAGGTGTGGTGTGCATGACTGACGCCTGTCTCTCAAGCCTCACCTAAGCACCTTGAATAAATCTGAAAAAAAAAAAAAAAAAAACTGTGGTATTTCAGCTAGTATAAAATGAAAACTAAATGGATTACAACTGACTGCACAGAACCATCAGAAAGGTAATTTTTTTTTGAACAATTCTGCTGCTGATACTTTGTGTCTACCATGTATACTTTAGGAGTTATTCACATTTGTTTAAGGTATGGTGTGCAAGGCTATTTGTCTCTCAAGCCTCCCCTAAGCACCATGAAAGGAATCTGAAAAAAAACAAAAAAAAACAAAACACAGTTGTTTGGTATTTCAGCTAGTATGAAATAAAAACCAAATTGATTACAAGTGATTGCATAGCACCATTGGAAAGGTAATGCTGTGCTGAACAATTTTGCCACAAGTACTTTGTGTGTAGCATTTACGGTTCAAGAGGTAGTCACATTTGTTTGTGGCATGCCGATTATGGCATGATTTTGCTTAGAAAGGCCCAGGATGCAGTGCTAAGAGTATACAGGGCACAAGTGGTGGAAGTCTTAAAGAGCTTTTGTGGTGTGAATGAGTTAAGAGCCTGCAGGCTCTGTTGAGTGAGACGGAGATTCTACAGAGGGCAGTTGAAGAAGCAGAGCCATAGAAAGCCAGACCGTAGTCAATGATAGAGGTGACAGAGCTGTAGATGGCCAGTCTAAGGGCGTCCGCAGTCATACAGTGCTTGTGCCGGTGTAGCAGACCAATTCACATATTGCCAGCATTGGCAACAGTGCCAATATGCTGCATATAGGAGAGGGAGCTATCCAGTGCAATACCGAGGTATTTGAACTCCAGGATGTGTTCGAGCAAGTACCCGGCGTTGTTCATGATATTGAAGGACCAAGATATGTACCTGCTCCGCGGATTACAGAAAGTCATTACTTTGGTCTTGCTATAGTTCATGATGTTTCTATGACTGTGTATGGGATCACTGAGACCATGATAGTCCCTTGTGACAGTGCATGGTGTCATTGCAACCACTTTGTGGCATGCCCTTGCCACTGTGTATGGGGTCACTGTAACCACTCAGCAACAGTCCCTAGCAACAGTATATGAAACACAGAGACAGACAAAGGTGGCAGAGAAAAAACAATGATTCAGCCAGTCTGCCAGAGTTCCCTGTCTAACCCTGGGTCCTACTGTCCAACCAGGGACCTAGCTGTCCCCCCCCCTTCCCCATGCTCCTTCCCGATTCTGTCACCCCAAGTGACCACTATACCCTTCTCTCTGTCCCAACCGTGCTTGAAACCGTCATGGTTTAACACCCACCACCTCTGCTGGTAGATTATTTCATGGCTCCACCACCTTTTCTGTGAAATAATACTTCCTTATCTCCCTCCTATAAGTTTCCACTCCTGCTCTCATGACCTCGAACTAGCATTAAAGTTAAACAGTTCCTTGCAGTTCACCTTGTTAATTCAATTCAAGAACTTGAAAGTCTCTATCATATCTCCCCTTTCCCTTCGGGTCTCCAAAGAGTATGTGTTCAGTGCCTTGAGGTGCTCCTCATAAGACCTGCCCTGCTGGCCCTGAATCATTTTTGTTACCCTGCGATGCACCATCTCTAGCCTGTCTCCATCTTTTCTGAGGTGAAGGCTCCAGAACTGGGTGCAGTACTCCAGGTGTGGCCTCACTAAAGATTTATAAAGGGATAAAGTTACTGGCTTCCTCCTGCTATCAATATCCCTCCAGATACACCACAGCATCCTACTGGTCTTACCATAGGCCTTGTTGTACTGGCTCAATTGCTTCAGTGGGTCACCGATGATGACTCCTAAGTCACGTTCATCAGCTGTAGTGCTATGTCTCACCCCATCCACTATTCTGTCCTGGGGTTCTTATCTCCTAGATGTATTACTTTGCATTTTTGGCATTGAATTTCAAATGCCAAACCTTAGACCACCACTCTAACTTCTGTAAGTCACTCTGTATTTCCCAGATTCCCTTATCGCTATCCACCCTCCCACAAAGCTTACTGTCATCTGCAAAGAGGCAAAACCTGCCCTGGATACCTTCTCCAATGTTGCTAATGAACATACTGAAGAGGACAGGGCCCAGGACAGATCCCTGTGGCACCCCACTTGTGACCTCCCTCTCTTCTGATTTGACCATAACCCTCTGCCGACTACCCATTAGCCAGATTCTCACCCAGTTTCTCCTACCCAGCATCCTTAGCTGCACCTGGATCCTCCATCTTCTTCAGCAAGCACCTGTGTGGCACTGAGTTGAAAGCCTTACCAAAGTCAAAATAGAGCAAATTTACAGTGTGGCCATTGCCCAGTTCCCTCATCACCCACTCAAAGAAAACTTGTCAGTTTCATCTGACAGACCCCTGCCATGAACCTATGCTATTTACTATCTTTGAGACCACTGCTTTCCAGGTAGTCCATGAGGTCTTCTTTGACCATTGACTATCAACTTCCCTACAATAGAGGTCAGACTGACAGGCCTGTAGTTCCCCACTTGTTCTTTGTCTCCCCCCGCGCCCCCCCCCATGGAATAGAATGACATCCACCACCCTCCAATACTTAGGGACTACCCCCATCCCTAATGAGCTGCTGAACAGTCCTACCAGGGGTTCAGCCAGTTCTGCTGCCAGTTCCCAGAGTATCCTCAGATGCAACCTATCTTGTCCCAGGGCCTTGCCAATCTTTAGGGACACCAGCCCTTTCTAGACCCTGTCACTTGTAAACATTGGTCGCCTTATTTCCAGGACCCCCTCGTCTGCCACTCTGATCCCACTCTCCAGCAGTGGCCCACCTTCCTCCCTGGTGAAACTTGAGCAAAAATTATTAAGGACAGCGGCCTTTTGTCCATCCTCCTCTATCACCGTACCCTCTTCTGATAGCCCAACGATTCTCCCTCCTTTCTTTTTTCCCCTAATATATTGGAAGAAATATTTTTCTCTGCCCTTGACCCCTTCTGCAATAAGCAGTACTGGGTTTGCTTTTGTCCCTCTAACTGCTCTCTTAGCATCTTTATTTTTCTGTAAATATTCACCCCATCCTTCCTCCCCCCTGCTTTTCTTTGCACTTGTAGAAGGCCTTTTTCTTCGCCCTCATGACTTCCTTGACTTTTGCTGAGAACCATAATGGTCTCTTGAACTTGTCCCTTTTGGTTACCATTCTTATGCTTAACTTAGATGCCTCAAAAATGGCTCCCTTTAAATTACCCACCATCTTTCTTACATACCACCTAAATTGTCTGCCCCAACCATGGGCGTAGAGTTTAGATTTTCCCGGGGGCTCTCAGGCTCAGAACTATTGGCCTAAATAGCTCACCTATTTTAGACTACCCTATCGGGGTGGGGGGCGCTCAGCTTTCCTAGGGGGCTTCAGCCTGAAGCCCCCCTAAACTCTACATCTATGGCCCCAACTAACATTTCCCAACCAGTTCCCATAGCCTGCTGAAGTCTGCCTTCCTGAAATCAAGGAATTCACTTTTTGACTGGGGCTTTCCAGTCCCATGGGCCAGCTTGAACCAAATGGAGTTAACATAGAAACATAGAAACATAGAAGTTGACGGCAGATAAGGACCGCAAGGCCCATCCAGTCTGCCCATTTCTTTTTCTACCTTATAAATGTGCCATCGGCCTTTGCTCTGTCAGTGACCTATCTATTCATAGTCATTTGTATTGCTCCCTTATGCCTATCCCATGCCTGTTTGAAGCCTGCACTGTATTCATAGCCACCACTTCTTGTGGTAAGCCATTCCATGCATCTACCACCCTTTCTGTGAAAGAATTTCACATTCCCCTTAATCGGCCTCCCTCTAATCTCATGCTGTGTCCTCTTGTCCTGCTATTTTCTTATATTTAAACATGTTAGACTCTTTCACCTTGTTTATGCCCTTAAGGTGTTTAAATGTCTCGATCATATCACCTCTCCCTCCTTTGCTCAAGGGTATACATATTGAGCTCCGTTAATCTGTCCTCATATGTCTTCTGATGCAGTCCCTGCACCATTTGGTTGCCCTTCTCTGGACTGCCTCAATTTGGTTAATGTCCTTGTGAAGGTGTGGCCTCCAATACTGCCGCAGTACTCCAGATGGGGCCTAACCAATGTCTTGTACAGAGGATTATTACCTCCTCTTACGACTTGTGATACCCTACTAATACATCCTAACATCCCCTAGCCTTACCTTCTGCTTTAGAGGTCTGCTTGGATGATTTTAGGTCATCAGTGATGATGATGCCCAAGTCTCTTTCTTCCTTTGTGACTGCTAGCAACTCCTCCCAGCCTATAAGTGGCTTCAGGTTTCTCTTCCCTATGTGCATGATTTTGCACTTCTTTGCATTAAATCCAGTTGCCACTCTTCTGACCATTCTGCTAGTTTATCCAGATCTCTTCTCATTCTGCCCACCCCATCTGGATCATCTACTCTGTTGCAGATCTTGGAGTCATCTGCAAACAGACAAGTATACCCTCTAGTCCATCTGCGAGGTCACTAATGAAGATGTTGAATAGGACTGGCCCCAGGACTGATCCCTGAGGTACCCACTTGTGACTTGCATCTCTTCTGACTGTATACCATTTACCACCACTCTCTGTTTTCTGCCAGTCAACCAGTTTGCCCCAGTTGACCAACTTCACCACCCAGGAGCCTACCTAGCTTATTTATCAATCTTCTATGTGGAACAGTGTCAAAAGCTTTGCTGAAGTCAGGTAGGCGACATCAACTGCTCCCCTTGGTCCACCACTCTGGTTACCCAGTCAAAGAAATCTATGAGATTAGTTTGACAGGACCTTCCTTTGTAAACCCATGCTGTCTTGGATCCTGTGCCCTATGGATTCCAGGTGTTGCACTATCCTTTCCTTAAGGAGTGCCTCCATAATCTTGCCCACTACTGAGGTAAGACTGACCGGTCTGTAGTTCCCGCCTCCTCCCTGCTACCACTCTTGTGGAGTGGGATCATGAGCCCTTCTCCAGTCTTCTGGGACCTCTCCTGTGCTCAGAGACTCACTAAACAATTCTGCTAAAGGCTCTGCTAGTTCCTCCTTTAGCTCCTTAAGTACCCTGGGATGTATGCCATCAGGTCCCATTGCCTTATCCACCCTGAGGCTTAGCAAGCTCTTGTAGGACCCTTTCTTTTGTGAAGGGAGTAGTGCTCACCTCCTCCCGCTGTGTCCATGATGCTGAGCTGTGGGCCTGCCTACCTTCTCTTCAGTAAATACTGAGCAAAAGTATCTATTTAGGATAGATGCCTTTACAGGGTCCTCCTCCTCACATGCTCCCTTTTCTCCATTAAGCTTAGCAATACCCCCTCTGGACTTTCTCCTTTCACTAATGTATCTATAGAAAGTCTTGTCACCTTCTTTTACTGTTCGTGCTAGTGTTTCCTCAGTTTGGGACTTTGCCTGCCTTACTGCCTGACCTGCTTCCCTTAGGGCAGTTTGGTATGCCTCCCTATCTTCATCCCGCTGTGTTCCCTTATATTTTCTGAAGGCCAGCCTTTTGGCTCTGACCTTTTCTGCTACTGTATTTGAGAACCAAAGTGGTTTCCTTCTTCTTTTACACTTCCTTTTCTGTCTAACACAATGGGATGTTGCTTCAAGTATTGTATCTTAATGCTTGCCCACTTTGCCTATACCTCCTCACCTGTGTTTCTTTTTGCCAGGGCTAGCATAACTCTGTTGGCCATCTTATCAAAGTCAGCTCTCTGAAGTCCCATATTTTGCCTTGAATGGGATGATTTAGATGTAGTAGCCAAATTGAACCATACCTATGTGATGGTCACTATTTGCGGTGACCTTCTACCTGGAGATCTGTGATCCCTTCTTTGTTAGTCAGTACTAGATCTAGGATAGCCCTGTCTCTTGTGGGTTGCTGTACCAGTTGTTTGAGGCCCTCCCTGCAGGGAATCCACTATGTGTCTAGTTCTGGCCGATGTTCCTGCTGGTATTGACCAATCTGTATCTGGCATGTTGAAGTCTCCCATTATCAGAACCTCCTTTAGCTGTCATGTTTTGTATATCTTCTAACAGTAATGTGTCTATGTCCTCCCTCTGGTCTGAGGGGCCTGTAGACAACCCCAGTTCTTATGGCTGTCCCATTTCCTGTTTCAGGGTGACCCACAGTTCTTCTGGCTCATTATGTGTATTCTGAATTTCTGTAGCTTTGATATTTTCATTAACATACAGAGCCTCCTCCCCCTTTTGCACCTCGGTCTCTTCTGAACAATACATAGCCAGGTACTGAAGTCTCCCAAGTGTGGTTACTGGTAACCACGCCTCACTAATTGCTACTATGTCCAGTTTAGCTCTGACATTATTGCCTGCAGGTCTGGGATCTTATTTCCCAGGCTGTGAGCATTGTGTACATGATTTTCCATTGGCCAGATTTTGGTGTATTAGTTGTTGGGTGAAGTTTGGCATTACCCTGTGCATCATTGTGGGAGACAAACCTTTTTCTTACCTGGTGATGCAAATGAGCAGCAAACACGCTGAATTCCTGTTTGACCACTAGCTGAGGGGAGGGTGTGTTCTTTCCATTCGACTATGGGTGCTGCACCCCTCTCCCCATTGCTAGTTTAAATATTCTGCAAAGACGCCAAACTTCTGCCCCAATGCACTGACTCCTCCTTAGTCAGATGCAGTCCATCAAATTTAAAGAACTTTCGCTCCCAGAACTGTTGCCAGTTCCTACAAATCTGTGTCCTTTTTCTGGCACCAGTCCTTGAGCCACGTGTTTAGCTCCCCTATCTCCCTTCTCGACCTTCCGTCCATCTGCTCCTTCTCCCAGACTGGAGGATCTCAGAAGGAAGATGCAGACCGAAATAGATGATGGTTGTCACCAGCCTAGTCAGGTGTTCATGGTCTCACAACTGACCGACTGGCCGAGATCGATAGTCCTATGTGTACTAGGACATCAATGTTTTCTCCTGCTTTGAGAACAATTTTGCTTAATGCGGTCAGTGTCTCTCCATGCTGATGTACCTGGGAGACATCTGACCATCACCCTAGCTGGAGATGGGTATCAACTCCCCGAATCATGGAGTCTCCTATGATCAGAAGTTTTTTGATTTCCTTTGTGCTTGTTTAGTTTTGGTTCCTGATTTGGGTGAGTATATTGTGCCTAGCTCCTGTGCCTGAGTGTCCTGCTCTGCAGTGTCTTCTGCCTCTTTATTTGATTTCAGAGATAGAGGCAGATACCTGTTTGTAGTGTTTATATGGTTTTGGAGGTAATGTGTTGGAGAGAGAGTGATGGGGCACCTGATTTGCTCCTCCTAACCACCTGCCAACCTCCTGGACCAACTACCCTCTGCGGTCGAGTTTTTCTGTTGGATGCTGGGGAAATGGGGTGGTTCTTATAATGTATTTCCTCTTCAATATGAAATTTGAGGCGTGCAATCTCTGCCCATGCTGCCGGAGCTGAGACCTAAGATCTCCAAAGGCCCAGCATGTAGGACAGTGTCCTAAATCCTGTAAGACTGTCCTTCTGAAAATTGTTCCACAGTACCTGCAGTTAATGAAATCCATTACAAATAAGTTGCTGGGTTTGTAACCTAGTCAGAGTAATTAGAAGGAAAAAAAAATGCAAGTAATGGTTTAATTGTGCTTTGTTTAACTTGTTATAACAAGTTAAATTACTAGTGCCTTGTAAATGAGATCACCTTGTGGAGGCCCCACTGATCCGCCCTTCCTGCTCTGTCACAGGAAATGTCACAACTGTGGTACCCTATAAAAGAGTGTAGCGGGGGTGGTTGGGGATGGGGTGGGTGGCTGGGCCCTTTCCCTGCCTAAAAAGAAGAACCACGGACGAAAGAACAAGGAGGTAAGAGCAGAAACAATCAGTCAACAACAAATGCAGTAACCTGAAAGCTTATCCTAATGTTAGATAAAACGTAAAACCTGTAAAGCACCACCTGTAATAATTTCAGAGAAGATACACCCTGTAAGAAACACTTTGCTCCAGAGAAAAATAAAGCAGTAACAGAAGATATACCTTGCAAAAGTCAATTTGAATCAGAAGATTACAGCAGTAATCTGTTAGCACACCACCTGTAGGCACACCTTGTAATAATGCAGAAGAAGGTATACCAGCAACAACAATTTGAATCAGAGAAAAAATAAAGCAATGAAATGTTAGCAACAAACAGTAGCAATCCCTGTGAGTAAAAAATAAAAACACCACCACACAGTAAATCTGCTTAGCCAAACTAAGTCTTAATCCTTCTCCCTTGCTCTGGTAAGTTTCTCTACTCTGCCTTTCAAGCAGTCTTAGAAGAAAAGAGCTCAGGTGAAGCTAGGTGCCTTGGCCAGCAAACCAAGTCTTCTACCTCCAAGATATCAACTAACCTGACTTTTTAACCCTTCTTTCTGTTGGAAGTACTGACAGTTTGCCAGCTCCACCCCACATACACACCTAATCCTTTGGAAGAGCTGTGGGAGGAAAGCAATTAGCTCCTTCAATGTGAGAAGGAGACTGAAACACCTCTGAGACAACAAACCTTTTCAACAAAACAAGAAAAAATAAAACACAGTGTCAAACAGTAATTTTGCTTAGCCCAATGATAAAAAGTCACAAAATGTAAGCTCCACCTGTAATACAGTAATTTCAGAGAAGATATACCTATAAGAAACACTTTGCTCCAGAGAAAAATAAAGCAGTAACAGAAGATATACTTTGCAAAAGTCAATTTGAATCAGAAGATTACAGCAGTAATCTGTTAGCACACACCTGTAGGCACACCTTGTAATAATGCAGAAGAAGGTATACCAGCAACAACAATTTCAATCAGAGAAAAAATAAAGCAATGAAATGTTAACAACAAACAGTAGCAATCCCTGTGAGTAAAAAATAAAAACACCACCACTGTTAATGTCACAGTTACCCAACAACTCCCATACTTTCACTGATCCTACTGCCTCCACATGGGGCCACTGTAACCACTTTGTGACAGTCCCTTGCGACTGTATGGGATCACTGTAACTAAACTGTAGCTGTCCCTTGTGACTATGTATGGGGTCATTATAACCACTTAGCGACAGGCCCTTGTGACTATTTATGGGGTCATGGAGACCACTTAGTCACAGGCCGTTGTGACTGTAAATGGGGTCACTGTAATCACTTAGCAGCAGGTCCTTCTGACAGTTTATTGGGTAACTCTAACCAGTTAGCGACAGACCCTTATGTCAGTGTATGGGGTCACTGTAACCACTTAGCGACAGTCCCCTGTGACAGTGTATAGGGTCACTGAAACCAATTCTTAGTGAATGTCCCTTGTGAGAGTGTAGGGAGTCGCATGCAACCACTTGGCGACAGTGCCTTGTCAATGTGTATGCTCCCCCTCCCCCGGAGACCTCACATTAGGAAGAACAGGAAGAAACTTACTTGGTTGGCAGTGACAGATAAATAAAGGTTTTTAAAGAACATTAGCAGCTTCCATTTTTAACCCTTATGCGATCTACTTACGTTGTCTTGTTCATACTCCAGGATGCTGGCATACAGAGCCCGCTGCTCCTGCTCTTCCGGAGTCAAAACTGCGCTGCTGGAAAAATGCCTGTTAGAGAGAAAGATCAATGTAAGACATTTTAGAGGTGATAGGAAACAGTTTTTACACCTACAGAAGCCCTCTAGTTCTTTTACTGGTAACCCAATATTCTAATATATTTTTTTTTTACCTTTTTTGTTAAATAAATAATCTAATTTTGTTACCTTTTTAAGGATCCTGAATCCCTCTCTCCTCAGCAGTTGCTGCTCTCTTTTCATACTGCCTGTACCTGCTATAACATCACAAACACCTTCCGAAGCCATTCAGATGAATACCATGGAATGGGAGTTTCTGATGTCATAGAATGTTTTAGAAATATGAAAACCAAGAGCAGTAGCTGGTGAGGAGAGTGGCACTCCGTGAAAATCTGAAGCCACCTCAGAGCTAGATTATTTATCAAAACATCAGAGCATATCAGAATACATAACTGGCATGGAAAGGAAGATGGAAGGGCAGTTAACTATGTAAAAATCATTTCCTATCTCCTTTAACAATTGCAGAGGGGGCTGAAAGTTCTCCTCGACAGGGCCCCCTACAAACAGATTAATTTATACGGTCAGTAGGGTTATAGAATCAGCTCTAACTCACCCTGGATTTGCCTTTTTTTTTTTCCAACTCCGCTTTATTCATAAATTGACAAGCATACACACATTACATGTAAGCATCAAGTACAGTTGTTACACTAGCATACAGCAATACAATTCCACTTCTTCCTTATTTTGCCAATCGTAATTTATGTTTGGACTTGATATAAACCAGTTCTTCTGTCCTTATTACCATTTATGACCCTTATTATTTTGGACTTTCTGCATTCTCTACATTTGGTAACCAGTCTTCTTGCACACTGTTCCTTGAGGCTGTGATATTATCAATACTGATGCCAAATGAAAATTACTTACCATAGTAATCTTGTTTCTTCCAAGGTATTATCCAACATTCATAACTCTTGCAGTCAACCTTTAAGACAGAACTGCCCAGAGATAGAATGTATGCTAATGATGGAATCATCACTGGCTCATGTCACTTTTCAAATGCTGCCCTTATCAACTGCCTACATTCTAACAGTTCAGATTTCACGGAAGCCTGCAAAGACAGGCTCCACAAGGAACTATATCTAATAGTAATAAACAACCAACACTGAACAATTCCATTAACCTCCAACTGGAGGAAAACACAATCCCGAATGTCAGAATCACCTGAAGAAGGGGAAAATCAATGCCCAAAAGGCTAAAAAACCAAAAAACCCAGATATGCTAGTGTGTGGCACCCTCGCACATAGTTGCTCAACTTGGAGTGCAGAGGCCACTGGTTCTAGTAGGGGAGGCAGGGTGGGAGAGTTACGAATACTGGAGAATACCTTGGAAGAAACAAGATTACAATGGTAAGTAATTTTTTCTTCTCAGGAATTTCTTCAATATTCCCAACTCTTGCAGACTACGAAGCAGTACCTGTGGAGGTGGGCACAGAACCTACTTTGGAAAGAGACTCTGCAGGACTGCTGTGCCAAACCTGGCATCAACTCTGGACTGGGTGTCCAGGCTGTAGTGCTTTGTGAAGGTGTGCACTGTTCTCCAGGTAGCTGCTTTACAGATCTCCACTAATGGGACAACCCTTGCTGCTGCTATAGTAGCAGCTGTACCCCTTGTGGAAGGGGCCCTCAGCCCTGCTCTTTTCCAGCATTGGAGTAGCAAAACTGAATACACTGAACTATTCAGCAAGAGATGGAAATTTTAGATGCTGGATTTCCTTTACCCACATCCCCGTAAGTCAGGAACAGCTGTTTTCTGTCCTGCCTGTGGTCCTTAGTAGCTGTCATGCAGTAGCCAAGAGCTCGTTTAACATCAAGACTGTGAAGTCTACGCTCACCTGAACGAGAATGTTCAGTGAAAAAGACTGGTAGGGTAATGGACTGGTTTAAATGGAAATCAGAAACCACCTTGGGAAGAAATTTCCTGTTTGTTCGCAGGACTACCTTGTCTCTGTGGAATGAAATGTAGTCCTGATCAATGCAGAGAGCCTGGAACTTACTGATCCTGCTGGCAGAGGTTATTGCCACCAGGAAAACTGTTTTCCAGGTGACATATTTCAAATGAGCTGAGGCCATAGGTTCAAAAGGGGGACCCATTAGCATGGCTATACAGACATTCAAGTCCCAAGCTGGCACCAGTTCCCTATGAGGGGGGGTGCAGATGAGTCAGCCCTTTGAAGAACCTCTTGAAAACAGGATTTGATGCCATACAGATATTCTTTCTAGCTGAGATGTAAGCAGATACCAAGGCCAGATGGACATTTAAGGTAGTAGTCTGCAAGCCTAGAGAATGCAAATGGGTAAGGTAGTCCAGCAAAGCTGGAATCCCTGCCTGTGCTGGTACCACATCATTGGTGGAACACCAACTTGAAATCCTTTTCCATTTTGAGGCATAAGTTCTCTTAGTAGAGCGTTACCTGTATCCCGAGAACATCCAGAACACTCAGAGATGCAAGCCTGCATACTCCAAGTCCTCAAAAGCCATGCCTGGAGTCTGAGGGATCTGAGGTTCAGGTACAGGATCCTCCCTTGGCTGGAGGTTAACAGGTTGTGCCTCCAAGGAAGGTGCATCAGTTTGGCTACAGACATGGAAAGCAGCAGAGAGTACCATGGCTGTCTGGCCCAATCTGGTGCTATCAAGATCATTGATGTTGGCTAGTATCTGAGCTTGATCAGAACATTGAACACCAAAGGGAAGGGAGGGAAAGCATACAGGTGCATCCCTGACCAATCCAAGGCCAAAGCATCTGGGGGGATTGTTCCCTGGGATGGTGGCCTGCAAGATTACTGTGGCAGGTGGTTCTCGTGGGATGCAAAAAGATCTATCTCTGGGGTACCCCACCTTCTGAAAACTACTTCCAATACCTGTCTGTCGAGGGCCCATTCGTGATGGACTGGTTGACTCGACTGAGGTATCTGCCAGGGTGTTCTTTTCAGGCAATCCACCTGCCAGGAGGGAAACTCCTAAGGAGCAGGCCAGGCTCCATATTTTCATGGCAGAGGGCTTGACCTTGTTCCTCCCTGCTTGTTTATGCAGTACACTGTGGTGGTACTGTCTGTTCCGATCTGTACCACCCTTCTTTGCACTAGTAGGGTGAAGTCCTGCAGGGCCAGCAATGCTGCTCAGAGTTCCAGCAGACTGATGTGCTGGAGTGACTCTGTACTTGACCATGTACCGTGGGTGGTGTGATCCCCCAGATGAGTACCCCACCCTAGTAGTGATGCATCCGTTGTAAGAACCACTGATGGGACTCTTGGTGGAAAGGAACACCTTCCCTTAGGTTGGCTTCCTCTTTCCACCACTGGAGAGAATGCAGTAATGATTTTGTTACTGGAATCACCTTCCTTTGGCATCAATGTGTCCTGAGGTGGAACTGCACGTCCGTCATCTGGAACCTGGACCCCAAGACTGTGCCTGTGGCTGCAGCCATAAGGCAGGGTGGGGGAAGGATCTTGAAACATTTGACAAAATTATGTAGCGCATTCAATGCAAACAGAACCGCAGTAATCAGACATAAATTTCAGCACTGCTGTGAACAGCTTCTCCTCGCAAGTACTTTGAACTGCACTCCTCTTCATACTGAGAACAGTCACACATACCTGAAAATTACAAACGTGTCCTTGTGAAACTTGAGTCAGCGCAAATATAAGCAGAGACCGCAAGCAAGCATCGGTATATTTTAAGTATTCTTTATGAGCGATGGGGAGTGAAGAGACGTGGAGCGGGAAGTACGGGAGCTAATTGTCATGTATATGAGTTGTCGGGAGCGAGTTGTCACAGCGCGTATTGTCGGGAGCTAATTGACATTGACCCCTCCTTTTTGGAGTGTTGGCAGAATACTAAGGTCACCATCCTGAACTTTGGTTTTGTCAGGTGCCTGTTCAGTAATCTTAGATCTATAATAGGCCGCCACTCCCATTTTCTTTGTTGTGAGGAAGTATCTTGAATAAAAACCCTTCCCCTTTTGGGGGTCTGCAAAATCTTTAGTGCATGTTTTTGAAAGAATTTGTTAACTGGAAGCAGGAGTTTCTTAGTGGGTGTCAACCCCATCATCTCAAGATACTCAGCCTCGGGGGCGTGGCCAACCGGCAACTATGGTGGACACATGTTAGAGCAGCTCCCTGGACACCATTCATTTGTCTGGTTAAACAGCCACTATCCGTGCCTTTTGCAATGCTTAAGCCTGACCGACAGACTAGCTACAGGGCATGGTGTCTGGAAAAGCCAAAAACAAGCAAGCTAAGCTATCCTTCGACTCCTGCGGCCAAACTACGGCCTGCCCAAGCAACAAGCAGTGCTCTAGGCAGAGAAACACTGACCGTGGGTGCAAGGGGGATCCACCTGGTGCTGAGATGGAAGCAATCACAAGATCACTAGCCGGAGTGCCAGATACGTTGCTTACCATGCAGCAAGAAATGAAGTCCGGTTTCCCCAATGTCATTGCTCAGCTATCCCATCTGCAGACTGTAGTGACTGGCCTAATGGAGACCACAGCCACCCACGCATCACAGATCTCGGAGTTGGAGCGCCGAGTTGAGGAACTGGAGGACTCATATGCGGGGGTCTCTGTGGAGCGTGCAGGCCTAGCTTCATCCTTGGCCGAGTTAAAAGAGCGCCTGGATGATCAAGAAAATAGATCCAGATGCTCAAACCTTAGAATTATTGGGCTCCCAGAGGATGTGGAGGGTCGAGACCCCTGCAAGGGGATACACCGTTGACTTGCAGAACAATTAAAGCTTTCAGAGGAATATATGAATTTTGAAGTGGAGAGAGCTCACCGTATGCCCCCCCCCCTCAGAAACGGGGATGGACCATATCATTGCCTCATAAAATACCTCCGGTATACCAATAAAAGAGATCTTGCAAAAAGCAAAACAAGCTGGTCCCATTTCATTTGGCACTTCTAAAGTTCTAGTTTCACGATGCATAGTGGTGTCCGATGTTTGCAGCATTATGGTGGACCTTCAGTTCACTTTCAGCTTAATGTTTGTAGTGAAATGCTGGCAGCTCCTTTTGCTGCCAGGGGAGGTTTGTTGTCCCTGTTGGACCAAGTTTTTGGGTGGTATGTTAGATACTTTTGGGTTATGTGGGGGAGGAAACCTTCCAGTCTTTCGTTGGCAGTGGAGACATGGGTATAAGGAGAGGTGTTTTATAACCTGCCTCCTTCATGCAGGGGGGTCCTGGGGGAGGCCATGTTGGTGGCACCCAAGTTTGCTGCGTCAGGTGGTCGCCCTGATCTCCCTTGTGGGATATGCCAACGTTATCTGGTGGTAATTCATGTCTGGGATGTACTTTCTGCAGACTCCAGTTGGAGATCTATTGGGGGGGTGGGGTGAAGGGGTAGTTTCTATCAGGTTGGGTTGTTTTCTATATTTAAGTTGGGAAAAACGGATCTTAGATGTGCTACATGGGTATGCAGTATTGCAGGATGGCCTCTATGTAACAACTCAGTATGGCTCACAATTTAAAATGTGTAACATGGAATGTTAATGGCATGAAATCTATTCTTAAATGCAGAAAGGTCTTAGCGGAGATCAAAAGGGTGGGAGGACAGATTGACCTACTGCAAAAGACGCACTTTTCTCCTCCTGAGGCCCAGAAAACAGCTCAGTTTATGGGAGGCACTTGAATTTCAGCCATCTTTTCCTCCAAAGCCTGTGGGGCCTTGATTTGGATCCCCAAGGGTGTTCCCACCCAGGTCCTAGATAGTGTTACTGATCAGGCCGGTAGACATGTATTGGCTAAAGTAGACATTTCAGGTAAGGGGACCTTACTGGTTGGCTCGGTATACGCCCCAAATGTAGAATCCCCAGGCTTTTTCCAGAAGCTGGCCTTGGATTTGTCACAATGGGATGGGCAATGGATTTTTTTGGGGGAGATTTCAACTGTGTGCTGCACCCTGTGTTGGACCATTCCAGCCAACACCTGACCCCTAAAACTCTGACTGTCAGGGCCTTAGATGACCTACAGGAAGGGTTATGTCTGATTGATGTTTGGTGCCATACTAACTCAACTGGGCGAGACTACAGTTTCTTTTCCCATGCGCACCAATCATATGCCAGAATTGATAGAATTCTAGTTTCTGGATCCTTGTTGTTAAGCATAGTGGAGGCGGCCTACACTCCTATTCTGGTCTCTGACCATGCCATTCATTTTACCTCTTTATGGGGGCTGGGGAACAGACTACCCGACTACCCCAAGAGCATAGAGGTTAGACCCTCTTCTCCTTAAAGATCAAGAATATGTGCAAGTTATGCATGGGTGCATTCAAGACCATCTTCTGTTGAATGGTAGAGGGGAGACCTCCCATGGTACCAGATGGGACGCCTTAAAGGCCTTTGTCAGGGGTCAGACCATCTCCTTTGCTGCGCACCATAAAGGGAGCATGGCGAAGGAGATGACCTTCCTCAGGACTAAGATTGAGGCATCTGAGACAGCACACAGACTGAACCCAACCCCCTCTCTATATCATGTTCTCCAAAAATTAAAATGGAAGTTTTTTTTTGTTTGTTTTTTTTAACCTTGTGTTTATGCTCCTTGTCTGCCTCCTCCCTCCACTCTCTCCAATGACCTCCTTGGACCCCCCCAGACCCCCGTCGTGATCTGCCCCTAGAGTGCCTCGTCCACACTTCCCTGAAGACTCCCGGTATACCCCGGGTAGAAAGTGCAAGAGGCAACCCCGATGCCACCTCTCTCCAAACTAACACTCTGTATGTGTGGATCCAGCTGTAGAGTCTGTCCGCGAGCCCGGAGAAGTTGCGGGCATCATCCGCCTAGGAGGAGGCGAGGTGTTTTTCCCTTATTCCTTCCTCCCCGACGTCGGCGTGCAATGAGGGGCTATGAGCTAGGAGGCACGCTGAGATGCAACTCCTGCTCGCCCCTCTGCCGAATGTCACCCAATCTGCTGGTTGCTGCTCCACCTACTGCGCCATCCACCCGGGCTCCCCTAGGTGGCAGCATTGCAGCGGGATCCTGCAGTTACCCCCCCCCCGGAGAGGAGAGCTGCGTCGGGCTCTGTCCTTCTCCACCCGTCGACCTCTGACGACCCGTGCTCGTTCCCGAACCCGGGTTGCCAGCGTGGTACGAGGTGTGGCGTCTAGCGCCTCAACCCTCAGCGCCACCGGGCCAGCCTAAAAAATGGAAGTTTAATACCCTAACTCCCAGCTGGAGTGGTCTATCCTGCTGTCCAAAGCTGGGGAATACTCTGACGGAGATAAATCCAGTAAGATTTTAGCCTGACAAAGCGTAAAGAAGCAGACAGGATCATAGGACAGGTCTACAACTCACAAGGAGAATTAATGTCGCACACTGTGGGGATTGGACAAGCGTTTTGTGACTTTTATAGCTCGCTGTATGCTTCGGAGGCCAATCCTTCACAACACAAACTCATTTTTGGAGGGTGTTCCCTTTAACCAGCTGGGTGCAGAGGATATGACAGAGTTGGACTCCCCAATTTCTAAGCACGAACTATCCGCTGCCCTTCAGACCCTTAAGAGCGGTAAAGTCCCGGGCCCTGATGGCCTTCCTGTGGATTTCCTGAAGACGTTCAGGGAAATCCTCCTTGACCCCTTATTTGATATGATTAGTGAAAGCCTAGCCAAGGGTGAGCTGCCCCTCTCCATGCGGTCTGCTGTCATTACGATACTGCCTAAACCTGGGAAAGACCCCTCCAAATGGGTCTCTTATAGACCCATATCCTTATTAACAGCTGACTATAAGGTACTGACGAACACCCTAGCTTCCAGACTAGACCCACTCTTACCACAGCTAATTCATCAAGATCAGTCTGGGTTTGTGAAGGGAAGAATGGGGAAATAGAACATCAGGCATACACTTATATACAGGTGGGGTCACACTAAACGACACCATGGGGCTGCAGTGGTGGCTTTAGATGCTGAAAAGCCTTTGACCGCGTGGAGTGGGGGTACCTCTTTGACACCTTGCACAGACTAGGAGTGGGACCGGTGTTTCGTTCTTGGGTCCGCACCCTATGTACCCATCCCCAAGCACAAATTGCAGCAAATGGAACACTTTTAAACTCCTTCCCCCTAGGTAGGGGTACTTGACAGGGTTGCCCTCTGTCCCCTCTCCTTATGTCCTCTCCTTGGAACCCCTAGGGGCCGCTCTTCGCATGGATTCGGGGATTTATGGGGGGAAGGAAAGAACATAAAATTGCCATGTATGCTGATGATCAGCTCCTCTATCTGCAGAACCCGGCTCAAGACCTGCCAGCAGTACATAACTTAATCTGAAGATTTGGGGAGATCTCGGGGCATTGGGTTAACTTGACCAAGAGTGAATTACTCCCGGTGGGTACTCTGAATAGAGCCCAGTTGATAAAGAACCTCGGGGGTTTGCAATTGGTCACCAAGCTTAAATATCTTGGGGTCTATTTGTCAACCTCGGTCAGTCTGTTATGCAAACTGAACTTTAAACCCCTTTCAGCCCAAATATCAGAAGACTGCGAGAGGTGAACGGTCCTGCCCCTTTCCCTGCTGGGTAGAATCAGAGTGATCAAAATGACCATCTTATCAAGGGTTCTCTACCTATATCAAGCCCTCCCCAACACATTTTAAACAGATGCCATTGTCCACAAAATTCCTGTGGCGGAATGGCAGAGCCAAAATACGTAGGTCGGTACTACACTATCCCCCCAATAAAGGGGGAGCGGGCTTACCCAACTTCAAGGCCTACTATCGGGCAGCACAGCTGGCCTTCCTTCCCACCACTACCCTTGATCTGAACTGCCCCTGGTTAAGCCTGGAGGAAGATAAGTTGCATGGCAACCTTAAAAATGACTCCCTGAGCCGGCCCAGTGGCACCGAGGGTTGAGGCGCTGGATGCCACACCGGCGACCTGGGTTCGGGAATAAGCCTGGGTTGTTGAGGGTCGGCAGGGGAGAGAGAGAGAGAGAGAATTGAGCATCGAGACTGCTCTCCTCTCTTGAGAGGATCAGGGCTTGCCCGGCACTGCAGTGGCCCCCGGTGGAAACCAGAGGTACTGCAATGCTTAGGGCTGTAGTAGAGGGTACAGAGCGTGACGGACGTCCCTGGCGTCATGGCATGTTCACGCTCTGCAGGGGAGAGGGCAGGAGAATAACTAGAAAAAGGGTGAAAACACCCCAGCACACCGAGGAGGCGACGAGGGCCTCAGGGACCTCCCTCACCACCCCTACACTGGATGCCACACTAACTACCCACGGCCAACCCACGGACGGAACTGGACCCTCTAATTTCAGATAGACGCAGCCAGGTAAGAGAGGCGGGCCCTGCCTCGGGGGGTGATCCGAGATGCTGCGAAATCTCCCGAGTGGAGAAGAGAGAGAGAGAGACAGTGGTGAACATCACGGTGGGGAGTAGCAGGGGCTCAGCGTCGAGCAGGCACCTCGGAGAGATGCCTCTGTGCACCGGTGCCAGAAAGAGAATTGGGGGAAAAAAATATGACTCCCTGGCCGGGGCTCTGGGAAGTTTAAACATTGGTCCTATTAGCAACCCCTTTACAGTGATTACTAGGTGGGTGTGGTTGCAGGTACACCAGTATATAAAGTTTGAAGGCCGGATGTCCCCAAACATCAGCTTAGTCTTAGCTATGACACAGAGGAAAAGCTATTCTCCTATAGTCATACAGAGACTTTGGGCATGGAGGAGAAGGGAGCTAGTACCGGCTGGTCAATTATAGGAAGGGCGCAGACTGAAAAGTTTCACTACTATTTGCTGTGAATGGGGCATCCCATCTGGTGATTTCTTTTTATACTTGAGAAGCCACCTACAATGTGGAGATCAGTTATCCCCAACAATGGGATGGTCAGACACCTCCCCTTTTGAGGAGGAATTGTTTAAACCCCAACTGGGGGAAAAACCCCTTTCAGTGTATTATCATATACTACAAGGTTATCTAACCCACTGGGGCAGTGTCAGCCGTGAAAGATGGAGTGCGGACCTTTCACTTGCCCTCGACCGGCATACCTGGACACTGGCATGCTCACACTACACGACTTGTTTACATAATAACAAGCTGCCCCTGATTCAGTTTAACTTTTTACACAGAGTGTATATGACCTCCCAGAGACTCCACAGCATGGATGCGACTAGATCAGAGCTGTGTCCCAAATGTGAAGTGATGGAGGCAGAGTCTGTGCACCTAGCTTTAACTTATCCTAAGGTGGCACCATTCTGGCACTCAATACATGATATTATGTGCAGGGTGCTGGGATACGCTCCATCTAAGTCTCCCTTAGAACTCCTGCTGAGTGCAGACCCCACTCACCCAGATCGGAGGGCATCTAATCCCTTGTGGTCCCTAGCACTCAATGGAGGGAGAGCGATAGCACAGGAGTGGATGTCACCAACTCCCCCCCCCTCAGTCACCAGAGGAGTGCATAACCTAAAGACTTGTATGGTTATAGAATGTGCCCAACAGGGGTCGGATGGTGCACTTCCTGCTTTTTTCATGACCTGGCAACCCCTACTGGATGCAGTAGGATCCAGGGATTTCCCTCTTTGAACTCTGTCATCTCCGGTACCTGCCTCTGGTTACAGAAACATAGAATTTGACAGCAGATTAGGACCGCTTCACCCACCCAGTCTGCCCAGTTCCTTACCTAATGGATAAGCTGCAGATCCTAGTTAACCAACAGCCTACTTCCTCCAACCCCCAATCCCTAGGATTGCCCGATGTCTGTCCCATGCATTCTTGAATTCCCCTACTTTTTTTGACTCCACAACCTCCACAGGAAGGCCATTCCAAGCATCCACAACCCCCTCCATGAAAAAAATACTTCCTTACATTACCTCTGAGCCATCCCCCTTCTATCTTCAAATTGTAGCCCCTTGTTCTTGCACATCTCTTTTTCTGAAAGATGCTACCCTCTTGGACTTTGTTGATTCCCTTGAGGTACTTGAAAGTTTCTATCATGTCCCCCCTGTCCCTTCTTTCCTCGAGGGTATACATATTAAGCTCCTTAAGTCTCTTTATACATCTTCTGGTGCAGACCCTGCACCATTTTAGTTACCCTCTTCTGGACTGCCTCCATCCTGTCTATGTCCTTGTGGAGACTGGGTCTCCAGAACTGCATGCAGTACTCCAGATGGGGTCTCACCAGCCGTCTGTACAGAGGGATAACAACTTCCTGTTTTCTACTGGTGATGCCTCTTCCTATACATCCCAGTATCCCCCAGCCCTCCTTACTGCCCTCTCACATTGCTTGCCCATCTTCAGGTCATCTGATATGACTACCCCCAGGTCTCTTTTCATTTTTGTTGTTGTTAGTATCTCACGCCTCCCCATAGTGTACTCTTTCCCTGGGTTTTTGTTTCCAGGTGCATTAATTTGCACTTCTTAGCATTGAATCTAAGCTGCCATACATTTGATCATTCTTCCAACCTCGCTAAGTCCCTTCTCATCCTTTCCACCCCACCTTGTGCATCAACCCTGTTGCAGATCTTTGTGTCGTCTGCAAAGAGACATACTTTTCCTTCCAGTCCCTCTGCAATGTCACTTATAAAGACATTGAAGAGGACCGGTCCTAGAACCGAACCCTGCGGTACCCCACTAGTAACACCCCTTTCTTCAGAGCGGACTCAGTTTACTATTACCCTCTGTGTCCTGTTCTCTAGCCAATTTTTTACCCAGGCTACCATCTTGGGACCCACTCCCAGGCTGGCTAACTTGTATATTAATCTTTTGTGTGGGACTGTGTCAAATGCCTTACTAAAGTCTAGGTAGGCCATGTCCACAGACCCTCTCTGATCTACTACTCTGGTCACCCAGTCAAAGAAATCTATTAGATTCATCTGACATGACCATCCTGCTGCGAATCTATGCTGCCTTGTGTCCTGTGCCCCTCTGGCCTCTAGGTACTCAACAATTCTTTCCTTCAGTAGTGATTCCATCATTTTCCCTATCACAGAGGTCAAACTAACAGGTCTGTAGTTTCCTGCCTCTGCCCTGCTTCCACTTTTGTGAAGTGGAATCACATTTACCCTCCTCCAGTCCTCAGGTACCACCCCATCCCCCGTGATTTGTTAAAGAGGTTTTATGTAATTAATGGTACCACTTCACTCCTATTTGTGTCCCATATACCCTCTCTTTGTTGTTATCCACTGTGTCCATCCTTTCCACCTTTCTTTATCTTTTTCTTCAATTAATCATAGTCAAGTCGTCATTAATTCTATTTTCTACACTTATGCCAGCATACTTAACCATTCCTTCCTAGCAGGTATTGAATCTGTGCGCCAATGTGCTGTGATGCACTTAAGCGCCATCACCATACAAATTAAAATTTATTTTTCCTTTATCTGCTTTTGATTCTGTTGTTTTAGGAAGTTCTAATATACCCTGGATTTGCTTTAAAGGCAAACTAGTGTCAAAATTTACAAAACCATATGTTGTGTAGAGTGTTTCTATTTGGGTGTGTAGTCCTAGGGCATCTTTTCCTTTGTTTGCTGTTAGGAGTTTTTATGGCCCTTGGAAATCTCCATGTCCTTCTTATTGCCTTTCCTTTTCCTACAATGCCTCCTTCCCCATGTGACAGTGACATGTCTGAGACCACCACTGATTCAGTGAGTACTTGCTTACTCCTCACTCTGCAGCAGCACTGGGCTATCAGGAGTCTATTATTCTGGCCTCAAATAAAAAATGCTTTGTAAATCTTTTTGTTTTCAAGTTGTATGCCCAGATCTATCCAGCAGGAGTGAATATTTTATTTTTAAAAATTTTTTTTCATCAAATGACGCAGCCATAAAAAAGCACCCTGATCAACACGATGGTGAAGACTCAAGCTTTTTCCTTAAAGAACAGCCCACTCAATTATCCCTTGGGTGTTTGCCAAACTGTGAATGTAGCCTTTATTAGTGCTGACTGGATAAGAAGAGACCCTTAAAATCCCAGCTCCACTGCTTTAAACTTAGTGAATGAATGGTCTACAACACCATCACTGTTACATGGGACAAGAGGCATTGTAGGAACAGGAAAAGCAATAAAACTCAAACATGGAGATACCCAGAAAAGACAGGTTACTCACCTGTAACAGTAGTTCTAAGAGTGGTACATGGTGGTATCCACACTTCTGGCAGTATGCTTTCCCGTTAAGACTCTGGCCGGAAGGTCTAAAAGCTGGCTCCTCCCACCCACCCAGGTGGTAACTCCCTTGGACTCACTCCATGACATCAGATCTTACCCACAGGAAGCAAGATACAGTATACCACTTGCCACGAGAGGTCTGGTGGGTTGTGTGTTATGTACACCATATACCACTCTTAGAACTACTGTTACAGGTGAGTAACCAGTTTTTCTAGGGACATGGATATGGTGTACTATCCACACTTCTGGTAGACTCCTAGCAGTTCTCCAGGGAGGCGGGGACAAGGCACACCCCCTATTTAGGGAAGAGACTGGAGAACAGAGGACCCAAAACCAGTATCCTGGCATGATTCAAAGTCTATGTGGTAATGGGAAATGAAGGTGTGTGCCAACTTCCAGGTAGCAGCAGCCCTGCAGATTTCCTGAACAGGGATATCCCTGGAAGGGTGGAATGAGTCCTTAGCCCTACAGGAGACTCCCTACCAACCAACCTATAGCAGAGGTCAATGCAGGATACAATCCACTTGACAGTCACTTGCTTAGCTGCCGGTCTGCCAGGTGCAGCTTCAATGTAGGTGACATGTGGCAGGTGAACCTCTCCCCGAAACTCCAGCCGTGTGCTCCTTATAACAGGCAAGCAATCACCACAGGTCCAAAGTATGGAGCCTGTGCTCAACCTCAGAGGCGTGGTTGGTGAAGAACACTGGAGATTTATCACTTGGTTAAAGCGGAACTCTTGACACAACCTTCAAGAGGAACTTCGGGTTGGGGCGAAGGACAACCTTGTCCCTGTGGAAGACCAAATAAGGAGACTCCACCGAGAGCACCTGGAGCTCACCGATCCTTCTGGTGGATGTGATAGCCACCAAGAAGTAGGTCTTCCATGACAGGTGAGATTTCATACCTGTGCACTGGTTCGAATGGCTTGCCCATGAGTTTTGCCAACACCAGCAACAAGTCCCAAAGTGGTGGTGGTGGCTCATGCACAGGAGGGGACATGTGGTCAAGGCCTTTAAAAAAAAAAAAAAAATCACCAGACCACCTTCTCCTGTGCTACCGACATACCAACCCACGCCCGGTATGCAGAGATGGCTGCCAGGTGCACCTTAAGGGTCATTGACCGAAGGCCCGACAGAGAGGGACCAAAGGTAATCCAGAATGCTAGCCACTGGGCAAGACAAGGGGTCGATCCTCTTGCTATGGCACCAAATGGAGAACCTCTTCCATTTGAAGCCATAGCATTTTCAGGTTGACTCCCTCCAGAGAAGCTCGACCACAGTGGGAACATCATCGGAGAGGCACAAAGCCTGAAACTCTAGTCGCTCAGGAACCAGGCTGTCGGGTGCAGAGACTGAAGTTCCAGATGGAATACCTTCCCCCGACTGCATGACAGCAGGTCCGGGCATAGATGAAGATGCCAAGGGAGCCTGCAGCTGAGGCTGAGGAGATCAGGGTACCAGAACTGACGGGGACAGTCCAGAGCCACCAGGATCATCCTTGTCTTGCCCCTCCTGGCTTTGAGCTGTACTTTGTGGATCAGCGGAAAAGGAGGGAAGGCATACATGAGGCCCAGGGTCCAGGGCCTCGAGACGGCATCCCCCTGCTGAGGGGAAATGGGCACAATACAATCTCAGCTTTGCATTCTCCTTGGAGGCAAACAGATCCACCAGAGGGGTGCCCCACCGAAAGAACAGACTGTGCACTACCTCCTGATGGAGAGACCACTCGTCAGATGCCTCGCCCAATCAGCTGAGGGTGTCTGCCAGCTGATTGGACACACCAGCCAAATGGATGTCCAGGGAGATCAGTGTTCAGACTGAGCATGAGAGTCCAGATGCGAAGAGCTTCCCTACCACAGGAAGGGAGTGTGTCCCGCCCTGTTTGTTGAGGTAGTACATTGTCGTGGTGCTGTCCGTTTGGACCCGAATGACCTGACCCCATACGCGTGGAGCAAAGGCTGTCAGCACCAGCTGCACTGTCCAAAGCTCCAGCAGGTTGATATGGCATCAAGACTCCTTGGGGGTCCAGAGTCTGTGGACTCTGTGCTCCCCCCAGGTAGGCACTCCATCCCACCAGGGAGTCATCAGTCATGATGGTGACCGTCGGCTACGGGCAGACAAATGGGATTCCTTCCTGCAGATGATCTGGGATTAACCTTCACTGGAGGATGTCCCACATCAGCTGGGTCACAGTGACTGGCTGGTCGAAGTGGTCCTTGCGCCGAGACCATTGATGGGCAAGCTCCCACTGCAGAGAGTGCATTTTCCAACAGATCATGCTGGTGCATGCCGCCATGAATCCCAGGAGGAACAGGAAATCCCGAGCAGGGCGCAACTGCCCAACCCGAAATGATCGGGTAAAGGAGAAGAGAACCTCCACTCGGTCTGCCAGGAGTCAAGCTCTGCCCTAATGAAGTACATCTCCTGCGAAGGTACCAGCTCATACTTGGCCTCATTCATCAGGAGGCCAAGGGATAAGCAGATCAGGAGGGCCACATCCCTGAACTGCTCCACCTCCTACCTGGAGGGATCTGCTATCAGCCAATCATCCAGGTAGGAATACACCTGGACCCCTCAATATCTCAAGTAGGCTGCCACCACTGCAATGCACTTGGTGAAGACCCTGGGAGCTCAGGAGAGGTTGAAGGGCATGGCCTGGAATTCATAGAGATTCCCCTCCACTCGGAACCAAAGGAACTGGTGGTGGGATGGATGGATGGGAACATGGAAGAATGCATCCCGAAGATCTAGAGAGCAGAACCACATGTTCTGCTCCAGGGATGGAATGATCCGAGACAGAGTGACCATCTTGAAGGTGCACGACCGAAGGACTTTGTTCAAATCATGAAGATCTAAGATGGGATGCCAGACCCCCTGTCTGTTTTGGGACCAGGAAGTACCTGGAAACAAACCCTGGGCTTACTGGAGGGTCTGGGACTGGAGCCATTACCTCCTTCTGGAAGAGCTGGGCAATGTCTTTCCAAAGGGCTGACAGCATGTCGGCAGACACCATGTCCTCCCATGGGGCGTGGGCTTGGCAAAGTGAGCAAGTTTCGAACTCTAGAGGCAGACCCTGACCAATCACTTTATGGACCCATCTGTCCGTGGTGACAGTGGACCAGAAAGGAAGTGGCGGAGTTGGCTCCCCATGGGAGGACCCAGAGGAGACAGGATAGGCATGGGGAAGGCACCCCGCAGCCCATCACTGGGCAGGCTTAGAGGTGGAGGAGGACCAGCTGAAGAAGCAGTGGGACCTCGACCACCTGGTTTGTAGATGACCGAAGCAACAGACTTTGGTCAAGGACTCCAAACCAGGGCCTGCTGCCCAGTTGGGGGCTGGGATGGCTTGGCTGCAGAGGCAGAGAGGGGCAGAAAGGGTTTCTTCCTCTGAAGCTTGGAGCCCTTGGGATCCCTCTGGGTGGAGGTGACAGAGTCCAGGGTGGTGCTGGACTTCTTATTCCGAGTGAGGTGTTCTTCCACTCCCGAACCAAACAAGTTGGTGCCCAAGAAGGGGACATCCACCAGCTTGTGCTGGGTATCTGCCGTAAACGTAGAAATCCGCAGCTAAGCCCTGGGGCGCATGGCCATCGAGGCAGCCACGGAACAGGTACAGGAATTGCTGATGTCTATGGCCGTCTGGAGCAGCTGTTTGGCCACTGCTCGGCCTTTGTCCCAGACTTGCTTGACCATGGTCTCTAAGTCAGCTGGGAGCAGAGGAAGCACCTCATTGAGAGTGCCAAGTAAGGTATGAGCAAAATGGCCATCAAAAGGGCTGAACTCGCCTGCCAAAGGCCATGAGAAGAGGTCGCATAGACCTTTTTGGCCATGTGATCCAATTTCTTGGATTCTTTACTTACTTTAAATCAATCTATCCACCTGTCTATTTATTTCCCAGAGCACACCAATCCAGGGGAAGCATTGCGCCATACTTTAGATGTGCATAGAATTCTCAGGTACTATAAGCACTGCATGGACTGCAGAAGTACTCCCAGTGTTGGTTTCTTTCATCCTTGGGAAGAGGGCATTCCACTTTCTAAACAGTGCCAGTCCAAATGGTTGGCCAGCTGTATTACTTTTTGTTGCAGGAAGTATGGTAAGGAACTTCCTGGAGTTGTTTATGCCCACTCAACCAGAGGCATGGCCACTTCGGTTGCCTGTTTCAGAAATTTATCAGCCACAGAAAATTGTGCTGCTGCTACATGGAGTACTGTCCACATTTTCACAAAGCACTACAGTCTGGACATTGCCTCTAAAAGGCAGGCAGGATTTAGCCTAGCTGTGCTACAAGGCCTTCTTTCTTAGGCTTTTGACCTACTGCCACCCAGACTGTCTCAGTGTCGGTACTGCTTGGGACTTGTTCCATAGGTGTGACCTGATGAAAGAGATCCTCGAAGAAGGTAGAATAGTTACATAAGAACTTACCATAACAGTAGATCTTTGAGGGAATCTCATCAGGTCATGCTGTCCCACCCTCCATCCCCTGGCTGTCCATCTCCAGCCAGACTTTCTGTTTGCTCCAGATCCTTCTTATAGCGGGGCTCCTTTCTCTCTCCTCTGTTCCCTAGCAGAAGGCCTAGCTCACATGGTCTCCAGCAGGGGAAAGAACTGAGGAGGGAGTGGGGCCTCCCACGCTTGTGTAGGGTAAGGGACGTCAGCATGTAACATTGATGCCGGCATGGGGGGCCCCTACTAGACTGCTACAGAAAAGTTTCCATGGGATCCTAGTGCCTGGCAGCTAAATTCCATAGGTGTGACCTGATGAGAGACGCCCCTGAAGATCTATTGTTACAGTAAGTTCTCGCGCAACTGTTCTTTCTAGGGACGTGGATATGTTGTACTATCCACACTTCTAGCAGTATCCTTTCCCTTTAAGGCTGTCCGGAAGGTCTTCAAACTGACTCTTCCCACCCACCCAGGTGGTAACTCCCTCAACACTGCCCCATGATGTCAGATCTTCCTTTCCACTGGAAGAAGGTGGTTCCCTCATCACTATTGTTTAATGGGCCCTTCAGTTAAAAAAAAAAAAAAAAATTTAAACAATCAGTCTTCAAGTTGGTTTTTGAAGTAGTTTGAAACTCTTGTTGGCATTGACAATTAAGTCAGTGCTCTGTTTCAAAAAAATGCGACTGCAGGCAAAAGATGTCCTGGATGGACCTGCACACCTCGTGCATCTACTGCCTAGGCCACAATCACAGTCCTCAGGTTTGTGGCCTTTGTCACACTTTGCATTCTAGTACTTTGGAGGACCGGCATGCTCGACTCCTTCTCGGGTGCCCAGATGAACAGGACCAAGACATCCATCAGGCGTTCTCTGCGACTGTGGGGTCCACAGAACAACTTGTGTCCTTCAAAGAGGCGGCAGCTTGGGCTGTGGAGCATGCCTCTTCAGCTTTGGCTTTCATGCCTCCTTCTTTTGGCACCACCTTCATGGTGGTGTTTAGGGATTTGTGCCACTATCTTCCCACTCTTGGGCAGGGTCCCTGTAACGGCACAAAATCCTCTAGATTGTCTAAAAATTAGACTAAGAAAAAGTCTCTTAGACCATCATGGGATCGCGAGCACTCCCAGACCTCAGAATCTCATGCTTCCTTGGAGGTTTCGACTACAGTCCATCTTCGATCCAGGCCGCTGGCTCCACGGTCTCCCCATTGGGCCCGGCCGAGACACACGTCGACCAACCTGTCAAGATTTTTTGTCAAGCCAGTCGACTCATCGCAGAACAAGGTAGATACCTCACTCTCTAGAATTCCAGTCCTATCTACCACCTCCCAGGGAGGGTTGGACCAGCTTCCTGATCCAGACCCCAACCCTCAGGATCCCATTCCGTTGGAGGAGTCTCAGCTTTCGTTGGCTCCTTTTTCCTGCTGTCTGGTTCCCTGGCGATCGAGGTCGAGATCCTGTAGCCTGAAATTGAGCAACCTTCGCCAACATCGACGCTCCTGCTCTCGGCACTAGGGCAAGTGGCGCCGCCACTATTCTTGCTCTTCTCAGGTGAGGAGAGGCTCCAACACAAAATGTGCCGGGGTGATGAAGAGCTAATGTGATAGCAGCTCATGCTGTCTGAGGTTAAGCTGATTCCGGCCCCAGCTCTTCCATGGCTCTTGCCACAGAGGCTCCAGCCTGCTCCAGCTTGGTCAGTTCCAGCTCAGCCTGTTCCGGCCTCTCCACCTATCAAGTTAGCATCACTTCCTGAAAAGCCGAAGAATGGTCCCCTCCCAAGGATGCCCACACTGCTCCCGGGCTTCCTTGTCAGCTGTCGGTCACTGCAACTCCCAATAGACCCTGAAGGGTCAGTGGAGACCTCGGATGGTTGACCACTTTTCAGTGAATCCTTGGAGTTTGAGGACTCCTCCCTGCACTCTCATCCGGTGGATGTGGAACCTGGGCAGGATGTGTCTATGAAGCGTGGTCCCACTTCCTTTATGGGCTTACTCCCCTCTTATTTCAGAATCAACCGGGATTCAGATGGAGCCCATCTAGAAACGGGCCAAGTATCCCTCGACCGAGGTGACTCCCCAGGAGTTGCCTTCCCGGTCGCCAAAGCCATTCTTGGCCCCGCTGTGTAGTTTTGCAGCACCCTGCCCAGTGTTGTCAGCTCGTATGGCCTGAAAATATGCAATCCCTATGGGTTCCATGTCGGGTTTCACTGAACATCCCTCGGCTGAGGGTTTGGTGGTCAACTCAGTCTTTTGGCATACCGGCAATGTAGGGGATATAGACAAACCTCCTGACAAAGGATCCAAGAAATTGGAACACATAGCCAAAAAAGGTCTATGCGACCTCTTCTCATGGCTATTGGGAGGCGAGTTCAGCCCTTTTGATGGCCCATTTCACTCATACCTTACTTGACACTCTCAATGAGGTGCTTCCTCTGCTCCCGGCTGACTTACACACCATGGTCAAGCAAGTCCGGGACAAGGGCCGAGCAGTGGCCAAACAGCTGCTCCAGATGGCCATAGACATCAGCAATTCCTGTACCTGGTCTGTGGCTGCCTCAATGGCCATGCACCCCAGGGCTTAGCTGCAAATTTCTACGTTTACGGCAGACACCCAGCACAAGTTGGCGGATGTCCCCTTCTTGGGCACCAACTTGTTCGGTTCAGGGGGTGGAAGAACACCTCACTTGGAATAAAAAGTCCAGCACCACCCTGGACTCTGAAGTTTGGAGCCCTTGGGATCCCTCTGGGTGGATGTGACAGAGAAAGCAGCCCTTTCTGCCCCTGCAGCCAAGCCATCCCAACCGCCAGCTGGGCAGCAGGCCCAGGCTTGGAGTCCTTGACCGAAGTAGATTGCTTTGGTCATCTACAAACCAGGTGGTCGAGGTCCCGCTGCTTCTTCAGCCGGTCCTCCTCCGCCTCCAAGCATGCCCAGTGATGGGTTGAGGGGTGCCTTCCCCATGCCCACCCTGTCTCCTCTGGGTCCTCCCATGGGGAGCCAACTTCACCACTTCCTTTCTGCCTGGTCCGCTGTCACCACGGACAGATGGGTCCATGAAGTGATTGGTCAGGGTCTGCATCTAGAGTTCGAGAGTTGCTCACTTTGCAAGAGATAAAAGAATCACTTCAAAAGAAAGAGATTCCACCACTTGCAGAAAATAAACAAATTTTGGTGGTTGACTGAATGATGAAGCTTCCGTGGGGAGTCCATGGGAGTGGGTCAACAGTGGGAAAGAACTGAGGACGGAGCGGAGCCACTCACGCTTATGTAGAGTAAGGGATGTTGGCGTGTAATGTCAGCGTGGGCAGCCCCTACGAGACTGCTACTGGAAAACTTCTGTGGTATCCTAGTGCCTGGTGGCTAAGTTCCATTGGTGTGACCCGAGAAATATCCCTGAATAAGATCTATAAAACAAGGTGGCCAATTTAGGGAAAAAAAAAAGATCCCAACAGAAAATAAAGGAAAGAACGCACTATAACACACACACACACACACACACACACACACACACACACACACACCATTCTGCACAGCATTTTTTTGTAAATTGACAGTTCTTTGGTTGTATGAATGGTGTTTAAATACTCCTAGCTAATGTGTTTAATAAAGGTTATGAGAATGCCTGTGTCTCCAAAGTTCTTCACTGCATTATGAAGAAATTAGCAAGAAACCCTTTAAATAGCAGTTTTTCCCTAAAAAGTTATGCATGGTGGTACACCACTTCTTTTGTTTTTGAGTCCCAATGTTAGTTAAGCCTAGTACCAACACGGTTAGTTATAGCATGGTTGGGGGTGGGTGAACTACCATGTTAAAAGCAGAGCCCTAAGCCAGCCCAGTGACGCTGAGGGTTGAGGCACTGGTTGCCAGATCTCACGCCACGCTGACGACCCATGTTCGGGAGCGAGCGTGGTCGCCGGGGTCGGGCAGGAGTGGAGAAGGATGAAGTGTCCTCGGACAGCTCTCCTCTGGGGGTGGGGGGGTCCCAGCAGTCAGTGTTTGCCTGGCCCCTAGCAGCAGTTGGGGGCTGGTGCACTGAGCTGTGCCTACCTTGGGGGGGGGGGGGACAGAGGAGCAGCCAGACGTGCTACAGGCAGACACGCACATAGTGCGTCCCCTGACAGCACTGCACACTCCAACTCCCATGAGGGAGAAAAACAGTGAAACAGAAGGCTTCCTGGTCGGGCAGCTTGATGGCCATCAGACGATCACCGGCTCTTCGGGGGCTCGTCGCCTGAACTGAATCCAAACAGGGTGGGTGAGTTGGGGGCTCCCCACCACCCCGCTGCGGGAAGTAAGCCACAGGAATAGAAGGCAGCGATGGACCCCAAGGGGAGTGCAGTAGACGTCCAGGAGCCGGAGAGGGGCACAGGACCCTAGGCAGCATGGATTCACAGCGGGAAGGTCATGGCAGATGAATCTGATAGATTTCTTTGACTGGGTGACCAAAGTAGTAGATCAGGGAGGGGCTGTGGACATGGCCTACCTAGACTTTAGCAAGGCATTTGACACAGTCCCACACAAAAGATTAATATAGAAGTTAGCCAGCCTGGGAGTGGGTCCCAAGAGGACAGCCTGGGTAAAGAATTGGCTGGAGAATAGGACACGAGAGTAATAGTAAAATGGAGTCCACTCAGAAGAAAGGGGGTTACTAGTGGGGTACCGTGAGGGTTCAGTTTTGAATCGGTCCTTCTTCAATGTCTTTATGCTTACATTGCAGAGGGACTGGAAGGAAAGTATGTCTCTTTGCAGATGACACAAAGACCTGCAACAGAGTTGATGCACAAGGTGGGCTGGAAAGGGTGAGAAGGGACTTGGCAAGGTTAGAGGAATGGTCAAATGTATGGCAGCTTAGATTCAATGCTAAGAAGTGCAAGGTAATGCACCTGGGAAACAAAAACCCAGGGGAAGAGTACACAATGGGGGGTGAGATACTAACAACAACAGAAATGGAAAGAGACCTGGGGGTAGTCATATCAGATGACCTAAAGGTGGGCAAGCAATGTGAGAAGGCAGCAAGGAGGGCTGGGGTGATACTGGGATGCACAGGGAGAGGCATCACCAGTAGAAAACAGGAAGTTATTATCCCTCTGTACAGACAGCTGGTCAGACCCCACCTGGAGTACTGCGTGCAGTTCTGGAGACCCAATCTCCACAAAGACAGACGGGATGGAAGCTGTCCAGAGGAGGGCAACTAAAATGGTGCAGGGTCTGCACCGGAAGACATATGACGAGAGACTAAAGGAGCTTAATATGTATAGCCTCGAGGATTGGAGGGAGAGGGGGGACATGATAGAAACATTCAAGTACCTCAAGGGAATCAACAAAGTCCAAGAGGGTAGCATCTTTCAAAAAAGGTGTGCGCAAGGACAAGGGGGTACAATTTGAAAGATAGAGGAGGGTCGGCTCAGAAGCTAATTTACAAAGCATTTTTCCACAGAGAGGGTTGTGGATGCATGGAACGGCCTTCCGGAGGAAGTTGTGGAGTCAAAAACAGTGGTGGAATTCAAGCATGCATGGGACAGTCATAAGGCCATTCTAGGGGGTGGGGGTAGGAAGGAGTAGGCTGCTGGTTAACTAGGATCTGCAGCTTATCCAGTAGGTAGGTAAATGGGCAGACTGGGTGGACCAAGCGGTCCTTATCTGCCATTAAATTCTATGTTTCTATGATGCCAGGGAAATGGGAGCAGACCAAGTTGCCAAAGAAACAATACAAAGAAAAAAAAGCAGAGCCCTGGTCCAAAATATCATTATACAGCATTTTCAAGAGCCTTCCATGTTAATAGGGGTCTCTAATATTGTTACGGTTGTAGCATGGGGGGAGACAACAAGAGAAAACAGAAGAAAAGCTGGCATGCACAGATAAGAGACGTGCAAAGAGAAAAAAGGAAATATGCATGAGCTTTGGAGTACACAAAGCAATAAAGAGAGACAGCAGGCCAGCACCAGTATGTCTTATGCCTTGGCTGTTTGATGCACACTCAGTCTCTCACATTGTTATGGGGTAAACACTGAACTAGTCATCTCGTTAGTGAGGAGTAAGGTTGATAAGAGCATTCTAGAGACAGAAGATGACATTCACATAATGGTAGAAAATCAATACACAACAGGAGTTAAACAGATGAATCATACAGTCACCAATAAATAATTTAATTTGTCTTGTTTGCAGATTCGTTCCAGCCCATTAATGGGAACCACAGGAATTTAATTACATCATGCAAGAAACTTCTATAGCTGGGGGTAGGGACTTCTCCCAGTGAATTAAGGCACATTTTCTTTTCCCCATAGACGTTTTTCTCCTGCCACCTACGTCCTCCAGGGATACACCCTGATCCCAGGGAGGTACCCCATCAGGTCCTTTGACTCCTGGCTCCCCGGACCCCAGTAACCCACCAAATTACCCACACAGTTTACCCTCCCTAGGAGGGGGCTCCAGGGGGAAGGAAAGCCTCATCCTCCCCCCAAGGCAGTCCACGGTGTGGATGATCATCCAGAGCCAGAGGCACTAGGACTCGGGGGGGTGCTGAAGCCAGACTGTCATTTGGACAGATGTAGGTTTTTCTTCCTTTTTCTGCCCCATCCCTCCTCCACTGATGTGAGCACAGCCCAGGACCTCACACACTCGCAGCGGGCCCTGCGACAGGAGCAAACATGCTGGCCCAGCTGCAGGGGCCACTGTGGCGCTGGAGCTCTTTGCTGACCCTCTCTGGCCGATGAACACTGTCAGATGGCAGTTGCTTTGGCCCAGCCTGCCTTCTGATGTAGAGACCCAAGCTCTCTCTCTCGAACTCTGGTCGCCTACGTTTGGGCCACCTGGGCCATCAGGGTGGCCCAAGCACACGTGTTTAAAGGGCAGGCCTCCTCAATGTGGATAAGGCACAATTGTTTAAAGGGCAGGTCTCCTCAATGTGGATAAGGCACGTGTGTGTTTAAAGGGCAGACCTTCTCAATGTCAAAAAAGCACAGGGCAGACCTCCTCGATGTGTTTAAAATGGAGGCCTGCACTAAAACAAAATGCTTAAAAACAGTTTAACTTTAGTGTTATCTATTCATTTTTTACTTTCCTCTGTTATTGGTTGACTACATCTCAGATAATGCTGGGCTTTTTTCACTGTATCTTTCAAAAATCATCTCCACTGGCTCAGTGGCACTGAGAGATGGTCTGACACACTGGTGACCCGGGTTTGTGCCCCGAGCCTGGGACAACAGGAGCAGAGGCGAGCAGGACAGGGTTCGGAGTGTCCTTTGGATGGTCTCCTCACCGGGGGGGGTTGGGGGGCGGGTCTGAGCCTGCACTGCTCTGGTGCAGCTCCTGGCTGCCCATTGTGGTGACATATGTTTGCGGTGTGGGTGACCATGTGCTGCAGGTGTGCTTGACCAGGACACCATGAGTGTGCGGCTGTACTGGGAGGGCAGGGTAAAAAGAAAAATGGCTGCCTGGCTGACCGGATAATGGTGGCTGGCCTCCCCCATGCACCGCAAAGCCTGGAGGATGCCCGAGCTGATCCCCATCAGACCCCATGAGGGATGGAAGGTCAGCAGACAGGTCTCCCCTCCTGGTCGTGACCACCCAAACAAAGGGATACACTGGGTTGATGGGGTATCGGCAGACGTGGGGACAGCAGGACAGCAACGGGGGGAGCTTGGTGGTGGTGGGGGCCTCAGCTGCCCAAGGGAGTGGCCGGCCAGGAAGGCTGGGGGATAAAAAAAAAAAAAAAATCATCTGACTCTCTCCAACTGATTAGTGTTTGTGACATCAGTGTGCGGTCAAGGTGAGCACTATGATGGCATAAAAGGCACTATTAGGGCAGCTGGGACAGGCCAACACTATAAAGACTTTCTGTACAGGTTAGCAGGATGTGGCAATAACTCTGTAAAGGTAATCTGAAAATGAAGATACTCCCGATCAAAACGGTAAGCAGTGCTCCAGATAAGGAGAGTACCAGCCTATTTTATTCATCATTTTTAAGGAAATACTCTTCACATTTTTCTGCAGAGTACAAATACTCATCCCCACACCAGAATCAGTTAAGTACACAGAGTTGGGACTGGCAGTATAGCCTAGAGATTAGAGGAACGAGGTGTGAACGAGCTTGATACATCCAGCAGACCAGACCTAAGTTTGATTCTCACAACCTCCACTTGCATACTGTGTGACTCTGAGCAAGTCACTTAACCGCCCAGTGCTCCCAGGTCACCCCTGAAAACAGGCACTTGTGCCTAGTGGGCCTTACCTGGTTACCAAAGACTAAAATAAAAAATGGCCCATGCCCTGCAAAACGAGCATTTCATAACAGTACTATTCATAGATCATAGAATTTACAAGTCGAGTAGCGTTAGCCCTGACTTGGGATATATCTAAGCTTATCTCAGCAATCCCTTATTAATTGGGAATGTATCCAAGGAATTCTTAAATTGGTTCATACCTGGGCTGTGCACTACCTCCATTAGTAGACAGTTCCACATGGAGACCACTCTCTGGTTAATCCATGCCCCCCCCCCCCGCATTTTTCTTGTAATGCTCCCCATTTAATAACAGCAAGTCATTTCTTCTAGTAAGCCTGTTGTCCTGTTTTCCAGGCCTATACACTCCAACATACCCTCATCTCTACTGTTACTTCAAAAGGAGCATTTTCCTCAAACTCTGCAGCACTTCTACCCACCAAATGTTTATTTTAATCACCTAATGTTAAAAATGGGGAGTAAATTACTTGTGCCTACCAAAATCATCTGAAGCACTTGCGGTAACAGCTCAAATGTCAGGTTTGTGAAACTATATATTCTGTCCATTATACTGGTTTTCCCAAAATCTTTTTTGTTTTTACTTCTGCTGCCCAAGACACCCACTCTTTCTGGCACTCCACAAGGCACACCACCACTGCCCACCAGACTCACCCTTTGCTGCTGGACCTTTCTCCCAGGCTTCTAGTGCTTCCTTCACCAGATGGATCCAACTTATTCCTGTCAGGGGTCCCCCCTTGCTGCCACCAGTAAGGAAGCACCTTATTTCAGCCTGCAACAACCGGAGGTGGAAGGGCCAGTCCATTCTGGGGATCTAGTAGCATAGAAGGGACTGCCAAGGAGGCCATCATCTAGGGTGTCCACTGCCCAGCGCAACCCTTTTCTGTTTTCGGGGCCCACCCACCAGCCACTTACATGCGACTGCAGCAGCATCCTGGGTTGGGGACGCTCGGCAGTGTGCAGTCACCAACACAGCCAAGAGTGCCGCCACAAAGACACCACCAGGAATCACTACTGAAGCAAACTACAGCCCCCCCCTCCCACCACAGGAAAGGAAGCATCCAGACACTCAATCACTCCCTGCTGGCCTCTGCTCCCGACATCCCTAGCTTGGGTCCCAAACCCAGACCACCAGCATACCACAGAAATTACTCATCACCATGGAACTTGCTCCTAACATCTTTAATGCTCAATAAAATGGCATGGGACAACATGGCCATCAGGATCTGGCCCGGTGGCGCCGAGGGCTGAGGCGCTGGATGCCACACCTTACACCACACTGGTGACCTGGGTTGGGAACAAGCCCAGATTGTCAGAGGTTGGCAGGGAGGGGAAGAATTGAGCATCCGGAGGACTCTTCCTTCCTGGGGACCAGAGATAGTGACGCCTTTGGGAGGCTCCTAACGTGAAGTGGGGGGGCAGCGCAGGAAGGAAGGCGGCGCTCACAGGAGCGTGTGGGGGTGGAACTGCGGCAGACGTTGTCACATTGTGCCACTTGATGTCACTGCACGTCAGAGTTCCTCAGGGGGGAAACTCAAGCATGACAAAATCCCACGCAGACCAGGGAGGTGACAAAGGCTCCAGTGGCTGGCCCTCACATCCACAATACTGGGCCATCTCTTAGACAGCAAGGCTGACCCTCTCACCGGACAGACCCTCTAAAATACAGAAAGGTCGCCAGGTAAGGAGAGGTGGGCCTCCTCCTCTTGGGGGGGGGGGGGTGATCCGGGGGGCTGGAATGGCTGGGTGGGGTGGGAGCTAGAAGAGAGGCTTCAGGTGTAGAGTAGAGGAGTCAAGCAGAAAGGGCACCTCTGAGAGATGCCCTGGCCAGCGGATGCCAAGAAAAACAGTTCACACACACACACAAAATAAATAAATAAATTAATAAATAACCATCAACACACACACCATGGCTATCAGGTTGATATTCTGTAAACTGCCAAAGGAATCTAACTTGGGCGTCATACAGAACATGCACTTCTGTCCCCTTGTCCTATGCACCTCATCGTATGGCAAGAGTGGGTCCTGTGGCAACTCAAAGACAAAAGAAAAACTGCACAAAGACAACAGCCTCTGAGCCCACCACCATATGCTCAGTCCAAACACATCGGGATGTGCTAGTGTAAACCATCACCATACATTCAAATCTTCAACATCTCACACTACAGGGCCCAAAGAGTTAACATTTAACCCTTTACTGACTTAACAGAGGCAGCCAGACTAACAGCACCCTTGGATGCCAGTGGGATGCTAAACAAAATGCTTTCTTGAAAAGTACACAGAGTTCTGTTTGTGGGGAGTGGCATGGAGGCAGTAGTTTATGTGGCCTCCTAAAAAGACATAAGCTCAGGCACAATCCCTGGAAAACAAAGCTGGAGTCAGCTGGGAACTAACTGGTCATGTCATGGAAGACAGGTGCTTGATCCCCTGCTGGTGTCCCATGAAATAGCATTGGTACGGACTCCTATGATGTCAGCCGCTTGTTCGCCCTGCCCTCCCACTCAGCTCAAAGGTTGCAATCTTAGCAACCCCGAACCCTGAGGTGTGGGAAGGAGTCCAAAGGGTCAACAGGGAAAACAAAACAATTCAATTCTGTGCACCCTGGAATATTGATATGTTTCAACAGAAGATTATACAATGTAACAAGTCACTGAAATAAATAGTGCCGAACATAGCGAAGACAGTTGGTCAAGGCAAAGCAGTAAGATGATGTGGAGAGGCACCAATGTTCCCAGCAGAAATGAACATGTGATTTAAGGGGCCCCAACCTGACGCCATAAGGGTTGAAATCATGTGATAAGTCACCACAAGTAAAGGTTGTCAAAGCCACTGCACATGTGGTACAGTCTGCCACAGTGTGGATGAATCTGTATTGTGAAGACTGATGTTGACTGTACGTCTGCAGTTTTGACTGCAATTTACACACACTGGCTCCCACTTTGGTAATGTTTAGTCTTCGCTGGTTTCCCTGGGTCTCATTCACAAGGATAGATGGCAGATGAACATTCAATATGGAAAAGCAAAATCCTAAACTTTGGGAAGAATTTGCACAATATTACCTAAATGGTTTAGAGATTACCAAAAGACAATAGGAAAAGGACCTGGGAGTGTGGATGTAGCAAGAACCTTGGCACAGTGGGGACCTGGGTGCATGATGTTCAAACGTGCATAACCTCTGATGAAGGCTCATTCAGGAGCCAAAGCACTGGGGTGTTTGCCAGAGATGTCTGTGTGCTGACACATACCATTTGCAACGAGCATCTGGTCATTTGCACAGGTTATTGAACACATTTCTGAACATGTATACTAAATGACTTTCTGCAAAACAGAAAGAGCTAGTGGAACCAGACAGACAGGAAAGTTACACACATTTTAAGTAATAGGTTTCTGAAGTATTCTCTTTTTCCTTTTGGTCATTAGAAAGTTTTCTAAGTGATAATATTGTGTTGGATGTGTGGAACAGCTCTCAGTCTGGCAGCTGACGCATCTATCTCTGTTCCCCCCACTACATCATCAGCATTGTGACCTCACTGATGGTGACATCAGTGGCAGCTACAGAGTGGCTGTTCCTAAGTAGCAGTGATGTCACAATGCTGATGATGTAGTGAGGGGAACAGAGACGGATATGTCAGCTGCCAGGCAGAGTGCTGTCCCACACACCACACCTACTAACATCAGGTAAACAATCTTCTAATTAAACAAAAGGGAAAAGAAACAAGTACCTCCAATATAAAAGGAAATGGTGGACTGCTTTTTAAAAACTAATACTAGTTTTAGGCAGTACACTAGCTCTTTAATACTGTGTTTCAGCCTCGCCAATTTTGAATCTTTGTCTACCTTTGGAGTGTGTGGCATATGAGTGTTTGAGTGTGAAGTAGGATAACGAAATCATTCCTTATTTATAAAATTTCTCTTATAATAAAAGACTTGCTTGCTTTGAATCTTATGTCCTTAGAACAGAGGTGACTTAGGGGAGACCTACTGTTTGTAAGAGACATAATTATGGATGCACTCTTAATGAATGTGGATTGGAATTCAAACAAATAGCAATCAATACCCAAGGTCACCCACTTCAGCTTATGAGGAAAAAATGTAATACAAAAAAAAAAAAAGCTAATTTCTTTTCTCATCGAATAATTGGAATATGGAATAAACTACCCCATCTATTGTTATAGCCAAAAGTAAGTCCATCTACAAAAAAAGATTGGACATTTTTCTCCAGTCTGGAAACACTAAATTTCACCAGCTGTATGCATGTTCAGGAGTTCTATGGGCTAGTTGCCTTTTACTCCTTTTTCATCCTTAGTATGATCCTTAGTTTGGGCAGGCCTGTTGTCGAAGCACAGTTCAGGAAGCATAGGGAAAAAAGAGCAGTTGTAGAATTCACAAAAAGTGTTTATTAGTACTAGTTAAAAAAAAATAAAATAAAAAAAAAAAAAAAAACATGTTCAGTATAACTATTTACAAAGGCAGAATAAACTGAGAAGAGCCACCTGAGTTTTATTTCACTCTCTGTCTCCTAAACATTGCAGCTCTCTCTCTTATAAGTCTTTGCAACCCCGCTCCTTAACAAGCATCCTGATTTTTTCTAATATGTTCTTGTAAGTTTCAGGCAGGTGCAGCAAGAACACAATGTCCCAGAACTGAGGCCCCTTCTCCACAGCTCTGTAAAAGGCTTAAAAATTGCTCTCAGGTTAACCCCATGAGTTCCCAATGGCTTTCTATCCACTTCCCTAAGGGACTGGAGGGAGACAGAAAAGGGCTGACAGGCAGGGTGCAGATGAGGGGCAGCATGCGGCCGAATGGGAGCACAAGGGGGGGAATGAGAGGAGGGGAAAGGGGTGGAGGGTGGTCCTGATAAATGTCAGGAGCTTAGGAAATAAGATGCCAGAGCTCCAGGTGATGCTAGTTGAGGAGGCAGTAGATGGACAGCTGTCACGGAGACCTGGGCCACCCAAGGGCATGAATGGGACCTAAATCTGGAGGGCTACACTATGTTCAGAAAGGACAGGGGGGAGGGAAGGGGGTAGCACTGTTAGTCAAAAATGGCATAGGTATAGGAGGGGTGGAGGAGGTGAGGGGGAGCATGGAGGTGATTTGGGTCACCCTACAAATGCAGGGGGGTAAGAGAGTAAAGATTGGGGTGGTATACAGACCCCCCCACTCTGGCAGAGGCTCTGGAAGAGAGTTTGGTGGCAAATGCTGTGGGTCACTGTAGATTGGGGAAGGGTAGTGGTGATGAGGGACCTAAACATGGCAGGAACAGACTGGGGGACTATGACGTCCCCAGTGGCCAAGGAGCAGAGGTTGCTGGATGTCTTCCAGGATGCGTTCTTGACCCAGCAGGTGGAGGAGCTGACTAGGGAGGCCAGGACACTGGACGTAGTCCTGGCGGACAGTGACCAGATTAGGGGCTTGGAGGTGAGGGACTTGTTGGCGGAGAGTGACCATGCCAGTAGTCTGGTTTTTCCTGGACCTGGGGGGGGTGGCGGGAGAAAGCCGCACAAAGATGGTGGTAACTGACTTCAAGGGGTGCAGATTTCAGGGAGATGGGAAGGATCCTTAAGGGTCATTTGGATGGGAGAAGGCCAAACATGGATGCTGACAGTAGGTGGGAGATCATTAGGAGGGGGTACAGGACGCTACCAGGTCCTTTGCAAGACAGGCACAAATTCGGTAAGGCCAGAAAACCTTGTTGGTGGACCCCGGAGGTTGAGGAGGTGGTGAGGGATAAGAAGGCAGCCTAAGTGCTTCAAGCACTCTAGGAGTGAAAGAGATCGGGGGAGTATGAACAGATGGCCAGGAGGGTCACCAGGGTGGTGAGAGCGGTTAAGGTGAGGAAGGAGCAGATCTTGGCCAGGGGGATCAGGAGGGGGACAAGGGGTTCTTTAGATACATTGGGGGGAAAAAAGGAAAGTGAGGGGCAGATCAGCAGGATAAGGATGGGAGGATGGGCACAAGATGCGGGGAGCAGGCAGAGGTGCTAAATGAGTACTTTGCCTCAGTTTTTACCAGGGAGGATGGGGGGCGGCTATGTCTTGTGGGGGGAGAGGGGGCAAACTGGGGGAAGGGATGGGACCCTTAGAGATCAGGAGCTCTGATCCACCTGGGGAGAGGGAGGGGCCAGCACCATCAGGTGGGGGGTTGGCAGTACTGGGAGCAAAGTGGAGGACGTGGAGGTTGAAATCCTGGTAGAGAGAGAGAGTGAAGGAAGCCCTCCAGTCCCTTCGGATGGAGAAAGCACCAGGGCTAGATGAAATACATCCCAGGGTGCTCAGGGAACTGGCGGATGTCCTGGCGGAGCTTTTCAACATCTCTCTGAAGACTGGGTGGGTACCCTAGGACTGGTGGGTGGCCCATATCATGCCTATCCACAAGGGGGGGTCAAGAAAGGAGGTGGGGAACTACAGGCCTGTTAGCCTGATGTCAGTGGTGGGCAAGGTGATGGAGGGTATTGTCAAGGAAAGGCTGGGGGGGCATTGGAGCAAATGGGGTATCTGGAAGATAGACAGCATGGCTTCATCCTGGGAAGACAATGTCAGACAAACCTTGTGGAGTTCTACGACTGGGTGACGAGTGTCCTGGACCAGGGTAGGCTGGTGGACGTTCTCTTTCCAGACTTCAGCAAGGCGTTTGATTTGGTACCTCATGCCACCAGCCCTGCTGGCTAAGCTGGAAGAAATGGGGATGGGGATGGGGCTGCAGATGATCAGATGGATAGGTAATTGGCTCTTGGAGCGTACTCAGAGGGTGGTGGTTGGGGGGCTAGTCTCATCTCCAAGGAGAGTCATTAGTGGGGTTCCTCAGGGGTCAGTACTAGGGCCACTCCTGTTTAACGCCTATGTCTCAGACATAAGGAAGGGTATCATGAGTGAAATGAGTCTCTTTGCAGAGGAGTCTAAGCTGGGTGCGGTGGTGGATGAGGAGGAGGGGAGAGTAGCCCTGCAGCAGGACCTGGAGGCTCTGGAAAGGTGGTTGGGAAAGTGGAGACTGAAGTTTAATGCAGGGTTCTGCACCTGGGGGGCCAGAAATCCTGGCAAGGGTATGCCATGGGGGGAGACGCACTGAAAGTCTCGAAGGCCGAGAGGAACCTGGGGGTGGTGGTAGATGTCAGAATGAACAACTCTGAGACTTGCAGGAGGGCAGCAGCAAAAGCCAATAAGATGCTGGGATGCATCACTAGGGGGGATTACCTCCAGAAGGGCGGAAGTGATCTTTCCTCTATATAACTGCTTGGTTAGGCCACACAGAGTACTGTGTGCAGTTTTGGAGGCTGCACTTAAAAGTGGACATTGCACTCCTGGAGAGGGTCCAAAAGACAGCAACCAAAATGATCTGGGGCCTGGGGAAAAGAACCTACGGGAAGAGGCTTGCAGAGCTCAACATGTACAGCCTGGAGAAGAGGGGGGACAGGCGGACATGCTAGAGATCTTCAAGTACATAAAGGGGATTAATAAGGGAGGCTCAGTCGGGGTGCTCCAAAGGAAAGGGGGGGTGGAAACTAGAGGGCACAGGTGGAAGTGGGGGGGGACAGGAGGAGGTGTTACTTCACTGAGAGGGTGGTGGAACCGTGGACTGTGCTACCCAAGGGACTGGTGGAGGCAGACTGTGGAGGGGTTTAAGAGGGGATGGGACAGGTATAGTGGGAGGGTGAGGCTGACGAAGTCTAATACAAGGGGAACATCTTGGACTAGGGTCCCTACTAGTTAAGCGACTGCTTTAAATTTTACTGTAGGACTGGTAAAAATTACTAAAAAATGGCTTTAAAAATAGCCCCATAGACTTGTATGGGGCTTGCCCCACGCTCTCGCTAGCCACAAGTCACAGTTTCAGAGAGCGCAGGGCAGAGTTGGGGTGGAGCGAGGGCACCAGAAAGCTGGAAGGATCGGCTGGCCAAGGGTTCGGCGCCAGTTACGATCCCTTCCCCTGCTAAAATTACAAACTTTAAATTTTTTGCAGGGGGTGAGCTCATGTTGCTATAAATAAGGTATTGGGCTATGAAGCCCAATACCTTACAGCAAGTATAGTAGATATGAAGACACATTTAGCAGATTGGCAACAGTTGGTAACAGTGGAACACATATAATAACTTGGCAGCAGTATGTAGCACTAGATGATAAAGTGACCCAACAGTAATTGGTAGCCATTAATGTAACATAGATATTCAACATTTACAGTGATTGGTGTAAAGAGAGGAAGGAGGGAACAAAAAAAATTGCGGAGGGTAGAATGGAAGAAGGAAAAGGACATTTATGGAGAGACGCAAAAAGAACATGATTTGAGGCAAACAGAGACAACAGGGTGGACTAAAGTGCATGCAAGAGTTGTACAGGGGTAGGTTATAAGTGCTTAATTGAGTGTAAGGGTAGGCCAGTGTTAGGCTATATTAACTGGAAGGAGCGTAGGAGGAGAGGAGAGCCAGAGTGCGACAGGGTGATGAGAGAGGTAGCTGGGGGGTATCCAAAGGTGGTGGGGGGGGGAAGAAGAGTTCAAATTCAGCAGCGTCTTGTCATCCTTATCTGGGCAGGACGGTGGACAGCCCTACTGGTAGGACACCGGTCATAGGTGAGAACAGTTATTTATATATAGTGATGCGAGAGAGGAGGTGTTGTGGGAGTGGATAGAACAGGTCAATTACAGTATGGGGGGTAGTATCCCAACAGTGTGCTGGGTGACCCTGCCTGCACAAGGCAGTGATCAAGCAGTGACTGAGAGGGGGCAGTAAAAGGAGAAATGGGGGAAAGGGGGAAAAGTTGTTTCCCACCATGCCCCATGGATCCTGCCTGCACAAGGCAGTGATCAAGCTCTCAGAAGGGAGACAGATTAAGAGTAGAGAAAGACGGGTGAGTAACACTTTAGGAGGAGGGAGAGTAGGGGAAAAGGAGGAGCATGATCAGAGGGAAATAGTAGTGGTGGGGAGTAGGCACATGAGCCTGAGCAATGGTCAACTATAGTATGGGGGTAGTACCCCAACAGTGTTGGGTGACCCTGCCTGCACAAGGCTGTGATCTAGCAGTGACTGAAGGGGTGCAGTAAAAGGGGAACTAGGGGAAAGGGGGTAAAGTTGTTGCCCACCGCACGCTATGGATCCTGCCTGCACAAGACCATGATCAAGCTCACAGGAGGGAGATAGATTAAGGGTAGAGAAAGAAGGGTGAGGAGGAGCACTTTAGGAGACAGGAGAGTAGGGGACAAGGAGGAGCACTTAAGGGACTCCATGGCCCACTTTGCTGCTAAACATTCCTTTTCAATGGTGAAATACCTTTTCTCTTGGTCATTCAACTTCCTACTTATGTACAGAATAGGATGTTCTGTCCCATCTATATTTTGAATTAGGACTCAACCTAGACCTACCTCCGATGCATCTGTTTGTAACAAAAATGGTTTCTCAGAGTCTGAGCTTCTTAAAAATAGGGGCTGAACACAATGCAGCATTAATGGCCCGAAAAGCTTTGCGTCACTCTGGGGTCCATTTCACATTATTTGGGTACCATTTTTTCATGAGTTCAGTGATGGAAGTAGCTAACTCTGCAAAGCTGGGAACAAATCTGTGCCCCAAGATGTTATTTGCTATAACTGTACTGAGCCAGGTCATACTGCAAGAAATTGCTGTAAGAAGAGCGACACTGGAGCAGATTCGTCCTTGGCAAATTGGGGCAATTACTTAACAGGTGTGATGGTGGGGGATAAGACTATAAAGGGACTCATTGATTTGGGAAGCAGACTGACCCTAGTGCATGTTGCAGTGCTGGGAAAACACTATGCAAAAGGACTAGGTACTGGTGTCATCTGCATCCACGGGGACACTCAATACTATCCCACCACCCAAGTGACTCTGACCATTAAGGGTGTGTCGCACCAAATGAAAGTGGGCTTAGTACCCAAGTTACCCATACCCATGATTATTGTAAAGGACTGTCTAGGATTTACCGAGTTAATCTCAGAGGAACTGAACCCTGCAGTTTCAGCAGCAGTGGTAACAAAAGCTCAGGCAAAGAAAATCTCAAACGATGGGGACACTTTTCCTTTCAGTGACTTTGATTCGGACTTGTTTGAGCACAGCTCCAAGATCTGGAAATCTAGGAAAGAAAGATGATGCCTGAAGAAACTGTGGCAATAAATGACTGATCGACATACGGGGTTAACATATGAAAATGCTGAAAGAAAAAATTACTCACCTTAGTAATGTTGTTTCTTCTAATGGAGTCTTGCTATATTATAGACATTAGCAGTTTGATCCAGCTCTAGAACTGCCCCGGAGTGAAATGGTTAAAACCATTCCAAAATAGAATTTTGGCACGAGAGCAGCTCTATCTGTGTCATTTCAAACTTGAACTGTCAGATCTTTACGAGCCAAACTCACTAAGGTCTGTGTGGAAGCTGTAACCTCACACTAGCCAAATGGCTACCTAAATATAACAACCATTGATGGTCCCAACACCCAAGACTCAAGTCAGGGGACCAGAAATACTAACACCATTCTAATAATATGAAAAAGGAACACAAGTATAATAAAACACACACACAGCAGCACATACACACCCCAAAGTCCCAAAGGGGACAAAATGCTAACAGGACATAAGTAGTGCCCACACTAATGTTGCCCGCACCCACCAAGTAGAGGTTCTGAGAGGGGCAGGTTGGGGAGGTTATAATATAGCAAGACTCATTAGAAGAAACAACATTACTAAGGTGAGTATTTTTTCTTCAAACAACATGAAGTCTTGCTATATTATAGACATTAGCAGAATACACAGCAGTACTCCATGGAGGAGGGGCAGAACCTACTTAGGGAATAGACTCTGAAGAACAGCTGTGCTAAACCGAGCATCTCTCCTGGCCTGGACATCCAGGAGTAATGCTTGCAAAAGTGTGTACCGCTTTTCCAAGTAGCAGCCTGGCAAATCTCTAATAAGGGATATCTCTGGCAGCAGAGACGCAGCTGTACCCCTGGTAGAATGAGCCCTCAAACCGGGGTGGGGGGTTCTGCCCACTTTCTGATAACAAAATTGATAAAGAGACAATCCACCTGGCTACTGATCTCTTAGTGGCAGGTTTGCCTTTCCCAACTTCACCATAGGTAAGGAAAAGTTGGAGGATTCGAACCTGCAGACCTTTGGTACGCTCTATATAATAACTAAGAGCTCTCTAACATCCAGGCTGTGCAACCTCCTCTCACCCAAGAGGAGTGATCAGTGAAAAATACTGGAAGGGAGATAGATTGATTAAGATGGAAATCTGAAACCACCTTAGGCAAAAACTTCCTATTAGTCCTAAGGACTACCTTATCCCTGTGGAAAGAAATAAAGTCAGTCTCCACTGACAAGGCTTGCAATTCACTTATGCGTCTGGCAGAAGTGATAGCCACTAGAAAAACAGTTTTCCAAGTTAGGTACTTAAGCTCTGCAGAAGACACAGGTTCAAAAGGGGGTTGCATTAACTGGGCAATGCAAACATTAAGGTCCCAAGCAGGGGCCGGTTCCCGAAAGGGAGGATTAGTATGGAGTAATCCTTTAAAAAACTTGGAAAACACAGGATGAGAGGAAGGAGGATGACTTTCCTGCAGACACAGCTGCCAAATGAACTCTCAGGGTAGCTGGTCTGAGACCCAAGGAATTAAGATGTACCATGTAATCTAACAAAATGGGCAATTCAGCAGATTCTGGGAAATATTTTCCCAGCACACCAAATGGAAAACCTTTTCCATTTAGAACTATAAGTAGTCTAGTGGAAGGCTTTCTGGAAGCCTTTAGGATCTCAAGAACACCCTGAGAGAGGTGTAAATCAGCAAACTAACTCCTCAAGAGCCAGGCCTTGAGGTTGAGGGATTTGAGGTCTGGATACAAACCCTTCCCTGGGCACAAGTCAACAGATTGTGATTCCTGGGAGGCACAGGGAAGATGGACTGTCAGAGACAGAAGGAGTGGGTACCAGGGCTGCCTAGCCCAATCCGGGCAATCCGAATCACCCTGCAAGGCTGAGATCTGATTTTGACTAGTACTTGAATAGGAGAGGAAAGGGGGAAAGCATAGAGAACTTCCTCCCAATCCAGAAGAAGGGCATCCAGGGAACTGAGCCCAGCACTGGAGGCCTGCAACAGAACAGAGGAAGTTTGTGATTGTCTGGGGCTGCAAAAGATCTATCTGAGGGATGCCCACCTGGCAAAAACTATCCCCAGCACTTGAGGATCCAGGGACCATTCGTGATGGCCCTGGGAAATCCTGCTGAGGGCATCCGCTAGGACATTGTCCTTCCTGGAAGATGAACTGCTATGAGGGAAGTGTTCAGGGAATAGGCCAGAGACCACAACTTCATTGCCTCGGTGCACAAGGCCGAAGACCGAGTGCCCCCCTGTTTGTTGATGTACCACATTGTTGTGGTGTTGTCTGTTCTGACTTGTATCACCTTGTCGTGGACAGATGCAGAAAAAGCTTGAAGAGCTAAAAAGACGGCTCTGAGTTCCAGCAAATTGATGTGGAGCAGAGATTCCTGGGGGGACCAAACTCCCTGAGTGGAAAGGTCGCCCATGTGGGCTCCCCAACCCAGAAGGGAAGCATCTGTAGTGAGAGTCAGTCGTGAGAAGGGAAATGAAGGGGACCCCCGCCTAAATTGCTCTGATCCTGCCACCACTGGAGAGCTAGGATCAAGGTTAGAGTCACTGGGACCAACTTGAAAGGGGTCTCTTCTCTGAGACCAAAAGGTTCTCAAGTGAAACTGAATGTCTCTCACCTGAAATCTGGCTCCCTGCACAACAGCTGTGGATGCAGCCATGTGCCCCAGGAGCTGCAGAAAGTGTCTTGCTGGTCGAGAGACCTGCAGAGTGAAGGAAGAGGCCAGAGCCACTAAATTCCTTACCCTTTCTGTGGGAAGAAAGGCTCTGGCTAGCTTTGTGTCCAATTCTGCTCCTATAAAGGTGAGTACCTGGACTGGTTCCAGAACCGACTTTGGTAGGTTTAGCAGAAAACCCAGGGAGGTGAGAAGCTGCTGGGTGACCTGCAGGTGAGATTTTACCTGTTCTGGGGACTGGCCTACAATGAGCCAGTTGTCTAGATAGGGAAAAACAGCAATCCTCTGCCTCCTTAAGTAGGCCACTGCCACTGCTAGACACTTTGTGAATACCCTTGGAGCAGAGGTAGGCCAAGGGCATTGCTCTGAACTGGTAATGACCTGAGGGCAGTTAGAATCTGAGGTACTTTCGATGGGATCTCTGATTAGGACACGGAAATAGGCATCCTTGAGGTCCAGGGAGGCTAGCCAGTCCCCTGGCCTTAGGGAAGGTAAAATCATTGCCAGAGTTACCATTTGAACTTTGGTTTCAAAAGATGCTTGTTCAGATATCTGAGATCTAAAATGGGCCGCCATTCTCCTGTCTTTTTGGGGTAAGAAGTATCTGAATACAGACCCCTGCCCTGATGCAGGGAGGAACCCTTTCTACTGCTCTGAGAGCTAACAGGATGAGACCTCTGTTTCCAGAGCGAGGGTCTCTGAAGCACTTGCAGGTAGAAAAGTCTGCTTCTCAACTTGGGAAACTTTTGAAGCTGAGAACCAGACCCGGTTTACTACTTCCAGAACCCACTTGTCTGAGGTTAAAGAAGCCCACTCTGACTGAAGTAAGCCAGCCTGCCCCCCACTGGTACAGGAGAATCAGCCCTGGGCACCCCATCAGGGTGCCTGTTTCGCAGGAGCTTTAGGCTGGGGGGTGGGAGCAGGTCTGCCCACCCCTCGTCTGCCCCTGCCTCTGAAGAAGCCCCTCTGAGCATAGGCAGAGGCAGAGGAGGCCTGAGTCTGGTAGAAAGGCCTGTGAAAAGGCCTACCCCTACCCCTGGGGGCATGCCTTTGAGGAGTGGCTTGCCGCTCCTTAGCCTGGGCACTCTTATAAGTAGTCCTATATTCATCCATCTTCTTCATGTAATTCTTTGTCTGCTCTCCAAACAGAGAATTTCCCACCACAGGAAAATCCATAGCCTTAGTCTGGGTATCCTGTGACAAACTAGTACACCTGAGCCAGGCCAACCTACGAAAAGCTACAGATGTGGCCATGACCCTAGAGGAAACATCATTAACATCCACAGCAGCATGAAACTGAACCTTAGAGGCTTCAATGCCATCAGCAGCCACCTGTTCTAGTTCACTAGCCAGCTGGCCATGGGCCTGCTTGGTCAATTGCATAACAGCATCCCATCTAGATTTCTGATACCTAGCTACATAAGCCATAAAATTTGCTTGCCTGAGTCCCAGAGAGACTGCCATATACTGTTTTTTTGCCATGGCATCAATCTTCCTGGAATCCTTGTCAGGAGGATGTGAAGCCAAGGGAATATTAGCTTTATCACAGGCAGCAGCCTGAACTACCCAACATGACTGCATTGCTGAGAAAGGAATTCTGTATCAGGGCCTGACAATGTATACCTTCTGTCCATCTTTTTATCTACAGGAGGCACAGAATTAGGAGCTTTTAAAATTTTAATTGTTTGTTTCCTAAAAGACTTATGTAAAGGAATAGACAATCTCCTAGACTCTGGAATATCCATCATTTCTACAAAATCAGGCTCCTCTTGCTCATCCACAGCCTCTTCTAAAGGAAGCTGGAGGGTTTCAGCAACTTTTTTATAAAACATAAAATGAGATGGGGACTCAGACAGCATAGGGGGAGATTCTAAAGGTCTGTCTGGGGAGATGTCTGGTTCAATGGGCACACCCAGACCTTCCAGCCACATTCATACTGTTCATAATCCTCCTCCCTCCTCTGGTTCATAAAATTCCTCAATATCATAATCTGAACCACTGGGACCGGACGAACGACCTTTACCAGATAGTGGTGGTTCGGACGGACCCTGAGACAGTGACTGGACAATTTGTATGGCTTTGTTATCTCTGCAGTTGGAGAAGGAATTTTGGACTCAGACCTGCTGATTTTCTTGTTTTCTTTACTGGAATTGGTTCCTCAGAACCAGCTTTTCTTTGCACGAGGAAGTCTGGCCCTGGTCAGAGGGCATCTCTCTGGTTCGGTTGGCACCAACCGGCTGGCCATCCGGTCAGCGGACTTTTGGCCTCTCTGCCCCTGAGCCTGCCCAATCTTTTTCCAGGGTGGCTGCAGGGAAATTCTTACATACCTGGCAGTCTGACTGGAGGTGATCAAACCCCAGACAATAAACACATGGTGTGGGTCAGCCTTGGCAAAGACTTCCCACAAACATCACAGTGTTGAAACCCAGTGGGCCCAGTTTTTCTTTTTGGGTTTCTCAGACATAATGCCAGCCTAACCAAAACTTGCCTTTAACGTACGATTATAGACAGAACACCCATATAGGTTCCCTAACACGTGTCACAGTGTGGAAAAAACCGTAATAAATCCGTTTTTTTTAGAACCGATAAGAACCGGGAACCGCACTCTAAAATAGTAACTTTTAGTTTTAAATGAGTTTTAAACTCACTGATCGGTTCAAAACCGAACCGATAACTTACAAGTTCCACATAGACAAAACCTTCATTTACTTACGGTTACCACAGATAGAGCTTGAACCGAACGGTTTTGCGGTTAAAATAAAACTATTCTCGGTTAAATCCAACCGAGAAAACACTTTTTAAACCGAGAAATGAACGAGCAGAAGGAGAAATCTCCGAGCGACTGTTCACTGAGGCGGAGTAAAGAATCTGACAGTTCAAGTTTGAAACGACACAGATAGAGCTGCTCTCGTGCCAAAATTCTATTTTGGAATGGTTTTAACCATTTCACTCCGGGGCAGTTCTAGAGCTGGATCAAACTGCTAATGTCTATAATATAGCAAGACTTCATGTTGTTTGAACTAAACTGATCACGGACTGTGATTTTCTTTCAGAACAAGCTAACAATGTTTCTCTCCAGGGTTATTTCAAACAGCTGGGGGTTAAACCAAAACAGGATGAACCAATGTTTAAAAAAATGTAATGGGTTACTGTACAGAGTTTGGGTTAAACCGCAGACACAGGACCAGATAGAACAATTAGTTATACCATGGAAGTATAGAACAGAGTTGTTATAGACAGCACGATAATCCTAGTTCTGATCACTCAGGAGGGATCGCACCCCTGCCAGATTGCTGTATAGATTTTACTGGCCTGGAATTCATGAAGATATTGCTACCTATTGTAATTCCTGTGCCGAGCGTCAGAAAGTAGTCCCAGTCACTAGAAAAGACAAAGTGCCCCTGGTGCCCCTACCCTTGATAGATGTGCCTTTTGAGAGAATTGCAATGGATGTGATTGGTCCTTTAGACAAAAGTAAAAAGGGTTACAGATTTATCCTGGTAGTATGTTACTATGCTACTCCATACCCAGAAGCAGTTCCAATGCGTACTGTCACAGCTTCAAAAGTGGTAGCAGAGCTTGCAAAAATTTTCAGCAGGGTGGGCATACCTAAAGAAATTATTCCTGATCAGGGTAGTCATTTTGGTGCTGCATTACTTAAAGAGCTGTACAGACTACTAGGTATCACTGCCATATGAACCTCCCCCTATCACCCTCAGAGAGAGACGGTCTTGTTGAGCATTTTAACCAAACCCTAAAACGCATGTTAAAAAAGGTTTGTAAAAGGAAAAGGGAAAGACTGGAACCAATACTTACGTTACCTGCTTTTTGCTTACAGAGAAGTGCCACAGGCATCAACAGGGTTTTCACCATTTGAAATACTGTATGATAGGCTGCCAAGAGGGCCACTGGATGCGATAAAAGAAATGCGGGAAGATAACCCCACAATCTATAACGTCTTTTATGTGTGCCCTAAGAAAGAAGCTGGCAAAATATGTTGAAATTGCCCACAGTAATCAGGAAGAGGCCCAAAACAAGCAGAAGGTATATTATGACCATGGGGTAAAAGAAAAAAAAGTTTTTGAACCAGGTGAAAAGGTTTGGCTACTGTTACCCACAACAGAAAATAAACTGTTAATGAAGTGGCAAGGGCCTTATAGAGTGCTTAAACGTACTGGTACCGTTAACGAGATCGAGACCCCTGACAGGAAAAAAACAGCCTAAGATATACCATGCTAACCTCCTCAAGAAATGGGCTGAGCAAAATGTCAAAAGCTGCTTTGCTAGTTTTACCAGAAACTGATAAAGCTGATATTGATGTAGCTTATGATAGACTGGAGCAAACTAACTGCTGATGCTGTAAAGGTGAATGTTTTCTTAACCTCAGAACAAACTGCAGAAACCTAATAAGCCTATGTCTTCTGTTGGCACCCTTTGCAAACTGTGTGAGAGGCCTTTTGGCACCATGCATTTCTGCTTAAAGTTGAGCCAGCATAATATTCTGTGGTGATTTGCATATGCAGCCCATGATGCTTTGCATTGTGGGGGCATGTGTGATTTAGTATTTCTAATATGCTAAAGACATTTAACAGTACTTTTACCACAGTACAAGGGGTCAAGCATGTAATAGTGACAAGGAATGCTCGCCCTATTAGGCAAGACACATAGGATGGGATATTCAAAGAAGACTCGCATGGTGCTACAGTGTTGCATCATCGCAGCCTGATCACGCCCAGCGTGATATTCAGAGGGGATTGTTGCGCTGCACAATTCCCGATGCTGAAACACACCAATAATGTATGCGGTGCAAGTGCGGTGATGCCCATGTATATCGACACATCGATATTCAGCCCATGATCTCGGCGATATGCAGGCACAAACCCACCTTGCGCTGCACAGGGGTGCAAAGTTGTGCTATTAAAAAGCAGGAGCATGTCAGGGGACACCCACAGGGGGGCTGCCGTATTGCCAGGCACAACACAGCAGCTGCCTGCTGTGGGTGGCCACCTGACCTCCCCAGACACAGGCCGGGCGTCGTGCCCCCCCTTCGCCCGATCGCGGACACAGAATACTACTATCCCTGGTGGTCCAGTGGACCTGCTCCCCTGCCCAATCATGGGCATATGAACAAATATATTCCTTGGTGGTCCTGTGGTACCCCCCACCCGCCCACTGAGACCACCACCCAGCATCCCGGTCAGCGGCAGGCAGCAGCTCCCCACCCACAAGCCGCCCACTGACTGACAGCGTACAGTATGGATGCTCGCCTACTGGTCCACTGTGTGGGCCAATGGGCATGCAGATCGTACTGTACTACACAGTCGAGAAATAGAGTTCATTCACATTTTGGGACTGTGTAGTGCTGGTCTGACCTCGTCCATTAGTCATGCAGTGGGCCAACAGGCATACAGCCGTGCTGTAAGCTGTCAGTCGGCAGGCGCCAGGTGGCTTTGCAGGTGGGAGCTGCTGCCCGCCGCTGACTTGGGGGTGGTGGGTCTCGGTGGGTGGGTGGGGAGGGTACCGGCTGGACCACCAGGAATTTATTTGTTCATATGCCCACGATTGGGCAGAGGATCAGGTCCACTGGACCACCAGGGATATAATTCTATTACGCCCGTGATCGGGCCATGGGGCTCTTTGCCTGGCAGGGCACCAGGCGCAAGTCACCAGGGATCGGTGCACCGCATGCAAATGGGGCCATAATGACATGCAAATGGCCCCATTTGTGCCTTGCGTGCATTATGGCCTCATTTGCATGTCCCGCGCTGAATATCGCGGTTGCTGTGCCTAGCGCACCCATGCTGGTGCATCCCCCTGCTCCTCACCTGCCACTTGTGCTGGCACAGTGCCACTGCACCATGCACAATGCGGGTGCCCCCAGTGCCATATTAAATGGTGCTGAGCCATGGCGCAGCACCATTGAATATCACCTAGACTATGCCCTGGCTTAACCCAGTTGCACTGTGCCCAGGCTTGCGCCCCTGCCTGGCGCAGTCTGAATATCCCACCCATACAGTTTACCAGAGCGGATAAGAGCTGATGTGGTTAAGGAAATACAAAAAATGAAAGAATTGGGTATCATAGAAGAGTTGAGGCGTGCTTGGTCATCTCCAATGGTAATTGTAAACAAAAAAGAAAGGGGCGTTGGAATCTGCCTTGAGTTTAGGAAACTTAATCAAGTGTCAGAATTTGACAGTTATCCTATACCCAGAATAGATGATTTGGTGGACAGACAGGAGTGCAAAGTATATCAGTACCCTCAATCTCACCAAGGGTTACTGGCAAATCCCTTTAGCTAAAGATCCAGCGACAAAACAAAATCCAACAGGAGTGGCAAATGCAATCAGTTCAGCACCATGCCCTTTGGTTTACATGGTGCGCCAGCTACATTCCAGCGGTACATGGATGTAATTATATCACCTCACACTGGTTATTGTGCTGTGTACTTGGTTGATGTTGTGGTGTACAGTCCAGAATGGAAAAGCCACCTGGAACACCTACAAGCAGTTATCCAAGCTATCAAAAATGCAGGTCTGACTTAATCCTACCAAATATGCACTGGGCATGCAGGAAACCAGATATTTGGGCTATGTGTTGGGAAATGGAGAAGTTAAGCCAGAAATTTCTAAAATAGAAGCTATAGCTAACAGCCCTGTCCCTAAAACAAAAACATGTCAGGTCATTTTAAGGGCTGGCTGGTTATTATCGGAGATTTGTTCCCAACTTTGCAGAGTTAACTACTCCCCTCACTGAACTCACTGAAAAACAGTACCCAAATAATGTGAAATGGACTCCAGAGTGTGATGAAGCTTTCCAAGCCATTAAGGTTGCATTGTGTTCAGCCCCTGTTTTAAGAAGCCCAGACTATGAGAAACCATTTTTGTTACAAACAGATGCATCAGAGGTAGGTCTAGATGCAGTCCTGAGTCAAAATATAGATGAGACGGAACATCCTATTCTGTACCAAAGTAGGAAGTTGCATGACCGAGAGAAAAGGTACTCCACCATTGAAAAGGAATATTTAGCAGCAAAGTGGGCCATGGAGTCCCTTAAGTTTTATCTACTAGGAGCTGACTTTGTACTTGTAGCAGATCACAATCCTCTCTGTTGGCTTAACCAAATGAAAGATAAAAATTCCAGAATCACAAGGTGGTACCTGGCACTACATCCATTTAAATTCAAGGTGATACACAAATCTGGTAAAGAGAATAGCAATGCTGATTTTCTGTCAAGATATAGATCAGGAATTGAGGGTTCTGAAGTTTGAAAAACAAATGTACAAGTTTAAAACTTTACTGTTTGCTGTACTGTTATAGAAAAAAGGATACTGCACATGTGCTTAATTTCTGAAAGTTAGAAGCTAAAATTAGTAGAGAATTAATACAAAAAGTTTTGGAAACCTGTTTAATACAACAGGTTCCCTCTTAAGAAGGGGGGTATGTGACAGGGTTAACTAGGACTCTGTCTCAGTTATTATGGAGAGTTTGAATGCAGGGATCTGTTCTCTCCTTTCTCTTGTCTGTCTGGTTGCACAGACAGACAAGAGAAAGGAAAGAAGAGATCCCTGCATTCAAACTCTCCATAACAACTGGGATAGGGTCCTAGTCAACCCTGTCACAGGGCTGCTCTTGTACTGCACTACTTAACTGCACTAAGCATGGCTGTACTCTGTGTTCCTGCCAGAGTGTGGCAAGAACCTGGTTGTGGCAAGGGCCCAGGTGCAGCAATCAGCAGCACATTCGAATGGGACCAACAGTGTGGGGCAGCAACTAGCAAGGCATGCATTAAGTAAGCAATAAGTCCTGACAAGGTGTAGGGTATTGGTAGATATCCACATGTCCAGGGGCATGATGAGGCCCGATGCAACAGGCAGAAGGCCTTACAGCCCCCTGGAAGTGTGGGTATCTACCATACCACACAACCTAAACGTCCTTTCTGCACTTTGAAAACAGATTGGGAAAATTAAAAACCTCAAAGGATAAAGACAAGAAAAATAAAATACTGCTTAGAAAATATAATTAGTCCCTCCACAGATGGTTTCTACCTGTCAGTCATTTGTATTTCTGCACACAGAGTAAAAGTTTGTTTACCAATATTCTGCAGTATTCCTCTAATAGAATGCCCTTCCCCCCCATGTTAACATGGAATGCATGAAGTTAAAATTCTGCAAAATTCCATTGGCATATACTCAAAGATATACACAGGCCTCAAAGAGCCAGAGGCTCAATTCTATATGGGGCAGGGCCAGCAGCAGACACTACTCTGCTAAAGTGGTTAGGCTAGGAGGGAGATTTTTCATGGCCATCAAAGAAACACCAGAAATATATATAAAAAAAAAAAAAAAATAAAAAAAAATCGGAAGTTTTTTTTTTATTGTATTTTATATTGCTCCTTATCTCCAGATTCGTATGATAGCCTTCCTTCCCCATTCTAAGTCTGATTTAGCACTCTCCCCCACCCCAATTTTTTTTTTTTTTTCGTAGTTTGTTTATGCTCCTCATCTCTGGCCACCTGGACTCTCTCCAGCATGGTCTCTTGGCTCGGCCACTCCCGCCCAAAGTCCCTAGCCATACCTCTGGTTTGGGCCCATCTCCACTCCAACTCCACTGGCCGCCTGACCCCCGCGGCTGAGACTCCTACTGGCGCTCTATCTAGAATCTAGTGAGATGACCAGGAAGCAGAGGGAGAACCAGACGCAGGCCGGAAGGACCTGGCTATGGACATGGGGCCACCACTGGACCCACCTTCGCCTACCAGGCAGCCAGGGCTTTTCTGTTTTTTCCATTCTCTCCCCCCCCCCCCAGCTAGGACATGCAATACATACCAACACGAGCATATGCACACACGCACACACACACACACACGCACACACTCACTCACACGCACAGGAGCATCATTGCAGCCAATACCCTGCCAGAGATCATGAAGGCTGCCACACCCCCAGTCACCACTGGGAGTCGCCAAGGCCCGGTATCTGCGACCCACCTCCATCCCAGGATAGGAGAACAATCTTCCACATGCTCAATCCTCTCCTCCCCCCGCCGACCCGAGTCCACTCCCAAAGCTGGGTCGCTGGCGTGGTGCGAGGTGTGGCATCCAGCGCCTCAACCCTCAGCATCACCGGACTGGCTCTTTTTTCTATTTTAAAAAATTAAAAGGAGCACTCCTTTTAATATGGCTTAAACATGGTTTTTGTCAGTATTTTCAGCACTTTCTGTACACCAATTTCCTATAAAGTTAGGATGCAATGTCTGCTGCAAGCTAGTTCATTATAGTTACAAAAAAAGGGATCTTAAAGAATGGGTGCTCAAAAACAAGAGAATACTGATGAAAACCTGGCCATAGCAATATTAAAAAAAGTGCTCCTTTTATTATTTCAACTGCAAATAAAGTGGTGAAGCAGACTCAAAATGGGGGGAAGGGATATCGCACAAGTCAGGAGAGAAGGGGCAATTTAAGAATATGTCAAAATGTTCACTGCTATCATGCACTGTTGCTTTAAAAAATGTTGATGTGCATAAGAAAGGGATCCCGAGTATAAAGTACAGTTATGTAAGAACTTACCGTAACAGTAGATTTTCAAGAGAAGCTCTTGCAGCAGGCCACACCGGTAGGACTTTGCCACCAGGCACTAGGACCACACAGAAAACTTCTAGCTAGCAGTCTACCACGGGGGACCGTCCCCTGCCAACATCACTCATCCGATGTCAGTATAGGCTATATAGGAGGGCAGTCCCCCACACCACACCAGTTCTCCTGCTGGAGACTCTGTATGGCCAGCTGATGGGAGAACCGAGGAGATTATCCCACAAGCCAAAGAAAAGGCAGAGGCAGATGCAATAGAAAAAGAGGAGCAGGGGGAAGGAGGGAGGAGGGAGGGAAGCAGGGCCTGCTGCAAGAGCTTCTCTTGAAGATCTACTGTTATGGTAAGTTCTTACATAACACTACTATCTTACTTTGAGGAAGGCACTTGCAGCAGGCCACAGCAGTAGGACTGAGTCCCAAGCAGTACCGGTTACCACCAGGGTAACCTCATCGGGAGGACGACAAGTCTGCAGTCAAGAGCTCAGGACAGAAGGCCCTGTAGAACTGCAAGGCTGAAATTGGCCCTACGCCTAGAGGCAATGTTTAGACTGCAGTGCTTGGTGAAGGTGTGGACAGAACTCCCAGTGGCAGCTGCACAGATGGCAGCAGCAGAAACATTTCTGAAGCAAGCTGTAGAGGCAACCATACCCCTGGTGGAGTGGCCCTTGACCACTCCCAGAAGGGGTTTGTTGTACTTGCGGTAGCAGTAAACAATGCAATTAGCTAACCACGTAGGCAAACATGGTTTGGAAACAGAAGTGCCCTCGCCCGGGGGCGAATGAAACAAACTGATTAGTTTTTCTCAAGGACTTGGTGCAGTTTGTATAATACTGCAACATTCTGTGAACATCCAAAGTATGGAGTATTCCCCCAATTGGAATACTCAGGAAAATAAATTGGAAGGTGGATGGATTGATTTAAAAGTAAACTCAGACACTACCTTAGGTAAAAACTTAAAATTAGTATGCAAAGACACAGTCTTTTTGAAAAACCCAATAAGGCTCTTTAAACATCAGAGCCTGGAGCTCAAAAATCCTTCCAGCAGAAAGAACTCCAACTAAAAAAAAAAAGTGCTTTCCATGACAGAAAGCGCAGCTTGCAACTTACGGCTGGTTCAAAGGGAGGTAAAGTGAGTTTATCCAACATACAATTAAGGTCCCATGGAGGGACCAGGTCCCAAATGGGAGATTTCAGATGCAAAATGCCCCACAGAAAAAAGTGTGGGGCACCTCAAGCTGGGCAACAGCTTTGCCCTCAATAGGTGCATGGTACGCAGAAAGGTGCACCTTATGGGAGGAGTACCCTAGGCCTGAATCCAAAAGGGAAAGGAGGTACTCCAACACCTGATTCACCAGGCAGGTGACAGGATCCAAATGGTGAGCAGTGGCTCAAATGGAAAAGCACTTCCATTTCATAGCATAAGTGGCTTTGGTGGAGGGCCGCCAGGACGTCAGCAACCCTAGAAGAAACCCCAAAGCAGGAAATAGCTAGGTCCACAGGAGCCATGCATGGAGATGTAGGGACTTGAGGTCCGGATGGACCAGGGTGCCCTGGTCCTGGGAGAGGGCAAGCCTGTGCACATAGGTAATGCACATAGGTTAAGGCACCAGATTTCCACAGCTAGCTGTTGCAGCAGGGAAACCAAATCTGGCACAGCCAGAAGGGAGCTATGAGAATCATCCCTGCTCCTTCCAACTGGAGCTCGAGCAGAACCCTCTGCAGGATTGGGAAGGGAGGGAATGCGTACAGAAACCTCCCTTTACAAGAGAGGGACAATATGTCTCGCCAGAAAACTCCAGGCCCAGAATTGAGCGAGCAAAAAAGTGGCAATTTTGAGTTGAGTGGGGATGCAAAGAAGTCCAATTCCCACCTGTCGAAAAAAGACGGGCCTGCTCCATCAGACAAACCGCCTTGCCCTCGGGCAAAAAGGCTCCCTGGCGAGTGTCCAGATCACCTCTATATATTGGTGGCGCTGGCAAGGGGAGAGGCAGGACTTCAGCAGATTAACCGTGACCCCTAGGTCCTAGAAAAGGTGAGAGGTGTGTTTCAGGGTCTGAACTAAGTGCTTCCTGTAAGGGACTAACAGCCAGTTGTCCAGGTAGGGAAAAACATAAAAACCCTGCCTCCTCAATGCTGCTGCTACCACTGCCAGGCATTTGGTAAATACCCAGGGGGCTGAAGAAAGGCCAAACAGAAGGGCCCTGAATTGGAAGTGGGCACCCTAAAAATAGAAGCGGAGGAAACTATGGTAATCAGGAAATGCTTGGATGTGCAGGTAAGCATCCTGCACATCCAGCGAGCAGAGCCAGTCCCCTTGGTACAGTAGGGAAAGCAACCCCTGAAAAGTCATCATCCTGAAGCATGTGTCTTCTATGTACAGATTCAGGTTGCTCAGGTCTAGGATGGGCCGAAGATCCCAGGTCTTTCTGGGGATGAGGAAGAAGTGGGAGTAAAATCCTCTTCCCCCACTTGGCCTGAGGGACGGGCTCTATGGCTTTTTTTGGAGAAGAGCCTGAATTTCTTCCCAAACTAGAGGCAGGTGCATGGGAGGGTAAGAAGAGTGAGCAGGAGGGGTCTCGGGGCAGCCACTCCAGGAACTCTAGAGTGTGTCCTTGAGCTTGAGTTGGAGCACACAGTTGTCTGTGGTCACCGCTCGCCACCCCGCCAGGTGGAGAGAGAACTGACCCCGACCACTTCCTCTGGATCCTCGGTTAGAGGGGTCAGTTAAGAAGTCAGGAGGTGTGGGCAGGAGCGGGCGTTCACTCTAGGCTGGGTATGGTAGAGTGAATGGACTGCCTTAAGGGCTTTGCCTGACTCCTGCAGATTAGAAATGAGATCCTGATCACCACCCTCAGAAAGGGCCGAGCCCTAGAAAGGAGCATCCAAAATGTTGAGTCCACTCAGAAGAAAGGGGGGTTACTAGTGGGGTACTGCAGGGTTCAGTATTAGGACCAGTCCTCTTCAATGTCTTTATAAGCGACATTGCAGAGGGGCTGGAAGGAAAAGTATGTCTCTTTGCAGATGACACAAAGATCTGCAACAGAGTTGATGCACAGGGTTGGGTGGAAAGGATGAGAAGGGACTTGGCAAGGTTAGAGGAATGGTCAAATGTATGGCAGCTTAGATTCAATGCTAAGAAGTGCAAGGTAATGCACCTGGGAAACAAAAACCCAGGGGAAGAGTACACAATGGGGGGTGAGATACTAACAACAACAAAAATGGAAAGGGACCTGGGAGTAGTCATATCAGATGACCTAAAACGTGGGCAAGCAATGTGAGAGGGCAGCAAGGAGGGCTGGGAGGATACTGGGATGCATAGGGAGAGGCATCACCAGTAGAAAACAGGAAGTTATTATCCCTCTGTACAGACAGCTAGTGAGACCCCATCTGGAGTACTGCGTGCAGTTCTGGAGACCCAACCTCCGCAAAGACATAGACAGGATGGAAGCTGTCCAGAGGAGGGCAACTAAAATGGTGCAGGGTCTGCACCGGAAGACATATGAAGAGAGACTAAAGGAGCTTAATATGTATAGCCTCGAGGAAAGGAGGGAGAGGGGGACATGATAGAAACTTTCAAGTACCTCAAGGGAATCAACAAAGTCCAAGAGGGTAGCATCTTTCAAAAAAAGAGGTGTGCAAGAACAAGGGGGCATAATTTGAAAATAGAGGGGGGCAGCTCAGAGGTAATTTAAGGAAGTATTTTTTCACAGAGAGGGTTGTGGATGCATGGAACGGCCTTCCAGAGGAGGTTGTGGAGTCAAAAACAGTGGTGGAATTCAAGCATGCATGGGACAGTCATAAGGCCATTCTAGGGGGTGGGGGTAGGAAGAAGTAGGCTGCTGGTTAACTAGGATCTGCAGCTTATCCAGTAGGTAGGGAAATGGGCAGACTGGGTGGGCCAAGCGGTCCTTATCTGCCGTCAAATTCTATGTTTCTATGTTTAAACATCAGGGCAAAATCTGAGACCCGAAGCAAAGAGTGGCACCTGAGGCAAACACCAGCAGCAGCCCCATGCCCGGAGGCATCAATGGCATCGTAAGATGCCGGAGAACATGGCTGCCCACATCTGAGCCCAACTTCAGGAGTTGGGCAAGCTGCATTTTCGTGGGGTCCTCAGGCAGGGTCTGAACCAAGGTCGCTGCCTGGTCCCAGATGGCATTCTGGTTTTGTACCATATGGGTCAGATAATTAATGGCCCTAATAGCCAAAGTAGCAGAGGCAAAGAGCCATTTGCCAGTCTGGTCCAGCTGCTGGGATTCACAGTCTGGAGGGAGAGCACCAAGGTGCTTGGGCTTCTTGGAGTGATCATGGGATGAGTTAACGACCACAGAATCCACCTTGGGGTGACTCCCCAGAAAGGACTTGCCAGCTGGGGCATGATAAAGATGATCCACCTTTTTAGGGAGGAGGAGGAGGAATAGTGGAGGGGCAAGCCCAAGCCGCTTTGGTGACATCCTCATACAAGTCAATCAAGGGTGGCACCCATAACTGGCAAGGCATCCATCTGCTGAAGGAAAATGGCGAAGTGGCATGTCTCTGGGTCCTGCTCCTCCATCTCTGTTTCCCACCCCATAATGGGGGTGGATGTGGCATATAACATCCATGAAGGACGGATCATCGGGGGGGGGGGGGAGAGACTTGGGCACATCCTTAGGCAGGTCCTTGCCTTCTGAAGGCTCCCCTGGGGAAGAGGAAGACCCCCAAGGATTCAGAGTCCTCCTCAAAGGACTCACTGTCTAGAACCAGTGTCAGAGGCCAGCGCTCATCCCAGCTGCAGCCTGTACCAACATCAAGTCATGCCCTGGAGGAAAATGTATGGGGGTCAGACAGCCCAGTCCTACCCGTATCCTGGGGCTGGGGGTCCTGGAGGGATGAATGGGAGAAGCTGGAGGTGGGCCCTGAAGGGTGGGTGTCTGCTTCTGTATAAAAATGACCACCACACCAAGAATAGGGCATTGTAGTCCACCTGTGGAGCAATATTGTATACAGGTAGGAAGGGCAACCCAGGCTCCAGGTTGGGGAATGACAGCTGTGGAACCAGTGATGGGTAACCCAGCGTAGGTCCAGGCAGTGCCAGCAAATGATACGGCGATAAACCAGCCTGCATCGGCTGTGACAACAGCGATGTCGGCAGTTGGTCCACTAGCTGGGGCATCAGCAGTACCAGCAACAGCCTGGCAGGTAACAGCCTAGAGTGCCCAGGTGAAGGGTCCGCTGATGTCGGTCCCACAGGGGAAGACGGAGCCTGAGGGGAGGGGGATCCCCTGGGCAAAGGCAGAAGCAACGCTGGAGAAGAGGAGACGGGAATAGCCTGCTGTGGGCACTGCCCACCAGAACTAGCACCTGTCCTGGAGGTGGAAGCCGATGAAGGCAGAGCCATTGCTGGGGGGGGGCGATGGACACAGAGCTACTACCAGAGAGACCAGAACCGGCCAAGCCACCTGGCTGAGAGCCAGAGGATGAAATGGGCCTGAGGAGCAGGCGACAAAGTCCCCTGCTCTGAACAGCTGCCACCCGAAATGGAGATGAGGGCAGTGGAGCCACCAGAAGCATGGAGGAAGTAATGGCTGACAGGAGCTGGAGGCACCAACCCCCCTCCCCCGTGGGAGGACAATGCCGATGCAGTCGATTTAAGGGGTGACCTCAACCAGGGAGCTGACCAGGCCCATTCTCAGTGCTTATCCCAGTGTTTATGCTTCCCTGACTTCTACTTGTAGAAGGAAGAAGGATGCGGCCCTGCAGGACTGTGTTGGCGAGGCCAAATGAGCTCCTGGGCATGCAGCTCCATTCCCATGACAAGCAGCTTCTGTTTAAGAAGATGAGTCTCCAGCATTTTCAAATCGACATCTCAGAGTGGCCCGATTGAATTTCTGGCAAAACTGGCAAGCTTCGGTGTTGTGGTTGGGGCCTAGGCAGATCAGGCAAGAGGAATGACCGTCCTTCTCAGGAATCTGTTTGCTGTGGGCACACTTCGTGGAGCGGTCAGAAGACAAGGCTGGAGTAGAAGACAAACTCTGAGAAACACCAAATAAATTGATGTTTTACGCTAGAAGAATCAGAAACAAGTAAGCGAAGGAAATGGCAGTCAACTGCAGCTGCGACATTCACCGACATCTGACATGCATGGGTCGATGGTAAGAAAAGAACTCCGGTGGTGTGGGTGACCACCCTCCTATATAGCCTATACTGACATCAGATGAAAGACACTGGCCGGGGGAGGCAGTCCCCATGGTAGACTGCTAGCTAGAAGTTTTCTGTGTAGACCTAATGCCTGGTAGCATAATCCTACCGGTGTGGCCTGCTGCAAAAGCCTTCCTTGAAGTAAGATCATTCAATTATTTATGTATTTTTTGAATTTAAGGGAGTTTTATTCTTGGGGCCTAGTTGAAGATTTTTATACACGAGTAGGTAAAGGCAGCCATATGTATGTGATGTGTCCAAATTCCAGCTCACATGTTGGACCTTTTTACAGGGGGTTACTGGCACATAAATATATGCCAATTGAATGTCAACAGCCAATCAGAATACAATATTTAACTTGCTCATTTCCTAAGAAAAACGTTATAAGCAGGTCAAGAGATATTATACTGCTCTTATACTGATCCCTGGTCAGGCCCCATATCAAGTACCGTGGGGAAAAAAACTGACATGTTTGCAAACTTCCAGAGAAGTTCAGGAAATATTTCTTTCCTAAAACCGTATGTTCATATTGTATAATGCAGTCATCGCCAAGAATGGCACAGAAGCAGTGCACTCTATTCTGGGGTGGGGTGCCCCCACATGGTACGCAAGCAATCCCCTGCCAGCTGCCTAAGGAACGTCACTAGTTTTAGATGCGCCCCCCCCCCCAAGCTGCGTAACTGATGCAGTCCCTATGATACAACATGGATTCAAGGCAGAAAAGTGGGTGCGGAAGGCGGGGGAAGAAATCAGAGATTTGGTTCTTACCTGTTTGCTTCTTCTTGTAATCTCAGTCGTCTCTCTTCCATTTTTCTCTGTAGCTTTAACATTTTCAAGTCAAGGTTCCAATTATAAGTAACTCAGGGCTTCCTTTTCCTGTACTGGAAAGGTATGGGGCCTTGGTTGACTCAAATATCACGCTTTATTAATATAGGATTAATATTACTTTCTCCATTTTTCTAAGTTACCTCCCCACTGCCTGCTTCTCTGTGGACATTCACGTGTATCCAGATGTTATGGTACTCTCTACCTCTGGCTCGTCTGCCCTTGACCTCATGGCTCAGCTCCAACTGGACCTTAATGTTCAGCACTGGTTCCATGAAAACCAGTAGTCCCTCAACTCCAAGAAAACAGTCTCGGACTTTCGGCACCAAGCAAAAGCTTACTAGACCCACCCCTCTCCCCCTTCTTCCATACCCTTGATGGTACAGTGATTGAAGAGGTCTCCTCCCAAGTTCCTCGGGGTCCGGGCTTGACCGTCACCTTGATTTCTCTGTTTTACACCCCAAACTTGGTACGCTTTACAGGAATAAGAGGAGCATCCCACTTCCTGCCTGCAGAGCGATCATCTTGAAGAGAATTCTCCCCATCTTTTACTATGATGACATGGTTTACAGTGCTGCTCCCAAGTCCACTTTAGCCAGAGTGCCCCACTTCTGTTGATTTGTCGTCGGCAAACCCTTGCGCACTCTGTTCTTCGTGCATCTCCCTCTCCCGATGCCAGGTACCTTGCCCACAGTGCTTTCTTTATCTCCAAATTTTGGTTTGGCTCCCTCCCCCCCCTTATCTTGCTTCTGTCTTCTAACCCCCCCACTACCTCTTATTCCCTTTGCAACTCCTGCTCTCACTCTCTTACCCCGCCAAAATCCACTGCTGGTCAAGTTACCTTCTTTTTCCATTTCCCTAAACTCTGGAGCTCCCTCCCCCCCCAAATTCACTCTGCTCCTTCTCTTAACACTGCAATCTCTCCTTCACGATTTCACTACTCACTCCTGCAGTTGCTCCTGACACTGGGTTTTGGACTTTCTGTCCACTGCCCTTCACCCTACACCGTCACTACTCATTCCCCTTGCCTCTAGTTTTCAGTCACTAGCCCCTGCCTCTTACTATTACTGCACTGTTGCTCACTGCATAGTGTTCTATTTTTTTCAATTTATTTTAGCGTAGTTCATGCTCAGAAGCATTGCCTGTAATTGCACATATTGTTTAACATATTTCCATTATTGCATTTTATTAGAACACTACTTTATATTTGTACTGTTCTCTCCTCTACCCTTTCCACAGGACGCATTTGGAAAAAGCCGATACCAGTCAGCATGTCTTTTCTGGTAAACCTTTTGAAATAAATATAAAATTATTATACAGTGAAATATTTCTCCCAGGCTCTGTTAACCTGCTAACCAGCCTAGCCGTCACCTGGAGCCTGGAAATTACCTGTGGCCCCCTCCTCTGGCCAGGGCCCAACCTGTGGCCATGTCTTCGGACTATGGCTCTGGTCAGATCCTTAGGCCACTGTATCATTGTGGCCAGCTCCTCATACACAGCCTGGTCAACCAGTCATGGCCATGATATAGGATGCCTACCTAGCCAGGAGCTCAAGATGTTAACCTTAATAAAAAAAAAAAAAATAAAAAAAAAAAAGTCCATCTTGTTTGGTAACCAAAGGGCCAGTAGACCATGAGTGCAGATCAACTCACTGATCACTGCATCACCTCCTTATGCTCCCTCCAGCCATGTGACAGGAACATCTCTATGAATCCAGCAGCTACTGGTGAGGAGATTAAGCAAAGAGAAGAGGTGGGGGCCTACTAAAGTTGGAGCAAAGTGAAGCATTGTTGTCCTGAGCAGGGCAGACCTGTTTCCTTTTCTTATCGCCCTAATCAGACCCATGAGAACACAGGGGCACCAGTGCTGGCACACCAGAAGCTCTGTGTATGCAGCCTTCTTTTCCCAAACAACCTTTGCTGCCCTGTTGCCTGAAGATGCCCAGATGGCAGCAGTGCAGAGAAATGCATGACCCTCCCTTCCTGAAAAAGAGAACAGCATTTGCTGGGATACATCAGTTCCAGACCCCCTGGCGCTAAATGGTCCAGAGTTCCCAGCAACACAAGCTGCCCCACGTCCACTGTACCATCATGCAAGCTAAGAAATCTGTCTTTGAAAGCTTATGCTGTTAAAAATGTAACACTTAATGTACCTCGCAGCTCCCCAACCCCCAACACATACATTGGACCAGCTAAGAACTAAGAAATCTGTCTTTTTAAACTAATGTTGTTTAACTGCAACACCTAATGTACCTAGCAGTTGCCCCCTGCCAAATGCAATGGGCTGACTTAGAAATCTATCTTTGAAATCGTGTGCTGCTTAAATGCAACATTGAATATACCTTGCACTCCCCCCCCCCCCCAACATGGGTGGGCTCAGAAATCTGCCTCTAAAAGTGTGTGCTGTTTAAATGCAACATGTTTATATATTGTAGGGGGTCGAAATTGTGACTAGGAAAATCCACTGGCTCCACAGACTTTTCCACTGGGCCAGCTGGTGTACTTATTTAAATGTTACCTTCTTCAGTACAAGCCCACAAGGCTAGTTAAATGACAATCTTGCTATCCTCAATACAAAATCTACCAGCATTTAGCTAGTGGACAAGTGCCAATTTCGACCCCTGTATCCCCCCCAGACCAATTCACAAATGAGATGTTACAGCTCAAGTAACTCATCCTGAGAAGGAAAATTTCAATGAATAAAGCAAAACAGCTTGTATTTAGCTCCACTGGCCAAAAGGATACAGTCTCTTGCCTCGCCCTGGCAATAATGATGTTCTCCATCATCTGGCGTTGAAGGGTCAAGGTCTAAAAATTAAAGGACAAAAAGAAACAAGAGACGTGAGATGATGTTCATTAATAATGCAAGCCAAAAAATTAGCAGTTTGTCTCTTGTAAATATTGTTTTAACTCAAAGGCTTAAATGGGCAGCAATAAAACTACAGCTGGAGTCCAGAGATTCAGGGATAGGATCCAGAAAGTCAAACACCTATCTGAAGCAACCAGGCAAAGAAGAACAAACACAGAAGCCCTAGGGGAGGTTGTAAGTGCAGTTAGAGAAAAAACAGCTTCTTCCAAAAAATAAATAAATAAATAAATAAATAATACAGGAAGACCCAGTGGGAAGAGGACAGAGTGGACTACCTGGAAAAACTCAGGACTGCCCATAGGGTGGTGAGAAAGGGCAAAGCTGGTGCTGTGTTGAGAATAGCACAGGGAGTCAAGGATGGTGACAAGATCTTTTTTCAATGCATCTGTGCAAAAAGGAGGACAAAGGAAGGTATTGTCAAATTAAGGCAAGGGACAGAGTGGGTGGTGGACGGTAGAAGAAAGGCAAAAGTACTGAACCAATGCTTCTGCTCAGTAGAAACCGAAAACACAGAACTTGTCAGCAGAAAAGGACCAGTTGGCCCACCGAGTCTGCCCAGATGGTCCCTGCCTGGTCTGTCTCCGCATACCAGTTCATACCCTAACTGGTCTCTGGCGACCCTCCCTTCTCCCTGCCATTTACCGACATCCCCCTCTGTCTAGCCCTCGCATGCTTGAAGTCCCCTACTGTTTTTGCCTCCACCACTTCTGGCGGTCTGCTCTGGGCAGCCACCACTCTTTCAGTGAAGTAATCCTTCCTCACATTTTTCTTAAAACTTCTCCTCCTCCAGCTTCACTGCATGCCCTCTGCTCCTGGTGCTCTCTCTCACTTGAAAAGGACTCTGCTCCTGCATTCTGTTCATCCCCGGTGAGGTACTTGTAGGTCTCCATGTCCCTCTTGCTCCCCTCTTTTCCAGGGTGTACATGTTGAGATCCTTCAATCTCTCTTCACAGCACTTTTGATGCAACCCCTGCACCATTTTAGTTGCCCTCCTCTGGACTGCCTCCACCCTGCCAAGGTACTTTCTCAGGTGCCACCTCCTGAATTGGACACAATACTCCAGGTAGGGTCTCACAAGCGAGCAATACAGTGGGCAACAACACCTCCCCCCTTCTGCTGGAGATAACCTCTCCCTATGCATCTCAGCTACCCAATAGCCCTACCCACCGCTCTGTCACACTGCCCTGTCATTTTGAGGTCATCAGCTATGATAACCCCCAAGATCTCTTTCCTTAGTGACTGTCAGTACCTCCCCTACCCCATCCTATACTCAGCTCCTGGGTTCCTATGCCCTGGGGCATGATTTTGCACTTTTTGGTATTGAATCCCAACTGCCATGCTCCAAGCAGAGACCCGAGCTCACTTTCGACCAAGGTCGACCAAATGGTAGCATGAGATCCTTTTGCGGGGCCATCAGGAAAGCCTCTTATTTAGTGCAAAAATGGGCTCTGCTTTCAGCAACTGGACATAAATGAAAATTACGTACCTACCATAATTCTTGATCTTCTCTTGTATCTTCACCATTCATTATTGCTGGGTGTAAGCTGGAGGCGCACACCTGCACGGGAGTTTTTTTTCTTTTTTTGTGGGAGGGGTTGGCACCAATGGCGCCATCCACAAGGCCGACTGTTGGGCGCCGCAGACTCCTCCTCCACCCCGGTTCTGTTCTGCCGGAGAGGATGAAACAAAGGGGGATAGAAAAATCCAACGAAGAGGCAAGAGAGCCGAGGGACAGGAAAAGGAAAGGATATAAATTGAAAAAGGAATAAGCAGGACAGAGGGAACATAAATTCTCTAACTGGCCTTAGGGCCCCAGACCCTGAAGAATCAACTGAGGTAGAGGTAGAGATATAGATAGATAGATACACACACACACACACACACACCACCCACCCACCCACACACCACACATATACATACATACATACACATTATATATTTATTTTATTTATTGAGACGTTTCACCAGGTAAGGCACATTGAACAACAAGTTGCTCGTCTCCCGGTGCGACCTAGGAGAGAGGAGCTGCATAGTAAAATATTTTACAACAAGGCACATACAGTAGTAGAGTGACAGATTGGGTACATAGTAGCCAGTTACAGATTTTAGCTGAAAACATCTGATTTACATAAAGTGTACAGCGTTTCAAGTAGCACTGATTACATACAGGGAGAGGAAGACCAAAAAGTGGGCATTAGCCGCATGTGCAACAACAAGATAGGACTTTATGGAGTACAAATAATGGGTGGGAGTCTCAGCAAGGTTGCTTTATGTGTAGGAGGGCAGTGACCGTGAGAATAGCGAGCGCAAGGGTCATATGATGCAAAGGCTAACAAGAGTACTAGACCCAAGGAGATTTAGTGGCTAGAACTTGTAGGATATTTGCAGTATAACAGAGATTAGAATTGTAGGAGCTCCAGAAGTAGCTCAGGCATGCCTCCAGATTACAAATGCAACAGCAAATAAGCAGAACAAACTTTAAGTGCTTAGGTATAATAAGGGCATACAGGTAAAGCCTAATCTAAGGCAGCAGTAAAGTAGAAGTATAATGCCAGAATATATTTTTTTTTGGGGGGGGGGTGCAGGCACAATTAACAGAAAAGAAGTTGTGGAGTGCCATAGTAAGTGGCCCGCTGAGGAGAAAAGACGGATTTGAGGTAGAAGGGACTTCCACAGATTTGGGAGACGGTAGGAGAAAGCAGACTGGCCCATAGAGGTGGACCTCAGAGGTACCGTGGTCATGGGATCCGAGAAGGCGAGAGGGAGGAGGTAAGATTTGGGGGGGAAGAGTACCCGGCCAGTAGGAGGAGACAAATTTTGCACTGTGATGCAGATACCCATTAGCTAGAGATGGGAAAGCCAAGGCTTGGTAACGGTGATAATGACGGGTTAACGGAGGTGCATCCAGGGCATCCAGTCTGGCTAAGGAGGAGGCGGGAGCAGAGCAACAGACTACATCACATTAGTCGATGATCGGGAGAATCATCTTTTGGACCAGTTCTCGCCTAGCCAGGGGTGGGAGGCAGGCACAATTTCTATGTAGGGCACCGAGTTTAGGACAAAGTATTTTCATTAAGGCTCCAATATGGTCCAATAAGGTGAGGTGCTGATCCAGCCAGATGCCCAGATATCTGAAAGATGTAGAGGTATCAACAGTTGCCCCATCTAGGGTAGTACAAGAGGGCAGGGATGCGAGTTTAGCCAGACGCTATCTTGTGTCGAAGGTCATGGACACTGTCTTTCTAGCATTTAGAAGTAGAAGTAGAGATTGAAACCAGCTCTGGACATTATTAAAATCCAGCTGGAGCCGGGAGGTAACAACCGAGGGGGATGGCCCCATGGAATAAAGGACCATATCATCAGCATACATGTGTATGGAAGACGAGGTGCAGACAGATGGTAGATCATTTAGAAAAATGGAGAAAAGGATAGGAGCCAGCACGGACCCCTGTACAGATGGGGAGCGGAGGGGAAACGGTATGAGAGATTTTTACCAATTGGGTGTGACCAGTTAAGTACGCACGAAACCATTTAATTGCGTGGTCAGCCACACCGGCAGATGTCGGAGCGGAGTAGGAGGGCGTGGAAAACCGTGTCAAACGCTTTGGCAAGATCAATAAAGATGTTAGATGTAACATGACCGACCACAATCCATGCTGGACAGGATCAAATCCGTGACCCGAAGCAGCGAGGTCGTAGTAGAGTGGTGTTTGCGGAAACCAGATTGGTATTGGGTAAAGAAGTTTGTGTCGGAGAGGTACGAAGACAGTTGGGCTAGGACAAGGTGTTAGTTTAGCTAGCGTTGGGAGGAGTGAGATGGGGCAGAGGTATCGCTGCACTTTGAAAGTGGGAGGACGATTGCAAGTTTCCATTTTTGGGGGATTTCAACCATATGAAAAGAGGCAGAGAAGGGTGGTTAGAGGGGGAGCAATGGCTGTGGCAGACAGGTAAAGCAGCTTAGGATCGAGACCATCAGAGGAGCTTCCTTTGCTCGGATTTAAGGCCTCCAGGGCAGTCAGTATATCTTGTGACAGGATATTGGAGAAAGAGAAGGAGTACGGTGGAGTGGGTGGGCTGCTGGTAGAGTCAGGTGGCAGCTGGCTATTGCTTAGGGTGGAGTCTAATAGGGCAGTTGCGCAGGAGGTGAAATACAAGTTGAACGCTGTAGCTACATTAGGGTGGTCGGAGATGATAGTATTTATTTTGAGGATGGGGGGGGGAGAGAAGGAGAGCCTGGGGAGAGAAAAAAGTGAATTACTTTCCAAAATTTGGAGGGGTTATTAATGTTGGAGTTAAAAGTAGAACTGAAGTACTCTGCCTTAGCCAAACGAGTGACTTTCGTACATTTATTTCTCAGGGCCCTGTAAGCTTCATAGTCTTTGGGAAGCTTTGTACCTTAGTGGAGCTTCCAGGCTAAGTTGCGGGCTTTTTGGCAGGCTATGAGCTCAGGAGAGATCCAGGGGAGGTGGTTCCCACAGGCTCAGACACGTCGTATAGGGGCATGGTGATTCCAGACTTTGAGAAATTTGTCACTCAAGTAGTCTGCTGCCTTGTCCAGGGTGCTAGCTTCAGATATGGGAGCCCAGTTAGTGTGTGCCAAGTCATGCAGAAGGGGAGCAATATTCAGGGATTTGTACGACCGGATTTGTACTGTTTTATGGGGTGCTTTGATTTTATGTACTCTGCGTACCAAGAAAGTCATGCAGTGGTCACTGAGGGCATCCTCTAGAGTTCCAGGTTTAATGACCCTGTGAGGATGGGACGCGAGGGCCCAGTCGATTAGGGAGTGGTTACCTGACTTGTAGTTATGCAGAGTCGGGTCATGGATGAGTTGAGTAAGGTTGAAAGCATGAATTAAGTTATGCACTTTATTGGGTGGGAATGACAGCCAGTTTAAGTTGAAATCTCCCATGATATATAATTCACCAGCTGAAGAGTGGGAAGTTAGAATGGCTAGGAGGTCAGAAGTTGTTTCAGACTGTATACCAGAGCAACAGTAGACACCTGCTACAAATATAGGTTTGGAGAAGAGGAGAGAAATTTGCAGCAGCAGGGCCTTGTAAGCTTTTGGTTCTGAGCTGGAGAAGACAGAGGTGAAATGGATGGACGACAAGATATAAATTGCTATCCCGCCACCTCTACTTCGATGGTCCTGTCGCAATATTGTAAAGCCAGGGATTGTGAGACAGGAGTCACAAATCTTGTTGTTTAGCCAAGATTCTGATAGTATAATTATGTCTGGGGTGTAAGTGACCATGAGGGCCTGTAGCAAGTCTATTTTGGGGAGGAGGCTGCGTATATTTATGTATAAGATTTTTAGACCGTGGGGGAGCTGGTTGCTGTGGGTGTGAGCTAGTGACTTTGGGGGAGGGGGAGGGATTGAGGAGCCATAGTTAATTGGGCTGGCCTGGGTTAGGGTTTATATCACCAGCACATAAGAGCTGGAGATCGATTATGATATAGTGAAGCTTTTCGCTCTTAAACCAAGAGTAGGTGATTGTCAGTCGTGAGTGACTGCTCCTGCTAGTGGCTGGATTGGGGGGAAGGGCAGGAATTAAGGCTGAGTAGCAGGGTGTAGTACATAGGCATCTGAGTGAGGGAGGTGCAGGGACGGCAGGGAGAGTGAGACCAGCAGTGAGTGACAGGAGTTGGGGAGGAAGCATGGTCTCGCACGGAGTGGTGGAGGGCATTGAGTCGCTGTGCTGTAGGTGGGGGAATGGGAGAAGCAGAAGGAGGAGTAGGAGTGAGGGCAGTTCTGGAGAGGGCCAAGAGGAGGAGGAGGAGGAGGAAGTTAAGAGTGTTGAGCTTCATATTTCCAGAATGAGAAAAAGTACCAAGTCCTGAGTGCAGGTGTGGAGAATGGTAAATAAAGATGGATTTAATAGAGCTGTACCAGAGTACACTAAGAGCTGTAGAAAGCCAGGAATGCTGGTACGAAAAATGCCTATACAGTCTGGTAGCTCAGTGTAAATATAATATATATAAAAAAAAAAAGGGGGGGGGGGGATAGAGATTTGATCAACAGAAGAGGAGACCTCTGCCGTGCTAAATCGAAAGACCATTGGCCTATCTTTAGCCTCAAAAACCTGAGAGGTATGAAGACAGGTGCAAAGATCCCGTCAACTTCAGGGACCACTGGACCTAGGTCCAGAAGAGAATTTGAGATGGTCTTGGAAATTATAAAGCATGGCAGTCTCTAATCCCCTTTTCTACCTCTAAACTCACATTCGGGATGAAAGTCCTGGAGCATGGGCCCCCTCCGGCTTAGCACTGGAGGACTTAGCCAAGGGGAAATAAATTCCCTTAAACAGGAGAGGACTCTGTCCAGAATGACCCCTCTAAGTAAGGGGACAGCGAAAAAGAACGGGGGGACACCACAGTGTACCCCACTGAGAATTTCAGGGAGTTCCCTCCAAGGCCAGGGCAAAGACCCTACTTGCTGCCCTCCTAGGTTGAGTGCTCTGTGACTTTAGAGAAGGAAACAGAGGGCCTGAGGTGCCAGGAGGACTCTGCCCCCACCTGGCCATGATGAGGGTGAGGGCGAGCAGGGTGGAGGCAGCGCCCAGGAGCGGAGGCCCAAGAGGGAAAGGTGGGTGGGAATCAGTAATGAATGGTGAAGATTAAGAATTATGGTAGGTACATAATTTTCATATCTTCCCTTGTCAGTCTTCACCATTCATTACTGCTGAGTGAGTACCAAGCCCCCTGGATGGGACCTGGCACTGCCCTGAGGGAAAAGGAATCCCTCAGCCTCCTGCGGGGGAGACCCTATAGCCATACTAGACCAAAAATTGCCCAAGGCTGGTCAGGGCGAGGTGGTCTCCCCCGTGGCCGGGGTGACAGAAGATGCCTCTGTAAATTCCTCCTTGCCCTGCGGGAGAAAAGGCGGGTTTCCTGGAAGGTGGAGGAAATCACCCTACACCAAGCAACAGGTGACAATCTAGACAGGCAAAGCCATGCCGTCCGCCTGATGCAGATTGCTGTCCCTGCCAGTTTGGAAGCCACCTCACTGGCGTCATACGATGCCCTTGCTTGGTGCCTTGCAAGCTCCAGACCCTGTGCAGAGAGGGCAATGGCTTGCCTAGATTCCTCCAAATCAGGCAATGGTGCTAACACCTGTGCCAGCATAGACCACAGGTGCCTGTTGTAGGCAGCGTGGTGAGCCTAATGTGAGCTGATACAGAGCAGCACACGAGCTGAAAAGAAAACCCTTCTTCCCCACCAATCGAACTCTGCAAAATCCAGATCCAGTGGTCAGTCATTCACCGGTTGTTGAAGCCCGGAAGGAGCATCTAAAGCAGTCAGCCCCGAGGGTGGGTGAGACAGAGAACCAAGAGACACCTGGGGAGTGCAATATGTCCTCCGGCACTCCGCTGGGGAGGGGGGGGGATGAGGCATCTGGTGACTGCCAGGTGCGGATAGATGCTTCCTGGAAGGGAACAGGCCAGGAAGGCACCAGCAGGTGGTTCGCACTGAACTCGCTCAAAAAGGAGTGCATCTCCTGCTCGGTATTGTTTCTTATCACATGAGAAATATGGAGCTCCTGAACCAACCTCGAAAGGAACCGCTGGTGTTCAGTGAAATCTGCGTCAGAGGAAAGGTGGACAGAATGTTCCTCTTCCTTGGAAGAGGAAGCCAAGGAGGTAGAGGGGTTTGGATGCTTAGAGTCCTCCTGCAGTGGTGGAGACAGGCAAAAAACCTGTTCGTCCATGGCTCTAACATACCTAGAGAAGACCGCCGCAGTGGCCCAGAATGTCTCCCAGGTTAAGGGTCCCATAAGACCCACGTGGCTTGGGGCAGGGGGAGGTGTCTGCAGAGGGACTGGGGAAGGGCATCTAACAGAAAGTGCCGGGCCTCTGCCAGGGCTCCGAGATCTCATAGAAGATCCTCCCATATTTTGGGTGGGGAGTCGACCCAGTCAGCATGCGGTGCAAATGTGAAAACAAATCCTGGCTGAGCCCTGACAGGAATCTCTCCTGTGGTGTGACCGAGGTTACATTGATCCAGAAGGGCAACCCCCAGTGCCGCCCACTAAGGGCACCTCTGAAGTCTTAGAGGATAAGCATGGTTCAGTATCGTGACTCCTCCCCACCACCACAGGGTGGTGGAAGAGGGCCCCCGTGCTTCACCCCAGCCTCTCAACCCCCATAGACTCCAAGGCCACCCTGTTCCTCAAACCCAGTGCCAAGGGGTCACCCAATCCTGCAGCCACCCCCCAAGGGAGACCTCAGAAGAGGGGTCCCCGTCCCAACCATGGTAGCCAGGGCAGCACCAGAGATGACAGCTGTCCTGGAACCCAAGGTCGAGATAATCACCACAGGCACCTCGGACCCGCTATCCACTGTGGGCCCCCGACACCAGGGTATACATGGGGGCCCGCAGACACCATGGAATACAGGGTGCCTGGGAGATTAGCACTGGGGCACCTGGCGCTGCATCCAAGAGGGCTCCCTGACTCAGCGGAGTCGGGAAGCCAGTCCAGGTCGGCCAGTGAATCATCCCTCTCCAAAGAGAAGGAGACCAAATGTATTGCCAGACTAGCGACCCCAGGAGCTCCCCCATTAATGGTGCCCCCACGGGACACGACACTGCCGGTGGCACAGCCTAGATTACTGGCACCATAGACGGCGCCAGGATCTGAGATGGCAGGCAGCACAGAGGGTCCACCGATGCCGGGCCCAGCAGTCATGGGCTGCAACACCGGGGGAGCCTGCACCTTTGAGCAAGCGACTGCCGTGGCGGTGCTCCCTACTCAGCTCCACAGAGAACTGAGCCGTTCCTCTTGCACCACAAAAGAAACATCTTTTATGGCAAAACTAGCATCAGAAGAGGAGGGTTCCTCCTCACTGGGCCGTATAGACCCCGGGAGGGGACCCGGAGGCAGGGTCAAGAGTTCTTGCCATGGCATCCCTAGAACGATGCAGTCCTCCTGAAAGTCGGTGGGACCCTGCAGACTTGAAACATGTGGCTCTCAAGAATGCAGTGGTCTATGGAGAAACCGGCATTGCAGTTATCCATATCGTGGTTGGGACCGAGGAAACAATGGCAGACGGCATGCCGGTCCATTATGGAATAATGCCGGCCACAGGGGCACAGACGCATGAGGGCATAGCCCACTTTGGATTTCTTCCCAGCTCCCGAACCAGACAGGACACCAAAAATAATTAACCAAAACTACAGAAAATAGATCCGGTGCCATCAGTAAGAAAATAAAAGGAACAAGCTTACTGGGATCAATGGTGTCGGGTGGACTCTCAGAACCGGGATGGAGAAACAAACTTGCAGCAGGAACACAGCATCGAATAACAGGCAAGGTCTAGTAACATAGGAGTTATTCTGGAGACTCGCACAGCAGGTGCACCTCAACAGCGGAAGAAACAGAACTGGGGTGGAGGAGGAGTCGGCGGCACCCGATGTCCAACCCTCATGCACCATGCAGTGCATTGGCGCCACTGGCGCCGACCCCCCCCCCAAAAAAAAAGCCTCCGACTTACACCCAGCAGTAATGAATGGCGAAGACTAACGAGGGAAGATCAATAAGCCTTTCCAAACTACACTAACCTAGCAATAAAATTCTATCGCCTGCAATATACTGACAACTGAATGCAAGCTTGCACTTATGAGCTCACACAGCTATGCTAATCTTGCTGTACAAAATTCCTAATGCCCCAGTAGTTGAAATGTCAATTTAAAACTTTAGATCCTATGAGGAGAGACTTGAGGAGCTAAACTTGTACTCCTGGGAGGAGAGGAGGGACAGAGGGGTTATGATTGAGGTCTAAAGTCTCTAAAGGGAGTGAATATGGTCAGCCTAAATAGGGTGTTCCAGCTGATGGAGGAAAGGGCCACCAGGGTGCATTCCATGAGGCTGGTTGTCAGGAAGCTCGGGGGGGGGGGAGACTAAGAGATGCTACTTTACTGAGAGGGTGGTGGACCCATGGAACACACTGCCTGCGGAACTGGTGGCTGTTGATACAGTGGAGGGATTCAAGAGGGGCTGGGACAGGTATAAGGGGGAAGGTAAAACTGAGAAATACAGGTTACTCACCTGTAACAGGAGTTCTAGGAATGGTATATGTTGTTCATCCACACTCATTGGCAGTATCCTTGCCGCTTTAAATCTTGCCGGAAGGTCTTCAAGCTTGCTCCTCCCACCCACCCGGGTGGTATAACTCTCGGCTCAGCCCCATGACGCCAGATCTGGCCCGCTGGAAGCTCAGGTTGTGCGTCGAAGCCGGGGAGGTCGGGTGGGTCGTGAGGATGAACAACATATACCATTCCTAGAACTCCTGTTACAGGTGAGTAACCTGTATTTCTAGGGACATGGATATGTTGTTCATCCACACTCATTGGCAGACTCCTAGCAGTTCTCCGGGAGGAGGGAGGCAAGGCGACACCCCTACATACTTACTTGGGAAAGAGAGACTGGAGAACCGAGGCCCCAAAACCAGCATCCCGGCGTGACTCAAGGTCGATGTGGTAGTGGGTAATGAAGGTGTTTGCTGACTTCCAGGTAGCAGCCCTGCAGATTTCCTGGATAGGGACGTCCCTGGAAGCAGCCACCGTTGCAGCAGTATGGCGGGTAGAATGAGCTCTTATCCCTCTGGGAGGCTCCATGCCCGCTAACTTATAGCAGAGATCTATGCAGGAGGTTACCCACCTGCTTATCGTCCGCTTGGCTGCAGGTCTGCCAGATGCGCTTCAGCGTAGAGGTGACAAACAGCTGGCAACCTCTCCCGAACTCCAGCCGTGCGCTTCCCATAATAAGCGAAGCGCCCTTCTAGGGATCCAGAGTATGGAGCCTATTCGGCCTCCGAGGTGTGATTGGGGTAGAACACCGCAGAGTCAACACCTGGTTAAGGTGAAACTCCGACACCACCTTCGGAAGGAATTTCGGTGGGCGGCAGGACAACCTTGTCCCTGTGGAAGACCAGGTAAGGAGACTCGATGGAAAGCGCCTGGAGCTCTCCCATCCTTCTGGCTGACGTGATAGCCACCAAGAAGGCGGTCTTCCACGACAGGTGGAGAGAGCACACCTGTGCATAGGTTCGAATGGCTTGCCCATGAGCTTTGCCAGTACCAGCAGTAGATCCCACGGAGGTGGGGGTTCCCGCACTGAGGGAAATGTGATCAAGGCCTTGAAAAAGCGCCAGACCACCTTCCTCTGCGCCACGACTGCTTCCCGCCCGCCCGTAAGCAGAGATGGCTGCCAGGTGCACCCCTTAGGGTCGCCGACCTAAGCCCTTGACTAGAAAGGGACCATAAATAGTCCAAGATGCTTGCCAAGGAACAGGAGGAAGGGTCAAGCCCTTGTCCTGACACCAAATGGAAAACCTTTTCCATTTGAAGGCATAGCATTTTCTGGTCGACTCCTAGGGACGCCTCAACTACATTGAGGACCCGCCGGAAAGACCCAAAGCCTGGAACTCTAGCCGCCAGGAACCAGGCCGTCAGGTGTGCAGGGATTGAAGGTCCGGATGGAACACCTTCCCTGATTGACTGAGAGCAGGTCCGGCGAGCTGGAAGCTGCCATGAGTCCTGGAGCTGAGACTGAGGAGATCTGGTACCAGAACTGGCGAGAGGCCAGTCTGGGGCTATCAGAATCACCTGCCTTGTCCCTCCTCGCCTTGAGAAGCACCTTGTGGATCAAGGGAAATGGGGAAAGGCGAAAAGAGGCCCGGGGTCCATTGCCCGAGAAGGCATCCTCCTGCAGCAGCCCCTGCTGAGGGGGCGGGCATGGAACAGACTCAGCCTGCTGCTCTCCATGGAGGCAAACAGGTCCACCTGAGGTGTGCCCCAAAGGGAGAACAGATGCTGTACTACCTCCGGCAGGAGAGACCACTGTGGGATGCAGCCCTCATCCGCCCAGGGCATCGGCCAGGGTGTTGGAGGCTCCTGCCACGTGAATGGCTAGGAGATCCGCCTCCAGGCTGCGCACGAGTGACCAATGCGGAGAGTTCCTTTGCATAGAAGCATGGAGCGCGCCTCCCGCCTGGCGGTTTAGATAGTACATGGTCGTGGTATTGTCCGCCTGACTCGGACCACTTGACCCCGGAGGAACGGAGCAAAGGCGGTGAGAGCTAGGCGGACCGCTCGAGCTCCAGCAGGTTGATGTGGCATCGGACTCCCGCTGGGGACCAGAGGCCATGAGCCCGGTGTTCCCCAGATGGGCACCCCAACCCATCAGAGAGGCATCGGTCGACAGAGAGACCGCCGGCTGGGCGGACGAACGGGATGCCCTCCTGCAAATGATCTGGAACGGTCCACCACTGGAGAGCATTCCACATCCCCTGTGTCACCGACACAAGCTGGTCCAAGGGATCGCAGCGTTGTGACCACTGGCTGGCCAGTCCCCACTGAAGGGACGCATGTTCCAGCGGGCCCAACGGACCACGCTGGTACAGGCCGCCATGAGACCCAGGAGGCGCGAGGGAAGTCCCGGGCAGGGCGAATTGCCCAACCAGAAATGATCGGGCAAAGGAGGAAAGAACCCTCGCCCTGTCCGCCGGAGCCGCTCTGGCTCAAGAGAGTCGAGCTGCGCCCGATGAATAAAATCACCTGCTCGCTCGAAGTTCCGACTTGGCCTCGCTTGATAAGGAGGCCCAGTTGAGAGCAGACCTGGAGGGCCAGATCTCTGACCACTCCGCCCCTTCCTGAGGGAGCTGCTATCAGCCAGTCGTCCAGGTAAGGGTACACCCGACCCTCGGCGTCAAGAGGGAATGCTGTCACCACTGCCATGCATTTGGTGAAGACCCTGGAGCTGGAGACAAGCCAAGGGCATGGCTTGAACTCGAAGAGATCCTTCTGCTCGGAAGCCAAGGAATCTCTGGTGAGACGGATGGATAGGGACGTGAAAAGCGGCCCTGCAAGTCCAGAGAGCAGAACCACACGCCGCTGCTCCAAGGATGGTATTATCTGAGCCAGAGTGACCATCCTGAAGGTTCGAGACCTTAGGAACTTGTTTAGGTCGTGTAGGTCGAGAATGGGGCGCCAGCCCCCAGTCCGTTTCGGAACCAGGAAGTACCTGGACACAAACCCTGGGTCTGAAAGAGGGTCCACCACCTCTCTTACCACCTCCTTCTGGAGGAGGAGAGTGATGTCGGCTCGACGAGCCGCCAGTGAGGCTGGGGATCCCGAAGCCCCCCGAGGGGCGACGGCTCTGAAGGGTGGTGCCTGCTCGAATTCCAGAGGCAGGCCTCTTCCCACCACCTTCCAAGACCCACCTGTCCGTGGTAACAGCGACCAGGCGGAACGGAAGGCTGGAGCTGCCTCTCTACTGGGGAACTAGGGTAAGGTGACGGGATGGGGGTGACACCCCTCAGCCCGGCCACTGGCAGGCTTGGAGGAGGGACCGGCCGAGGGACCTCCTGGGCCCTTCCTCCCTGCCTCCTGTTAGAGGAAGCCGCGGCTTGGGTTTGGGATGCCAAGGTCGAGCCTGCTGGCCCTGACGTCTGTTGGTCAAGCGCGCTGGGGGCACAGAAGGACGAAAGGGCTTAGGCTGTGGTTTGCGGCCTTTGTCCTTCTGAGCGGAAGAGACCGAGTCCAAGGTAGCATTGGACTTCTCGATCCTCTGCAGGTGACCTTCCACCCCAGGGCCGAAGAGGTCAGTCCCCAAAAAGGGAACATCCGCCAACTTGTGCTGGGTATCCGAAGTAAAGGTGGATATCCTCAGCCAAGCCCGCCGACGCAAAGCCACTGCGGCCGCCACCGATCTAGCACATGAGTCCCCTACATCCAAAGCAGTCTGGAGCTGCTGTTTGGCCACTGCCCTGCCCTGGTCCCGCACCTGCTTAACCGTAGTCTGCAGATCGGCGGGAAGATGAGGGATGACCTCATCCAGGAGCCCAACAGGGCATGAGAAAAATGTGCCATGAGGACGGCCGAACTGGCCTGACGAAGCAGCGTAGACTTTTCGCCCGACATAGTCCAATTTCTTGGACTCCTTGTCAGGAGGTTTGTCCACATCCCTGGCATTGCCGGCGCGCCGGAAAACGCTGTCGGTAACCAACCCCTCAGCAGAGGGGTGTTCCGAAAAACCGGACAAGGAACCGGTAGGGACCGCATACTTCCTGGCCATCCTGGCCGAAGGCGCAGGGCAGGAAGCAGGGCGCTGCCAAAGTTCCAGTGCCGACCCACTATGGCCTCGCCACCGAAAGGCCTCCGCCGGAGAACCTCGGTCCAGAATCTCCGTGAGGGGATACCTGGCCCGCTGAAACGGGTTCGAGCTCCATCCCGGTAGACTCCAGATGAGCCAAGCAGTCCTAGGAAGGACGACGGGCTATCGTCCATTGACTGACTCTCCTGAAGACTCCAAGTCCAGTCGCTTGGAGAAGAAGGAGGAATCGCCTTCGGACTCGGAAGAGTCCTCAAGAGCTGCCTCTGGCCTGAGCCACCCTTCACCTGCCGAGGTCGGTCGGGAGTGAGGGTAACTGACAGCCAATGGGGTAAACCCTTAGCCGACCGAGAATCCTTGGTCGGAGCCCCAATTGGTGGCTGTGGAGGCGGAGGTTCCACCGGAATCGGTGGAGCAGCTGGTTTTGGCCGAACAACCGGCCTGGGTATAGGCTCCTCGACAAGTCGAGGGGTTGTGTCGGCCGTCCCGTGACAGCTATTAATGGCCGGGAAGGCGCGGGTGGCTTATTCCCGCCAGGAGGAGCTGTTGCAACATAAGGTCCTCGTCACCGTCGACGTACTTACGCCGGAGCCTCCTCATCCGAGGAGGAGGACGAGGATTTGAAGCGGCGACGCCGCCATCACAAAAGCGACCGAGACCGCTTATGACGGTGGGAACGCTGGACCGCCGAAGAGGTCCGGAGACCGAGACCAGAGTCCCGGAATTTCCGGGTCGGTGCGGGAGGTGTCGGCCGGAACTGCACCTCCTTCGCTCGAAGGTCCATCCGAGGGCCCGGAACGGAGGCACAGGCGAGCCGCGGGATCCTCAACTCCTCCCGGGAAACCGGGGAGGGGAATCTCCTGCTGCTAAAGGCGACAGCCTGCTCAATGGGTCGAGAAAAATCTCGACTTCATCAGTGGGAGTCTCGGTCAACTGACCTGACGGGACACCGTGGAGGCTTAGTGGTCAAGCCGAGCGGTCGATCAAGCAGACGGTCGACGGCCGGGAGAGGGACCTTCCCCTCCCAAGAGCGCCGACGCAGGGACTTACCCTTGTCCTCTTTTGGACCGAGAATAAGGTCCAGCAGGCACTAGAGCCTTCTCCTTTAGTGGAGAGGGACAGACAAAGCTCTTAAAGGAAGCCGTGTAGGAAGAACCCAGAGAAGCGGGATAAATGCCGCGGCCGAGGAAGATACGGCCAGCGCCGCCTCCTCTTCGAGGCGACCATCCGCTCGAGCTGATCCGCGAGCCGCCGCGCGGACACCGCCCGACCCGGAGCCTCTTGGACTTCACCCGGAGAAACGCTACCAAGGACGGCCCAGTTGCAATCGGGCAGCCGCGGTCTTCGAGGACGTGAGCGAGAAAAAGATGAGCACAGGTCGCAAGCCTGCGGGTCGTGCTCAAGGCCTAACAGTAGACACACGTGGGTGTGGATCCGTCCGAGACATCTTCTGCCCGCATGGGCATCTCCAAAATCCGGGAGTCGATTTGTCCATCGCGGCCGCGAGGGATGAAGACTAAAGTCTTTTGCAAAATATTATTTTAAATCAGAAGCGGAGAAATAGGAACCATCGCAAAGCGCCAGAAGCGTTAAGGAGGAGAACCTGAGCTTCAAGCGGTAAGGAAGATCTGGCGTCATAGGCGGAGCCGAGGTTATACCACCCGGGTGGGTGGGAGGAGCAAGCTTGAAGACCTTCCGGCAAGATTTAAAGCTGCAAGGATACTGCCAATGAGTGTGGATGAACAAATATCCATGTCCCTAGAAATGTCAGTACTGGGGCGTATCTGAAGGGGATGGGGTCGAGAGATTTACAGGGAGGCGGGGAGGGCAGCAGCGGTGCCCTGACCGGGTGCTGATTTTCGAGCAGACTCAATAGACGTTTGGGCCTACTCTGCTGGCGTCTTAGTATGTTCTATTTTTTGGCAGCCCATTTTGTTTTACTTATAGCATCCACACGGACAGAGCCCCATGTTTTTTGGAATAAATAATTTTAGTACTTATGAACCACATTTTCAAAAGGGCGGGTGCAGACGAGACACCTACATCACACAGTACCTTCTATTTTGAAATTAACAATTTACAAATACTGGCAGCATGCATCCAACTTTAGACACTGCTGACCACCTCTCTAGGCTGGTTTACACAGTCAGCTTTGCAGCGCCCTATCCCTTGCGCATTAGGTGACGTGCTGCAAAGCTGACTGTGTGAACACTGACTGAAGCATCCTAGGCATGCAGTACCGCAGCTTTTTGATCCGACTCAGGAGTGGGATGTGATCCGTCGTGAGCGTATTTTGCTGCTATGAAGATGAAATGCAGCGCTCAGTCAGGAGTCCCATCATCTTCTGTTCTCCTGTCATTCTTGTCTGTTGGAACCAGGAAGTGCCACACAACACAGCGGCCAGCAGGATCGATCAACAGTTGCTTTTTTGGGTTGCTCTGGCTGGCATTCTGTTGCTTTGTTCTCTGGCTCATTAGCCAGATGCAGAACGCTAACCGAGAGGCTAAACAAAGGGGTCCACTCATGCCTGCACTTCCTGTATACAGGGAGGCATGGCAACCAGAGGATGTAGTCAGCATTCCTAGCACATCACAGGCGACATCAGCAGGCACAAACCAGGCCCCCAGAACACAGAACACAGCGCATCACCGGTTGCGGCTCAAACAGGGCACTGTGTAAACTTGCCCTGCATTTGAAACCTGGATTGCCGCAAACCAGGGGCACTTGAGAACAAGTGCCAATTCTGCTGTGTAAACATGGCTTCTGTAGCACATTAGGACCAAAATAAGAAACAGTAACACAACAGTACTTCTCCCACTAACATACTAACATACTAAAATGCCAGCAGAATAGGCCTAACGGTCTTTCGTGTCTGCTCGTTTGGTCAGTCCCCAACCTGGGTGCTGACCTTGCTGTCCCCCTCGCCTTCTCTGGCTTCTCCCTTCCCAGTTCCGGATATTCTTGCTGCATTGGATTTTGCTTCCAGAACCCTTCCCCTGTACCTGTCCCACCCCCTCCTGAACCCCTCCACTGTCTCTGCCTCCACCAGCCCCCTAGGCAGTGCATTCCATGGCTCCACCACCCTCTCAGTGAAGTAGCACCTCCTCCTTTCTCCCCTGAATCTTCCCCCTCCAGCTTCCAGCCATGCCCTCTAGTGGCCCCTTCCTCCTTCCTTCAAGCACTCCGACTGTTTCCTCCCCTATTTACCCTCTTCATGTACCTGAAGACTCTATCATGTCCCCGTCCTTCTCTCTTCCAATATGTACATATTTAGCTCTTGAGCCTCTCCTCATAGGTCCTGTCCCCCAAGCCCCAAATCATTTTGGTTGCCCTCCTCTGGACCCTCTCCAGGAGGTTAATGTCCCGCTTTAAGTGTGGCTTCCAAAACTGCACGCAGTACTCAAGGTGCGGCCTCACCAAGCAGTTATACAGAGGGAGTATCACTACCAATAATAATAATAATAATAATAATAAATTAAACTAAGGCAAGATTAGACGTGTGTATTAAGCAGTCATGCTTTTTCACAATATATTATTTTTATATATGCCTATTGCATAAAATGTGTTGTATTACATACAAGGAGTAATGTATGGGTGACCATGTACAAGCCTGTGTTTCCATTGAGGGGTAGAGATAACAGCATATGGAGACTGAGGGCAAAGCTTTGAGGGCCATGCTGTTACCGCAGTCCTGAGATGGAAACACAGGGTGAGTTGTGTATGGTCACACATATACACACACACACACACACACACACACACACACATATATATATATTTTTTTTTAAATAGTATATGGTTTCTTTTCTTGTTCCAATATGAATATCTCTTGAGAGAACTGCTGCAGTTCCGAGATCGTAATGCTGTGTCTGTGCACGATCAGAGCAGAGCAAGTGAATGCAAGTGAAAGAAGGAGCAGGAGGCAGCGGCAGCCGGTGCAAGAGGTAACATCAGGTACACTAATTAAAAAGAGTGTGCACATCTTTAGAACATGCACGACAACTTTTCAATTGTGCACAAGAAGCTTTTTGAACTGGCTGAATTCCATATCCAATAAGCCCTAACCATATACAATAAATTGCTGCTTGCTTGTTATAGAACATAAAGATAATAAAAACTATTTTTGACAAAAAAAAATAAATAAATAAAATAGGACTACCTTTAGAGAGGCTGGGCCTGGATTATGCCCTTTAGTGCCCTTTAGTGCAGGAACCATGGGACATGTTCTCCGGGTCATAAAAAATTTGCTGGCAGCAAAGCTGCTGTGCTGGGAGGTTTGTACCCACACTGTACCTGAACAAAATAAGCTAAAAGTGTCTGCTCACCAGTGTCAGACAGAATCATGAGATAAAACCATCCTAGGTACTCTTGTATATAAGCAACAGGGGTTGACTAACCTTTCTGTGCACTTATCAGCCGGTCAAATTGATTTACTGCCTCAGTGCTCCCAGGTCACCCCCGTAAATGGACCTTGAGGCTCAGTGTGCCTTGCCCAGTTACCAAAAATGTCTTTTTTTTTTTTTTTTTTTTAAAACAATTGCAGTAGTCTGCAGATGGCTGTACTGGTCCACAATACAAGGTGACACACTTCGTGCAGGTACACGCAGTTTACACCCCCAGCACTCTTCCCCCCCCCCAAAAAAAAAAAACATTCTTGGCTGCAGCTGCGTCTGCCCTTTTCCATGCCCTCCCCCATGAACCAGACAATTATATGGCAGCAGCTAGTCAATCATGCACCCCCCAGCCCAGCAGGCAAAAGAGCTGGTGCAACTCTGTCAGCATTATGTTCCTCATCACATTCCTGCTCCCAACCACACAGAAACAAAAACGTGTCTAAGCTGCCACACTGGGATGAAACAGAGAGCTGGAATTTTTAACGTATGTTTTATTGTACATTTCTTTGTAAACAATTCCAGCAATGGCAGGTACAGCACATTGGTACTGTCAGATATTACAAAGTGACTTATGAATGTAACTAGTGGACAAGGTTTACAGTACAGTTGCATGGCTTCTCAGGCAGTTTGCAAGATTATTACAAATGGTGATGCCTCATGTAAAGGACCTAACATTCCTCTTTCAAACCGGGGGTGTTATACAGTACCAGTCCTCGAGTTATATAGACTTCCTATTTTGCCCATTTCATCAGCACATTTATATTTCTCCATCATATGCAAGATATAGGCTGGTGAACATCTCTTACATAAACTGTATTTTTCATTGAAAGTATCCATGTAAGCATTAATCCATGACAAAGGTGGCATCTAATGGGAATTAATGCATGGTTGGAGCGCTGTAGGCGCGGCCTGTGACCTCGATGACAACGGTCCCAACCATGCATTAATTCCCCATTAGATGCCACCTTTGTCATGGATTAATGCTTACGTGTACTGTTGTGATGAATCAGATGCTGACAGCATTGCAATAAGCAAGTAAAGTTTACTGTACTTTTCACACGCTCTTACGTATGTGTCATTTCAGAAATTTTGCAGGCAACTACTACAATTCATGCTCCAACGATTTCTATAACTTTTTACATATTTGTGATGGCTGTTATTGTTCTACTGTTCTCAGGAGGACCACGCTTGGCGACTTCTGATTTGGATTCAGCATGTCTTGCTCATTTGCATAGTGCGTTAGCCTGTTTGTTGAATAACAGTGTGTCCTTTACCTGACAAGCTGCTGTTCACATTACTGCTTCTTTTCTCCCACTGTCCATTTTGTCAGCTACTTGTTGATGTTGGTGTCCACGGATCATCCCGAATAATTAAACTTCACAGTTCCATATACCGTCAAGCAGTCGAACTGGTACGGATGTCTGCTTGGTTCATCAGCGACGTTCTCCCACGTTACAGCATCCGGGATCCCATTACCTTGTCCCACAACAGGTTACTCGCATCAGTCTCTGTCTGTTGCTGTTCCGTCCACATTCTCCCTCTCCTGTCTTCCTAGTCTCCAACCCTCTTATCCACTTTCTCAGAACATCTGTTATTCCTCTCTTCGTCCTCTATGTTGCCGATACATTTTCTCTGTCTCTGTGTCTCCCTTACACTTCTACTCCCCGTCCTACCTACCTACTTGCTGCGACAAAACTTGCTCGCTGCCGTGTTTTACCTGTTCTCTTTTTGTATACTGCTCCTTTCTCACCTGTGGCTAGTTTCTGAATTTCACAAGCATCACGAAATTATCGTGACATAATGCTGTGTTGCTCTTGTACCACCTGACACAACTGAACCAATTGTGTTTCTTATTTCACATCATCTTTTTGCCAGGTTACAGTCTTGTTTAGTGGGAGAAAAGGGGGACAGAATGTCTAGTAATTATTTTCAGGGCAGCTATTAAGAAGATTCTATAAAAGGTATTTGTTCTGTGGGGGTATGAGCCCCTTGGGAAGCACGTCCAATATTAGGTTTTCTGGGGTTACACACAGATATGTGATTGCAGAGAAAGGCCCCTTGGCCCATCTAGTCTGCCCAACACCCTACCCCCCTCCAAACATATTATGCTTCCACCCTCCTTTCTCAACCCCTTAAATCTATCCCAAGCCCTCTTGAACCCCTCCACTGTTTCAGCTGCCACCACCTTCTCCAGCAGCTTGTTCCAGGCCTCCACCGCCCTCTCTGTGAAAAACTGCCCCCTGCCATTACCTCTATTGCCCACCTTCCAGTTTGAGGCTATGTCCCCTCGTGTTCGCTGCTTTCTTCAATTTGAACAAACTATCAGTCTCCACCTTGTTAATTCCCTTCAGACATTTAAAGGTCGCAATCATGTTCCCCCCTCTCCCTACTAGTCTCCAGAGGGTACAAATTTAGCCTTCTCAATCTTCCCTCATAGGGTACATCCTGCATCCCTCGTACCATTTTGGTTGCCCTTCTCTCTACCCTCTCCATCAGCTCAACATCTCTGCGTAGGTGAGGCCTCCTGAACTGCACACCGTACTCCAGATGTGGCCCGACTGTTCTATATAATGGCATTGGCACCTCCCTCTTTCTACTATTAAAACCCCTCGCAATGCAGGCCAACATTCCATTTGCCTTTCCCACCGCCCTGCTACACTGGCTGACCACCTTGAGGTCTCGTGCTACCATAATCCCCAGTTCCCTTTCTCGGTTTCCGTCTCCTTACTCACCCCCCCCCCCACAAGGGAGTAAGGTTCCCTCCTATTCCTCCTCCCCAGGTGCATCACCAAGCACTTTTGTGCATTAAACTTCAATTTCCAAGTGTCTGACCACTTCTCTAGCCTCTCCAGGTCCCGCCTCATGGCTTGCACCCCACTAGGTGAAACCACCCTATTGCAGACCTTTGTATCATCTGTGAATAGGCACACCCATCCTTCCAGACCCTCGGCTAAGTCACTGACATAGATGTTAATGCGTATTGGTCCTAGCACTGACCCCTGTGGCACCCCACTGGACACCACCCGTTCCCTGGAATGTGTCCCATTTACCACTACCGTCTGACTCCTACCCTTCAATCAGTTTTCCACCCACCTGGTGGTCCTGTGGTCCACCCCTAGTCTGACCAGCTTATGCACCATTCCGCCATGCAGAACGGTGTCGAAGGCCTTGCTGAAATCCAGATAGATCACGTCCACTGCTCCTCCCTGGTCCATTATCTGAGTCACCCCATCGAAAAATTCTATCAGGTTAGTCTGACAGGACCTTCCCTTGGTGAAGCCACGGTGCCAGCTATCCTGCATGCCATTCATCTATAAGTATTCTAGCAACCTGATCTTAAGTAGTGTTTCCGTTACCTTCCCCGCCACCGAGGTAAGACTAATGGGACGGTACTTTTCGACCTCCCCCCTTACGTAGTGCGACCACCTCTGCCCTCTTCCAGTCCATTGGCACCACCCCTGTGACCAAGGACAAGTTAAACAGCCTAGCCAGGTGCGGCGCTAGTTCATCCTTCACCTCAAGAACCCTTGGGTGTATTCCATCAGGCCCCATTGCCTTGTCCACCCTAAGTCTATCCAGCTCTTCCCTTACTCCTTCAGTTGTGAATTCTGCCACATCCACCTGCCTGCGGATGTCAACCCCCCCCCCCCGGTCCTCTACCCACCCTTTCCTCCATGAAGATTGAGGCGAAACAGCTATTTAGTGCCTCTGCTTTTTCAAAATCCCCTTCCAGTATTGTTCCACTTCCCCCCTTACCCTTCCAATCCCATGGTGTGCCCTCCTCCTTTCTCCAGCGTACCTAAAGAAGGTTTTGTCCTACCTCCTTTGCTGTCTTCTCCTCAGTTGCATCCTTAGCCCTCCTAATCTTTTGCCCTGCCTCCTTTCCTTTTCTCCCCCCAGCAGGTTTCCCTGTCCTCGTGTGTCTTCCTGTACCTCTTGAATGCTCTAGTCTTCTCCTTGACCCCCAACGCCACCTCTCTAGTGAACCATAGAGGTATTTTCCTACCTTCCTCATTCCATGAAAGTCAGCCTTCCTGAAGTCCATTACCTTGGTTCTCGTCCCAACCCTTTCCTTGCCTGCTCTCACCCTGAATCTGACAGCCCTGTAGTCACTGGTACCAAGCTCTTCTCCCCCCCCCCCACCTCCACCACACTGTCCTCATTTGTGAGGACCACATCCAACAGGTTTTCACCTCTAGTGGGCTCACTGACCCTTTGCTGTAGGAATATGCCCTGCAGAGCCTCCAAGATGCCCCTGCTCCTCTGAGATTGCTGTCTGGGCCTTCCAATTGATGTCCGGAAGGTTTAAGTCCCCAAATAGCACAATTTCCCCTTTCCATACCATCCTCGCTACTGATTCTACAAGGTGTCTATCCCCTTCCTCCCACCTGCATAGGAGGTCTATAGACTACCCCAACGCGCAGGGTCCCCCCCCCCCGTCCCCTGTCTATGACCCACATTATCCATTTCTCCCTCCTCATCCCATCCCTCCATGGCCCCAATCCCTTCCTTGACATATGCCAACCCCTCCTTCCCCTTCTGATCCTTCCAAAACAAATACCCTGGGATCACCATCTCTAAGGTATGGTGCTCTTTCCACCAAGTCTCACTCACTGCTACAATGTCTAGGTTCTCCTCCATCATGGTGGCCTCCAGTTCTCCCATTTTGTCCCCCAGGCTCCTGGCATTTGCAATCAAAACCCTCCAACATGCATCTCCATCCCATCCTTTCCTGCTGCTAACTGTTCCCTTGATGAGTGTTGTGACATGGGAAGGGGGGAGGCTGATAGCCTCCCTGTTCTGCCTCCCGTGAGGATGGCCCTGTACTTAGCCCCCCCATTCAGTTTAAATTGAACTCCCTTGCCACGAAGTCCGCTACTTTACTCCTTAGTGCAGCTGCCCCTGTAGAGCTCAGGTGCAGCCTGTCTTGGGCATACAGCCCCTCCTCCTCCCACGCAGAGCCCCAGTCACCTATCCAGCCAAACCCCATTCGACTGCTCCAATCTCGTAGCCAACTGTTGAATGCCTTTATCTTTTCCTTTCTGGGTGTGCTCGCTCTTGGTACTGGCAACACCTCAGAGAAGGAAACGGAAGGAAAAACAGTGTTGCTCCTACAGAACCTAGAGAGTTCCACAAACCTTGCCTGTACTTCTATCAGATTGTTTCCCTCCAAATCATTTGTGCCGAGGTGAAACACCAGATGTGTCCTTTCATCCTGCTGCTCACCCCAGGAAGGAAAATGATGCCTCACCTCCAGCACCATCACCCCTGGCATGCACTGTACCCATACTGCATTGTTTTTCCTCCCTTCCCCATTTTAGCCCCTTAATTATTGAGTACCCCCCAAGAGTGCCACCCTACTGCCCCCTGCTTCCTGGGTATCCTTCTGGCCTCTAGCCTTGTTTTGTGGGGTTTGGCTCCATTTGGCCTCCACCTCATGTTCCATCCTGTCTTGGTTATTGCCCCTGCTCATCATTTGTTCCCCATCACCTAACCTATCCTGATGTTTACCCACACCCAGCATCTTTCCTTCTTTACCCTCTCCCTTTAGCCTTTTCTCCGACCCCCCCTCCTGTACCACTTCATCCCCTGTACTTCCACCTGGCTTCCTTCATCCCTGCAAACCCCTCCTGCATCACTGCTTGAGCATGAGCAAACTTCACCTGGACCCCCCTCTATCTGCTCCTGGTCTTTCCCCTTCTGTATGATATTGTGCCAACTGTGCTTGATCCCCCTCCAGCTGTTTCTGTCCCGCCCATCCTTGCAGAAGGTTTTGAGCACTATACCCCACTCGTGAAAGTCTTCTTCCTCACCACCTGCCCTGTCTGCATATTCCCCTTCTCCTGCACCCTGCCTGGCGCATGCCCCAGCCTCCTACTGCAGCTCCTGCCCTGCAGGGTTCCTTCCCATTCATTTTCAGCCTCCCCGGAGCTCAACTGCATCTCTTCCAGTGCTTCCTTCCTGCCCCAGTTCCCCTAATGCCACCCTCTGGTGTGTCCCTAATGTGCCAGTACCCTCTTCCACTTCCCCTGCATGCGATGTGCCCACCCCCCTTCCATTGCACCGGAGATCTTTTCCCCTGCATCCCCAGCTGCCCTGCCTACACCCCCCCCCTTCCGTGATGGCCACTGCTGGACCCCTTCCAGCCCAATGTCCTCGACTAGAATACCTAGGGAGGGCAAGGCTGTGTGTTACTTCGGCCCACTGACCAATTTCACCTATGCCTGTGTTGTCCTTCCTTCTGGGTATCCGTCTGCCCTTCCCTGAGCCTACTGTCTTCCACTCCTCTTGATCCCTGGCTGCACCCTTTTTCTCTAGCTACAGGCATCATTTTTGTGCCTCTAGTCTTCCTGCTGTCCGTTCCCACTGACCCCTTTCCTTCTGTCTCTGGCAACCTTGTCCCAACTCTGGACTTGCTGCCGTCTGTTACCTCCTCTGGTCTATCCCCTCCCTCCCAAGCCCTTGACATCCGGAACAGTATGTCCGATTCTCCAGTGAATCCACTCAGCCCTTCCCACTCTTTCCTTGGCTTATACCATCCCGGTGGCTCTACCCCCATTTCCCAGCTTCCCCCCCATTTAGCCCTCACCTTAGCCACGCTACTTCCTCCCTCAGCTGAGTGAGCTGCTTACACATCATACATCCCCCATCCTCCAAGCCCAATTTAGGATCACAGCCGTTCCACAGCCACTGCACCCCACCACCCTGCCAAAAATAACCCCCCTTGGTTGCCCTACCTTTTCTTCCGTGATACTCAGATACAGTCCTAAAAACACAGCTCCCTGACCCTCACTCCCTCCTCAGCCCCAACCCACAGTCAAGACTGTAGAAATACTAAAGCATGTGCAAACCATAGATGTTTAGAAATCATCAAGTTCAAGTCCAAGACACCAAGTTCAAGTCCAAGTCCCCAGCACCTCCAGCATCAGTAGTCCAAGATCAAGTACCCAGCAACTCCTGTGCCAGTAGTCTCGACCCAATTCACATCACCACAATTTCAGCTCTTTTGTGAATGATTTCTTAATGCCTGTGTCACGTTCCCATATCCACCGAGGTTTAAGTCCCCAGTGAAGAAATGCAGGACCCAGTTCCTTTACTATAAAGCCAGCTCCTCACAGTGCTTTCCTTAGCTCAGGACCCTCCTTGCTCCCACTTTCAGTCCTTCGATGCTCTCAGCCACTCCCCCCCTTTAGATCAGCCTGTCAGTTCCTTCACTTCATAATGACTCATCCTCCTCTCTGCATTTAATAGAGGCCAGGGTCGGGGAGGGGGGGACCAAATACAGCTCTACGGTCTGGCTTATTTTTTTTTCCCCTAAACCATGGTCTGCAGTTGGCGGCCATCCTCACTCCAGTCGCCCGACTGTGACCTGCACCCTTTGCTGGCCCTTGCTAGCCTAGCTCCCAAGAGCAGCCCCTTCCTTCCACGCCGATTGCGACCCTGCTGCCGACTGCAACCACAGCTCCATGCCGCCCTTCGCTCCTTCTCCGGTCGCTGACTGTGACCAACTCCCCAAATACAGCTCTGGTTAGTGGGATAGTACAGGCCAGGATCTCACAACATCCCACAGATCTCCATCCAATGGAGTACTATCTCTGGGCAAGCCCAGAAAATGTGGTGGTGGTCTCTCCTTCCTTCACACTGCCTCCAGCATCTATCAGTTCCTGGTGAGGTGAAATGTGCAGTGACTGGGGGTACTCTAAAGGATCCAGCAACTGCCTCATCGGAACTCTCTCCATCGACTCGACAGCGATACTGGAGGATTCCGGACCCACTTACGCCAGTGTCTTGACTAAGCTATGCTGTATGCATTAAAGGAAAAACAACGTTTCAACGCTCCCTCATGATGCCTAGTCAGTGTGGCCATGTAGGTGGTTTTTAAATCAATGTATCCAAGTTGGGGGGCCTTTGCCCCCCACCCCCTGTTAATAAAAATATATATAGTGGGTGGAGGGCAGAGCCCCCAAATCAAATAAACTGATTTAAAAAAAAAAAACACAACAAAACCTACACAGCTGTATCTAACCCTCCCCCTTGCCAAGTAATGCTGCCTCTCAAGTTAAACAATGCTAAAATCGACACCTGCAACAAGCACCTTGGGAGAGGCAGTGTAGCAGAGTGGCAACAGGGCGACCAAGGTTTGAACCCCACCACCACCGCCAAGTCTCAGTGTGTCTCGCCCTGAAAAAAAAAATCTAGGAGTGACTCAGTGGAACAAGATTTTGCCCGGTACAGGGCGATGCAAATTTCCAGAGGGGCTGACTAACAAATGTGGGACACTTTATGTTTAAGAGTATATGAATGGGTCTTTTTCAGCTAGGGTGTAGATGCTAATTTATCAAAGTATTTTTAATTTCAGGAGGCAGGGGAGTGAAATGGATCAAACTGCAGAGGGGGAACAATGTGGAGGAGTACTGTTAAAACAGTTGTTTTAAATGGCTTAGGGACATGAACAGTGTGAGAAGAGAACATACTTATTTGTAATGTAATGAGGACCAGACGTGTAGTGACTACACTGCAGAATGTTCTTCATTCTGCTGTAGAGCAACAGAAAAGTAATTTTCTTTGACCTCAAATACGGGGAGAAGGGGAAAAGTCACTTAAACTAGTAGGGAGAGAGATTCAAGAAAGACATCTGTAAATACGTTTTCATGGAAACGGCGGTGGACAAGTGGAACAAGCTGCCCGAAGAACTGGTATGGGCTACAAACAGTGAGCAGTTTCAGAGGTGGGACAGGCATAGTGGGCTTAGTTTTTTTTTTTGGGGGGGCATAAATGCAGAGAGAGTCACTCGGGCCAAAGTAGTCAGGTAGGGTGGGCCAGGAGGCTTTTTCTGCCAATGTCTATGTACTGTGTCCATGTCGATGTAACACACAGCACTGTATGTATGACTGCATTACTGAGTTAGGTGGGTAGACTAGATGGTCATACTGATAGATGACGACCAGTTGCACATGAAAACCTAAAAGATATACGGTACCTGGCTCAGCCGCTAGTCATGCCTCTTCCGGTCATGTAATACAGGTAAGTTACATAGAAACATAGAATTTGATGGCAGATAAGGACCGCTTGGCCCACCTAGTCTGCCCATTTTCCTTCCTAATAGATAAGCTGCACATCCTAATTAACCAACAGCTTACTTCCTCCTACCCCCTATTAGGACTGCCTTATGTCTGTCCCATGCATTCTTGAATTCCCCACTGTTCTTGACTCCACGACCTCCTCAGGGAGGCTGTTCCATGCATCCACAACCCTCTCTGTCAAAAATACTTCCTCACATTACCTCTGGAGCATTCCCTCTATCTTCAAATTGTGCCCCTTGTTCTCGCAGACATTCTTTTCTGAAAGATACCACCCTCTTGGACTTTGTTGATTCCCTTGAGGTACTTGAAAGTTTCTATCATGTCTCCTCTCTCCTCCTTTCCTCAAGGGTATACATATTAAGCTCCTTTAGTCTTTCTTCATTATGTCTTCTGGTGCAGACCCTGCACCATTTGAGTTGCCCTCCTCTGGACAGCCTCCACTCTGTCTATGTCTTTGCGGAGATGGGGTCTCCAGAACTGCACACAGTACTCCAGATGGGGTCTCACCAACTGTCTGTAGAGAGGGATAACAACTTCCTGTTTTCTACTATTGATGCCTCTCCCTATGCATCCCAATATCCCCCCAGCCTCCCTACTGCCTTCTCACATTGCTTTCCCACCTTTAGGTCATCTGATATAATTACCCCCAAGGTCCCTTTCCATTTTTACTGTTGTCAATATCTCACCCCCCATTGTGTACTCTTGCCCACGAATAAATAAACTGAAATACATAAAACATAGTACATAGCACCTGGGGGGTGCGGGTGGGGGGGGCAGAGCACCCCCACAGAAGAAACAAACAATCCCAATGAACATAATTATGTAGTCCCATGTTGGACTAAATAATAAAAAAAAAAAGTGTGGGGTGCGCAGCCCCTCCAATACTCTAAAGTGCTCCTAACCTAATACTGGCGATACTGACAAATGTCCGATTTAAGTGTACGTTGGGGTGGGATGCTCTAAACAGCAGAGAATGTGCCGCCTCCATTGTGAAGTGACCCCCGGGAGTGCTCTGTGATACTGACAGGTTGCCCAAATGCAGTGATGTCTGATTTAGTCTCTCGTTAACTTTTTGTACTGCGCAATCTCGTAATGTAATATGCAAGGTGTAAGGCGTTCATTTTCAATGAGTTAGATAAATGATTACACTTCAGTAAGTATGGTCTCTGCTTCATTTATTGAAATCTGTGAATGCTGAATGGTTCTGTGTTTCATTCATATTTCTCTTGGTTTGCGCCTCTCATTTAAGTGTAGCATGTCACATGCCAGTTGTTTGTCAGTCGCACAACGCTCAGAGAAACCATACTGAGCAGTCTCTAAAAGCTGCGCACCAATGCGATCTGGCCGTAATCGATCAGCATCACCGAATGGATGGGCTGAGAGGGCCTTATCAGTTGTCAATGTCTGTGCAACACACAACACAATTATAGTACAAACACAAAAGGGTTTACAATTTTAAAAACAGGAGGAAAAATGTTTAAAACACAGTACTGATGCTCTCCTCCAGGGGGAGCTGCACTACTTGGAGAGCTGCTCCTGTGGTAAATCAGTGCCTTGGCTGATTTGGGTGGCTACGTGTCAGCATGCATTGCCCCCAGCATACCAACATGGTATTCGCTACTGTGGTTGGAAGGAGGAGTAAAAGAACAAGGGGGTGGGGAAGAGATCATGTCCATCTTGGCATGTTGAATGATAGCGGTCATGCCCTCCCCAGCTTCTGGAGAACTGACCATCTAAACCCACACACCAACTGCTATTTCTGACCAAAACAAGGTACTTTATTTTACTCCCTGGTGCATCTCCCAACACAGGGTTGGGGGACCATGGTAGGGATCAGCAATCGTATGCAATAGAGTTTTTAATAAGCTTTAACTGTTGGCTAGTTCTGCTGTCCTCCTGGGGTAACTACAGTCAGAAGACTGAACTTAGTGCCCTGGGAGAACAGTGGGACCAGCAAACATCTGATCAGAGCTTATAAAAGCTCAAACACGCACTGCAGGCTATTGAATCTCCCACCCTGCAGCCCTCTCTGATGACAGCTGCAGGGGATTCTGGGATTTGTAGTTACAGTAAGAAAAAGTTATTCACCATAGTAATGTTGTTTCTTCTAATGGAGTCTTGCAGTATTCTGACAATATGCAGTTAGTCCCAGCACTTGAATTGCCCCAGAGAGGAAAGAGTTAACTCTACGTAGAAGCATAGAACATTGAGCTCGAGCTCTTTTTTCAAACCTCTGTCTCTGGTACTTAGAAACAAAGAAACATAGACTGACAGCAGATCAGGACCACTTGGCCCACCCAGTCTGCCCATTTCCCTACCTACTTGATAAGCTGCAGATTCTAGTTAACCAACAGCCTACTTCCTGCCACCCCCCACTACAATCGCCTTATGTCTGTCCCATGCATGTTTGAATTCCCCCACTGTTTTAGACCCAACAACCTCCCCAGGAAGGTTGTTCCATGCATCCACTACTCTCTCCGTGAAAAAAATTTCCTCACATTACCCCTGAGCTGTCCCCCCTCTATCTTTAAATTGTGCCCCCTTGTTCTTACACATCTCTTTTTCTGAAAGATGCTACCCTCCTGGACTTTGTTGATTCCCTTGAGGTACTTGAACATTTCTATCATGTTCCCCCGTCCCTCCTTTCATCAAGGGTATACGTTAAGCTCTCTCAGTCTCTTCATATGATTTCTGATGCAGACCCTGCACCATTTTAGTTGCCCTCCTCTGGACTGCTTCCATCCTGTCTATGTCCTTGCGTAGATGAGGTCTCCAAAACTACACAGAGTACTCCAGATGGGATCTCACCGACTGTCTGTACAGAGGGATAACCACTTCCCTTTTTCTACTTGTGATGCCTCTTCCTATGCATCCCAGTATCCCCCAGCTCTCCTTACTGACTTCTCACATTGCTTACCAACCTTTACATACTAAAATGCCAGCAGAATAGGCCTAACGGTCTTTTGTGTCTGCTCGTTTGGTCAGCCCCCACCCTGGGTGCTGACCTTGCTGCCCCCCTCGCCTTCTCTGGCTTCTCCTTTCCCCAGTTCCGATATTCTTGCTGCATTGGTTTTGTAGAGACCCTTCCCTGTTACCTGTCCACCCCCTCTTGAACCCCTCCACTGTCTCTGCCTCCACCAGCCCCTAGGCAGTGCATTCCATGGCTCCACCACCCTCTCAGTGAAGTAGCACCTCCTCCTTTCTCCCCTAGATCTTCCCCTCCAGCTTCCACCCCATGCCCTCTAGTGGCCCCCTCCTCCTTCCTTGAAGCACCCTGACTGTTCCTCCCTATTTACCCTCTTCATGCCTGAAGACCTCTATCATGTCCCCCGGTCCTTCTCTCTTCCAATGTGTACATATTTAGCTCTTGAGCCTCTCCTCATAGGTCCTGTCCCCCAAGCCCCAAATCATTTTGGTTGCCCTCCTCTGGACCCTCTCCAGGAGGTTAATGTCCCTCTTTAAGTGTGGCCTCCAAAACTGCACGCAGTACTCCAAGGTGCGGCCTCACCAAGCAGTTATACAGAGGGAGTATCACTTCCCTCCTTCTGGAGGTGATCCCCCTAGCGATGCATCCCAGCATCCTGTTGGCCTTGGCTGCTGCCCTCCTACAAGTCTCAGAGTTGTTCATCTTGACATCCACCACCACCCCCAGGTCCCTCTCAGCCATCGAGACTTGTAGCATTCCCCCCAGGGTGTACACTTGGCCCGGGTTTCTGGCCCCAGGTGGAGTACCTTGCATTTCCCTGCATTAGACTTCGCTTCCACTTTTCTAGACCATCTTCCCAGAGCCTCCAGGTCCCCTAGAGAGAGGACCTGAAGACTTCTATGTTAGATCTCATCACAATGTAGCTACCCCAGGTCCGTTCCATTTTTGTTGTTGTTAGTACCTCCCCTGCTGTTGTGTACTCTTCTCCTGGGTTTTGTTTCCAGGGTGCATTACTTTGCACTTCTTTGCATTGAATCTAAGTTGCCATATATCTGACCATTCCTCCAACATTGCCAAGTCCCTTCTCATCTTTTCTACCCCCCCCCATGTTTAAACTCTGTTACAGATATTTGTGTCATCTGCAAAGAGGCATACCATTCCTTCCAGACCCTCGGCAATGTCACCTATAAAGATGTTAAAGAGAACTGGACCCAGTACTGAGCCCTGAGGTACTCCACTAGTGACCCCCTTTCTTCGGAATGTGTTCCACTCACTATTACCTTCTGTGTCCTGTTGTGTAGCCAGTTTGCTACCCAGGCTACCACCCTGGGACCCACTCCCAGGTGGGCTAACTTGATTATTTATTTTTTGTGTGGGACTGTGTCAAATGCCTTGCTAAAGTCCAGGTAGGCCATATCCACAGCCCCTCCCTGGTCTCTTACTTTGGTCACCCAGTCAAAGAAATCTATTAGATTCGTCTAACATGACCTTCCTGCTGTAAATCCATGCTTTGGGTCCTGTGCCCCTTTGCCTCTAGGTACTCAACAATTCTTACTTTCAGAGTGATTCCATCATTTTCCCCACCACTGAGGTCAAACTTACAGGTCTGTAGTTTCCCTGCTTCTGCCTTGCTCCCACTTTTGTGAAGGGGAATTACAACTGCCCTCCTCCAGTCCTCAGGTACCACCCCATCCTCCCATGATTTGTTAAAAAGTGTGGTCAGTGGTGTCACTAGGTCCTCCCTTAGTTCTTTTAGGATTCTGGGGTGAATCCCATCAGGCCCCATTGCTTTGTCCACCTTGAGTTTTAGGAGTTCTTTCAGGACTCTCTTCTGTAAATGGACTGGCATCAACCCCACTATCCAGAGTGCTTCTACTGTTTGGTTTAGGTAACTCCTCCTCTTCCTCTTTTGTGAATACTGAGCAAAAGTATTCATTCAGTATCTCTGCTTTTCACCGTCTCCCTCTGCCCACCTCCCTCTCCTTTATTAATCTTCACTATCCTCCCTTAACCTTTCTGTGCTCCCTAATGTACCTATAAAAGGTTTTATCCCCTTCTTAACTGAATTGGCTATTTTTCCTCAGTTTTGGGCTTTTGCTATTCGACTGCCTTCCCCACTTCTTTCTGCTTTAATTCCTTACAATTCCTGTGGTGCTCCTTCTGTTGATGCCTTATACTTTTGAATACAGCCTTTTTCTCTTTAACCTTTCCCTGCCACCTCTTTTGAGAACCATAGTGGTTTTACTCTGCTTTGTTTTCTTTATCTGTTTCACACAAGGCTTGTTGCCTCTATGATGGCAGTTTGAGGTGTAACCATCAGATTCTTACAAACAAACTAAGGTACTACACTATAAGATTGTTTAATATATGGCCAAAGGCAACAATTTGGGTCCAAAAAGACTCAAGTCGAGAACCCAAGAAAAAAAGGTAGTGACAATATTAAAAAAAAATATATCACACACACACACACACACACACACACACACACACACACACAATAGTAACAATAAAACAACTACCCCACCCTTAAGAGGGAGTGTACAAGGTACACCCGAGGTGCAACACTGTACCTGCCAGCCCACTTCCCAAAATCTAGGTTCTGAGAGGGAAGGCAGGTCAGAATAAAGCAAGACTCCATTAGAAGAAACAGCATTACTATGGTGAGTAATTTTTCTTCAAATATGAAGTCTTGCTGTATTCTGACAATATTGAACTACCAAGCAGTTCCCAGGAGGAGGAATGCAGAACCTACTTTAAGGAACAGACTCTGCAGTACTGCTGTGCCAGAGCTAGCATCACTCTAGCATGGATATCAAAAGAGCAATGCTTACATGTATACTAAAATGCAGAAGAAGAGAATGGAGGCTTAGGTCTCTCGAGGTCTGCTCAATTTTCAGCACCTGCAGAAGTCGATTTTGGTGTCCCCTCCCCTTAGGTTATACTGTCCCCAGTCCCAGATGTTCCACCTGTACTGGGACTGGTCAGATTTACTCTCCCCCTGTACCTGTCCCATCCCCATTTAAACCGGTCCAGTCTCCACCTCTACCAGCTCCTTGGGCAGTGCATTCCATGGCTCCACCACCCTTTCAGTAAAATAACATCTCCTCCACTCCCCTCTGCGTCTGTCCCCTTCCAGCTAACACCAGTGACCTGTCGTTGCCCCACCCTCCTTCCTTTGCAGCACCCTGACTGGGCCTCCTTTATTAATCCCTTTCATGTACTTAAAGGCCTCTATCATGTGCCCCCTGTCCCTCCTCTCCTCCAGGGTGTAAATGTCGAGCTCCCTGAGCCTCTCCTCATAGGTCCTCTCCCCCAGGCCCCAGATCATTTTGGTTGCCCTCCTTTGGACCCTCTCTAGGAGTGTAATGTCCCTTTTTAAATGTGGTCTTCAAAACTGCACACAATACTCGAGGTGTGGCCTAACCAAGCAGTTGTACAATGAAAGGAACACTTCCGCCTTTCTGGAGGTAATCCCCCTGGCAATGCATCCCATTTGCCCTTGCCACTGCCCTCCTACAGGTCTCCGAGTTGTTCATTTTGACATCTACCACTACTCCCAGGTCCCTCTCACCCTCCGTGACTTGAATTATGTCTCCTCCCAGGGTATACCCCTGGCCTGAATTTCTGACTCCCAGGTGCAGAACCTTGCACTTCCCCACATTGAATTTTAGTTTCCATTTTTCCCCGACCACCTTTCCAGAGCCTCCAGGTCCTCCTGCAAGGCAACCTGCCCTCTTCATGCACCACTGCACCCAGCTTTGAGTTATCCACAAAGAGACTCATCTCACTCCCGATTCCTGTCCTTATGTCAGAGACGTAGGCGTTGAACAGGAGGGGCCCATGGACTGATCCCTGTGGGACCCCACTAATGACCCTCCTTGGGGATGAGACTATCCCGCCAACTACGACCCTCTGGGTCCGGTCCTGGAGCCAGTTGCCTATCCATCTAATTATCTGGTTCCCCACCCCATTTCTCCCAGCTTATCCAACAGGCCCAGGTGAGGAACAGAGTCAAATGCTCTGAAGTCTAGAAAGAGGACATCCACTGGTCTGCACCCAGGTCCAAGGCACTCGTTGCCCAGTCACAGAACTCCACAAGGTTTGTCTGACCACGATTTCCCTGGGACCAGATCCATGCTGTCTATCGTCCAGGCACCCTGACTTTTCAGGTCCCCCCAGCCTCTCCTTGACAATGCCCTCCATCACCTTGCCCACCACGATGTCAGGCTGACAAGCCTCGTATTCCTACCACCTCCCTTGATCCCCCCTTGTGGATGGGCACCATATGCACCACCTTCAGTCCTGGGGCACCACCCTGTCCTCAGAGATGGTGGAGAAGCTCCGCCAGGGTTCGCCAGGACATCCATAAGTTCCTTCAGCACTCTGGGATATAATTATCCAGCCCGGTGCTTTCTCCGTCTTAAGGGAGCGGAGGGCTTCCTCACTCTCTCTGCTGTGATTTCCCTTCCGGTGCCTCTTCTCCTGCTTAGCCCTCCCCCTCTGCCAGTGATGCCTCCCCCTCTCCCCAGACCCCCCAGTATCTCTGTCTCTCCTCCATATGATGCAGCTCCCACATTTTCCTTAGTGACTCAGGGTGAAGTACTCATTTAGTACCTCAGCCTGCTCCCCTGGGTCTTGTGCCCATCTCTCCCCTGATTTAATCCTGCTAATCTGCCCCCTCACCCTTCATTTTTCCCCAATGTATCTAAAGAACCCCTTGTTTCCTCTCCTAATTTCCCTGGCCAGGTTCTGCTCCTTCCTTGCCTTAGCCGCCCTCACCACCCTAGTGGCCCTTCTAGCCATCAGCTCACACTCCCCTCGATCCCTTTCACTCCTTGAGCACTTGAATTGCTTATAGGCTGCCTTCTTTCCCTGCACCACCTCCTGGACCTCCCTGGTCCACCAGTAAGGTTTTCAGGCCCTACCACATTTTCGTCTTACTCTTGCACAGGTGCTGGTAGCATCCTGCACCCCTCTTCTGATGATTTCCCACCTACTATAAGCGTCCATGTCTGACCCAATCACATCCAAATGCTCCTTAAGGATCCTTCCCATTTCCTTAAAATCTGTCCCCCTGAAGTCAGTTACCTCCGTCTTTGTGCAGCCTTCTAGCCCTCCTAGGTCCAGGCAGAACCAGACCGTGGCATGGTCACTCCTCGCCAACGGGTCCCTTACCTCCAGGCCCCCAATCTGGTCACTGTCTGCCAGGACCACATCCAGTACCACGCCTCCCTGGTGGGTTCCCCACCTGCGCGAGTTAGGAACGGTCTTGAAAGACATCCAACAACCTCTGTTCCTGGTCACAGAGGATGTCAGTCTCCAGTCTGTTCCTGGCATGTTTAAGTCCCCCAACACCACGTTCCTCTGCCCAGTCTGCAGTGTCTCCAGCATCTGCCACCAGACCCTCCTCCAGCTGCTCCTCCATGGAGCAGGGGGTCTATACCCTCCTATTTTTACTCTAAATGCCCCCTTGTTATCAAAGGTGACCCAACGCCTCACGGTTCCCTCCGCCTCCTCCACTCCCCCATGCCAATGCAGTTTTTGACTATCATTGCTACCCTCCTCCCTTCCCTCCCCTGTCCTTCCTGAGCATGAGTAACCCTCCAGGTTCAGGTCCCAGTCGTGTCCTGCAGTGGCCCAGGTCTCAGTGACTGCTGCCACATCCACTGCTCCCTCAGTTAGCATCACCTGGAGCTCAGGCATTTTATTGCCCAAGCTCCTGGCATTTAGCAGGACTACCTTCCACCCTTTCCCTATCTTCATTTCCCTGCTCGTGTTCCCATGGGATTCTGTTTTCCCTGGTCTGCACTTTACCAGTCGGCCTTTGCCACAATCCTCCAGCTCCCCGGGGCTGGGACAGAATCCCTCCTTTATCGGCACCCCCCTTGAGCAGCCTTTTTCTCCCATCCCTCCCTTCACAAGTTTAAACCCCACTTTCACCAATGAACCCTCTATTTTCAACTTAAGGATTCCCTCCCTCCAAATTGAGATGTAGTCTATCTCTAGCATACAGGTCCTTATCCTCCCAGGTCTCCCCCCAATCCCCCATCAACCCATACCCTCTGGCCTCACACCACTCCCTGAGCCACTGGTTTATCTCCCTAATCTTCCTTTGGTGTTCCCCACTAGCCCTTGGCACCGGCAGGATTTCTGAGAAGGAAACTGTGCATCCTATGTCATGACAGACCCTGGCAAGCTCCCTGAATCTTGCCTGTGTATCAGAAGACGTAAACCGCCTGTTTAGTTTCCTTTCCCTCCCTCCCTGTAAAACCCAGACAAAGAAGTTTTATATTTATATTTTTCTCCCGCTCAGATTTCACAACTAAAACCGAGGGCTATCCTGCTATCAACCTGTTTTATAATTTAATCCGCTCCCCTCCTTTTGAAAGTGCCTTGACGCTACTCACTCTCTATTTTATTTATTTATTTATTTTAAACTCCCTACCTGCAATCCTTTTTTCTCCACAATGAAAGCACAAGCAGCCTGCTATTATATTGTTGCAACTTCTTGGGTTTGGTTTAATATTTATTTTTTTAATCTGAGTGACTCAATTCAACCCCCTCCTCTCCCTTTGACAGTGCCTTGTCGTCACACTGTATTTTTTATTAGTCCCCCACTCCTCTCCTCTCCACTCCTCTACATCTACAGAGAGCCTTATCTCTCAAGCAGAAGTACTGCAGGCACTTCTTATACTTGTTTTGATTTAGTATTTCTTTTTTACCCACAAAACCCCAGAAACAAGTGTTTTTTTTTTTTTTTTTTTTTTTTACTTTGTCCGAGTGACTCAATGCAGCTCCCCTCCTCTCCATCCGACAGTGCCTTCTTGTCACAGTCACTCAATTTTTCTTTTATTCAGCTAGTCCACTGGCAGAGCACAACAGCAAGCTGACAGGGGCTAGTTTAAGTTAGTACAGTCAGTCAGTATCTATCTTCAAGCTGTAGCTAACAGCTCTGGAGGGCTTTACACAGGCCGTTTTTTATTATTATTATTATTCAGATGGACCCCCAGGCCCCACCACTTGCAGATCACAAGGTCTCTTCTGGCTTTGGGGGGGGGGGGTTGGACAGGAAGAACAGAGAAGAATGTATTCAGTTGTACAGACAGTACTCCTACCTCCTTTTGACAGTGCCGGACTGCTTTATTTTTTTTTCACTCCCTCTCCCCTCCCCTGAACATGTAGGGAACTCACCTTACCCACACCACAGGCAGTTCAATCAATCAACACACTTGACTGTAGGCAAGCATTTAGTTCTTTCACCAGAATCACCTCACCACAATAGCCCTGGGATAGCCTCTCTAGTTTTACTCTTAGTATTTATTTTATATACTAAAGTGGGAGATACCGGATGATTAAGGACCCCTCTTGCACTCAAGGATAATTACGGCAGTTTCACCGTAGCTGCAGGCTGTTGCTCCGCCCACTGCCGGCTACCAGTACACTCCCTCGTAAAGAATAAAACAACTAACAGTCATAATAATAAATGCAGCTGTGCAAATTACCAAATAGAACCCAGGAGGGTGTGGGGGTCGGAGCGCCCCCACAAATGAAAGAACAAACAAATAATATATTGTGGCAGAGGACAATGCTGAGAATGTGACGTACAGTGGGAAAACCGGCCTTAAGCTGTAGTAAGATTACAAATATAACGGAAACAGTGCTGCGGTAAAAATATTGTTCAAATGATGAAACTTAGATGCATAAGGGGGGGTGTACAGAAAAATAATACAGTGCAGAAGTACAACGTGGAAACGGTCTATTTCAGTGAATTTGTAAAGTTAGTTAAGCCGGGTGTGGTGCAAATACTGTGCAAGTTGAAAAGGTCACATTTTACATACATGCTCAAGGTGTTATCGTTTGCAATAAATAGACTTTTGGTAGCATGTCGTGGTTGGGCGAGTCACTGTATGCTATTTTTCTGTGGGGGCGTGTGCATGGCGTGGCAAAAGCCGTCACTACCGTAATGCTGCGAAGTTTTTGATTTCGCGCATGAGGGATCCTTAATCATCTGGTATCGCCCTAAATTGTTTGCTTTTGTTTTTCTGGTTGTTTTCCCCCAGTATTTTCCTCCCCTAGTTATACTTTTTTTGCAGATTGCAGTGCACACAAATATAGTGGAGGTTGAGTGATTCACAACAAAAGGCAACCACGTGTAGTGCAACACAGTACAGAGCTCAGCTACACAGACCCCTCAAGGCAAAATTCTCATTTGTTTTTTTTTTTTTTTCAAAGTTCCACCAGTCCAGAAACCTTTTTTTTTTTTAAAACACATGTAGTATTTATCCCTCCTACTGCCCCCTCTCACCATTCAATCGTACTTCCTCTGTTGCGCTATCCTTCTTCACACACTGGAGTCTGCCCCTAGAGCACCTGGTCCATATATCCTTGCTTGCTGGATTACCCCCCAGTGGGGTGGAGGGAGCCCCCTATTCCCCCCTGACCATTGATTGTGGCACCGTGCAATGGAGTCTGCCCCTATGATCCGAGGGCACGCAATGAGGAGTCATCACCTAGGTGAGGAGAGGGTGATTTTCCTCTGTTTCTCTTCCCCAGTGCTGGCATGCAGTGAGGGCCAATGAGCAAGGGGGGCGATGGGAGCAGCACCTCTGCTCCGCCCCTCTGCTGATGTATCCGGAACCCATGCTGCTACCTCCCTCTACAGCACCTACCTCCCACGGCTCCCGAGGAGGCGGAATTGCGCGGAGCTTGCAGGTTGACCCTCCCAGAAGGAGAGCAGCCTCGGGTGCTCAATCCTTCTCTTCCCAGCCAACCCCGGTGGTCCGTGCTCATTCTGAACATGGGTCGCCAGCGTGGTGCGGTAGGTGTCCAAGCGCCTCAGCCCTCAAGCGCCACGGGCGGCACTAAGTTGTTTTTTAATCCCAACTTGAGTTGCTATTATTTAGACTGGCAGTGGCTTCTGAGTACAAACCAAAGAATCCTCCCCTCCCTCCACTACCACACAGTAAAGAATCCTCCTTCTCTTTCCTCCACAACGTTTATCTCCCCTCCAACTCCCACAGCAGCAGACCCTCAGTGTATATTTTTCATATGTGCTTCAGTTTCATCAAAGTTTTGTTTTTATTTTCCAAAATCAGCCCCAAATGAAATAGCCCTGAAAAGGGCTGCTGTATGTGGTTGGTGTGTTTTTCTGAAAAATAACTTGCTCTCCACTCGACACCTAGCTCCTCACCATTCAAGCGCTAGCTAGAAAATGCAGAGAGCGAGTTTGGGCACAGCAACCGCGCATGCTCAGTGACGATCGGCGCATGCGCAGTAGCGCTAATTCACTCGGCTGCTGCACAATTGTTCCCGCTCGCCGCCACTTCGGACTACCGAATAGAGAGGTCAGGTGACATCCATTAGCAGCAGTCACCTGACCATGCCAGCACACAGCCATAGCAATGGAACAGCGGGCAGAGCAACTCGTTCCTGCGGGCAGAGCAACGTAGGATGTCTTCTGACTGGAAGGATTCCACTGTGTCCTAGTGCCAGCAGACAGCTTAAACTGCAAGTACTGAACTGCCTGTCCAAGGGACAGGCAAACTGATTTAAAACAGCTGTCCGGGACAGGAGGACAGCCGGTTATTTCGAACCCTGGGTACACTCTACTGCCAATGCACACAGTGTAGCATATTAAAAGTTACTGCTGTCCCCAGGGACCTCCTTGTAAACAAAACACAACTCAAGAGGCAGCAAGCAAACATTCAAATAAATGCCCACACTTTAAACAGCATAACTTATCAACAGAAAGGAAACAAAGGGCAGTACCTTGAAGTGCGATTTCAGTTTTTGCAAGAAGCCAGCTAAACCCATGGTTTCTGTTCTGTTGCCCTTCCCCCACAGAAATGGCTGTGAGGGGCACAGCTGAATTTTCCCTCCGATTCGAGTTACTTGTTTGTTTCTAGATATCACTCCTCCTTTTGTGAAGTACTCAACCCCTCTTTCTAAACTGGGTTGGAGCAAAGTCATCCATTAGAAAATGCATTTGCACGTATCAAAAAAACAGCACTTCATCAACATCAGGGGTTTCATGCAAAATAGACAGAAGTAAAATCCATTTCTATGGTCCAGTTCAGGCCTTGGGTATTCTAGATGCTTGATCCAGTTCTGTGACGCTGGTGGCACCTACAACTTATCCAAGCAGTCAAAAACCTCTCTCTGCTGTGATAACTGCAACTCTTCTTGCCCCTCGGGTCCAAGCACCATGCCACATACCAGTGTGGCTGAAGAATTCCTTCTCTCACCTCCACTCGAAACATCTCAGTAACTCAAATGAGCCTGAACTCCACTGTAACACAACACCCCCTTATACTGAGTGTTTCTGCAGACAGTTTGCTTTAACAAGGTTTTGTTCTGATCTGCTCTCCAATAGGTTGGCTGAGACTTTATCTGTAAAAGGTGCTAACTGGTTCTCATTAGGAATCTAATTGCACTCCCACCCTCTGTGGTTCAGAGGGATACAGGGATTCTAATTACCTTTGTGCCAAGACAATATATTTTGTTGGTAAGGCTCTAGATCAAAAATGCAACGGACTTGTTTAACAAATAAAAGTCATACTCATTACTGGCCAAAAATAGTGGACTAATTTAAAGGAAAAATTTAATTTCAGGGGATTTCTGTCCCTCTTGCTCCCCCCGACCCACCCCTATACCCCCAGCTATAAACAGTATAATTCATTATTTCATTTTATTTTTAATTTATTTATTGAGTGATTCTACAAGTACAACTAATTCTTGGTTAAAAAAAAAATGGGCACACTGGATGGACATATAGGCCTTGTCCACACTACACCACTAAAACCCTGTAACAGTTTCAAACCGTTACGGATGGTAAACATTACAATGTGTCCACACTGCCAGCGAACCGTCATGATAACGGTTCAGAACCGTTACAACCAGTCCACATTGTGGGTGATGGGTGACCGTTATGGTCGGCACCCTATCCCACAATGCAGTTCGTGCTGCACTGAGGGCAATGCTGGGGCTACACGCACACGTCCACATTACAGCTGGTAACATTACAGAGGCAGAATCGTTACAACCGTTGTTGAAAACCAACGGTTACGAACGCCCCGTAACGCTACAGGTGCAAACGCAAACCATTGTGGTAACGGTTTGGACCCCCTGCAACGTTACAGAGGGGAGTTTTCAGTGTAGTGTGCCCTGTCCACACTACACTGCTCATGCCCGGTAACGGATGCAACGGGCGGTAACGGTCCCCTGCAGGGCCCAAAGCGCAGCACGAGCTGCATTGTGGGATTGGGCGCCGCTGTAACAGTCGCTCATCTCCTGAAGTGTGGACCAGCGGTGCCAGTCCCGTAATGGACACCGCCGCAGTGTGAACGCACTGCACCGCTCCCCGGCCGTAACGGAGTGGTGTAGTGTGGACAGGGCCAAAAACATTTATAGGCAGAAAAAGAACAAAGTGCCTATGCCGTCTGCTCTGATCCTGCCTTCTGACACTCTAGGTAATTGCTGGGTGGGCTCTAGACCAAGCCCCCACAGTGGTAGCATAGTTTATTTTGAAACAGTGTCCCCTGCCTCACCCCCAGCTCCCATTGTTCCCAGCTCCTTATAAACCCTTCACTGTCTGTCTGTAGGAGTTCAGTCACATTCTCAAAATTTGCGAGTACCTGCATATTTGTTGTGGGATGCTAAGCGCACCCCCCCCCATTGTTTTTGCTACACCCCATGATGCTGAATCGCTGGTCCCCTTCAACCTGCACTTCCTCGATAACATCCTGGTTTGACAGCACCAGATCTAGACTTGCTCAATCCCTGGTCTTTTCCCTGACATCCTATACTTGAAAGTGGTCCAGAAAAGTGCCCAACACCTGTCAGGCCCAGACTCCCCATTACCAAAGCTGTCCTAATTTCCTCTTCAAGGAACCTGTCCCCTGCCTCAGTCTAGGTTGTGGGCCTGTTAACCACCCCCAGTCAGGTGTTCTTCTCCCCACCATCAGCTGTGTCCATAGGGTTTCCATCCCCCCTTGCCCTCAGTGTTTCTTCTCCTCTATTGTCCTAATACCATCTCTTACATATAACGTGACCCTTCCCCCCCCTTCCCTGTCTTCAGGGAACAGAGCACCATGGGATTGACAGGTGGCAGTCAATCATGGCTGGGTGAAGTTCATGTCTCTAGAACAGTTATGAGGGTCACTTTTCCATCTATGGCCAGTGCCTGAAGGTCTTGTATCTTACTGCCAGGACTCCAGGATTTTAAGCTGACTACCCTCCATAATCCATTTCCAGTGCCCTTGCTCTGCTCCCAACTTTCTCTTGTACTATCATTATTTTAGTCACTCCCCTGTGACTGCTCCCTGTCATTATTTGTTCCATGACTTGTGCATCTGGTCAGGGAAGTTAGCTAAGCCCCTTTTAACTGCCACCCTGTGGAGGCATCACCTACCCTCAGCCTCCTCCCACCTAGTTTAAATGCCATGGTAGGCATCAAACTTCTGCTCTAGGGTATTTAACCCTCTTCTGAGGGATGACGGCCATGCCTTCTGAAGAACTTTCTATCCCAGAAGTGACCCTAGGCCCCCAAAAACCTAAACCCTTCCTCTCTGCACCAGCAAGGAGCTAAATGCTTCAGTTTTCAGCTTCATTTCCCTTGCTCCACAAGAGAAGGACCTCAGAGAAGGTCACTGACACCACTGCTGCCTCAGCTTGCCACCTAGCCTGTGCAAGGTATCTTTCACTTCCTCTCTCTCATGACTGGTCAGAGCATTTGTGCCCAAGTGGAGAATCAAATCAGGCCCCTATTTCATGTGACTAAGAATGCCCTCTGTCCTGATGGCATCCCTCTAGCAGAACCCTTAAAAAGCACCCGCGTACCATCTTCCTCTGGCTGCCTGCACACACCACTTTCTCAGTACCCATAACAATCGAGTCCCCTACCACCACAACCTTCCTAGCTGTACCCCTGGCTTTCTGCCCATGTCCTGGTGCTGCCACTGAGGCAATTATTTTGAGTCTGGGAAGTGACCCGTGTAGAGTCCTACATCATCTATGTATCGATGGATTTACCCAGGATAGGCCAAATAGAACACAACATCTCATTTTCAGTGGTGTCCTGCTTCTAGTTCTATCCCTTCTTGCAGCTGGGTGGGCTGGAGAACTGGGAGGTAAAGTGGTTTATCTAAAGTCACACAGGGAGTATTTGTATCTAGCTGGGTTTGAACCTGCAATCTACGGATTCCCAAGCTGGTTCTCTAACCACTAAACCACACTATCTCCATAAATTTTTTTACTGGGATTTGGGGATCACAAAGGCATGCTGAGCAGTGGCTTTTTTCCAGATGTGTCCCCAGGATACATAATAATTTATCTATTAACTGTAGGTGTGTATTGAAAGGTATTTATTTAAGTTTAGGATTCAATACCTTTGAGCCTGTGGCTCGTTTACAAAGGTTGCGTATCAGACATGCAACAGGACAATATACAAAAAGGAGGTACAAATCAGGATCCTGGGAAAAAGCAGCATTACAGGAGCTATTTAGGATAAATAACAAACACATTGGTTACAATTTACACAAGTTCGAAAAGCAAGTGATATTCACAACAACACTTTAGAAGAGTAATACAACTCTTCATTGAGAAGAAGACAAATGGTTCAGGGCTAAGCCCAGGTTCAGAGCACAGGGGGATAGAAGCAGCCTGAGGTATTTATCAAGAGAGTACTTCCAGTGTGACTGCAATAAAAAAACAAACAGACAAATGAAGGGACCCAGTGATGAGTTCTATCCCAGTCTGAGATGCCACAGAACACAAACTGTTGACTGACAATGAACTCATTTACCCAGAGGGTGGGATATTCAAAAGGAAATGAGCCAAAATAAAAAGGCTCAAGGAAAAGGCGCAAGAACGCTACAGGGAAGCCACATGAGGCAGGGAGACAGACAAGGCCAGAGGGAGAAACAGTGCAGGCCAGGGAGAGCACAGGACAGAAGAGGGGCAAGGGAAGGTGTGTGGGGCCACAGAGTGCAGAGGCCAGTAGGTGTACCCGGTGCAGTGGAGGTAGCAGTTAGGACTGCGCGGGTAACAGAGCAACAACAGCGGGGGAACACAAGCCAGGGACATGGACAGTGCCAGCTTCCACATGGAAGCTGATAATGAGGGTGGAAGGCATGCTGCAGGGGGACATGGCGTGGAAGGGGCCCGTCGAGATACGCCCCAACGAGCAGTACCGAGCCGCATCAGCTTTGAGCTCTACCAGATGTCGGATTGTGGGCCGGTACTGCCACTGAGGCGCGTCTCTGTGAGCTGTGCAGTGATGTGATGCAGGCACCCTCACGACGGAGTCATGCTCTGTCAGTGGAGACAAAGGTGACAGCCTGCATGTGCTTGCTCGCCACGGGTACCTTCCAAAGACCAACAGGGGACACCACAGGCATAACACAGTCGGCCACGTCACGCATCCTCACCCAATTCCTCAGCGCACTGCTGCAACATGCTGCAGAGTACATCCATTTCCCCAGCACCGCGGTGGAGCGTACAGCAAACATACAGGAGTTCCACAGGGTAGCATGTATGCCTGGCATGCTAGGGGCAATAGACTGCACCCATGTGGCCATTCGCATGCCACCTGGCCCCGATGGGGCTGCCTATCAGAATCAGAAGGGATGTGCTAGTGTCAACTGCCAGGTGGTGTGTGATGCCAGTGGGCGCATTATCAATGTCTGTGCCATGCACCCTGGCAGAGCACACGATTCATTCATATGGTACCAGTCAGCACTGTGCGCCATCGATTCGAGAGTGGGGACATCCCCACAGGACATCTAGTGGGTGAGTATGCACGTAGGATTGGCAAATCGAAAGGTGGGTAAGCCACAGGTGCCATGTGTGTGGCAATACAGGGTTAGGGGCAATATGTGCCTGAACAAGACACTAACCTTTCACTATCTCACACAGGTGACAGTGGATACCTACTCCGTCCCTGGCTGCTCACACCCTACCGCGCCCACGACCCCCATCGCAGCAACGCTTCAATGAGGCACACGCCACCACACGCAACATCATTGACGTGGTGTTTGGGATGCTGAAGGCACGCCTCGATGCCTAGACACCTCCGGGTGCCCATTACAGCATAGCCCCTCAAAGGCTCAGGATATTCCTGGTCTGTTGTATCCTGCACAACATGGCCAAAGACTGTGGGATAGCCGTGCCAGGTCGAAGAGGGGACAGCAATGGGATGGCCAGTTACGCCCGGTGATGATGGGGATGAAGCAGCCCCCTGGACAAGCGTGACCCCGACTGATCCGGCTGGCCCAGCTGCACCGGGACACCATCACAGAGGAGCACTTCACCCAACACAGGTAAGTCATGGGGCCATGTGCAACCAACAGTGGCTAGGGCACAACCCACATACACACAGGGAAACACACCAGGGGTGCATGACGGCAAGGGAAGTGGCAGGGCACAGAAGCACACACATACAACCAGGGAGGGGTGAACAGTAACACGCCACATGGACAGACACACACACACACACAACAGGCACATAAGTGCACAGGTGTTAGGTGCACAACAGGCAGGAACACAGACACTAAAACACACGTCCACAGGCCACCACCTCCACTTTACTATCCATGTCGCAGTCAGATGCTGGGCACCTCCGCACTTTGGTGTGCAGCGCACGCAGGCATCACTGCTGCACACGCACCTGTGGACAGCAGTCGGGAGGGTGTGCAGGTGGTCCATGTGTCTGCATGTAGGGCAGGGCACCCACTGGTGCACTGCCCACCGAAACACATATTGCACACAGGGCAGCCCCAGACAGGACCCACACTGGGAGACAGCTCAGTCATGCGGCACAGTGCCATGGCCACCTCGGATGAATGGGCGGCCCCGCCGAGACCCAGCAGCACTGGCCTCATGGGGTGGCACCGATGGACCACCAGGGGTCCCACTGCGTGAACGCGACCTTGCCCGCACAGGGGTCTGCAGCATACCGAACATACCTGCACCAGGGGTGCTCGGGATGCCCACAGCTGAACCCGGCGTCGACAGGGTGGGTGTCGCACGATGCCAGGAATGGGGAGTGGATAGCGTACTGAGCGGTGTGAGCGGCACAGGGGCACCTGACTGTGTGCCCAATGTGGCCACGACAGCGACCAATGCCTGTGTCTGCCTGTCGATGGCGGCGGTCACATCCACCCACAAATGGTCAATCCGGGACAGGATCCTCTCGTTGTCCCTGCTGTGCCGCTGCAGAGCTACACACAGTGCCTCCACGGATGTTGCAACCCGCATCTGCTGCTGTACTAGATACATAGATACATACACAGTGTCGGCAGATAAGGGCCTATGGCCCACCTAGTCTGCCCATTTGAGCTTGTAAGTTCAGTTTGTTTTCCTAGAAGTCTGTTTCCCCTTACCCCTGCCCTCTAGAATTCCTTTATGTCTATCCCATGCATTCTTAAATCCCGTGATTGTTTCAGCCCCCACCACTTCCTCTGGCAGGGTGTTCCACTTGTCCACCACCCGTTCTGTAGAAGAAATTCTTCTCATGTTTCCTCTGGAATCGTCCTCCCTCCAACTTCATCCCATGCCCTCTAGTCCTGAAACATCTTTTTCGCTTAAAAATAGTGTTTTCCTGCACCCTGTTCCTCCCTGTAAGATACTTGTATGTCTCTCTCATATCCCCTCTCTCCCTCCTCTCCTCCAGGGAGTACATGTTCAGTTCCTTCAACCTGTCTTCATAGGACTTGTGATGCAACCCATGCACCATCTTTGTTGCCCTCCTCTGAACCTTCTCTACCCTGTCTATGTCCTTACGTAGGTATGGTCTCCAGAACTGTACACTGTACTCCAGGTGGGGCCTCACTAGTGTCTTGTATAGCGGAATTATGACCTCCCTTTTCCTGCTGGTGATGCCCCTGCCTATACATCCCAGCATCCTATTTGCTTTACCTGATGCCTTGTCACACTGTTTCCCTACCTTGAGGTCATCAGAGATGACAACCCCAAGATCCCTTTCCTGCTTGGTGGATGCTATATCCTCACCCCCCAACTGATAGATTGTGCCAGGGATTTTGATTGAGGGTTACTGATGCCTTGAACAGGCGGGTGTGCTCATCAAAGAGGTCGTCTGCCACATCGGCAACCTGTCCCTCAGGGTATGGAAGGGCCTGATGTACAGCACCCCTTGAGGGTGGGCACCGCTCACCAGGACCAGATATGGGCATGGCCACAGGTGGTGCACCTACATTACTGCTGAGCCCTGTACCCCCAGTCCCGGTGGGTGACTGCTGCTGCTGCCCCTCCGTCTCCTGTGCCCAAGGGATCAGTTGTTCCGCTGCTGTGGCCGCAACAGTGCCAGTGACCTGCACAGCCACCGGTGCTGCCCCACCGGTGCTGACAGGCACAGCCTGGGACTGTGCTGACATGCTGGCACACACGTCGGAACCAGCTAGGTCCATGGGCGTGAGCTGTCCTGCTGTGTGTCCATTCTGTGACACACACATGTCAATGCTCATAGTGGTCGGTGCATCATCAATGGTGCAGGTCTGTGCCACAGCCACAGTCAGAGCGTGGCTGGCATGCTTGCATGCCAGACCACTGGACACAGGAAGGGCACCCCACACCTGTCTCAACGACATCAGTGATGGTAGCCAGGCATGCACACTGGCGCAGTGCACGCCGGCAACCTGCGGAGGTGGATGGTCCCTCCTCCAACTCCGAATGGCTGTCGGCAGTGGACAGGCCCTCCACCGCTGACCCCTGCAGACGCACAGGATCTGTAACAGAAAGGAAGGACACGTTAGTGCATGTGATCTACCTCCCCCCTCCGACCATGACATACCAGGCAGTGATGGGCTACCACCTGTCTGGAAGCCACCTCCAGGAACACCCTCAATGGCACTGCACTGCATGCTTGCAGCGAGCATGTCCTCTGCTGGAGTCAGCTGCACCACCTCCGGCTGGCCCCCGCCTGTTGCAGCACGTGCCGCCCTGATGGCTGCAACCTTCTCCTTCACCCTCCTCCTGTCGGTCCCCATCTTCTTTTTACACTCCTGCACAGAGCGCTGGTGGCTGCCGTGCAGGTTGACGGCACGTGCCACCCCCTCCCATGCAGCAGCATGGGCCTGAGGGGTGCCCCGTCGTCCACTGAGAAGTGGCTCCTCATCCAGGTAGGCCTCAAACAGTGCCTCCGTCTCAGCCTTCGTAAAGTTAGGCCTCCTCTTCTGCCCACCATCATCCTCCTCACCCAGTCCTTGCTCGGTCATTTCACAACCTGTATGGGTGAGTGGTCACCTGTGACTGTGCAGTACACATCAATTCTCTGAGGCCATGGTCCAGAACATCACAATGCATGCAACTCACCTATCAACTGCAGTAACCGAATATGGCCACTGCAGAACAGTGTCGCATATTTATAGCGCAATCCATGCAAACTAGGACTGGAGCAACTTTAATGAGATGCAAATCGCACTGCTGCGCCATTGAATGGCTGATCGGATGATTTGCATATGACGGCTGAATATCGCGCTGTTGCGCTTTGTGCAATACAGCTGAACCGGCTGAGCCAATGGCGCAGTTCTGTGACTGCGTAGTACACCGCACTGCGCATGCCCAGGTAGCTTACGCAGGCATCTGCCGTGCTGATGACGTGCTGTGCGCGGTAGGCAATTCAGGGCACGGCCACCATTGTGCCAGTGGTGCTACAGCGACGGTCACTACATGGCGCTGTGGCACAACTGCGCAATAGTCCGCTGTGGCAATGCAACACAGGCGACCAATCGCTATGGACTTGATAGACGCCCAATGGCGCTTAAAGTGGGCCTTGTGCCAGAGACCTGTGACCCTGTGCCCGACTCTCTGCCCCTTGGCGCTGTATGTATGGCATGTTCGTAGCTCTATCGCTCTGTTCGGTAACAGCTCAATAGGGACTGGCGGCGCTATACCAACAGCGTGATAGGGAATAGCGGCGTTGTATTGCGCAACAATTCCACGTGGGGTTGCCGCACTGCGGAGCGCCATATTGCCTACTATACATGCTGGGATGGCACGCAGAAGAGCCTCCCAGTGGAGTTCACTCAAGCTCGCCAACTTGGTGGCCATAGTGGAGCCTCATTATGGCCCACTATTTGGGGATGAACCCCTTAATATGACCAGGACCCATGTGTGGCAGCAGGTGGCCACTGAGCTTGAGGAGGCCACTGGCCGTTTGAGTCCTGAGCAGTGCAGGCACCGTACGGGACTCTGGAGGAGGGAGCGGGCACTACTGGCACGCCTTCGTCACGTGTCAGGGGGGCGGTGCCGCCAGGTGGGTGATCCGTCTATGCACCTGTATGGTCCATATGGGTAACACTGTCTATTGTGTCCAGCACATGGGGAGGATTGGTCTAGGGTTGGCTGTGTCGGTGTTTACAGGATATGTGATGTATGGGTCTGGCTGGGTGGGCAGGCACACTCATTGGGGCAGGGGGATATCTGCTTTGGGATTTCACTGATGTGTTTCTCACCTTTTGTTTCCCACAGGCGTGACGGAGCGGAGGAGGGCCAGGGCTGAGGTTCAGGGAGTGGTGGCAGCAGTGGCTGAGCGTGGTGGTGGTGAACCACGACAGCAGCAGCAGCAGCAGCAGCAGAGCACGCTGAGGGTGAGTGCCATGACATCATGAATGCTATAGCATGATGTGTGACGGGGGGCATCCATGGACAACACTGCCATGCACGCGACATGTGACAGTCAGCACTGTCCAGTGGCACTGCACGTCTGGGAGTGCGTCAATGGTGGTCCATGCGTGCACTGGGCACATGGCTGTGGCACTGCCTCGCCCACCGGCAAGCCACGCTACTGTACAGCCTTTGGTTGTGCTGTGCTGGACGCATGGGTGTGCAGTGGTACACATGGCTGTTGCTGCCTGGTTGGGCATGTCTTGTGCACGGTCACTGTGGGTGGGTGCAGTCCATCACAGGAGCAGGGCACTTGGCTGTATGCCATGCATGATGGGTGGGCTTCAGGGATATGGACAGTCACAGCCATTGACTCTGATCCCTTGTCCTAGGTGTCCGGATCCTGCACCGCATTGAACGTTCGATGCAGCAGCTGATACAGGTGGCGATGAACTCGCTCGCCATCTTGCAGGACCTACAGCGCCATGGTCTGAGGTGCAGGAGGAGGCCCCGGGACCAGCACCATGTGGCAGGAGAGCAGGCTGGCAGGAAGTAGCTGCCCATCACCTCCCCCCTTTCCCTATTCCTCACACCCTGCCTTCCCTCTCCCAGTTGTTCACCCCTGCCCCTACCCACCCCTACCTTGTACCCATACCCCCACCCCTGTTTTGTATATTTGTACATAGTTATAGTTGTTGTTGTTCTTATTCTTGTTATATTTGAAATATATATTTTGATATGAATACTGTGGTGGTCTCTGATTTGCAGCTGGCTACAGGTGCTCAGTTGCAGTGGTGTGCATGGCATCTGGGTGGTGTATAGTCATGGGCATGTGTGTGTGTGCGTGGGGAGGTGTCTCTGGTGTGGAGTGGCTTAGTCGGTATTGTTGTAGCTGCCACCCACTGCTGGGTGCTCATGGTGGGTCTGGCTTGTATGGTTCTGTGGCACACGAGGTTGCAGTGGACGGGGGTGCATGGGGATCCCTGCAGTGCTGGTCACTGCTCATGGGGGGTGTCTGGGGTCACAGTGCAGGTGTGCTGTGCACAACGGGGGCTGATGTACACTGGGGTGGTCCGCCCCTTGTGTGGCAGTCTCAGCTTGCCAGTGGGTGTGCTGGGGCAACATGGCCCAGCTGTGCTTTTGTTTGCTTGTCCCCATGGGCCGGTGGATATTCTGTCCCTCCCCCAGTTATGCTGTGCTTGGGGTGTGGGGGTGCATTGTTAGTTCTGCAGTGTGTTCCTGTGCCCATCTGTGGCATGGGTGGTGGGCCCCTGCCTACCTCCCTGGTTGTGCAGTTCCATTGCTCTGCTGCTGGAGGGCTCTCTGCTTGCGCTATGGCGCCTCTGGACTGCTCAGCTGGGCTGCCCTTGTTGCGCTATAGCGCATCGTATCTGCTCAGCTTCCCCTTCCTGGTTGCTCTATGGCGCAGGTTATGCGATATTCAGACGTTGGCTGGTTGCGCAATTTGCCTTGCTCCATGTTTGAATATCGCGTCTATTGCACATGTGCGCAATGGACTTGTGCTTGCTCCTGCTATTGCGCACATTTTGGGCGCAGTTTGAATATCTGGGCCAGAATGTACAAACTGTCAATTTTATTTCAATATGAAGCTGCAAACAGCAACAGGCTTGCTCTTTTCTTGCTGCTGAAGGGAAAACATTAAAACTCTATTACAGAAAAGGGATTTATTACAAACCCCTTACCCCCCCCCCTCCTTCTCACACCAGCCGTAGGTAGAAAGTACTAAGCTGGAACCACCTAGATTTAAGGCACATTTACACACACTCACCTGCTGCGTTGTCTACACCACAAAGCTGCTGCTCAACCAGCACTGCTCCCAACTGCTGTTTACACTACATTCGTAGTACATCAGTGCTGGGTCAGATTTGGATTTCCTACAGTTTTCATCACATTTATACCAGGGTCGTGCCCAGTCCTGTCAGATCGGGGTTGATTGAGGTGGCTAGGGCTTATAGATCACCATGCAAAAAAAAAAGGATAGAAAATGATTTAAAAAAAAAAAAAGATTTAATCTGATAGTGCAGCACACCTGAAAGTCAGTATAGATTACTATGCTAATACACTTGAAAATGGCTGCACAGTGACCATTAGTATATAATCAGCTTGGATGCTCTTTTTTCCCCTCTTAAGCCCTGTTTACACGGTCACATTTGCACTGGAGTAACCGGTGTGCTGGGGTTGCTCCAGTGCAACTGTGACTGTGTGGGAAATGCCCCCGATCAGGGTAAGCCGCTCTCTAAGATGCTCCCAGATTCTCTGACAAGCTGGGAGCACCAAAAGGAGCAAGTGGCTTACAGCGGCTCACGTGGCAGTGTGAACTGCCTGCAATGCTGCAAGCCATTCATTGGTCAGCAGATGTCTGGCTCCCACCCTGTTGCATGGTCCCTCACCAGCACTGATTGCAGCGGTGCAGAGAGGGGCCGTGTAGACAGATAGGATGCGGGTGGCAAGTGGATGTGACCATGCTGTTGCAGTATTTTATTTATAGTGTTACTGCCATGTAAACAAGGCTTTAGACTAAAGTTAGTCTACCTCAGATCTAAGAGAAGAGGAAAAAATGAACCTCCAAGCTGATTATATGCTAATGACTAGTGTGAAGCTATATCGCGCAGCTATATAATTTTACAGTGTGATCAGTCACTCACCTCCTACATTTTATTTACTTTCTGTTGACTGGTTAAGTGCACTAGACAAACAAATTGCCTATTTTCAGGCACAACCCAGGAGAGTTACAGACATGAAATACAGAAAATCATAAAATTACAAAGGACAAATAGATCAATATACAACAAAATTAGATAAGGTCACAAATTGCACAAGGGCAGTGCTATGAAAGTATGGTAAAAGTATAACAAGATCTGGTGTGAGACAGACTAACATCAAACATGGAAAACAGCTGCAAGAGAGTGAGAAAAAAACCTAAGCAAGTGCCCTGGACAGAGTGGAGGAAGAAGAGACACCCAGATTGATGAGCTGCTATGTGACATAGCTGCATATGCAAGTGGCTAACATCATACGTATTTGTAAAGTTCTTTCTTAAAAGTCAGGCAGGACTTTGAGCATCAAAAGCCGTGTTTACATGGCCGCAGTGCCCTGGCATTTGTGCTGCTCCCTTTCTGCTGCAGTGGCTGCTCTGCCACCAATCCACCGTTTACACAGCCCGCCCTCACAGAACTGCAGGTTGCTCTGAGGAGGGGCTGTGAATGCCCAGGAAGATGCCAGGAGGCACTGGTAAAGAAGTGGAGCAAACGCTGCAAAGTGTCCTCACTGCTGGTTGCTGCGCTCACTCCGATACAGGTACCGACAACTGAGTCAGTGCAGAAAATGGATCGGAGCCACGCATGCAGCACTCCAGAATGTGTCCACACATCTGACTTTGCAGCACATCAACCAGTGTGCATGGGTTGATGCGCTGCAAAGTTGGCAGTGTAAACAGGGTTTAAGAGACAAGGGTAGGGAGTTCCAAAGTTTAGGAGCAAATATGGAGAAATGCTAACCCATTTTGCTAGCACATTTGGGAACAGGAAGTAGTGATCTATCAGAGAACCTCAATGAATAGACTTGTGTGGGCAGGACTAGCATGTAGGCTGGTGCTGATGGAGTGTCAGATCTAATAATATTTTTTATGTTTTTATTGGACAGTTTTCTACACCTCCGCGGACCCGACAGGGGATATGACCTCTCCCTCAGAGAGGGTACGTACCTCCGGCCTCAATGACCACTCCTGCCTCCCCGAATTTCCCCATGGTGAGGCCAGGGCGAGAAGTCCCAGCTAGCCCCCCCAGCTTGGAACACAGCAATCCAGAATCGGTGGGGGGAAACAGCCGCACAGAAGCGATCGTTGCCATCATGGTTCCTGCCAGGTCCCAGTTTTTCCTCCATATTTCTCCTGCACCCTATGCCCGTGCAATGGGCGAGGCAGCTGCCTCTACCTCTGCAGAGGCAGCCAATCGCCCTGGGAATGGACCAACCCCTTTTGCACTTGCATCTGCACTGACACCCAGCCACCGCTGGGTGTCAGTCGACACTGCACAGTGCCAACCCCCCTCCCCAAGGAAGGAGAGCAGTCCTCCGGACACTCAATCCTTTCCTCCCCAGCCGACCCCCGAATGACCCTAGTCCATTTCCAAACCCAGATCACCAGCGTGGCACAAAGTGTGGTGTCCAGTGCCTCAACCCTCAGCACCACCAGGCTGGCCAGATCTAGTGATACTGTAAATAATGCAGGTGGCTGTATAGTGATGAAATGCAGCAGGGGAAGAGCCATTCCAGATCTGAATAGAGGTCACAGTGCTGGGTTAGCTTTGGAACAGAGAGAGCAAAACGACAGATGTCATTATAGCAAGTATTCCATCTACTTAAGGAAAGGCCATGGGAAAGACCAGGCCAGAGGACACCCTGTGCAATGGCTAGCCTGGCAGTAACTGTAAGAGAGTTCCTGACTTTGTAGGTGAGCCCAAGCTTGATGTTGACTGCCTTGCAGGTGGACAACATATGCAAGTTGAAATCAAGGGCAGAATCCAGAGTGATAATGAGGTACTTGAAGAAGTCGATGACTTCCAGGGTGGGGGTGGGGTGCTATAAGAACTGTAGATGGTGAAGGGAGGGGAAACTCCCCAGATTTTGGGCCCAGACCCAAAAAGCATGGTGACAGTCTTTTTGGAATTAAGGAGTAGTTTAAATACATACCATGGGGTGCCATGGGGCTCAGCAGCTGATTGGAGGTTTAGCAGGGGGGTGCTGCAAATTCACTGCTTCATATTTAAACCAGTAATAAAATAAATATGACTATTTTCATGTGTACATTATGAGTGAGTAGGGTCACTGTCTGATTATCAGTTTGTGTTGAAACTTATTTATACCAGGAAAGCATGATGAGATTAACAGGCATCAGGTTATGCAGCAGTTTATGAGCTAAAAATTGAAATACCACTTTTAGCAGTTATAGCAACCAAAAACACAACGATATCAGTCTGATCTGAACACTGTATTTTATTCTCAAGGCAAGACCAGTGTTTCTGAAGTTTTTTTCTGAGACGGTTTCTTTCCCAAACCAACTCCCTTGAGTAAGCTAAGTTGACGCTGACAGTAGGTGGGAAATCATCAGGAGAGTGGTGCAGGATGCTACCAGCACCTGTGCAAGAGTAAGACGAAAATGCGGTAGGGCCCGAAAATCCTGCTGGTGGACCAGGGAGGTCCAGGAAGTGGTCCGGGGAAAGAAGGCAGCCTATAGGCAATTCAAGTGCTCAAGGAGTGAAAGGGATCGAGGGGAGGCCGAGCTGACAGCAGAAGGGCCACTAGAGTGGTGGAAGGCGGCCAAGGCAAGGAAGGAGCAGAACCTGGCCAGGGAAATTAGGAGAAGGAACAAGGGGTTCTTTAGATACATTGGGGAAAAACGAAGGATGAAGGAGCAGATTAGCAGGATTAAAACAGGGGAGAGATGGGCACAAGATCCGGGGGAGCAGGCTGAGGTACTAAATGAGTACTTCACCTCAGCTTTCACCAAGGAAAATGGGGGGTGCTGCATCATACATGGGAGGAGACAGTGATACTGAGGAGTGGGGGGGACCCTCACCGATCGGCGGGTCTGGGGAGAGGGAGAGGCATCACTGGCAGAAGGGGGGGAAGGTTAAGCAGGGAGAAGAGGTAGTGGAGATGGAAATCACAGCACAGAGAGTGAGGGAAACCCTCAGGTCCCTTAAGATGGAGAAAGCACCAGGGCCGGATAAATTACATCCCAGAGTGCTGAAGGAACTTGCGGATGTCCTGGCGAAAACCCCTGGCAGAGCTTTTCACCATTTCTCTGAGGACAGGGTGGGTGCCCCAGGACTGGAAGGTGGCGCATATAGTGCCTATCCACAAGGGGGGATCAAGGGAGGTGGCAGAGAACTACAGGCTTGTGAGCCTGACATCGGTGGTGGGCAAGGTGATGGACAGCATTGTCAAGGAGAGGCTAGGGGGGACCTGGAAAAGTCAGGGTGCCTGGACAATAGACAGCATGGATTCGTCCCGGGAAAATCATGTCAGACAAACCTTGTGGAGTTCTATGACTGGGTGATGAGTGCCTTGGACCTGGGTAGACCAGTGGATGTCCTCTTTCTAGACTTCGGCAAGGCATTTGACTCTGTTCCTCATGAGGCCCTGTTGGATAAGCTGGGAGAAATGGGGGTGGGGAACCAGATAATTAGTTGGATAGGCAATTGGCTCCAGGACCGGACCCAGAGGGTCGTAGTTGGCGGGATAGTCTCATACCCAAGGACGGTCATTAGTGGGGTCCCACAGGGATCAGTCCTTGGGCCCCTCCTGTTCAATGCCTACGTCTCTGACATAAGGACAGGTATCAGGAGTGAGATGAGTCTCTTTGCAGATGACTCAAAACTGGGGGCAGTGGTGGATGGGGAGGAGGGGAGGTGGCCTACAGGGGGACCTGGAGGCTCTGGAAAGATGGTCTAGAAAGTGGAAGCTGAGGTTCAATGCAGGGAAATGCAAGGTACTGCACCTGGGGGCCAGAAACCTGGGCCAAGTGTACACCCTGTTGTGGGGGGGGGGGAATGCTACAAGTCTTGATGGTTGAGAGGGACCTGGGGTGGTGGTGGATGTCAAGATGAACAACTCGGAGACTTGTAGAAGGGCAGCAGCCAAGGACAACATGATGCTGGGATGCATCGCTAGGGGGATCACCTCCAGAAGGAGGGAAGTGATACTCCCTCTGTATAACTGCTTGGTGAGGCCGCACCTCGAGTACTGCGTGCAGTTTTGGAGGCCACACTTAAAGAGGGACATTAAACTCCTGGAGAGGGTCCAGAGGAGGCAACCAAAATGATTGGGGCCTGGGGACAGGACCTAAGGGAGAGGCTTGAAGAGCTAAATATGTACACATTGGAAGAGAGAAGGGACTGGGGGACATGATAGAGGTCTTCAGGTACATGAAGGGGTAAATAGGGAGGAACAGTCAGGGTGCTTGAAGGAAGGAGGGGGCAACTAGAAGGCATGGGTGGAAGCTGAAGGGGAAGATCTCAGGGGAGAAAGAGAAGGTGCTACTTCACTGAGAGGGTGGTGGAGCCAATGGAATGCACTGCCCAGGGGGCTGGTGGAGGCAGAGACGGTGGAGGGGTTCAAGAGGGGGTGGGACAGGTACAGGGGAAGGGTTCTGGAAGCAAAATCCAATGCAGTGAGAATATCCAGAACTGGGAAAGGAGAAGCCACAGAAGGTGAGGGGGGCAGCAAGGTCAGCTCCCAGGATGGGGGCTGACCAAACGAGCAGACGCGAAAGACCGTTAGGCCTATTCTGCTGGCATTTTAGTATGTTAGTATTTTCAGACAAGCAAATACAGCAACAGCAGTTTGTGGGCGTAGGTTTCTTCACCTTCATAGTGCATTTTTTTTGTTTGTTTTTGCACTTTACGTTTACTGCATTTTATCAAAACAAAATACACAGTACATATCTATATGTTAGGCATCACATAAACGGAGGAGTCATCCAATGGCACACAGGAGACAAAGTGTAACATACTGGTGATGAATACAGTGCTATAACTATAATTTAGCCAAACAAACTTAGTTTTAGATTAGATAGCTACACCTCACGATGATTTAGAGGTCAGTCTGAAAATATTAAAGCCCTAAATATGAAGATTACTCAGCCAATAGAGCTGATATGACCTCTTACCAAAGATATAGTTCAGTTCCAGCCATGTGTAGTAGTCCAGGATGGTCGCATCTAGTATCAAACTGCAGAAGTAAGGTTTTAAACCCATTTAAAAAGATCTTAAAAACAAAGCTCAATAATTATGGACTGCATCTTTATCATCAAACTATCATATATGTGGTTAAATAAAGGGGGAATAATAGAACCACCATAAAATATATCGACAAGTAAACTTTTAAAGTAACCCCCTTAAAAGTCCATCAGAAAGAAAAAGACAGTCCCATAATTATCTTTTGTCTGAAATTGCTCAATCCCAGTAAGCACAGGCACAACAAATTATATCATATTTGATTCCTCACCATTTTAGGTCCCTCATCATCCGAAGAATCAGTAACCGGGGCTTCTACCCCACGACCTGCTGCAAACTCTTCCTCGATTTTCCGGACCCTACAGCCAGCCTCCTCTGGGTCCGTGAACTGGTAAGTGTGGCCTCCGTAACAGATCCGAAAGCGGGCCGGCATTAGCAGAGAATGAGTTACTCCAAGGCTCCTCAACTTCGCCCGATTGCTGCCAAACTTTTTATGGCAGGCTGTGGTAGCAAAAGACAGATCCGGGAAAACAAGGATGGTGTGACCCTGATCATTTAAACGATCTGCCTGCAGGATAGCGTCTCTAGTGTTACTACCATTAGTTACCAGGAATATAGTTCGAGGGCCCTCCTGTTGAGCGCTAGATTATCTGGGAGATATTCTATAAGCCCTATGGAAGTGTTCAGCCAGCTCAGCTGAGATTCTGAGTGCTCCGGGTAGCCACTGTTTTAGGAACTGAAGAGGTTCTGCTTCTTCCAACTCCTCCAGTATGCCCACCAAATGAATATTGGAAGCATGATTTGCATTTTCCAGGGCTTCTAATCTATAGCGCAAGTGTGCATTTTCTTGCACCAGCTTCGTGGAAGTACTGAGCACCCTCGTAGCTTGAAATTCTGCCGCTGTTTTACTGGCAGTCTCAATTTTTAGATCCTGCTCCCCCAGTCTTTGTAGGATAGTTTCAATTTTGCTGTCGATGGCCTGCATCGACAATTGCAGGGCCTTCCATGGTGGTTCCTGTGTTTGGCGCTCTGATGCTGAGGTTGAGGCCTGTGGCTCTGCCGACTGCTGAGACTTGGAGCCCCCAGGTCCTCCCTTGTTCGTCTCCCCATCACCAATTTTGGTTTCAAACTGCTCCACTAGGTATAAGCTATTGAAAGGTGCTAGTATTGTAAGGCAGTTCTGTTCTTCAAAGATTATTTTTGTCATATAAGTCCAACTAGATGCAGAGCTACTCTGTCCCACGTCCATTCAGTAAGGTGCTCAACAGCGCCCCCCTCATAGTGCATTTTACTGTACAAGTCCATTAGCGGTTCCAACATGCTAAAAGAGCAATTTAAATTCCACAGACTTAAACAAACCAGACGCCAACATCACATAATCCGTTTACGTGTCAGCGTCATAAGCAACGCCTTCCTCAGAACATGTTAAGTTGATGATTGGGGGTGGGGAAGTACTGTACTGTCAGTAATCATAAGCCATGTACTGTTCCACCTAGAGACATATCTGCAATCTGAATACAGGCAGCTTGCCTTTAAATAAGAACAGGGAGAAGTCAGAGGCTATCCACCACGGGCTACAAAAATGCTCCAGGAGCAGCAGGGTAAGCCCTACTACTCTACAATATTAGGAGAGACTGGGCAGCCTCTGTGTGAACTTTCTGAAGGACAGAAGGGTAAGGGAGATATGACAGAACATAAACACACATGCAGGGACACAGTAGTAAGGCTGTCATGTCCATAGACTCTGGGGGGGCATGTGTGCCTCAAATTCTCATCCAAATAGTGCTTTTTGGATGAGGTATGCTGCAAAACTGTAATTTAGGGTTCTCTCTAGACCAATTTATTTTTTGTATTACATTTGTTTTAGAGTTTTGTAAGAGAACTTACAAAAAACATGGGTCCATAGGTGACCCAAGTGACAGTTAAAGCACATAAATAATACAATTCCTGTACCACAATAATTGAGGGACACCCCATTCGCTACAGCATGGGGGAAATAACCAATATCAAAATTTAAGAAACTAATCCCTAAAGCCTGCAGCCCAGGGAAGATCCCCTGAGGATAATTCAGACCAGTCAGTTCACACTTGGAACCAGCTAGCATGTAGACCAACCGGCCCACAAATCCCCTTAAAGATTTTAATTAAGAATTAACAGAACTTTCCCAGAAGCATCCAGGCAGGAGCTCTAATTTGAACAGGAGTCTACGTACATTTTCCCAAACTAGACTGGTGAGAGGCACATATTAAACTATCCAGCAATACCCCAGAACCCCCTGAGATAAACAGGGAGTATTTGGAAAGACGAGTGCAGTCAACAAACAGTATACATAGTACAAGGCTCCCCTGTGTAAACTCTGATCTAAAGAGGTAAAACAGACATAATATACATCATAGGAAGTTCCAAGGTGTGAGTCATGCTACAGTATGTGCAAGCGCCACAACCCATATAATCAGATCAAGGAACCGCCGACCCCCTGTATTTGTATTAAAATGCCTCATACTGCAATACCTGTAGATATTACCAGGAGCCCCCCTTAAGCACTAAACAGTAACAATGGATAACGTGTGCTATCCCATGTCACATAAGAAGCACAAAAACACAATAAACAATAACTAGGGGAAGAAAGTGTGCTGGAAATAGCATTACAGTTCAGTCATCAGTCCAAATGGTAAATCAATCATCCTCTTCAACTGCAGATTCATTTTCTTGTTCCTGTTCAATTACCACGAGCACCTTCTCCGCGTCTTTCGAATCATTAAACATATAAACTTTGTCTCTCCAGGATAGCCACAGCCGAGCTGGAAACAGAAGCTGATGAGGAACCTTGAGATGCTGGAAACAACTTTGCACCCCATCAAACGATTTATGGCATTGACAAGTTCCATAGGATAGATCAGGGAAGAGAAGAATGTTTGCATCTCCATATTTAATATGTCGCTGAGCTGCCGATGGATTCTGTTTCTGTCCCCACCCAGTGCAGACCATAAGAAGGGTTTGTGGGGTCAAGCCCACTGACGCCCACGGGGTATATGGTATGCTTTCCAGTGATAAAGGCGGTTCATCCTCCACAAGTCCAAGCATTTTGCAGGTAAGGCAGTTCATACAAATTCAAGGGCACCCTCTCCCTCAGCGAGCTCAGGCAGGCCCAGTATCTGTACATTCCTTTCACTGACCTGATCTTCTAAAGAATCCAAACGTTGCCGAAGCAGGGTATTATCCCGGATTAATTCAGTAGCCACATCCATTGTTTTATTGAGGTTGGTCTCTATCTTGGAGACTGCCTGATCTGTAGCATCCATTTTAGTCTCTAAAGCGACAACCCGAGGTGTTAAAGTGTCAAATTTGCAGTCTAGTTCTTGGACCGACTGTACCAGTTGCCCGAGTGTTGCATTAACGGTGGCAAGAGACACCTCCACCGCTGCATTTAGGCTCGAGGTCCCTGCTGCATTCTTTTGTGAGGGCCTGTCTTCACGCTTGCCTTTAGGGTGAAAAAAGTCCACCGAAGCGGCGGCAGCCCCCCTCATTTTGCTCATTTTGGCCACCCAGGAGGGCTTGCAGACTAGAGTAATGCGTAACAGACGGGACAAAATGCTCCAGATACAATTTCATCTTAATTTAGAAGTATTCCATCTGGAGCTCCCAAAAGGTGCTGCTTCCCGCATGGCTGCTCAGCTGCGCCCCCCCAGACCAATTTTTAATCGTGTGCCCCCTCCCAAAAAAATTTTCTTGGCATGACATCTCTGATAGTATGGTGGACTCCACATAGTAATTTAAGTTAAGGAGCAGCACAACCAGGAGAGGGCACAGCCTTGGAACTGGAAAGAATAGGAGGGGGGTGGTGGAGTTTAAAAAAGACATCAAAGAGGCTGACCCGTAGGCGGAGCGGCAGCGCTACCGTTCACACCACAGCGACCTTAATTCGTAAACAGGCTTGGGTCGTCGAGGGGGACCAGCCGGAGGAGAACTGAGCACCCCAGAGGATGCTTTCCTCCTCCAGGAAGGGAGGGCTCCATCCTCTGCTGCGTTACTGCAACCTGTGTGACCAAAGGTGGTAGTGGGCTGGAGGATTATGGGGAGGGCGGGGAAGTCGCTGATGTCAGCGTGTGGACATGCGCACGGTGTCTGCGGACATGCCTTGACGTATGAGCATGCAGTGTCCCCAGGAGATGAGATGAACAAGGAGGAAAAATGGTCCCAGCACATCTGGCATGAAGGACTCCAGTATATCCAGGTTCCCCACCTCCCCAGCGTGTGGCACCACCTGATGAAATAAAGTACAACCAAGACTCCATGGAGGTAGGCAACCATGACTGAGGGAGGCACGGGATGGGGGTGCCTGGAAGTCCTAAGGAGATAGGAGGGCTGCTGGAGAGAAGGAGGCATAAACAAAAATTTAAAAATAAATAAAGACATCAGAGAGTATTTCTTCACGGAGCAGGTGGCGAACTGGTGGAGCAGTTTACCCAGTAATGCAATCAGTGATGGGACTATCTTGGGGCTTGAAACCCAATGGGAGTTATTAAGAGCAAAGGAAGGTGGGAGACTGCAGGAGCAGAGTAAAACAACACATGTACTTCAGGGCAGACTTGATGGACTTATACTTTGTTTGTTTTTTCCTGCTCTTAACTACACATGTATTTATATAGCTTTCACAGCTGAAGCAAGACTTCAGAGAAGATTTTTTAAAATCTGCTGGGGAATGCCATCTTTATTGCAGATCCACACTTATTACAAAACTAATAATAGCCCCAATTTCAAAAAATGGCCGAATGGACAAAACACACTGCAGCAGAGACCTCCGGGTGGGAGGAATGCATCGCTGCTAAACCATGGCATGGCAAAAAACCTTCCCAGCAAGCAAGAACTGCTGCTTACAGTGTTTAGAAAAAAAATGTCAGCTGTATAGGACCACTATATTCTGCATGCCCAAGGGTACTGACAAGATCAAACCATCTCAGATGTTTAATCTGAGAGTCTGATCTGGTATATTCCAGCAGGATGTGGGGACAAACCTTGAAGCTGACAGGTGGTAAATTCAGGGGTAACACTAGAAGGCACATTTTCTCCTAGAAGGTGGTGAGCCTTTGGAACAGCCTACCAGCGAAGACACTGGACTTGAGACTCTATACTAGCCCTCAAGGTAAGCCTAAACAAATTTCTGCTTACTGAGGGAATCGCAGAGTACCCTGGGTAGCAGTCTGGGTGGAAAATTCCTATAAATCATTAGTACGTTTACGCAGCTTACTTTGTGGTCCCTGCCTATGAAGCAGGCAGGTTGGGGGCAAACTGATGGCCCTAGATGGGACATGATGTGTAAAGAGTCCCTGATGATGCTTTGAGTAACGAAACTGTGTGAACGGGAATCTTTCTTTTTTTTGTTACCCTTTCAACCTACTTCATGGGCTATGTAATTATATTTGCGCAACATTTTGCACATTTCCCACAACAAAATACATTTATTGTACCAAATATGTGGGTGTCTGGTGCCGGCTTATTTTTGCTCTCGATACAATGCACAGCAGAGTGCAAATAACACTCGGTTTTATGTATGTATTATATGTTTTCACCCCTGTACTCCCTCCATCCCAGGACATGTCTGGAAATGAGCTGGTCTTAAGCTCAGCACATCTTTCCAAGATAAAAAGTTTACATTAATGAATTATTTAATTAACTGTTTGATTCAAAGGTCTCAGTGGCTATGTGGACTGAGGATGCTGCTGCCTACATTTGAGAAACACTAGACAGTACCTTTCCCAGGGCTCCAGACATTAGAAGAGGGCTTTGTATAGTAACAATTGAGGGAGGGGTCCCCAGAGGGAGGCGGAGGGTCAGTAAACACCCAACACAACAGCCTAATCTTTAAGAAAATAAACACCTTTTGGGAGAAGCTTGTTTGGACAGTTTCTGTTTGGAATGTGGTTGCTTTCACAGCAGCAGCAGAAGAATTTGGTTTTATATGGCAGTTCTACAAATTAAAGGGAATATGTACTTTTGTAAAACACTTTATAGCTATCTCACCTTTACCACCTAATCTAGCCATGAAAAATAAAAGGCTGGTACTATCAGGACCTCTAAATAGTGTTTTATAAACTTTTATAGCCCCCCCAATTCCCGAACCACCCTGCCAATTTAGCTAAATACAGTTGCATATTGTCTCTTCTGATGACATGCATGCTCTGACCATCTGGTGAGAGCACAGACGTACAGCCAACAGAGACCCATGTATTTTAGTGCACAACATGCAGGCACAACTGCTGTCAGTCCACAATATGAAGTGCACACATATGGAAGTGTCTATATGTAATTTCCTGTGTCTACCATTTGAAGAATTTATTTCAGTCTGGCTACACATAGCTCACAGCCCACTAGGCTCTTTTCTATCACTGCAGCCCCTCAGGTACACGCAGCTGTCTCTGTGACGTTAGCACGCATGCTCGAATTACAGATGGGCAGCCAGGAATCCAGCACTATTAAGTGAATGGAGAAAATCTAAACATAGTCTAATTTTATCGTGCCCCAGTAAAGGATGCCTACAGGACCTGCTAGAATGTGACAGGAAGTAAAAATCAGCATGAGATAAGTTATTTGGCTATTTGAAACTGATTGCCGTGAGCGCACATCAGTGAGGTACACTCACGGTAAACAGTTTCAAATAGCCAAAATAACTTATCCCATGCTCCTTTCTGGTAGTTGGGATGGGGCAGTTAGCTAGGGCCTTCACTTTGTTGATAACCAGACGTACGTGGGCATTACCAAGCCCATACCCCAAGTATTTTGTCTCCTGCCACCCTAGGCCGCTTTTCGCAGCAGTAGCTATGAGACCTGTCTCCCTGAGTGAAATAATGTGGCAACATCCTACAGGTGGCTGTCCCAATCAGGGCTAAATATGACAACAATCAATCTTTATTTAACCAGGTGGAACATCCCCCTGACTCTCCTAACCGACTTCTCCATTGCTTACCTTTTAGGTCATTATTATTTTGAGTCCCTTTCCATTTTGGTACTAACAACAACAAAAATAAAAAGGGACCTGGGATAGTCATATCAGATGACCTAAAAGTGGTAAGCAATGTGAGAAGTCGTAAGGAGAACCAGGGGATACTGGGATGCATAGCAAGGGGCATCACAAGTAGAAAAAGGGAAGTTGTTATCCCTCTGTACAGACAGTTGGTGAGACCCCATCTGGAGTACTGTGTGCAGTCTTGGAGACCTCATCTACGCAAGGACATAGACAGGATGGAAGCAGTCCAGAGGACGGCAACTAAAATGGTGCAGGGTCTGCAGCAGAAACCATATGAAGAGAGACTGAGAGAGCTTAATATGTATACCCTTGATGAAAGGAGGGACAGAGAGGACATGATACAAACTTTCAAGTACCTCAAGGGAATCAACAAAGTCCAGGAAGGTAGCATCTTTCAGAAAAAGAGATGTGTAAGAACAAGGGGGCACAATTTAAAGATAGAGGGGGGATGGCTCAGGGGTAATGTGAGGACATTTTTTTTCACGGAGAGAGTGGTGGATACATGGAACCGCCCTCCTGAGGAGGTCGCTGGGTCTAAAACAGTGGGGGAATTCAAACATGCATGGGACAGACACAAGGCAATTATAGTGGGGTTGCAGGAAGTAGGCTGTTGGTTAACTAGAATCTGCAGCTTATCCAGTAGGTAGGGAAATGGGCAGACTGGGTCGGCCAAGTGGTCCTTATCTGCCATCAAAGTCTATGTTTTTATCATTGAGAAGAACTAATTTACAAGATGGGCCTGGACAGTCACATATATGAGTATAAGACAGAAATATATACAGTGCTACAACAAACAGGAGTACATACAGTAACACAGTCAATGCAAGAATAATCAATGAGGGAGTGCACATAAATTTAGGAATAGTAAAATACAAAATAAGAAGCAACAAACCTATGTACAGTAGCTGCAACAGATGACATATGGCAGCAGGACAGAGTCAGAAGGAGGGATATAAAGAGCCAGGAGGCAATGACAGAGGGCAGGGAGCAGCCAGGGGATGAGAAGGGGAAGTAAGAGGGGTGCATTAGGGAAGGGAGTTTTCATAGCTTAAAGAAAAATCAAAGTAATGCTATGACATATAGGGAAACAGGGCACAGAAGAGACATAAGGGAGAGATGCTTAAGTAGTGAATTCCTAATCCTAGGGTAAGTACGGGAAAAGTGCCATTAACGGAAGCAATTACAGGTTTCTTTAAATTAACGTTGGTACAGGGATTTAAAGAAGCTAAGTTTCACAGAGATTGCCAACTTTTGAGTTTTCTGTATCGCGTTCCAAATGACAGGGAGAACATGACTAATTGCAGATTTGCCATGCCTGGTTTTCACTGTAGGAATAAATAGTGAGATATAGGAGAGGCTTCTCAATGTTTAATTTCCAGCACTACAGGTGGGCAGGCAACTCACAATACAATGCGGTCTCATATTAGTGATGGCTCTGTAGGTCCAGAGCACTGCGTTCTTTTTTCGTCTGAATCTTAGTGAGCTCCACCCTACCTTGGTATAAAGCTTGCAGTGGTGGGTGGCATATGGGAGACCAGTTATGTATCGAATAGCTCGATGGTAGAGAATATCCAGTTTAGAAAGGGAGCATTTTGGGCCTTGGCCATACAGAAAGTCAGCATAATCTAGAAGAAAAAATTACTCACCTTAGTAATGTGTTAACTAGGATCTGCAACTTATCCATCAGGTAGGGAAATGGGCAGACTGGGTGGGCCAAGCGGTCCTTATCTGCCGTCAAATTCTATGTTTCTATGTAATGTTGTTTTTTCTAATGGAGTCTTGCTATATTATGACATATGCAGTGAGTCCCAACCTTCGAACTGCTCCGGAGGTGAAAGAGTTAACTTTCCATGCCAGGCATGGAACCTTGAGCATGAGCTCGGTTGAAAACTCTGTCTGTTGTTCTTCAAACTCAAACTGTCAGATCTTTATGAGCAAAACTCACTAAGGTTCTGTGTGGAAGCTGTAAACCTACACTAGCCAACTGGCTACTAAATATATAAACACATTTTTTGGTCCCAAAACAAAGACTCAAGTCAGGGGATCCAAAAAATGAAAAACACAACACCCAATCACCCCAAAAAGGAGGGGTGAAAAACAAAGGTGGGCATCTACTAAGTGCCAACACTGCACTGCCCACCCACATCCCAAAAGCAGAGGTTCTGAGAGGGGCAGGCGGGGGGGAGGTCATAATATAGCAAGACTCCATTAGAAGAAACAACATTACTAAGGTGAGTAATTTTTTCTTCAAACAACATGAAGTCTTGCTATATTATGACATATGCATGGCAGAAGACTCCAGGAGAAAGGACTGCTGTGTGACTGAACTTCTCTACTGGGACTATATTGCCCTCCGCCCCCCCCAGCCAAAGCTAGTTCTATTTTTATAGGCACAGGATTTGACTGACAACAGGAACTTCCTGTTTAGGGGCAGGAAGTGAGTGATCACAGAACCACCAAGGACCCACCATCCTAGAAGGGCAAGAGTAGCTCTCCGCCCCTCTAGCTGCTGGAGGTCTGCCTCTGAACAAGTAAGCGGTCTACTGAGAAATATAGGATATTCTTGTCTCAGAACAGGACAATCAGGAGCTTAAAGGGCACACAGGCAGAAAGTAAGGAGAGAGAGAAAAAAAAACAGAGGAAAGAGTAAGGATTGCAAACAGTTAAGGGGCCAGAAATAAGACATGATTGGAGTGGTCCAGTGCAGTGGCTGTGGAGCAGCAGTCTTCCGGGAGATGTTCTGGAGGATGCGGTGTTGTCCCATCTGCAGGCACCTCTCTGGGCTGAGGGAGGAGGTTGCTCATCTCCAGGCTGAGTTGGCCAGGATTTGTGGGACCTCCTCTTCCATCCAGGGACCACCAGTGCCACTGCCGTTGCCTCAGAGGTTGCCAAGAAAGAGTAGCGGTTGGACCACAGTGGGCTCAAGGAGGGTGAGGGTGGTGGAACAGAGGCACATCCCTCCAGTTGTACCTCTCCACAATTCCTATGCCATTCTGGCAAAGTGTGGTTCCTCTATGGAGGCACCTACAGTGGAGACCAAGGAGGATGCTGGGAACCTCCACAAAGGAGACCCACAGGAGGGTAGCAGGGGACCCTGCAGGGGAAGGAAACAACTCCTGGTGGGGGACTCCATTGTTAGGAAGGTAGAACTGGGCAAGGAAGGGGAGAGGGAGGTAAGGTGCTTGCCTGGCGCCATGGCTTGGAGGGACAGGGAGCGAATCCTCAGGATTGCCGGAGCAGCTGCACAGGGGAGGGAGCTGGATGTCATTGTCCACTTAGGGACAAATGACCTGGCTAAGAAAGGGATTAGAGAAGTGCAGGAAGAGTTTGTGGAATTGGGGAGGGGCCTTAGTCAAGTAGCACGCACAGTAACCTTCTCGGAGGTGCTACCCATCTATGGCATAGGAGAGGCTAGGGTGTTCTGTACCATGGGATTCAATCAGTGGTTGAAAAACTGGTGTGAAGCTCAGGGATTTGGCTTCATAGGAGGAGGAGGCATAGGAGAGGCTAGGGTGTTCCGTACCATGGGATTCAATCAGTGGTTGAAAAACTGGTGTGGAGCTCAGGGATTTGGCTTCATTGGGGACTGGGGGTCCACCTGGAGTGATGCAAGCCTATACTGGCATGATGGGCTGCATCTGTCTGGGAGGGGAACCAGGATCCTAGGTGATAGGTTTAAATGCTTCATTGGCAAGCTTTTAAACTAGCCAAGGGGGGAGGCACTGGAAAGGAGCAGGAAAATCCTAGCCCCCAAACAATCACGTAGTAAGTGTGGGCAAACACCAACATGGAGGTGTCGATAGGAGAAGGGCAGGGGTAAATGGAGAAAGTGACAAAGGCAAGAAGGACAGGGATGGGGCAAAAGGGGTAAGGCCATCAGGAAATGGAGGGTAATGAGTACCAATGCCCGTAGTCTGGGCAACAAGCTCCCTGAGCTGGTGGCCTTAATGGAAGAGGGATGCCTGGATATCGTAGCAGTCACAGAAACATGGTACACAGAGAACCATGACTGGGATGTTAACATACCAGGGTACATAACCTACAGGAGAGAGAGGCAGGGGAGAAGAGGGGGAGTAGTAGCTCTCTATGTAAAGGAAGGGATAAAAGCAACTGAACAAAAGAGTAAACAGGGAGGAGAGGAGGCACTGTGGGTCACCTTGGAGACTGGAAAGGGCACCACAATCCGCACAGGGTTAGGTACAGACCCCATGTCAGGGGAAGGAATGGACAAGGATATGATGGAAGGCATTCTTAGAATGGCAGAGAAAGGGAGATACTGTTGATGGGAGACCTGAATATGATGTTAACTGGAGCACATTTGCTGCAGCGACATCCAAGAGCAGGGCCATTCTTGACGCCCTACAGGTGGCAGGCATTAGACAGCTAGTTTCGAACCCACTCGTGAGGGAGCAATCTTAGACCTCAGTACCTCAAACGGGGGCAGTGAGAGGATCTCAGATCTAGAAGTGGGTTGCCATCTGGGGACAAGTTACCATCAAACAGTGGTTCATGTAAACTCAGCTACAGAGTCAAGCCATACAACAGTGAGGGTACTGGACTTTAGGAGGGCTGACTTTGGCAAGATGGGAGAGTGCCTCAGAAAGCACTAGAAAACAGGCTAGAAGGAGGTGTGGAGCAACAATGGGGAATTATCAAAACTGCCATCACAGAGGCAACAAGCCTTTGTGTGAAGCAAATAAACAAATCAAATGAAAGAAAAAGCCACTATGGTTCTCAAGAGAGGTGGCTGTGAAAGTCAGGAAGAAAAAGATAGCATTCCAGAAGTATAAGGAAACACAGAAGAAGCAGGACAGAGAGCTGTACCAGTTAAGGCAGAAAGAAGCAGGGAGGAAAGTCAGAATAGCAAAGGCCCAAACTGAGGAAAAGATAGCCAACTCAGTTAAGAAGGGGGATAAAACCTTTTATAGGTACATCAGCGAGCGTAGAAAGACAAAGGGAGGGATAGTGAGGCTGAATAGAATAAACGGTGGGTGGGCAGAGGGGGACAGTGAAAAAGCAGGAATACTGAACGAATATTTCTGCTCAGTATTCACAAAAGAGGAGGGGGAAGTGCCTAATCCAATTAACAGAAGCACTCTTGATAGGGGGGTCGATCCCAGTCCTTTCACAGAAGAAAGGGTTCTGCAAGAACTCCTAAAACTGAAGGTGGACAAAGCAATGGGTCCTGATGGAATTCACCCCAGAATTCTAAAAAGAATTAAGGAAGGAACTAGTGAAACCACTGGCTACTCTTTTTAATAAATCATGGGAGGATGGTGTGGTACCGAGGACTGGAGGAAGGCGGATGTGATTCCCTTCACAAAAGTGGGACCAAGACAGAGGCAGGAAACTACAGACCTGTTAGTCTGACCTCTGTGGTAGGGAAAGTGATGGAGTCACTTCTGAAGGAAAGAATAGTTGAGTACCTAGAGGTCAGTGGAGCACAGGATCCAAGGCAGCATGGGTTCACAGCGGGAAGGTCATGTCAGACGAATCTAATAGATTTCTTTGACTGGGTGACCAAAGTAGTAGACCAGGGAGGGGCTGTGGACATGGCCTACCTAGACTTTAGCTAGGCATTTGACACAGTCCCACACAAAAGATTATTAGTCAAATTAACCAGCCTGGGAGTGGGTCCCAGGGTGGTAGCCTGCAAAACATTGGCTGGACAACAGGACACAGAAGGTAATTGTAAATGGAGTCCACTCTGAAGAAAGGGCGGTTACTAGTGGGGTACAGAGGGTTCAGTATTGGTCCAGTCCTTTTTAATGTCTTCATCAGTGGCATTGCAGAGGACTAGAAGGAAAAGTATGCCTTTTGCAGATGACACAAAGATCTGCAACAGGGTTGATACACAAGGAGGCGTGGAAAGGATGAAAAGGGACTTGGCAAGGTTGGAGGAATGGTCTGACATATGGCAGCTAGGATTCAGTGCAAAAAGTGCAAATAATGCACCTGGGAAACAAGAACCCAGGGGAAGAATACACAATGGGCGGGAGGTAGTAACAACAACAAAACAGGAAAGGGACCTGGGGGTAATCATATCAGATGACCTTAAGGTTAGCAAGCAATGTGAGAAGGCAGTAGGGAGGGCCGGGGGTATACTGGGATGTATAGGGAGAGGCATCAGCAGCAGAAAAACAGGAAGTTGTTATCCCTCTGTACAGACAGTTGGTGAGACCCCATCTGGAATACTGTGTCCAGTTCTGGAGACCCCATCTCCGCAAGGACATAGACAGGATAGAGGCAGTCCAGAGGAGGGCAACTAAAATGGTGCAGGGTCTGCAAGAGAAGCCATATGAGGAGAGACTAAAGGAGCTTAATATGTATACCCTTGAGGAAAGAAGGAGAGGGGGACGGATAGAAACTTTCAAGTACCTCAAGGGAATCAACAAAGTCCAAGAGGGTAGCATCTTGCAGAAAAGAGACTTGCAAGAACAAGGGGACACAATTTAAAGATAGAAGGCGGGCGTTCAGGGGCAATGTGAGGAAGTATTATTTCACAGAGAGGGTAGTGGATGGATGGAACAGCCTTCCTGAGGAAGTTGTGGAGTCTAAAACTGTGGGAGAATTCAAGAATGCATGGGACAGACATAAGGCAATTCTTGTGGGGGCAGGAAGATATAGGCTGTTGGTTAAATAGGATCTGCGGCCTATCACTGTAGGAAATGGGCAGACTAGATGGGCCTAGCGGTCCTTATCTGCCGTCAAAGTCTATGTTTCTATGTTTCTATGCAGACTACACAGCAGTACTCCATGAAGGAGGGACAGAACCTACTTAGGGAATAGGCTCTGAAGCACAGCTGTGCCAAACCGAGCATCACTCCTAGCCTGGATGTCCAGGGAGTAATACTTGGTAAAAGTGTGAACTGTTTTCCAGGTAGCTGCTTGACATATCTCTAGGATAGGGATGTCCCTGGCAGCAGGCAGAGATGCAGCTGTACCTCTGGTAGAGTGAGCCCTCAGGCCTGAGGGAGGAACCTTACCTAGTTTTTCATAGCAAAACTGGATACAAGAGACAATCCACCTGGCAATGGATCTTTTAGTGGCAGGTTTCCCTTTACCAACCTCACCATAAGTGAGGAACAGTTGAGGAGTCAAACCTGTGACCCTTTGGTACGCTCTATGTAGTAACTATGGGCTCTTTTTGACATCTAACCAGTGAGTCTCCTCTCGCCAGAGGAGGAATGGTCAATGAAGTACACAATGAGAGACATAGATTGAATAAGGTGGAAGTCTGAAACCACCTTAGGCAAGAACTTTCTGTTAGTCCTGAGGACCACCTTATCTCTATGAAAGGAGATAAAATCAGGCTCCACTGGTAATGCTTGTAATTCACTTACGCGCCTGGCAGAAGTGATGGCTACAAAAACACAGTTTTCCAAGTCAAGTACTTAAGCTCTGCTGAAGACAAGGGCTCAAAAGGGGGTTGCATAAGCTGGGCAATGCAAATATTAAGATCCCAGGCAGGGCAGGGTCCCTGAATGGAGGGTTGGTGAAGCAACCCCTGAAAACTTGGAGAATACAGGATGAGCTGAAAGAGAAGAGGGCTTACCTGCTGACAAGAAAGCAGACACGGCTGCCAGGTGCACTTTTAGGTAGCTGGTCTCAGCCCCAGGGTATTCAAATGCACCATATAATCCAGGACTGTGGGCTAATCAGCAGATTCTGGGGAGATATGCTTGTCAGAGCACCATATGAAAAATCTCTTCCATTTGGAATTATAAGTAGTTCTGGTGGAAGGCTTCCAGAAGCCTTCAAGATATCTAATACACCTTGGGAGAGTGTAGGTCAGCAACTCTAACTCTTCAAGAGCCAGGCCTTGAGATTGAGAGATCTGAGGTCTGGTACCAAACTCTCCCTGAGCACAGGTTAACAGGTTGTGATTCCTGGGAAGACACAGGGAAGGTGGACTGCTAAGGACATAAGGAGGGTACCAGGGCCGCCTGGCCCAATCCGAGCAATCAGGATCATCTTGCAGAGTTGAGATCTGATTTTGACTAGCACCTTGAACAGAAGAGGAAGGGGGAAAGCACAGAGAAACTTCTTCCCAACTGAAGGGCATCCAGAGGGACTGAGCCCAACACTGGGGCCTGCAGCAAAAAGGGGAAGTTGGTGATTGTCTGGGGCTGCAAAAGATCTATCTGCGGGTGCCCCATCTGGCAAATACTACTCCAATATTAGGGATCCAGTGACCATTCGTGATGGCCCTGGAAATCCTGCTGAGAGCATCTGCCAGGACATTGTCCTTGCCTGGGAGGTGAACTATAATAAGGAAGGTGTTCAGAGAGTAAGCCAGAGACCACAACTTCATTGCTTCGGTGCACAAGGCCGTAGACCGAGTGCCCCCTTGCTTGTTGATGTACCACATTGTGGTGGTATTGTCTGTCCTGACCTGAACAACTTTGTTCTGAACAGATTTGGAAAAAACTTGAAGTGCTAGAAAAACTGCTCTGAGTTCCAACAGAATGATGTGGAGCAGAGATTCCTGAGGGGACCACAATCCTTGGGTAGTGAGGTCGCCCATGTGAGCTCCCCACCCCAAGAGGGATGCATCTGTAGTAAGGATTAAGGAGTGAGGGGCGAAGGGGACCCCTGTCTCAGACTGCTCTGGTCCTGCCACCACTGAAGGGCTTGGATCAGGGTTCGAGTCACTGGGATCAATTTGGATAGAGGGTCTCTCCTTTGAGACCAAAAGGCTCTCAAATGGAACTGGATGTCCCTCATCTGAAATCTTGCTCCCTGCACCACTGCTGTAGAAGCAGCCATGTGCCCCAGGAGCTGCAGAAAATGCCTTGCTGGTCGAGAGACCTGCAGGGTGAAAGAGGAGGCCAGAGAGACCAGGGTCCTTGCTCTTTCCAGAGGAAGGAAGGCTCTGGCCTCTTTGTGTTCAGTTCTGCACCTATGAAGGTGAGAACCTGGACAGGCTCTAGAACTGACTTTGGAAGATTGAGAAGGAAACCTAGAGATGTGAGCAGTTGCTGAGTTACCTGAAGATGTAATCTGACTTGGTCTGGAGACTGGCCTACTATGAGCCAGTCGTCCAGGTAAGGAAAGATGGCAATCTTTTGCCTTCTTAAGTGGGCAACTGCTACTGACAGGCATTTTGTGAATACCCTGGGCAGAGGTGAGGCCAAGGGCATTGCTCTGAACTGGTAATGGCCTGAGGGCAGTTCGAATCTGAGGTACTTTCATGGGAGCTTCTGATAAGAACATGGAAGTAGGCATCCTTGAGGTCCAGGGACGCTAGCCAGTCCCCTGGCCTTAGAGAGGGTAAAATAATTCCCAGAGTCACCATTTTGAATTTTGGTTTTAAAAGGTGCTTGTTTAGGTATCTGAGATCCAGGATGGGCCGCCATTCTCCTGTCTTTTTTGGGGTAAGGAAGTACCTGGAGTACAACCCTTTGCCCTGGTGTAGGGGTGGAACCCTTTCCACAGCTCTGAGAGCCAGGAGGGTAGAAACTTCTGTCTCTAGGGCAAGTGCCTCTGATGGATTTGAGGTGGAAAGGACCTGGTTCTCATCTTTGGAAATTTTTTGAAGCTGAGAACCAGTCCCTGGCTTACTACTTCCAGGACCCACTTGTCTGATGTTAAAGACATCCAGTCCTGGACAAAGTAAGCCAGCCTGCCCCCTACAGGTAGTGGAGAATCGGCCCTGGCCACCCCATCAGGGTGCCTGCTTGGAGGGGCTTTAGGCTGAGGGGTAGAAGCAGGTCTGCTTGTACCTGCCTGCCTCCCCTCTAAAGAATCCCTCTTGGGCGTAAGCTGAAGAGGAGGCCTGGGCTTGGTAAAAGGCCTATGACAAGGCCTGCCTCTGCCCTGGAAGGCTGCCTTGAGGAGTGGCCTGCCTTCCTTGGCCTGTGCACTCCTATAGGTGGTCCTATACTAATCCATTTTCTTCATGTAATTCTCTGTCTGTTCCCCAAACAGTGATTACCCACAACAGGAAAATCCATGGCCTTAGTCTGGGTATCCTGTGACAGGCTAATACATCTGAGCCAAGCCATTCTGTGAAGTGCCACAGATGTAGCCATGACTCTTGATGACACATCATTAGAGTCCACTGCAGCATGGAATTGCACCTTAGATGCCTCAATACCATCAGCAGCCACCTGCTGCAGCTCCTTGGCAAGCTGGCCAGGGACCTGTTTTGCTAGAGCCATAACAGTATCCCATCTGGATTTCTGGTATCTAGCAACATAAGCCATATAATTTGCCTGTCTGAGTCCCAAGGATGATGCCATGTACTGTTTCTTTGCCATGGCATCAATCCTCCTGGAGTCCTTGTCAGGGGCGTGTGAAGCCAAGGGAATATTTGCTTTGTCACAGGCTGCAGCCTGCACTACCCCAACATGGCTGCATTGTTGTGTAAGGAACTCCAGACAGAGCCTGACAATGTGTACCTCTTGTCCATTCTTTTATCCACAGGAGGTATAGTGTGAGGAGTTTTTAGAATTTTACTGTCTGTTTCCCAAAAGATTTATGCAAAGGAATAGACAGTCTCCTAGACTCTGGGATATCCATCATTTCTACGTAGTCAGGCTCCTCTTGATCATCCACAGCTTCCTCCATAGGGAGCTGGAGGGTTTCAGCCACTTTTTTATAAAACATAAAATGAGAGGGGGACTCAGAAAGCCTAGGGGGAGACACTCCCAAAGGTCTGTCTGGGGAGATGTCCGGTTCAATGGGCACATCCAGACTTTCAAATCCACATTCACTCTCCTCATACTCCTCTTCCCCCTCCTCCAGTTCATAAAATTCCTCTAAATCATATTCTTGAACCGGTGGAACCGACCGAACCGTACGCTTACCTGATGGTGCCGGTTCGGTCGGAACCGGGGAAAGCGACTGGACAATTTTAATCGCTTTGGCTATTTCTTCAGCGGTTGGAGAGGGAAATTTTGGCTCCAAACCTGCTGATTTTCTAGTCCTTTTTGCTGGAACCGACTCCTCCGAGTCGGCTCTCCTTTTGCCCGAGGAAGTCTCGCCCTGGTCAGAGGGCACTCCCTCCGGTTCGGTTACAACCGAACCGGTGGGCCATCCGGGTCAGCGGACTTCTTGGCCTCCCTTTCCCTGAGCCTACCAACTCTCTTATCCAGGGTAGCTGCAGGAAAATCTTTGCAGATCTGGCAGTCTGCATTGAGGTGGTCAAACCCCAGACAATAAACACAGGTGGTGTGGGGGTCAGCCTTGGCAAAGGCTTCCCCACCAACACTGCAGTGTTGAAACCCAGTGGGCCCGGTTTTTCTTTTGGGTTTCTCAGACATAGTGCCAGCCTAACCAAAACTTGCCCGTTTATGGCAATCTGCCAAGCAAGACCCTCTTATCGGTTCCCAACTGTGTCACGGGTCGTGGAAAAAAACGTAATGAAATCGGTTTTTTTTAGAACCGATAAGAACCGGGAACCGCACTCTAAAAGACAGATTAATGTATTTACAACAACCTGATCGGTTCAAACCGAACCGATAGTACCGTTTACAAGTTCCACACAGAAAGTAAATGTAAAACCTATCTAGTACTTACAATACCACAGACAGAGCTTGAACCGACCGGTTGCGGTTTAAATTTGGTTAAAAAACCGAAAAGTAATACTTTAACCGACAAAATGAACCGAGCAGAAGGAGAAATCTCCGGAGCGACTGTTCAGTGAGGCGGAGTAAAGAATCTGACAGTTTGAGTTTGAAGAACAACAGACAGAGTTTTCAACCGAGCTCGTGCTCAAGGTTCCATGCCTGGCATGGAAAGTTAACTCTTTCACTTCCGGAGCAGTTCGAAGGTTGGGACTCACTGCATATGTCATAATATAGCAAGACTTCATGTTGTTTGAAGAGGAATGAATGTAGTCTGAGCCATCCTAGTTTTTCCTTGCAGCGTAAGTAGATTTTTAATTCAGAAGAAGAGTCCAAGTCTCTGTTTCAATTTTTTTGAAAGTTCATTGATATGATGGACAAAGGAAAATTTGTGGTCTATCCAAAACCCAAGGTACTTAAATTTCTCAACGAACTCCAGCGGCACACCCAGTAGTGTGGATACGAGGAGGGCAGACACAGGGAGACTGTGTTTAGTTGCAAGGGTAGAGGGAGCAAATAGCATATTCTTAGTCTTTTTTGCATTTAGGAGGAGCTTTAATTGTAGTAGATTTTTCTGTAAATGGTCAAAGTCTCGTTGGAGGTCACTACAGGCAAGTTCCAGAGTAGGCCTGGCAATGTACAAGACAGTATCATTGGCAAACAAATGGATGTTAGCTCCGGCGATACCAGTATTAATGCAGTTAATATAAACAGCAAAGAGTAGCGGGCCTAGAACAGACCCTTGGGGAACACCCCTTAACAGGTTTTTTGAGGAGACAGGGCCCCTCAACCTTAATCAGCTGTTGACATTCAGTAAGGTAGTTAGTAAACCAGTTCAATGCCAGCTGATCCACTCCGATATTTCTTAGTGCAAACTGGAGTAAGTCATGGTCCATGTATCAAATGCTTTGCTCAATCGAGAAACAAAGCACACACATAATTTTTGAATCCAAGGCAATATTCCAATCATTAGTAACCTTAGCCAGCAGATACAATGCTGTGGCAAGGTCTAAAGCCTGACTGAACTGGCTTAAGCAGGCTGAATGTCTCCAGGTAACACCTAAGTTGCTCATTAACCACCTTTACAGTAGTTTGGACAGGATGGGCAACAGTGACATCGGTCAGTAGTTATTAAGATCACTGGGGTCCCGGTTTAAACAGGGGAATTACATGAGCTGTCTCCCAGACTGGGGAGTGCTTCCTAAGCAAGGGACATATTAAAAAGGTGAGTAATGGGGGGGGGGGGGGTGACAGGATGTAATATCCCAGCTCTAGGCAGTATGATTCGATATTGTCAGCTCCTGTAGACATTCTAGTATCTAAGCTCAACAACAGCTCCTCTACTTGTTTCAGGGTAACTGGAGTGAAGGAGAATACTCCTTTATGGGAACAGATAGCTGGATTATGGCATACCAAGTCATGGCTGCTCAGCTGTGAGCGAAGTTTAGATGCTGGTGAGGTGTCGAACGCCAGACCAGCTGTCGCAAAGTGGTTGTTGATGAGCTCAAGAATCTAATTTTTATCCGTAGTGGAAACACCACCAGATGTGATTTTCTGAGGTAACGAGCTGGCTGGGCAAAATCCTTCTATGACCCTAAGCGTTTTCCAAAATTTAGCTGTGCAGTTAGATCCGGTTTCAAGTTCAGCATGGAACAACATCATCCAGGTACACTGCCGCATATAGCCCATGGGGATGGAGAATGCAGTCCATCATTCTCTGGAATATGCCATGGCCTAAATGCAATCCGAAGAGAAACACAGTGAATTAATATAGGCCAGACGGTTACAAAGGTAATTTTCTCACAGGACTCAGGAGTTAACGGGATTTTCCAATACCCTTTGGTCAGGTCCAGGGTACTAATGTATTCTGCCTTCCCCAGTCGATCCAAAAGTTCCTCTACCTTTGGCATAGGGTATGCGTCGAACTTGGAGGTAGTATTAACTTTCTGGAAGCCTATACAAAACGTGGTGGTCCTGTCTGGCTTTGGGACTACCACAACAGGACTAGCCCATTCACTCTCAGATTCTTCAATGACTCCCAACTCCAACACAGGCTGGATTTCCTCTTGTACTGTCTCTCAGATTTTTTCCGGTAGTCTGTACAGTCGTTAGCAGATCCGGACACCTGGGTTAGTGTCAATGTGCTGCTGGAAGACATGGGCTCATCCTGACTTGTGGAGGATACATCTATCAGCCTCTGGGCTTCTTGCTTTTGGGTCTGAACAGGTCATCCACTGGGGCAGTGCTCAGTTCCTTTGCAATCTTAGGTCCTAAGTCCAGGGTTCCATCATCAATGTCCTCATCCATCACTGGACTTGGGGGCCCTTCAGGATCTTCTGGGTTAATGAGTAATACCTCACTGCCTTTTCAGGGTTTCAACAAATTAACATGGTAAATTTGTTTTTCTTTTTCTGCCTGATTGTAGACTTGTAATCAACTTGCCCCACCTTTCTGAGGACCTCATATCCTCCCTGTCATTTAGCTAGGAATTTTCTCCTAGCGCTAGGCAACAGAAGGATTTATCAGTTGCCAGACCTGAACCCCATGGCCTGGCCCCTTGGCCTGGCGCCTGCCTGGGTTTGCTGTGCTTTTATTAAATTTTCTCTGGCAAACCAGCCAACTTTTTGTAAAACACTTTACAGATATCTCACCTTTACCACCCAATCTAGCCATGAAAATAAAAAGCTGGTACTATCAGGACCTCTAAATAGTGTTTTATAAACTTTTACAGCCCCCCAGTGCCCGAACCACCATGTCAATTTAGCTAAATACAGTTGCATATTGTCTCTTCTGATGACATGCATGCTCTCACCATCTGGTGAGAGCACGGACATACAGCCAACAGAGACCCATATATTTTAGTGCACAACATGCAGGCACTACTGCTGTCAGTCCACAATAGTTCACAACAGTTCAACCTTTTTCTCATCTGTAATACATACTGGAGCATGTTAGGTGGACTATGTGCTTGTTCTACTCACATCTCTTTTACATGAACCAACATCACTTGAGGGTGTCACCTGTACAACAATTTAAAGGGCCAGAACCCAGTGGACGACTGTGGCATTCTTGAAAGGCAAACATTAAACAGGGTAACAATTCATCCAATTTTTTTTTACCCCAGCTGACATGAGTTTAGACAGCATACCTTTTAATGATTTGTTGACGATTCCACTAAGCCATTGGTCTGCGGGTGATATACTGATGTCCAGATGGACTTAACCGTCAGTAAAGTACACACCTCCCTCATACATTTTGAAATAAAGTTAGTGAGTTGATCAATTAGGATCTCTTTCAGCAGACCAACTCAGGAAAACACCTTTGACAACTCTTTTGCCTCTGACAGGGCTGTAGTGGAATATAGGGGAATAGCCACGGGCCAAAGGGTGGTGTAATCCAGTCTGACCAGTATATACAGATAGCCAGATTTACTTTTTATCAAGGGTTCCACAATATCAACCCCAATTCTTTCAAACAGGGTGTTTATTATGGGCCTAGAGATCAAAGGGTCCCTTATTTATACTTCTGGGGCACAGGTTCCAAAGGGTCTCTTTTTTATACTTCTGGGGCACAGGAAACAAAGGGGACCCTTTGGGCCACCAACTGACACTCAGGGCAGGAAGCACAAAAGCCTGTTACCTCCATATACTTGGCCAGAAGAACTGGGCAAGTATGTGTGTCAAGTTTTCTCCCAGTTCAAATGACCCACAATATTTATTTTTTTTTAATTTATTTATTTAAAATTTGATGACCGGGAAACGCCACTGAGCCGAGGTTCATTTCCAGGTGCAACCCGAGAATAACAGGTACCATACAACAGGTACAGTATAGGTATAAGCATAATAGGTATAATACAATAAGTATAGTTTAGGTATAGGTACAATAGGTATAGTATAGGTATAGGTGTAATAGGTATAATACAATAGGTATAGTACAGGTATAGGTATAATACAATAGGTATAGTATAAGTATAGGTATAATAGGTATAATAATAGGTATAGTATAAGTATAGGTATAATACAATAGGTATAGGTATAATAGGTATAAAACAATAGGTATAGTATAGACCAGCTCACTGCCTCCCTTCTTCTGAACCACTAACTGGTAACATAAAGTCCCAATTTGTTTCTCAGGCTCTACCCAGTGCAGAATATCATCTTCCAGTTCAAACCAGGAAATACACCGTGCTTTTGTTCATCTACCACTTTACCATTTATCACAGCTAAATTTTAATAGACACTCTGAGCACTTCATCAGCCCTTTGTTCCAGAAATTATGTTGGCCAGGTTTTGAAAAATGGCCAGTCTAACCTCTGGAAGGAGCGTGTGACCTCTTGTGGATCTAGATGCCGTGTCCTCATCTGAGCCACCTAGGACCTTCCTTGAACCCGAGTTCTTGCAGTCCCCAACCATTACATCCTTAGATAGGGGGGCCCTTTCCTTTTTCTCCCTCCATTTCTGACCCTGGGATTTCTTAGGCTTTCTTTCTGGGCCAAGTAGTTCAGAGTCAGTAAAGGGAAATACATGTTCTAGATCCACCTATCTGTGTGGCATCTGGTGGGCACCAACTGTCAGTATTTCTCTGCAGGATGGCATGAAACCCTTCCCAGTCTTGGCCCAAGACTCATGGCCAGCGTAAGGTGTTTGGAAATTCCAACCTTTATTATTCCTGCCCAGTTGCTGACTTTTAACCATACTGGGGCTGTAGATTATCTATGGGTGTCCCCCTGTATGCAGGTAATATTTATGGGATCTCGCCGCTAACTCAGGTTGGGTCCTGCCACAAATTCTTTAACCAATGTCTGCCCACAGCCCAAATCCACCAGAGCTATGAATGCTTAGTTCCCCACTCTGCACTGATACTTTGTACGCTTTTTAGCCTGGGACTCACATGTGCCGGTGGCAGCTATGCATTCCGCAAAATTATAGTCCATGTGATCACAACAGGCCCAGATTAATGGATGGGGGCCCTACTCCAAGTCATATTTTGGGGCTCGGGGGGCCCCTAAATGCCAACATCCCACTCTTCTGTGGTGCCGGGCTGGCAAGGCGGCAACGACCAGAGAATTCATCAATTTAACAATTAACCTCTAACTTAGTGGTGCAGCTAGTAAGTAGAATCCTTTCAGAGCAATGTGGTTTGCTCCCAGATTTCTGATAAATGATACATCAAATAAATTCAAGCAGTGAATACAGCTAGCCAGGTAGCCCCATCTGGCTATAGAATCTTGCAGCTCCTGCACTGAGCCCAGGCTAGTGGCAGCCCTTCACGTCACCCCCATGTAACAGTAAATGCAATTATTTTCTCTGTGTTTTTCATTTTTTTGCTTCTCAAATTCAATTGCTGTTAAGTGTTCCCGCTGTTTCCAATCCAATAACCAAATCCACCAAATCCAAGAAGAAAGAAGACAAAATAAGAACGCCAACACTGTTTTCATGCAGTAACAACATACCTGGTGACTGTGGCCTGATTGATCATTGATCAGGAGGATAAATGTCTGGAGAGAGAGAGAGAGAGAGAGAGATCATGCCGACAGTGAGCCGGCGGCCATGGGACTTGAACAGCAGGACTCAACTCCTCACAGGATCAGAGGCCCAGCAGCAGCACTGACTACACCAGCACGCCATTCCTCTGACTCCTGGAGTCGGAAAAGAAAAAAGAAGCGCTGGATGGTGGCGAATCCGACTCAACTCCGGGTGACCCTCCCGGCCCAGCCCGCTCTGATACTCTGTCTGTACTAGTAGTCTTCTTCGATGGAGACAATCTCCATCTGCCAGATCAACCGACTGTTGTCCACTCGTTCTCCTCCTTGACTCCTCACTGCCCAGCCACACGCCCTAATGCCATGCAAATGCACAGATTCCCACTCCCCAGTAGCCACACCTTCAGGAGGACTTATGAGACATGGTTGGTTGCGGTGGGGGGGTCAGGGTGGACCGACCGTGGACTACTCTGTGCAGCTCACCCCACCCCACTGACAGCCAGAGGCAGAGCCAGAGACTGAGAGGCTCGCTTGGAGTGGGGGGGGGGGAGCCTGACTCCAAAGAGAGGGGCTTTTCTTTTTGCATGATTGTGGAATGTGATGACCCTGCAACTGCACGACAGTATGGCAAGTACAGCCGGTCCGCAGCCAAGGTCAGCAAGGTAGGGAAAGGAAATTAAGTAAAATTGAACAGTGTGGGGGCCCTCCTGAATCGCGGAGCCCTACGCCATGGCGTAATTGCGTACAGGTTAATCCAACCATGATCACAAAACTTACTGATATGTCTTGAAAAAGAACAGTTATATAAGAACTTACCGTAGTAGTAGATCTTCGAGGGAATCTCTGTCATCAGGTCACGCCTATGGAATTTTTATTTATTTATTTATTTAAAATGTGTTGACCGGGAAAGGCACGCTGAGCTGAGGCTCGTTTCCAGGTGCGACCTGGGTACAGTTTGTACAGGGAGTATCAAGAGAAACAGGAAGTACAGGCAGTAATCACAATCATTAATTATACAGTACAGTACACTTGAATTTAGCCATCAGGTGCTAGAATCACACGGAAGCTTTTCTGCAGCAGTCTAGCAGTGGCTGCTCATGCTGTCACCAAGCTCCGACGTCACAGCCCTATAAAAGCATGGGCGGCCCTGCTCCCCCCTCAGTTCTTTCTCTAGCCAGAGGCCACAGAAAGAAGACAGGAGTCCCACTAGGGAACTGAGGAGAGAGAGAGAGAGAGAGAGAAGGTGCCCCAGCTAGCAAAAAAGGTTGGAGCAACAGGACAGCCAAGCTGGAAAGAGAGAGAAAAGGGGATGGAGGGAGGGACGGTATGACTTGATGACAGAGATTCCCTAGAAGATCTATTGTTACAGTAAGTTCTTACATAACTGTTCTATCTTCTTCGGGAATCTCTCTGTCATCAGGTCCCACTTATGGAATGAGTCCCAAGCAGTGCTAAACACAAGACAGTCTGGGTGGCAGGAGGCCAGAGGCCTGAGAAAGAAGGCCCTGAAGCACAACAAGGCCAAAGCCTGCCCTTCCTCTGGAGGCAATGTCCAGCCTGTAGTGCTTGGTGAACATGTGGACAGTACTCCAAGTGGCAGCAGTACAAATTTCCACAGCTGACACGTTCCTGAAACAGACAACAGAAGCAACCACGTCTCTGGTTGAATGGCCATGAACCAGACCAGGAAGTTCCTTACCATACTTCCTATAACAAAAAGTAATAAAGTTGGCAAACCATTTGGACAAGCACTGTTTAGATACTGAAGGCGCCCTCTTTGCCAGGGGTGAAAGAAACAAACAACTGAGAGGACTTTCTGCAGTCCTTAGCACGGTGTGTATAATACCTGTGGATTCTATGCACATCCAAAGTATGGAGCAATGCTTCCCCTGGATTGGCAGGCTCTGGAAAATAAACAGGCAGGTGGATGTATTGATTCAAAGTAAACTCAGACACCATCTTAGGAAGAAACTTAGGGTTAGTACACAAAGAGACCCTGTCTTTGTGAAAAATCAAATAAGGCTGCTCACACATGAGAGTCTGTAGTTCTGACATTCTCCGAGCAGAAGTAATAGCAACTAAAAATAATGCTTTCCAAGATAGAAAGCGTAGCTCACAAGATGTGGCTGGCTCAAAAGGAGGCAAGGTCAGCTTCTCGAGCATGAAACTGAGGTCCTAAGCCAGGACCTGATTATGGATAGGAGGCTTCAAGGGGAGAATGCCTCTCAGAAAAGTACAGGCCACATCCAATTGGGCCATAGTACGGCCATCAAGAGGCACGTGAAAGGCTGAAATAGCAGACAGGTGCACCTTAATAGAGGAATACTGGAGTCCTGCATTCAGTAAGGACAGGAGATACTCTAGAACTTAGTTGACCAAACAAGTGAAAGGGTCCAGGTGATGGAAAATGGCCCATATAGCAAAGCATGTCCACTTCATTGAGTAAGTGGCTAGGGTTTCCTAGCAGCCACTAGGCCATCAATCACCTTCTGGGAGATCCCGAAGCAAGCAATGGCTACAGTATGTCTTCAGCAGCCAGACATGCAGCTAGAGGGAGCCGAGATCTGGATGGACCAGGGTCCCCTGAACCTGTGTCAACAGGGCCCTGCAAAGGGGCAAGGGTACCAGAGGTTCCACAGCCAACTGTTGCAGTAATGGAAACCATATCTAATGAGGCCAGAATGGGGCCATTAGAATTATGGCGGTACCTTCCATCTGTAGCTTGATGAACACCCTCTGAATTAGAGGAAAGGCTAGAAGGTGTAAAGAAACCTCCCTTTCCAGGAGAGAAGCAAATGCTTCTCAGCAGAAAACTCCAGGCCCTGGATCTAGTGAGCAGAAAGAAAAAATTACTTACCATAGTAATGTTTCTTCTAATGGAGTCTTGCTGTATTCTGACTATATGCAGTTAGCCCCAGCACTTGAACTGCCCCAGAGAGGAAAGGGTTAACTCTATGCCAGAGCATAGGACGTTGAGCTCGAGCTCAGTTTTCAAACCTCTGTCTCTGGTACATCTCCAAGTAACTGTCAAATTCTTACGAGCACTAGACTAACTAATAGCTATAGAACTTGTTTAAAGTATTAAACCATAGGCCAAAAAATACTTGGGTCTATAAGACTCAAGTCGAGAACCCAAGAAGAACCTTATGTAGATAGAGATAATGATAATACTAATAAAAATAACAAAAACAAGAAAGAACTACCCCACCTAGCCAGGCAGGATGCAGAAGGTACACCTCTGGGTGCAACACTGTACCTGTCCACCCACATCCCAAAAACTAGGTTCTGAGAGGCGAGGCAGGGAGGGAGGTCAGAATACAGCAAGACTCCATTAGAAGAAACAACATTACTATGGTAAGTAATTTTTTCTTCAAACAACACAAAGTCTTTTGTATTCTGACTATAAGCAGACTACCAAGCAGTTTCCCCCGGAAGAGGAATCACAGAACCTTACTTTGTGAACAGGCTCGGCAGAACTGCTGTGCAAAACCTAGCATCACTTCCAGTCTGAGTGTCCAGACAGTAATGCTTGGCAATGCTTGGTACTAAGGTTTTCCAGGTGGCTGCTTTAAAATTTTCCACTACAGGAATATCCTAGCAACTGCCAGAGAGGCAGCTGTACTCCTGGTCGAGTGAGCCCTCAGGCCTGAGGAAGGCTCTTTCCCTAACTGTGAATAGCAGAACTGAATACAGAAGACAATTCACCTGGCAATAGTTCTTTTAGTAGCAGGTCTACCTTTTCCCACTTCTCCATAAGTGAGAAATAACTAAAGACAATCATTCCTATGGGTCTTAGTATGCTCTATATAATAGCTAAGTGCCCTTTTCACATCCAGACTGTGCAATTTTCTTTCCCCAGAAGAAGAATGGTCAGTGAAAAACACAGACAGAGACATGGATTGGTTCAGATGAAAATCCAAAACCACTTTTGGAAGAAATTTTCTATTCATCCTAAGGACCACATTATCCCTATGGAAGGAAATGAAGCCAGGTTCCACTGACAAGGCCTGCAATTCACTGATTCTCCTGGCAGAAGTGATAGCTACCAGGAACACAGTCTTCCAAGTCAAGTACTTAAGCTCAGCTGAGGACAAGGGTTCGAAGGGGGCTGCATAAGCTGTACAATACAGATAATTCAAGTCCCAAACAGGAGTAGGCTCCCTGAAGGAAGTCTGGGCAACAAGCTCCCTGAACTGGTGGCCTTGATGGAAGAGGGATGCTTGGATATCGTAGTAGTCACAGAAACATGGTACACAGAGAACCATGACTGGGATGTTAACATACCAGGGTACATAACCTACAGGAGAGACAGGGAGGGGAGAAGAGGGGGAGGAGTAGCTCTCTATGTAAAGGAAGCGATAAAAGCAACTGAACAAAAGAGTAAACAGGGAGGAGAGGAGGCACTGTGGGTCACCTTAGATACTGGAAATGGCACCACAATCCGCACAGGGGTTATATACAAACCCCTCGTATCAGGGGGAGGGAATGGACAAGGATATGATAGAAGGCATTCTTAGGATAGCAGAGAAAGGGGAGATACTGCTGATGGGAGACCTGAATATACCAGATGTTAACTGGAGCACATTTGCTGCAGCGACATCCAAGAGCAGAGCCATTCTCGATGCTCTACAGGTGGCATGCCTCAGACAGCTAGTTTCGGAACCCACTCGTGAGGGAGCAATCTTAGACCTTGTACTCTCAAATGGGGACAGTGAGAGGATCTCAGATCTAGAAGTGGGTTGCCATCTGGGAACAAGTGACCATCAAACAGTGTGGTTCACGATAAACTCAGCTACAAGGTCAAGCCATACAAAGTAAGGGTTGCTGGACTTCAGGAGGGCTGATGTTGGCAAGATGGGAGAGTGCCTTAGAAAAGCACTAGCAAACAGGCTAGAAGGAGGGGTGGAGCAACAAGGGGGAAACATCAAAACTGTCATCACAGAGGCAACAAGCCTTTGTGTAAAGCAAATAAATTAAAACGAAAGAAAAAGTCACTATGGTTCTCAAAAGAAGTGGCAGGGAAAGTTAGGGAGAAAAAGATAGCATTCAGGAAATATAAGGAAACACAGAAGGAGCAGGACAGAGAGCAGTACCAGTTAAGGCAGAAGGAAGAAGGGAGGGAAGTCAGAATAGCAAAGGCCCAAACTGAGGAAAAGATAGACAACTCGGTTAAGAAGGGGGATAAAACCTTTTATAGGTACATCAGGGAGCACAGAAAGACAAAGGGAGGGATAGTGAGGCTGAACAGAATGAACGGTAGGTGGGCAGAGAGGGACAGTGAAGAAGCAGAGATACTGAAAGAATATTTCTGCTCAGTATTCACAAAAGAGGAGGAGGAGGTGCCTAATCCAATTAATAGAAGCAATCTTGATAGGGGTCAATCCCAGTCCTTTCACAGAAGAAAGAGTTCTGAAAGAAACCGAAACTGAAGGTGGACAAAGCAATGGGGCCTGATGGAATTCACCTCATAATTCTAAAATAATTAAGGGGAGAACTAGTGAAACCACTGACTACCCTTTTTAACAAATCATGGGAGGATGGAGTGGTACTTGAGGACTGGAGGAAGGAGGATGTGATTCCCTTTCACAAAAGTGGGACCAAGACAGAGGCAGGAAACTACAGACCTGTCAGTTTGACCTCTGTGGTAGGGAAAGTGATGGAATCACTTCTGAAGGAAAGAATTGTTGAGTACCTAGAGGCCAGTGGGGCACAGGACCCAAGGCAGCATGGGTTCACAGCAGGAAGGTCATGTCAGACAAATCTAATTGATTTATTTGATTGGGTTACCAAAGTAGTAGACCAGGGAGGGGATGTGGACATGGCCTACCTAGACTTTAGCAAGGCATTTGACACAGTCCCACACAAAAGATTAATAGTCAAATTAACCAGCCTGGGAGTGGGTCCCAGGGTGGTAGCCTGGGTAAAACACTGGCTGGACAACAGGACCTGAAGGTAATTGTAAATGGAGTCCCACTCTGGAGAAAGAGAGGACTGCCACTGGTGGGAGTGCCGCAGTGTTCAGTACTGGGTCCAGTCCTTTTTAATGTCTTTATAAGTGACATTGCAGAGGGACTGGAAGGAAAAGTATGCCTTCTTGCAGATGACACAAAGATCTGCAACAGGGTTGATACAACAAGGAGGCAGAAAGGATGAGAAGGGACTTGGCAGGTTGGAGGAATGGTCAAAGTATGGCAGCTTGATTCAATGCAAAGAAGTGCAAAATAATGCACCTGGGAAACAAAACCCAGGGAAAATTACACAATGGGGGGTAATAACAACAAAATGGAAAGGGGGCCTGGGGAAATCATATCAGATGACCTAAAGATGGGAAAGCAATGTGAGAAGGCAGTAGGGAAGGCTGAGGGTATACTGGGAAGTATAGGGAGAGGCATCACCAGCAGAAAACAGAAAGTTGTTATCCCTCTGTACAGACAGTTGGTGAGACCCCATCTGGAGTACTGCATCCAGTACTAGAGACCCCATTCCCCGCAAGGTCACAGTCAGGATAGAGGCAGTCCAGAGGAGGGCAACTAAAATGGTGCAGGGTCTGCAAGAGAAGCCATACGAGGAAAGACTAAAGGAGCTTAATATGTATACCCTTGAGGAAAGGAGGGAGAGGGGGGACATGACAGAAACTTTTAAGTACCTCAGTGGAATCAACAAAGTCCAAGAGGGTAGCATCTTTCAGAAAAAGAGATGTGCAAGAACAAGGGGACACAATTTAAAGATGGGGGGTTCAGGGGCAATGTGAGGAAGTATTTTTTCACAGAGAGGGTGGTGGATGCATGGAACAGCCTTCCTGAGGAGGTTGTGGGGTCTAAAACAGTGAGAGAATTCAAGAATACATGGGACAGACATAAGGCAATTCTTGTGGGGGTAGAAGAACAATCTGTTGGTTAACTAGATCTACAGCTCACCCTGTAGGTAGGTAGGGGAAATGGGCAGACTAGGTGGGCCAAGTGGTCCTTATCTGCCGTCAAAGTCTGTGTTTCTATGATTTATATGAACCAGACCTTTGAAAACTTACTGAAAGCAGGATGAGATGCAAGGAAGATCCCTTACCCAGAGAAAGAAATGCAGAGACAGCTGCCAGATGAACTTTAAGGGTAGCAGGCCTAAGGCCTAAACCATTAAGATGAGCCAGATAATCCAGGGCTGTATAGATGCCCGCAGAATCTGGCTGCATGTCTTTCTGAGAACACCAAATACTGAATCTTTTCCATTGAGAATTGTAAGTAGTTCTGGTGGAAGGTTTCCTAGAAACATTAAGGATATCCATTACCCCTTGAGAGAGGTGCAGACCTGCATACTCTAACTCTTCAAGAGCCAAGCCTCGAGTCTGAGAGACTGGAGATTGGGGTACCAAATCCTCCCCTGAGAGGAGGTCGGGAGGTCATTTCTCCTGGGTAGAAAAAGGGATATTGACACTGCTAGAGACAGTAACAGAGGATACCATGGTTGCCTGGCCCAATCCGGAGCCGCCAGGATCATTGCATAGGATTGAGACCTGATCTTGAACAGTACTCTGAATATCAGTGGAAAAGTAGGGAAGGCATAAAGAAACTCGTTTGTCCAATCTAACAGGAGAGCATCTAGAGTAACAGTCCCCAGAACTGGGGGTCTGCAGCAGAACAGTGGAAGTTGATTGTCTGAGGCTGCAAAGAGATCTATCTCTTGAGTGCCCCATCTCTCGAAAATTACCTGAAGAACGTAAGAGTTCAGGGACCACTCGTGGTGACCCTGGGATATCCTGCTTAAGGCATCTGCCAGCACACTGTCCTTCCCTGGAAGATGTACTGCTGTCAGAGAGGTCTGAAGAGAGTAAGCCAGTGACCATACCTTCATGGCTTCTGTGAACAAGGCCGTGGACTCGTGGATCCCTGCTTGTTTATGTACCACATGGTGGTAGTGTTGTCTGTCCTGATCTGCACCACCTTCCTTTGACTGATTCTGAAAAATCCTGAAGGGCCAGATACACAGCTCTGAGCTCCAGAAGACTGATGAAGGAGAGACTCCTGCTGTGACAAAGTACCCTGTGCAGTGAGCTCCCAGGTGGGCTTCCCACCCCAGAAGGGAAGCATCTGTGGTAAGGACCATTGAGGGTGTTTGACTGAGAAATGGAACACCCTGTCTGAGACTGTCCTCCAACCACCATTGGACATCCTGGACAAGAGTCTGAGTCACTGGAATCAGCTTTGTGAGAGAATCCTTTCTCTGAGACCAAAAGGACCTTAATTGGAACTGAATGTCCCTCATCTGAAACCTGGCTCCCTGAACCAATGCAGTGGAGGCTGCCATGTGGCCTAGGAGCTGAAGAAAATGTCTGGCTGGACGAGACACTAGTAATCGAAAAGAAGAAGCCAGATCTGTAATGGCCTTTACCCCCTAAGCAGGGGAGAAAGGCCTTTGCCTGAATAGTATCCGCCTCCACTCCTATAAAAGTGAGGAGCTGCACTGGTTCTAGAACTGACTTGGGTAAATTGAGAAGGAATCCTAGAGAACCCAGAAGCCTCTGGGTGACCTCTAGAGCTGACTTGACTTGGTCTGAGGACTGGCCCACAATGAGCCAATTATCTAAGTAAGGAAACACTGAGATTCCTGCCTTCTGAGGAAGGCTACTACTACTGCTGGGCATTTGTGGAATACCCTTGGAGCAGATGTTAGGACCGGAATAGCATTGCTCTGAACTGGTAATGACTTGAGGGCAACTCGAACCTGAGGTACTTCCTGTGGGAGCATCTGATAGGAATGTGGAAATAGGCATCCTTGAGGTCCAGGGAAGCTAACCAGTCTCCTGGCCTTAGAAGGGAAGAATTATTCCCAGAGTCACCATTTTGAATTTGGGCTTTGTGATATGTTTGCTCAGGTATCTCAGGTCTAGGATGGGTCATCACCCCTGTCTTTTGGGGTAGAGTTTCTTGATGCAGACCTTTCCTCTGTGCTGCACAGGAACCTTCTCCACAGTGTTTAGAGACGGAAGGGAAGAAACATCTGCCTCTAAAGCAATTGTTTCCAGAGGTGTTGCATTCTGGGGAATCTTTTGAAGCTGAGGGCAAGTCCCTGTCTTACTAATTCCAGGACCCACTTGTCTGAAGTGATAGACTTCCAGGCCTGGAAGGAATAAGCTAGCCTGCCTCCTACTGAATTGAGGAGGCGACCCAGTCTGACACATTAGGATGTCTGTTTGGCAGGAGCCCTAGACTGAGAAGTGGATGCAGCCCTGCTCATCCCCCTTCTGCCTTTCCCTCTGAAGAACCCCTCTGCTGGAAAGAAGAGGAAGCCTGAGCCTGGTAAAAAGGCCTGTGAAAAGGCCTGCCCTGCCAGCCCTAGACTGCTGCTTTTGTGAGTGGCTTGCCTTTCCTTTGCCACTGCACTCCTGAAAGTGGTCCAGTATTCATCCATCTTCTTCATGTATGTCTCTGTTTGTTTCCCAAACAGAGAATTGTCAATGACAGGAAAATCCATGGCCTTAGCCTGGGTATCCTGTGAAAGGCTAGTACATCTGAACCAAGCAAACCTCTGCAAGGAGACAGATGTAGCCATGACTCTTGATGCCACATCATTGGAGTCCACAGCAGCATGGAATTGTAATTTGGATGCCTCTATCTGCAGCCATCTGCTCCAGCTCCTTGCCCAGCTGGGGAGAGGCATTTTTAGCTAGCTCCAGAATTGTATCCCACCTAGATTTCTGGTACCTAGCAACATAAGACATATAAGAAACTTGTCTGAGTCCCAAGGAAGAAACCAAGTACTGTTTCTTTGCCATGGCATCCACCTTCCTGGAATCCTTATCTGGGGGGTGTGAAGCCAAGGGGATGTTAGCCTTGTCACAGGCTGCAGCCTGCACTACCCCAACATGGCTGCAATGTGAATAAAGAAAATCCGTTCCAGGACCTGACAACATATACAGTACCTCGTCCATTCTCTTATCAACAGGAGGTATGGAAGATGGTATCTGTAATATTTTTTGAGTTTGTTTCCCCAAAGATTTATGCAGGGGAATAGACAATCTCTTAGACTCTGAGACATCCATCATCTCCACAAAGTCAGGTTCCTCAGCTCCTCAACAGCTTCCACTGCTGGTAGCTGAAGGGTTTCTACTACTTTTTATAAAATAAAAGTGTGAAGGGACCTGAAAGTCTGGGAGGGAAACACTGGAAGGCCTGTCTGGGGAGATGTCAGGCTCTACTGGCTCATCTAGGCCTCTAAAATCATTTTCATCTTCATAGTCTCCCTTGGGATCCCCTCCCAATCCAACTCATAATACTCCTCCGGTTCACATTCTGAAGGGCTGGAACCCGTCGAACCGATTACCTGCCAGGTGGTGTCGGTTTGGTCGGAACCGGACGGAGCGATTGCACTATGTTTATGGCTCTAGCAATCTCTTCCGTGGTTTGGATCTGAGGGACAGAATACGTAACCAGTCGATTTCTTTTCTTTTTGACGGAACCGATCCTTCAGAATCTGATTTCCTTTTGCCCGAGGAGGTATCACCTGCAGCAGGGTACTCTCCTCAGGTTTGGTTGAACAACCAGGCTGGCCATCCGGATCAGCGGATGTCTCAGCCTCTCTTTCCCTAAGCCGAGCTAATCTTTTTTCTAGAGTGGCCTTAGGGAAATTCGCACAAATCTGGCAGTCTGTTTTGAGGTGGTCAAACCCCAGACAATAAACACAAATGAGGTGAGGGTCAGCTTTAGCAAAAGCCTCCCCACGCTCAGAACAGTGTTGAAACCCAGTGGGACCAGTTTTCTTCTTGGGTTTCTCAGACATTGCCTAGCCAAACAAAATTACCCTTAACAGCTGTCATGCCAGGTAATACAAAACTTTTTGGTCACCAGCCGGTTCAAGGGCTGTTTAAAAAAATGGAATAAGTTGTTGTTTTTTGAGACCGAAAAATACTGGACCACACTTAAACAGAAAAAGCAGAAAAAATGTTAAACAATTATTTCGGTTCCCAAACAGACCGACCGGAAAGAAACCGAAGAAAAAACAATTTCTATCACTATCTACCAAAACTATACTACCTGTACTGTAGACAGAGATTTGAGACCGAAAAATAAAGAAATGGTAGTAATAAACTGATCGAGGACTTATACCGAACCAAAGCAGCGAGGAGAAATTTCGGAGAGTCTTCATATTTAGGTGGAGTAAGAATCTGACGGTTACATGGAGATGTACCAGAGACAGAGGTTTGAAAACTGAGCTGAGCTCAGCGTTCTATGCTCTGGCAGAGAGTTAACCCTTCCTCTCTGGGGCAGTTCAAGTGCTGGGGCTAACTGCATATAGTCAGAATACAGCAAGACTTCACGTTGTTTGAACACGTACAGTTTTATGCTGAGCGGGATGCAAAGGGTTGAACTCTGGATGACCCTACCTGTCGAACAGGTCTGCTATGACTGAGGTCTGCAGTTCCCACTCATGCATTCTGGACTGTGACTGGCTGAGGCTGTCCGCCAAAGGCATTCTGAGTGCCTGGCATATGGATGGCTGACAGTTCTAGATCGGGATCTAGAGCCCAGTACAGACTCTCATCGCTTCCCGGCATAGGGGGTAGAAATGGGCCCCCCTTTGCTTGTTGATATAAAAGACCACACTGAGGTTGTCCAACTGCACCAACAGTGGGGCCTGGAGAAAGATGGTTCTGGAAGGCCTGTAAGGCACACAGAACTGCCTGCATTCCTAGAATGTCTATGTAGATGTGTGTCTCCCTCTGAGACCAGATCCCTGGGTCTGATAATGGTCTAGGTGTGCTCCCCAATCCAGACCAAGCATTCGTGGTGAGGATCTGGCAAGGGTTGATAAGAAAGGAGACCTTTCAAGAGATTGTCTGGATCCATCCACCACTGAAGCACCTTCGTACTGGGAAAAGACAAGCACCAGCTGGTCGAGATCGGTGCGTTGATCCCACTGGACTCTGAGGGTCCACTGTGGGACCCTCATGTGCAGCCTGGCTAAAGGGACTGTAACAATGGCCGTGGCCATTAAGTCTAGCAACCTCAAGAATATCCTGGCTGGGACATACTGGCACTGAGCCACAGCCTGGGCCTGAGCTATGTGGCAGTCCGCCCTGTCTCGTGGTAGGAGGGCCTTGCCCTGAGTAGAGTCCAGAACCACCCCTATGTACTGCAACCACTGGGACGGGATCAGCAAAGACTTGGGCAAACTGACAGCGAGGCGCAAGGATAGGAACAACTGCAGGGTGCATTCCAGGGTCAGCAACAGTAGTTCCCTGGACTGGACATTCAGTAGCCAGTTGTCCAAATATGGAAACACATAAAGGCCTTCGTGTCAGAGGGCTGCTGTTACCACTACTAAGCACTTGGTAAATACCCGTGGCACAGAGGATAAGCCAAATGGCAACACCCTGAACTCATAATGCTCCCCCAGAAAGAGGAACCGTAGGTACCGCCTGTGAGGGGAGCTAACCATGATATGCAGATAGGCATCCTGCATGTCTAGGGAGCATAGTTAATCGCCCTGCTCGAGCAGAGGAGGAAGGCCACAGGGTCACCATCCAGAACTTTCTGTACTGGATGTAACGATTCAACTCCTTGAGATCTAGAAGGGGCCCCAAGACTCCAGTTCTTTTGGGAACCAGGAAGAACTGGAAGTAGAACCCTTTGTTCCTCTGTCGCCTGGGCAGTGGCTTTATGACCCTTTTGTGCAGCAAGGTGAACACCCCCTCCCAGAGCACCACTGTGTGGTCCAGAGGATAGGAGATGGGAACCGGTGGAACATGTGGAGGCTGTTCTAGAAGTTCTAGAGCATGGCCCTGTTTGATTATCTGCAGGATCCAAGTGTCTCTGGTAATGGTTCTCCATTGAGACAGATGGAGGGAGAACTGACCTCCAACAACCACCTCCTTACTTGGATAAAGAGGAGGGGGTCTGGCAAGGAGTCAGGCTGAGGCGGAACCAGCAGCCGGGGCCACTCCTCCCCTGGAGTATTTAGCAGAGGGACCAGTGGTGGAGGAGAGACCAGGCAAGACAGAGCTGGCCCTGCACTTGCCCTGGAGCTTGGTTCCTGAGTCAGACTTGTGAGAGACCTTACGAAAAGAAGGCCTCGGTCTGCTCCTAGGCTGGGTATGATAAAGGAGTGGACAGACCTAATAGCCCTGCCAGAGGCCTGCAGATCATTAATAACATCCTGCACCTCAAGATCAAAAAGTCTGTGACCCATAAAAGGGGCATTCAGTGCCTTTTGTTGGACATCAGCAGCAAAACCAGAGACTCTAAGCCAGGAGTGCCTTCTAAGGCAAATGCCAGTGGCAGCTGCCCTGGCTGTAGTATCAGCTATATCATAGGTTACGTTGAGGACATGCTTACAAACAGGTTCCATTCCTGGAGAATTTTGAGAAGCTTTTGTCTCTGGGAACCCTCAGGAAGTGCCTGAGCAGCAGCCTTGCCCTTCTTCCAGAGAGTATTCTGATACTTGATCATATGAGACAAGTAGCTGGCACTTCTAAGGCCCAACGAATGAGGCAAAAGCCCTCTTGCCCAGAGGTCAATCCTAGATTCCTGGTCGGGGAAGTAAGCTAAGGGCTTAGCTGCATTACACCTGTCATAAGCAGCCTGATTACCAGTGAATCGGTTTCTAGCTGGGCTGCTTAGAAAGGCATCACAAAGGGCACTGGGTAAAGCTTATCAGCCTTTCTAGGCATCACAGGTAACAAGTTGGGCCTATGCCAGGCAGCACTGGAAGCAAAGGAGGAGTGACTTTGGGTGAAGATTCTGGAATCTCCAAGAAATCCAGGGAAGATGAGATCAGGGTGAAATTCCTCTTCTGTGTCGGCCTGTTCTGCAGCAGGGACTGATGGCTGGAGAACCGACAGCTCTCTAGAAGGCACAGGGTGGATAGGTCGAACTGGCATCAGCACGGAAGCTGTGCCCAAAGGCAGCGGCATTGTGACCAGTCCCGAGATGGCAGACCCAAAGTTCATGGTCATCGGTTGAAGAGCTCTTCTTTATGCAGTGACAGCAATGGAAAAGAGCCAACAAAGAAGTAGTTCTCGACATACAAAAATAAAAGGAATCACTTTAAAATAAAGTGATTCGAAGGTTGAGACAAAAGAAAAGGTAAGTAAAATTTTGACGGGTGACTGAGTGATGAAAGTTCAGCAGAGCCCGTTCACGAATGGTCGACGGTGGGAAAAAAAGGGGTACCCATGCTTATATAAGGATATGACATTGGAGCCCGATGTCATCATGGGCGGCCCCTGCTAGACTGCTGCAGAAAAGCTTCTGTGTGATCCTAGCGCCTGACCGTTAAGTTTCATAGGTGTGACCTGATGACAGAAATATCCCCAAAGACGATCTTACAATGTTATTATTAGATCTATGACCTGTGCGTTACCATTTGAGTAACTGAAGAGTGGGGTCTTGGGACTGGTTGAATTACACCAGGCCCTGAGGTTATACCTTTCTGAAGTGGAGCGGTAAGTAATATTTAACCACTTGACAACTTACCCCTACCAGCACATTTGTTCATATCCCTTCAAAGTCCTTTCTTCCCTTTCCTGTGGGGATCTTTTCCTCGAATCGCTGCCTGAGGTTCAACATGGGTTCTGCTTTTCTTTGCGACCTCTGGTCTTTCAGCTTCCAGGTAATGTTCTGTGATTTTGACTGCTGCAGTCAGAGTGGTCTGTTTTATGTTGGCTTACCCAATCCAAATTTGATCTTGTAAAACATTCTGGTAGTGCTCCAGTATAATCAAATCCATGATCTACTCCTTAGTGTGTTCGTCTGGTTCTAACCACCAAGTAGCCAAGTCTTGCAATTTTTGTGCCAGCACTCTAGAGCCTGTTCCAGCCTTTGAAACCAAAGGTGGAAAGTTCCGCCAGTAACGCACTTAGGTGTTATTCTCACCAGTCTAAGACAGCTGTCTTCAACTGATCGCAGTCTCTGGTGGTAGTATCAGGCTTCTGCATGCAGCTTGGGCATCTCCAGTCAGGTATGGTGCAATGAGAGTAGCCCAACTTTCTTGCTGTCAGGCAGTGGTACTGGCAATTTTCTCAAAAGTCATAAGACAGGCCTCGGGTTCATCCTCAGAACCTAGTTTTGTTAGCATAGGGTGGGGTGCTACTGCGATTAGGGTTACCAGACGTCCTCTTTAACCCGGACATGCCCTCTTTTTGGTGTCAAAATTTTTATCTGGGTGGATTTTTAAAGTGGTGCTAATTTGTCCGGGTTTTTGGACTCCCCAGTGGTGGCACTGCTGCTTCTGTCAGTTGCCAAGGCAACTGTTACCATTACCACCAGACTAGGATGGAGGAAGTATCGTCAGTGTGTGTGCATCTGTATCACGACCGAGTCCAGAATCGCATGCGGCATTTCTCTGCATAGGCTCCTGCGCACGGGATTTGCATTGGCAGCCATTTGCTAATCTAGCCTATGAGCAGACAGTCCAATCCGACCGACCTCCTTGCAACGCAATGACCAGCAGCTCATCTGGCTCCTTGGGACTCCGTCTGTCCGTCGTCTCCACACCAGTCTAGTTTCCACGGGCCGGCTTACTCTGCTGCTGCCTGCTGTGTTGAACTTGTTGCTACTGGGCTGGCTGCTGTTATCTAGGCGGCCACCCTCCCGCTGCCCCGGCCCTAGAGTAGTGTCAGCCGGCCCATGGCCTTAGCCCCGAGAGCAGTCCAACCCATCACCCAATCCGACTCCCGCCCGCCAGGCAGGCCACGATGCCAGCATCAATTTAATCGGCGATCGCGCCTGTGCTGCCTATGAGCCGAGGGGCAAGCTGCGCCTGCAGCAGCAAGCCAGCATCAGTGTGTGAGGGAGCGCCAGCGGAGACGGTCGCTTGTCGCCGGCCGGGGCCCAGGCAGGCCAGGAGGAGTAGGACCGTGGTCTGCCGTCCAGGACTCAGGAGGACTGTCACTGCGGCAGGAAAGGAAGGAAGCAAGGAAGGCCACAAGGGAGGCTCGGTAAGGTAGGATTCAAAGACCAAAAAAAAAAAACTAAGCCCAGGCCACAAACAAGTATATTCCCCTGCAGCTGGCTAGATTTTATTTTCCTCCTCCTGCAGTCCTGTCATCACTTTAGTTCTTTTAGACTTGCTTGGCTTCGCTTGTTGGTTGCTGCAAGTGCAACCTACTCTCGATCCAGCCTTTAATTGCTGTCAAAACAGGGACGCTCATACTCCATTTTATTTTAACTGAACCCTGGCCCTGGGGGGTGGCATCATGGGGGAGGAAGTTAGGTTGGTCCAGTGCCCTTGCCTCACCTCACTAATATAAATTATCAACTGGCCAAGCAAACATAGCCAGACTGGACGAGGAGACAGGCTAACATTCTTGCTGGTCCCTGGGTCACAGTGGCGGGCCAGGCAGGAGCCGGCGGGGGGGGCGCAAGTCAGTCGATCTGGGCACCACAATGGTAGTGAGCGAAGTGATTATTTGAAAACAGAAACAGAAATATGAATGCTAGTGTACGGTTACGGATTTACAGAAATTAAAATTACAGTGCTTCTATCCTGCATAAGTGAGGAGGACATCGTTACAGAAATGTGAATGCAAACATTCTCAACAAGGTGGCTTTTACAGGAGGAAGTGACATACATGTGGAGCCTTTGCAAAGGAGTCTATCACTCAAAGGCAAATGGTTGCAATTCCAAGTTTTGGGATAATAAATAAATATAAGTGCAGCGCAGCACAGGTCTACTTTAATGTCTTTACTTTAAGAAGAAAATGAGGAAAGACCTATTGAAGCTTAAAAAATGGTCTGAAGACTGGCAACTAAAGTTTAATTAAAAGAATTGCAAAATGATGCAACTGGGACATAGAAACCCTGGGTAAAGCTACAGGGTGTGGGGGGGTGGTTGTTGCTGACAGTCACAAAGCAGCAAAGGGACCACGATGGGGTTGCTATTTCAGATGACCTAATAATGTCAAAGCAGAGTACTCAGCCAGCTGGGAGGGCCAGTGGCATGATGGGGGTGCACAGGCAGGGGTAGATGGGGTGCATAGGCAGGGGTATTACCATCAGAAGGAGGGAGGTGGTGGTGCCATTATATAAAACCAAGGTGATCAGGCCTCTCTTTGATTACTGTGTGCTGTTCTGGAGGCCGCCCCTTTGTAAGGACAATAACAGACTGGAGACAGTCCAGAGAAGGGTGACTAAGATGGTACAGGGCTTGCAACACAGGACTTCAGAGAGATTAAGGGAACTCAAAATGTACTCGCTGGAAGAGAGGAGGGAAAGAGGGGACATGAAAGAAACATTCAAGTACCTCAAGGGTATCAACAAGATGCAGGGAGGAGACATTTTCCAATACAGGAGGAGCACAAGAATGAGGAGGCATGACATGAAATTGGAAGGTGGGAGGTCGAGAGGGTAAGTGAGGAAGTGGAAGGTGGACGACTGAATGGTCTGCCTCAGGATGAGATGGGAGCAAGCACTGTGGATGGATTCAGGCATGCTTGGGACTGGCATAGAGGAACCATAAAGGTACAGCAGTGTGTGGGTCAGAAGCAGTAATCCAGTACAAGGCTTATGGGAAGACTAGATGGGACAGGAGGTTCTTATCTGCCACAAAGTCTATGTTTCTGTGATTATGTGGAGTATGGCTGATCCTGGCTGTAATCGTACTGCAAAAATGTATTATCAATCAATCATTCTTAAAACCCCTCTAATTGAGTTAGTAATGCGGTATTTTATTTTTATTTCTTTGTTTAAAATTTGGTAACCGAGAAAGGCACACTGAGCTGATGAGCATTTCCAGGTGCGTCCCAGGGACAGGGTAGAGTGGAAAAAGAATAAATGATATGGTACAAAGGAAAATGCAGACAACAAATAATCAGTTACATACAGTAGCAGCACAAGCAAAGATACAGTAAAATAAAGTACAACATTTGCATTAAAGGAGAACTGTAGCAAACGATTATCTCCTTACCCCGTAAAGCTACCCTCCGGTTTAGCTTTAGTTCAAAGCTGGATTTTTGCGTCGTTAGTAGTTCAGTTTATTTTGAAAGTCCGTGAACTGGGAGGACTGGCACTGGGGTTCCATTATGTACAGGCGTGCTGCCGCCCGCTCTATACAAGTGAGCGGAGAGCAGCCACACCATTACACTTAATGGAGCCCCAGCGCCGCCATACTCCGGCTTCACGGACTTTAACAAAATAAACTGAACTCCTTGCAGCCAAGAAAAATGCCGCTTTTGTGGGCTAAAGCTAAACCAGAGGGTGAGCTTTACGGGGTAAAGAGATAATCATTTGCTACAGTTCTCCTTTAATAGAAACATAGAATTTGACGGCAGATAAGGACCGCTTGGCCCACCCAGTCTGCCCATTTCCCTACCTACCTAATGGATAAGCTGCAGATCCTAGTTAACATAAGCTATTAGGATCTATAAAATATAAATGAATTTAGCATTTGGCTTTTTTTTTTTTTTAATCATTTAACAGCTTTTCCTCTGTGGCCACAGCCCTGCTCTACATCCAGCCACCGCTCCACTCCGCCGCCGACCCCGAAGCTTGCATGCCCAGCTGGCAGATGCAACTACACCTGCGAAGGGCCCCCCAATAGCCCCTGCACCCAGCGAGGAACCAGTACCAGCACATGCCTCCAGGCATCGTCGGCTAGGTGGAGCTGCGGCTATCAAGCTGCCCTCGGACCCGTGCTGCCATTTTCCCTGTTCTTTTCCCCACTGGGACCATGGACTATGCAATGACGTCACGCACATATGTGCAGACGTCCACCATGGTCCCTCTGTTACACTGCTGCCTGCTGCAGCACCAGGCGTCCCCAGGGTCGCCGCAGTGGCGAGAGTCCCCATCTCACCCCAGGACCAGGAGAGCTGTCTTCTGATGCTCAATCCCAGTCCTCCCCTGCCGACCCCCGATGCCCCGAGCTCGTTCCCGAACCCGGTTCGCCAGCGTAGTGTGAGGTGTGGCATCCAGAGCCTCAACCCTCAGCACCACCAGGCCGGCAGCATTTGGTTTTTAAACTCTGCTTTTATGTATTGGAGTGAGTGCTGCTGTAAGCCAGTGGCTGTTGCAAACATGATTTTATTTGACCCTCTTTTTATGGGGCAGGAATTAAAATCAGGGTCTACAAAATAAAATGCTTTTGGCTTTTAAACTCTGTTGAAAAAGAAGTAGTACCATATGGGTTCATCATGTCCTCATTTAAAGACAGTTTTAGCATAAAACTAAAGAAGTACACTCAGATGGTTACTCTACAAAAATGTAGACCACGCTATCTGTATTTCTTTTATGCTAAAACTGTCTTTAAATGAGGATATGATGAACCCATATGGTACTACTTCTTTTTCCAACAGATTTTAAAAGCGAAATGCATTTTATTTTGTGGACCCTGATTTTAATTCTTGCCCCATAAAAAAGGGGGGAAATCATGTTTGCAGCAGCCAATGGTTTACAGCAGCACTCTAATACATGACAGCATACTACACAGATACAGAAGAAATTTCAAATAAAAAAAAAAAAAAATAGGACCACACATGTGCCATCCAGCCAACCTCACACAAAGTATGCTGCTCTGACTGTAATGGATCACTGCTCTATCCTGCCTGCCTGCTCTTGTCTTGCTTGCTCTGTTCTGAGGGGAAAGAAAAAAAGTATTAACATTTGCTCATCTTCGTGTCACCTATTTACTATATTGGAGACCAATCAAATTCAGCCAGAGATACTAAAACAGAATAAATAAAGTATTTATTGGCAAAGCCACCAATAGCCACAGACCACTCTTTCGGTTTCACTGCCCTTAGCCACCATGGCAACATACAATTGACACATGGATGGCATGACAGTATTCCCCCCACACACACACACACACATGCCCGCCTCTCAATTTTGTCACTGAAATGTTGGATACAGACACTCAAAATGTAGGAAAAGCACAGAGTTGAGAGAAGGTCGTGCCTGAAAATAGTCATTGCTATGGCTAGTGCACCTACCCGGTAAACAAAAACTAAATAAATAAATAAAAATTTGAAACTATGGTGAGGCTGGGATAAAAGCTACCACCTGCGGGCACTGGCACGTGTCATTTTTTTCACTGAAATGTTGGATACAGACAGTGACACTCAAAATGAAGTGAAATGAGGGGGCCCACTGTCTGGTCCTAATAATATGGAACAAATTTTCAGATAGAGAAACATTCAGAAAACTTGAAACTAGCTACTGACTTAACAACGTCTACCCTTGTTGATCACACTGAACTAGCTGAAAGATTGAATAGTGGAGTGATAATGACTCACATTGAGCCTTTTGTGAGATCCTCTTGAACTGCCACATAACTGTGTTTTAAAGAGGTGTTAATCACACCAGGCCATCTGACTGGAAAAGAGAGAGAGAGAGAGAGAGAGAAAGAGATTAACATGAGAACTAAAACCTGCTAAACTAAAGTAGGGATATTTTTAACTTCATTAACAGCCGTGGAAAACCTGCACTAGTCAAGACGGACAAGCAGAGGGTTAGCTGCCTGCACTAGCCATGGTGGCCACTTTGCACTAGATTTTTTGGCTAGTAAAACAATGTTAAAAATGCAGATTTTATTTTTATTTTTATTTTATTGAAATCTAGGATTACAAATACCTTTGAGCAGGAACTGCTCGTTTACAAAGGTTCCACATCGAAAGAATGGGGGGTATACATACATACAAAGGTCAACATAATAATACACAGTTGCACAATAAAAAGAAGTAAGAGACTGCGGCTTAGGAAATTCCAGTAATTCAAAATGAGCCAAATGTTAGGTAGCATGACATACCAGCCAAGGGCAGTCTTAGAAATAAGCACTGCAGGTGAGAGGGAAGGGGGGATGCAGGCAGGAAGGCCATTGTCGGAGGGTAGAGGGTGAGGGTAGGAGCTCTAGGGAAGGGATAAAGTCAGAAATGTCTGGAGGGGAAGGAGAGGGGTAGGGCAGGTAGAAGGGGCAAGGCGGGAGAGGTAGCTGTCAAGACTGGAAGTGGGAGGGTAGTGAGCGGTGGGCCCCTGATTAGGCGAGGCAGTCACGACGACTAGCTGAAATGAGATGAAGTCGGAGTTGTCTCTTAAAAAGGCCAAGAGCAGCAACAGTAAGTTTCTTTGTTGAGAGTATTGTACCACTGTGGTGCTCTGTGGGCAAAGGCCCTCTGGCCCACGGTAGTCTGGCATCTGGGGACAAGGAAGGTTAGTTGTTGTGAACTTCTAGTTTGCTGGGTGGTGTTGTGGTCAATGAGGAGCTTTTCAATGCCCGGGGGCATGACCCGAGGAGGACTTTTTTGGCTAAGAGGCAGGTTTGATACTGTATCCGGCTGATGAGGGGAAACCATCCTGCCCGAGTGTACAGGTCACAAGTGTGTGTAAGTTGGTCAGCCCCAGTTAGCAGCCTGCGTGCTTTGTTGAGTGCAACTGTAATTCTGCAGAGGGCAGAGGCGGAGGCAGAGCCATAAATTGCTAGCCCGCAATTGATGATGGAGGTGACAGAGCTGTTGATAGCCAACCGGAGAGCGTCAGGAGTCATGCAGTGTTTGTGCCTGTAGAGCAGGCCTATGCAGATGTTGGTGGCTTTGGCGACAGAATCTATGTGGCAATGGTTGCAGAGTGAGCTGTCCAATGTGACACCTAGGTTTTTAAAATCAAGAACGTGTTCAAGTAAGGTCCCTATTTGGTTTAGGATGGTGAGGTCACGGGATTTGTACTTGCTCCTGGCATTGTAGAAGGTCATAACCTTTATTTTGCTGTAGTTCATGACCGGTTTGTATGACTTGAACCATTCTTCGATGCGCATGAATTCAAACTGTAATTGTTTCTCGAGGAGCTCTGTGTTTTGGTGGTTGATGAACATGACTGCGTATTGGCGAGAGCAGTAATTTCTGGTGGCAGACACTGGGAAGGTCATTGAGGAAGAGGCTGAAGAGTAGTGGCCCCAGGATGGACCCCTGAAAGGATGGGCTTTTCTTCCGAGGGACACCGCAATCCTAACTCGCTGGACCTCTCCCCAAGGTAGCTTGAAAACCAGAGCAGCACTTCATTGGAGAGCTTAATGTTTGACAATTGCTTGAGTAGGAGGGTGGTTCACAGTATCAAAGGCTTCAGAAGGTCGATGAATACTGCCCCACACAGTTTCCTTGATCAAGCGTGGTATGGATGAAGTCCGTGAATTCTAATAGTGCAGTGGTGGTACTGTGCCCTTTCGGAAACCATGTTGCTCAGACACTGGATGTCGATTTTCCAGGTACTTGACTAGTTGGTCTGAGGCGATGCGCTCCAGGGCCTTAGACAATGGTGGGAGGATGGAGATAGGTCTGTAATTGGAATGCAGTGATTTGTCTCCACTTTTGTGTACCGGTGTGATGGTCGCCTGTTTCCAGCGAGATGGGAACTGGGACATCCCTAGTGATAGGTTGAGGACCTTTGTCAGGGGCTCAAGGACTTCTTCAAGGACAAGTGCTAACAACTTCAGGTCAAGGGAGTCACTGCTGTAGCTCGCGTGAATGGCCTCCGAATATAGGTTCTGGCTTCATGCACTGGGATCTCCTTGAAGTAGAATTGTGGGGCAGGGGTGGGAGAGGAGTAGTTGCAGGAGGGTTACTACCAGAGGGGGCATCAAAGAAATCAGAAGGGAGGACACTATCCAAGTTGGAGAACGCATTGTTAAAGGTGTTGGTGATTGTGTACAGGTCAGATGTTGGTGTTCCATTTATGTTGAGCATGGTGGGTGGTGACTTAGGGTCCTTGCCTGTAAGGTCTTTCAAGTTACTCCAAAATTTTTTTCCATCACCTCAGGAGTTGGAGAGAGCTTCCTTGAAGTATTTGCTTTTGGCGCTCCTAACTGCCCATGTGCACTCATTTCTGGCAGCTTTATATTTATGAATATCCCCAGGTTTGGATGTTGCACGGGCACAGTGCCAGAGATGATCCCTATGTTTGAGTAAAGTGATTAGATCAGGGGTTATCCAAGGGTTAGCTCTGCCCCTGATCTTCAGCTTTTTGAGTGGTGCAAAGATATTGCAGGCCGCAGTGAAATGGCTGATGAAAAGGTCTAAGGCTTGGTTTACATCAATGGCAGAGTCAATTGGTGTCCAGTCCAGGTGGCTTAGGTGTGTCTTTAGTAGCTCAAGATACCCCTGCTTTAACACTCTGGTGTGGATTATTTTAGGAGGGGGGCTTAATGAATTTGTTTGTCCAGGTACATGTGACCGGTGAGTGGTCACTGATCCCATCAGGAAGCACTGAAACTTTTGAGACTCGCTCAGGGCGATTAGTAAGGATCCAGTCCAGAAGTGTGCACGACCCTGTCCTATAGTTGCATCTGGTGGGGGTAGTAACAAGCTGGGTGAGGTTCTGTGACATGACAGCATCCTTGTAGTTTCTGGCCTCCAGTGATAGCCAATTTATGTTGAAGTCACCTAGTACTATGAGTTCAGAGTTATGGTGTAATCCCTGTAGGCTTTCCAATATGCTCATAAATCCACTGGGCTGATCTTTAGAGGGTAGGCACACAGAGGCAATGGTGAGTTCCTTGTTGTGTGCCCCGAGTACAACTTTAATAGTGAGAACCTGCGAGGGTGGTTTAGGGTTTGAGAATGGGAAGACTTGACCCAGATACGAATTCTTCAGGTAGCTGGCACAGCCTCCACCTCGTTTGGAAACCCTGTTCTGCCTGAATATATAGAGTATCCAGAGATGGTGACTGCACAGTCTGGTATCTTGGGGCTAAGCCATGTTTCGACAACAGAGTACATCAGGGCTATGTTGCTGGACCCAGGTTTGCACTTATGTCAAGTTTGTTAAGGAGGCTGCAGATTTTAGATAGAAACAACATTAAAAATACAGATTTTAGATGCACCTATGAAGAAAAACCATTTGGTCTGTTTATATTAATACTGTATCCAAACAGTAGTAGTTTATTTCTCTTATTTTTTTTTTTTGCATGTGTTTTTATTTTGCAGATCTTATATGCTACCCCTCCAGTGTCAGTAGTACAATACTTCTAGGCTTAACAATGGGTGGATTTAAGTAAAGAGAAGTCAAGTGACTTAATCGAGGTCATAGACATAGAAACATAGACTGACGGCAGATAAGGACCGCTTGGCCCACCTAGTCTGCCCATTTCCATACCCACAGGATAAGCTGCAGATCCTAGTTAACCAACAGCCTATTTCTTCCTACCCCCTACAAGAATTGCCTTATGTCTGTCCCATGCATTCTTGAATTCTCCCACAGTTTTAGACCCCACAGCCTCCTCAGGTCACAAAAGAGTGACACATCACCATCTGTCGAAAGGGTCCAGTGGTTAGTTCTGTAGGTCCATGGCTTAAGTTTAACACATTGCCTTGAAACTATTTTCTCACCCTTAATTACAGCCTACAGTAATACAGTTGTTCCATCGCGAGTTACAGGGGAGTTACATGGTGCAGCTTATCAGTCTGGTTCTGCTTTTCACTGTAATCACTTATAATCTAGTTATTTAATGATGTAAGTGCTTTCCTGAGCAGCTTTTCAAGACATATTTTGTAAAACATAACCTTGCACATGCATTCGACTGTTATTTAGTTGAAATAGATTATGGAGTGTGATATGAGAAGGTCTCAGATCGGAGGACTACTGACCATCTTGACGAGGAAGGGGTGGTGGTGCAACATATGACACTAACATCTAATGAGGGATACACTATACAATGATTGCATCTAGTGAGGGAGACACTATATACATGGGATCCCACTGCAGGTAAAAGTGACACTGTCATAAAACAAGGAAGGCTTCATTCAGATTAAGGTCACTTAAAAGAAGGAAAGGAGATAATTAAATTCTGACATGTGGAAGTAAACATAAGTTCCACTGGTTCAAATTTGGAACTCATTCCAGTTTGGGGGAAGTCAAAATACCTTACATATCCACATTTTGATAGTCAGTATTCTAAGACAGAACAATTTTGTAACACGAATATCAGTATATCAAATACTAAAGCCATTTTAGGAGATATGCTTTATTATTAACACAGTGCTTTTCTGAAGTATACAGTATTACAAGCACATAGTCCAGGAACCAATCAAGCAATCAACAGAACTTCCACTTCAAAATGTGATATTACTTTAATTCATTTTCTCCTTTTATGACTCGTATACGTCCCGTATTTGTTTGGACGTTTACACACTATTTCCCGAAGTAAATACTTCCTCAATTGAATTAATTTATGCTACTCTTACTTTACCTACTTGACCTGCTACAATTTGCATATGTCATTTGTTCACCTGCCTGTGACTGTCTTTCTGCCCAGTGCATTGTAGCATAGCATACTGTCTATAATCCCTTTTTATTGCACTGGCATGGAAACCGGCTCACTTAATCTGTTGTTTGTGATGTTTCCAGCTTGGAACATAGCTGGGGCCAGACTCGACATAAAGCTCAGTGGTCTGCAGATATCACACAACGCAACATTGCTGAAAAATAAAAAATGACAGCACCGGAGTAAACAGAATCTCCTCACAGGTCACTCCTTAATGTTGTGCCTCAGTCGGACTGTCAAAGGAAACTGTGATCATTTTTCAGGGCCTGAAATGCCAAGATTCAAAAGCACACAGATTTGATTATTTATTTTACTTAACTAACTTGTGCCCTGCCGGCTGCCAGTCCTGGAATGATGGAATTAATTTTTTAAATTACTGTTGTTGTTGTGCGGTGGCAGGATGAGCTGGAGACTGGAGTATGGAGTCAGTCTGGCATTTGGCAATGCTGTTGATGCTTTGATGCACTGTTTTTTTTTTTGTTTTGTTTTTTGTGCTCGATTGGACAGACTAGTCTATAGACTTACTTGGGAAGAGAGAGGGGAGGGAGCCGGGACTGGAGGGACAGAGGAGAGCCGTGAGACTCAGCAGGCAGATTCCTCAGCTTCTGTGGGGGTGCTTGGGGACCCGCCTGATATGGCCCGTAAGTTCCGTAACCCATGGCCGATTTCACCGCTTTCATGGGGGCGCCAGGCGAGCTCCGCGGCCTGCAGCTGATTCCTCTGCTTCTGTGGGGGCGCCAGGCATGCCCCTCACCATGACCCGGGTGGTGCACTTGTTAGTTTACTGCTAGCTGGAGTGGGGTGCAAACTCAGAGGCAAAATGGGCCGTGGGGGGCACTGCCCCCTCAGCTCCACCACTGCTGGGTCAGGTCAGGCTAGGCACTGGACCACCTGCCACACACCCACCACCAGGGCCAGGGTTCAGTTTTAATAAAGATTTAAGACTTCTAAGTATAAGCTTCCCTGTTTTGACAGCAACTACAGGCCTGGTCAGGAATAGAGTAGGTTACTTTAGTAACTCTCCACCCTGACCTGACCCAGGGGCCATATAATAATTGGCCAGTTGATTATATTAGTGAGGTGAGACAAGGGTCTTCCTTGCAGCATTACCTCACCTCACTAATCCTCACTAATATAATCAACTGGCCACACAAACACAGCCAGGACTAGACAGGAGACAGGCTAAAAGAACAGCATTCAGCTGGCACTGGATATGACACTGAGATCAGAAGTTTTTAAATACTGCACGTGGCTTCCGGATGAGAACTGTGTTCTCAGTGGACTCATTTGTGTTAAACAAATAGCTAGTCACACACTGTGCATAGGATTTTTCCTGAGTGATATTCAAGCGAGGGCACTACCAGCCAGAAGGCACAGGAAGAGACTTAAATGCTACCTGATTGTCCCTGCAAAGCTGCATGTGTTGTGTGTTGACTCGCTCAACTGCAGCATTTCCAGAATGCTGCTGCAGCTAATCTCCTCAACACAAAAGAATAAGCTGCTTGTATTGCTCCCAGTCCTATTCTCAAAGACTTAAACTGGTTAACAATAAAATTCTGAAGTCAGTTCAAGAGCACACTTACTAAGTGGGCTGTTGGCGTAGCAGCATTGGTGCAATTCACAATTGTGGCAACTAGGGGTGGGGAATGTGCCCAGGAAGGATGCTGAGGGCTGGCCAGGCAAAAGGAGTATTTAGCATCCTAGAGGATGCTTTCCTCCACCAAAAGAGGCCAGTGTGCTCCCTACCACTGTCACTGCCCAGGAGCTACCATGTAGCAGGGCCTACAACACCAATGAGGTGCCCTCCTCTACTTGTCCTGAAAATCAGGAGGGATTTGTTACCCCACATGGCCTGACGTTGAAGGTAAGTCATGGGAGTTCTTTTTTTTTTTTTCAACATCAGTTACTGACTGTGTACGAACTAGAAATTAAACAAGATTGCTTATTCCTTAGACCTTGTCCTCTTTTTCTTGTCCCAAAATCTGATAACCCTAGCTGTGAAAGGATTCCCTGTGCTCAGGAACTGGGTCACAGTTTCTTTCTGTATTTGCAGCACCTGCTTCATAAACTTCTGCTGCTGATGATCTCTCTGCATCTGCTGTTGTGCCTGCTGCTGGTCTCTCTGAGCCTGCTGTTGTTCCTGCTGCTGGTCTCTCTGCACCTGCTGTTGTGCCTGATGCCGGTCTCTCTGTGTCTTCTGTTGAAACTCCTGCTTTAGCACTTCCCGCCCGTCCTCTGGAGAGGCGCCCCCTTACATATTAGCTCCTCCCTCCCTAGTAGCATTTTGATGACCCCACTTTCTCATGCTCTGCCCTCAGGGCATGCAACTGTATTCAGTACTCTTCCTTCTTGAAGCTGACTCCGCATGGTTGTCCTCCTGCTGTTCTCTGCCTCTCAATACTAGTTATGTACCTTGCTGACGTACTGCCTCACTCTGCCTTGTTGTTACCTGTTGATTTTCTACCTCCCATGTAAGCTAATGTACCCTGTGGATGTACTGCCTTCTTTTCCGTGAGAATGCAATGTGTACTGTGTGCTGTCCCACCCACTTGCACGCAAGCCAGTATGGTTACCCTGACTCGTGACGCATGTTTCTATTTTGACTCTGTATCATGTTTCTATTGTACTCTGGTACCACTTGAATGTGCTTGTATGTTACCCTGACAATGTACTATGTCTCTGTATCGTAATCTCCCGGGTCGCACCTGAAAATAGGCACTTGTTGTCTAGTGTACTTACCTGGTTAACAAAAACAAATAAATAAATAAATACCATTGCTCCTGCTGCTGGTCTCTCTGAGATGGTTCTTGTATCTGCTACTGGTTTCTCGGTGCCTGCTATTGCGCCTGCTGTAGCTCCTGCTGCTAGCCTCTCTGAGACTGCTGTTGTGCCTGCTGCTGGTCTCTCTTTGCCTGCTGTAGCTCCTGCTGCTAGTCTCTCTGAGACTGCTGTTGTACCTGCTGCTGGTCGCTCTGTGCCTGCAACTGCTCCTGCTGTTGATCCTGCTGCTGGTCTGTCTGCACCTGTTGTAGTTCCTGCTGCCTGTCTCTCTGCACCTGCTGTCACTCCTGCTGCTGGTTTCTATGTGCCTGCTATTGCTCCTGCTGCTGGTCTCTCTGCACCAGTTTTTGCGCCTGAAGCTGGTCTCTCTGCACCTGCTGCTGGTCTCTTTGCACCTGCTATTGCACCTGCTGCTGGTCTCGCTGCATTTGCTGTTGCACCTGCTGCTGATCTCTCTCTCTCTACACCTGCTGCTGGACTCTCTGTCTCTGCTGTTACTCCTACTGCTGGTCTCTCTGTGCCTGCTGTTGTACCTGCCACCGTCTCTACACCTGCTGTTACTCCTGCTGCTGGTCTCTCTGAGCCTGCTGTTGTTCCTGCTGCTGGTCTCTCTGCACCTGCGCTGTTGGGCCTACTGCTGGACTCTGCTCCCGCTGCCAATCTCTCTGCCCCTGCTATTGTACCTGCTGCTGGTTTCTCTCTGCCTGCTGTTGCTTCTGTTGCTGGTCTCTCTGCTCATGCTGTTGCACCTGCTGCTGGTCTCGCCGCACCTGCTGTTACTCTTGCTGCCACTCTCTCTGCCCCTGCTGTTACTCCTGCTGCTGGTTTCTCTGCATCTGCTGTTGCACCTGCTGCTGGTCTCTCTGCACCTGCTGTTACACCTGAAGCTGGTCTGCCTGTGCCTGCTGCTGCACCTGCTTCTGGTCTCTCTGCATCTGCTGTTGTACCTGCTGCTGATCTCTCTGCGCCTGCTGCTGCTCCTGCTGCAATTCTCTCTGTGCCTGCTGTTGCTCCTGCTTCTGCTTCTGGTCTCTCTGCACCTGCTGTCACTCCTGCTGCTGGTATCTCTGCCCCTGCTGTTACTCTTGCTGCTGGTCTCTCTGCCCCTGCTGTTACTCCTGTTGCTGGTCTCTCTGCGCCTGCTGTTGCAATTGCTGCTGGTCTCTTTGAGCATGCTGTCACTCCTGCTGCCAGTCTCGCTGCCCCTGCTGTTACTCCCGCTGCTGGTCTCTCTGCACCTGCTGTTGTGCCTGCTGCTGGTCTCTGCACCTGCTGTTGGTCTCTCTGAGCCTGCTGTTGCACATGCTACTGGCCTCTGTGCCTCCTGTTACTCCTACTGCTGGTCTCTCTGCGCCTGCTGTTGCGCCTGCTGCTGGTCTCTTTGCACCTGCAGTTGCTCCTGCTGCTCATCTCTCTGCACCTGCTGTTGCATCTGCTGCTGCACCTGCTGTTGCCTGCTGCTGCTCCTGCTGCAGGTCTCTCCGCCCCTGCTGTTGCACCTACTGCTCGTCTCTGTGCACCTGCTGTTGCTCCTGCTGCTGGTCTCGCTGCACTTGCTGTTGTCCCTGCTGCTGGTCTCTCTGTGCCTACTGCTGTTCCTGGTCTCTCTGCACCTGCTGTTGCTCCTGCTGCTGGTCTCTGCACCTGCTTTTGCGTCAGTTGCTGATCTTTCTGAATCTGCTGTTGTGCCTGCTGCTGGTCTCTCTGCACCTGCTAGTGTGCCTGCTGCTCGTCTCTCTGTGCCTGCTGTTGCACCTGATGCTGGTGTCTCTATGCCTGCTGTTGCACCTGCTGCTGGTCTCTCTGTGCCTGCTGCTGGTCTCTTTGCGCCTGCTGCTGCGCTTGCTGCTGGTCTCTCTGCACCTGCCGCTACGCCTGCTGCTGGTCTCTCTGTGACTGCTGTTATGCCTGCTGCTGGTCTCTCTGTGACTGCTGTTGTGCCTGCTGCTGCTCCTGATGTTGGTCTCTCTGCATCTGCTGTAGTGCCTGCTGCTGGTCTCTCTGTGCCTGCTGTTGTGCCTGCTGCTGTTTGCTCTCTGCGCCTGCTGTTGTGCCTGCTGCTGGTCTCTCTGCGAATGCTGTTGCATTTCTTCACGAAGCAGGTGGTGGACTGGTAGAATGTTTTACCCAGTAATGTTATTAGTGATGGGACTATCTTGGGGCTCAAAACCCATTGGGAGTAATTATGAGCAAAGGAAAGCAGGAGGCTACAGGAGCAGAGCACAACAAAACAGGAACTTCAGGGCAGACTTGATGGGCTCATAGTTATTTTTTGTCCCCTGCCCTTAACTACATATGTATTTATACATCTTTCACAGCTGAACTGAGACATCGAAGAAGAATTTTAAAAACTGCTGGGGGCTGCCACCTTTATTGCAGAGCCACACTTATTACAAAACTAATAATAGCTTCAATTTCAAAATGGTTGAATGGACAAAATACACTGCGGTAGAAATCTGTGGCTGGGAGGAATGTAGCTGCTAAACCATGGCATGGTGAAAATGTTCACAGCAAACAAACTGATGCTTCTTCAGTGTGTACCTCTGGTTTTAACCACCAAGTAGACAAGTCTTGCAATTTTTTATTCCAGCACTCTAGGTCGTGTTCCAACCTTGAAACCCAAGGTGTGAAAGTTCTGTCAGTAACTCTCTTCTATTATTATGACCCAGTCTAAGACAGCTGCCTTAACCTGATCATAGTCTCTGACAGCGGTGTCAGTTAGGCTTCTGTATGTAGCCCAGGCATCTCCAGTCAGGTACGGTGCAGTGCGAGTAGCCCAAGTTTCTCATGACCAAGCAATGGTACTAGCAACTTTCTCAAAAGTCATAAGGTATGTAACAGGGTGTCCCCTGTTATGACAAGTATCCCCCAAGAAATGTATAAAAATAAGGATGCACACCCCGGCCCCTATTTTCCCCTCACTCTTTCTGTCTGCTTTTCTTTTTCTCAACTGTCCCGTTATTTCATGTCAGGGTGACCAACCTGACATGCTTACTCCTTTGCTATCCTCCACGGTTTTGTTCAACACCCCCCCCACACCGTGCACAGAAGCACTGCTATGCTTTTCTTCTGATCTCCCGACTGAGAAACATAGAAGTTGACAGCAGATGAGGACCGCAAGGCCGCCTAGTCTGCCCATTTCTTTTCTACCTTATGAATGTACCATCAGCCTTTGTTCTGTTAATGGCCTATCTATTCATACTCATCTGTATTGCTCCCTTATACCTATCCTATGCCTGTCTGAAGCCCTGCACTGTATTCATATCCACCACTTCCTGTGAAAAGAACTTCTCATTACCCCTTAATCAGCCTCCCTCTAATCTCATGCTGTTTCCTCTTGTTCTGCTATTTTTCTTATATTGAAACATGTTAGACTCTTTCACCTTGTTAATGCCCTTAAGGTGTCTGAATGTTTCGATCATATCACCTCTCTCCCTCCTTTGCTCTAGGGTATACATATTGAGCTCCATTAATCTGTCCTCATATGTTTTCTGATGTAGTCCCTGCACCATTTTGGTTGCCCTTCTCTGGATTGCCTAAATCTGGTTAATGTCCTTGTGAAGGTGTGGCCTCCAGTACTGCACACAGTACTCCAGATGGGGCCTAACCAGTGTCTTGTAAAGAGGGATTACCTCCCTCTTACGACTTGTGATGCCCCTACTAATACACCCCAACATCCCCTAGCCTTACCTACTGCTTTAGTGGTCTGCTTGGATGATTTCAGGTCATCTGTGATGATGATGCCCAAGCCTCTTTCTTCCCTTGTGATTGCCAGCAACTCCCCTCCCAGCCTATAGGTGGCTTCAGGGTTTCTCTTCCCTATGTGCATGATCTTGCACTTCTTTGCGTTAAACTCCAGTTGCCACTCTTAGCACTATTTTGCCAGTTTATCCAGATCTATTCTCATTCTGCCCACCCCATCTGGATCATCTGCTCTGTTGCAGATCTTGGTGTCATCTGCAAACAGACAAACCTTAACCTCCAGTCCATCTGCAATGTCACTGATGAAGATACTAAAGAAGACTGGCCCCAGGACTGATCCCTGAGGTACCTCACTTGTGACTTGCATCTCTTCTGACTGTATACCATTTACCACCACCACCAGTTATAATTAGCGCAGTTGTGCTGGAAATATTAATAATTCTGGTGCTCCTGAAAAGTTAAGGCACTTGAATCCAGGTGCCAAGCTCCGGAGCGCTGCTGCTGCTGAGGCAAATGCGATTGAAATGTGCGACTCCAGTGTGAACTGTGGATCCCAACTCGTAAGGTGCAACCAAAATTAAATCCTGTTCGGAGCACTTGCTCCAGATTTATAATGTCGCAGTGTGCGACTGAAAAGCACATTCTTTTTTTGGAGCAAGCGGTCCGTGTCGGTATTGCCACAGGAGGCGTCTAGGAATAAAAATATGGGATGCTTCAGGAGAAAAGGCTTGCTCCAAAACATTTCAAGGTGCCGCAAGTAAGCGGCAAAGATAAAAGGAAGCCGGTAGATGGGACACTATGGACAGTGAGCTAGACAAGACATGTAGTGTCCCAAAAATCTAGATTTAAAATTTTTTATTTTTTTTATTTTAGTCTTTGGTAACCGGGTAAGATGGTGCACTGAAGGACAGTGCAGCCCCAGAGATGTTGTAACTGGGGTTGTTTAGCATTAAATAAATAAAAAAAGGGGCCAAAAGTTAAAGTAGGGCAAATAAGGCCCAAATGAAATGTATACCTGATGGCTGCAATTTCAGCCATCAGGTCATTTAAAATAAATGCTGGCTTGTGGCAGGGGCTCAAGAGAAGCACAGCACAGAGCCCCTGCAAATAAAAGGTCACAGCCATGCAGTATAGAAGAATAAGAGCCCTTTTCAAGGGTTGAAGTTTAAATAAACTAACCACTGTGTAAAAAATAAATGAAATCAAATTGTTGTTAGGTTCCTGAGCCGGCAGGAGAAAGAAGATAAGGAGCACGTCCTTAATCTTCTCTTCCCTTAGCCAACTCAGAGACGCCTGTGTAATACAAGAATCTGTACATATTAATTAATATGTAATTACCTGTGGGAGCATATAATTCTGCAAGGTCCAACTATAGGGCTGGCAGCCCAAGCAATGGCTGTTTATATAGCTGAATAGGCTGTGATGTCACTCCTTAAGAGGAGGAGCTTAGCCCCTAAATTATCTGAGGCCCTATAATTAAGGTTTTAACCGGTCCTACAAACCGGAGGCGTTAGATATTATTGAATATTAATGTGAAGCCTTTTGTTCTGAAATAGGGTACAGAATGGTTACTGAGCCTCAGAGAAGTGAGAGGAAAATAAGCAGTTATTTAATTTAACGAGGAGTCACATGACTGTGATGTCACCCCTAGCTATCTTATATACTCCCACCACTAGGGGCTAAGAAGTAGATAGGTGGTTCAGTTGTTCCTGACCACAGTAAGAGAAGGAGCTAAATGTGAGAGCTTACACACTGTTCGGAGTTGTTGGATGTTACAGAAGAGTTTCAGGAGTTCTCAAGAAGTATTTCCTGTTTGTGGTGTGAAGGATTAACAACATTTTTCTTTCTGTAAATATTATTTTTTGGGGGGGGGGTTGTGTCAAATAAACTGACAAATGCAGTATTTGCATTTTTATGCATTAAATTACTGCCTTAGTGTCTGTTATCATACCCACGCTTCTACACTGGTGTTAGCAGTGGGATATCCTGGTACGTCGAGGCTGCCCAGGAGGCACTACCAGGGGGTATTGCTCCATAAATATTTTAACAGATACAAAAAGGGGACAAGGCAGATCCGAGTGTATTTTACTTGACATGGTCGATGTCAGAGCAGACTGGAATTAAGCCATTGCCAGGACTGGATCTAGGAGCCAGACCCAAGATGAAGAAGAGGGACGACAATGAGATGGAAGAAGAACAAGAGGGGCTGAAGGAAGAGGAACCCCAGATGATCCCAGCAACAGATGATCTGAGGGAATTACTAAAGTGTCTGTGCCTGTGACAGCTGGATATGGATCGCTAGAGTGAGGAAGATCGACAACAGTGGGATGAGGACAGACATCTACAGGCTGAGGAACGAAGATGGCAGGACTAAAATGGCAGACACCCTGAAGGCCATCCAGGAGATGAGTCAAGGTCAGCCTGACAGAACTGTGCCCAGGAACATTAAATTGACAAAACTTACTGAAAGTGATGACAGTGAGGCATACCTCACTACATCTGAAAACTTGCCCAAACTTCTGCATGGGCCCTGTGACCAACAGGTCATAAGACTGGTACCTTATCTGTCTGGTACAGCTCAACTGGTATACAGCCATTTGAGCGGTACAGATGTGAACAATTATGACAAGGTGAAAGAGGAGATCCTGTGTTAATATGATATCAGTACATAGACCTGTTGACAGTGTTTCCATTCTCAGAAGATGGTCAGTCATGACACACCCAGAGAGACCTATGCAAGGCTGAAGGACTATTGTGGAAAGTGGTTACAGCCTGCAACCAAGACCATTGACCAGATTATGGACCTTATAATAATTGAACAGTTCATCTGAGTTTTGCCCCAGGATGTACAACTATGGGTAAAGGAACATAAGCCGGAATCTGCAGAAAACATCATAAAGCTGGCAGAAGATTATTTCTCGGCTCGACCATCGAGGCCCAAAGGACAATAAAGCATCTCATCACCATCTGTGGATACAGTAAGAACTTATCACCCTAGTCAAAGACAGTCCAATTATGGGAGACGGGATAGAGGGGGCAGGATCCCGTATTCTGAGATAATATGCCATGGGTGCCTTGGGAAAGGTCATATTTGTAAATAACTTACCAGCACAAGGTACTGTATGTGATACAATTCTTTATGCAGACAATTTGATTTTGTTTAATCAAGATAAATCAGTAGGTGGTATTGCTTCTTTTTTTTTTGTATAATGTTTTATTAAAATTATTCAGGTGTAACATGCTTTAGACATACTTAATATATGATTTATACAGTACAGGCATGAATCAATCTTGCATCAATTTCTTATCTAGTATGCGATCTCAACATTAGTTAATTATTTATAACACCTCTACAGATCTTACAGCTATAGCTATAAGATCTTATACAGTATATCTTTAACATACCTATACTGGTTCTTTGGTGCATGTTCACATATACAACAAGGTAAATACAAACTTTATCATTTGTTCAATTCCTTATGTCTATTCCGCCTCTTGTATAAGATCTTCTCCTAACAACGAGGGAGAAGTGTGCCTTTCTAGGCAAGTAAATAAAGTAACTTCTTTGAATTAGAACACACAATGAAAAGTATAAAAAACCAAGATGAAAAATGAGTAACTTCTACATAACTGTGCTTATTTGATTTGAATAAAGGTGAAAATTGGCTGTATCTTTTATTGCTTAAAAAGGTAGAAGATGTCACATACTGTATATATGTATATACTTTGCTATCTAGGGGTATTTAAAGACTTCATTTGTTGTGTGACTGTTGAATATAGGGGATTTAATAAAAGAAACCTCCATTACTTATTACTTGTCTGATGTGTGTTTTTTATTCTCATATAAAGCATCCCATCCACAGCACTTCTGACTCAGCGGGAGATAGGGTACCAAGAACCCCCCCCCACCACCACCATACATTCATGAAAGCCTCTTCTTTGCCCTCGAGAGCGTATATTAGCCTGTCAGTGGACAGCGTCTTAATAGCTAAGTTTTTCCATTAAGATACCTTTGGGGTAAGGTTTGTTATCCATAAGTTTTGTATCCCCTGTCTGGCAAGTACTAGAAGAATTCTGATCCATCTGGGGTAAAGACTTCAAGATTCTTCATCCTGATCAGCCACCCCCAGCAGTAAAGAACACAAGGAGAACCTCACCTCCTCACCCGCTCACCCCAATGTAACTATTTCAACCTGTATATCTTTCCAGTATTGATGAATTCCTGGACACTCCCAATAATAATGCATGACTGTACCTCTAGCCCTCCCACATTTCCCACACATGGGGGGAAATCCCTGGACTGAAGGTATGTACAATGCTGGGTGGGCAATAGCGTCTATGTAAAAACTTGTATTGGAGCTCTTTGAATTTATTGCATAAGAGCAAACCCATGTGGGGCTTAGGTCATTTCCCAATTTTCTTTTGAGATCACTAATTGCAGATCTTGCTCCCATTTTTGTTTTACTTTTTGTGTCTCTTCTTGAAAATGGGATCGGTCAGACTTTGCCATTCTCCCAATAAGCCCCTTTTCATTATGTTTTGCTCCTATAATTAGTCTCTCCATTTCCCACATGGAAGGTTCCATATCTATTGTTCTGTCCAATTTCTTCCAATAGCTCCATGTCTGGAAGTATCGAAATAGGTGGGATGGAGGAATGTTTAGGTTTTTCTGAATGGTTTGAAAAGCGACTAACTCTCCCTTTTCTATCAAGTCTCCCATGCATCGAATCCCTTTCCCCTGCCATTCCGCAAACTCTTCTTCTTCTAAACCTGGTAGAAAAGCTTGATTATTGGCGATAGGTATAAGGAGAGTATGTATATGATTCATATTTTGTCTTTTTCTCATCTCATTCCATGCTTCTAAACTGGCCACCACAATGGGATTTGGATTCATCAGTGCTTCATAAGCCTTTAGCCCATTTTCTCCTAGATATGCCGAGAGTCTTCCTGGACTACATTTTTCCTCCAAATCTAGCCAGTTTGCCGCCTCCCCTTCATTAACCCAATTATGGATATATCGGAGTTGTGTGGCTAAGTAGTATCCCTTAATATCTGGGAAGTTTAATCCCCCTTTTATAGTGTCAGCTTTTAGTCTTGTTAAACTACTCCTTGGTCTTTTTCCTTGCCAGATGAAGTTAGTAAATCTTCGTTCTACATGTTTTAAATCTATTCTGTTTAGGCCCCAGGGTGTCATTTGTATTACATATAGGGATTCTGTGTAACACATTCATTTTTAATAAGTTAATCCTATCCATCCATGAGATGGGCAGTGCACTCCATCTCGTAGGTCTTTAGATATTGTGTCTAAAATGGGTCTGTAATTCAACTCATACATTCTTGGAGGTCCCTTCCCACCCTTATTCCCAGATAGGTAACGGCATCCTTCACAATTTCCAGTCCCCATGATTTCTCATTTCTTTTTTTCGATTCCTCTCAAATACATTTTTTCTGATTTATTTATATTAAGCTTATAGAAACATAGAAGTTGATGGCGGATAAGGACTCAAAGGCCCATCCAGTCTGCCCATTTCTTTTTCTGCCTTATGAATGTGCCATCGGCCTTTGCTCTGTCAGTGGCCTATCTATTCATACTCATCTGTATTGCTCCCTTATGCCTATCCCATGCCTGTTTGAAGCCCTGCACTGTATTCATAGCCACCACTTCTTGTGGTAAGCCATTCCATGCATCCACCACCCTTTCTGTGAAAAAGAATTTCCTCACATTCCCCCTTAATCGGCCTCCCTCTAATCTCATGCTGTGTCCTCTTGTCCTGCTATTTTTCTTATATTTAAACATGTTAGACTCTTTCACCTTGTTAATGCCCTTAAGGTGTTTGAATGCCTTGATCATATCACCTCTCCTCCTTTGCTCAAGGGTATACATATTGAGCTCTGCTAATCTGTCCTCATATGTCTTCTGATGCAGTCCCTGCACCATTTTGGTTGCCCTTCTCTGGACTGCCTCAATTTGGTTAATGTCCTTGTGAAGGTGTGGCCTCCAATACTGCACGCAGTACTCCAGATGGGGCCTAACCAGAAAACTCAGCAAAGCCTTCAATAATTCTCAGTATGGGAGAGATCGACTGCTCAGGATGTATCACTGAGAGAAGAACATCATCAGCATACAGAGTAATTACATGAGTTCAACCTACCCCACCAGGTATACCTCTTGTTCTAGGGTCTGTCCTAATGTTGGCCGCTAATGGTTCTATGGCCACTGCGAAGAGCAGGGGGGAGAGAGGGCACCCCTGCCGCGTCCCTCTTTCTAAGGGGAATACCTCAGATACCGACCCACTAACAAGGATTCTAGCAGTGGGTGTTCTGTAAAGGCACTCTCTAATTGGATGAATTTCTCCCTACCCCAAATCTAATTAATATTTTCATCAAGTATTCCTATCGATCCAGTCAAATGCCTTCGCATCCACTGACATGACACATATTTGTCCTTTCCATTCTTGGCCCCCAGTGAATAATATACAATAGTCCTCTAATATTATGGTAGGACGTTCTACCCCGTATGAAACCCGTTTGATCTGTGTGTATAATGGATTGTGAAATTTCCTCTAATCGAAGCGCTAAAACTTTAGTCATAATCTTACGATCATAATTTATTAACGAGATGAGTCGATATGAGGCACACTACTTTTCATCTTTATTTGACTTAAGGATAAGACAACTATTGGCCTCGCAACACTTTTTGGGTTGCCCTCTCTCCCCCCTCGCCTCCTCCAAGACGTCTCTAAGGTTGCAGCCACCTCCTTTGAGACTCCTTATAATATTCACTGCCAAACCCGTCCGGTCCACTGCCTTACCCTCTTAAGCATCCCTATGGCCCGTATTATCTCCTCTGTCATAATTCTATTTCCTAGTCTGGTCCTCTGAGTTTCAGTCACTTGTGGGAGGGTTCAATCCTTCCAGAAAGCTATCCATAGCTTCCCCATATCATTACATTCGGTTTTATATAATGTTTCATTAAATTGTTTAAATCAATTGCTCATCTCTTTCCCTTGTATTAAATTTCCTTAGTGTCCCTAATAGCTGTTATTCTTTTCATAGTTTTGCCACCTTTCATTAGTTTCACCAATAAGAGACCAGGTTTGTTCCTCCGCTCATACTGTATATTCTCTGTTGTGCAAAAAGCAATTTTTCCCTCGCCTCTTCCGTCACATTTGAGTTTAGGGCATCTCTCATCATTGTTAATTCCCTCTTACTGTATATTTGAGGTCCCCTGTCTGTGTCACCAACATTTCCAGTGTCTTCACCCTTTCCTCCAATTCATGCTGTTTTTTTTTTTATGGTCTTTCTTAATCTTTGCCGTGTAGCCTATTATGGTTCCCCTCATAAAAGCCTTGCCAGCTTCCCAGTATGTACCTACTGATTCCACTGACCCTTTGTTCATGGTCTCATATTCCTTCCATTGTGCTTGTAAAATTCCTTAAATTCCTGTTTAGTGAGTGGATAGGATGGGAATCTCAACTCCACCCCCTCCTGGTGAACCAAATCTGAGTCCACAGGACCATAGCATGGTCCGATAGAAAAATTGGGCTATGGGACACCTTCATAACTCTAGGGAATAAGCCACTGGAGATGAATATGAGTTCAACCTGGACCATGTGTCATGAGGGTTCGAGGAAATGTATATTCTCAGGCACCCAGATTCGCACCCTCCAAGTGTCCACTAAGTCTAGATCCCTCAAGCCCTGTTGCCATTGTTTTACTGAGGGGTATCCCTAGCTTTCATACCTTAATAATCAAATTTTGGGTCTAGGACACAGTTAAAATCCCCCACTAGGATTAGGTTGGGGAACTGTTCTCTAATCATCAGATCTAACATATTCTGGTCGAATTCTGGGTCAGGCACTGCAGGTGCATAAATATTGCCCAGCGTGACCTCCTTCCCCTGTATTCTCCCCACTACAAATACATAACGTCCCTCCAATGGATCCCTAACCATACGAATATACTCAATGGGTGGGCCCTTATGCAGGAGAATTGCCACCCCCCCTTATGAGAACTGTATGAGGACGCATGGCAGGCCGCAACCCATCCTCCCACCAATTTCCCATGCTCCCTGTGTGTCAAAGATATTGCTTCTAGTCTTCAGCATGATTTTGATGTGGTAAGTAGCTGGCTAGTGGATAATTTAATGGTTTTGAATTTAAAGAAAACCAAGTCAATGTTATTTGGCACTACACATATGTTAAAAGATTGTCCGAAATTGTTGATTTGTGATTCATTAGGGACTGAAATTGAGCAGGTACAGAGTTTTAAATATTTGGGGTTCTTACTCGACCAAGTGTTAAGTTTTTCTCATCAGATTACTGCTTTATGTAGACTGGCAAATCAAAAAATAGGGTTACTGTATCAATATAAAAATTATTTTTCAGAAAACACTAGGAAAGCTATTGCTGTGGGGACTTTGCTCCCTCATTTGGAGAATGGAGCTTGTTTATATTATAATTTGGGAAAAAGGTTATCACTAACAGTATCCTATAATAATGTTTGTTGTTTTGTTTTATCAGCTTCTTATAGAACTCATCACTGTGATTTGCACGTAGGGTTGGGCTGGATGCCCTTTATCTCGAGAACTAAATATTCAGTGGGTTGTTTAATAGCAAAAGCTATTCATTATTTATTTATTTTATTTATTTATTGAAATGTTTCACCAGGAAAGGCACACTGAGCAACAAGATGCTCGTCTCACGGTGCGACCTGGGGGGGAGGGTATAGAGGAGAGCAGTGAGTACATAATATAATACACAGCATTGAGTTACACATTGGAGACATGACTAAGGAGTAACATTACACAACTTGATTACATACTTCCATTACTCACATTTATTACATTGAATCGGGTTATTGTTACACATTGTTTACAGGGCTTTACCTGCCTTGTATTTAAGAGGGGGGGTACATGAAGTAGGGAAACAGTGTAGGAAGGTTTAGAAGGTTTGGAAGCGAAGGGAGAACAAGGAGTAAGGTTTAGACCTGGATTGTGATAACTATACATGGGTGATAGTCACTGAGTAAGGGACTATGTTTGACAGGGAGACAAGGCAGAAGTGCAGTATGGGGTAAGTGCGGAGGTTGGTAGGAATATATGCCCGCATATATAGTTGGTAGCTAAAGCCGCAGGTCAGGCCATGCAGGATGTAGGGATTATGGATTACGAATCCATGTTTCCTTTAGCTGATTTAGTCTCAACAAGGGATATTTCATCTAAGCTTAGATCATCTAATGGTCTTATATTAGAACTCCCTATGTGAAAACAAAAACTTGGGTCTTGGACCTTTTCAAATTTCAGCTCCCCTATTGTGGAATTCGTTTCCTTTTCAAATTCGAAATGCAAGGTCTTTGTTGTTTTTTAAGGTACAGTTGAAACAATATTTATTGACAAATTCTGTTTGTGATTGCATTAACTAGTATGTTAGTTGTATGATATGATTATTGATTGTTTGTGTTATGTATTATTATGTGTTGCACTGGTCGGATCTGAAAAGGACCTTGGTCCAGTGTCCTTACCTGGTTAACAAATTGAAAAATTAAAAAATTAAAAATAGTTTGAAACTGTCCGAATAAAATAACTGAGCAAGCTCATCTGTCCTTAGCTAACACTGAGTTATCTCTGTGGGATAGGAAATCAACAGACTTTGAGACTTTGGACTCAGGAGCAGACAAACCCTTTGAGACGGACTTGGCCCTGGTGTAGAGTTAACCCAAAAGACAACAGTCAGATGGGTACACGGGCTATTCACCAGTATCACACTGCAACGATGGAAATAACTGTAAATAATGAACATCACTGTATGCTCATTGGATTAGTACCCCGATTGCCAGTAATTATTGGCCAAGACATTCCCCACTTTCACTCAGTGATGTAATCACACCAGGCCCATTTATAACCAGTGAATGTGGTAACTAGGTCTCAAGCAAGACTGCAACAGTTAAACCAGGTTTTTCCTTTTGAAGAGGACTTTTTTGAGAGCAAAGGGAAACCAAAGAAGTCAAGGAAAGAGAAGAAAAGGGAGAAGACAGCCTGGTTAAAACCCATCAGGAGGGTATTCTGGAAATGGTACCAGGACTGCCAAAAGGTGGCATAAGACAAGAACTGGCAGATGAAACCCTAAAACCTTTCTTTCCAAAGGTCAAGCAGGAAGCAAAACATGGACAATCTCGTTTTGTATTAAAAAATTGCATTTTATATAGAATAACTGTTGATCCTGCTACTAATAGTGATGTGGAACAATAGATGGTACCTAAAGGATACAGAGATAAAATAATTCAGCTAGCCCATAATATTCCCATGGCTGGACATGAGGGGAGGGATAGAACCTTACACAGACTATTGTCTCGGTTCTGCTGACAAGGTATTCACCAGGATGTGAAGGAATACTGCCGAGTATGTGCAAAGTGCCAGTTGGTGGCCCAGGGTGGAAAGAAAAAACAGGTGCCCCTGCAGTCTATCCCATATGTGACAACCCCCTTTGAAAGAATAGCAATGGATGTTGTGGGGCCCCTAACTAAGAGTTCAAAGGGTAGTCAATATATCTTGGTAGTGTGCGACTACATCACCCGTTACCCTGAAGCCATTCAGATGTGAACAGTAACCGCTCCCCGGATTGCTGAAGAGCTAGCCAAGATTTTCAGCTACATGGGGATACCACAAGTAATCCTGACTGACAGGAGTAGTAATTTCACATAAAAAATGCTACAGGAATTGTACCGACTCCTGGGAGTGTCAGCTGTCGGAATCTCCCCCTACCATCCCCAGACAGATGGCTTGGTCGAGCGGTTTAATAAGACACTCAAGAAAATGCTGCAGAAGTACGGTCCAAGAGGAAGGTAGAGATTAGGACAAATATCTCCCTTACTTTTTATTTGCATACAGAGAGGTACCACAAGCTACCACTGGGTTTTCCCCGTTCACATTATTATATGGGTGGAACCCTAGGGGCCCATTGGACATGGTGAAAGTGCAGTGGGAGGCAGGGCAAAGTGTTGGGTTTAGCAACATCCTGGACTATATGTCCTCTTTAAGAGAATAACTGGTTAAATATGTTACAGTGGCACACATGAATGTTAACCAGAAGCAACAAGGGTAAAAAGAGACATACTAGGCGGGGATGAAAGATAAATGTTTTATGCCAGGTAAAAAAGTGTTGTTATTGTTGCCTCCATTGAAAACAAACTGCTGATGAGATGGCAAGGGCCCTATGATATTGTGAGACAGACAGGCAATGTAAACTACAAAATTGAGATGCCTGGCCATAGGCCTGTCAAAACGGCATACCATGCAAATCTTCTTAGGAAATGGATAAACAAGCCCCAACCCCAGACCCTGTATATCCATCCCGAGCAGAACATGACAGAGTTGGATGTGGCCTATGAGAGATTAGATCTTCCCAAGGAGGGCAGTGCCATACAGATTAACCCCGAGTTAGATCCTGAGCAGAGAAAAGAGGTTGATCAGCTCTTACATTATTGGGATACATTTACAAAAACACTTGGGAGAGCAGAAGGGTTAGTGCATGACATCAAAGTTACGCAGAGTAGGCCGATCCACTAGAAACCCTATAGACTGCCTGACAAAATTTGACAGGAGGTAACCGAAGAAGTACGGAAAATGGAATAGCTAGGGGTAACTGTTCCCTCCAGAAGCGCCTGGCCCTCCCCATTAGTAGTGGTAAATAAAAAAGAAGGGGGTTTATGACTCTATTTAGATTTCCAGAAAGTAAGCTGCCCATTGCTTCAGCGGTTGATTTCCGCAGTACCGCAACCTGGGTTCAGGAACGGACTTGAGCCGCCGGAGGGCCAGCCGGGGAGATGGATTGAGCCCCCATGGACTGCTCTCCTTCTCGGGTGGGGAGGTGTGGGTGTTGCCAGTGCACGGGACCTCTGCGGAGCCAGAGGTTCATAAGCAGTCAGCACCAGCAAGGACCTCAAGGGGCGGATGAGCCAGAGTCACTGAACGCTCCCACCCCCCCACAAAAATGGGGAAAAACACACCCGCCTGCCGCCTGTATGAAGCCCACCCCTCCGACCACAATCGGCTCCCCCAGGCCGACTCCCACCCTATCCCGACGTTCATGGCACCTCGGGCCAGGGTGCCACGACCCCACCCTGGGAGGCAATCCAGAGGGTCACGGGAGGGCGGCTAATGTGGGGCAGCCGCGACTGTGGGGGTCCGTGATCAAGGCAGATGCTTGGCGGTAGGAGGGGGCACACAAAAGAATAAAAAAAATTTAAAAAAAACATTTCCAGAAAGTCAATGCTATTTCTGACTTTGAAGGCTACCCCATGCCCAGAATTGACAACCTACTGAATAAAATAGGCACTGCACAATACATCAGCACCCTAGACTTGACCAAGGATATTGTCAAATTCCTTTGGCACAACATACCCAGGAATTGACTTATTTAGTACACCAATCAGCCTGCACCAGTCTACCACCATGCCCTTTGGCCTTCACGGTGCACCAGCCACTTTCCAGTGGTATATGGACACATTCTAAGACCCATATCCAGTATAGTGCAACATACCTGGATGACGTGGGTCATATTTAACCCAGACTGAATACTCATTTGATTCATCTTAGTGCCATAATCCAGACCATCAAAGATGCAGGGCTGACTATTAACCCCTCGAAGTGTGCTTTAGCAAAAACAGAGACCAGATACTTGGGGTTTATCATCGGTCATGGGACTGTTAAACCAGAACTGAGCAAGGTAGAAGCAGTTGCCAACAGCCCCACTCCCACTAACAAACGACATGTAAGATCCTTCTTAGGACTGGCCAGTTATTACAGGCACTTCATAGCTGACTCTGCCACCCTTGCCACTCCCTTAACGGAACTAACGAAAACAAGTACCCCAACAAAGTAAAATGGACCCCGGAATGTAAGGCAGCCTTTCAGAGCATTAAGGCTGCATTACGCTTTGCCCCGGTTCTGATTAGCTCCAACTTTCAGAAACCTTTTGTGGTCCAGACTGATGCCTCTGATACGGGCATAGGAGCAGTACTGACCAAACATAATTCTAAGGGAGAACATCCAGTGCTGTTTATTAGCAGAAAGTTTCACGAAAGGGAAAGAAAATATTCCACCATCAAGAAGGAATGTTTAGCCATGAAATGGGCCATAGAAGCCCTCAAATATTACTTACGGGGCAATGAGTTTGTGGTAATGACAGACCATAATCCATTATGCTGGACGAACCAAATGAAGGAGAAAAACATGCAGATCATGAGATGGTACCCATCACTACAGCAATATAAATTCACGATTAAACACCATGCAGTGTCACAGCATCAGAATGCTGATTTTTTTTGTCCTGCTATGGTGCTAACAGTACTCCAGTTGCTGGGGATTGGGAAAAAAAAAAAGAAAACGTATGATTGTATAAGATATGTATTTAAACATAATGAAAAACTATTGTGCTAGAGAAGCACAAACCTCAGAGAAAAGAATGACAGTGCATGGTTGTATGATGTAGTACATCAGTCTTAATGTACCGTTCAAACATTTATTAGGGTCCAAGGGGAACTTCTGTAGAGGGCAGGCGGAAGTTTCAACCCTTCCAAGGGTGAAGGGTTCAGACAACAAAATCTTGTGTTGCCTTCTCGTGTGGAGACGAGTGTAACTGTGTGTCCCCTGTTATGATGTGTACCCCAAGAAATGTATAAAAATAAAGATATGTACCCCTTCCCCTATTTTCCCCTCACTCTTTCTGTCTGCTTTTCTTTTTCTCAGCTGTCCTGTTATTTCATGTCAGGGTAGCCAATCTGACATGCCTACTCCTTTGCTATCCACTGTTTTCTTGAATCCCCCCCCCGTGCACAGAAGTGCTGCTGCACTTTTCTTTTGATCTCCTGACTGGGAGTTATAATTAGTGCTGGTTGCGCTGGAAATATTAATAATTCTGGTGCCCCTGAAAAGTTAAGGCACGCATCCAGGTGCCGAGCTCCGAAGCCGCTTCTGCTGAGGCAACTGCAGAAAAATGTAGGGCTCCGGTGCGAATTGTGGATCCCAGTCACAAGGTGCAACCAAAAATTAAAATCCTTGTTCGGAGCACTTGCTCCATATTCGTAATGTCGCAGTGTGTGACTGAAAAGCACATTCTTTTTCAGAGCAAGCGCTCCGTGTCAGTATAGCCACAGGAGGTGGCTAGGAATAAAAATATAATAAGCTCCTTGTTTGGAGCAACAGAAACTAGGATGCTTCAGGAGAAAAGGCTTGCTCCAAAGTGTTTCAAGGTGCCACAAGTGAGCGGCAAAGATAAAAAGAAGTCGGCAGAAGGGACACTACGGACAGTGAGCTAGAAAAGCCCTGTAGTGTCCCAAAAATCTAGATGGTGCACCGAAGGACATTGCAGACCCAGAGATGTTGTAACTGTGGTTGTTTAGCATTAAAAAAATAAAAAGAGGGGCCAAAAGTTAAAGTAGGGCAAATAAGTCCCAAATGAAATGTATACCTGACGACTGCATTTCGGCCATCGGGTCATTGAAAATAAATGCTGGTTTGTGGCAGGGGCTCAAAAATCTAGATGGTGCACCGAAGAACAGTGCAGACCCAGAGATGTTGTAACTGTGGCTGTTTAGCATTAAATAAATAAAAAGAGGGGCCAAAAGTTAAAGTAGGGCAAATAAGGCCCAAATGAAATGTATACCCGACGACTGCATTTCAGCCATCGGGTCATTGAAAATAAATGCTGGTTTGTGGCAGGGGCTCAAGAGAAGCACAGCACAGAGCCCCTGCAAATAAAAGGTCGCAGCCATGCAGTATAGAAGAATAAGAGCCCTTTTCAAGGGTTGAAGTTTAAATACACTAACCACTGTGTAATAAAAATAAATGAAATCAAATTGTTGCCTAGCCTCCTGAGCTGGCAGGAGAAAGAAGATAAGGAATGCGTCCTTAATCTTCTCTTCCCCTTAGCCAACTCAGAGATGCCTGTGTAATACAAGAATCTGTACATATTAATTAATATGTAATTACCTGTGGGAGCCTGTAATTATGGAAGGTCCTACTATAGGGCTGGCAGCCCAAGCAATGGCTGTTTATATAGCTGAATAGGTTGTGAAGTCACTCCTTAAGTGGAGGAGCTTAGCCCCTAAATTATCTGAGGCCCTATAATTAAGGTTTTAACCGGTCCTACAAATTGGAGGCATTAGATATTATTGACTATTAATGTAAAGCCATTAGCTCTGAAATAGGGTACAGAATGGTTACTGAGCCTCAGAGAAGTGAGAGGAAAATAAGCAGTAATTTAATTTAACGCGGTGTCGCATGACTGTGATGTCACCCCTAGCTATCTTATATAATCCCACCACTAGGGGCTAAGAAGTAGATAGGCGGTTCAGTTGTTCCTAACCACACTAAGAGAAGGAGCTAAGTGTGAGAGCTTACACATTGCTCAGAGTTGTTGGATGTTACAGAAGAGTTTCAGGAGTTCTCAAGAAGTATTTCCTGTTGTTTGTGGTGTGAAGGATTAACACCCCTTTTTTTTCTGTGAATATTTTTATTTTTTGTCAAATAAATTGACAAACACAGCATTTGTGTTTTTTATGCATAAATTACTGCCTTGCTGTCTGTTATTATACCCACACTTCCACAAGGTAGATCTCGGGGTTGTCCCCGAGACCCATTTTTGTTAACATGGGGTGGAGTCCTACAGTGACAGGATTCCCTCTGACCTGGAACTGAGTTACAGTTTCATTCTGTAATTGCAGCAGCTGCTTCATAAACTCCTGCTGTTGCTGATCTCTCTGCATCTGCTGTTGCTCCTGCTGCTGGTCTCTTTGAGACTGCTGTTGGTCTCTCTCCACCTGTTGCTCGCCTGCTACTGGTCTCTTTTGCCTGCTGTCGCTCCTGCTGCTGGTCTGTCTGCACCTGCTGTTACACCTGCTGCTGGTCTCTGCGCGCTGCTGTTGAACCTGTTGCTGGTTCTCTGCACCTGCTGTTGCACCTGCTGCTGGTCTCTCTGCGCCTGCTGTTGCACCTGCTGGCACCTGCTGTTGCTTGTGCTACTTCTTTCTCTCTGTGCCTGTTTCCCTGCTGCTGGTTCCTCTGTGCCTGCGGTTGCTCCTGCTGTTTTTTCTGCACCTGCTGTTGTTTCTGCTGTTGGTCTGCCTGCACCTGCTGTTGCACCTGCCGTGGCACCTGCTGCTGGTCTCTCTGCACATGCTGTTACTCCTGCTGCTGGGCTGTCTCGCCTGCTGTTGCTCCTGCTGCTGGCTTCTCCGCCTGCTGTTTCTCCTGCTGCTGCTCTCTCTGTGCCTGCTGTTGCACCTGCTTTCTCTGCACCTGTTGTGCCTGCCGCTGGTCTCCCAGCGCCTGCTGTTTTGCCTGCTGCTGGTCTCTGTGAGCATGTTGTTGCTCCTGCTGCTGTTCTCTCTGTGCCTGCTGTTGCACCTGATGCTGATCTTTCTGCACCTGCTGCTGGTCTCTGCATCTGCTGTTGTGCCTGCTACTAGTCTTTCTGCACTTGCTTTTACTCCTGCTGCTTGTCTCTCTGTGCATACTGTTGCTCCAGCTGCTGGTCCTCTGTGCCTGCTGTTGTGCCTGCTGCTGGTCTCTCTGCACCTGCTATTGCACCTGCTGCTGGTCCGCCTGCCTGCTGGTACTCCTGCTGCTGGTCCTCTGTGCCTGCTGTTGCACCTGCTGCTGGTCTCTCTGCACCAACTGTTGTGCTGCTGGTCTCTCTGCACCAGCTGTTGTGCCTGCTGTTGCATTTGCTGCTGGTGTCTACACATTACGAATACGGTTGCACCTGCTGCTGTGCCTGCTTCTGGTCTCTGCACCTGCTCCTGTGCCTGCTTTTGGTCTCTACGCCTGCTGTTGCACCTGCTGCTGTGCCTTCTGCTGATCTCTCCGTGTCTGCAATTGCACCTGCTGGGCTATCCAGTCCCTCTGCATCTGGACATGCTGTGCCAGTTGCTGGTCCCTCTGAGCCTGCTGTTGGTCTCTCTGAGCCAGCTATTGTGCTTGCTGAGCCATCCAGTCCCTCTGCATTTGGGCCTGTTGTGCTTGCTGCTCTGCCAGCCATTTCAGTACTTTGTCCAAGTCCATCTTATCATATTTGTACAAGGGGAAGCTTGATCCCACTGCTAAAGCCAACTACATATGACAAAGTAGTAAATCGGGTGGCTTCTTGAGGAGCACTTTCAAAAAGAACACTCCAGACACCAGTTTAAATCAAATGAAATCTGCTTTATTTTTCCAGCAACAGAAAAAGAAACAATTAGCTTGAATTCAGCTTAAAAGAAACTCCAGCAGATCAGTCTCTCTCTCTCTGTCTCCCTCTACTGGAAACAGAAACCTCCCTCTGCTTGTTCACCCCCCTTTATTGGCTCAGATGTTGTTTGTTAATGCCCCCAACCCGAGAGATAGCTAGCAAGTCGAACAACCAGTGCAGTAAAGGTCTTAAAGGGGCAACTTTAACGCAAAAGGGGTTTGGTACAGAGCCCACCACAGCCCCCATCAAAACCTGTGTTGCATGTGTTTCAGGGTTATGAAGCAGCTCACAGATGACAGACATACACACCATCACAGGCTTACACGCATGAGTAGGGGCAACACAGAACTAGACAGATTACTGAGGGGAATGGCACTTGAGGATTACACAGCATGAGTAGGGGTAGCACAGGACTAGAGATTCCCAAGGAGAAGGGCACTGAGGGTTACACAGCATGAGTAGGGTTAACACAGGACAAGACAGATACCTGAGGGAGAATGACATTGAGGGTTACACAGCATGAGTAAGGGTAACACAGGACTAGACAGATTTCTGAGGGAGAACGGCATTAAGGGTTACACAACATGAGTAGGGAAACACAGGAATAGACAGATTTCTGAGGAGAATGGCATTGAGGGTTACACAGCACAAAGGTAACACAGGACTAGACAGATTTCTGAGAGAGAATGGCATTGAGGGTTAAACAGCATGAGCAGGAGTAACATAGGACTAGACAGATTCCTGTTTGCAGGCACCTCTCTGGTCTGAGGAGGAGGTTGCCCATCTCCAGGCTGACCTAGCTAGGATTGTGAACCTCTTCCCCACCCAGGGACCACCAGGGCCACCACCGTTACCTCAGAGGTTGCCAAGAAAGAGGAGAAGTTGGACCAAGGTGGACTCAGGGAGGGAGAGGGTGGAACAGAGGTGCATCCCTCCAGTTGTACCTCTCCACAGTTCATGTGCTGTTCTGACAAAGAGTGGTTCCTCTATGGAGGCATCTGCAGTGGAGACCAAGGAGGATGCTGGGAACCTCCACAAAGGAGACCCACAGGATGGGGCACGAGACCCCACAGGGAAGGAACAACTCCTGGTGGGGGACTTGATCGTGAAGGTGCCTGCCTGGCACCACAGCTCAGAGGGACAGGAAGCAAATCCTCAGGATCGCAGAAGCAGCTGCATGAGGGAGGGAGCTGGATGTCACTGTCCACCTAGGGACAAATGACCTGGCTGTGAATGGGATCAGAGCGGTGCAAGAGGAGTTTGTGGAATTGGGAGGGTCCTTAGACAGGTAGCATGTATGGTAACCTTGTCCGGAGGTGCTGCCAGTCTATGGCAAGGATGATGCTAGAGTATTCTGCACCATGGGATTCAATGAATGGTTGAAAAACTGGTGTGGAGCTCAGGGTTTTGGCTTCATTGGGAACTTGGGAGCCACCTGGAGGGATGCAGGCTTATACTGGCGTGATGGTCTGCATCTGTCCAGGGAAGAACCAGGATCCTAGGTGACAGGTTTAAATGCTTCATTGGCAAGCATGTAAACTAGCCAAGGGGGGGCACTGAAAAGGAGCAGGGAAATCCCAGCCTCCCCCAACAAAACACAGCAGTTAGAGAAGTAAACGCCAAGGTAGAGAAGTCAGTAGAGAGCAGGACAGGGATAAATGCAGAAAAAGGCAGTAAGGACAGGGATGGGGCTAAAAGGGGTAAGGCCATAAAACATAAATGGAAGGTGATGAGTACCAATGCCCACAGTCTGTGCAACAAGCTACCTGAACTAGTGGCCTTGATGGAAGAGGGATGCCTGGATATTGTGGCAGTCACTGAAACATGGTATACAGAGAACCATGACTGGGATGTCAACATACCAGGATACACAGTCTACAGGAGGGACAGGGAGGGTAAAAGAGAAGGAGTAGTAACTCTCTATATAAGGGAAGGGATTAAAGCAACAGAACTAAAGAGTAAACAGGAAGTTGATGAGTCACTATGGGTCACCCTGGAGACAGGAAATGGCACCACAATCCACACTGGGGTTGTGTACAGACCCCCATCTCAGGGGGAGGAAATGGACAAGGAAATTATAGAAGGCATCCTTAAAATGGCAGAAAAAGGTGAGATATTGTTGATGGGGGACCTGAATATGCCAGATGTTAACTGGAGTACCTTTGCTGCAGGCACATCCAAGAGCAGGGTCATTCTTGATGCCCTACAGGGGGCACGCCTCAGACAGCTAGTGTTGGAACCCACTCAGGAGGGAGCAATCTTAGACCTGGTACTCTCAAACGGGGAAGGAGAAAGGATCTCAGATTTAGAAGTGGGTAGCCATCTGGGAACAAGTGACCACTAAACAGTGTGGTTCACAATAAACACAGCCATAGAGTCAAGCCATACAAAAACAAGAGTATTGAACTTTAAGAAGGCTGACTTTGGGAAAATGAGAGAGTGCCTCAGAAAAGCACTAGCAAACGGGCAAGAAGGAGGGGTGGAGGACAATGGGGAATAATTAAAACAGCCATCGCAGAGGCAACAAGCCTTTGTGTGAAGCAAATCAACAAAACAAAACGAAGGAAAAAACCACTATGGTTCTCAAAAGAGGTGGCAGGGACGGTTAAGGAGAAAAGGATAGCATTCAGGAAATATAAGGAAACACAGAAGGAGCAGGACACAGAACTTTATCAGTTAAAGCAGAAGGAGGCAGGGAAGGCAGTCAGTATAGCAAAGGCACAAACTGAGGAAAACATAGCTAACTCTGCTAAGAAGAGGGATAAAACCTTTTATAGGTACATTAGGGAGCAAAGAAAGACCAAGAGAGGGATACAGAGACTTAATAAAGCGGAGAGAATGTGGGCAGATGTTGACAGTGAAAAAGCAGGGATACTGAACGAATATTTCTGCTCAGTATTCACAACGGACAAGGAGGGGGAGGTACCTAAACCAAACAAGAGAGAAACTCTGAATAGGGGGTCGATATCAGTCCATTCACAGAAGAAAGGGTTTTGAAAGAACTCTTGAAACTGAGGGTGGACAAAGCAATGGGGCCTGATGGGATTCACCCAAGAATTCTAAAGGAACTAAGGGTAGAACTAGTAACACCACTGACTACTCTCTTTAACAAATCATGGGAGGATGGGGTGGTACCTGAGGACTGGAGGAGGGCAAATGTGATTCCACTTTACAAAAGTGGGAGCAGGGCAGCGGCAGGAAACTACAGACCAGTTAGTTTGACTTCAGTGGTAGGGAAAAAGATGGAATCACTTCTAAAGGAAAGAATTGTTGAGTACCTAGAGGCCAGTGGGGCACAGGACCCAAGGCAGCATGGTTTCACAGCAGGAAGATCATGTCAGACGAACCTAATAGATTTCTTTGACTGCGTGACCAAAGTAGTAGACCAGGGAGGGGCTGTGGATATGGCCTACCTAGGTTTTAGCAAGGCATCTGACACAGTCTCACACAAAAGATTAATATAGAGTTAGCCAGCCTGAGTGGGTCCCAAGGTGGTAGCCTGGATAAAAAACTGGCTGGACAGCAATACGCAAGGGGTAATAGTAAACAGAGTCCACAGTGCAGAAAGGAGAGTAACTAGCAGGGCACCACAGGGTTTGGTACTGGGATCGGTCCTCTTTTATGTCTTTATAAGTGACATTGGAGAGCACCTGGAAGGAAAGGCATGTCTCTTTGCAGATGACACAAAGATCTGCAACAAGGTGATACACAAGGTGGGGTGGAAAGAATAAAAAGGGACTTGGCAAGGTTGGAGGAATGGTCAAATATGTGGCAGCTCAGATTCAATACAAAGAAGTGCAAGGCAATGCATCTGGGAAACAAAAACCCAGGGGAAGAGTACACAAGGGGGGGTGAGTTAATAACAACAACAAAAATCGAAAGAGACCTAGGAGTAATTATATCAGATGACCTAAAGGTGGGCAAGCAATGTGAGAAGACAGTAAGGAGGGCTGGGGGGATACTGGGATGCATAGGGAGAGGCATCAACAGTAGAAAACAGGAAGTTGTTATCCCTCTGTACAGGCAGTTGGTGAGACCCCATCTGGAGTACTGCATGCAATTCTGGAGACCCCATCTCTGCAAAGACATAGACAGAGTGGAGGCTGTTCAGAGGAGGGCAACCAAAATGGTGCAGGGTCTGTACCAGAAGACATACGAGGAGAGACTAAAGCAGCTTAATATGTATACCCTTGAGGAAAGGAGGAAGAGGGGGGACATGACAGAAACTTTCAAGTATCTCAAGGGAATTAACAAAGTACAATAGGGTAGTATCTTTCAGAAGAAGAGATGTGCAAGAACAAGGCGGCACAATTTGAAGATAGAGGGGGGACAGTTCAGAGGTAATGTTAGAAAGTATTTATTCACAGAGAGGGTTGTGGATGCACGGAACAGCCTTCCTGAGGAGGTTGTGGAGTCAAAAACAGTGGGAGAATTCAAGAATGCAAGGGACAGGCATAAGGCAATACTAGTAGGGGGTAGGAGGAAGTAAGCTGTTGATTAACTAGAATCTGCAGTTTATCCATCAGGTAAGGAACTGGGCAGACTAGGTGGGCCAAGTGGTCCTTATCTACCGTCAAATTCTATGTTTCTATTCATGAGGGAGAACGGCATTGAGGGTTACACAGTATGAGTAGGGGTAACGCAGGACGAGACAGATTCCTGAGAGAGAATGGCATTGTGGGTTACATTGCATGAGAACGGGTAACAGAGGACTGGACATATTCCTGAGGAAGAACGGTACTGAGGGTTACACAGCATGAGTAGGGGTAACACAGGACTAGACAGATCCCTGAGGGAGAATGACATTGAGGGTTATGCAGCATGAGTAGGGGTAACACAGGACTAGACAGATTCCTGAGGGGGAAATGGCATTGAGGGTTATACAGCATGCGTAGGGTTAACACAGGACTAGCCAGATTCCTGAGGGAGAATGGCACTGAGGGTTACACAGCATGAGTAGGGATAACACAGGACTAGACAGATTCTTGAGGGACACATACAAACAATGGAGAGAAAGAAGTAAGTCCTCAGCTGGGACTTGAACCCAGGCTACCCGGAATACTGTTCCGAGTTGTGCTACCAGCTGTGCCACCAAGGCAACTGGAAACTGGGCTGTTCCAGAGCACATTACTCTTTCTCTAAATGCACAACCCAGTGGCTGCACAATTACATTTATACAATCACATGGGTGCAGTGTGCATATATTGTGGAACACATACAAACTATGAAGACAAAGAAGTAAGTGCCTCAGCTGGGACTTGAACTCAGGTCACCCAGAATACCATTCCGATTGTGCTACCAGCTGCACCACCGGTATTCCAGGTGGCCTGGGTTAAAGTCCCAGCTAAGGCACTTATTTCTTTCTCTCCACTGTTAGTATGTGTTCCACAATATATGCATATAGCACCCATGTGATTGTGTAAATGTAACTATCTGTGCAGCCACCGGGTTGTACATTTGGAGAAAGAGTAATGTGCTTGGGAACAGCCCAGTTTCCAGTTGCCTCTGTGGCACAGCTGGCAGTGCAATCGGATCGGTATTCCGGGTGGCCTGGGTGCAGGTCCCAGCTGAGGCACTTACTTCTTTGTCAACATTTTATATGTGTTCCACAATATATGCATACCACACCCTGTGATTGTATAAATTCTTGAGGGAGAATGGCATTGAGGGTTACACACCATGAGAAGGGGTAACAGCACTAGACAGATTCTTGAGGGAGAATGACATTGAGGGGTACACAGCATGAGTAGGGGTAACACAGGACTAGACAGATTCCTGAATGAGAGACCAGCACTGAGGGTTACACAGCATGAGTGGGGGTAACACAGGACTAGACAGTTTCCTGAGGGAGAATGGCATCGAGGGTTACACAACATGAGTAGGGGATAACACAGGACTAAACAGATTCCTCAGGGAGAATGGCACTGAGGGTTACACAGCATGAGTAGGGGTAACACAGGACTAAACAGATTCCTGAGGGAGAATGGCACTGAGGGTTACACAGCATGAGTAGGGGTAACACAGGACTAAACAGATTCCTGAGGGAGAATGGCACTGAGGGTTACACAGCATGAGCAGGGATAAAAAAAAAAAAAAGAAAGGCCTATTGGCCTGTCTCATCTGCTCAAACCTGCCTATATATAGACTGTGTCCATCAGTCCTTATTTCTTCCTTCCTCTCCAACTGCCCCATACACACTTTTCCCACGTGCTTGTCCCACCCACTTCTGAACTCCTCTGTCTCTGTGCAGATGACATCTTCCAGATGTTTCTTCCAGTCTGCTACAACATTTTCTGTAAAAAATGAAGTACATCCTGATATCCTGTGTGACCCCCCCCCATTCCCACCAATTTGATGTAGTTTCCTTTCGTGCCAGTGTTACCATTCACTGTTAACAACTCAATGCTGTATACCTTTTTTTATCCTGCAGCGGTAACTGAATGTCTTAGTCATGGCTTACCTCTTCCTCCTGTCCTCCAGCGTACATACTGAGATCCCCAAGCACTCATTATAAAATTCTCCTGGTTGCCCCTTTATCATTTTGCTAGCTTTTCTCCACACCACCTCAAGCCTATCATGTCGTTCCTGAAGTGTAAGTTCCAAAACTGCACACAGCACTCTAGGTGAGATTGAACCAGGGATCTATAAAAGGGCAGTATTGCTTCCCTCTTCTGCTAGTGAACCCCCCTTCCGATACATCCGAGCATCCGAATCACCTTTCCCACAGCCCAGTTACAATGTGCCAATGCAGTCAAATGCTCCATTATTATCACCCCAGACCCTCTGCTCCATTGTATTCTCCACTCAACCCCATCCGTCCATCTTGCATTCCATCCTCAGATTCTTGGCCCCTATGAGCATTATCTTACACTTTTTTGTGTTCAGTTTCAGCTGCCAACCCTCCACCACCTCTCCAGTCTTTCTGGATCCTTGTTCACAGCCCTTACGCCCTCCTCAGTGTCCACTCTACAACAGATCTAGGTGTCATCTGCGAAGAGGCATATTTTATTACCATGGACCCCCTCTCCTATGTCATATATAAATACGTTAAAGAAAGGACCACTCCTAAAACCAGTTCCTGAAGTACCCTGCTCATGACTTCCTTTTACCCTGAGGGCTCTCCATTTAGGACTACTCTCTGGTTCCTCCTATCCAGCCAATTTTGTACCCAAATCAAATGGTCTTTGATAAAGCATGTGATATGTGAAACGTCAGGGATTTTTGTCTCCGTCTGCTGTGGTCTTCATGTATGTGCAACCATTAAATCTAGGAAATTTTGCATAACCTGAAGTGAATGGATTCCCCGTTTATTCATAGTGGAAGTGACAATGCCATGACTTTTTTTCATTCGATTTGCAAATTGTCACGGAGCATCCAACCTCTCTGGTGCAGCTCTTCTGAATCACAATTTTTGTACCCACTTTGTTATCTTATCCCCTACCCCAGGTCACCCATTTTTCTTTTACCACCCTACCATGTGGAATGGAGTTACTGCTGAAATCAAGCTACAAGACATCTACTGCCTGACCCCTATCTACGGCCTTTGTCACCAAACAGAAGATTTTAATCAGGTTGACAGGGATCTCCGACACAAGGGTACCTGTGTCTTTTTTGCACATTTCTTGAGTTAGGGTACTCAGGAATTTTCGCAGCAAGTCCCACAGATGCTCGCACTACAATGCCCCAGGAGTCCTGATGGGCCGACACAATGCACATGCCCGAATTAAGGTGTTTATTTCCCGCATGTTTCTGTGGGGTTGGGGTGTTTTCCATGCACTCAGACCGGGGTAGTAGTCAAGGAAGAAACTAGTGTTCTCCCCATGAAGCAAATGGTTCAACATGTAACAAAGACACTGTATCTGGCACTGCAGCAGCCATTTCAGAGGCATCGGAGACCACAGCAGAGTTGCAAGTGAAACAGCAATGTCCATTTTCTGTTATAAAATAAATTAAAAAATAAACTGTTCACAGTCTTCGACCCGAGATGAATCGGAGCGTCAACAACATGGACAGGCTACGCTGCCGACAGACTCACAGCAACAGTAAACAAACAAGTCTCGATTTCGTACTTTTTAGGTAGTAATGGCATTGCATGACTATGGTTTTCGCAATTAGTTTAACTTAGTTATTTATTTTATCTTGTAGGAGTTCAGCTATTTAGCCAGTGCACGTTTTTGCAGAGAATCAGTCAGAGAGAGGGACAGAGCTACTGCATGTCTCATGGGTCAGCGTCAGGCAGTGGGGAAATGTCAAAACGAAGGCTAAATGAATATTTTGCTGGAAGAGGCTCGGCAGCAAAAGAAAAGGAAACAACCACATCATCTTCTGAGTTTGATGTTTTTGACATAGCTCAGAAGACTGTGAATGTTGGGGCAACCACATCATCTTCTGAGTGTGACGTTGTTGACACAGATCAAGAGATTGTGAATGTTGGGACTGATATTAATAACTGGCAGTCTGAAGATCAGACAGAAGCTGCAGGTTCAGTTAAAAACAAGAAAAGGTTTTGAAAGGACAGCTGGACAAAACCATTTACATGGCTTGTCAAGGACAAAACAGAGGGAAAACATTGTTGGGAAATGTAGCTGAGGTAAAAAAAGCCGGAAAAGGCAATCCATTTGCCTACAACTGGCACAACCAATCTGCAACTGTTTGCTTTTTACAGACAAGAAAGAAACAGTGAACAGTTGCTGTCACAAACAGGAAGGAGAACAGCAGAAAAACAGACTCTTCCAGTCGCATCTGAGAAATAAATAGCAGGTCCTGAGCCAAAACATGACAGTAAGGTAGCCCAGTTATTGACAATGTATTACCTTACCAAACAAGGTCAATCACTAAACCAGTTTGATACACTGATATCTCTACAGGTGAGGCACTGGAAACAGGAATGAAAACACATTTTTTTTGGTGGGGGAGCTGGTATTGGAACTTGCATTTAGAGTGCTTTTATGTTTTTCTCGGTGTAATAGTGAATGAAACCTAGTCAGTCTGGTGGCGAAGACGGCTGATGTGCCTTGGGCGGCTTATCCTTTCCCACACTGGCAACTCAAGTTTGGGAACAGACTTGGGTCATGAGAGAGGAGAATTGAGCATACTGTGGACTGCTCTCCTCCTCTGGGAAAGGAGGGTTGCTTCTCTTGGTGCTTGACTGCCCTCTTGTGGACACTTGGGTGCGGACTGCTCGGAACACCACCTTAGGTGGAGGGATGGCGGCCATCGAGGTCTTGTGCATGGTAGCGTGTATGGGCGCATGCGGACGGCATTGCACATCTGTTCCTCCAGGGACAAGAAAATGCAGAAAATGGCCGGGTGCAGTGCGCGGTGACATTGTCACCTCACAGGCTCCACACTGGCTGTAGGGCTCTCTTCCGGCACTGAATCTGTTTCAGTCGGCAGTCAAGCACCCGCTGTGGACCCCCGCCATGGGGGCAAGCCGTGGGGATGCACTGTGTACCGGATCAGCTTTATCGGCAGTAGGGTGCCCATCATCGACCCCTGCCATGGGGGGTATGCCATGGGGGAATGGCTGACTAGAGGCAAGTCCCTGGGACTGCTGGGTGACGGGTTGGGGAGGCAACGGAAGGAGGTGCCTGCACCATAACAGGGAGTATAAACCACTTAACTGCAATAGTCGATGAAACCACTGATGTAACCATTCACAACAAAATGAATATATAAAATGCATACTCAATGCAGAAGCAAAAATGTATTTCACTGACTGTATTGGCCAGTACAACTACAAAATTCATGCTTTGCTCTGGCAGGACAGGACTGCCAAGAGGAAGCACCCATGGTAGTGGCCAAGGAGGATGTAGGGACTGTCTATAGAGGATACGCCAGGGGGTGGGAGAGAACTCCAGAGGAGAAGGAAGCAACTTTTGGTGGGGACTTGGTTGTCAGGGCAAGAGCTTGAGACAGAAAGGGGTGGAGAGGGAGGTCAGGTGCCTACCTGGTGCCACAGCCCGGAGGGATGGGTAACGATCCTAGGGATTGCTAGGCAGCAGGAAGGAAGGGATGTCAATGACCACTTGACCTGGCTAAGGATGGGGCTGGATAGTGCACGAGTTTAGGGAACTTGGGAGAGGTCTTTGGCAAGTGGCACACTCAGTAACTTTTGAGGAGGTGCAGCCTGTCTCACGACGGGTGGAGGAGAGATCTCTGCACCAGGACCTTCAATGGCTGAAGGAATGGTGCAGGGAGAAGTTTCTGATGTTTGGGACTGGGGACCCACCTGATAGGTAGGGGTTCTACACAGGGCTGAAGGCCTGCATCCATTCAGGAAGGGAACTGCAGTGCTCAGAGGTCAGTTTAAATGTTACTTGATGAACAGGTAAACTAGCCAAGGGGTGGCGGAGGAAATGGGAGGCAGAAACTCCCTTCCCACAGGCTGAAGTGGAGGGAGGAGATCTCAAGGGATAAGACACACCCCACCAGGGGTGTGGAAATCATATTGCCCCTGTCTGGGGCAAGTAAATTTCCTTGAAGGGCAAGTACAAAAGAGAGCTAATTTCACTGTAATGAGTAGGGCAACTGAAAATTCAGCTACAGTCATGGCTGGGCAGGTCCTAAAAGTTTTGATTTGAACACCCCTGCCCCCTCCCCACCACCACCACCACCACGGTGTGAATTAATAAAGGAAGCATGGTGATAGCAACAGGAACAGAAACATTAAAACATTTTAAAAGGGGGGCAAGCAGATTGCTATTAAAATCTGGAAGCCAAGCGTGCAAATACTAGAAGTCCAGGAAATAAGATCCCAGATCTAGAGGCCATCATGGGAGGTCGACCTGGATATTATGGCCATTACAAGACATGGTGCACTGCCCAGTAACCAAAAGCAAATAAAAACATGACTGGGTCACAGGGTCAACGTTAACTTTTTTTGCACTAGCCAAACAAGTTGATTAAAAATTGTACTAGCCCGCAGATGGTTGCACTAGCCCACAACAATAATGGTAAATTTTGATCAGTTATACAGAAAAAATATGAGCCACAAAATACTCTGATTGTTGCATATTTATCCTGCTCCCATATTGCTTACTGACCTGCAAAAAAAAAAAAAGACTGCAGTCCAATCACATGCAGTGTACCCCACTGTTTTTTACCATGTGCCCTTGCTACCTCTTTCTTCACCCTCCCACCAAACCAGAGGATACCATAATAGCAAATGTTCAGTCAAGCAGTTCTACCTCTGCACACACACTAGCCATCACCATGCACGCCACCAGTCCCACCCTGACCTGCAGGGCAATGTAGAGAGTCAGGCAGAGAAAGACACTCTCATCCCCCACCCTGTGATTAACTAGACCTGCACTTCTGGAAGTTTTCGTACATTGCGAAGTGAGCCAGGGGCAGTTCTAGGATTTCTTTGGGGAGAGTTAAACAAACACCGGGGCCTTGGGATGTAAGAAACTTTGACATATCTGTTTATATATATAACAGGCACAAAAGTATTGCTTTAACATGCTCTGCACTAACAACAACAGATTTTTCATAACAGTGTCCGCTCATCAGCTAAAGGAAGCAGTATACAGGCATGATGTTATACTACCTTTCTTTCTATATAGGATGATCTATGCACATCAGGAATACCTATTTTAACCTTTCAAATTATATATTTTACTAAGGTTTTGTTTGTACCATACATGCTCCAAAGCATTGTTTTTAGGATGAAATGACATGCTGGGTGGTGTAAGGATGGGACTGCATGGATGGCATTGACTAGTGTGGTCCATTAAGAGGCGATGTGGGCCCCTACACCAGTCAGTAATGGCAGCTATGGGTGGCCACTTCAGAGTCTAGTCTGCAGTGCTGTCAAGGAAAAGTATAGAGTTGACATACCACCTGGCTGGGCAGACTGTATATACATCATAGCATTCTGTCACTGCAGTGTTGGATACAGACACTCAAAAGGTTGGGAAATGAGGCACACTGGTCTTAATATTGTGGGACAAGTTCAGCAAACTGGAAGCGAGTGTCTTAGCCACTCTACCCTTGATCACAACATGCACACTAGCTGAATGTCTTAACAATCGAGTGATAATGACTCACATCAAGTCTTTTGTTGGTCCCCCTCTTGAACTGCCAGATAATTGCAGCTCTTAAAAAGCTGTTAATCACACCAGACCACCTGGAATACTGAGGAGATTAGCAAAAGGACTACAGCCTGCTAAAGTAGGGTCTTTTTCAACTTCATTAACAGCCATGAAAATCCTGCACTATGTCAAGACGGACAAGTAGAGGGTAGCTGCACTAGCCTGATCAATTTGCACTAGGTTCAGGGCTAGTACAACAATGTTAAGATTGAACCCTGCTGGGACATGTCCATATCAGGCTATAGTCTCTTCAGGAAGGACAGGATGGGAAGGAATGGAAGGGTTATTTATTTATTTATTAGAATTTCGAATAAATACCTTTGAGCCAATGACTCTTTTACAAAGGTTCCACATCAGTATACAAAGAATAGAACAGGGTATAGTAAGGGGTGTGGAGTAGGAGGGGCATAAGGGGAAGAAGCCCACCCTCAGCATGACAAGTGTTTTGACTCATTTATTTATTTATTAGTTTATTTTCTTTTTAAAAGAAAAGTATCTGAGGGTCAGTGGCAGGATTTTTAGAACAGTAAATTAATAAAAGGGAACTAGGAGAGCTTCAGTAGCAGACAAGTAGTGGAACAGCAGTATAATTGCAATATAATGTGGGAATGGTGCAATGCAGTGGCTGTGGGGCAGCCATATTCAGGCAGACCTTCTGGACACTGAGGTGCTGCCCTATCTGCATGCATCTCTGGACTGTGGGATGAGGTAGCCAGACTCAGAGCAGAAGCAACTGGGTCAGAGTACCATCACCCCTATCCAGAGACCACCCAGTCCAATGCAACTGCCTCAAAGGATGCTGAGAACGAGGAGCACCTGGATGACTGTGGGCTCAGGGAGGGTTAGAGCAGTCAGGCAGAGGCACATCCCCGATCCTATTCCACTCAAGAACTCATATGCCACACTGGCAAACGGGGACAACCAAATAGGGGTACCCAGAGAAGTGGAAGGAAAGGATGTGGAGGTTAGCCAAGGAGGTGACCTCAGTGGGAAAGCAGTGGACCCCAGAGGAGGAGGAAGCATCCTGGTGGGGACTCCATCATAAGAGGGATCCAGCTAGGAACACAGGAGGGGAAGACAGGAGGTGAGGTGCCTACCAGGTGCCATGGCATGGAGGGATGGAAGGAAGATCCTGGGGATCACTGGAAGGCAACACGGGAGGGTGAGCTGGATGTCATTATCCACCTAGGTACTAATGACCTAGAAAATGGGGAGCCAAAGGAAGTTCAGGAAGAATTTAGGAAATTGGGGAGGGGTCTCAAGCAAGTAGCTACTTCTGTCACTTTCTCAGAAGTACTACCTGCGAGAGGCAAGGGAGAGCATAGGGTGCATGCAGGAACTTAACTCATGGTTGAAGAACTGGTGCTGTGAGGAAGGGTTTGGATTCATTGATGACTGGGGACCCACCTGGAGGATGGAGGTTTGTTCAAGCCTGACGGCCTGCATCCATCCTGGAGGGAATCCAAGACTCAATTATAAGTTTAAATGCTACATTGACAAGCATTTAAACTTGCAATGGGGGTGGCAGGCCAGCAAAGAGGGTACCCATTGCTCACCCCCACAGCTAGCAGTGGAACCAGTGAACCAGAGGAGTGGCTATCTCTACAAAGCAGTGTGCAAAAGATGGGGATTAGAGCCCAAGAGGTGGATAGGCAGAAAAGGGGCAAAATACAGCAGAAGGGCAGACAGCAAGGAGAACCAGGGATAAGGACAACCAAGGAAGGGGCTGAGTAGAACAGTGAAACAGTCTAGGAGGTCAAATCATGGAAAGCCATGTGTGCAAATGCCAGGAGCCTTAGCAACAAGATGGAAGATCTGGAGGCTGTCATGGTGCAGTCAGACCTGGACATTGTGGCCATCACTGAAACCTGATGTAATGATAAACATGACTGGGAGATGGCCATACCTGGCTACAACATATTCAGAAGAGACAGGGCAGGCAGGAAGGGAAGAGGAGGGCACTGTTTGTAAAAATGACATAAGGGCCACAGAGATCCAGGAGGAACAAAATAGGGAGAGATACTGTGGGTTAAGCTGGAAAGGAAAATGGGGCTAGCATCCAGACAGGTGTGGTCTATAGACCACCAGTGCAGGAGGAAGAAACAGATAGGAGTTGATGCTAGCCATCCAAAGGATGGCAGACAAGGGTGAGGTAGTACTGATTGGAGACTTCAATATTCCAGACGTGGACTGGAGCATCCCAGCAGCAGCATCAACTAGGAGCAGATTTATCCTGGACTCCTTCAGGGTGCCTCCTCAGCAACTGGTCATGGAACCGACTCGGCAGGACGGCAATACTGGACCTTTGCTCACAAACAGGGACAGTGTGATGGGGGTAACAGTGGGGAGCACCTGGGGAACAGTGACCACCAGTCTTTGTGGTTTGAAATCACAGAAAGAGCAGAACCAAACCACACAAAACACGTATCCTGAATTTTAGAGGGCAGACTTTGGGAAAATGGGGAGATACTTGAAAGAGGCATTAAGGGAATGGGGCAGGAATCAGGGTTGAGGAACAGTGGGGTATTTAAAATGGGATTACAAGAGCAACAGAATTATGCATTAAGCAGGTTAGCACGAGGAAAAAGAAGAGGAGACCATTATGGTTTTCCAAAGAGGTAGCAAAGAAAGTGAAAGCCAAAAAGATTGCATTCAGGCAATACAAAAAGACACAGGCAGAAGGGGATAGGGAGAAGTACCAGGAGAAGCAAAGGGAGGCAGGGAGGTCAGTAAGGGAAGCCAAAGCTCAGACACAAGAACGCATTGCAAAATCAGTGGGTAGAGGTGACAAAACCTTTTACAAGTACATAAGTGAGAAAAGAAAGGCAAAGGGAGGGATAGTGAGACTGAAGGGGGAGGATGGGGCCGCGTGGAGGATGACAACAGTAAAGACTGTAAAGCTGACATATTGAACAGGTATTTCTGCTCAGTCTTTACTGAGGAAGAGGAGGGTAATGGGTCTGAAGGGAGTACAAGGGGTGAGAATGGTGCAGAAATGGACACAAGTCCCTTTACACGAAAAAGGGTCCTGAAGGAACTGGAAGTAACAAGAGTTGATAAAGCAATGGGGCCAGATGGGGTGCACCCCAGGGTCCTTAAAGAACTAAGAAAGGTGGTGGCTGAACCTCTGGCAATCCTGTTTAGCCGATCACCAGAAACAGGGGAGGTACCCAAAGACTGGAGGACAGCAGATGTAGTCCCCTTATACAAAAGTGGGAACAAAGAGGAAGCAGGGAACTACAGACCAGTCAGCCTCACCTCGGTAGTGGGGAAGATCATGGAAGCACTACTGAAGGAGAGATTGGTGGAACACCTGGTTGTCAGTGGACTACAGGACCCAAGGCAGCATGGTTTCACCAGGGGGAGGTCATGTCAGACCAACCTCATTGAATTTTTTGACTTGGTGACTAGGGAGGTGGATCAGGGGAGGGCAGTGGACATGGCCTATCTGGACTTCAGCAAGGTCTTTGACACTGTACCACACAGAACACTATTACACAAACTGGGGAATATGGGAGTGGGCAGAACAGTAGTGTGGTGGGTAGGTAACTGGCTGGGTGGCAGGACACAGAGGGTGGTGGTAAATGGCTGTCACTCCACAGAGGGAAGAGTGACCAGTGGGGTACCACAGGGATCAGTGCTGGGATCGGTCCTATTCAACATTTTCATCAGTGACATTGTGCAGGACCTAGAAGGCAGAATTTCACTGTTCGCTGATGACACAAAGCTCTGTAACAGAGTAGACACACCAGAGGGTGTAGACAGAATGAGAAGGGACCTACAGAAACTTGGAAGAATGGTCAGGGGTTTGGCAGTTGAAATTCAATGCAAAGAAGTGCAAGATAATGCATATGGGGCACAAAAACCCTGGCACAATATATCAGTTGTGGGGTAAGAATATAGCATGCACCAAGCAGGAAAGGGATCTTGGGGTTATCATCTCTGATGACCTCAAGGTAGGGAAACAGTGTGACAAGGCAGAAGGTAAAGCAAATATGATGCTGGGATGCATAGGCAGGGGCATCACCAGCAGGAAAGGGGAGGTCATAATTCCATTATACAAGACACTAGTGAGGCCCCACCTGGAGTACAGTGTACAGTTCTGGAGACCTTACCTATGTAAGGACATAGACAGGGTAGAGATGGCTCAGAGGAGGGCAACAAAGATGGTGCATGGATTGCATCACAGGTCCTATGAGGACAGGTTGAAGGAACTGAACATGTACTCCCTGGAGGAGAGAGGGGATATGATAGAGACATACAAGTATCTTACAGGGAGGAACAGGGTGCAGGAATACACTGTTTTTAAGCAAAAAAGATGTTCCAGGACTAGAGGGCATGGGATGAAGTTGGAGGGAGGACGATTCAGAGGAAACGTGAGGAAGAATTTCTTCACAGAACGGGTGGTGGACAAGTGGAACACCCTGCCAGAGGAAGTGGGGGCTGAAAGAATACGGATTTAAGAATGCATGGGATAGACAAAGAAATTCTGGAGGTCAGGGGTAGGGGCAACAGACTTCTAGGAAAACATAAACTGAACTTACAAGCTCAAATGGGCAGACTGGGTGGGCCATAGGCCCTTATCTGCCGACAATGTCTATGTATGTATGTATCTAGAAGTACAGTTTGAGTGAGATTAGCAGGCAAGCAGTTTGAATACAAAATTCAGTACAGGGTATACATGGTCTAAAGCTACAGGTGATATAAATAACAGTTAGAACAACATAATCAGGCATACATTTAACAATGATGAGTCACAACAAATAATATTGACATGAATTACAGCTGCCAGAAGGGCATTGTCAAAGGGAAAGGTAGAGTGCAAAAACTGAGCTGCTGCCAATTGTGCCATGTAGCGAGGGAAAGTGGGAGATACCGGATGATTAAGGACCCTCTTGCGCTCAAGGATAATCACGGCAGTTTCACCGTAGCTGCAGGCTGTTGTCGCCCACTGCCGCTACCAGTACACCCTCGTAAAGAATAAAACAACTAATGGTCATAATAATAAATGCAGCTGTGCAAATTACCAAATAGAACCTGGGGTGGGGGAATGAGCCCACAGAAGAAAGAACAAATAAATAATATATTGTATATTCTAAATTGTGCGCCAGACCAGGAGGTGAAACGAGCTGAGGCAGAGGACAATGCTGAGAATGTGCCGTACAGTCGGAAAACCGCGTTAAGCTCTAGTAAGATTACAAATATAACGGACACACAGTGTCATGTAAAAATATTGTTCAAATGATGAAACTTGGATGCATAAGGAGGGTGTACAGAAAATAAAGAAAATAAAACAATGCAGTGGTACAACATGGAACGGTCTTTCTATTTCAATGAATTTGCTAAGTTTGTTAAGCCGGTGTGATGCAAATACTGTGCAGTTGAAAAGGTCACAGTTTATATACATGCTCAAGCTGTTGTTATCGTTTGTAATAAATCGACTTTTGGTAGCATGTCGTGTCGGCGGTCACTGTACGCTATTTTTCTGTGAGAGGGGCGGTGCATGCCGTGGAAAAAGTCACTACCGTAATGCTGTGAGTTTTGATTTTGGCGATGAGGGATCCTTAATCATCCGGTATCACCAGAAAGTGGAAGAGAGAGGGTGCAGAGGAGTAACCGGAAGAAGGTAGAAGGAGAGGTGGGTGTGTGGGAGGCAAGGATCGGGGAACAAGTGCAACGTGGGGTGGGGTGAGCAGATTAGAAAGGAAGAGAGGAAAAGAGTTGAAGGAGGGTAAGAGAGGAAGGTGGTGGACCTGGGCTAGGAGAGAGGCAAGGGTAGATATGGGAGGGTGGAGGCAGGCAGAGGTGATGATAGTAAAGAGGTGCGAAGAACAGAAGTGACTACCTGTGAGGTTAGGAGAAACAGTCACGGTGGCTCTGGACACAAGCTGCTTGACGTAGCTTGTGTTTGAACGAGCAGAGGCTGCCTAAAGTGACAGAGATACAGGGATTTGAGGGGGTAGCAAAGGTACTGCAGGTCACCCTGAAGTCAGGAAATTGAGCCAATGTTTGCACTGATGTGATTTACAGGCCTCCAGCACAGGGAGAAGAGTTAGATAAGGTACTGTTGGAATCCACTGGCAAATAGCAGAAAAGGGGGAGGTATTGCTGGTGGGGGACTTAAATCTGCTGGACACAGATTGGAACCTCCTAACTGAGGCTTCAGCTAGAAGCAGGAACATCCTGGACTTCTGCAGGAGGCATTCCTCAGGCAACTACTCGGTAAGCCCACTTGTAATGGGGCAATACTAGACCTGGGTCTTACCAAGAGAGACAGTGTTACAGAAGTCAAGATGGGTGGCTACCTGGGGACCACTGATCACCGCATAGTATGGTTCAATATAAAGACAACAGCGGAATTGAGCCACACATGGGCGAGGGTCCTGGACTTCAGATGTGCATATTTTAAAAAGATGGGTGAATGACTCAGGGATGCCCTGGCAGGGTGGTGATGACCAGGGGTGGGGTTGTAGGAACAGTGGGTCAGGCCAAAAGGGGCACAGTGAAGGCAACTAACTTCTGCATCAAGCAAGTGAGCAAAAACAAGAGGAAAAAGAGACTGTTATGGTTTTTGAAAGAGGTGGCGGAAAAGGTACAGGCTAAAAGGGCGGCATTTAGGAGGTACAAGAGATGCAGAGGAAGAGGATAGGGAGGTGCATCAGGAGAAACAGAGAGAAGCAGGGACTGCAAAGGTGCAAATTGAAGAGAGAATAGCCCAGGCAATATCAAAAGGGACAAGACGTTTTATGGCTGTGGGGCTGAGCTCCGCAGGCATTTGGGGATCACTGTAGGAGAGAAGGGACAGTCAGCAGAAATGGTTCCAGTCTTTTCCCACAGTGATGCGGTCTGTGGTCCATCGAGGTGTCTCCGTCTCCTCTTCCTCCGCCGGAGCTCCCTCTATGCCGGGCTGCTACCCCCGCACACTACTTTCAGGTTTTTTCCGCAATTGTGGAAGTGATAACTGTCAAGAAAGATGGCGTGTGACTCAATCTATGCATGCATGAGTATTGTGCATGCGCAGATCTCTCATTGCCACCATCTTATGGATTGCATACTCTGTCGCTGGTCTTTCCACTGTCACTTTCACAACTCTGCTGCGGCCTGCTGGCACCGGAAAGTTCTGAGCAGCTGTATTGGCTCTAACCAAATCTTGTTTAGGTATGTAAGCAAAAAGAGGAAGACCAAAGGAGGAACTGTAAGTTTAAAAAGGGAAAGATAGGACTATACAGAGGGGAACCAAGAAAAGGAAGATATTTTGAACAAATACTTCTGCTCAATGTTCACAGAGGAAGGGGAGGGACCGCAAAAAAGTACAGGAACTTTGAAGTGGAGGTGAACACTAGTCCTTTTTCAGAAGAGAGAGTCCTGAAGACACTTAATCTGAAAGCAGACAAAGCAATGGGGCCAGATGGAGTGCATTCAAGAGTGCTGAAGGAGCGTGGGAAGCTTCTGGCTGCACCTCTGACAGTCCTATTTAACAAATCAATGAAATCTGGAGTAGTTCAGGAGGACTGGACGACAGCAGATGTAGTCTCGCTTCAAAAAAGTGGTAGCAGGAAAAAGGCTGGCAATTACAGGCCAGTCAGCCTGACAATGGTGGTGGGAAAGTTAATAGAAACACTGCTGAAGGAAAGGATTGTGGAATATCTTGAATCCACTGCTTTACGAGACTTGAGGCAGCAGCATGGACTCACAGGGGAGAGGTTGTGTCAAACAAATCTAATAGACTTCTTCAACTGGGTGACCAAGGAATCGGATCAGGGAGGAGCAGTGCATGTGGCCTACCTGGATTTCAGCAAGGCTTTTGACACTGTTCCACACAGGAGACTAGTAAGCCAGCTGGGAAGCTTGGGGGTGGGTAATAAGGTGATAAACTGGGTAGGAAATTGGTTAAGGGACAGGCGACAGATGGAGTGGTGGTAAATGGAGTTCACCTTGAGAAAGGAGGGTGACCGGCAGGGTACCTCAGGAATCAGTGCTGGGACCAGTCCCCTTTAATGTCTTTATAAGTGACATTGCAGGGGAGCTAGAAGGGAAGGGAAGGTCTGCCTCTTTGCGGATGACACCAAGATTTGCAGCAGGGTGGATATTCCGGAGTGGGGGTGGAAAGGATGAACAGAGACTTGAGAAAACTCGAGGAATGGTCAGGGGCATGGCAGCTGGATTTCAATAAAAAAAAGTGCAAAATAATGCACTTGGGGCACAGAAACCAGGGGCAGGCCTGGCCTGCTGGTGCTGAGGGTTGAGGCACTGGAAGCCACCCCGCTACCATGCCTGAGACCCGGGTTCAGGAACGAGCCTGGCATGTACGGGCTCGTGGGGGGTCAGGAGATGGATCAGCGGCTGTAGGCTGCCTCTCTCACCCAGGTAAGGACCCAGTCACGCCTGCTGCAAGGATGCCATGGGTGAAGGCCCAATGGTAGTGCAGACGGGAGCGACTAGCATAGGGAGGGTCCCACAGATTGCTGCGTGCATGTGCCTCCACACGTACATGAGCAACCGTGGCAAGGGGAGGGGCAGAAAAGTGAAAGTGGAGCTGGCAGGCTCCATGATGGCCCTACAGTGCCCGTGCCGGCCCCCCGGGTCTGGATGTTGGTCTCCAGGGAAGGGGGGAAGTCAACACCCTTTGCCCTCGGCCCTGTCATGGGGGAGCAACCTATGGGGGACTGCTGGGAGGGTCAGGTGGAGAGTTTGGGACCAGAGCGAGCCCTCAATGGAGGGGCCGAGCCACCTGCCAGCTCTGAAGGAGCATAAAATGCATATATATATATATATAAAAAAGAAACCCAGGGCAGAGTACGAAATGGGTGTAGTGGGATTGATAACTACGAAGCAGGAAAGAGACTTTGGGGTACATAGATACATAGACAGTGTCAGCAGATAAGGGCCTATGGCCCACCCAGTCTGCCCATTTGAGCTTGTAAGTTCAGTTTATGTTTTCCTAGAAGTCTGTTGCCTCTTACCCCTGACCTCCAGAATTCCTTTATGTCTATCCCATGCATTCTTAAATCATGTGATTGTTTCAGCCCCCACAACTTCCTCTGGCAGGGTGTTCCACTTGTCCACCACCTGCTCTGTGAAGAAATTCTTCCTCATGTTTCTCTGAATCGCCCTCCCTCCAACTTCATCCCATGCCTCTAGTCCTGGCACATCTTTTCACTTAAAAATTGTGTATTCCTGCACCCTGTTCCTCCCTGTAAGATACTTGTATGTCTCTATCATATCCCCTCTCTCCCTCCTCTCCTCCAGGGAGTACATGTTCAATTCCTTCAACCTGTCTTCATAGGACTTGCAATCCATGCACCATCTTTGTTGCCCTCCTCTGAACCTTCTCTACCCTGTCTATGTCCTTACGTAGGTATGGTCTCCAGAACTGTACACTGTACTCCAGGTGGGGCCTCACTAGTGTCTTGTATAGTGGAATTATGACCTCCCTTTTCCTGCTGGTGATGCCCCTGCCTATGCATCCCAGCATCATATTTGCTTTACCTGCTGCCTTGTCACACTGTTCTCTACCTTGAGGTCATCAGAGATGATAACCCCAAGATCCCTTTCCTGCTTGGTGCATGCTATATCCTCACCCCCAACTGATATATTGTGCCAGGGTTTTTGTGCCCCATATGCATTATCTTGCACTTCTTTGCATTGAATTTCAACTGCCAATCCCCTGATCATTCTTCAAGTTTCTGCAGGTCCCTTCTCATTCTGTCTACACCCTCTGGTGTGTCTACTCTGTTACAGAGCTTTGCGTCATCAGCAAACAGTGAAATTCTGCCTTCTAGGTCCTGCGCAATGTCACTGATGAAGATGTTGAATAGGACCGGTCCCAGCACTGATCCCTGTGGTACCCCACTGGTCACTGTTCCCTCTGTGGAGTGACAGCCATTTTCCACCACCCTCTGTGTCCTGCCACCCAGCCAGTTACCTACCCACCACACTACTGTTCTGCTCACACCCATATTCCCCAGTTTGTGTAATAGTCTTCTGTGTGGCACAGTGTCAAAGGCCTTGCTGAAGTCCAGATAGGCCATGTCCACTGCCCTCCCCTGATCCACCTCCCTAGTCACCCAGTCAAAAAATTCAATGAGGTTGGTCTGACATGACCTCCCCCTGGTGAAACCATGCTGCCTTGGGTCCTGTAGTCCATTGACAACCAGATGTTCCACCAATCTCTCCTTCAGTAGTGCTTCCATGATCTACCGAGGTGAGGCTGACTGGTCTGTAGTTCCCTGCTTCCTCTTTGTTCCCACTTTTGTATAAGGGGACTACATCTGCTGTCTTCCAGTCTTTGGGTACCTCCCCTGTTTCCAGTGATTGGCTAAACAGGATAGCCAGAGGTTCAGCCACCAATTTCTTAGTTCTTTATGACCCTGGGTGCACCCCATCTGGCCCCATTGCTTTATCAACTCTTATTACTTGCAGTTCTTTCAGGACCTTTCGTAAAGGGACTTGTGTCCATTTCTGCACCATTCACACCCCTTGTACTCCCTTCAGACCCATTACCCTCCTCTTCCTCAGTAAAGACTGAGCAGAAATACCTGTTCAATATGTCAGCTTTACTGTTGTCATCCTCCACGCGGCCCCCATCCTCCCCCTTCAGTCTCACTATCCCTCCCTTTGCCTTTCTTTTTTCAGTTATGTACCTATAAAAGGTTTTGTCCCCTCTACCCACCGATTTTGCAATGTGTTCTTCTGTCTGAGCTTTGGCTTCCCTTACTGACCTCCCTGCCTCCCTTTGCTTCTCCTGGTACTTCTCCCTATCCCCTTCTGCCTGTGTCTTTTTGTATTGCCTGAATGCAATCTTTTTGGCTTTCACTTTCTTTGCTACCTCTTTGGAAAACCATAATGGTCTCCTCTTCCTTTTCCTCTTGCTAACCTGCTTAATGTTTAATGCTGATGATACTGGATGACCTATAAGTAGCCAGGCAGTGTGACAAGGCAGTGGGGAGGCTAGTGGGATTCTGAGATGCATAGGAAGAAAAAAATACTCACCTTAGTAATTGTGTTTCTTCTAATGGAGTCTTGCTGTATTCTGACAATTGCAGTTAGCTCCAGCCTTTGAACTGCCCCGGAGAGTATAGGGTTAAATTTCTATGCAGGGCATAGAATGTTGAGCTCGAGCTCGGTTGAAGACTCTGTCTGCAGTACTTTGAATCCAAGCCATCAGATTCTTATGAGCTAAAAACTCACTGACCTATCAGAATGTGGAAATTGTAAAATTTCTACTAGCCAACTGGCAACTAATGTTGTAGGTTCCCAGAGGAAGACTCAAGTCAGGAAACCCAAAAACCAAACAAAAACAGGTAATAAAGCATAACAAATTCTTAATAACCAAACTAAAGCACCCAACAGGAAGTGTGCTGAAGACACCCCTGGGGTGCAACACTGCACCTGCCCACCCACTTCCCAAAAACAGGTTCTGAGAGGGGAGGCAGGGAGGGAGGTCAGAATACAGCAAGACTCCATTAGAAGAAACACAATTACTAAGGTGAGTAATTTTTTCTTCAAACAACATGAAGTCTTGCTGTATTCTGACAATTGCAGACTACCAAGCAGTACCTCCAAGGAGGAGGGACATAACCTACTTTGGGAATAGGCTCTGAAGCACTGCTGCGTCAAATCTAACATCACTCCGAGCCTGGATATCCATGGAGTAATGCTTGGTGAAGGTATGAACTGTTTTCCAGGTGGCTGCTTGGCAAATTTCTAACAAAGGAATATCCGTGGCCGCAGCCAGAGATGCAGCTGTATCTCTGTGGAATGAGCCCTCAAGCCTGAGGGAGGAATTTTTCCCAGTTTCTCATAACAGAATTGGATACAGGACACAATCCACCTGGCAACAGTTCTCTAGGTGGCAAGTTTGCCCTTACCTACTTCCCTATAAGTGATGAACAACTGGAGGGAGTCAAACCTGTGACCCTTTGTATCGCTCTATGTAGTAACTAAGGGCTCTTTAACATCTAAACTGTGTAACCTTCGCCTCCTGAGGAAGCATGATCAGTGAAGAACACAGGAAGAGACATGGATTGGTTCAGTGGAAAATCAGAAACCACTTTGGGTAGGAACCTCTTATTGGTTCTAAGGACCACCTTGTCCCTATGGAATGAGATGAAGTCTGGTTCAACTGACAGAGCTTGCAATTCACTGATACGCCTGGCATAGGTAACAGCAACCAAAACACAGTTTTCCAAGTCAAGTACTTGAGCTCTGCTGAGGACATAGGCTCAAAAGGGGTTGCATAAGTGAGCAATGCAGACATTCAAATCCCAGGCAGGAGCAGGATCCCTAAAAGGAGGATTGGTATGAAGCAACTTTGAAAATGTACAGAATACAGGATGAGATGACAGAGAGGACGGCTTTCCCACTGACAGAAAAGCAGAAACAGCTGACAAATGTACCTTGAGAGTAGCTGGTCTGAGGCCTAGGCCATTAAGATGAACCATATAATCCAGAACTGTAGACAATTCAGCAGTGTCTGGGGATACATGCTTCTTGGAACACCAAATGCTGAATCTTTTCCATTTGGAGTTGTAGGTTTTTCTGGTGGCAGGCTTTCGAGAGGCTTTGAGAATGTCCAGAACCCCTTGGGACAGATGCAAATCTGTATATTCTAACTCTTCAAGAGCCATGCCTTGAGATTGAGGGACCGAAGATTGGGGTACCAAATCCTCCCGAGATGAGGTTAACAGATTGCACTTCCTGGGAGAGACAGGGAAGATGGACTGCTAGGGACATCAGCAGGGATACCATGGCTGCCTGGCCTAGTCTGGAGCAATCCGATTAGTTTGCAGGACTGTGACCTCATTTTGACCAGAACTTTGAACAACAGAGGGAAAATGAGGGAAGGCATAGAGGAATTTCCCTTCCCAGTTCAGAACCAGAGCATCCCGAGGGACTGAGCCCAGTACTGGAGGTCTGCAACAAAACAGAGAAAGTTGGTGATTGTCTGGGGCTGCAAAGAGATCCATCTCTGGAGTGCCCCACCTGGAAAAAAACACTTCTAGCACCAGGGGATCCAGAGACCATTCGTGATGGCCCTGGGAGATTCTGCTCAGTGCATCTGCTATTACATTGTCCTTTCCCGGAAGGTGAACTGCAACTGAAGGATGTCTGCAGAGAGTAAGCCAGAGACCATAGTTTCATGGCTTCCGTGCACAAGGCCGTGGACCGAGTGCCTCCCTGCTTGTTGATGTACCACATGTTGGTGGTTTTGTCTGTCCTGACCTGTACCACCTTGTTCTGCACTGACTGAGAGAAGGCTTGCAGAGCCAGGAACACTGCCCTGAGCTCCAAAAGATTGATATGCAGGAGGGGCTCTTGATGGGACCACTGTCCCTGGGCTGTGAGAGCCCCAAGATGGGCTCCCCACCCCAACAGAGAAGCATCTGTGGTAAGGACCACAGAGTGGGGCTGACTGATGAAAGGAACCCCTTGCCTGAGATTGTCCTGATCCTGCCACCACTGAAGTGCCTGGATCAGAGTCTGAGTCACTGGAACTAGTTTGGTAAGAGGATCCTTCTTTTGGGACCAGAAGGACCTTAAATGGAACTGAATGTCCCTCATTTGAAATCTGGCTTCTGGACCACTGCTGTAGAAGCTGCCATGTGACCCAGAAGTTGAAGGAAATGCCTTGCTGGTCGAGAGACCAGAAGGAAAGAGGAGGCCAGCTCTGAAATAGCTGTAACCCTTGCATGGGAAGAAAAGCTCTTGCCTTGTCTGTATCCAGCTCTGCTCCTATAAAAGTGAGAAGCTGTACAGGTTTGAAAACTGACTTGGAAAGGTTGAGAAGAAACCCCAAGGAAGTGAGCACTTGCTGGGTCATTTGGAGGTCTGACTTGACTTGGTCTGGGGACTGTCCCACAATGAGCCAGTCATCCAGATATGGAAACACTGCAATCTTCTTGCTTCTTAAAAAGGCCACCACTACTGCCAGGCACTTTGTGAACACCCTTGGAGCTGATGTTAGGCCAAAGGGCATTGCTCTGAACTGATAATGGCCTGAAGGCACTTCGAACCTGAGGTACTTTCTGTGGAAGCACCTGATGGGAATGTGAAAACAGGCATCCTTGAGGTCCAGGGAGGCTAGCCAGTCCCCTGTCCTTAGAGAGGGAAGAATTATTCCCAGAGTCACCATTCAGAACTTTGGTTTTAACAGATGCTTGTTCAGATATCTTAAATCCAGGATGGGTCACTACTCCCCTGTCTTTTTTGGGGTAAGGAAGTACCTGGAGTACGGACCTTTGCCCCGTGTAGGTAAGGCACTCTCTCTATGGCCCTTAGAGGCAACAGAGATGAAACCTCTGCTTGCAAGGCAAGGGATTCGGAGGTGCTTGCAGGTGGAAAAGAGCTGGGCCTCAGCTTTGGAAATCTTTTGAAGCTGAGGACCAGTCCCTGGCTTACCACTTCCAGGACCCATTTGTCTGAAGTAACAGACTTCCAGTCCTGGACGAAGTAAGCTAGCCTGCCTCCTACTGGTATGGGGAGTTGACACGGGCTGACACCTCAGGGTGTCTGCTTGGCAAGTGCCTTAGGCTGAGGGGTGGATGCAGCCCTGCTCATCCCCCTTCTGCCTCTCCCTCAAAGAACCCTGTCTGAGAAAAGGGAGAAGAGGCCTGCTCTTGTAGAAAGGCTCTGTGAAAGGCCTGCCCCTGCCTCTGGCTTGCTGCCTTTGAGGAGTTGCCTGCCTTTCCTTGGCCTGTGTACTCCTGTAAGTGGTCCTGTATTCGTCCATTTTCTTCATGTGATTCTCTGTCCGCTACCCAAACAAAGAATTACTCACCACAGGGAAATCCATGGCCTTAGCCTGGGTGTCCTGTGAAAGGCTAGTACATCTGAGCCAAGCCATTCTCCGAAGACCCACAGATGTAGCCATGACTCTTGATGACACATCATTGGAGTCCACAGCAGCATGAAACTGAACCCTGGATGCCTCGATCCCATCAGCAGCCACCCCCTCCAGCTCCTTGACCAGCTTGGGGGAAGCCTGCTTAGCCAGTGCCAGTACAGTGTCCTATCTGGACTTCTGGTACCTGGCTGTATAGGCCATATAATTAGCCTGCCTGAGTCCCAAAGAGGATGCCATGTACTGTTTCTTTGCCATGGCAACCAACTTCCTGGAGTCTTTACCTGGGGGGTGTGAAGCCAAGGGAATGTCTGCCCTGTCACAGGCTGCAGCCTGCACTACCCCAACATGGCTGCATTGCTGGTAAAGAAACTCCATATCCAAACCTGACAGAGTATACCTCTTGTCCATCCTTCTGTCCACAGGAGGTATAGAGTTAGAAGACTTTAGAATGTTTTGAGTCTGCTTCCCAAAAGACTTGTGAAGGGGAATAGACAGTCTCTTAGACTCTGGGATATCCATCATTTCAATGAAGTCAGGCTCTTCTTGGTCCTGCACAGCCTCCTCCATAGGAAGCTGGAGGGTTTCTGCCACTTTCCTGTAAAACAGAAAGTGGGGAGGGACAGAGAGCCTAGGAGGGGAAACACCAGAAGGTCTGTCTTGGGAGATGTCCGGTTCTATAGGCACATCCAGACTTTCTAAGCACTCATCATCATACTCCTCACACTGTTCACAGTCCCCCTCCTCAAAATCCAGTTCATAAAAATCTTCAGGGGCATAATCCTGAACCGGAAGAACCGACCGAACCGAACCCCTACCAACTGGGACCGGATCGGTCGGAACCAGACGAAGCGATTCCGCAATCCGAATTGCTCGGGCAATTTCTTACGCGGTCGGAACATGGAGTTCTGGATCCAAACCGGCAGATTTTTCCTTTTTGTAGGAACTGACCCCTCAGGATCAGCTCTCCTCTTGCCCGAAGAAGTATCGCCCTGGTCAGAGGGCACTCCTTCTAGTTCGGTGGTAACTGAACCGGGCTGGCCTTCCGGGTTAGCGGATTTCTCAGCCTCCTTCTCCCTAAGTCTACCTAATCTCTTAGCCAGGGTAGACTTGGGGAAAATTCTTACATATTTGGCAGTCTGAATCGAGGTGGTCAAACCACAGACAGTAAACACAGGTGGTGTGGGGATCAGCCTTAGCAAAGACCTCCCCACACTCACTGCAGTGTTGAGACCCAGCGGGCCCAATTTTTGGGGGGAGTTTCTCAGACATGGCCAACCAAACCAAACTAACCCTTTTTCCGGCAACCGCCAGGCAAGACTCTCTTATCAGTTTCCAACCGTGTTACGGGTGTTTGAAAACCCGCTTAAAACACAATTTTTTTTTTTTAACCGATAAGAACCGGTAACCACACACTAAAATGACTAAATCAAAAGACCTAAAGGATCGGTTCAATCGAACCGATCGGGACTTTTACAATTTCCACAATCCAAAAACACTATCTAAGTACTTACTGTACCGCAGACAGAGTAAACTGAATCGCAGTAAAATAATTTGGAAAACCGAGACTTTAACTGACACTAACTGAGTCGTTGAACCAAGCAACAGGAGAATCTCCGGAGTGACTGTTCAGTGAAGCGGAGTAAAGAATCTGATGGTTTGGATTCAAAGTACTGCAGACAGAGTCTTCAACCGAGCTCTGCATAGAAATTTAACCCTATACTCTCTGGGGCAGTTCAAAGGCTGGAGCTAACTGCAATTGTCAGAATACAACAAGACTTCATGTCGTTTGGATGGGCATCACCAGCAGAAAGAGAGAGGCATTGTTACCCCTTTATAGATCACTGTTCAGACCCCATCTTGAGTACTGTGTCCAGTTCTAGAGATTACATCTCTGGAAAGACAGAGTGGGAGGGCAACTAAGATGGTGCAGGGTCTGCACCAGAACTCCTAAGAGGAGAGACTGAGGGACCTCAATATGTACACCCTGGAAGAGAAGAGGGAGACGAGGGATATGACAGAGTCCGTTAAATAACTCACAGAGTAAGTAAAGTACAGGAGGGAAGTATTTTTCAGAAAAGTAGGTGCTCCAGAACAAGGGGACATACTATAAAATTGGAGAGGGGTAATTCAGGAAAGATGTGAGGATGTAATTCTTCACAGAAAAAGTGGTGGATTCCTGGAACAGCCTTCCTACATAGGTGGTGGGGGTGAATACAGTGGAGGGGTTCAAGAATGTATGGGATAGGCACAAGGGACTTGCAGTGGAAGGGGAAGAGATAGCTCAAGTAGGGTCTGGTGAGAATTTAGGAAGGAAAAAGTGCTTCGGAAAAGTGCTTCTGCAGTGAGAATGCAGGAGGGAAAAAGTGGGCAGACTTTGTGGGTCAAGTGGTCCTTATCTGTCATCAGATTCTATATTTCTATGCTCAATGCCTGAAGGAAGGGCAAAGACAATTGTATCAGAAATTGTAAATGTTCTGACAATGCAGTTGACCCCCATTAGGATCATCACATAGGCCAGCCTGTCAGCGCAGCGGTAGTGTATTCTGCCTGTGATGCTCATGCCCCAGGTTCAGAAATGGACCCAGGCAGTCGGAGGATCGAGCATCTCGTGGACTGCTCTCCTCCTCCGGGGGAAGGGTGGGGAAGCATCCAGCGCTTGTCTGACCTCTGGCGGAGGCAGGGGGTAGCTGCAGCCACAACTCGCATTGTTGGGAGATGTGCCGGACGTCAGTGCTTACGTACCACATGTTATTATGCACCACACCTCCCGGGATACTAACTGGTAAAATGCCAGCCGTGGTATGACACCCCACCTCTCATGGCCCCACCCACTGCCCTGGGACCCTTGGCTGGAAACCAGCTTTAAAGCCACTGCCCAGCCCGAGGCTCCCGCCTGGGAAGCCAGAGGAACACCGGCAAAGACATCTGCTGGGAACCGGACTCTAACTTCGTCGAGACCGTGCCTACTCTGCTCAAGGGTCATGCCATACAATTATAGATGGAATACCATTATTGCTCTGCATCTATGACAAAACTGTATGTATGTACTCTGTAACCTTCTCACTGCCTGCATTTTTCCATGTAATGTCTCTCCGGGTTGCCCCTGAAAAAGGGATCTTCGGGGCTCAGTGGGCCTACCCGGTCATCAAAATTTAATAAATAAATAAAATAAAGTCTTGGGCGCCGTGGGTGCTGGGCCGGAGGGGTGGGGGATGGGCATTAGTCAGATCAGCTACAAAAAGAGCAAAAAAAAAAGATCACCATCACACTAGCAAATGACGCTGCAAGCGTAATGACAACAATGCACAATGGGGTGGATGCAAAGGTAAGACAGCAAGTAAATCCAAGGCTGATTCAGATCCATTGTGTTACTCATCAACTGACAGTGGCAGCAGGACAAGCACAAAGGGATAACAATGCTTTCAATCTATTTACTTACTTGTTTTTTTGGTAACTGGGTAGGTACACTAGACAAGTGAATGCTTATTTTCAAGTATGACCCAGGAGGGTACAGAACAAAATTATTTGAACATCACAAGACATAACCAAAAAATGTGTACAGGTACTCCAGCAACTCTGCAGTATGGTACAATACCCTGCATTTCATCCAAGAAACACTAAGTGCTGATAATATTAGATATCTGTCTCTAAAACACCCTGCAAGTTTCCAGTGCCTGTCAATGCACAATGCAGTTCAAGCAATCTACAGCTCCTACCCTGCATTGTTACAAGCATTAGAGCACGATGCAGCAAAAGGTGTCCGGAAGCAAAGGGCCATTACACAAAAGTAAAATCTGTCTGCCTCATCTTATATGCACTTCTTTTCTCATGGATGTCTTAGATGCGGTTAATAAACTTTCTCTAGTAATGCAGCATAACAGTGTTGACATTTCTGTGGCCAGCAACATGATAGAAGTCACAGTTCTGCATCAATTCAAAGAGCAGAATGGGGCATAGCTTAAAAAATGTTACAAACTTGACCGACGTCCTGGCATGTGGCAGGAAAAAGCAAATGACTGACCAGCACTGCATAGCAATTCCAGACTGCACTCGGCAATATCTCACACAGTTCACTGACAACATCCTCACAAGATTTTATACAGTTCCAGTGCAGCTGCCGCGTGACTTAAAATGTTCTTCTAAATCCTAAATGTCTCCCTGACGAATCCAAGATAATGGACCATGGATAGTAGGAACTGAAGGATGTTTGCACTTATTTCCAAGACTCAGACTTCAAAGAAGAAACACTGTCAGCACTTACTGACGAAGAAAGGGCTGAGGAAGATCACAAAGGAATGAGTTTGCTCAGCAGTGTTTGCCAAGACTTAATTGAAAACTACTCAGTTATATTCCCAGATATTATCACAAAGGCCAGGATTTTACTTGTGCCTCCCGTTATATCAGTGGCATGTGAAATAGGATTTTCCATGCAAAACAAAAGTTAAATGTTCTCTAAAGCTAGCACTGTGAGCAAACCCATGCAGACAGCCCAAGAAGGAGCTGAAGTTGAACACTATGGCCCACGTTTTTAAAGGAGATGCGCGGGTCAAAATGGAGATGCACGGTGCATCTCAGAAAATGTGTGGAAATGCGATATTCGAACGGGAGAGATGCGTCGCGCGTTTCCGAATGCACAATTGAGCAGAAATAATGTATGTGGTACAAAAAAAGGGGGGCAGGTGCAGGAATATGCAAGCATCCAGAGATTCAGCCAAAATGTGCAGCGATCTACCGCACATCCCAGAAATGTGCTGCACAAAGTTAGGCAGACAAAAGGATGGCCTAAGTCAGCCAACCACCCACAGGAAGGCTGTGGAACTGCAGACAGGCCATCCTGAGACAGTCCTTGGAGGTGCACCAGGATGTGCTCCAGGCATCCATACACAGCAATCATGCCAGGATGGAAATACCCAAAGCCACAGGTGCCAGCACACCATGGGCACTGCCCAGAGAGCCATTTCCCACACCGCACCCAAGATGTAGACATGCAGCTGCCACATGCCAGTGCTGTTGGGTGCCCCCCCAGCACACCAGCGGAGCAAATGGCCACACTGCAGCACATGTACCAGGGGCCATGGCCTGTACCCATGTGGCCTGCAGGGCACCACCCGGTGGTGGCATGCACCGGTGTAATGTCTGGGGCAACAGTGCCCAGGTTACCTGGTGGTACGAATGGCAGCCTGGCATGGGCCAGGGACTGACCTGTGGCACACACCACGGCGGTACACCATAGGTGCACAGGTGGGACCCCCACCCACTCGGGTACCTGGTCAAGCTCTGCACACTACCATTCCTTGCAGTTATCACCATGTTCCTCTCATATGGGGGGGGCACTACAGGTGACTGTACACTGCATACGGAGCTGATGTATCACGTGACTGTGGTATACCCAGGGCCCCTGGTGTTCTGCGGCAGGGCTCCTTGACTTCTGCGGCAGCATTTTCTGATTTCTGCAGCATGATTTCTTAATTTCTCTGGCAGAATGCAGTCCTCTCATTGGCTAAATATGATGTGATGTCATCGATGACATCATTTGCTGAGCACAGATGAGGGGCTTCAGGATAAACGAGGTGGGAAAGAAAGCCTGACACTATGGAAAAACAGTATATTTATATGAAAATTCACCAAAAACAATGAATTCATGGCACTATATATATTCTGCGGCATGATACAAATTCTGCGGCAAATTCCGCAACCGCAGAACCGCAGAATTCCAGGGGCCTTGGGTATACCGATCAGACTGTGTCACCCTGTGCCTTCCCCTGTTGCTTGTCCAGTTGGGCCCCTGTGGCCACTGTCCAGGTGGGCCCCCTGTACCCCAGTCTGACCCTGTACATGGCTACTGGTAATAGCACTGTACCCAGGCCAATACAGTCCACCCACCCACATGCAACCATTTTATCACACCTGCCTGCTAAGCTGCAGTACCTCCTGTTCACATTTGTGGGGTGGTGGAGCAGCCCTGCAAAGCTGAACTGCGATGCTTGGGGTATGCAAATGGCTTGAATACATTCCAATAATGAGATCACATGTATGGGGGAATGACCGGAATGTAATAAGGCCATTTGCATATCTTGGCTGAATACTGCAATTCTGCGCTCCATGCATGTAACCTATCGCGATTTCACCATGCTCCGCATAGGGCCTAGGTCACCTAATGCGTTGCACATCTCCTATGGCGCGATCGCACATGTTCAGGATATTCAGTTGGACATGCGTGATTGCATCTCATGGCCAGGGGTGTCAGTAGAAATTCCTAGTCTGGACACACCTTTAGGACTGGGCCCCTTAGCCTCACATCCCTTGTTACAGGTCCTCCCATAGCCCCTTGGCCCCCAGCCACTGGGGCCCGGGACAGTTGTCCTGTCTGCTCCCCTGCTCATGGTGCATCTTGTGAATATACCATTGTTTTGTGCCAGTGCATCACAGTTGTACGGCGCTGGCACTTGCGCGATGCAGCTGGGGACTTCTGAATATGGGGCCCCTATGATCCTGTTCCAGCACTTAATACATTTAAGACCATTAGCACAGAAAGTAAAGTTTTTAAAGAGGGACTGGCACCAACATTTTTGGCATCAATAAATTCAGGATGTGGATCAGCATATCCTCAATCAGCCTCCTGCCAAAAATCAAATCCGTAAGTTACTTAGTTTAAAATTTACAAGTCATTTTGTAACCCTTAATTCACTGCCTATTCAAAAAAGCTAGTTTCAGTGAAGAGCTGCTGCTGATGTCATCTCCCGAACTCACAACCTAGTACCCCCTGCAAGCTACCATATATGATTTATTTCTCCTACGTTACTTAAAACTGCAGGTGAAGTAAACATCTGAAAAAGGAAAATTGACACTGGTGGGGGGTCAGCACATGCACTTCCATAGTGTGTAGATGCAAGGTACAGTACTTCAGAATGTGACGGGGCGGGGATGGAATGCAGTGGCAAATATGGCTTTAGAACAACAGAGTTGTGTGTAATTTTAAAATACTGCAGGTATGAGATTTTGAAATGTCACCAGGTTGCAACTGTGGAATGCAGTAATGAGACAGTCTCAGAAAGTAGCTAGAAAACATCATTTCGGAATGCAGCGGTGACACACAGGTTCAAAATGCGGCAGTGACCTACAATTTTGGAATGTGGTGGTGACGCACAATTTCAGAATGTGGCGGTGACGCACAATTTCGGAATATGGCGATGATGCACAATTTAGGAATGTGGCGGTGATGCACAATTTCAGAATGTGGCAGTGCCACACACTTTTGAAATGTGGCGGTGAGGCACCATTTTGGAGTGTGGCGACGACATACAATTTCAGAATGTGGTGGTGACGCACAGTTTCAGAATGTGGTGGTGATGCATAGTTTTAGAATGCGGCAGTGACGCATAATTTTGGAATGTGGCAGTGACGATCAGTTTCAGAATGTGGCGGTGATGCTCAATTTCAGATTGTGGTGATGCATAATTTGAATGTGGCGATGACACATTATTTCAGAATGCAGTGGTGACACACATTCAGAATGTGGTGGTGATGCATAATTTAGGAATGCAGTGGTGATGCACAGTTTGTGGAATGCTACGGTGACGACATTTTCAGAATAAGGTAGTGACACCTGCTCAAGGGGTTTACAGGACCTGCAATCATGTAAACCCCTTGAGCAGGTTAGCTTTAATTAATACTTTTGGAAGCTGGGCATATTTGATAAAATATATCCAAAGCAACCAGTTGATGCCTTGGACACTAATTTTAATTTTGTAATAACAGTTCTCTGTTATTATTTAAAGGGAAATTGCTGACCAGGTTGTTCTAACTAAATTAACAAAGTCAGATGTAAAGAAAGGGGCTGGTCTAGACAGAATAGATCCCATTTTTTATAAAATTGGAGCTACTGTGATAGCTGAATATGTAACCTACTTGTTTAATTTTTCATTACGTACTTCTGAGGTACCTACTGATTGGAAGACGGCCTGTATTACACCGATTTTTAAAGGTGGTAATGAATCAGATCCTGGCTGTTATCACCCAGTCTCTATTTTGACATCTATCTCGAAGTTATTTGAAAAATTGTTACATATTGAGCTCTCAAAGTACTTGGGGAAAAATAAAATTCTAACTGATTATCAGGCAGGATTTCGTAAGGGCCCCAATTCTACCTCTGCTACCGTATATACTGATGATATCGATACTGCTTTTGACCAGGAAAATACAGTACCTGCTGTTTTTAGATTTGTCAAAAGCGCTTGCCTCTGTTAATCATAATTTATGGTTAAATACATTAAAGACTTCTGGTTGTGGCCTAAAAGTGGTTCACCTCTTGTCACCTAGGATGCAGTGCGTGAAAGTGGGCGAGTACTGTTCTAACTTTGCTATGGTTAATAAAGGTGTGCCCCAGGGATCGGTACTGGGCCCCTTTTTGTTTCTTATTTATGTTAATGAATTGCTTAAAAGTATCTCAGCTGACTCGATGATTCAATCGTACACTGACGATACTATTATCTACACCAGTGGCAAGGACGCAACAATAGCAATAAACACCCTGCAAAAAGACTTTGATAGAATTCAACGTACATTGTTTAACCTGCACTTATTATTGAATGTGGGTAAAACTCAATGGGTACTTTTCACTAGCAGAGCTAAGGAGAACCATAGTAAAAGCCTAATGGCCTTGGATGGAACACATTTAAAAAGGTCACCTCATATAAGTACCTTGGCATTATGCTTGATGAAAATATGAGATTCGATATACACTTTCCAAATGCTGTGTAACAAACTGAAAAAAAGTTTTCTTTTATAGAAAGGAATAAAGCTTGTTTCAGCCTTGTAATTCATAAACAACTTGTAAACTCACTATCCCTGTCCTTGATTGATTATGGGATTGTATTTATATGAACACAATGACTACTATATTGAAACCCTTGATTCACCATACCAGGTTTACCACCGTATGCCTTGGACGTGCTCATCACTGTAATCTTTATTTGCTAACTGGTTGGCAGTCTCTTTATGCCCGTAGGGAAGCACATTGGTTATTACTTGTTTATAAATTTGTCTTGCATAAACTTCCTTATTATCTACTAAATTTGGTCACTATTAAAAAATTAATATTCTTTACAATCCACAAATCTCCTCAATTCAAAGCATCGAGGCATAAAATAGATTTGGTAGTTACACACTTGCTTTGCCTTACCCACCTCATGGGATGCAGCACAAAAACCTAACACTGACCTCTTTATTATCGATTTCACCTTTTAAATGAAGTACTTTTACATTTCTTGGCACATGAATGCAATTTTTTTTCTTGATAACAGTGTAAATGCATATGCCTGACTTGTTATAATTATTTTATAAGTCATTACACTGTGTGTACTATTTGTATACTATTGACTGAATGCTCATTGTTGATTGTTATATAGTTTTTTAAATTAATTGTTTAATGGATGCAGTTGTAAAAGAGAGCTTGCTCTCAATTTTGCTTTCCAATAAACTGAATTGACACACAGTTTCAGAATGCGGTGGTGATGCATATTTTTAGAATGTGGCACTGACCATGAATTTCAGAATGTGGCGGTGATCTCAACTTCAGAATGTGGCGGTGATCTCAACTTCAGAATGTGGTGGTGACACATAATTTTGGAATGTGGCGTGATGCACAATAAGGGAACGTGGCAGTGACAATTTTGGAATGTGGCACTGACACAACTTGGCGGGATGTGCAGTTATAGAACTTGGCAGGGATGTCCCATTTCAGAAAGTGGCAGTGATGCGCAATTTGAGAGTGGGAAAGGGACGTGCATAATTTTAGAATGTGGCTGGGACGCATAATATTGGAATGTGGTGGGGATGTGATGCACAATTTTGAAATATGGTGGGTGCATACAATTCCGGAATGTGGCAGGGACAAGCAATTTCAGAATAAATGGTGTGTCCTGTCACATCACATTGCAACAGCGTGCATCCCCACTATATTCTGAAATTGCCAGCCCTCACCAAATTCCTTGAGGTGTGTCCCTGTCGCATTCGGAGACTGACTGTCCCACTACATTTGAGATGGCACATCCCTGTGCACCACCGTGACATTCTATGCCTTGGTTCAGTGCTGCATTCCAAAAGCACCTTCTGACATATTCTAAAGTGCACTGCCATGCATTTGAACACTCTGGAAACACAAGCACTGCAGCCAGAAGCAGGTCCTATAAGGTTGCTGACAGGGAGGACTAGAGGGCGAGTTCAGGAGATGACATCATTAGTGTCTCTTCACTGAAACTGGCTTTTTTGAATAGGTAGTGAAATCAGGATTACACAATTGCTCATAACTTTAAAGCGAAGTAACATAGAAACCTAACAAGATAATGAAGGCACCTACAAGGCATCGCAGGGAGCAGGGCTTTTATCTGGGGGCACGGCCGAGGAACACCTAGATGGGCAGGTAGGTTAGGAGGGAGCCGTCTACTAGGGGCAGGAAGGTAGGAGTTCCTGGGAAAAGTTTTGTTGTGGCTGGTGGGGGAGACATAACCCATAAAAGGAGCTGGACCTGAGGGGTTCTCTCATTCTCCAAAATTTAAGTGGTGGCTTGGTAGTCTTGGAACGCCTGTATTGTGGGGGACAGAGGATCACAAGTTTTGAACAACCAGATCTTCCTGAGGCTGACAAGAGGTTAAGGCCGGACAGCTGGAGTTCCCTCCCTTCAAAAAAGGCAGTTGAATGGCAGACTCCTTGGACATTTGCCCGCAGCATGGCGGCCCTCTGGCAGGGGAGGACAAGGCTGCAGCCAGTCAAGAAAGCCCTCCTTCATGCTCTGGAGGTGATGCCTCGCTGGGTGGTGACTGGTGGTGGTGCCCCTCCCCATGGAGGGGGCGACCACCAATAATTTGAATCAGATCTACTGTATTTGATTGATAATTACCAACCAAGACTACCTTGCTGCACACATCACACTGGTTAGACTGTACCTGTTGATAACTGATTAAATAAATACATGACTGTGGCCATTTTCTCCAAAGCTCATTGTTGTCTCAGTCTGTCCAGCTGAATGAAGGGATGTGCCCTATAAGAAAAGTACTGCCATTAAATAATGCTTCCAAATGGGTTGGAGGGTGGGGAAGGAATGTCCATCACAAGTTAATTGCCTCATTTTTTCTTTACACAGTCTGTCTCAACAGCGATGTTAAATAATGTTTCCAAACGGGTTGAGGGGGTGAGGGGGAAATGTCCAGAACAAGTCAACTACCCCATTCTACTCTCCCACATAGGGTTATAACCTGTCTGATTTTTGCCTGGCGAATCAGTTTTTAGGTCCTTATCCGTCATCTGGTATAGCCTAAAGGTAGTCCGGTGTTTGGGCCACTATGAGTGCCTACATACTCTTGTTTTTTTTTTATTACTATTTCGATTTTTTTCCGTCTTTTCTGGGATCTGGTAGGTTCTGCCCCTTCCTTTGGGGGGGGGGTCACATCCGATTCCATCCATCTGCCAAAATCGTAATGGAGCCTGCCAGCTCCATTTTTCTCCCTACCCCTGCTGCACATGCACGTGTGAAGGCACGCACGCTGCGGTCCTGCAGCACCCACCCTTCCTTGGGTAACTCCCGACCTGCGCTACCCTCAGGCCTCCACCTGGGAGCAGCTGTGTGGCAGAAGCAGTGAGACCCTCCACAGGAGAGGAGAGTTGCCTTGTGGCTGCTCAATCCAACTCCTTCCCTCCCCCCTCTGGCCGGCCCCCGATGACCCAGGTTCATTCCTGAACCTGGGTCACCGGCGTAGTAGAGTATTCACATACTCTTAAAACTGACAGTACAAGCCGGCCCAGTGGCGCTGCGGGTTGAGGTGGTGGATACCTTACCTTGTGCCATGCCGATGACCTGGGTTTGTGAACTACCTCAGGTCATTGGAGAACCGCAAGGAGGGGGAGCGATTCAGCAGCCGAAGGCAGCCTCCTCTCCCAGAGTGGAACATCACCCCCCATAGTTCTGCTCCCACCGGTGAAGGTCCGAGGGTAGTGCAGGCGGAAGGGGGTGGCAGCACAGCGAGAGGATGCCCCGTGGTGTGGCGTGTGCATGCCTCCACACACGTGTGGATGCACAGGGTCGGGAGAAAACAGGGAGAAAAAGCCTACAAAAATCTATATAAAAATGAAAAAAAAAATTATTGTACCAAATCATTCATTGTTTTGGCTGCATGTCCACATTACAAAAAAGTTCTGAGGTCATACAGACCTTTGTTTGTAAAAACAGTCAGTCTGGGAGGTGTTAAGTACGGCCATTAAGACGATTACCAGTAAATCAATCTACACTTTTCCATTCTGAATTTTAAGTATGGTCTTCTACTGCTGTGATGGGAAACTTTTTAAACCTTTATATGCTCTCCCGTGTTCCTTTTTGTTTGTCTACACTATGATATGTTTTAGATCTTTTTGTTAAATTATCTCATTTCTATTGCCTTTGTCACTACATGGACTCCTCTACTTATTCCTTAGCAGCTACTGTTCTCATTTTTCATACTACCCAGACATTTCAAACCTCTTCTCAGGCTGGTGACCTTGGTTCCTCTCCATACGTTCAGTTACACCTAAGTCTACCCCCTCCACACCATGGCCAGCTCAATATCTACACTCTGTATTCCTGGGTCCTCTCGCTGCAACTGCTCAGCATTATCTCCAGTACTGCCATGATGGTGGCTGTTGCTGATATCTGTAATCTGGGTGGCCACCTACTGCAAGCTGTACAGTATTTGTATCCTATGGATATTGCGGTTTACTGCTGTCCCTAACTGTTATTGTATGCTTACTGTAAATGACAAGTGTAATGTGGTCTATGCACTACTATTATGCTAGAGCTGAATCTATGTAATTGTTGTGAACTGATTACTCCCTTGCCCCTTCCCCCAAGACACATCAGAAAAGGAGCTTTTTACATCCAGCAGACTTGGTTTTAATTCCCACAGCCTCCACTTGCATACGACTGTGGGCAAGTCACTTAATCTCTCTGTGCTCCCAGGTCACACCTGTAAATGGACTCTGTGCCCAATGGGCCTTACCTGGTTACCAAAGAATAAAAAAAATAACTACATAAAAATTTTTTCCTATTATTTTTAAAATCTTCTCTGCCAAAACAAATGGCTTTGGAGGAGGAGCAATATACTCATCAGGCTTAAAAAGGGGTGGAGCCAGGGGCAGAGTTTGGGGTGTGGTTTAGCACAGTATCTGGTTTTCACCTCATCCAAAGGTGGCAACTCCATTTCCACAGTCTGTCAACAGCAGCTTCTTTCATCAAGAAAGGAGCGAAGTCACAGAAGAGATGTCATGAAATTATGGGCAGGAGAGAAGCACAAGGAGAAGTTATAGGAAAGAGCAAGTTCAAGTTATGGGCAGGAGGAGATCAAGTTATGAGCAGGAGGGGAGTTCTTTGCTATTTAGATCTAGATTACACTACCTTGAGCCAAGGCTCTTTTACAAAGGTTCCACATCAGAAGAGTGCATACAGTACATGTTAAACAAGGGCATACAACATTAAAGACAGCATACAACCATATTCATCAGTTCAGGTACGGCATCATGGTAAATAGGACACATGAATAACACATACAAGGAATCATTTCAGAAACCTAGAAGAAATCAGGGAGGAAGGGTGAGAGGATAGCGGGGGTGGCAGCCGAAAAAGAGACTATAACAGCTCATGGCATTGTCAAAGTACATCAGAGGGGGGTGGTTGATCTAAATGGGGAAGGGGGAAGTTAGGGGTGGCAGTCACATGAGCTGGAGGCCGTGAGATGATAATGGAGGCTTTATTTGAATATGCCCAGTGAGGAGGTGGAGGTGATGAAAGTGCTGAGGGCATTCATCCAGCTGGGTGCATGATGTGCAAAGGATCTTTGGCCCAGAGTGGTGCAGCCGGGAAGCTGATGTTCAGACCCTCTGGTGTTACGAGGATTAGTGTTTGGGCGCAGGAGTGCTTGGACACTAGGTGGAGTAAGGCCCAAAATAGTTTTTAAGCCATCAAGTAGGTAAGGTACTTTATGCAGTTAGCGAGTTGAAGCCATCCCGTTTGGCGTAAAGCTCAGATGTGTGTGTGTGAGTCGGTGGGATCCAGTAAGCAGTCGATAGGCCTTGTTTAGGAGGTCGTGTGCCTGAAGGCAGTAGTAGGCAGAGCCATAGATTATGAGGACGTAGTCATGACGGAGACCACAGAGCTCTGGATAGCAATCTTCAGTGCTGCCTGGGTAAGATGCTGTCTATTTCGTAGAGAATTCCAGTGCGTGAGTTTACCACTCTGGCAACGCTATCAGTGTGAGTCCCATAAGACCGGCAAGGGTCAAGTGAGATTCCAAGGTATTTAAAGATGACACTTGTTCATAGAAACATAGACTATGACAGCAAATAAGGACCACTTGGCTCACCTAGTCTGCCCATTTCCTACCTACAGGATAGGCCGTAGATCCTAGTTAACCAACAGCCTATTTCTTCCTACCCCCACAAGAACTGCCTTATTATGTCTGTCCCATGCATTCTTGAATTCTCCCACAGTTTTAGACCCCACAACCTCCTCAGGAAGGCTATTCCATGCATCCACTACCCTCTCTGTGAAAAAATACTTCCTCACATTGCCCCGAACCGCCCCCATCTTTAAATTGTGTCCCCTTGTTCTTGCACGTCTCTTTTTCTGAAAGATGCTACCCACTTGGACGTTGTTGATTCCACTGAGGTACTTAAACATTTCTATCATGTTACCCTCTCCCTTCTTTCCTCAAGGGTATACATATTAAGCTCCTTTAGTCTCTCCTCATACGGCTTCTCTTGCAGACCCTGCACCATTTTAGTTGCCCTCCTCTGGACTGCCTCTATCCTGTCTATGTCCCTGCAGAAATGGGGTCTCCAGAACTGGACGCAGTATTCCAGATGGGGTCTCATCAACTGTCTGTACAGAGGGATAACAACTTCCTGTTTTCTGCTGGTGATGCCTCCCTATGCATCCCAGTATACCCCAGCCTTCCCTACTGCCTTCTCACATTGCTTGCTAACCTTAAGGTCATCTAATATGATTACCCCCAGGTCCCTTTCCTTTGTTGTTGTTACTACCTCCCCTACACTGTGTAATCTTCCCCTGGGTTCTTGTTTCCTAGGTGCATTATTCTGCACTTCTTTGCATTGAATCCTAGCTGCCATACCTCTGACCATTTCTCCAACCTTGCCAAGTCCCTTCTCATCCTTTCCATGCCTCCTTGTGTATCAACCCTGTTGCAGATCTTTGTGTCATCTGCAAAGAGGCATACTTTTCCTTCCAGTCCCTCTGCAATGTCACTTATAAAGACATTACAAAGGACTGGACCCAGTACTGAACCCTGTGGTACCCCACTAGTAACCCCTCTTTCTTCAGAGTGGACTCCATTTGCAATTACCTTCTGTGTCCTGTTGTCCAGCCAATGTTTTACCCAGGCTACCACCCTGGGACCCACTCCCAGGCTGGTTAATTTGACTATTAATCTTTCATGTGGGACTGTGTCAAATGCCTTGCTAAAGTCTAGGTAGGCCATGTCCACAGCCCCTCCCTGGTCTACTCTATTAGATTCGTCTGACATGATCTTCCCGCTGTGAACCCATGCTGCCTTGGGTCCTGTGCCCCACTGGCCTCAAGGTACTCAACAATTCTTTCCTTCAGAAGTGATTCCATCACTTTCCCTACCACAGAGGTCAAACTGACAGGTCTGTAGTTTCCTGCCTCTGTCTTGGTCCCACTTTTGTGAAGGGAATACATCCACCTTCCTCAGTCCTCGGGTACCACACCATCCTCCATGATTTATTAAAAGAGTAGTCAGTGGTTTCACTAGTTCCCGCCTTAATTCTTTTAGAATTCTGGGGTGAATTCCATCAGGCCCCATTGCTTTGTCCACCTTCAGTTTTAGGAGTTCTTGCAGAACCCTTTCTTCTGTGAAAGGGCTGGGATTGACCCCTATCAAGAGTGCTTCTGTTAACTGGATTAGGCACTTCCTCCTCTCTTTGTGAATACTGAGCAGAAATATTTGTTCAGTATCCCTGCTTTTTCACTGTCCCCCTGCCCACCCACCATTCATTCTATTCAGCCTCACTATCCCTCCCTTTGTCTTTCTCGCTTCTGATGTACCTATAAAGGTTTTATCCCTTCTTAACCGAGTTGGCTATCTTTTCCTCAGTCTGGGCCTTTGTTATTCTGACTTCCTCCTACTTCTTCTGCCTTAACTGGTACAGCTCTCTGTCCTGCACCTTCTGTGTTTCCTTATACTTCCTGAATGCTATCTTTTCTCCCTGACTTTCCCAGCCACCTCTTTTGAGAACCACAGTGGCTTTTTCTTTCATTTGATTTATTTGCTTCACACAAAGGCTTGTTGCCTCTGTGATGGCAGTTTTGATGATTCCCCATTATTGCTCCACCCTCCTTCTAGCCTGTTTGCTAGTGCTTTTCTGAGGCATTCTCCCATCTTGCCAAAGTCAGCCCTCCTGAAGTCCAGTACCTCACTTTTGTATGGCTTGACTCTGTAGCTGAGTTTAACGTGAACCACACTGTTTGAAGGTCACTTGTTCCCAGATGGCAACCCACTTCTAGATCCGAGATCCTCTCACTGCCCGATTTGACAGTACGAGTGTAAGATCGCCTCTCACGCAGTGGGTTCCAAACTAGCTGTCTGAGGCCTGTCACCTGTAGGGCATCGAGAATGGCCCTGCTCTTGGATGTGGCTGCAGCAAATGTCCTCCAGTTAACATCTGGCATATTCAGGTCTCCCATCAACAGTATCTCCCCTTTCTCTGCCATCCTAAGAATGCCTTCTATCATATCCTTGTCCATTCCCTCCCCCTGACATGGGGGTCTGTACACAACCCCTGTGCAGATTGTGGTGCCCTTTCCAGTCTCCAAGGTCACCCACAGTGCCTCCACTCCTTCCTGTTTACTCTTTTGTTCAGTTGCCTTTATCCCTTCCTTTACATAGAGAGCTACTCCTCCCCCTCTTCTCTCCTGCCTGTCTCTCCTGTAGGTTATGTACCTTGGTGTTAACATCCCAGTCATGGTTCTCTGTGTACCATGTTTCTGTGACTCTCGATATCCAGGCATCCCTCTTCCATCAAGGCCACCAGCTCAGGGAGCTTGTTGCCAGACTACAGGCATTGGTACTCATTACCCTCCATTTCCTGATGGCCTTACTCCTTTTTGCCCCACCCTGTCCTTCTTGCCTTTGTCACTTTCCCCATTTACCCCTGCCCTTCTCCCTATCGCCACCTCTATGTTGGTGTTTACCGTACTTACTACTGTGATTGTTTTTGGAGGGGCTAGGATTTCCCTGCTCCTTTCCAGTGCCTCCCCCCTTGGCTAGTTTAAATGCTTGCCAATAAAGCATTTAAACCTATCACCTAGGATCCTGGTTCCCATATGGACAGATGCAGCCCATCATGTCAGTATAGGCTTGCATCACTCCAGGTGGACCCCCAGTCCCCAATGAAGCCAAATCCCTGAGCTCTGCACCAGTTTTTCAACCACTGATTGAATCCCATGGTGCAGAACACCCTAGCCTCTCCTACGCCATAGATGAGCAGCACCTCCGACAAGGTTACCGTGCATGCTACTTGTCTAAGGCCACTCCCCAATTCCACAGACTCTCCCTGCACTGCTCTAATCCCTTTCTTAGCCAGGTCATTTGTCCCTAGGTGGACAATGACATCCAGCTCTCTCCCTGTGCAGCTGCTCCGGCAATCCTGAGGATTCGCTCCCTGTCCCTCCAAGCCATGGTGCCAGGCAGGCACCTTACCTCCTCTCCCTTCCTCCCCAATTCTACCTTCCTAACAATGGAGTCCCCACCAGGAGTTGTTTCCTTCCTTGAGGGGTCCCATGCCACCCCTCCTGTGGGTCTCCTTTGTGGAGGTTCCCAGCATCCTCCTTGGTCTCCACTGCAGGTGCCTCCATAGAGGAACCACACTTTGCCAGAATGGCATAGGAGTGTGGAGAGGTACAACTGGAGGGATGCGCCTGTTCCACCACCCTCACCCTCCCTGAGCCCACTGTGGTCCAACCGCTCCTCTTTCTTGGCAACCTCTGAGGCAAAGGCAGTGACACTGGTGGTCACTGGATGGAGGAGGAGGTCCCACAAATCCTTGCCAACTCAGCCTGGAGATGAGCAACCTCCTCCCTCAGCCCAGACAGGTGCCTGCAGATGAGACAACACTGCATCCTCCAGAACGTCTCCCGGAAGACTGCTGCTCCACAGCCATGGCACCACTCCCATCATGTCTTATTTCTGGCCCCTTAACTGTCGTTTGGAATCCTTACTCTTTCCTCTGTTTTTTTTTTTTTTCTTTCTCTTCTCTCTCTACTTACTTTCTGCCTCTGTGCCCTTTAAGCTCCTGATTGTCCTGTTTTGTGACAAGAATATCCTATATTTCTCAGTAGACCCCTTACTTGCTCAGAGGCAGGCCTCCAGCAGCTAGAGGGGGCCGGAGAGCTACTCTTGCCCTTCTAGGATGGTGGGTCTTTGGTGGCTCTGTGATCACTCACTTCCTGCTCTCAAACAGGAAGTTCCTGTTGTCAGTCAAATCCTCTGCCTATAAAAGTAGAACTAGCTTTGGGTGGGAGGGGGCAGAGAAGGAGGGCAATATAGTCCCACTAGAGAAGTCCAGTCACACAGCACTCCTTCCTCCTGGTGTCTTCTGCCAAGCTACTAACAGAATCCTTCTAAGGCAGTCTTTAAATTTAGCTTCCTTTTAGCTAAGCCACTCCCCCTACTTACTAGATCTTTCTACAAGTAATTTAAACTGCACAGCTATCAAGCCCTTTCAATCACCTGAGATTTACACCTAGATAACTGTTCAGTTCAGTTAACTCAGACACACTATTTTTTTGTTTTTGTTTTGTTTGTTAGTTTGTTTTTTTTACCCTAAATTAAAGGTCCAAGTACAAGAGTTCTACTTCTTTAGTCCCAGTAGAGAAGTCCAGTCACACAGCACTCCTTCCTCCTGGTGTCTTCCGCCAAGCGAGGGTATTACCAGCGCTTGTATTGCTACCAAGGGGGTATCACCTGTGTTTGTTTTGCGAGCTGCAGAAAAGCATAGATTTAGTCTTTTTGTGGTTTAAAACCAGTTTATGTTTTGTGAATCAGTTTTCAACAGCGGAGAAAGCAAGCTGTAGGTTGTGAAGTAAGGGTTGTGGGTCCTTATGGGGGGTGAGAAGCACAGCGTCATCGGCATAGAGGATAATTTGTTCTGGGCAAGATAGTGGAAGTGAGTTCAGGAAAAGGCTGAAAAGTAGTGGGCCCAGTATGGATCCCTGAGGGGTTCCTGAGTGAACAGGTTTGGAGTCAGAGAGTACTCCTGAGACTTTTACTCTTTGTGAGCGCTGGTCCAGGTAGCTATTAAATCATGCAGTGGAGTCCTGCGAAGGCCCGGCATTCAGCAGCTGTTTGGTAAGCAGACCATGGTGAACAGTGTCAAATGCCTTAATCTCGTTGATGAATACGGCTCCAGTTAGATGGCTTTTGTCCAACGAGTTGTGAAGGACTCCAGTGAATTCCAGGAGGGCTACTGATGTACTGTGCCCTTGCCTGAACCCATGTTGCTGTGCACATAGGATGTTATATTTGTCCAGGTAGTCTGTAAGCTGGGCAGCAACAATGCGCTCAAGGGCCTTGGGGGGGGGTTAATATAGAGATCGGCCGGTAGTTCCCCTGTATGGACTTGTTGCCGCTTTTAAAGACCAGAGTGACAATAGCAGATTTCCATTTGCTTGGGAACTGACTGAGGCTGAGGAGAGGGATAGCAGTTTAAGGTCCAGTGAATCACCACTGGCTCTGGACTTTGGAGATATCCTTTGTTATGTATTTGCAGACATCATTCGCCTTTACTTTTTGAAGTGGAATGGCAAATGATTTGAGGTGCTAGGTAGGAATTTGGAGCAGGGAGTCAGTTTGGAGAAAAGTCCGGGGGGAGAATAGCACTAAGGTCAGTGAAGGCTGCATTGAAATCATTGGCAATGACCTTCAGGTCAAGGGTGGTGGCTCCGTCAACCATCAGTAGGGTTGGGGAGGATTTGGACTGCTTCCCTGTGACTTCCCTAATATTGTCCCAAAAAGCTCCCCAGGTGTTGGTGAGGGCTTCCTTGTAGTAGGTACTCTTCATCAGTCGGATTTGCTTTGTGCAGTTGTTGCGAGTCTGTTTGTAGTTTTGAATGTCCAGTTGAGCACCTGTGGCCCTAGCTACTGCCCAGAGGTGGTCTCTTGATTTTAACTGAGCCAGTAGCTCAGCCGTGAGCCAGGGATTGGAGAGTGCCTTGACTTTGTGCTTTTTTACTGGGGCGTAGGAGTCGCAGGCAGCTTTGAATGTGGTGATGATATAATCAAGGGCCGAGTCAATATCCAGTGCAATGTGTATGGAAGATCAGTCTTGCTGACTAAGACAGGATTTGAGATGGGTCAGTTGGCCACGGGGTAGGACTCTGCTGGAAATGGTTTTAGGAGGAGGCTTATGAAACTTATTTGACCAGTTGCAGATGTCAGGGGAATGGTCACTGAGGGAATCCGGGAGGACAGTGGTGTTGTTGATACGGGTTGGGTGGCTGGCAAGAACCCAGTCCAGGAGAGTGCTGGTACCTGACTTGTAGTTCTTCCTTGTGGGGGAATCGACCATCTGCGTTAGCTTAGCAGAAGAGATAGCATCTTTGTGGGTTCCCACATCAGGTGCAAGCCAGTTGATATTAAAATCACCAAGGAGGAGGATCTCAGATCTGGGAGGTTGGGATCTTACAAAGTCCAGGACCGGACAGAGACCAATCCCTTGGTCTTTTGGTGGGATGTAGACTGAGACTACAGTGATCACTTTATTTTGGGCCCCAAGGAATAGTTTGATAAGTAGGAATTGCACAGAAGAGTCAGAGGGAGTAGTGGAGACGGGGTAACAGGTGATGTTGTCTTTGATGTACAGTAAATTGCACCCCCCTCCCTTTTTGTCCTCCTATCAAGTCTGAAAACGTTATAGCCTTGTAGCACAATAGCATGGTCAGGAGTATTGGGCGTCAGTCAGGTTTCAACAACAGTAAGGATATCAGGGTTATACTGGTCAGCAAAGAGTTGAAGGGCAGCAAGCTTTGGGAGGAGGCTGCATATGTTGAGGGTGGCAATGATGAGTTCTGGTGTAATACTGGGCAGCAGAGAAGGTCAGGGGAACTAAATGCCATGAAAAAAGAACAGAGAAAATCAAGTCCAGAGGAAGAGAATCAACCAGGTAGATTGTGTCACTGTCTTTGCCTTGAGACAGTAAACAGAATGGTGAAGGGGGGATTGTTAACATAAAAAACAGACAGTAACATTTTACATTTGTTTAAGACTTGTGCAGGAGAGAACAGAGAAGTACTGGGCAGGAGAGATGATGTGGGTGGGAGACATAGGAATGGCTGTCGCCACTGATTGTGCTTTTAATTTGACTTCAGTAGCACCAACTATGTCAATATTAATTTAATAGTTGCTTATTTGCTAAACAGATGGATTTTTCTTTAGCCAGGTTGGCACATGGCTGCTTCAGAGCAGCACAAAAATAGAAACAATACCATGTTAGGCAGAGCAGTAGTGACTTTAGACACTACTGGTTACCAGGGCACAGGTGGGGCACAAACAATATATTGTCACTTTGGAGGTAGCTCTGTGTCTTATGAGGCATCAGCTGGGACACAGCATTTGTTTACTAGCGCATGTGCCCTGGTATAGAGGCACCATCGAGGCAGAGATATGACTGCAAAACTGGAAGAACGTTTTTTTTTTAATGGATCAGTTGAACTGGCCCAGTCGTGTGGAGGGCTGAAGCACTGCACCCTACCTCCTGATACACTGGTGGCCCATGTTCGGTGATGAGCATGAGTCACTAGGGATCAGCCAGCCGGGGGGGGCTGGGTGAGGATTGAGTGGCTGGTAGGGCTCTCCTTTTCCAGACTGGGAGGTTGGCTCTCCGGCCTTTGACTGCCACTGTGTGGAGGCATGGTGGTGATGCAGGTGTCGGGGGTAGGGCTAGGTGCTGGGCCAGGGGTGGAAGGAGTGGAGTCATCTCAGGCAACCACCCTATTGCATACAAATATATTTTATTGTGTTTTCAGTTGTATTGTATTGTTTTTAGACTGTGTGGCTAGTTTTCTGGCAAATGTACATCCATTTCCTTCTGTAACCTCTCCCCAGGACACACCGAGACAAGCAATTTCAATTGTTCAGTGTGCCTTCTTGGTAAAACATTTCAATAAATAAATAGGCTAAAAGCATGCATGTGTGCCTCCACAGGCATGCACACCAGCTATGGGGCTTGAGGGAATTGGGGGTTGAAAAACTGGAGGGTTGGGGCTAATTAAGCCTCCCCCAGTTAAGCGCTGACAGGTTGCTTGAGGCTCAGAGGACTCAGGACAGCTATGGTGCTGAAGGGACAGGCTGATACAGCCGCCCACGCCTGCCAGAGGAGCATAAAGGAAAAGATGGAAAAAATGGACCAGTTGGACTACTGTGAGTAAAACTGTAGGAACTACACAGATCAAGTTTACATTTCTGGCATGGTTTCACCACTCTCTCTTAAATAATGACAACATGCAACCATTTATGCTGTGAATTCCTTTACTATGAACAAAAACAAACTGTATGACAAGAAGAGAGTCGCTGATGTAATCCTTAAAAAAGGAATCCTGACAGAAAACTAAGCATGGTTAATAAACACACAAGAGTAATTTTAATACATTCAGACTCGCTGCATTCCTTTTAATGGGGACTCTCAAAAATTTCAAGGGGACCCCCAAACCTTACCTAAGGACCCCCATTTTTTCCCAAAAAAGTCCAGGACCCCCCAAACTAAAAGTCCTACCCAGAGCCCAGGTTCATCTGGCAGGATCTCCCACTGGTAAATCTGTGCTGACTAGAGTCCTGCCGGCTGCTGGCCTCCATGAATCCTACTATCTTCTCCTTTAGAATGGACTGCAATACTTTCCCTACTATAGATGTCAGACTAACAGTCTATAGGTGTTTGAAGCAGTTGCAGGAAACAGAAGCTGCTATGAAAAGATTGCGCACTGAAGGACAAACTAGTACAGGTACAAAACTCCAGGGTCCCGATATTCAAAATGTGCAAAGCGAGCGCAACATTAGCTGGCACCTTGTGGTTGCCCAGGTGTCCAAAATGCTATATTCAGTGGAATAGGGCACCAGTGTTTTTGACTAAATATAGGGTTATGGCAGCCCAGCACTAAGCCACTTAGTGCTGGGCAGACATGGCTCCGAAATAGTGCACCACAATTGCTTGTGCCTCGCTTAAATTTCCGATATTCAAACGGACCCATGTGAATGAGCCCATTGGGCATGCAAGGTGCCAAGGGGACATCTGCATACCCATTATGGGCTCATTTGCATGGGTAGCCCAGCAATGTAGCGCAACACTGCCCCCACTTGCCCGGTCCCAGAGAGCTATCCCTGGTGCTAGTGGTCCCCCCGCCGATTGTCAGCCTGATGTAAAACTAAACTTTCCTTGGTGTCTAGTGCCCCCTTCTTTGTAAATGAATGTAAATGGCCTGATATAACAACAAAAAGAAACTTTCCTGGTGTCTAGTGGTGCCCCGCAATCGCTGATTGTCGACCTGACGTAAAATATAAAACTTTCCCTGGTGTCCAGTGGTCCCTCCTCTCGATCCCGATCCATTGTATAAGGTAGTTAAACCATTCCCTGGTGTCTAGCAGACCCCCACCCTGGCAGGTAGTTCCCCACCACCCCGCTCCCCCATCCCTACCCCGAGCTGGCGACCGGCACAACCCTCTCTCCACCATGGCCGGCCATCGACGAGCAGTCAATGAGTGCATACTGTAACAGTACATATTCACTAACAATGCAGTTGGCAGCCGGTTGTGGTGGAGAGTGGAGGGCTGTGCTGGTTGCTGGCTCGGGGTTGAGATGGGGGGGAAGGTGGGGTTGTGGGGCACTACCTGCCGAGGTGGGGGGCTGGGGGTTCCACTATGACACCAGGGAATGGTTTAAAGTACAGTTACATAAGAACTTAACGTAACAGTAGATCTGCAAGGGGATCTCTTGCAGCAGGCCACACCTTGGGCACCGAGGAGCAAGATCCCGCTAGGCAGACAAATTACACCAGGCTCCAGCAGGCCCGGTACTTACCTTGAAGCTTCTTAGAAGGCTTGGGTCAATGGGCAGACCACTGAAAGGGCACTCATTGACCACTTTTGGGCTGGTTGGTGTGGTACATAAAGTGGACCAACCACAAGGTGTGGGAAGAGACTTGCCCGGTCCCAGAGAGCTATCCCTGGTGCTAGTGGTCCCCCCCCACCGATTGTCAGCCTGATATAAAACTAAAGTTATGAATGTCAGGCCCGATATTTCACTAATTAATGGGTTCTGCCCCAAACAGTTTGAAGCTTCTAAAGGGGGCATTCAGGATGGACAATTGAACATCTTGGGTAAACCCTGACACCTTCAGCCAAGAGTGTCTTCACAGTCAAATGGCCACTCACGGCAGCCCTGGCCGAGGCATCTACAGCATCGAGGCAGCCCTAAGAAGGTGTGTATGCCAACGCCGAACCTGCTTTCAGAAACTGCAGTATCTTACGTTTAGGTGTCCTCCAGGAGGGCCCGGCGGTTCTAGAGCCTGGTCCCAGAGCTTGTTCTGGTACTGGACCATATGGGCAATGTAGTTCAACACCCTGACGGTCAGTGTGGCAGAGGCAAAGGTTCTCTTGCCAATGTGATCCAGCCTCCAGGACTCCTTATCTGGTGGCAAGAAAATGAGATGTTTTGGCCTCTTAGTGCGGTCATGGAGCACTCTGATAACCACTGAATCTGCTTGAGGCTAGTCGGCAAAGAAAGGCCTTCCTGCTGGAGCCTGGTATAATTTGCCTGCCTTCCTTGGCATGGCTGGAATCAAATTAGGCCAGTGACAGGCGGCCATGGTGGCATCCTCAAAGGGTTCAATCAAGGGAAGGATGACCAGAGGAGGGACATCCAGCAATCTCAAATAAGTGGCCAGTCGATGCTGAGCAGGACCTTGCCCTCGGTGCCACAGTGTGGCCTGCTGCAAGAGATACCCCAAAGTCAGTTCTACCCTTTTTTTTCTTTTTATCCCCTGCCCCATCAATGACACTGTCACCCAACCTCTTCACTGGCGCCACAAGCCCTGGGAAGGACCCCCCATGAAGCCATGGTCACCCAGCGAGACGGTGGAAGTGGTAGATGGTGCCTTAGCCACCCCTCCAGTTCCAAACCTTAAGATCTCATTGGGTTCCATTACAAGCTGCAGGCACCTGTGGCAAGAACCTTGCCTGGTCCAGGGAATAATTACTTCATCATCAGGCATGGGGTGCGGGTGGGGAGGACCACTGGACACTAGGGAATATGTATATAAACATCAGGCATGGGTGCATGTGGGGAGGGACCACTGGACACTAGGGAATATGTGTATAAACATCAGGCATGGGTGCGGGGTGGGGGAAGAGTCCACTAGACACCAGGGAATACATGTTTAAACATCGGGCATGGGTGCGGGTGGGGGAAGAGACAACTAGGAACCAGGGAAAGTTTCCTTTTTTTACATCGGGCCAGTGATCAGTGAGGGGTGGGGAGACTACTGGCACCAGGGAAAGTCTAATGTGCAACATCAGACCAGCTGGGGGGGGGCACCACTAGACACCAGGGACTACCGTGTTGGGGGTTGGAGGGGCGCTGCACTTCCTCCACTAATCACTAGAGCTGTGAGGGAATAAGTCGGGGTTTTGATTGGCGGTATGTGGGTGGCACAAGGGGACTGAGAAAAGCGGGCTTGCACGGTGCACATACTCTGAATATTGGACCGCGCTAATATTCAGGTCTTCACCCCTTCATTTGCATTGCTCCCCCTCTGAATATTGCCCAGGCACAAACCCTGTTTGCCCACACTAACCAGGATTTTGAATATGGGAAATCTGCACAAAACCCGGTTTACATGGGTAAACTGGGATTTGCGCCAAGGCAAAGTTATGAATGTCAGGCCCGATATTTCACTAATTAATGGGTTCCTAGCACAAAAAAAAAAAAAAAAGCCTACAACAATTCTCACTGTGCACTGATGGGGTGTGCTCTGCACCATCTTTCCTTTTGTATCTCCCATTTCTCCAATGCCTCAAGCGCCCTTTTCCTCTCTTCTTGCCCCCTTTTCTTCCCTTCCTCTTGCACCTCTGCCAACTCACTACCACTATCCTCGTAGGACTGTTGATGCAAGTATTGCTTACATCAAATCATAGCTGATGCTGGCAAAAATCCCTTTCTGTAAACATTTACATTTTTGTGCAGCCGTTATTGAACTGGAAGGGATCAAAGTTTGGCTCTGACAAGGTGGCCAGCTGATCCCTTCCACTTCCCTACTGATTTCCACACCCCCACACTCAGGCATGTTATGCAGCGTGCGTCCCACTGAAATGAATGGGAGTATCTTTTTATCACTATTTTATACATTATGATGGCGAGTTGGAGATTAATGAAGGCAACGCTCGGCAAACGGGTCTTGTTAGTCTAGCGTGGCCTTCATTAATCTCCAACTTGTCATCATAATGAATAATACATGAATAATAAAACAGTAACAAAAAATACTCCCATTCATTTCAATGGGGCACACCGCAACGCCTCTTGCTGCACGCCATAACGTGCCTGAGCGCGAGGGCATAGCAATCAATAGGGAAGTGGAAGGGATCCCCTGGTCACCTTGTCGGGGCCAAACTATGATCCCGTCCAGATAAATAATGGCTGCACAAACATTTTCAAGGTTTACAGAAAGGGACTATCGTCAGTATCAACTACGGTTTGATGTAATATATACACATAAGCTCCAAAAACACTTTAAAGAGCTCTTTTTAAATGTTCACATGTCACTCTGGATTGTGAATATGTGAAATAAAGTATGATAAAGTGTTTTTTTATTTGTTTTTAAATTTTGTTTTTATTAAAAGAGACTTAGTGATACAAGTGTAGATTTTGGTAATGCCATATGGAAGATAACCATTTGATAATACTTATACATCGTCAAATAATGAATGAAAGTGCTTTAGATAGTAGCACACACTAATCTGTAATGAATAACCTTAAGTAAATCCCTCCAGTGTCCTTCAATTCTTTCTAAGGCAGGCGGTTCTACTTCCATATAGTATGTTAAAATGTTTTGACTATTAAATACACTAACATTTGCACAGTAGGGGCAGAATTCATAAAACAGATGCGCCGGCGCAAGTCAGAAATGCACCGGAAGTAGATTCAGGCACAGGGAGGAAGTGCCAGTGCAAACGAGATGCCCTGCGCCGAAAGACATGCGCCATAGGCACAACGTAATGACATGTGGCGCATGTACAGGGGGCGTACCCATGCATACACCGTGCATCCCTATCCACAGAGCAAAACCAAGGAGCAGCAATGGAGCAACTCCAGCGCAAAGCCAGGATGCGCCCTAAAAAGATAAGTACAAAAGACGGAGACTTAAGTCCAGCACACCAGCAGGCAGTCAATGAAACGACAACAGCAGGACACACACAGAGGGGAAGTCATAATAGAGAGAGAGGCACAGACAGCAAGCCACACCACAGGGCTACAGCAACAGAGGGGATGAACCCAGCAGTAGTCGCCATTGCTGGTGCCCCAATGAGGAGGAGGAGGCAGGGCACCAGAAGTAACCGTAGGCGGCTGGCCCCACGGCAGTACCGTGCCCGGCTGTCCTTCGAGCAGCTGACAGATGTGGAGACAGTCGAGCGATACCGCCCGAACAGGGCCATGCTGAGGCAGCTATGTGAGCTGTGCCATGATGTGATACAGGCACCCACTGCACGAGGACACGCCATCACGGGGGAGATCAAGGTGACAACGGTCATGTGCCTGCTCATCACAGGAACCTTCCAGAGGCCAACAGGGGACACCACTGGCATATCACAGGCCTCAACGTCCCGCCTCCTCACACAGTTCCTCACCGCACTGCTATTGCATGCTTCGGAATACATCAGATTCCCCAGCACACAGGCAGAGTGGACAGAAGCCATGCAGGGGTTCCACAGGGTGGCACGCAAGCCAGGTGTCATAGGGACCATCGACTGCACCCATGTGGCAATCCATACACCACCTGGTGAGGAGGGCGTCACATACGTGACTCGGAAGGGGTACCATTCAGTGAACAGCCAGGTGGTGTGTGATGCCAAGGGGCGCATCACCAATGTCTGCGCCACACACCGTGGGAGCGCACATGATGCATACATATGGCACCAGTCGGTGCTCTGTGCAAGGTTCGAGGCTGGGGACAGCCAAACTGGACACCTGTTAGGTACATGTGACTATGTGCCAGCAGCCCGGGGGGTACCATGATCGGGACACCTGGGGCGGGCCGTGGGCAGAAGACCGCAGGCTTGAGGGCACTGGGCTAGCAGGGATGTGGAATGGTGCTGGGGCAGCAGTAGGGTGGCATGGTCCCGATGTGCGCCATAGGATGGATGGGGGCAGGCTGGAGCAGCAGGGGCAGGGGAAGCAGGATTGCCAGGCATGCGGCAGCATGGGCGGGGGGGCAGGACAGGGGCGCACAACACAGGGCGAGATGGGGTTGGGTCACACGCCACAGTGTAATACCGTTAACTAATAGAGACACATCTACCCCCACAGGTGATGCTGCATACCCATTGTGTCCCTGGCTCCTCACCCCCTTCCAACGACCCGGAACAGTGGCAGAGGAACGCTACAATGAGGCACATGCGGCGACGCGCGCCACTGTCGAGCGTGTTTTCAGCATGCTGAAGATGCATTTCCGGTGCCTGTGCTGGTCAGGTGGTTCCCTACAGTACAGCCCTGAGAAGGCCTATGGCATATTCCTGGCCTATTGTGTGCTACGCAACATGGCCCAAGACCATGGGATACCTGCCAAGGCAGCGAGGCAACAGTTCAGGGGAGGAGGGAGGGAGGCGGGGAGGGCGAAGCAGGGACACCGGAGGAACATGGAGCCAATGATGGACAAGGGCACAAGGATCCAAGGCTGGCGGCCAGGCACAGGCATACCACAACAGAGTGTTGGAGGAACACCTCGGGACATGCAGGTGAGTATGCAGGTTGGTACATGTGCAGGTGTGGGCATCAGAGTGTAGGGACATGGCGGGGTCAAGGCAGGCACCATATGCCACACCGGGGCGCACATGCGGGTGCATGCACACGGTGGGACACACACACACACACACACACACACTGCATGCACTACACCAGAACCACACAGGCCACGCCCACACCGTCACAGGTCAGTGTGCACTGCGGCCAGCACATGGGCACTGCATGCACCGTAACGCACTCATCATACCCATGACACATGGCACGACTGCAGCACACACACACACACACACACACACACAGGTGCACAAGCACAGGTGACACGGGGGTGTGCCAGGGCAACCATGTAGCTGGAGATCACCATGCACAGCAGCACTGGCACCACCTACAGGGTGGCCAGTGTGCACGACCATGCCACCCACCACCACAGGCCCCTGGGCATGCACATCACAGGGCCACCCTACGACCACCACGGACATGCGGGCGGCCTCTGCCACGGCCGCTGGTGATTGTGGTGCCACCACCAGCCACAGGGGGTGTCCCCAGGGACCCCACAGGGGTGCTGCACTGAGACCGTGAACAGGTGCTCAGTGGGGTGGCTGAACCACACCCCCCGGCTGAGCCATGGCCGGTGGGGGTCGATGCCAGTGGCGATGGGGTCAGCAGCAGGGTGCCCACCTGGTCCCGTCAACAGGGTGTCCAGGACATGCTCCTGGGTGTCCGACTGGACGCACACTGTCCGCGGCGTGCTGTGGACGCAGCCACTGCCTCTGCAGCACTGTGATCTGCTCCATGGCTGCGGTCATGCCCACCCGCATGAGGTGTGTCTCAGCCAGCATCTGAGCATGCCACGCTGCCGAGGCCTCATGCTCCTGGACCATGACAGCCCAATGGCTATGGAACTCTGCCTGGAGTGCCTCCTGACTGTCCACAGTTGCCCGCAACAGGTCAAGGTAGACACCCATGTCATCGGCAGGTGATGCGGCATGTGGCTGGTGCCGTCGAACCGGGGAATGGGCAGCCTCACCAGGGTCATCCACGGGTGGTGGATGCACCCTGTCAGGCTGTGCTGTGTGTGTATCATGGCTGGGCACAGTTACCTGCTGTCCATGCATGTCTTCCTGTGGTCCCACTGTAGCGGGTGCGTGCCACTGGTGCCCTGCCTGGATGCCTCTGGCGCTGCTTGCACTATGCTGGGCAGCGGTGCAGGGGCACAGCACACACAGCCCCAGACATACGTGCCACCGCTGCACCAGTGTCCAGCACAGTGGGGACGCTTTGGCATCCAGGATCCCATGCACAGGCGGCCCGCCGCGGTGCACTGCAGTCGCCATGGCAGTGATGCTGCTGACAGTGGAACATGCGTCGGTGCTAATGCCCTCACCCTGCATGCCACTGACAAGCACAATGAGTGCATCCGCTATGTCCACCACATCCTCTGGGTCACCATCAGACAACCCAGACAGGCCCCCCAACCATGTGATGTACCCACCTGCAGTACCGCCATCGCTGGTGGAGGGCTCTGCAGGGCCCTCCGCCACAGGTGCCATGACCAGTGGTGTGTGGAGCGTGGACATGACCACGTCACTGTCAATGGCCCCAAGGGGTGGGCCCACATCATTGTCTATGGGGGCTGCGCCGTCAGCCATGGCCGCACCACGGAGTTGTGATGGAGCTGTGGAAGACAGAAAGGGAGGCGTGGTTAATGCACAGGATGCATATGGCACAATGCACAGCCATCCCACACTGCCGGTATGCATGCCTGTCCATGGCAGGTGCAGACAGGTGCACAGATACTCACCATGCTGCCACGGGCTGCCCCCATCTGGAAGCCACCCCAGGGATGCCATGCACTAGCGTCCCTGACACACTGGCTGCTAGGCTAAGGGCCTCGTTGGGGTTCAGCTGTACCACCGAGCCGGGTCCACCCCTGTCTGCCTCAGGAGGCCTGATGCTGGCCACCTCTCCTTGGCCCACCGTCGCCCATCATTTCAATGCTTCCTGCACTCCTGCACTGTGCGGTTGTATGGTGCAACCACGTTCACATGCCGGGCCACCTCCCAGCCCGCTGCATGCACCGTCCTGCTGCCACCCCTGCCAGTAGAGTACATCCAGGCATAGATGTCATGCCTCGATGAGTGCCCCTCTCCTCATCCTGAAGTTTGGTCCGCCACCTGCCGGCTGCACCTGGCCCTGGACATTCTATACACTGTGGGTAGAAGCAACCTTGTGTCAGACCCGCCCAGGTGTACACACAGTCACACACCAAGCTCCCACTGTCTGCAGGCTCACCATGGCCTGTGGTGCCAGTGGCCTGTGCCGTGGTCCATGCGTGGGCTGCCTGGCACAGATGGACATGCACCATGGTGTGCGGTCCATGAGGGACGGCGCACGTGCCACACATGGCACCCAGGATGCAGCAGGGGTACCATAGCCACCACAGGGTGTGTGACACTGACCCGTCCGTCCTGTGTGTGTGTCCCAGTACCCCTGCTGTGTGTGTCCCACCACCATGGTGCACCATCATACCTGGGTGCCACCATTGTGTTGGCTGCAGGGCACAGGGGGACTGCCATGTGGTGGCACGCAGTGTTTGCACAGCAGCGGTGTGCGTGCTGGCAGTGAAGACACTGTGTCTGCACAGGTGTTACACTGTGCGGCGTACATACATGTGACATGGCACTGCATGCACCTCACAGTGCAGTCCAACCCCAGCCATCCGTACCATCCCTGTGTCCCTGTGTACTATGTGATGTCCTCCATACACGTTGCACCCCCCCCCTGCAGTGCACCGCCACGGCTCGCTGCCATCCATCATGCAGTGGTGCCCAGCACGTGCGGTGTACTGGGGCACCATCAGCTGTGCACACTCCAATGCAGGCACACCAGTGCGTGCTGTAGCCCTGTGACTGTGGTAGTGTACTCACCCTGTAGGCACTGACTCCTCTCAGTACCCTGGTCTCAGCCTGCTGAATTGGGAGCATTTATGGATCAGGGCATGCAAATGAGGCCAGAGCACCTGTTAATGAGATGCTAATTGGCTGAGATGCCCATGCATGGATGATGAGGCTGTTTGGGGTGCATTCTCTCTGAACGCTAATTGCTCCCAGCTCATCTCACTTTGCACGGAGCATCTGTGTGATGCGCCACCGACAGTATGGCGCATTGCCAGCGCATGTGTGGTCAGGGTGGCACATCTGCATGGCTTTGGGCTGTCCACATGGCGCATCCCCCATGCATGCGTTGTACGTGTTGTATGGTGCATATTCCGTTATGCGCTGTTACGCCATTGTCCGGTGCGCATATCGTGCTCGACGATCGCGGTGCTGTGTACCGTATCACGCAGCTTGTCCCACAATGTGCCGCCCAGGCTGCAATGTCCGTCCCTCCACACGGATCGCTCACTGTGCACGGTACACATTACTGGTGCATGCTGTGCACAACATGGTGCCGGTGCGCGATCGTGTCCTTGCCGTGCAGCACCATTGTGTGGTGGCATGCGCATGCGCGGTTCTGTCGGCAGCGGCCAACAGTGCTTCATGTTCAGTGCACGGTGTGCTGCACGTGTACTACTGTTGCACGTGGCGCATAACAGTCGGTGGACAGCGCATTCCCTGATTGCACTTTGTCACTTTATGTACACAGTGTAGGATGCCTGGAGCTGGGAGAATGGTGCCTAGGGCCATGAACTGGTCACATTTGGAGCTGTTACACCTAATGGCACAGGTCATGGCTGTGGAGGTCCACCTGTTTGTACAGGAGGACCTCCATGAGCCAAGGGCCAGGGTGTGGGCCATCATTGCTTCACCCATTATGCAGCCTACTGACATGCCACGCACGGGTGAGCAGTGCGGGCATCGCTATGGCGACCTCCAGAGGCAGGACCCAGAGAGGCTGGCACGACTGCGGTGCCATGAACACAGGGGTGCACTGCCACGGCCAGGTAGGTGTTCTCCAGCTGTATCCTTCTGTGCAATATGCTGTGTGTGTCTATCACTGCCCCCATGGTGCTCCTGTGCTGCTTTGCCCTGTTGCTGGGGGGGATGGGCATGGCTGTGTGCGCCCACCTACACCAGGTGCCTCGGACACTGGCATCGCTGTTTGCTGCATGGCCACGTGCTGGCAGGGTGGGGTGGCTGGGGACTTGCATCCTGCACTGTGGCAGTGTTCGCTCATGGTGCTGTGCGTTGTGTTTTGCAGGTCCAGGGGCCAGGCAACGTGCCGCAGATGCTGCTGATTTGCATCGTCGCCGATACATGGGTGCCAGGCCTGGTGCCCCTCCAGAGGTGGGTAAGTACCACTTTATTTGTGCGGGCTTTGGTGGGTGGGGTTGTGTTCCACGTTCTGGCCCTCAGTGTGTGTTCCTTCTGTTGTTTTCTGTAGGTGTCCATGATCGCCGTGGTGATGGTGGTGGCACTGTGCCAGTGGATGTGGACCAGAGGATCCATGTGACCATCCAGGCGGCCCTGCACACTCTTACTGGGACTGTTCAGCACCTGTCAGCTGCCCTGCGGGGCATCGTGCTGCACCTTCCGGGCCGCGCCAGAGTGCTGCGTGGCAGAGCAAAGCACTGCTAGTGTCCCCCTGCCACCGACTGGGGGTCTTCCTGTGTAAATAGTTGCCCTACCCTGTTCCTTGTTTCTGTCCCTTTTCCCGTCCTCCTACCCTTCCCTGCTCCCCCTCATCCCCTTCTGTGGATGTCGTTGTTGTTGTTGATGATGTTCCTTTTCTGGCATTCGATCTGTACAGTTTCTATGGCCATTACGTTTTATAAACATGTTTTACTCTACACTTGTGTCCGTGGGTCTGTTTGTGTTGGCTCTGTGTTTGCTCCTACTGCCCTGCTGTTTTGCTCCAGTTGTTCTGCTGGCTCCCCTGTGTGGCTACAGGGCTGCCTGCCTGCCCTGGGGCATCTCCGGATGCACTGGCGCTTCTGCGGATGCGCCGTTGTGTCCTGTGATGATTCACAGTGGTGTTGCGCTTGTTGCTTGGCATGGCGCATCCTTTTGTGAATGCCACCACCTGGGCTCGGTGCATCTGACTTGCGCCAGAGCATCTGAGATGCGCCAGGCGCATCTTATTTGTGAATCCTGCCCAAAGTATTTATTGTAGGCTATTTTTCTTACTAGGAACCTGAAATTAGCAAGGTACTATACCTTTAAATTTGGCATTGAGCACATTTACTCAGGCAGCTGCAACAGGCTGAAGCTAAACTATGCAAATGACTAGGGGTCTAAATTTACTGGTTCCTGGGACTTAAGCTCTATCTCTTGAAAAAGCAACAAAGCTTTGCGAAATGTCTAGTTTGTCCTTCAGTGTGCAATAAATTTTGCATCAGCTTCAGTTTCCTGCAACTTCTTCAAACAGCTCATTGTTCAGCGTCAACGTGCTATGCGGTCTACTACTGGGACAACCTCGAGCACCATCCTGCAAGTGCATGCCTGTCCCACTGCATCTCTGGATCTGTAACAGTCTATAGATGTCTGGCTCATTTGGACACCCACTTTTGTGTGGGAGGATCACATTCACTGTCCTCCACTCCTCCAGCATTTCCTGTCTCTAAAGAGCAACTGAATAGATCTGTTAGTGGTCCAGTCAGAGCCTGCTTCCTCTCCTCTAACACCCTCAGGTTCAATGATTTAGTCACATTCAGTGCCTGTAGGCACTTTACCACTCTCGCCTCTATGATGGACCATGTTGGAGCCAGCCAGTGATCCCCCATTGACTTTTATGCTGCATCGAGTAGACATTCCAAGGGTGATAACCTGGATAGGTGAAGCCACATCGACCGCCTAATGCAGATTGCTGTCCCCGCAAGCCTAGAAGCGACCTCACCAGCATCATAAAATGCCTTTTACTGGTGCCTTGCCAACTCCAGGCCTAAAGCAGAGAGGGCCGTGGCCTGCCTGGCTGCCTCTGAATCAGACAGCGATGCTAGAACCTGACCCAGCATCGACCACAGGTGCCTGTTATAGGCAGCATGATGTGCCTGATGTGAAGCAATGCAGAGCAGTATCCACGCTGAAAGGAAGACTCTCCACCCCAGGTGGTCGAACTCCACAGAGTCCAGATCTGGGGGCCAGTCGTGGACTGGGTGTCTACACCAAGTAGGAGTGTCCAGATATAACAGTCCCACAGGGGATATGGCGAGGAACCTGGAGACTCCTGGGGTGTGCAATACCGGCACTGGCAGTCCAAAGGGGCTTGAACTGGGGTAGCTGGAAGCTGCCAGGCACTGTACAATGCCTTCTGGAAGGGAGTAGGCCAGGATGGGACCACAGAGTGATCCGCATTGTATTCGCCTAAAAAGGCTCACGTCGCACTCTCGGTATTGCGTTGGGCAATGTAACAGATGTACAGGTCCTTGACCAGCCTCGCAAGGAAGCGCTGATACTGTGTCTGATCAGCATCAGAGGACAGGTGAACGGAAGTCTCCTCTTCCTCAATGGAGGAAGATGAGGAGACTGAGGAACCTGATGATTCAGATTCTGGCTGTGGTGGGGGAAAACAGGTGGGAGACCTGCTTGTCCATGGGCCTAACACAGCTGGGGAAATACACAGCCTGGGATCTGAACTGCTCCCAGGGCAAGGGGCCCTGAAAGGATCCACAAGGCGGGGGAGAAGGGGCTAGATGCAGAGGTAGGGAGAAGGCTGGTCACAGCAAGTGACCTACTTCTGCCAGGGCCAGGAGACCTAGCAGGTGATCCCAAATGATGAGGAGATCCGCAGGTCTGCTCCATCAACTGCCGCTCAACCAGCCCAAGGCAGTCCGAACTGAGCCCTGAAAGGGAAACATCTATATGAGGGGACCGGGGTCGCATGAGTCCAAAAGGGCGGTCCCCAGCCCCACCCACTGAGGACTCCCTCGAAGGTGATGAGGGAGAGAACCTAGGCTCAGCGCTATGGCTCCTCCCTGAGCTCCAAAGGGCTACAGATGAGGGCCGTAGCTCCTCGCCCCATCCCCTCAACCTCGCCAACTCCGAGGAAGGCCTCTTCCTCGCACCCTGTGCCAATAGTCCCCTTGATTCCACAGGCCCCCCAAGGTAGGCCGCAGAGGAGAGGGCCCCGGCTCCAGCATCAGGGAGGGGTATGGCACCAGGGATAGTAGCCGAACCCTCCCCCAACACCAAGACCACCACTCCCACAGTCCCTCGGACCGCCATCCTGTTCCATGCCCACAGTGCTGCCATTGGCACAGGAACCGGCACCGACTGCAGTCGCTGAAGCCATGGGAGGGGCACCTGGGAAAGCGCAAGGGTTCTAGGCCCTGAAGAACCCACTGACTCCAAAGAGTCAGGTTGCCAGTCGTGTCGGTCTCTTGATCATCCGGCCCTGGGAGGAGGCGATCCAGAAGACTTCCAGCCTGGCGACCTGGAGGTTCTCCACCTGTGGTGCCATAGATAGGTGCCACTGGCTGACCAGTACCCCTCATGGCACCATTTTGATCAGAGCCGCCAAATGGCTCCAGTATCCAAGATAGCACCGATGGGCAGTGCTGATGAGCGCCCGTGCCAGATCCTCGACAGTGGGCCCGACAGTGGGGGAGCCTGCACCTCCATGAGGTGACTGCCAGGGTGGTGCTCCTGGCCCGGCCCCAGGATGGGCCAGACCGATCCTCCAGCACCGCAGTAGAATCCTCTTCCACAGCAAGGCTTGAAGAGGATAAGGCCTCCTCCTCAACAGACCTTATAGATCCGGGAGGGGACCCAGAGGAAGGGCAAAGAAACCCACATTTGGATCAGTGAGAGTGATGCCTCCCCCCAAAAGTCGTCACGACCCTGACGACTTTAACGCACGGTGCTCGAGAATGCGGTGGTCCATCGAGAAGCAGGCACTGCAGTGGTCCAAGTCATGCTTAGGTCCAAGGCAGGTAAGACATCTATCATGTCGGTCCGTTGCAGAAAACTGCTGGCCACAGAGACACGACGCATGGGAGGTTGGCCCGCCTTGGAAGAGCACTTTCTGTACCCTGAACCAGACATGATGCAAACGAGAAATTAAAACACAATACAGAACAGACTCAACGCCGCTAAGTAAAAATAAATGAAATGGTCTTACCGGCTTCAGGAACGGCGTTGAGTGGCTGGACAGCAGAATCAAGGTGACGATGAGGTAAACGGCATCAACAGTAACAGCTCTGAAGGCAGTGATGCCACGCTAACTATGCCGCAGACACAGTAGACTAGGCCGCTGATGCAATGGAGAAGCAGAGCGGGAGCGAGGTACTGTCTCTATGGTGGGAGAAGCAGAACTGAGGTGGAGGAGGAGGAGGAGCCAACGGCCATTACTGGACAGCCCACAAGTGTCATGCTGTGCGTCGGCCTCGTGGGTGGCACCATCGGTGTCGGCTCCTCCCCCTTAGGAAAAACAAAATCTCCCACAGGGTGCTCATCTTCAGCTAATCACCCACCAGTGATAAATGGTGAAGATTGACACTGGAAGATTATTCATTCAGCAAATTAACTTTACCGTTCCAATGCTCCACCCATCCCTCCTCTTTAGCCTGACCACACCTTCCTTGGTTTTGTGTACCACTCATTTTTATAGTTGTTCCACCAACTGTTGTTGAAATCAGAGTTGCAAAAGCTTGATCAGTTCCCATAAGCTGTGTTCACACTCACCAAAAGGTGTGAAACTGGTGCCCCTGGACCCCTGCCTCAGACTTCTTACCACCTATGCCCATGTCCCGTCCCTCAAGACCCGGCTAGTCAAACATCCGGAACCTCGAACAGCTCACCCACGAAACACCACTGTGCCCCCCCCAACTTACCCCTCAGGGCTGGGGTGCTATTCAGCTCCTTTGGTACCTCCCCACTCCATACTGCTCACCTAGATAAAGCTGCCTGGCAGCTAGGATTCAAAGTGGAAGTGGTGGGCAGGTGTAGGTTTCATCCTTCAAAGGCAGTGCCATTTCTCTCCTTAAGTTCCCCCCCCCCCGAGCATTGGGATGTCTGCAGGCATGGGCATGCCAGATGCGCTCCCCCAACAGCTATGTTCCAGCTCCCTTACTATTGACCACTCCCCTGCACCTCTACCTGTAGTAACTCAGGTAGCGGCACAGCAGCGGGACGTGGACCTTCCTCTGGAGGAAGAAGAAAGCATGCACTGGGATGCCCATTCTTCCCCTTTTGCCGGCCCTGACTTGTTCCAAACCCAGGTTGTCAGTGTCGCAAGCTGTAGCTCTACCACTGTGCTGGCATGACACTACATGTACAAAACTTCTGAAGAAAAACAGGAGCTTCATAACACACCGGTTTCAAGCTGGTGTCTCTCCCCCCGCCCCCAATACATGTGTTTTCCAAGGTCAGTTTGTTCTCAGACCCTTTATTCTGGGATCCATCCTGAATGGAATCCCATGGTTCATTGTGGCACTAATTTCCCCTCAGTCTATGGTGTGTGAAGTAGTACAGTTTATACTATAACTGAAAAGACCCACACCAGTTCAGCTCCTCAATCTGGGAGAGGAGAAGAAGAGCCAATTCAATTTTTGATACTTCGACAGTTTACACTCAGATATCTACACCGGTGTAGATCTCCAAACCACACACTGGTGTAGAAAGGTTGAGTGTAAACTTGAGCCCCATTTACACTGATCAAGCTGTTATATATACTGGTGTACATCACACTGGTGTTAGTCTACACCTGGTCATTTTTTGAAACCAGTTGTGTACAGCACTTAAGGGTGCCTGTTTCCACACTAGTGATTTGCAAACCATATTATGGGGCCCATCCTACAAGGAGTGCACTGGTACATTATGGTGCTACATTACCCTCAGGCAGTGATGTATGAAGTGGCCACCCTTTACACAACACTTGAAAACACCAGTACCAGTTCACCTCCTCTCTCTCTCTCGGAGAGAGAAGCAGAAAAGCCACATCTGCTTAACACTTGCACAGTTTACACTCGCAAATGTACACTGGTGTAAAAATGGGCAGGGTAAATAAGGCTACAGACAGCACTGGGGAGGTTGAAGGAGTGGCTCATGGACCTTGTGGGCATATGACACAGTGCTAATAAAAACAACAAAAAAAAAACACACACACAAAAAACACATTTTTCTCTATCTTTCACGTGCCTTTGGTCCCCTTGGCCACCTCTTCTGGTCTAAGTGACCACCTCTTGCCTTTTCGTCCAATACACATCGTCCCAGATATTCAAAAGGGTTGCGCATGCTCAAGTCCTACATTGCGCCATTCTGCGATATTCAGCAGGAGGCAGTTGCGCCACTGAAAACAGGTTGAGCAACAGCGAATGCAAATGAATGCATGCTCAACAGGAGGGAGGAACCATGCATAAACTGCACAGCCCGATATTCAGTCGGGTTGTGCAGGATGTCTGGCGCCAACCCCCAACCTGCGCCTGCACAACTTTGAGCCAAGGATCAAGTTGAGGCCACCCACAGGTGAGCTGATGTATTGCAGGGGCGCAACACAGCTGCCACCCGTGGCTGGCCCCAACTCAGTCCCTGTGCCCCCCACCAGCCCGATTGTGGGCAGAGCGTTGAAAAGACCCCCCGCTGAAACATCTCTAATGCCCGATCGCGGGCAGGATGTTGATGACAACCCCCAACCCAGTGCCCGATCGCGGGCAGATGATAAGACCCCCAACCGAATATCTCCCTGGTGGTCCAGTGGACCATAATGCCGATCGCCCGGGCAGAATGTATAATGACAACCCCCAGTGCCCGATCGCGGGCAGAATGTAAAAAAGAACCCCCAACCCGAATATCTCCCTGGTGGTCCAGTGGACGTAATGCGATCGCGGGCAGAATGTCAGTGACAACCCCCCAAACATCTCTCTGGTGTCTCAGTGTCCCCCCACCCCACCACGAGCCCTACCTCCCCTCACCGGCAGCGGCGGGCAGCATCCACCCGCCTGCTGCCTCGCCGCCGCCGACTGGTCGTCCCAGGGCTGCACCTACTGGTGCAGAGCTAGAGTCACCGGTGCGTAGCCCATCGCATATGACAGTCCATCTGACTGTCATACGGGGTGGGCTGCACGCCCATTGGCTCTCAGCCTGCACCAATGGGGCTGCAGCCCCACCGGACAGGTCAGTCGGGAGGCGCGGAGCGGCAGGCGGTGGATGCTGCCGCCCGCGCTGCCGGGGGAGCGTGGTGGGGACACTAGACACCAGGGAGATGTTTGGGGGTTGTCACTGGACATTCTGCCCGCGACAGCATTACGGTCCACTGACCACCAGGGAGATATTTGGGTTGGGGGTCTTTACATTCTGCCCGCGATCGGGCACTGGGGTTGTTATTATATTCTGCCCGCGATCGGCACGGGGGCTGTCATATACATTCTGCCCGCGATCGGCACGGGGTTGTCATTATACATTTTGCCCACGATCGGGCATTACGGTCCACTGACCACCAGGGAGATATTCGGGTTGGGGTGAGGTTCTTTACATTCTGCCCTCGATCGGGCATTAGGAGATGTTTGGGGGTTTGTTTTCTCGTTCTGCCCGCGATCGGGCATTGGGAAGATGTTTTGGGGAGTTGTTTTCACGTTCTGCCAGCGATCGGGCATTAGGGAGATGTTTGGGGTTGTTTTCCGCGTTCTGCCCGCGATCGGGCTGCAGAGTCGTCGGTCCCCAGCGGCTGCTGCCTGGCAGAGTGACCAGGCGCGCAAGTCCTCGGGGATCAGCGCACCTACATGCTAATGGTATGCAAATGGGGCCATAATCAGATGCAAATGGCCCCCTGCGCTCTGCATGAATTATGGCCCCATTGCATGTCACCTTTTGAATATCGGAATTTGCGATATGGCGCAATGGTACTTGGCCACACCGCAAGTTGGATGCTCCACTCTGACGGCTTGCGGTGGCGCCAGTTCCACTGCGCCATGCACAGTGGCTGTGGCTGGGGGGTGATATTCAAAGGAGTTGCTCAACAGCGCAACTCCTTTGAATATCGCCCCGGCCACACCCCTGCGCAACTATTTTGAGCAGCGCAAGGGCTTGCGCCTCAGAATGGCGCAGTTTGAATATCCGGGCCATCATCTAAGCCATGGACATAGTTGACTGTAGACACTGTGGCACCCTATTCAACAGAGCAGTTGCTCAGAAAATTGGACACTGTCCCACATGCTGGACACTTGGGGATCTACATTCTCAGCTCTGTGCCGCATGGGCTGAAATATCACACCTCAAGGCTAATCTCTGCAATGGAACATTGTAGAAATCCGCCAACAGCACAATACCACCCACACACAGAACCACCACTACCCCAAAGGATAACCAGACCAGGAGGTTGGCAGACAGTCAACAACCGTGAAGGCGTCCCACATTACATAGCCATGGTAAGCAAGCGCACATGAAATCACCACTACATACATCAAACAGATATTTATCACTTGCATCAAGCCTTCAGCAGAGGCACAGGATGAATCAACTCAAAACCAGACACAGAGAACAAATGAGCATACCTCAAAGGTTAGTTCACAAAGATAAACAAACAAAAGACCTTTAGTGATCCCTGGAGATGCTATGAAAAGGGGAGTAGAATCTCAATTAAAACAAAATGGGCACCCTGAGGGTGCGATCAGATGCCTCCCTGGAACATCAGCTTGGAGGGACTACTAGCCAGATTGAAAGAATTGTGTGTAACACGGCTAAGGACGCAAACTTTTGATACATATAGGAACAAACAACTAACTAGTCAAACTGTCGATGAAACAAAAGCGCAGCTAACCAGCCTCGAGGATAAATTAATTTCTGTTTTGTCCACTGTCTCCTCTGAAATTCTGCCTGTCGGGGGCAGAGGTAGCAGGCAGAAAATCTGAGAAAGGAGATCACTAACTTAAACACATGGCTTAAGGACTGGTGAAGGAAAAGGGCCATCACTTCGTGGGAGACTGGAGGAATTTCTGGGAGCGGGACTTTTTCAGGTTCGATGGCCTACACCTCACAAAGGAGGGGACCCATGCACTGAGCCAGAAGTTCAAAGTATTTCTCGACCATTTAAACTAATTGAAGGGGAGAGGGCAACAGCACTCATTGTGATACCAGAGGTAGAAGTTGCCCCTCCCCCATCACCTACTAGTTCTGCAACAGGCACCAACCAGGGACAAACGAGTGCAGCCCAAACCAATCAAACAGCAAAATGAAAGAAATGACACCGCAAGTGGGCGGAACCAAAGCAGGAGGGCCCTCTGTTTCAATGCCCGTAGCCTGGTAAATAAGATACCAGACCTTACTGCCTTAATGATGGAGGCTAACCTTGGTCAGCAAATCTTCTCTCTCCGATTCCTCCGGTGCTCCGATCAAACGGATATTAGTTGCATGGGCAGTGTTCTCAAGATGTTCAAGTTGGGAACGCAGCAAAGCCTGTTCCTTCACACATCATCACAGAGGCTAAAGCCTGCTCCAACGACTTCTCTGCGGCTTGCACAGCTCCAATGAAACCCCTCCAGCTTCTGTTCGACAACCACCGTTCTTTCACAGAAGGTATAACATTTTTGATCCATTAGTTGAACAGTCCTGGTTAGGTTCAGAACCGCATGTTGAAGCATTTCTAGCGTGACCAGGCCCAACTCCTCCTTGCTGGCCTCTGCTGAAGCTGGGCCTGTTGCTGTGCCAGTTGTTTTTGCAGCTGCACCATGAGGGGCAAAGAAGTTGTCTTTTTAGTCAGCATTTTTATGGCCCATTATAATGGAAATGCCTCCCTGTGACCACAGCTCAGTCAGAAACAGACGTATACAAGCATTTGTCAATGCTGAATGTTGCTTGCTTGTATGTGTTGTTTAGGTATTTGGAAGTGATAGTACCAATCCTAAGAACTGTCATGTGCCCCCCCCCCAAAACCTCCACTGTGTCTTTCTGTTCCGTATTCACAGACGAGGGAAGGGGCAAGGGCCACAGCAGTACAGCAGTTGCCAAGGGGGTGAAGAGGTGGACAATAGTCCATTCACAGGCAAAAGAGTCCTACAGGAGCTCACTAAACTGAAGGTGGACAAAGCAATGGGACCAGATGGCATACACCCAAGGATATTAAGAGAACTGTGAAGGGAGATAGCAGTACTTCTGGCAGCCATGTTCAATGAGTCATTCAACACAGGAGTGGTACCCGAGATTGGAGGAAACATAGAAACACAGAATTTGACAGCAGATAAGGACCGCTTGGCCCACCCAGTCTGCCCATTTCCCTACCTAATGGATAAGATGCAGATCCTAGTTAACCAGCAGCCTACATTTTCTACCCCCACCCCTAGAATTGCCTTTTATGACTGTCCCATGCATGCTTGAATTCAACCACTGTTTTTGACTCCACAACTCCGAAGGCCGCTCCATGCATCCACAACCTTCTGTGTGAAAAAATACTTCCTTACATTACCTCTGGAGCCATCCTCATCTTCAAATTGTGCCCTTGTTCTTGCACACCTCTTTTTGAAAGATGCTACCCTCTTGACTTTGCTGATTCCCTTGAGGTACTTGAAAGTTTCTATCATGTCCCCTCTCCCTCCTTTCCTCGAGGCTATACATATTAAGCTCCTTTAGTCTCTCTCTCATATGTCTTCCGGTGCAGACCCTGTACCATTTTAGTTGCCCTCTCTGGACAGCTTCCATCCCAGTTCATGTCCTTGTGGAGATTGGGTCTCCAGAACTGTGCAGTACTCCAGATGGGGTCTGACCAGCTGTCTGTACAGAGGGATAATAACTTCCTGTTTTCTACTGGTGATGCCTCTCCCTATGCATCCCAGTATCCCCCAGCCGTCCTTACTGCCCTCTCACATTGCTTGCCCACCTTTAAGTCATCTGATATGACTACCCCCAGGTCCCTTTCCATTTTTGTTGTTGTTAGTATCTCACCCCCCATTGTGTACTCTTCTCCTGGGTTTTTGTTTCCCAGGTGCATTACCTTGCGCTTCTTAGCATTGAATCTAAGCTGCCATACATTTGACCATTCCTCTAACCTGCAAGTCCTTTTCATCCTTTCCACCCCACCTTGTGCATCAACTCTGTTGCAGATCTTTGTGTCATCTGCAAAGAGACATACTTTTCCTTCCAGTCCCTCTGCAATGTCGCTTATAAAGACATTGAAGAGGACCGGTCCTAATACTGAACCCTGCGGTACCCCACTAGTAACCTCCTTTCTTCAGAGTGGACTCCATTTACTTTTACCCTCTGTGTCCTATTCTCCAGCCAATTCTTTACCCAGGCTATCATCTTGGGACCCACTCCCAGGCTGGCTAACTTGTATATTAATCTTTTATGTGGGACTGTGTCAAATGCCTTGCTAAAGTCTAGGTAGGCCATGTCCACAGCCCCTCCCTGATCTACTACTTTGGCCACCCAGTCAAAGAAATCTATTAGATTCAGTCTGGCATGACCTTCACGCAGTGAATCCATGCTGCCTTGGGTCCTGTGCCCCTCTGGCCTCTAGGTACTGACAATTCTTTCCTTCAGAAGTGATTTCATCATTTTCCTATCACTGAGGTTAAACTAACAGGTCTGTAGTTTCCTGCTTCTGCCCTGCTCCCACTTTTGTGAAGGGAATCACATCTGCCCTTCTCCAGTCCTCAGGTACCACCCCATCCTCCCATGATTTGTTAAAGAGGGTAGTCAGTGGTGTCACTAGTTCTACCCTTAGTTCTTTTACAATTCTGGGATGAATCTCATCAGGCCCCATTGCTTTGTCCACCTTCAGTTTTAAGAGTTCTTTCAGAGCCCTTTCTTCTGTAAATGTAAACAGGCACATACGGTCCCTCTACAGAAATCCAGCAGCAGGGAGGAGGTGGGGAACTATAGGCCGGTCAGCCTCACCTCAGTAGTGGGGAAGATCATGGAGACATTTCTTAAAGAAAGGATAGTGGGGCATCTAGAAGCCATCGGAGCCCAGGACCATAGGCAACATGGATTCACAGTGGAGAGGTCATGTCAGACAAATCTGGTTGAGTTCTTTGACTGGGTGACAAAGTAAGTAACTCAGGGTGGGGCAATGGACAACGCTTACCTTGATTTCAGCAAAGCCTTTGACACTGTCCCACATAGGAGGCTGATAAACTAGCTGGGTAGGCTGGGCATGGGGGAAAGGGTGATAAACTGGGTTAGAAACTGGCTAACAGACAGGAGACAAAGAGTGGTGGTAAATGGGGTGCAGTCTGGGGAGAGGGGGTGACCAGTGGGGTGCCGCAGGGATCGGTCCTGGGGCCAGTCCTGTTCAATGTCTTCATTAGTGACATTGCAGAAGGGTCAAGGGAAAGGTCTGCATGTTTGCAGATGACACCAAGATCTGTAACACAGTGGATACCCTGGGGAGAAATGAGAAGGACCTAGGGAAGCTTGAAAATGGTCTGAGGACAGCTGAAATTTAATTCAAAAAGTGCAAACTTATGCACCTGGGACACAGAAACCCTGGGAAAGCTACAGGATTTGGGGAGTTGCTGACAGTCACAATGAAGGAAAGGGATCTGGGGTTCTTATTTCAGATGACCTGAAAATGTCCAAGTGCTAAGGCAGCTGGGAGGGCCAATGACATGCTGGGGTGCTTAGGCAGGGGTATCACCAGCATAAGGAGGGAGGTAGCAATGCCATTATATAAAACCATGGTCAGGCCTCACAAGGAGTACTGTGTGCAGTTCTGGAGGTTGCACCTTCATAAGGATATTAACAGGCTGGAGATGGTCCAGAGAAGTGCAAATAAGATGGTACAGAGCTTGCAACACTAGTCAAGAGAGGAGGGAAAGAGGGGATACGATAGAAACATTCAAGTACCTCAAGGGTATAAACAAGGTGCAGGGGGGATACGGTAGAAACATTCAAGTACCTCAAGGGTATAAACAAGGTGCAGGGGGGAGACATTTTCCAATACAGGAGGAGCACAAGAACGAGGGAGCATGACATGAAATTGGAAGGTGGGAGGTTAAGAGGGAATGTGAGAAAGTTCTTCTTCACCGAGAGGGTGGTGGACATGTGGATGGTCTGCCTTAGGAGGTGGTGAGAGCGAGCACTGTGGATGGATTCAAGCATGCTTGGGACAGACATAGGGGAACCATAGAAGTACAGCAGCGAGTGGGTCAGAAGCAGTAATCCAGTACAAGGGCTTATGGGCAGACAAGATGGGCTAGGCAGTTCTTATCTGCTGAGAATGTCTATGTTTCTATGTCTATGTCTGTGTCTCTTTCTCTTATGAATTTGACAGACAGAGAGACACTCAAGCATATGCCGCTTGCATGTGCTGTTCCCCACTATGTCCTTCATAACACACTACTATCCACAGACACACAGAGAGAGGACACAGCACACATTGTCTCTTCAATGCTGCTCCCCCAGTGTCTTTGTCTCTCTCACTGTTACTCTCCCTGTCTTGCTTTCTCTAGTGAGTGGGTCAGAAGCAGTAATCCAGTACAAGAGCTTATGGGCAGACTAGATAGGCCAGGCAGTTCTCATCTGCTGAGAATTTCTATGTTTCTATGTCTGTATCTCTTTCTCTTATGAATTAGACAGACAGAGAGAGACACATTGCCATTGTGACCATTTTGAACCTGGGTTTTACCAGGTACTTGTTTAATAGTCTGAGGTCTAGTATAGGCCGCCACTCTCCAGTCTTTTTTTGTTAGGAAATATCTGGAATAGAACCCTTGTCCTCTTTGGTTGTGGGGACAGGCTTGACTGCTTTGCTAGTAATAAGGCCTGTACCTCCTGCTCCAGCAATTTTCTTTCTGAGAAGGGAGTTGGTGCAACTTGTTTAACCGTTGGAGGAGGAAGGGACTTGAAACAAAGGCAGAGACCCTGACCACTGTTTCCAAGACCCATTTGTCTGTTATCTTTGACCATAGAAACATAGAATTTGACGGCAGATAAGGACCCTTGGCCCACCCAGTCTGCCCATTTCTGCCTACTGGATAAGCTGCAGATCCTAGTTAACCAGCAGCCTACTTCTTTCTACCCCCACCCTCTAGAATTGCCTTATGACTGTCCCATGCATGCTTGAATTCCACCACTGTTTTGACTCCACGACTTCCTCCGGAAGGCGCTCCATGCATCCACAACCCTCTCTGTGAAAAATACTTCTTAAATTACCTCTGAGCCACCCCTCTATCTTCAAATTGTGCCCCTTGTTCTGTACACCTCTTTTTGAAAGATGCTACCCTCTTGACTTTGTTGATTCCCTTGAGGTACTTGAAGTTTCTATCATGTCCCCCTCTCCTCCTTTCCTCGAGGCTATACATATTAAGCTCCTTAAGTCTCTCTTCATATGTCTTCCTGTGCAGACCCTGCACCATTTTAGTTGCCCTCCTCTGGACAGCTTCCATCCTGTCTATGTCTTTGGAAGACTGGGTCTCCAGAACTGCACACAGTACTCCAGATGGGGTCTGACCAGCTGTCTGTACAGAGGGATAATAACTTCCTGTTTTCTACTGGTGATGCCTCTCCTATGCATCCCAGTATCCATCCAACCCTCCTTGCTGCCCTCTCACATTGCTTGCCCACCTTTAGGTCATCTGATATGACTACCCCAAGTCCCTTTCCATTTTTGTTGTTGTTAGTATCTCACCCCCCATTGTGTACTCTTCCCCTGGGTTTTTGTTTCCCAGGTGCATTACCTTGCACTTCTTAGCATTGAATCTAAGCTGCCATACATTTGACCATTCCTCTAATCTTGCCAAGTCCCTTTTCATCCTTTCCACCCCACTCTGTGCATCAACTCTGTTGCAGATCTTTGTGTCATCTGCAAAGAGACATACTTTTCCTTCCAGTCCCTCTGCAATGTCGCTTATAAAGACATTGAAGAGGACCGGTCCTAATACTGAACCCTGTGGTACCCCACTAGTAACCCCCCCTTTCTTCAGAGTGGACTCCATTTACTATTACTCTCTGTGTCCTATTCTCCAGCCAATTTTTTACCCAGGCTGTCATCTTGGGACCCACTCCCAGGCTAGCTAACTTGTGTATTAATCTTTGTGTGGGACTGTGTCAAATGCCTTGCTAAAGTCTAGGTAGGCCATGTCCACAGCCCTCCCTGATCTACTACTTTGGTCACCCAGTCAAAGAAATCTATCAGATTTGTCTGGCATGACCTTCCGCTGTGAATCCATGCTGCCTTGGGTCCTGTGCCCCTCTGGCCTCTAGATACTTGACAATTCTTTCCTTCAGAAGTGATTCCATCATTTTCCCTACCACTGAGGTTAAACTAACATGTCTGTAGTTTTCTGCTTCTGCCTTGCTCCCACTTTTGTGAAGGGGAATCACATCTGCCCTCCTCCAGTCCTCGGGTACCACCCCATCCTCCCATGATTTGTTAAACAGGGTAGTCACTGGTGTCACTAATTCCACCCTTAGTTCTTTTAGAATTCTGGGATGTATCCCATCAGGCCCCATTGCTTTGTCCACCTTCAGTTTTAAGAGTTCTTTCAGAACCCTTTCTTCTGTAAATGGGCTGGTATCAACTTCTGTATCCAGAGTGTTTCTACTGTTTGTTTTAGGTACTTCCCCCTCTTCCTTTGTAAATACAGAGCAAAAATATTTGTTTAGTATCTCTGCCTTTTCACAGTCACCCTCTGCCCACCCATTCCTGGAAATAGTGGGTGAGTCTGCCCCCTACAGGATGTTGAGTGGCAGTCTGAAGGGAAAAGTCAGGGGTTCTGTTTAGCGTGCTGCTGAGGCTGGGTAGACTGGGATCATCTACAAGAGCCCCTTCTACCTCTGGCCCTACAAAAAGCAGTTTGCTGTGGTTGGTACTGCTGCTGAGTGACAGCCTGTACCTGGAAGAAAGGTCTCCTAAAGGAAGACCTGCCCCTGCCTCCCCTACAATAAGAAGTCTAAGGAGAGGGTCTGTCTCTAGACAAATTACTTCTAAAAGCAGCTTTGTATTCATCTACTTTTTTCATGTAAGCTTCAGTCCGGGCACCAAAAGAGAGTGGCCCTCAACTGGAAAATCCATTGCCTTAGCGTGTGTGTGTCCTGGGTGAGGTTGGTAGCCCTTACCCAGGCAAATCTCCTCAGAGCTACTGTACCAGCCATCCATCTTGCAGCAGTATCATTGGTGTCAGCTGCCATTTGAAATTGGTATTGGGAAGCCTCCAAACCCAATTTTGCCATATCCAATAGCTCTGACACAGATAAAGAGGGGTTAGCCTCAGCATTGTCGACAACTGACTGCCAGAGAGCTTTCCGTTAGAGGGCTGCAATGCCTCAAGGTATAAAGCCCTGCAACAGTTGCATGATTTTCCAAGCCTGCCCCAGGTCAGCAGGCATTGGTGTAGGAGCAGGTACTTGAGGAGCCCCTTTTGGCATTCCAGCCAGGGTCTCAGTGTGCTTAGTCTTTTACAGTGTCTTGGCAGGCACCGGGGAGTCAGCCGGTTCAATGCCTCTCTTGCCAGGGCCCTCACCCATATCAGGGGTGATGGCATCTGTCAATTTTTCTGGAATCCTTCTCAGGAGGATGAGACAACAGAGTCAGTTTAGCCCTTTCACAGGCAGCCTGCTGCCCTATTCCCTGAAGGTCAGGATAAGTGCTGACTTAATACTTCTATCACACTTCTGTGATAGTGTTAGGTGCTTTCAGAATTTTATAATGTCCTTTTTTAAAGATCAGTAGGTCTTTGTGGGGGGGGGGGGGGTGAACCTAGCTCCTGTTCAGAAGAGACCAACGGTTCGATTCCCTCCTCTGACTCATACTCTTCTAGTTCCTCATACTTCAATTTTTCCAGGAGTGGAGGGGGAACAGAGGCAGATGGCAGTTGTATAGCCTAGAGGTTAGAGGAACGAGGTGTGAACGAGATTGATACATCTAGCAGACTAGACCAGAGTTTGATTCTCACAAACTCCACTTGCATACTATGTGACTCTGAGCAAGTCACTTAACTGGCCAGTGCTGCCAGGTTGCCTGTGAAAACTGGCACTTGTGCCTAGTGGGCCTTACCCGGTTACCAAAAAGACCAAAAAAAAAAAAGATGTTAGCCCTACTTGGGCTTGAGCAGTTGGCTGAGGGGGTATAAAGCCCTGCAGAATTTGCATGATTTTCAAAGCCTGTGCCAGGTCAGCAGGCAAATGTACAGTAGCAGACACTCTGAGGAGCCCCCTTGTGGCATTACAGCCGGGTCTCAGTGTGCTTAGTCTTTTAGAGTTTCTTGGCAGGCACCGGGGAGTCAACCAGTTCAATGCCTCTCTTGCCAGGGCCCTCACCCGTATCAGGGGTGTTTTTTGGCCCTGGAAGGTTCAGCCAAAGATTTAGAGAGGGTGGACTGGTCAGAGCCTATGGACCCTCTTCAAACTTTCTGCAGTCCTTCCTGACATTTTTCAGGCGCCTTAGGAGGGAAAGACTTGCAATTTTTAATTAAGACAGAGAAGAAATTCAAGACAGACTAAGCATAAATCATGCTTGTCTGTCTTGGCAACACTTCTAAACATTTTAAAGAACTTTCAAACAATTTTTAAAATAGAAAGTCAGTTTTAAATAAAAAAACTTACAAATTTTAAACTATGAGGGGAAAAAACAGTAAATAACAATAGACACAAGGCAGTGCTGAAAAATAAGACAAAATACTTAAGGTTTTTTGTTCTTAAATACTAATCGGACAATCCTGATTGAGAGAGATCTCCAGGGCATCTGGTCTTTGCAGAAGAGAGAAGAAATCTGAGGTAGAATGTAGGCTGTTGGCATAAGGCAGTTTGAAAATAGATGCATGAGCTAAACATTCCATGATTAGCATAGCATTCCATTCTCTCTGGGGCAGTCCTGTCTTAAAGGAGAACTGCAAGAGTAATAATAGTGGATTCCTGGGGTTCGAATTATTTATTTATTAAGTTATTTAATTAGGTGTTCTACATCTCACGACTCTTTCAAGAAAGCACTTTTCTCTCACCTGAGTACTCCTGGTGTCTGCAATTGTTCTTAACTTTCTTCTGGATTCCCTGTTGCCTTCCACATCTGCAATTACTACCGTTTTTGTATACTTCTAGACTATCCTCTGCTTTAGTTTTTTCACTCATACTTGGGTGTCCTATGTCTACTTGTATTCTATATGTCTGACCTTCCTGCGTGGGGTTCTGTTACCTGGTGCATCGTTTTTTACGTTTCACTCCTACGTGGGTGTCTTATGTCCAAAGGTAATTTTATCACGCCAACCTTCCCTGCGTGGGGTCTTGTTAGTCACAAGCACTGCTTTCTACTGTATTATTCACTGTTATAATTTGCATCATTGTATTCTGTACTCTCTTGGGTCGTGTTTGAAAATAGGCAGGTCAACGACCTAACGCCTTACCTGGTCACCAAAAGCTAAAATAAAAATAAATAAATAAATCATTTATTTAAAAGTTGGTAACTGGGAAAGGCACACTGAGCCAAGGCTCATTTCAGGTGCGACCTGGGGAGGAGTGGGTTACAAATACAGACAGAGGGCAGAGACATCAATCCAGAGATTAATACAAAAGGGAAATTATAAGTAAGACGGCAGCAACAGTCAGTAAACTACAATACGAATCATAGTGCTTAAAACAATAGGTCATCACAAGGTCCCAGACTTGTGTTACGCAACTCACCAGAGGCGGAAAAGACACAAGTTGAGTTTCCACATAGTATATGCCATGTAAAACACAGTAAAATACATAAGAATACTAAGCATAATACAGTAACACATACTATATGCAGATGGTGAAAGTTACAATAAATATATAGAGAATAATGCCTATGCGAGGTGTGTGTTATGATGATTTTCACACACCGAGGAGGTGATAATCCATAAACCCCGAGAGTGAAGCTCGAGGGGTTTATAAGATTGCCACACACCGAGGGTGTGTGAAAAACCATCATAACACAGGTATTATTTTTTATAAGTACTGGTGCAAGGGAGTGATTGCCTCAGGTAGTGGAACAGTTCTGTCTCTCTCTCTCTCACACACACACACACACACACACACACACACACACAGTCTGCCTGTCTCCCTCTCAGCACAAGCATATATATTTTTTCCTTTTATGTTTTTTTTTTTTTTCACATTGCACTGTGGACCGCAATGTTGCTAGTCTGTCATGGTTCGTTCTCGATGCAGCGGCTGTCTCAGCTCACTCGAGGGGTACAAATGGCAGGATCAACCAGACAGATGTTATGACTTATTAAGGCAGGATCAACCAGATAAATAATGTAAAATTTTGAAAATGTACATAACATGAAAAGATAAAGGATCAGTGCTGTTCAACTGTTCCAGGGAAACACAGCCACCTTGTTTCTTTTGCTGTTCGGCCCACCCGCTCACACAGTGACTGCCAATGAGGTGGCACGCTAAAGAAGAGTGACACAAACTGCTGTAATAACCCATTCTATGGGTTATTACGGCATTTGAAACATGACTCTAGTCCATGTATTAAAGGGGTGCACCAGTAATTATATACACATTTGCAAGCATCACATTCAAGAAACTTGTAACTTTTCATTTGAAAGTAGAAACAGAATGTGCCGGCAGAAAAGGACCTATAGGCCCATCTAGTCTGCCATATTTTGCCCTGCCTCTTACAACATCACAGACCCTATTTGGTGGCCAGTGTCCCTACCTCCCTTCTCTCTACTTATTATGCCCATGTGCCTGTCCCAAACATGCTTGAAGCTCACCACTGTCTTTGCCCCCATCACCTCTTCTGGCAGGCTGTTTCAGGTGTCCACCACTCTTTCCATGAAGAAGTATTTCCGACATCCATCTTAAACTCCCTCCACACCAGCTTCAATGCATGCCCCATGTCCTGTGCTCCTTTCTCTGAAACAGATTCCCTCCAGCTTGTTGTTCACCTCTATGGCACTTACAGGTCTTAATCATGTCCCTCTCTGTCTCTGCTCCAGGGAGCAAGTTGAATTCCACAACTTTTCTCATATGGTTTCTTGTGTAACCTCTGCACCATTTGGTAGCCCTACTCTGGACTGCTTTCACGCTGTCAATGTCCTTGCCAAGGTCGCGGCCTCCAGAACTGTAAATAGTACTCCATATGGGGTCTCACCAGTAAGCAATACAGTGACACCACCACCTCCTTCTCCTGCTAGAATCCCATCCCCATGCAACCCAGCATCCCACTAGCCTTGCCATCTGCCTCATCACACTGACCTGCCACCTTAAGATCATCAGATATGATTACCCCAAGGTCCCTTTCTTGCTTGGTGACTAAGTACTCCCTCCAGTCTTATACACAGTTTCAGGTTTCCATCCCAGGTGCATGACTTTGAACTTTCTGGCACTGAATCCCAATTCCACTCCAAGAGCATTCCTCTAGTTTCCCACATCCTTCTGCATTCTTCCACCCTTCCTGTGTCTCCACACTGTTGCAGATTTTGGTGTCATCTGCAAAGAGAGACACCTTCCCTCCAGTTCCTCAACAGTGTCACTTATGAAGACATCAAGAGGACAGGACTCAGTGTCTGATCCCTGTGGCATTCTGCTGGTCACTCCCTCCCTGGTGACTGCTGTTTAACACCACCCTCTGCCTGCGATTCTTTAACTAGTTTGATACCCAACTGACTACCTTATTACTAACCCCCAGACTGCTAAGTTTCTTTATTAGCCTCCTATGCAGCACAGTGTCAAGCACTTTACTAAAGTCCAGATAGGCCACATTCACTGCCTTCCCTGATCCACATCCCTAGTCAACCAGTCAAAGAAATCTATGAGATGTTTGACATGACCTCCCCTGTGGAAACTGCGTGCCAGTGTTCCTGCAGCCCACATGCCTCCATGTACTCCATCAACCTCTCCTTCAAAACGGATGCCATTAATTTCCCCACTATTAATGTGAAACTGACTGGCCTGTAATTGCTAGCCTCCTCCCTGCTGTCGCTCTTGTGCAGAGAGACTACATCAGCCGTCCTCCAGTCCTCTGGAATTACCCCCCTCTCCAATGAGGTGCTGCAAGTGTTGCCAGATGGGCATAGATGCATAGACAGTGCCGGCAGATAAGGGCCTATGGCCCACCCAGTCTGCCCATTTGAGTTTGTAAGTTCAGTTTATGTTTTCCTAGAAGTCTGTTGCCCCTTACCCCTGACCCTCAGAATTCCTTTATGTCTATCCCATGCATTCTTAAATCCCATGATTGCTTCAAACCCCACCACTTCCTCTGCAAGGGTGTTCCACTTGTCCACCACCCGTTCTGTGAAGAAATTCTTCCTCACGTTTACTCTGAATCGTCCTCCCGCCAACTTCATCCCATGCCCTCTAGTCCTGGAACATCTTTTTCACTTAAAAATAGTGTATTCCTGCACCCTGTTCCTCCCTGTAAGATACTTGTATGTCTCTATCATATCCCCTCTCTCCCTACTCTCCTCCAGGGAGTACATATTCAGTTCCTTCAACCTGTCCTCATAGGACTTGTGATGCAATCCATGTACCATCTTTGTTGCCCTCCTCTGAACCTTCTCTACCCTGTCTATGTCCTTATGTAAGTAAGGTCTCCAGAACTGTACACTGTACTCCAGGTGGGGCCTCACTAGTGTCTTGTAGAGTGGAATTATGACCTCCCTTTTCCTGCTGGTGATGCCCCTGCCTATGCATCCCAGCATCCTATTTGCTTTACCTGCTGCCTTGTCACACTGTTTCCCTACCTTGAGGTCATCAGAGATGATAACCCCAAGATCCCTTTCCTGCTTGGTGCATGCTATATCCTCACCCCCAACTGATATATTGTGCCAGGGTTTTTGTGCCCCATATGCATTATCTTGCACTTCTTTGCATTGAATTTCAACTGACAAACCCCTGACCATTCTTCAAGTTTCTGCAGGTCCCTTCTCATTCTGTCTACACCCTCTGGTGTGTCTACTCTGTTAGAGCTTTGTGTCATCAGCTGAACAATGAAATTCTGCCTTCTAGGCCCTCGCAATGCCACTGATGAAGATGTTGAATAGGACTGGTCCCAGCACTGATCCCTGTGGTACCACTGGTCACTCTTCCCTCTGTGGAGTGACAGCCATTACCACCACCCACTGTCTCCTGCTGCCCAGCCAGTTACCTAAACTGTCCTGCCCACACCCATATTCCCCAGTTTGTGTAATAGTCTTCTATGTGGCACAGTGTCAAAGGCCTTGCTGAAGTCCAGATAGGCCATGTCCACTGCCTCCCTGATCCACCTCCTAGTCACCCAGTCAAAAATTCAACGAGGTTGGTCTGACATGACTCCCTGGTGAAACCATGCTGCCTTGGCTCCTGTAGTCCATTGACAACAGATGTTCCACCAGTCTCCTTCAGTAGTGCTTCCATGATCTTCCCCACTACCGAGGTGAGGCTGACTGGTCTGTAGTTCCCCGCTTCCTCTTTGTTCCCACTTTTGTATAAGGGGACATCATCTGCTGTCCTCCAGTCTTTGGGTACCTCCCCTGTTTCCAGTGATTGGCTAAACAGGATAGCCAGAGGTTCAGCCACCACCTCTCTTAGTTTTTTAAGGACCCGGAGTTCCCATCTGGTCCCATTGCTTTATCAACTCTTATTACTTCCAGTTCCTCAGGACCCTTTCTCGTAAAGGGACTTGTGTCCATTTCTGCACCATTCTCACCACTTGTACTCTCTTCAGACCCATTACCCTCCTCTTCCTCAGTAAAGACTGAGCAGAAATACCTGTTCAATATGTCAGCTTTACTGTTGTCATCCTCCACGCAGCCCCCATCCTCCCCCTTCAGTCTCACTATCCCTCCCTTTGCCTTTCCTTTTTCACTTATGTACCTGTAAAAGGTTTTGTCCCCTCTACCCACTGATTTTGCAATGTGTTCTTCTGTCTGAGCTTTGGCTTCCCTTACTGACCTCCCTGCCTCCCTTTGCTTCTCCTGGTACTTCTCCCTATCCCCTTCTGCCTGTGTCTTTTTGTATTGCCTGAATGCAATCTTTTTGGCTTTCACTTTCTTTGCTACCTCTTTGGAAAACCATAATGGTCTCCTCTTCCTTTTCCTCTTGCTAACCTGCTTAATGCATAATTCTGTTGCTCTTGTAATACCCATTTTAAATACTGCCCACTGTTCCTCAACCCCTGATTCCTGCCCCATTCCCCTTAATGCCTCTTTCAAGTATTTCCCCATTTTCCCAAAGTCTGCCCCCCTAAAATCCAGGATACGTGTTTTTGTGTGGTTTGGTTCTGCTCTTTCTGTGATTTCAAACCACAATGACTGGTGGTCACTGTTCCCCAGGTGCTCCCCCACTGTTACCCCCATCACACTGTCCGCTTGTGAGCACAAGGTCCAGTATTGCCTTCTGCCGAGGTTGGTTCCATGGCCAGTTGTTTGAGGAAGGCACCCTGAAGGGAGTCCAGGATAAATCTGCTCTAGTTGATGCTGCTGCTGGGATGCTCCAGTCCACATCTGGAATATTGAAGTCTCCAACCAGTACTACCTCACCCTTGTCTGCCATCCTTGGGATGGCTAGCATCAGCTCCCTATCCGTTTCTTCCTCCTGGGCTGGTGGTCTATAGACCACACCTGTGCGGATGGCTGGCCCCATTTTCCTTTCCAACTTAACCCACAGTATCTCTCCCCCATTTTGTTCCTCCTGGATCTCTGTGGCCCTTATGTCATTTTCACATACAGTGCCACTTCTCCTCCCTTCCTACCTGCCCTGTCTCTTCTGAATATGTTGTAGCCAGGTATGGCAGATAGCATCTTGCTCAGTTCTTTTAGAACTCTTCAGTGAATCCCGTCTGGCCTCATCACCTTGTTCTCCTCTCAAGCTTCCAATCCCCTTCAAACTCTCTCTTCCAAAAATGGACTTGTGTCCACTCCCCCCTCCGCTGATGCCTGCTGATGCATGTTGGTCCATCCCCCCTACTGTGAAGACCAAGCAGAAGTATTCATTTAAAATGTTAGCTTTTTCTGATCTTCTGCACAGTCCCCTGCTCTCCTGATCCTCACTATCCTCCCTTGCTTTCCTCTGTTCACTCATGTACCTGAAGAATGCTTTATCCCTTTTTGACTTCACTGGCAATCATCTCCTCTGTTTCTGCCTTAGCTGCCCTTGCCCTCCTTCCTGCCTCTGTTTATCCAGATATACCTCCTGCCCACCTCCATCTGGGTCACCTTGTACCTGCTAAAAGCTGTTTGACTATTTCTTATACTGCTAGGTATTTGGTTCCAAGTCTGAAATGCATGATAAGAAAAGGCTTACTGCCAAAAAGTGTCTTTAATGCGGCATCATCAGTTTATCTAAGATTACTGTACTTGGTAGATAAGGCAATCATATTCTGTAAAAAATGTGTGCATGTGTGGTGGTGGGGAGATGGTATGCTTTGTTTTCCAGATACTCGGGCTTTCAAAGTAACTTCCTTTAGCTTTTATGGCTAGCCAGTTCAATTTGGTTTACACGCAATATCTTCAAGTTTGAGGGGCTACCTTCAAATGACATTCAAAAAATGTTAATTGCTGAAGTAGCCAGAGTATAACCTTGTACTTCCTTCCTTAATAGGCTGTATGCTGAAGTGCTGCTTACTGTTACAAATGCTTAGTTCAATTAGTAATATGTTTTGTAGTGGCACTTAATACTACTACTGATACTTCCAGTTTAGTAAAGGAGTCTGTGCTAAAGTTGAAGAGTATTGCTACACCCTGTCTTGGGGAGCACTGCAAGTTAAATTAGTAGTTTGTTTTGTTGTGACACTTACTGCTACTAACTGATGCTTCCACTTTAATTTAGAAGTCTGTGCTAAAGCTGAAGTTTATTGCAACACCTTGTCTGGTTGAGCACTGCAAGTTCAATTAGGCATCTGCTTCACTACTGAAGTGTTGCCTGTGATATAGGTATGGGGGTACAGGGAGACAGTCAGTTGTGGCAGCTATGGGGCACTCTTTTCTAGGGATATGCTCTGGAGGAGGGGCACTGCCCCATCTGCAGAAGCGTGGTGGAACTCCAAGCTCTGCTGGTGGCAGGGTACAAATATCTCAGCTGCATCATCACCTCAGCTAGAGATCACCGCCATCCACTCCACTTCCTTCAGAGGACCACAGGCCAAGGGGGGTGGGGAGGAGGGGGCAGGATTACCCACAAAGAGCTTGTCCAGCCCTACACCATCCAGATGGCAAATACATGTTTTTTTATTTGTACTTTATCTGCCTGTCTCCCCAGGCCCCTATCTGCTCGACACACCCCAGCCCCATCACCTGGCTCCTCGGGATCTTACCTGTGCTGTCCCAGCCACAGGATGGCCAGGGCCACTGGTGCGGAGCCTGGGGTAGACTTCATTCAGCTTGCCGCGAGGTGTTTTCTCCATTTCTCCCCATTCTTCCCACTGTTGGGCTGTGACATGTCAGCTGCATACATGGAGGCGTATGCACTGCAGAGTCCTGTAGGACCCACCCTTCCATTAGCGCCCCCGTCCTGTTCTACCCGCAAGCCGCTACCTGAGGGCAGTCATTCAGCTGGAGCAGCCAAGTATCCCTCCCCGGGACAGGGGAGCTGTCCTCTGGATGCTCAATCCTCTCCTCCCCGGTGACCCCTGGTGACCTGCTCTGCATGCGTAACATGGGTCACAGACATGACAGGAGGTAAAGCACAAGTGCCTCAGCCTCCACACCACTGGGTCTGGTCGATGGAAAATAGTTTTGCGCCCTAAAGGAGGCTCAGGTACCTGACTTAGCTGGGGCTACTTATGTCAGTCAGTGGTGAACAGCAGGATAGCATGATGGCAACCAAGGGACAAGCAAGAGCAAGTCTACCAGGAGTGTGTTGGTGGTTGGGGACTCAATGATTAGGGGTCTGGAGAGGCTGGTGGGAGGGGGACTGGAAGGAAGGGGATGGTCAGATGCCTTCCGTGCATCGCCATCCAGGATTTAGATAGAATAGGGAGGATGTCAGAGAGGATCAGGGGAGTGGAGGGTGCTGGTACACCTGGGTACAAATGGTCTGGTGAACTGGTCTGTGGAAATAGTTAAGAGAATTTTTGTTGAGTGGGGACTGACTGGCAGTACACTTGGCTTCTCTGGCATTTTTCTGAGATCCTCCTGTGTGGGGCAGGGAGAGGAGTGAGAGGAAGAAGGACAGAATTGGGGAGGATGAGGCAGAGGAGTTTAATGGGTGGCTTAATGGATGGTGTCAGGAGAAGGGTACCATTTTGTAGGGGGCTGTGGGGACTTATGGGACAGGAGGCTCTTCAAGGGAGATGGACTCCACCTAACAAGAGAAGGAACTAGTGCACTGAGTCAGAAGTTTGACATCTATATCGCACATTTAAACTTTGTGACTTCCCGCCTTGACTACTGCAATGCCTTATACCTGGGGCTACCAGGGGTTGATATCCACTGCTTGTAGCTGGTGCAGAATGTGGTGGCCAGGCTTGTGACTGGTACTTCTAGGACCAGCCACATTATGCTGGTTCTCCGCGGACTGCACTGACTGCCTGTACAGTGGGGGATCACCTTTAAGGTTGGTTTGCTGACCTATAAAGCCCTACATGAACAGGGACCCCGCTACCTACAAGATCTCCTTTCTCCATACTGCCCCCCAACCACCCCCTCCAATCCACTGGTGAGGGATTGCTAGAAATTCCCAGGGTGCGACTAAAGACATCTGGGGCCAGATCTTTTGCGTTTGCAGCCCCTACTCTGTGAAATTCTCTACCTCGTCGGGTTAGAGAGTGCCTTATTGTCCAGAGTTTTAAATTAGTCCTCAAAACTCATTTGTTTAGCTTAGCGTTCCCGGATGAGTCTAATTGATGGGAGTTTAGCATTTAATACTGCTGTAAATTATAAGTTTTATGTATGATTTTATTAACCTTGATTTTAAGTTGGTTTTGTGTTTGTTTATGTTTATGTATAGTGCCTTGATCTCTGGAAAGGCACTTTAAAAATAAAGTTGATTTGATTTGATTGCAGGGGAGACTGCGGCTAGGGGAACCACGACGACAGGTGAGAAGAAGAGGATCCTAGCTAGTACTCTCCATATCTGAGGGCTAGTAGCAGCTTAGTGGGCATAAAGAGCGATGAGGTACAATCTGGGCCAGGTAAGGGGACATTCATAAAGTGTGCAAACACCAGGAAAAATATGAGGCTAAGAGAGAGAATAGCAACTACAAGGGTCATAGGCAAGGGAACAGCAAAATGGGTTCAAGGGTCAGATGGAAGGGGTATGCTTTAATGACAGGAGCCTGGGTAATAAGTGTCAGTGGCTCAGTAGTTGCACATTCACCTCTGAGGCTAGAAGATTGAATGGTTGTGGGTTCAAAGCCCCACATCAAGCATTTGGGAAAAATCTCAATACTGCACACATAAAAGTGATTTAGCCAAATTTAAAAAATACGAATTCTAAAACTCCAATGCTCGGTTTGCAGTGCCAGATAGATGTAACATTTTAGAATTACATACTGAACAGGCGCAACATGACTGTACTGCCTGTATATGAAAAAAATCATACTTTGGGACCGCGCTCATGGCAGACGTGTGGTCCCGACCTAGTTGTGCTTCTGGTATGCGAAGGATTACTGGAGGACTGAACGAAAACCTGTTAATGCAAAAATGAAGAAAACAGGTAAAAAGTCTTCTATTTTTTATCCATGGGACATTCTGAACATACCTCTGAGTGGTGTGTGGCCAATAGGCACACTGCTTGCTTTTACCAAAAAAATGAAGGGGCAAAGCTGACAGTGCTAATTTAAACTTCAGATTACAGCTATTTTAGAGCATTTAAGATAGAATATCACAAATGATGAATTCATACTATTTATATTTGATGAAATGTAAAAATCCTTTCCACCATCTGTTAACCTTTTTAGAAGGAAATGCAGAAATATAAACCTTATATACAGAAGCTAACGATTTTCACATAGTGCGCTAAAAGTTTCAAAGTCATCAACCGCTGTTGTAAGACCCACTGGCAACAAGCTTGCCACAGATAATACTTACACAACAGAAAAATACTGCTAGAGTAGAGTAGGGATTTGGTTTATTGAAAATACCAAAGACACATTTACAACCACAGAAAACAAAACCAGAAGGAAAAACAACAGCAAAAAAAAGGAAAAATTATACGTACGGTCAAAACTCCATATGATACTTCATATCATCTTGATACACTAATATTCTCAAAAAGAACTCTTCCTGTATATACACATTTATGTATATGCTTTTAGTTACACAATAAACATTTCAACTGTGGCAACATATATATCGTCCCTACCCCACCATCTCTTTCCTGCTTAATTGAGCAGTCTCTTGGCTGGTGAGCCTTTCCTGATTTCTATTCCAAATTCTGAAGTACCCAATGAAAAAATTACTCACCTGTGTGATGCTTGGCCAGCTGGCTATGACTGTTGTATGCTATTTGTAATATAAAAATATAGTATGTGATTGTCTCACATAAGACATCCTGTACTTCCATGGGTGCCCCCACGATTTCAGTGAAGCTACAATATATTACACTGACCAGGAGATCTCTGTAATGTAATTAACTTCCTTAAGAAACTGCATTTTATGACCTTTTTATGACCGGTTGCAGCTTTGAAGTTGGGAAGCTAAATATACATTTTATTACAGGACAGGACATAATTTAGCTGATTCCTGTTGGCTACTTATCGCATCTAGGTGATGGATTGCTGGGTTACAAACCTCAAAAGGAACTGGGGATCAAAGACTCATAATTTGGGAAATGAGTTTTTGATGATGTACCTTATTTAATATACCTCTGATAGGACATCATGTTTATATTTTTATATTCTACAAGGAGGAGTAGATGACTCACCAAGAGGGTGAGGAGATGGAGTTGAAATGTATCCTTGTAACTGGGGAATAAGACATATTATTTTGGGACTCAAAGACACAGCTCTCTTATTTAACTTAGGCACTTAAAGAGGTAATAATACATTGGATAGAAAAGATCTAACTGTATTTTGGTAGGAGTTTGTTCTGTAGTTTTCCTTATTTTTCTTTTAAGTGAGTGTGATGCTCTTTGATATATTCTTCTGTGTTTACAGTTTTCATATTTTTATCATCTTTTAGTAAAATCTTTATTTGAAAGATACTGCCTGGGTGCGTCTTCCAAGTTCTTTTTGCATGTGATGTATACATGGTTAAGTTTGACAGCTGTTCTGAAGGGCTTGATGGTGTTACCAAACTGGGAAATGGCAAGAATATACCTTAGGTCTCTTATAGAGTTTTAAGGGTTAATTTTGGAAGCCTGGCTTGGTGCCCCAGATAAAGGATTGTACCACAAATCCCCGAAGAGGATATAAATCGATCCTGTACATTAGGTATGCTAGCTCGGTTCAAGATTGAATCCCCAGAACTTGAGACTAAAAGTGATTCGGACCTAAAGCAGACAGGAGGATTACCCTGTCTGTTACCTGTTCACATTATTGCGCTCTGAGGTTGGCACTGTGGGGCAGAGGGCCTGACCTGCTGAGTGCATTTGTGACAGATTTGGTTAGCAGCGGTGCGATAAAATTGGTAACACAAGCTTTAACTGTTCAGTGTGTCAGCTTAATACTGTATAGCTCACTTGCAAAATAAGGCAGCAATTTTTTTTTAAAGGAAACATCTATATCATTTTGCTTACAGTCAAGTTCCTACCTGTTTTATTTTTTTCGAAGTGCAAGTTAGAGTAGCTGTATTTAAGGAAGAAGATGGCTTCCAACTACAGTGAGCACACTACAGACTACCTGAAGCAGTTGTGCAAGGAGAGAGGAGTCCTGCACGAGGGAAGAGCCACCAAATAGAACCTCATGGATACCCTGATGGCAGCAGATGCCCAGAGCATTGAGTCACAGACTGTGACTGTAAAGGACCAAACCTTGGGTGTGGAGGGGCCAGCAGCCAGTGCAGTGTCCAGATCTGGTAAGAAGGGCAGCAAGGCCAGTGCAAGTGAAGGGCCACAGCAGTAGGGGAAGGTCACCAGCATTCTGGAGCCAGAAGCAATCAGGCTGCAGACTGAGTTACGCAGAATGGAGCTGGAGTTCCAGAGACACGATGAGCAAGAACATCGAGAAGCGGAGGAGAGAAACAAGCCACAGAGGAGAAGAGGGAGTGAGAACAGCGAGAGGTGGACCAAGAAGAGCGTGAGCACCAGAGGCAACATGAACTGAAGAAGCTATGACTCCAACCAACAGCACCAGAGCAGGTGAAGTGGCTTGGGTTTAACTGGAACTACAGGACTGGGTTACAAATTGAATTCCAGATTGATAGCTGAATTTAAAGAGGGGGAGGATATGGATGTTTTTTTAAATTCCTTGGAAAAAGTTTGTATTCAGGCAAATATTCCTAGAGGGTCCTGGAGCTTCCAGCTATCCCTGCTACTTACAGGGAAAGCTTGGGATGCATTGGGTCAAATGGACAATGAGGACAGTAATGATTACAGCAAACTTAAAGCTGCACTTTTCAAAAAGTTTTATTTAACTGCAGAAGCATACACAGCTAAATTCCGTAAGCTCAGGAGAAGCCCTGACGAGTTACGAGGAGCTAGCCACGAAACAACGTCAGTGTTTAAAACATTGGCGGGAAGGAATTGAAGCAAACTCTGTAGATAAAATTGAAAATGCTATATTGTTAGAGCAGTTTTTTTGGGCATGCCCAGCAGAGCTGAAAACCTGGCTGGAGGACCGAGATCCCAAAACAGTGCAAGAGGCTGCTGAACTCTTGGACCGTTATGCCAAGAACAGACCAGCTCTGAGAGCAAATGGGGTGGGTGCGGCAGCACAGAAAGGGAAAAGCGCGCTTTCAGGGCAGCTAAAACCCTCACTGCCTCCACCGAAACCAGTTAGCCCCAGGTTTCAAAGAAAAGATTTTTCTGAGAAAAGAAACGAATGTTGGGTTTATAAGAAACTGGGCATATTGCCAGACAGTGTTCCAAAAGGACGAGCAATACGCAAAATGGGGCTAGGAAAGAAGTGGACTATTTGTGTGTCCCTGGCAGCATGCCTGTGAACATGAGGGAACAAATGCACCCAGCCACGATGAATGGTGTATAGACACAAGGGTTAAGGGACACAGGGGCATCCCTAACATTGGTAAAAGGGGATCTGGTACAGCCTGGTCAGCTTATACCCAATGAATTCGTAACTGTACAAGACTTCACTTGGGAGGCGAAAACATTGCTACTCGCTAGTGTTCTCCTAGACTGGAATGAAACAGGGGGAACTGTGCAACAGGTGGCTGTAGCCAAAACTTTAACAGCTGATGTCATCCTTGGCAACAATCTCAAACAGGGCATGGTGTGTGCAGTTATTCATAGCCAAGCGGCAAGGAAAAATTGTAGTTCCCTGGACCCCACAGAAGCCATTGTGGAAACCACTGGGAGGCTGGTTCCCCAGCCTGTGTCTCCTGATATGGAAACTAATGAAAAGGGGGTAGAAATTTCCCCAGTAGCAGTTAACCACAAAGCTATGGAGGGTTACTCTGAAGAAGGAGGGGTGGCCAATTGTCAGAGGGTTAGTGATGACAGTGATCCTGAGTGCCCTGACGCTAGTGCTAGGGACCCTAGTTTAGAGACTGAAGGGGACCTGTCCCATGCCTTGGGAATGTGTCAGGAGTTTGCAGCTGCTCAGAAAGGTGACCCTAGTCTAGAGAAGCTGAGGGTTTGGGCAGGCTCTGATGGAGCACAAGGAGGTGATGGTAAACATAAGGTTCACTGGGAAAATGGGTTGATGTATACTCAGGCTGTAAAGACAGAGGGAGGGGTGATAGGCAGGCAGTTTGTCATTCTGCAGTGGTATCGTGAGCAGTTGCTCAAGATTGCACATGATATTCCTTTGTCTGGTCATCTGGGAATCGCTCACACTATGCAGCGGTTGGCCCAGAATTTCTATTGGCCCAACTTCACCCAGCAGGTAAAGGAGTATTACAGGTCTTGTCACCGGTGCCAGGAAATAGAGAAGGCGGGTAAGAAAACCCAAGCCTCCCTAATTCCATTGCCTATAGTGGAGGAGCCATTCCAGAGGGTGGGAATGGATATTGTGGGGCCTTTAAATACCCCCAGCTCCTCCGGGAAGAGGTTCATCCTGACTGTGGTTGATTATGCCACCCGGTATCCAGAGGCAGTCGCCCTATCCTCACTGAGAACAGCTAAGGTGGCAGATGCCTTACTTGGGATTTTCTCCCGTGTTGGGTTTCCGCAGGAGGTTATCACCGATCGAGGGGGTTCCTTCCTGTCGGACCTAATGAAATGTTTGTGGGAGAGGTGTGGGGTGGTGCAGAGGCGCACGACACCTTATCACCCGCAAGCCAATGGGCTTGTGGAAAGATTTAACGGTACCCTGAAGTCAATGCTCCAAGCATTTGCTGAACAGCATGGGATGGACGGGAGAAATACCTTCCCCACCTGTTGTTTGCATAGAGGGAAGTGCCCCAAAAGTTGACAGGGTTTTCTCCCTTCGAGCTCTTATATGGACGCCAGGTACGTGGGCCCCTAGACTTGATCCAGGAGGACTGGGAAGGAAAGCACACCACCAAGGAAACTCCCATAGTGGATTATGTCCTTAGGTTTAGGGAAAGGCTGAAGGAGCTTATGGAGACAGCCCAGAGCAATCTGACAGCTGCCCAAAAGAAACAAAAACTGTGGTATGACCGCAGAGCCAGAGCTCACTCGTACACAGTGGGTCAGGAAGTCATGGTCCTTATTCCGGTCCAGAAAGACAAGCTGCAGGCTGAGTGGGCAGGACCGTACAAAGTAGTTAGAAAGATAAATGACGTGAACTATATCATAGAGTTACCTGACAGAAGACATACAGAAAGAATGTACCATGTCAATATGATGAAGCCATATGCTAATAGGGCTGACATGCTGTTTGCAGTACGTAGTCGGGGGGGGGGAACGGATGAAGGAGACCCCCTTCTGGACTTGCTGGAAGAAAGCAAGCAGGAGTCCTCTGTGGAGGCAGTTAAACTGTCACCCCAGCTGGCCCCGGACAAGATCCAAGACGTAAGGGAGGTTTTAGCAGACGTTGCCCCACTGTTTAGTGCCAAGCCTGGACTAACCCCCTTAGCAACGCACGATGTGGAGACAGGGACACAGACGGCCATACAGTGGACAGCATATAGAGTGTCAGAAGCTGTCCAACAGGACATTAGGAGGGAGGTGGAGGACATGCTGGATTTAGGGGTAATCTAGAGATCCCACAGCCCCTGGGCCTCACCCGTAGTCCTTGTGCCCAAGCCAGATGGCTCTACTTGTTTCTGTGTTGACTATCGTGGACTGAATGCAGTCACGAAATCAGATGCCCACCCGATGCCCCAGATGGATGAATTCCTGGACAAGTTGGGAGGGGCAACATACCTTCAACTACTGACCTGACAAAGGGGTACTGAAGGTAGAGTTGACAGGCAGAGCTAGGGAGAGGTCAGCCTTCATCACTCCGATAGGCTTATTTGAATTTAAAGTAATCCCTTTCAGAATGAAGATCGCACTGGCCACTTTCCAAAGGTTGGTGAACCAGGTGTTAAATGGTGCTGAGGAGTACACTGTGGTGTACCTGGATGACACTGCCATCTTTAGTGCCAGATCAGAGGAACGCCTGTCCCACCTTAGGGAACTACTGGGCAGGATACAGAAGGCTGGGCTCACTGTCAAAGCTGAGAAGTGCCAGGTGGCCATGGCTGAAGTGGCATACATCGGGCATGTGGGCATGTTGTAGGCAAGGGACAGCTCCATCCCAACCAAGTAAAAATAGAGGTGATCAAGGCATGGCCAGACCAGAAACGCAGAAGCAGGTCAGGACTTTTCTCGGGATAGCAGGGTACTATAGGAAATTTGTACCCAATTACAGTGTCCTAGCTGCTCCCCTATCTGACCTGGTAAAGAAAAAGATGACTAAGAAAATTACCTAGGAACCAGCCTGTGAAAAAGCCTTTACCAGACTGAAGGAGGCACTGTAGTGCTCCTGTGTTGACAAGTCCTGACTATAGCAGACCCTTTATAGTTCAGACTGATGCCTCAGACATGTGTACTGGAACTGTACTGAGTCAGACATTCAACCAAGGGAAAGATCACCCTGCAGTGTACCCAAGTAAAAAGTTACTTCCCAGGGAGCAGGCTTACTCTACTGTGGAAAGAGAGTGTCTTGCCATAGTGTGGGCCTTAAAGATGTTACAGCCATATTTATATAGGCAGCATTTTGAGGTACAAACTGACCACAACACCCTGGTTTGACTGACCTAAATGGAAAAAAAACTAATGGTAGACTACTAAGATGGAGTCTTGCCTTGCAAGGGTATGACATGACGATGGTACATAGGGCTGGAGTGACCAATCAGAACACAGATGGCTTGTCGCGTCTATATGAGGAGTGAACTAACTTAGTGAGCTTATCCCATGCAGGGATAGAGCCCCAAATTCAGTCTAGGTGGGGAGGAGTGGATGCTTTCATTAGTTGGTTATGATTTTGTATGATATTTGTAATACAAAAATATAGTATGTGATTGTCTCACACAAGACATCCTGTGCTTCCATGGGTAACCCTCCAGGTTTCAGTGAAGCTACCATATACTACAATCACCAGGAGATCTCTGTAATGTAATTAACTTCCTTGAGAAACTGCATTTTATGGCCTTTTTATTACCTGTCGCTGCTTTGAAGTTGGGAAGCTAAATATATATTTTATTACAGGACTGAATATAATTTAGTTGATTCCTGTTGGCTATATCGCACTTAGTGACGGATCGCAGGGTTGTATACCTCAAAAGGAACTGGGGGATCAAAGACTCATAATTTGGGAAATGAGTTTTTGCTGATGTCACCATATTTAATATACCTCCTGATACGACATCATGTTTGTATTTTTTTTATATTCTAAAAGGAGGAGCTAGATGACTCACCAAGAGGGTGGGGAGATGGAGCTGAAATGTATCCTTGTAACTGGGGAATATGACATATTATTTTGGGACTCAAAGACACAGCTCTCTGATTTAACTTAGGCACTTACAGAGGTAATAATACATTAGATAGAAAAGATCTAACTGTATATTGATAGGAGTTTGTTCTGTAGTTTTCCTTATTTTTCTTTTATGTGAGTGTGATGCTCTTTGATATATTGTTCTGTGTTTACATTTTTCATATTTTTATCATCTTTTAGTAAAATCTTTATTTGAAGGATACTGCCTGGGTGTGTCTTCCAAGTTCTTTTTGCTTGTGATGTATACGTGGTTAAGTTTGACAGCTGTTTTGAAGGGCTTGATGGTGTTACCAAAGTGGGAAAAGGTAAGAATATACTTAAGGTCTCTTATAGAGTTTTAAGGGTTCATTTTGGAAGCCTGGCTGGGTGCCCTAGGTGAAAGATTGTACCGCAAATCCCCGAAGAGGGTACGTATCTCAGCCTGTACATTGGGTTTGCTAGTATAAGGTTCACAGTTTGAATCCCCCCAGAACTTGAGACTAAAGGTGATTCAGACCCAAAAGCAGACAGGAGGGTTACCCTGTCTGTTACCTGTTCATGCTATTGCGCTCTGAGGTTGGCACCATGGAGCAGAGGGCCTGACCTGCTGAATGCATTTGTGACAACCTGTAGTAATCTTATTTCTTCCAAAGGGATCCACTAATATACTCTGCAGTGCTCCTTAAGCCAGCACTGCCCCAGAGAGAATAGAATGCTATGTGATAAAAGGATCCCCAAACAGACGTGGACATGGTTTGGCTGTCCTGCCACGGCCATTTAGGTGTCAGAAATATACTAAAGCATAAAGCTGTAGAAGACAGAATGTGTCCTAGTAAGCTGTACCAATACGTTAGAAACCATAGAGCCTTTTTTGATTCATCGTCCATTTGCTCAGGCCTTTTGGCTCACATTACAAGATGCCTGGAAAGAACTTAGGTTGCTGCCCATTTCTTATGAAATATTAATTTTAGGATTATACCCCATCACCTGTGGAAATACTGTAAAAGTAGTGTGCAGCTTGCAAGTATTACATGTGGCAAGCTAGATGTGTTTTCTAATTCAAGAAAGAAGTGACACCCAAAGGTGTGGTCATCCAGGTTCTTAATTCCTTACGCAATATACAGTTCTGAGAAAATAATTTACCCAGAGCAAAATTTCAGACTCACTGAAAATTGTGTATTCTAACCCTAGGAATCCACTAATATTATTACTCTTGCAGTGCTCCTTTAAGCCAGTACTGCCCTAGAGAGAACAGAATGCTATGCTAATCATGGAATGTTTAGCTTGTGCATCTATTTTCAAACTGCCCAGTGTCAACTGCCTACATTCTACCTTGGGTTTCTTAGAAGCCTGCATAGAGGCCATAACAACATGTGAATCACTATTTAAATAATTATAGAAAAATAATTAAATGAAATGAAAGATTGTGACCACCTCTGGCAGTCAACCTGACATATAGGCCTATAAGATAGCCAGAAAGAATACTAAGGCTATCCGTGAGCACAAAGCATTACTATAAGGACATCCTTGCCAAGACCTGAGCAGATGGGAAACAATTCTGGGAAAACCTCTCAGAAATCACTGGGAAAGCATCCAAACAGGCTCCAACTATGTTAAATGTTGATGGGTCTATCACCCATGACCCCGTGTTAATTGCCAACACATTTAATTCATCCTTCACAGACCTTAGCCAAACTCTGCCCCCAAATTTCTTTGAACCATCCAGCACAGCTCCTACGTCCACCAAATCAGAAGAGGCCTCTACCCACCCATGTTTCTACTTCAAAGCTATCTCGGAAAGCGAGACCAAGACCTACCTACGTAAAGTTATAGGAGGAACTAGGACAAGCAGTGATTCCCTCAACCTAAAACTTCTTACCCTAACTCTAGATGAAGTCTTATCCCCCCTCACCAAGCTTCTCAATTGCTCCCTCATACTTTTACAATTCTCCCAGATCTGGAAATCCGCTCTGGTTACACCAGTATTTAAAAGTGGGGACATATTACTACCTGGGAATTATAGGCCAAGATCTGTTCTTCCCCCGTTGTCCAAAGCACTTGAGAGGATTGTTGCTGACCAGTTTGTGGAGTACCAGGAGAAATACAACCTACAACGTGTCCAATAACATGGTATTCGGAAAGGCACAGCATATCTATGGCCCTACTAGAATTCACATAGATTTCACTGACCATTCACTTGGTCAGAGTCAACTTGTTGGTGCAACCTTTATTTACCTGTCTAAAGCATTTGACACGGTCAATCACCATTTGCTGACACATCAACTTGCTGGGCTTGGTATATCTTCAGAAGCCCTAAAGTGGTTCACCAGCTATCTAGCAAACCGCACACAACAGGTGAGAATAGGGTCTGCCCTTTCTCTAAACTTGCTGTCTGCTCTGGGGTTCCTCAAGGATTGATACTGGGACCCCTTCTATTTAGCACCTTCCTCAATAATCTTCCGGCATCCTGTTCTGAACCAGTACTCCTCTATGCATATGAGTCGGTCATTTTCTCAAAGACTGCTGACCTTATCCTCCTTCAGGCCCAACTTCAAGTTTTACTGAAGCTGAGTCCTGGTTCGTCTCATAAGTTGGTGCATTTCAAAACTAAGGCCATGCTCTTCCACGGTACCCACAGCAAGCACAAAGCCAAACAATTGGTGATTAAAAACAGTGCGGGTGTTATCCTTGATCAGACTCAATCTTTTAAATACCTAGAAGTTACTCTGGATAGTATGCTCTCCTATTCCAACTATGTTGAGAATGTTGCCAAGGCAGTTAACATTCGCCTAGGCCTTCTACACAGGCATAAACACTGCCTTACTACCGAAGCCCTCAGATTGGCTATCCAAAGTTCAATTGTGTCTATTATTAACTATGGTTTGGTCATTTATGGTTCTGCCACAGACACAACCCTCAACGGCTCACACCACGGCTCTGAATAAGGCATGCCATCTACTAACTGGTGCAGCGTATCGTACTCACACTTGTGACCTTTACAAACAAGCAAACTGGCTTCAACTCCAGGCTCACATTGAATATCAAGCCTGCCTTCAGGCTAAGAAGGCAGATCTTGGTCTCCTACCACCAGGTTCCCTTCAGCTTTTCAGTCCATTCCGGGGCACTCGGAGCACCCGAAGTTCTGTGAGCCAAACTTTTATTGTCTCTCGCTGTCGAACCTCGCTCCAACAGCGATTCTTTGCAGTTAGAGCTGCTAATTTATTTAATTCCTTTCCTCTTGAGATTGCGACAACTGCAACCTTGGGACCATTTAAGCGGAAGCTGCGTCAATTCTTAGTTTCCAGAGCATCTCATGACTGACTCGCCTAATCTCTGCTGACAGATAAATGCACTGGGACCTCCCTCTTTTACCATTTGCCCTGTACAGCCCTATCCTGTTGCTGCACTATTCCACTCATAGCATTTCCTCCCTTATCCCTTTCCCATTTCTGCCCTCTTTTGTCCTACCTCATCCCCCTTCCTTTACCCCTCCACTCCCACTTTCCCCTCTCTCCTCTGTTTCCTCACCTTGTTCTCTTCCTCTACCCCACCCCGTGGTCTTTCCTGCTTAAGCTTCTTTGTGGAATCTCCTTCCTTGCTCTTATTTTGCTCCCCACCCTCCAATTCATCCCCTGAGCTTCTCCTTGTAATCATTTTCACCCCTCTCCAGACAAGGCCACTGGCTGCACTTGACACAATATTTATCTTGTCATATTGTTCTTTTGTTTATGTAATTACTTTTCTCATGTTGTACTACTTACTGAAACCATTGTGATTTGCTATTCTTGTGACTTGACGTGGAACCTCTGTAAAAGAGCCCTTGGCTCAAAGGTCTTTCATAGTTGTTAAATAAATAAATAAAAAATAAAAATAAATAATGCCCAACTGGGCAAATAACAACATTAACCAAAGGACTAGCATAAACAAGTGTCCCCTTTTTTCTGAAGTCAGATATGTCTTTAGAAAAGAACCTACAAATTAAGACATGACTAGAAGGTGCCAGCAGGTGGCATGCCACTCCAACTATACATCTTATCGAATGTGGAGAGGGTTTTTCTTGTTATTAATTCTGAAAGGGGAGGCAAGGGCGGGGAGTGATAATATTAAAGGATCCCTTTGGAAGAAACAAGATTACTAGAGGTGAGTAATTTTTCTTCTAACCCCAGGAATCCACTAATATTATTACTCTTGTAGACTATGCAGCAGTACCTCAAGGAGGTGGGCCAGAATTTATTTAGGAAATAGACTCTGCAAGACTGCTGTGCCAAATATGGCATCACTCCTGGACTGGGTCTCCAGGCTATAATGTTAGTGAAGGTGTGACTGACCTACAGGTAGCTGGTTTACATATTTCCATTAGAAGTACCTCTCGGGCAGCTGCATTAGTGGCAGCTGTGCCCCTTGTAGAGTGGGCACTAAGACAAGAGGGTGGAACCCTGCCTGCCTTTGAGTAGCAAAACTGAATACACTGGACTATCCATCGAGAGATAGTCCCCTTTGATGCAGGAGTACCCTTGCATACTTCCCCATAGGTCAAAAAATGATACAGACTGGGAGAAGTATAAACAATTGTGAAATCAGTATAATTATGAACTTAAGAAAGTTAAACAAGACTATTATAATAAGAAATTGACAACTAATCTGACTGATAACCCGAGGGAATTTTAGAAACTTTTAAAAAAGGTTACGGGAGAACAACAATTAGATTACCCGGAAAATTTTGACATTGGGAATGTGAAAATCCCACTGGGCCTACAGGTTGTAGATAGCTTTAATAACTATTTTACAACCATGGGCACAGTGGCTTCATCACAGGTGTAATACATTTTTTCCACCAAAGTCCCCAAAAATACAGAAGTTGAGATTGAAAAGGAGTTTGTTTTGAACTTGTATCAGCTTTAGATGTACAAGATGCATTACTTAGAATAAACACTAGGAAAGCGGGGGTGGGGTGGGGTGATGAGATTCTAATATTCTTTTGAAATATGCTGCTCCAGTTATTTTGACCCCTTTGGCCAGTATTTTTAATATGTCACTTACATGTGGGAAATTCCTGAAATGTGGAAGTTGGCTAAAGTAATTTCCATTTATAAAAATGGCTCTAGAGCTTTGTTAGAACCACAGGCCCATCTCATTATTACCGATAGTGGCTAAAGTGTTTGAAAAGTTGGTTGCTAAACAACTTCAGATATTTTTGGAAAAAGGAAGGAAGGAAGGAAGATTAATAAGTTCCAATCTGGTTTTAGACCTTTGCATGGTACAACTTCTGCCCTATTGAAAGTTACTGGGGACATTGCAGGTGCCCTGGACAGGGGAATGTCAGTGGGGGCAATTTTTGTTGATTTATCAAAGGCGTTTGATACCCTAAACCACGACATCCTCCTGTCCAGACTACCTGCTTTGGGTATATCTATTAATGTGGTTAGGTGGTTTGACGCTTATCTAACTAGAAGGAAATAAATGGCGTTAATTAATGGTTGGGGATCTGGCCTTAGGGCAATTATTTCTGGAGTGCCCCAGGGATCTACTTTGGGCCCAATATTATTTAATTTGTATATGAATGATCTTGTTTTAACCTATTCTGGTGTACAATGTCATTTATATGCTGATGATACCATTATTTATGTGGAAGGCACATCGGTAATGCAGATAGAACCTATTCTGCAAGGTGCGTTTGATGAGTTAGACATTTTACAGTGAGTCTAAACTTGTTTTGAACTAAAAAAAAAAACAGGTTATATTGTTCTCTAAAGAGAATAGTGTATCCTATTCTGAGCTAGTTTTGAATATAGTAACTGGAGATAAAATTGTTCTTGAACAAGTGCAATGTTATAGATATTTAGGAATGTACCTAGATAGATTAACTTTAGCCCTTGTATAGGAGAAATAAAAAGATGGTTTAAAATAAAATCCCACAGCCCCTTAGGTGCATACTGTGACCCTGAGCAAGTCACTTAACTTCCTTGTGCTCCTAGGTTGCACCTGCAAACAAGATTTCAGCTTAGTGTGTCTCACCTGGTAAAATAATTGGTAAAAAAAAACAAAAAACATCACTTGGATGGGTTACCCATATAGAACATATAATTAAGAAAGTTAGTGGATGTTTGGGTGCACTATATAGAATTAGAAGTTGTATGAATGAAAGGGTAAAGAAGCATGTAGTTACAACTGCAGTGATACCACTTTTGGACTATAGAGACATAGTCTATATGGGGGCAACTTCTACCCAGTTAGCTAAGATACATGCTCTTTTTAATAAAATAGCAAGGTTTGTTTTGAATGTACCAAAGAGAACTCACAGAAGTGAGCTATATCAGTCTTTAAATTGGATGTATCCAAATGATAGAAGGTCTTTCCATGCCTTGTTGTATATGGTTAACTCAGTTAGAGGTAAGGTTCCTGAATATATTACTGATGAACTCCAGGTTAGGATGATTAGAGAAGGACTGCGCTCTGCGGAGGGTATGGAATACGACTTGCCCAGAAGAAGGACAGAACTGGGTAGAGCGCATTTCTTCCATTTGGGTCCCTATATATGGAATTCTTTGCCACTAAACCTTAGGCCAATTAACTTTAGCCCTTGTATAGGAGAAATAAAAAGATGGTTTAAAATCAAAGGTAATAGAAGGTTTAATGTTGATTCACCTTGTATAATATGTATTTAATATGATGAAGGTTTGCACATGTATGTGAATGAATGTGTCCTGTGTTGTCTATGTAGATCTATTATATAGATCTTAAGTAGTTAATTGTAATTTAGTAACTGTTGTGATGTTAGTTTATACTGTATGTATATTTATATATGTAATCTTGTTGTAATTTTTTATAATTATGTTGTAATTAGGAATGATTGCATTAAGGACCTCGCTGGAAATGATCTTGCCTCAGTCAAGTCTCCTATTCTTTTACTTGTCAATTGAATAAAAATTTTTACTACTACTACTACATAGGTGAGGAACAGTTGTTGTCTGTCCTGCCTATGATCTTTGGTATGAGTCATGTAATAACTCAGTGCTCTTTTTACATCCAAGCTGTGCAATCTACGCTCACCTGAGCTAGAGTGTTCAGTGTAGAAAACTGGCAATGTTATAGACTGGTTCAAATGGAAGTCAGAAACCACCTTGGGGAGGAACTTCCTATTAGTTCTCAACAATACCTTGTCCCTGTGGAAAGAAACATAGTCCTTTTCCACACAGAGGGCCTGTAGCTTGCTTATCCTTCTGGCAGAAGTGATTGCTAGCACAAAAACAACCTTCCAGGTCAGAAATTTAGACTCTGCAGATGCCATAGGCTCAAAGGACGGAAGCATAAGTTGGGCAATGCAAATATTAAGGTCCCATGCTGGCACTGTTTCCCTGTGAGGGCAAACAAATGAGAGAGCCCTTTAACAAATCTTTTGAATATAGGGTTTGATGCCAGGGAGGTATCCTTTCTAGCTGAAAGGTACGCTGAAACTGAAGCCAGGTGCACCTTCAGAGATGAGTGCTGCAACCTCAGGGAGTGCAGGTGAGTCAAATAAACAAGAAGGGTTGGGATCCTGGCCTGGGCTGGGACTATACCCTTGTCACTGCACCAAATGGAAAATCTTTTCCATTTTGAGGCATTGGTTTTCTTGGTAGAAGGCTTCCTGTAACCCCTAAGGACTTCTAAAACTGCTTCAGGTGGTTCTATGTGATAATGGCGAGTGTTGAACGGCAACCCAGTATCGTATCGGCCAGGGTGGCGAAACAATTTTGCCACACTGACATCCTTACGCACGGAAGAACGCATCGGGGACTTAAATCATTTGCTTTCTGGGGCAGTACCCCCTACTTAAGGATTCTCAACCCAGGGGTGGTATGTTGGGGCGAAGAACAATTGGTAAGTTTTGGGCAGGGTAACAAAACCCCAGTAGCGCCCGGACCCAGACCCAAACCTGAACCCCATGCACTGCAAGCGGAGGCCAACCCCTGACGCCACAGCACAGCCTCGGCAGGCTCACCTCACAGCGCCACCCCACATCCCCCTCCGCCTCCCAGGCCACGCCGCCCAGCCCGCTCCCCCATGCCTGTGCGTGTGTGTGTCTGTGTACATATGCGACATCTCTCGCTACAGTCGCCCACCCTTCCTTGCCATTCGGCCGCATATCACGCCGCCATTTTGATGGCGCCTTAATTTTGGTGCCCACCTCACGTGTACCGCCCAGAGAATTGGCAATCTGCATATTCAAGTCCCCAAGAGCCAGGCCTTGAGCTTGAGAAACCTGAGACTGGGGTACACTACCTCCCTGAAAGGAAGTTAGTAGATTGTACCTCTGAGGAGGTGAATCAGTTTGCTCACAGACGTTGAGAGCAGCAGGGAGCAATTAAGGCCATCTTGCCCAATCCAGGGCTACCAGAATCATTGAAGCTGGTTGTGACCTGAGCTTGTATGAGCACCCTGAGTATCAGAGGAAAAGAAGGAAAGGCATAGAGATACCTGCCTGTCCAATCCAGAATCAGGGCATCCATTGGAAATGTCCCCTTCACTGGGGCCCTGCAGCAATAGAGAGGTAAGTGGTGATTTTGGAGGGAAGCAAAAAGGTCTATTTCTGGGGTCCCCCACCTCCTGAATAGAGCATTCACCACTTGCTTGTTCAATGCCCATTCGTGATGGGCCTGGTTTATCCTGCTCAAGGCATCTGCCAAGGTGTTGTCCTTGCCTGGCAGAAGAATTGACTGTAGAGAAGCATTTAGAGAGTAAGCAAGGCTCCATATCTTCATTGCCTCTGTACACAGAGGAGAGGACCTTGTCCCTCCTTGTTTGTTGATGTAATACATTGTTGTGGTATTGTCTGTTCTGACTTGTACCACCTTTCCCTGTATGAGATGAGAGAAACCCTGAAGGGCCAGATAAACAGCTCTTAACTCAAGCAGGTTTATGCGCAGGAGTGAGTCTGCACTCTCCCAAGTACCGTAGATGGTGTGCTCCCCTAAGTGAGCACCCCAACGAAGCACGGAAGCATCGGTTGTGAGAACCGGGAAGGGAGGCTCCTGCAGAAATGGAACCCCTTCCCTTAAATTTTCTGGTTCCCTTCACCATTGGAGGGCCTTTAGTAACGCTCGTGTGACTGGTACTGGCTTTGAGAGGGGTTCCCGCCTTTAGCACCAGTGTGCTCTGAAGTTGAACTGAATATCTCTCATCTGAAACCTGGCACCTATGACTGTGCTTGCTGCTGCAGCCACGTGCCCTAACAGTTGAATATACTGTTTTTGCTGGCTTTTGGCCTGCCCAGGGCAAATGAGCCTGCCAGAAGCTGAATGCTTTCTGCCCTCTCCTGAGAGAGAAAAGCTCTTCCCACTACTGTATTCCGTTCTGCACCTATGAACTGCAGAACCTACACAGGGGTCAGGACTGACTTTTTGGTACTGAGAAGGAATTCCAGGGAGAGCAGCATATGCTGGGTTACCTGAAAGTGGTCTGACACCTGTTGGTGGGATTTCCCTACGATTAGCCAATCGTCCAGATAAGGAAAAATTGTGACACCCAGTCTTCTGAGGTGTGTCACTACTACTGCTATGCACTTGGTAAAGACCCTGGTGCAGAGGTAAGGCCGAAGGGAAGTGTTGAGAACTGATAATGGCCTGAGGGGAGTCTGAATCTGAGATACTTTCTGTGTGACTTCCTTATGGGAATATGGAAATATGCATCCTTTAGATCCAAGGAGGCTAGCCAGTCTCCTTTTGCAGAGTTGGCAAAATCATGGCCATTGTGACCATTTTGAACCTGGGCTTTACCAGGTACCTGTTTAGCAGTCTGAGGTCTATATACCGCCACTCTCCATTCTTTTTGTTGTTAGGAAATATCTGGAATAGAAACCTTGCCCTCTTTGGTTGTGGGGGACAGGCTCCACTGCTTTTGCCAGCAGTAGGGCCTGTACCTCCTGCTCCAGTAGTTTTCTTTCTGAGAAGGGAGCTGGTGCAAAATGTTTTAACCTTGGAGGAGGAAGGGACTTGAAGCAAAGGGAGAGACCCTGACTCCCTATTTCCAAGACCCACTTGTCTGTAGTTATTTTTAACCATTCCTGCAAATAGTGGGTGAGTGTGCTCCCTACAGGATGTGGAGGGGCAGCCTGAAGGGAAAAATCAGGGGTTCTGTTTTGCTTGCTGCTAAGGCTGAGCAGATTGGGATCCTCTCTGAGAACCTCTTCTACCTCTAGCTCTGTAAAATCCAGTCTGTTGTGGTTGGTACTGCTGCTGGAAAACAGCCTATACCTGAAAGAAAGGCCTCCTAAAAGAGGACCTGCCCCTGCCTCCCCTAGAATAAGAAGAAATTGAAGTAGATGGCCTGTCTCTGGTCGAGTTGCTCCTAAAAGTAGCTTTATATTCATCTACTTTTTTCATATATGCCTCAGTCTGGGCACCAAAAAGAGACTGGCCTTTAACAGGAAGTCCATTACCTTAGTTTGGGTGTCCTGGGTGAGGCTGGTAGCCCTCAGCCCAGCAAATCTTCTTAGAGCAATGGTACCAGCCATCCACCTTGCAGCTGTATCACTGGTGTCAGCTGCCATCTGAAATTGGTATTTGGAAGCCTCCAAGCCCAATTTTGCTGTGTCTAGCAGCTCTGACACTGTTAAAGAGGGGTTAGCCTCAGCATTGTCCACCACTGACTGCCAGAGAGCTTTTTGATAAAGGGCTGCATAGGCCTGGTAGCTGGCTTGATGAATTGCCAGGGATATCGAAAGGTACCCCTTTTTTGCCATGCTGTCCACCTTTCTCGAATCCTTCTCAGGGGGGTGAGAGGATAAGGGAGTTTTGGTTTTCTCACAGGCAGCCTGCTGTACAATACCCTGGTGGTCTGGGTGACTAAAAAGAAACTCAGCACCAGATCTTTCTAACTGATACTTCTTTTTTTTGAAATTACTCTTTATCTCCCCCCCCCCATCGCTGGAGCCCTGCTCCATCGGGAGACGCAGATACACAGCCCCGCTTCACTGCCTTACCTGTAACCCGGTGGACCCCCATGGAGCCGTGGCTGTACCCCGCAGGTGGGTACGAGGTGGGGCCTGTACACCCCGAGAATTCACCTTTTGTCGGGTCACTCTGGTGGTCAGGCAGGCAGGAGCCATTAGGGTCTGTGAGGCGCTCCTTCCTCTTGGTGCTCCGGCGCATTTTCTCCTGTTCTTAAAGGAGTGGCATGCACCCTAACGTCACAGCACCACCGCTGACATCACCACCCCCCAACCCTCTCTGTGTGTGCATCAGCGCTTGCTGTGCCTCTGGCCTCCGCCAGAGGCCAGTCAAGCACCGAGCTGGATCCCCCTCCTCCTCCCTCCCAGGAGAGGAAAGCTGTCCTCTGGACACTCAATCCTCTCTCTCCCTGCTGACCCTCAATGACCCAGCTCATTCCTGAACCCAGGTCACCGGCATGACGCAAGGTGTGGCATCCAGTGCCTCAACCTTCAGCACCACCGGGCCGGCTTTAACTGATACTTCTTGTCACACTTTTTGTCTGTGGGTGTGATTGTATTGGGAACCTTTAGGATTTCTAAAACATCCTTCTTAAAAAATGTGTAGATTGGCAGAAGGAGCCTTTTTGAGGGTGTCAGCCCCATAAGCTAAATGTATTGTGCCTCCTCTTCATCCTGGATCTGTTCAGCTGTTTGCAGATCCAGGGTCTCTACCATTTTCTTAACAAAAGAGTTCAATTCCCTCTTCTTCCAGGTCATCCTCCTCATATGCCACTGTAGCAGTGGGCAAAAGAGGGGCAGCAACAGTTGCTTTTTCAGCAGTAGTAATCACAGGCTGCTGAGAGGTAGTAAACCCTGCAGCACCTTGAGTAAGGCGAATGCCTGTGTCAACTCAGCAGGAGAAGGAGCATTAATAGGTACCTGAGGGACCCCTTGAGGCATTTCAGCCGGGGTGTCAGTGTGTTTGGTTTTCTTTAATTTTTTTTTTTGCAGGCACTGGGGAGTCGGCCGGTTGATTGCCCCTCTTACCAGAGCCCTCACCCATATCAGGGGTGGATTTAGAGGCTCTGGAAGGAACTGCCATAGTCTTAGAGGGGTGGACTGGTTAGAGCCCATGGATCTCTTCTCTAGTTTTCTTTTAAGCCTCTCCCTGCATCTTTCCACTGTCTTAACAGGGAAAGACTTAGAAATATCACAGTGTTCATTGAAGTGCTGTTGCCCAAGGCAGATCAAGCAAAGATCATGCTTATCCTAGGCAAACGCCTCTGCACACTTCAAGCAATTCTTGAACCCAGGGGATCCTGTTTTCTTTTTAAGCTTGTCTGACATTATAGAAAATAGAGACCAGTAACAACCAAGAAATAGACAAAATTTAAATATTTGTGGTCAGTTTCAATAGAATAACAGTCGGTTCAAGAACCGATAAAGTGAAAAAAATATCGGTTCCCATCAGGGCCGGAACTGAGAAACCTCTGAGGAAGACCAATAAACCTTGGTTCAAAAGCAGTTAAAATTAAATAAAATTAAAGAATAAAGTAACCGGAATCCTCTAAAAAGGTTCCGACTAAATAAAAAAAGAAGGTTAGTTGCTCCTCAGTTCAAAGGAACCACAAGAAACCAATAAACAAGTTTAAATTTAAAACTTATGAGGTATAAAACACAAAAAAACAATGACACGAGGCAGTAATGAAAAATAAAACAAAAATACTTAGGTTTTTTTTTTTGCTCTATGTACTACAGGAATCTGTCTTGATTGAGAGAGATCTCTAGGGCATCTGAACTTTGCAGCAGAGAGAAGAAATCTGAGGTAGAATGTAGGCAGTTGACACTGGGCAGTTTGAAAATAGATGCACAAGCTAAACATTCCATGATTAGCATAGCATTCTATTCTCTCTAGGCAGTACTGGCTTAAGGGAGCACTGCAAGAGTAATAATAATATTAGTGGATTCCTAGGGTTGAATACACAATTTTCAGCGTAGTCTGAAATTTTGCTCTGGGTAAATTATTTTCTCAGACCTGTATATTGCACGTAAGGAATTAAGAACCTGGATGACCACACCTTTGGGTGTCACTTCTTTTTCTTGAATTAAGAAAACACATCTAGCTTGCCACATGTAATACTTGCAAGCTGCACACTATTTTTACAGTATTTCCACAGGTGACGGGTATAATCCTAAAATTAATATTTCATAAGAAATGGGCAGCAACCTAAGTTCTTTCCAGACATCTTGTAATGTGAGCCAAAAGGCCTGAGCAAATGGACAATGAATCAAAAAAGGCTCAATGGTTTCTAAAGTATTGGTAAGCTTACTAGGACACATTCTGTCTTCTACAGCTTTATGCTTTAGTATATTTCTGACACCTAAATGGCCGTGGCAGGACAGCCAAACCATGTCCACGCCTGTTTGGGGATCCTTTATCAGTAAGTTGAAGACAGGCTTCCTGTGTTTGAGTGTCGGGGCATTCTGGGAGCACTGGTTGTATAAACAATGCGTCTTCTATAACAGTGGTATAGAAGGCTTTCCTTGCTTTGTGTTAACCATCTGTTGGGTAATACTCCACTGGCGAACTTAGTCAGGCAAGGCTTTATGTAAATTGGGATATTTTAGTATGGATTATCATGGATACCGTAGTATACCCTTATCCTATTTACTCTGGAAGGAGGAACCAGTTGTAAAGGATGTTAAACCATTCTAATTTCAAACCTTTAATAATACCTGAGAGATTTCTAAAAAAAATACTATGAAAGAAAACTATAGGGTTTAACATCTTAATACCACCTTTTCTATAATCATAATGTAAAGACCCTTCTTATAGGATTTAATCAACTTCCCCACAAACCTTGAAAGAAAATGTTTAAGACTTGGGTTTCTAAAGAGAATGGGATAGGGAAGATGTTTGCTACATATAAGTATTGAGGGGTGATTAAAGTCAATCACATATACTCTCTGTTTTTTTTTTAGATAGTTTTAGACTTCCATTGTTGTACTATATTTTGGCATTTTGCTATGGCCTGTTCCAGTTGTATTTAGCATCATCTTCTGGGCCGAATGTGATTCCTAAGATTTTAACTGGTGTTTCAATGATAGGTATATTACACCATGTATTAGGTTGTAATAATCTAGCCTCTGGATTAATCTGAAAACATTGTTTTTCCCATAATTCAATTTTGCCGAGACAGATTCATAATCTCTAAGGATTTTTCTGTATCTGGTATGGCCTCTTCAGTTTGTATGCTTAAGCATAAATCATCGCATATGCACTAATATTTGTTATATCTGGATAACCAGGTATTTGGATTCCACAGATATTATTTTGATGTACTTTTCTAATAAGGGGTCTATAGAAACAGATATAATATTGGGCTCAAGGGACATCCCTGTCTCACTCCCCCTTTTAATTTGAAATACTGTACTCCAAGTCTTTATTAATGGCTGTACTGAGACTGTTTCATAAATAATTTATATCTAAGTTATGAAGTTTTTTGGAACACCATAGCAATATAAAGTATCAGATAAATATCTGTGGCTGACTCTGTCAAAGGCTTTTTGTTGATCCAGTCACAGAAGACAGCCTGAACAGTGGTGTGCTGTACCTAGAGTAGTGATATCTCTTAACAACTGTAAACTATGAAATATGGACCTATTTGGGATACTGTAAGATTGTACTGGGGATATTACAGTACTTGCAATATCTGCCAATCTTTCCATCAAAATATTCGTAAAGAGGTTTTTGCAATCTACATTTAATAAACTAATTGGTCTCCAGTCATTTAGAGTAGTCCTCTCCTTTCTTATGTAATCAGATAACTAACGCCTGGGAAAAATCTGTAGGTATTTGTGATGTTTGTAAAAATAATTAAATATGATAGTTAAGATAGGACCAAGTCTGTCCTGAAAGGTTTTATAAAATTCTGCAGTTAAACCATCCTTCTCTGGTGCAGTATTTGGTTTAAGTTTTGTTAACAGCCTGTTTCACTTCAGTAAGGGAGAGTTCTTCTATCAATGGTTTGACCATGATCTTCAGTGAGAGAAGTTATCTGTAGATCTGTTAAAAATATGAATTGTCAAGGGTGTCTTCCTGAATTCGAATTGGCTATAAAGCTAGTTCTGTGATTCTTCTTGATTTTTGCTTATCTGTTGTGGGTGGGCCCTTCCTATCTGTAAAGCATCTATGACGGTGGCTTTCACTCTATCTGCACAGCTACGAAAAGTATCCAGGGTTGGTTGTCGCCCTTGGGTGCCAAACTGAGCTTCCATTTTAAGGCTCATATCTCTATTATATTGAAATTTAGTCATGTCTTCTTTAGTTTGTTGGATTTGTGCATTTAAATATATTTTATGGGTATGTACCATTCATATCAAATGTTGTAGCTGGTTTCTTAATATTAAATACTGCGCATATTGTTTCTTCCCTTTCTAAGTGGAATGGTTAATAAACAGGGTCTTAACATCTGCTTTTGATGCTAACCACCAATCTATAACCATATCATATGCTTCAATAATAGACACTCTAGCTTGTAACAGTTCGTCCCATTTTTTTTTTGAGAATAGTATCCACTAACAAATTATTATTCAGTCTCCATCTAGGTGGTATTTTAACCATGGGAACTCCACTAATACTGCCTTGGCAGGATACCGCTAAGTGATCTGACATTTCTATGAGTATGGTAGCTGCCTTAAAAATGGTTAAACATTTTGATGTAAAAAGATAATCAATCTTGGACATTAAGCGTCCCTTTATAAAGGTTTTATTTCTTGTATATTTTGTTGTCAAGAAAAAATCCTGTAATTTTGCAGTGGAAGTTATGTGTTTCAGACATGCCATATCACTAAAAGTTTTTTGGGTTTTACACCCCCTTTCCGCAGGGGAGAGACCGCAGTTAAAGTCCCCTCCTAGAATTACTATTTTTTGAGTATGTAAAAAAGGTTGTATTGATTTAAATAAAGTGACACAAGTGGCTATACTCTGAGGAGCATATATACTTATGAGACGCAGTTCTATGTCATGGAAGGAAACATTATTAAGAGAGTTCTCCCTGGTTCAATATCTGGAATTTTTTTTTACATTAAAGTCTGGCGCCTTTAGTAGAATACCTCGCTATCACATTGGCCTTGCCCTTGGGACCAAATATGGTGGGCCCTCTGACCATAATTGTCTAGCCTGATTAAGTTCATATTCAGTTTTAATGCGAGTATCCTGTAAAAAGAATATGTTGCTAGATAGGCCTTGCAAAATTTGGAAGGTTGTACACCGTTTCTTGAAAGATTTAATACTGCTGATGTTTAAAGTCAGAGGGCTTATCATGTATTCCATCTAAAGAGGGACAGAAAGATCATGGAGTCATCTGTCTGATTTCTGTCTATGCTTACTTTTCCCTCTGGCTTTTTTCACTTCAGATTGCTCCGAGAGTGATCTCTATTGTATCCAAATACTTCGTGTAACAGAGGAGTATCTGAGTCTCAATCAATCAATCAAAATCTTTATTTATCCAGGCAGGCACCACTGAGCAGGGCTCATTTGCAAGATGGACCTGGTCATACAAAATCATAGTACAGTAACATGGTAAAACATAATGCAATATTATACAAAGAAGAAAAATATACATATGTACATCAACATTTGAGTGAGAGGCCTTTACAACAGATAGGCTCATAACTGCGCAAGCCAGAATGTTCACTTAAAAGGAGAGCGAAGGCAAGAAGAGGATACCAGCTTAGGAAGAAATGACATGGTTGGAATAGTTAACTGGCATACTTCAGGGAAGGGGGTGGAACTTGGCCATGGCTAAAGAGAGGCAGAGAAGCCGTTATTTTGGTAGGGAGAGAGAGAGGCAGGGGCAGAGGCAGGGCGGGAGGCAGGATGGGCAGGAGGGAAACTGGAAAATATTTACTTATTTATTATTTATTTATTTTATTCTAGGATTACAAGTACCTTTGAGCCAAGGCTCTTTTACAAAGGTTCCTTGTCAGTTTGGGGAAACAAATACAAACATGACAGTAATGCAATTGGCAGAATCCGGGCAGTTGAATACTTACATTTGGGAGAGGAGGTAACAGCACAGAGCATTAAGTAAACAATGCAAGCATGGGATTCTTAAACAAACTCAATGTTTTGAGATACAGAACAAGGAGGGTACAAGGTTAGGACACAGGAGAGAGGAGCAGCCATCGGCTTTGTCAGAACTTAGAGAAAGTGCAAGTGCCAGGGTGGGGGGGGGGAAGAGGGAAGGGTGTGAAAGAGAGGGAGAGGTAAGTGCTAGAGGGAACAGCGGATTATGAGTGACAGTCACAGGAGCTAGAGGCAGAGAGGTGGAGGTGAAGGTTGGTTTTGAACTGGCCCAGATTTTGAAGAGAGGTGAGGTCTTTGTTGAGACCACTGATCCAGGAGGGTGCACAGTGAGCAAAGGACCTTTGTCCCTGCGTGGTGTGGCACCTGGGGATATGCAGTATTTGATTTACAGACTCCCTAGTGTGGTGTGTGGTGCTCGATGGGCGTAAGAGGGTTTGGACTCCAGGGGGTGCGAGGCCAAGCATGATCTTCTTTGTCATTAGGCAGGTGTGGTATTTTATACGGTTGGATAGTTGTAGCCAGCCTGTTTGGGTGTAGAGTGCACACGTGTGGGTGAGACGATGGGATCCTGTGATGAGGCGGCAGGCTTTTGTTTAGTGCCAGGACAGGCGCCTAAGGGCTGTGTCAGTAGCAGAGCCATAGATAACCAGACCATAATCGATTAGTAAGACCACAGAACTCTGCACAGCTATCCTTAAGGCATCTGTAGTGAGGCACTGCCTGTGCCTATAGAGAAGACCTACGCACTTATTAACAGCATTTGCAACAGTGTCAGTGTGGATGCCATAGGACAGGTTACTGTCGAGAGCGATGCCAAGGTATTTGAAGGAGTGAACTTGGTCAAGTACGGCACCAAGGCAGTTTGTAATGGCAATGGGTTGAGACTTATGTTTGTTGCAGGAGCCGCAGAAAAGCATTGATTTTGTTTTCTTGTAGTTGAGAACCAACTTTTGTCTATTAAACCATTTTTCAACGGAGGTGAAACCCATCTGGAGCTTTTTTGAAGTAGGAGGGGGTCTGTGTAGCGTGAAAGATTGCATTGTCCGCATAAAGCAGGACTTGTTCAGGCAGGATTGTGGGAGAGTGTTCAAAAAGAGGCTGAAGAGGAGTGGACCGAGAATGAATCTCATGGACTCCTGAATGGACGGGTCTTGCATCGGAGAGGATGTGCAATTTTCACTCTTTGGGAGCAGTTTTCCAGGTAGCTGTTAAACCAGGATATAGCCTCTGGGAAAAGGCCAGTATTATGAAGCTCTGAGTAGTTGGTGATGGGATGTCAAAAGCCTTAAACAGGTCAATGAAGACTGATCCAGTCAGTTGATTGTTGTCAAGGGAGTGTGGATTGCAACAGTGAATTTGAGGAGGGCTGATGTAGTGCTGCACCTTTCCTGAATCCGCATGCTGCTTACAAAGGATGTTGTGCTTATCCAAGTATTCTGTCAGCTGGTCAGAGACTAAACGCCAATGGCCTTGTGGGGAAGTATGGATATACAGTAGGCCTATAGTTCCGTGCTGGGCCTTGTCCCCAATTTTGTGATCTGGCATAACAGTGGCGAGTTCCACCTGTTGGAGAATTTGCCGTGGGTGAGGAAGAGTTGAAAATTCCAGTAAGTGGGGATAGTACCTGTCAAGTGTAAGGGACAGTAGCTTAAGGTCGAGTGTATCCCCACTGGTTCTTGATCTTACGATTGCTTTGCTGATGTATTTACGCACTTCGTGTTTCCTGAATGCTTTAAAGTAAAAGGGTGGTCGAGTAGGGGAGGAGGGCGGGGTGGTGAGTGAAGGGACAGTAGGGGGGACATCATCAAAAAAGTCATGCGGGAGCACACTACTAAGATCAGTGAAAGCATTATTGAATGTGTTTGGTATGGTGGCAGGGTCCAGGGTTATAGTCCCATCCACTTCAAGTATAGTAGGTGATGTTTTGGGTAATTTCCCTGCAACTTCTTTAACATTATTCCAGAAGGATTTCCCCTTTCCCCATTTATTAGTGAGAGCAGCTTTGTAACAGGAGCTTTTCTGTAGTCTTATTGTTTTAGTGCAGTCATTTCTAGTGCGTTTGTAGTTTTGTATATCTACTTGCCTACCAGTGTCCCGAGCCCAGGCCCAGAGGTGGTCCCTAGATTTCATCATTGCTAGGAGCTCCCCAGAGAGCCATGGGTTGCCAAGATCTTTGACTTTCCCCTTTTTGAAGGGGGCGTAGAAGTCACAAGCGGCGTTAAAGGTGTTGATGAAAAAGTCTACAGCAGTGCTGAAGTCTGATGCTTGATAGATAGGGGACTAGTCTTGTTGACTGAGATGGGATTTGAGGAGCTTCAATTTGTCTCATGGGAGGATATAATTTTAAGCGGGGAGGCTAAATTGCTTGACCATTCACAGATGACAGGAGTGTGGTCACTTAGCGAGTCTGGTAGGACGGTGACTTTGAGATGCAGGGTGGGTGGTTAGTCAGGATCCAGTCAAGATGGGAGCTTGTGCCAGTCTTATAGTTGTGCTTGGTGGGGTGGCGACTAGTTGGGTGAGGTCAGTGGCTGAGATAGCATCCTTAAAGCCATTTGTATCCGAATCTGAGCCAATTAATGCTAAAGTCACCCATAAGGATAATCTCAGGCCTGGTGGCTGTGAGTGGATAAAGTCCAGGATGGAGTTCAGACCTTTAACTTGTTCCTTTGGCGGACGTAGACAACAGTAATAGTTAGTACCTTTTGTATGCTTCAAGTAGAATTCTGATGGGTAGGATCTGGGCAGTCGAGACCCGGATGGGGGTTGTACAGGGTGCCCTAGGAGAACGTCTTTGAGGTACATAGCACACCCATTGCCTCTTTTTGAGGTCCTGTCAGATCTGAACAAGTTGTAACCTGGTAGGGCAATTGCACTGTCAGGAACTTTTGGAGTAAGCCAGGTTTCGACAATCACAAGAACATCAGGGTTATGTAGGTGGGTAAATATTTGCACAGCATTGAGTTTTGGTAGGAGGCTACAGACGTTAAGTGTGGCAAGAGTGAGTGCCCCAGAGTGACACTGTTGGTGAACATAGCCTGGGATTTTGGGGCCAGGGTTTGGGTGCATATTTCTTGATAGTAGTAGGAGCAGGAGCAGGAGCAGGAGCAGGAGTTTCAGGGTGCACCAGCGTAGTTGTTTGAGGGAGATTTCTTTTGTCTGTCTCAGACAAGAGCGAGAAAACCATTTTGTATTATTATCCCAGAGGGAGGTAATGTGTGCCAGCAGCAAGAGCGGGAAGAGGCGAACGTAAATAACCTTGTCTTGATTCCAGGGGTGACTCCAGCCCGTCCCGGTGCGATGAGTAGGGTAAAACCCCGAGGTGGTGGTTCCCAAGGGTCGATAGATGAAGTCCAAATTGTAGCCCCAAGGAAAGTTGGGGAAGCAGGTGCCAGGCAGGTTGATCAGAGGGAGGAGAGAAGAAATAGACAGAGGGGCAGAGGGAAGAGGGCCATTTTGATAGTGGGGTGGTGGGCAGGGAGTGAAGGGTCAGGGAGTGAGAGAAACCAGGCAGAGAGGGGTGGGGGGGGTGAGTGGTAAAAAAAAGTGGCAAGGGAGACAAGTGCTAGGTCAGGCAGGCAGACAGACTTAAAAGAAAGTTGCGGAGTATGGACTAGGATAGGTGAGTTAGATTAGAGGAGGAACAGAAAACCTTTTTATGTCAGAGTCAATGAAGATTGACCAATTATCAAAGAAACAGGCTTGATCAAAGGAGTGAGAGAAAGTGTGGTAGGGTAAATGTTATGTAGGATTGTTAAGTGTAGAAAGAGAGCACCACCAGGGATGCTGTATAAGCAGTAGGCGCAAGGTAAGTAGGGGATATGAGCAGAGCGAGAAAGGCAGAAAGTATGCTTGGCTTGAGATGGGGAGTGGAAGAGATGCTAGGGCGAATAGGATGGAAGGGAGCAGAGGGAAGGGGTGAGGAGGGTATTTAAGGGAGGCTTGGTGGGGGAGGAAAAAAACCTAGAAAGAGCGCTGCAGTTACAAAAACATACTTCTAGAGTCCACAGAGAGTAAATGGGGAAAAGCGCTCCAATCAGCGGCAGCCTAGGGAGGAATGGACCAATCAAAATTAGCTCCCGAAGAGCCGCACCAATCAGAGTCTCCACACTACAGAAGGCTCTGAGGAGGTTTCCAGTGGTACTACCTGGGTTGGGGATCTGGTGGAGAGAACCAGGAGAGCGGTCAGATGCGGAGGAAGGCTTCGGTGGTGGCGGCCGTGGTAATGGCCGGCAACAGCAGGAGTGAGGCGTCGCTCAGGCGCAAGTCCCTGGGGGAGGAGAGAAATACAGCAGATTAATATAGAAGTGGGGAGGCAGGGGGCGGGGTGGCTGTCGGCAAAGCGTCAGTGGGGGGTGGGGGAGAGAGAGCTAGGAAACAAAGGCAGAGGTGCTCAGAGAGGCTAGGAGGTGTTCCAGGCAGTAAAGACAAAGGGTAGTGGGAGGAGGTGTAAAACTGAGAAGTGCAAGTCGCAGGGAAATGGGAGGGTTTGAGGTACAGAGAGAGCAGCAGGGAGAAACACAAGGGAGGGCTAGGATGATGCCAGGCCACGTTTTGAAGAGTAGGGGTTGTGAGAATGCAGAAGGACCTAGGTAGGAGTGGAAGGAGGAAATATAGGCAAGGAGTCAGAGGGGAGAGGAAAATCAGGAGCAAAGCAGTAAAGTAGAGGAAACAGCACCAGAAACACAGTAGAAGCTATTTCTAGCAGGCAGGCAATTTAAAGTAACTTTAAAAATACCAGTTATAGTTCAACAGGGCACATATACAGATCAATGCAGGCACAGTAGGTATGACACAATCAGCGATATGTAGCAATTAAATGAAAAAACATGAAAGCGACACTGCAGTTACAAAACACTCCTAGAGTCCACAGAGAGTAAACACTCAGGCGTGGGTCCCTGGGTTGGGGATCTGGCACAGGGAACCAGGAGGGCGGTCAGATGCAGAGGAAGGCGTGGTGGCGGCCGTGGTAACGGCTGGCAACGGCAGGAGGAGCACCACTGGACGTGGGTCCCTGAGTTGGAGATCTCGGGAGAGAACCAGGAGGGCGGTCAGATGTGGAGGAAGGCTTTGGTGGTGGCGGCGATGTGGAAACATTTGCAGGATTCCTTCACGGAGCAGTCATAGAGCAACTTGAAAAATTCAGGCTAACAGGACAGCTCAGCTTCAAGTTTTTGCATATTGTTCCACAAGGAAGGCAACGAGAAACTTATGGCAGCTCTGCCAAATGATATTTGACCTTAGGTAATTACAAGGCAATTAGGGAATAGCTTCTAGAGCATAGGGACCTATCACACTCAGGGAATACAATCAGAGAAGTATAGGGGAGCCTGTTGGAACCACTCTGAAAGCCCATAGAACAGCATTTCTATTTATCCTATAATGAAGGGAAGTCCAGCCCACCACAGTGTACAAGGAGCAATGGTGTGTGGAAAGTGGAAGGCCCTATGAACCTGATTGCTCTGGTATAGGGTGTCCAACTTAGCCAAGGCAGAGGCAGTACAATGGCTATAGAGAAGGTCCATGTAATCTAATAATGAAAGGGACGGGGCTTGAAACAACCGCTGCTTGGCATCCCTAGTAAGGAAGTGGTTAATTCTGTAGAATAGTCCTAGTCTTTGTCTTAGTTTCTTCTGTAGTTCTTCGAGATGTTCAGAGAGGGAGAGTTTGTGATCGAGCCATACACCCAGATATTTGAATTTTGGCACATACTCTAGATTTTCTCCAAGTACTGTGGTAATTCTGAGGGATAGCCCCAAAGCAAGCAGGGTTCACCGATAGGAGGAAGGGAAAGAGCATCGCTTTTGTTTTTTCGATTAAGCAGAAGCTTTTTGCTTATGAGCTGGTATTGCAATAGGTTAAATTCAGCTTGGAGGTCTCACAGGCTGCTTCTGGAGTAGGACGACTCAATAAAGTAGTGTGTCTTCAGCAAACAAGTGGATGTTGGCCTTATTGATGTTGTCATCAGATGTTGTTAATGTAAACTGCAAACAACAGGGACCAAGGATAGACCCCTGAGGCACACTTCTGTAGAGGTTTAGTGGCAAAAGATCACCTTCAGCTTTAACCTGCTGTTTCCGATCTGCGAGGTAGTCAGCAAACCAGCACGTAGAGTTAGGATCCAGACCTAGGTTACATAGGGAGGAAAGAAGCAGGCTATGGTCGACTGTGTCGAAGGCCTTACTTAGATCCAAAAAAAATGGCACAGACAAAATTCCTATTGTCAAGGTCAAGGAGCTAATCATTAGTCACTTTTGCTAGAGCAGTTATGGTGCTGTGCTTTGCTTTGAATCCAGACTGCACTGGGTTTAACAGACTCCTGGATTCAAGGTACACCCTTAGCTGACCACTCACTATCTTTTCAATAATTTAGACAGAAGGAGGAGGAGATCAGTCTATAATTATTAAGGTCGCAAAGGTCAACTAATTTAAGCAGAGGGATGACATGGGCTACTTTCCATTGCGAGGGGAGGCTCCCCTGGGATAGTGACAAGTTGAAGAGGTGCATGATTGGCACTGCCAACACATGGTATGCACATTTCAGAAAGTAAGGCTCTATAGAGTCCGAACCTGCATCCTTCTTGATATCCAACTGCAGCAACAGATCTTCAACCTCTTTTAGAGAGGCAGGAAGGAGAAGGCCTCTTTGGTAGCAGGAGACTTGTGAAACAATAATCCCTGTTGAGTGTGGATGGCATTAGCAGGGAGGTGTCAAATGCTAGCTCAGCAATGTCGTGAAATGATTATTGAGGGCTTCCAGTATCTCCGATCGGTCTGAAATGGTGTTACTACCGGATATAATTTTGATGGGAGGAATTTTCAGGTGAATGACCAAACATGTCCTTTATTATTTTCCAAAATTTTGAAGGATTCCTTGAGGCAGAGTCTAGCTCAGTGCGATAGAAAGTGGCCTTGGCTGCTCTGACCAACTTGGTGCACTTACTGCGTGCCCTCCTAAACTGACACAAATCAAGTCATTCTTGCTTCTAGTGCTTTTTCCAAAGCGTATCCCTATCTAGCATGGAAGCTTTGAGTTCTGGTGAAAACCAGCAGCAAGTGTTGCTCCTTACACATACCTTCACCATGGGGGCATGCCTGTTTAAGGCCGCAGTTAGTATTTTGTGAAAGATAGTATATGCCTCATTAACCGCTTTTGGCTATAGAAATCCTGCCATGAGGGAATGTTTCAATTGGTCAAGGTAGGCAAACAAGTCAAAGTTACGCTACACCTCTTGATAGAGAACTTTGCTACAAACTGTGGATTATGCACAGATCTGATGCTGGCATGGGAAACAGTGATCGCTGATATCAGAGAAAATGTTCCGACATGGGAGAACAGGTGTGGTTTGTTAACCAAAATTACATCTAAAAGGGTGCTGTTACTAGGGTTCTTTTATTTGGGCAAGTGGGTTCACCAATGAGTTGCACCAGCCCCAAGGTGTCACAAAAGGATTTCAAGGGAGCCAAGGCTTTTGATAACCAGTCGTAGTTCAGATCACCAAGAATAATAGTTTCCAGCGTTCTAAGCCCCAGGGCAGAGCTTAGATGTGACAAGAGATATGACCCTGCAAACGGGGGCCTGTAACAGCCTATTACACAGAGTGCACAAGAAGGTGATAGTTCAACCTTTAGGGACAAGCATTCAAATTCATTAGGGGAGAAGGAGGATTCTAGACGTGATACAGAGAATTTGTCCTTGACATAAATTGCCACCCCTCTGCCTCTCGACTGCCTATCAGCTTGGAAGAGCAAATAACCTGGGATGTTGATTTCCCTGTCGGGACTGGCTGGTCTAAGCCAGGTCTCAGTGATCACCAGAACATCAGGTAGGGTGTGGCTAACCCAAGCCTGGATCATGGTGATCTTTTTCTAAAGGCTGCAGATACTGACATGCAGGAATGACATTCCTTAATTCCAGCAAGGTCGGAGGAGAAGCAAGGGTATCTAGAGGTCCGGTTGATCTTACATTGCCTGAGCAACAATAGCAATAGCAGCAAAATCCTTTTTAAGGCAGCAAAAGTTAATTTGTAGTCTTTGTTCTTTGAGCATCTGGGAGGGCGGTGAAGCTGAACATAGTTATCTCCACTCCTGGTGCTATACTGACCTAGGGTTGCAGCCACTAGAATCCTGACAGAAACATGCCAGGAGAAGAAAGTAACGAGATGGGAGGGAGGAGTACCCTGCAATGGCAATACGGACGATGTCCCACTTCCAGGCAAATATAGCTGTATGATCCAGTAATCATGGAGAAATTCATGAGAGGAATTATTGAGCATATAACAGGGAGAGGCGCAAACCTCATCTCCACCCTGGGAAGAACGTGATGTGTGACAGAGAGCAGGAGTGCTAGCAAGACAAGGGACATACAGAGGAGCCAGCTGTTCCCTCCCATGGTAAGATCTTTCCTATATGCCCTGAACAGGGCTGATGAATGTCCCAGACCTAGTAACAGATACTATAACCTGTGGTTGTGCTGAAACTGATGAACACCCAGGATAGACTAAAAGATAGGGATGGACCTCTGCAGGGAGATTAATGTGTAAAAGACAGCAGATAGTTAAAATTAAAGTGGGAGGGGTGACAGAGGGCGTAGAAGATGAGAAGAGGCGGGACGAAGCATATTTAATAAATGGGAGGATCACACCACTGAATGTTAGGACATTGATTATTTACTTTAGGTATGAATGACCCAGGACTAGAAGTGTTAGGGGAGACTGGTGGGTAGAGGATTGCAACCTACATGTGTTGTTGCTCTCTAGTGGCTTTACAGTATAATTTGCAAATGGAAAAGTAAAAAAAAAAAATATCAACAAATCACTGACAGGCCAGTGCAGGTTACACAAATGCTTCTCTGCACTGAACTCCTGAGTCTCCTTCATCACCTTCAGCATCCCCATTGTTTTCTTTTCACCAGGATATTGCATCTATTCCTAGTTAGGATAGGAGGTTCAGCTAGTAGCTCAGATTTTTTCCTACGTTTCCTGGTTTTGCTTGTCTGCACTACCTCCATAGGGGCTTCCTTAGGTGGTGGCATTATATCTGATAGAGGCATGGGTTGTACTGTGGAATTTATAGCAGAGGTTTCTGCCCTATCATTTCCTAGGGGAAAGGAGGAAGGGATAAGCAAGTGAGCTGTATCTGTGTGATGGGAAACATTAGTTAAGTCTTCCAGTGACTCCATTGAAGGGGGGAGCAGTATCTGAGGTTGCAGGATTAAGGTCTTGCCTGGCCTGTGATAGCTTTACTTGCTGGGCTGTTATCAGGGATTCCTGGTCCTGCATGACCCTATCCATCCTATTGCATGCTGCCCAGGGACATTTAAAGTATGTGTGGCCCGACTCCTCACATAAGTTACATCTAAGAGGATTGGGACAACCTAAACTCACATGGCCATAATCCAAACATAAATTGCATCTAGGGAGGGTGCAAGATGTGCTTAGGTGAGTCCTAGCACCACATCTATGGCAGGTCTTAGGCTGCCTGGATAAAAACAGATGCCCCTGTCTCTCCCCACATGAAAACTACTTGGGAGATGTTGGATGCCAGAGTCAATATGTATCAACTTTACTTTTATTCGCCACCCCCCTGTCCACACAAGGTCCTAATCTAGGATTGGTATAGGGCTTTGTAAGATTTCACATTTTTGCTGCAGCCAATATTGGACATCTTCTATGTTGACCCCTTCGTTACGAAACAACAGAGTTACAGTTTTAATCGTAGGTTTGGTTAATGGTATAGGGAAAAAATCCTGCCACTCATGTTGATGCTTAACCACTTCAAATTTCTGCCAGAATGTCTCTAAAGTGATATTATTCCTATAACTAATGTCATATATACGGTTCCCCTTAATGTGGATAAAGGCAAACAACTCTTGTGCCTGTATACCCATGGATTGTCGTAACAATTGGTGCAATACAAATTTCCTATTGGGGAAAGTTTCACTAGCCCCTGTATATTTGAGGAGGACAGCGTTTCGGCTCTGTGCAGGTTTGCCAACTTGTTTAAATAAGTCCGCCATTCAAAATGAAGGAGCAGGTTGTGAATTGTTTGTATCTGTCAGTGCACCCGCTAGGAGTAGCAAAGGGATGTTTTCATTGGAAGCTTCAGTGTGCATACCAAGAATCTGAGCTGTCTCTGGAGCAGGGTCAGAACGAGGCAAGTCTGTAGGACAAGCTTTGTTTAGTGTATTGCCACCCATAACTTGATCATCGCTCTGTTTTTGTGTTGCATCTGGAGAAAATTGTTCCATAATAATTACAGGTGGCTGAAAGGGTACATTTGGAAGAGGTTCATGAAATGGTTCGATATTCAGGCTCTGAACTGTCCATTCCAATTGCTTGTTAGGACTTTGGGGTGTCTGTAAGGTTACTAGTAGTGCCGGGGAAAGCTGCACAATTTCTGCTGCTGTGACTGGCCCCCAGGTGAGGTCCACCCTTTGTTTTCAGAATTCGGGAGCCATCCAGTGGCTTTCAAGGCTGAAGCAGGATCCCAAACCTTGTCCGTATGTACAGTCTCAGAATTCAGTGCAAGATTAGCATTGTGCACGTCATGAGTTCTGTCATTTATCACAGTACAATTCATAACAGTGTCTGTGGAGTTTAAAGAGGATGGAATGTCTTGTGAAGTTTGAAACAAAACTGAATGAGTAGGCATACCTGTATGATTGGTAGAGTCCATACAAACTATGGGTTCAACTCTTGGAGCTGCCTTACAGGATTGTTCTGCAGATTTTACTAACAGTTTCAGCAAAAAAGCTTTATTATGCAGTATAGCATTTTGTAACATCCTCTCTTCTTGTTCAGGCGTCAGCAGGTTTATCTCAGAGACGTTCTCATTCTCCAACCTAATTGCTGTTGTGCTTCCCTCAAGAGGAACATGTCCTGAAGTTTGTTTATAAGTCTCATCCTCCAAATCTTGGTCTGTATCCATTAAAAACTCCAAAATATCTTCCACTTCCGAGTGACTTGGATCCTTTTCTGCAAAACTTCTATATTTCCTGAAGTAGTTATGTTGGAGATGGGATCCCCTACCTCCTTCTCTCCATGGCTTCCACCTCCACACTCCATGTCCGCCATCTTGGATCTGGCTGACAAGGGTTCCCTCTACTGCAAGAGCAGGGGAATTTCCCCCGTGTCCTGACCAAAATTCCCTCATTCACTAAAAATACCAACAGCTTAATCTGGTTCAATTTCAGTTGGTTACCATCTGTATTGCCCCCCCCCCTCCCCCGGTCACCCCTGAAAAAAGGACTTCTAGTCTCAGTGGGCCTACCTGATCAACAAAATGCAATAAATAAAATAAAATCAGTGAACTACAGACACTGATGGCAGACAATGAGGTAGACCTTGTGACTGTCACAGAAATGTGGACTACAGAAAAGAACGACTGGGACCTGATGGTTCTGAGGTACTCGTTGTTCAGGAGAGATCAAGGAAAATATAGATTGGGGAGGAGTAAACCTCTATGTCAGGGATGGCACTGAGGTGGTAGAAGATAAGTGCATCAGGGTAATAGTAGAGAGTCAGAGTCACTGTGGGTGAAACTTACGGCAGACTTGGGCAAGAAACTATGCTTGGAGGTGGTCTATAGACCACTGATGCAAGAGGAGGAAAGGGACATAGAGCTTGCAGAAGAACTTGAATGAGGGATGTAGTGGTAGTGGGTGATTTGAACCTGCCGCACATCAACTGGGATGCTCCATGTGGCCAGGAGCACCAAAAGTCAGGCCTTGCTGGAATGCACTCCAGGACTGTATCCTGGTACAGGTAGTTAAGGAACCCACCAGACAGACGGCCATTCTCATTGTGGTGCTTACCAATTAGAAGACAGTAGGATCTGTAAGAGTAGGGGAGCCACGAGAGGACAGTGACTATAACTCCCTTTGGTTTGACATGGCCCTAGGGACTGGAAAACCCCAATCAAAAACCAAAGTCCTTGATTTTAGGAGGGCAGACTTCAGCAGGCTGAGGAAACTAGTCAAGGAAAAGTTAGTCGGGGTAGACAATTTAGGCGGGGTGAAAGCAGTAGAGGAGCCAGGTTTGGGAGCCGGGGGGGTGCAATTCAGTCAACCATGGGTTCCACAATGGGCGCCCAACAGTGAATAAAGATGGTACAGGGGCACCACTACTCATGCTGGTGACTACCACCCCAAGGGGGAATTGTTAGGCTATCGGAGGGGGTAATGTGATAGAGGAGCACGGACAAAAGGCTGCTATCCTTAATGATTATCTTTGCTCATTTTTCACCAGGGAAGAAAGTGGGCCACTGCTGGAGAGTGGCATCAAAGTGGCGGACAAGGGGATCCTGGAAATGAGGCGGCCAATATTTACAAGTTACAGGGTCCAGAAAGGGCTGGTGTCCCTAAAGATAGATAACGTCCTGGAACCAGATGGGTACGTGTATTGGTACGTAGTGGTGTGTCCATTTCAGGCCAACATGTAAACTGCTTGCACCACTCACAGAGATGCAGACCAGACCCCCCATGACTCTGAAATTCTGCAGTGTTGTAGAGCAGAAATGGTGCAGGAGTTTTAAGTCCCTGTGTGCACATTTCACACCACCTGTGATCCAGAGAGGATGAAATACGTGTCTGTACTTTGTAGTTTTCAGACTAAGCTGGATCAGGTGTATACACCTGTTAAAAACGCACTGGCTGTTCTGGAAAAGTCCCATCACCCCGACCTGCACAAAGATATGCATACCCATGATACCTTGCTCTGGGAATGAGACTGAAGTGTGTATGGTTTGAGAGATGCACACAAAGCAAACAATAAGGATATTTTTTCTCTCCAAGCATCCCTTTATGGATCCCATACTCTGCATTCCTTAACTGCCACTCTAGTATGCTCACTCCTGAGTGTTCAAAAATGACAGTTACATACTTACCGTAACTTGATCTTCCTGAATATCTCCTCTATTGATTAACACTAATTGGTCTGAGCCAGATGCAATTGGACCCTGCAGGAGCCAGAATTTTTCTGGTGGGGATTTGTTGGCACGATTAGTCCCCTACATGCACACACTAGCACATGCCCACTGGTATACAGCAGTACCTGCTCTCATCCACCATAGTACCTTTTTTTATCGAGATAACAGCATGAAACCTAATGATAGTGAGTACACTATGCAATATAAGATAGTACTGCTGGCCCTTGTAAAAAGGGCCAACAAATCCAGTAACAGTGTCTTCACAGCCCACACCACCAGAAAAGGGTGAAAGACAATAACACAACAATACTGGAGTGAGTCTGGGAGATGGTGGGTGGGTGTGGAAATCTCTGAAGAAGATGTTCAGAAATATCAACAGTTACGGTAAGTATGTAACTTTCATATCTTCAAGGAATCAATCTTTTCCTTAGAGTCCCACTAATGGGTCAGAGTACCAAGCTATGAGGAAGTCCCGTGCATTATGGAGGCTGGAGCGCTGGACTCACTCAGAATAATAATCCAGTCAGAATGGTCCTGCCAAAAGTGGCATGTTGCCTGGTATGGACATCCAGGGCATAGTGCTTATTAAAGTTGTGCACTGTGCTCCATGTACCAGCTCTGCAATAAGCACCAAGGGCATTTCTGCTAGGGAGCTGGCTACTGCCCTAGTGGAATGGACATGTACTTTGTCCTGAAGCTTTGCCCTATCCCCAGTCACAGAGTGATCCCCAGGAAGAAACATAATTACTATGGTGAGTAATTTTTTCTTCAAACCCCAGGAATCACTCAGTATGCTTAACAAATGTGGACTACCGAGCAGTACCTTTGGAGGTAGGGCAGATAACCTATTTGGGGAAAAAGGCTCTGCAGAACTGCTGTGCCAAACCTGGCGTCACTTCTGGACTGTATGTCTAAGCAGTAGTGCTTGGTGAATGTGTGAACAGTTTTCCATGTAGCTGCTTTGCAAATTTCCAGTAGGGATATGTCCCTTACTGCATCTATTGATGCATCTGTGCCCCTGGTAGAATGTGCTAAGGCCCAGGGGTGGCTGTTTACCAACTTTGCTGTAGCAGAACTGAATACAGGCCACTATCCAGCGTATGATGGTTCTCCTAGATGCTGGTTTACTTTACCCACCTCACCATAAGTGAGAACAACTAGCTAACCTCTGTCCTATGCTTTGGTCCTATCAAGGTGGTAGCTAAGTGCCCTCTTGACATCCCGGCTATGCAATCTTTACTCTCATGAGCTGGAGCTGGCAGTGAAAAAGAGTGGCAATGTAATGGACTGGTTCAGGTGGAAATCTGAAACTACTTTAGGTAGGGATTTCCTATTAGTCCTGAATACCACCGTATCCCTGTGGAAAGAGATATAGCTCAGATTTGTGCACAGGGCCTGAAACTCACTCACTCGTCTAGCTGAAGTAATGGCTACTAGAAAAACAGCTTTCCAGGTAACATACTTTAATTCTGCAGTTGCCATGGGCTGAAATGGGGGTTCCATTAGCTTGGTGATGCAAATGTTCAGATCCCAGGCTGGCACTGGCTCCCTCAAGGAGAGGTGAAGGTGAAGAGAGACCTTTAAAAACTTCCTGAAGACAGGGTGAGATGCCAAGGACCTGTCTTTACTGGCTGAAATGTATGCAGAGACTGCAGCCAGGTGTACCTTCAAGGTAGAGGGCCTAAAGTCCAGTGAATTCAAGTGTGTCATATAGTCCAAAAGGACAGACAACCACCAGCTGCCACAGCTCTGCTGCAGGCTTCCAGCCAAGGGGACTCCACTGTCAGCACCAGCTAAGCACCCATAAGCAGTGAGGAAGATTGTCTGCAAGTAACATCAGTAAGCAACATTTCCTGTTATTTCAAGCTGCTTTCTTCTGACTGTGTATTTATTGTTGCCCGGAACTGTGTTGAACAGCTGAACATTCCATTGTGGTCCCTATGACTCTGACCTAGGGGCTCGGTGGCGAGCCATAGGGTGGAGGTCAGCAAGAGATGAGAACACAATACCTTTAAAACTCTACGCTACTCCACTCTTGGCAGTCAGTAGCGGCCCACTCAGTCCCAGTTTTTAATGTTTTATGCTCAGTTTATTCTTAATGTGATCTTAGTATTTGGGGATACTCACTTTTAATAACATAGCCGAGTAGAATTACAGATAAAGACTACAATTTATTATCAAGTTTTAGGGAGTGTTAATTTATGTCTAGTAGAACAATATCCTTGTTAGCATAGAAAAACAACTATACCTCTCGAATTCCTTCTAGTCCTGTAACCTTTGTGAATTAAAATATAATTTTTTTAAGTTAGAGGTCTTCAGTAGGATATAATACGAATATGTATACTTTGAATATAAGTACGTTTGACCAGTACAGCTTATTATTAATCTGTTTGTACAAAATAATGGCTACTGAGAACAAGCAAGATGGGTAGATTATAAGAGGATACTGCTCATTATGCCAGGGGAATAAATTGGCTAATATCTCCACAAGTCATGTCTCATGGTTTACGGGGAGTTATTTAAGTTAAGCAGCACTCAACTGGGAACTGTCAGTGGAGATCTGGCCTGTATATTTCCTGCCAGGATGATTAACAGTATAATGATAAAAGTAACGGCTAGAATTTGTTTTCAGAAAAGAACTTGTGCTAAACTAATTTTTGTAACTTCACTGCTACTACCGAGCGGGGATGTACATTTACACCCTGGACCACAACATATGGTGGCCACAGAAGCTGGAAGGGCCACCAGTGCAGTCTTCGTGGACCTGGTTGGTGCCTTCGACACAGTGAATCACGATATACTATTACATACGTTAGGGAATCTGGGAATAACTGATGTCCAACATGACTGGTTTAGGAGTTATTTGTTGAACCGTATTCAAAGAAGAACTAACTGTTTTACATCACAATCACGGGAGATAAAGGCAGGGGTACCTCAAGGGTCTGTGTCAGGCCCTCTTTTGTTTTCAATTTTGTAAAATGATTTACCCTACCCCTTTACCATTAAAAATAGTTTATTATACGCTGATGACACTGTTATCCGGGTGTCAGGAACAAATAGTCATGATATACAAGTTTCCCTTCAAAATAAATACGATGTTTTTGCCAACTGGATTCGGTCAAATAAAATGGTGATAAACTAAACCAAAACAAATGTAATGCTATTAGGTTCCTTACAGAGGCTTCAGAAATTAGATCCAATTCAGATAGTGGGGCTTGAGATCTTCCCTTCCTTGAGTTCGTTATTTAAATATTTAGGTATTTATTTAGATCCGAACCTTAGCATGGTTCCTCACATAGAAAGGTTGAGTGGTAAGATACACCAGAAACTTGGTTTCCTTTATAGAAACATCAAGTCCCTGAAAGGGCAGGCCCACCATGTCATAGCCAAGCAAGTCCTGCTTCCAACTATGGACTATGGTAGCATTATATTTGTGCATACTAATCAGATGTTTGAGTCTAAATTTAAAGTTCTTTACAATAATATTTGTAGGTTTGCCCTCCACACCCTGTCTAGAACCCACCATTGTCAGTTATACACAGAATTGGGGGTACTCTCTCCGGAGAGACGCCTAAAATGTTTGGTAGCTAATTTTGCTTTTTGCATCATACATTCAGGAGTTCCTCTAGTTCTATCAAATTCAGTGGTTATTAATGAACGATGTCGGAGCACAAGACGAAATTGTTTGACCCATTATACTGTTCCTGTTTTTAAACTTCAAATGAGTAGGAAAGCATTTACTTGGTATGCTCCCTCTATTTTAAATGAGTATGGAGAGTTGATTCAGAAAGCACAATCTGTATTGCATTTTAAACATTTATTGTTAAATATTCTGTACTTGATAATGTTTGTAAATGTGATTAACTGTTTGTCTATGTGAACTGTATTGTAATGTTCAGTGTCAGGCATGGCTGAAAAAGGGCAGTGCCCAGTCTATTTCCTGGTTAAAAATAGAACAAACAATATGGAAGCATCCTGCATAAATATTTTAAAAGGGAAAGAGTTTTCTTTTTTGTATATTTCAATATGCGTAGCCCAGTTAATAAAATAGAAGACCTTAGAGAATGGGTTTTAGAAAATCAGGCAGACATAATCATGTTAACTGAGGCTTGGTTAAGTGCAAAGATTCCATCCACTACCCTTGGGATAGATGGCTATCAAATGTTTAGGCATGATCATAATAAAAGGGGGGGGGGGGTGTAGTGATGTATGCCAAGCAACAATTAGATGTCAACACTCTCTCTAATGACATGAATTATCAAGGCACTGAAGTACTTGCTGTGGAATTAAGACTCCCCTTTTCCCAACCCATAGTGTTAATGAGAGCTTATAAACCACCTAGGATACACCCATCAAAATCTGAGACTATGTACGATCACCTAAAGAAATTTAAATCAGCTCATGAAATACTGTTGATTGTTGATTTTAATGTAAATTGGCAGCGAATAACAGCTGAGCATGAATTGTTTGACATGATTACAAGATTGGGTTTAAGTCAATTAATTGAGGGGTCAACCACAATTAATATTAAGGACAGTGAGGCATCCTCGACTTTGGATTTGATCTTTACTACAAAAAAGGAAAATTATAAAATGAGTAGGGTTTTGATGGATACTTTTAGTGACCGCCAGGGGGTGGTATTTGTGCAAGCTAAAGAAAAGGAGGTATAGCGTAGTGGTTTAAGGCTCTGAGGTGCAAATCTGGAGACCTGGGTTTGAATCCCACAGCCCCCACTTGCATACTGTGTGAACCTGAGCAAGTCATTTAACTTCCCTGTGCACCCAGGTCACACCTGTAAACAAGCTTTCAGCTCAGTGTCACTCCTGGTTAAATAATTGGGAAAGAAAAGGAATCAAACCTGGATACTGGGGCTTCAAAAGAATGTTTAAGCATTTTGATTATATTCACTTTATGCAGAACCTGGAAAAGGTGAATTGGAGAGGACAGACCTAATTCCCACTGTAAAGGAGGCTTGGCAGTACTTCAAAGAAGAATCTGTTAAAATTTGTAATATACATGCACCTGTGAGAATGGTTTATCGAGGTTTAAAAAATGCTATTTGGTATAATGGTGACTTGCACAGTCTGCGCAAAAAGAGAAATACTCAATGGCAAAAGGTTAAGAGATCAATGACTCAGGCTGATTGGGATGGCTACAGGGCCCTAAGAAATAAATATTTAAAAGAAGTGAGGAAGGCCAAGGCTGGTTATTACAAAAACGTACTAGAAGATACTCAATTTTCTCATCCCAGTACATTTTGGAATTTAATTAATAAATTACAAAATCCAAGTAAAAATGGTTACCCAAAAAATTTCATATTAATGGCAAGGACATGGAACAGGGCCCCAAAGTTGCAAATTGTTTTAATGATTTTTTTTGTAAGCGTGGGTGTTGTAAGTGAGGAGGTAGAAAATATTACCCTAGATGGAGAGGAAAAGCTACATGATAAAAATGGGATGGCGGGGCAGTTGTTTAGTTTTGGGAAAATAAACACTAATGAGGTAATGTTAGAACTACTGAATATTAATGAAAGGAAGGCAACTGGACTTGATGAGATTTGTAGTAAATTATTGAAATACGCGGCACTAGTGATTGCTTACCCCGATGCAAATTTTTTATTTATCAATTACTGCTGAACTGCCTGATGAATGGAAATCTGCAAAAGTAATTCCTATTTTCAAATCTGGATCAAAGGGTGAGATTAGTAATTATCGACCAATATCTCTGATTCCAGTAGTGACAAAGATCTGTGAAAAAATGGTAGCAAAGAAGGTTAAGCATTACCTATGGCATTTTGAATTGTAACCAGTTTGGTTTCAGAGAAAGATATAGTACACAGACTGCACTATTAAAAGTAACAGAGGGATATTCAGATTGCTATGGACAAAGGGTTACATACAGGAGCAATAATGATTGATTTGTCTAAAACATTTGACACTTTAAACCATAACATATTAATAAATAAATTTAAAATACTTTGGAATTTCGGAACATGTCGCATGCTGGTTTAATAATTATTTAAAGGGTAGGAAACAAAAGGTATTTTTGAATACACATTACTCAGGATTCAGACAGATTGGGCAGGGTGTACCCCAGGGGTCGATATTGTGGCCTCTTCTTCTTAATTTATATACTAATGACTTGGAATTTAAACAATGAAATTTAACATACCACCAGTATGCTGATGATACGATCTTGTATGTTTCAGGAGTTGATCCCTCTTATATACAACAAACTTTACAGGTAGCATTTGATGATATACAGAATTATTATGTTAAAAACAAATTGGTTCCGAACAGTAATAAGACAAAGGTAATTTTATTTCGACAAAAAAATAAAGACCCACACATTAACAAGACATTGGAGATAACAGTAAAAGATGGATCTATCTTACAACAAGTGGTTGATTACAACAAATATTTGGGGTTATGGATGGATATACACTGTAAATGGTCACTACATATAAATAACATGGTGTACCGTTCTGGAGACCCCATCTCCACAAAGACATAGACAGGGTGGAGGTTTTCCAGAGGAGGGCAACCAAAATGGTGCAGGGTCTGCACCTGAAGACATATGAAGAAAGACTAAAGGAGCTTAAGATGTATAGCCTCGAGGAAAGGAAGAAGAGGGGGGACATGATAGAAACTTTAAAATACCTCAAGGAAATCAACAAAATCCAAGAGGGTAGTATCTTTCAGAAAAAGAGATGTGCAAGAACAAGGGAGCACAATTTGAAGATAGAGGGGGATGGCTCAGAGGTAATGTGAGGAAGTATTTCTTCACAGAGAGGGTGGTAGATGCATGGAACTGCCTTCCTGAGGAGGACATAGAGTAAAAAACAGTGGGGAAATTCAAGAATGCATGGGACAGACATAAGGCAATTCTAGTGGGGGGGTAGGAGGAAGTAGGCTGTCGGTTAACTAGGATCTGCAGCTTATCCGTTAGGTAGGGAAATGGGCAGACTAGGTGGGCCAAGCGGTCCTTATCTGCCATCAGATTCTATGTTTCTATGTTTCTAAGAGGGTGGGACAACAATTGGGTATGTTATACAGAATAAAAAATTATCTTTCTAGAAAGACTAGGTTGTATATTGCAAATATTGTGTTAGTGCCAGTGATAGACTATGCTGATAAGGTCTGTGGAGGGGCAAATAAGACAGACTTGATAAAATTAGATGGTATATACAATAAAATGGCTAGATATGTAACGGAGGCACATAGATATACACATCAGTGTGAGTTATATAGAGACTTGGGGTGGGACCATCTGGACAACAGAAGAAATCAACATATAACTAAAATTATGTACAACTCTATTAAAAATAAATTGCCTGAGTACATTACCAAAGATTTGATAATAAAGCAGTCGAACAGGGGATTTAGATCAGCCCATTATATAGAATTTGAAGTACCAAAACGAAGAAATAAAATTGGTTGTGCCACTATATCTTACTTAGGTCCTAAAATATAGAACAACTTACCCGTACCTTTGAGACCTTATGGTACCAATGTAAGCTGGTTTCAAATTAAGCAATGGTATCATGAACAAACTGGTCAATTACGAGAATGTTGCATTGCATTAGAAGTTGGATAAGTATTAAAGGAAGGGTATAATGTTTCTGATAGGATGAAAAATGTAATGGTTAATTGTATTTAATATTTATGTTTCTTTGTAATATTTGTATGTTTGTGACCAATCTTTCTCCCTTGATTGTAACCAGGATATGTATTTTATTATGGTGTCCCTTGAAAATGAGTGCATTTTTTGTACTCAATGGGATTTTTTACCATGTTCATTTTGTAAAATGAATAAAATCATTACTGCTACTACTAACCCAGCAGTAGCAGGGTGGATTCCTTTGTGGCCATACCATATAGAAAACCTCTTCCACCTGGAAGCATAACTTTTCCTGGTTGAGGGTTTGAGAGAACCCCTAAGGACATGCAGGATCTCTTCAGAGAGGTGCAGACTGGCAAACTCTAAGTCTTCGAGAACCAAGCCCTGAGGCAAAGGGATTTGAGGCTGGGATACAGTATCCTTCCCTGTGAGGATGTCAGCAGATTGTGTCTCTGAGGGAGGCAAATTGACTGTGCCACTGACAGGGACAACAGAAGTGAGTACCAAGGCTGTCTCACCCAATCTGGTGCTATCAGGATCATTGCTGCTGGTTGTGTCCTGAGTTTTATCAGAACCCTGACCAGCAGAGGAAAGGGAAGAAAGGCATAAAGAAATCTGCCTAACCAATCCAATGCTAGGGCATCCTGTGGCACAGTCCCCTGGGCTGGAGGCCTGAAGCAGAGCTGTGGCAGCTGGTGGTTGTCTGGGGAGGCAAAGAGCTCTATCTCTGGTGTGCCCCACCATCTGAACACTGATTGTAGCATCTGTGTTTATGGAACATTCGTGATGGTTCAAGCTGATCCTGCTGAAGGAATCTGCCAGAATGTTGTCCTTGCCTGGTAGGTGGATGGAGGTCAGGGAGACTTGTAGGGAGCAGGCCAGGTTCCAGACCTTCGTGCCCTCTGTGACCAGCAAGGTAGACCTGGTGCCCCCTGCTTATTGATGTAATACATGGTGGTTGTACTGCTCTTAGCTCTAACAAACTGATGTGCAGAAGTGATTCCTGAGGGGATCATGTGCCGCTGGCCATGAGGTCAAGCATGTGTGCCCCCCACCCCAAGAGGGTGGAGTCTGTAGTGAGCACTAGTGAGGGGCTTTCCTTTTGGTAAGGGAGTTTCTTCTCTGAGATTGCCCTTGTCCATCCACCATTGCAGGGCCTGTATAAGAGTTTTTGAAACAGGTACCAGCTTGGCAAGAGGATCCCTCCTCTGAGACCAGTGAGCACCTTAGTGGAACTGAATGTCTCTCATCTAGAATCTTGAGCTTGGTACCACAGCTGTGGCTGTTGCCATGTGGCCTAGCAGTTGCAGGAAGTGTCTTGCAGGTCTGGGTCTGTTCAGTTTAAAAGACCCTGCCAGCTCCAGGATACTGTCTACTCTGTTCTGGAGCAAGAATGCCCTTCCTTGCAGGGTATCCAACTCTGCTCTAATGAAGTCCAGTACCTGAACAGGTTCTACTCAGGACTTCTGGGCATTTACCAAAAATCCCAGAGATTCCAGAGTGCTCTGAACTAGAGCAAGGGATGCTCTGGTGTGCTGATGGGACTATCCTACGACTAGCCAGTGGTCTAAGTAAGAAAACACTGTGACTCCTTGCCTTCTCAAGTGAGCCACCACTACAGCTAGGCACTTTGTGAACACCCTAGGGGCTGATGTTAGGCCAAAGGGTATGGCTGCAAACTGATAATGACCTGAGGGAAGTCTAAACCTCAGGTATTTTCTGTGGCTGTGTTGGACTGGGATGTGGAAATGGGCATCCCTGAGGTCCAAGGATGCCAGCAAGTCCTCCTGCTGGAGAGAGGGGATTATCATAGCCAGGGTGACCATTCTGAACTCTGGCTTTGCCACATGTTTGTTCAGGAGTTTGAGATCTAGTACAGGTTGCCAGTCCCCATTTTTCTTTTGAGTTAGGAAATACCTGGAGTAGAACCTCTTGCCCCTCTGTGATAGAGGGACAGGTTCCACTGCTCTGATGAGCAACAGGTTGGCAACTTCTGCTTCCAGAAGCACCCTTTCTGATGGGGTGACCAGAGAACTTTCTGCTTCTTAGCTTGGGGAGTGTTTTGAAACTTAGGGACAGATCCTGGCTCACTACCTCCAATACCCACTTGTCTGTGGTGATGGACTGGCAAGCCTGGAAGAAGTGAGCCAGCTTGCCACCTATTGGTGTGGGGGGGAGAGAAAGTGACCTGTACAGATTTGTCAGAAGTTCTGTTTTGGTGGAGCCTAGGCCTCAGGGCTGGGTCTGCATGCCTTGCTGTCCTTCTGCCCCTACCCCTTAAATACCCTCTGGTCTGTTGGTAATCTGGCAGGGCTTGGGCCTGGAAGAAAGGACTGGAGTAGGATCCTCTACCCCTGCCTCTCCTAGTCTGGGACCTATATGAAGTGGAGGGTCTATCCTTGGCCGCATTACTTCTGTAGGTGGCCTTGTACACCTTTTTCATGTAGGCCTCTATTTCATCCCCAAAAAGGGAATTACTCTCTCAGGGGAAATCCACTGCTTTTGCCTGGGTATCCTGAGAGAGGTTTGTGGCTCTAAGCCAGGCAAACCTCCTCACTGAGACTGTAAGAGCCATGAGCCTGTTAGCAGTGTCACTGCCATCTTGATGGGACAAGACGGTCCTCGATGGGCCAAGAAGACTCGATGAGCCAAGAAGGTCCTTTTCTGCTGGCAAATGTCTATGAATCTACCTACTGCCATATGAAACTGATATTTTGTGGCATCTAAAGCCAAACTGGCAATCTCAGCTAGATCCACTGCCATTTCCCCATGAATCTTGTCTGACATGGCCAGCACTGTTGTCCACAGGGCTTTTTGGTACTGGACTGCATAAGTCATATAACTGGCTTGCCTGACAAGGCATGAAGCTGCCATGTATCCCTTCTTGCCCATGGCATCTATTTTCCTAGAGTCCTTGTCAGGTGGGTGGGAAGCCAAGGGCACCCAAGCCCTATCACATGCTGCAGCCTGTACTACTCCCTCATGATCAGGGTGAGTAAATTAGAAGTCAGCATTAGACCTGTCCAGCTGGTACTTTTTATCTACTTTCCTGTCCACCCCTGGCACTGAAGTAGGGGTTTGCAGAATTTTTAGTACTGCCTTTTTTTTTTTTTTTAGAGATTTGTGGATGGGCAGTAGCAGTCATTTTGTGGGTGTAAGACCCATCATATCCAGGAAATCAGCTTCCTCTTCATACTCAACTGACTCATGAATATAAAGGTTGAGGGTATCTACCATTTGTCTCACAAAAGAATTATGAAACGAATAGTCCTCAGGGCCTCTGGGGGGGGACCAAAGTCCTGCTCCGGGGAGACTTCTGGCTCAGTGTGGGTTCCCCTTCCTCTGGTTCCTCATACAAGTAGGCCGGCCCCTGAGAGATGGAAACCGAGGCAGGAACCAGTGGAACTGATGGAACCAAGGGAGGAACCAAAGAGCCGACAGCCTGGAGGGCCTGCAATACCTTGGCAATGTCCTCTACAGAGGGCATTGTCAGCGAACCCACTGAGTGCTGCTTTGCTTTTTCAGCAGGAGGTGCAGTGGTATGTTTCTCTTTATGCTGTTCTTTATGCCAGAGCTGGTTCTGAGGCAGGTTCCACTGGTCTTTTTGACTTAAAAAGTCAGATTTCTCTAAGGACCCCCCAGTTTCTTACTATTATCTTTTTTTTTTTGAGGAAGAAGCCTCATCTGTAGGATTTGTAGGAGAGGCAGGAGTACCCATCTCTTCAAGTTTCTTGGCCATTTTCTTAAGGGTTTTAGGGCAGAAAGTTTTGCAAATATCACAGTGTCAGTGGCTCAGTAGGTAGCACAATCGCCTCTGAGGCCAGGAGATCAGAGGGTTGTGGGTTCAGTTCCCACATCTAGCACTTGGGTTAATATCCCAGTACTGACACTATAGTGCAACATGAGAGGGGTGCTGCACTTCTGAGGTGCCGTCTTTCGAATGAGACGTTTAACCGAGGTCCCATCTGCCTGGATTGGTGGTAGTTCAGGTGGATGTTAAAGATCCCATGGCACTTACCGAAAGAGTAGGTGTCCTGGCCAAATTTCCCTCATTCACTAAAATTACCACCGACAGCTTAATCTGGTTCAAGGTCCCTCCCCCAGGTCATGCCTGAAAATAGGCAGGATTTGTCTAGTGCACTTAGCCAGTCAACAAAAAACTAAATAAATAAAAATATGTGACTAGTACCCGGAAAGGGAAACACACAAATCGTGCCTATCTGGTTTGGCTACTATTTGCCCACAACCAGTACAGTTTTTAAAACCAGTTGGTCCTGTCCGTCTCTTTTTCCTAGGCGTTTCTGACATTAGTGTCAGAAACCACAGAAATACCCAGAGAAAAAATGGTTGGTTCCAAAACCACAATAACATTTTTTTATATTTTTAATGACAACGGTCGGTTCCCACAGAGAAAAAATATATCAGAACTGACCACACGCTTGGTTCCTGACAGGAAAAGGAACCGGGCAAATGCTAAAACAAGCTAAAAAAAGAAACAGCACTATGGTCCCAGACGGAACAGAGTGCTAAATAACAAAATAATCAAAAATAGTGGAAAATTATCACAAGTAAAGTGGTTCCCTGGAACCGTGAAGTACAGCTAAAAACCTCACAAAACCCTCTAAAACGAACTAAATACCTGAAATAGGGGCAGCAATCATAAAATAATAATAAAAGAACAATCCAGTTCATAAATAAATTACTTTCTAGAGAAGTTGAGGAGAGCTCTCCAAGGTGTCCGAACTGGCAGGCAGAGAAATGAATCTGAGCACTTTAGAGAGCAGTAGTTTGAAACTGGCATGAGCCAATGAGAGTTCCATCATATACAAACATTTCATTCTCTCTGTGGCAGTTCAACATTGAAAGCTGACTGCATTTCTTAAGCATACTGAATGATTCCTGGGGTTTGAATAACATATTTTCATAATCTCTCAAATACATGCAAGCAAACATTCGGCATTGACAAATGCTTGTTATTAAACAAGAAGTACACTGTGAGACATGGAAGTCTACTGGGAGCCCGATCTGGAATGCTAAAAAACACACTGGCAGGGGCTGGGTGAGGTTTAGCTGATGATGTCAGTTTCCTCCATTTCACTATTTAGATTACAACATTTTTTACTGACCATATATTACTGCGATTGTGTCAAATGTTACATGTTACTGTGATGGAGCCCCATGTCCCACGTTACTGTGTTGGAGCTGCATGTGGCGTTACTGTTATGCAGCCACATGACCCATGTTACTGTGACGAAGCCCCATGTCCCACGTTACTGTGACAGAGCTGCATGTGGCATTACTGTTATGGAGCCACATGACCCATGCTACTGTGATGGAGCCCCATGTCCCACGTTACTGTGATGGAGCTGCATGTGGCGTTACTGTTATGAAGCCACATGACCCATGCTACTGTGATGGAGCCCCATGTCACATGCTACTATTATGGAGCTGCATGCCACATGTTACTGTTTTGTATGTTACATATTATGTCAAATGTTATGGTTAGGGAGCCCCATGTCACATGTGTCTGTTATGGAGCCCCATCTCAAATGTTATTGTAATGAAGCCCTATGTCATGTTACTGGTATGAAGCTACATGTCACATTACTGTGATGGAGCCCCATGTCACGTGTTACTATTATGAAGCTGTATGCCACATGTGGATGGAGCCACATGTTACAGTTATAGAGCCACATGTCACATGTTACTGTGATGGAGTCCCATGTCACATGTTATTGTAATGAAGCCCTATGTCACATGTTACTGGTATGAAGCTACATGCCACATGTTACTGTGATGGAGCTGCATGTTACTGTGATGGAGCTACATGTTACTGTTATGGAGTTGCATGTCACATGTTACCATTATAGAGCCACATGTTCCTGTTATGGGTTCCCATATCACAAGTTACTGTTATGCAGCTGTATGTCACATGCTACTGCTATGAAGCACCATGTCACATGTTACTGTTATGGAGTTTCATGTCACTTGTTACCATTATGGAGCTGCATGTCACGTTACTGTAATAGATACACAGAAACATTGAATTTGACAGCAAATAAGGCCTGCTTGGCCCATCCAGTCTGCCCATTCTCCCTACCTACATTATTACATCACTATTACATCAGACCATGTCCGATCTACAGCTTTTTCTTTCTCCTCCCTTCCTTTCAGATTCCCTTGTGCTTATCCCATGTATTCCTGAACCCCACCACTGTTTTCGCCCCACCACCTCTGCTGGATAGCTGTTCCAGGAATCTAATACTCTGTTTCTGTGAAGAAGTTCTTCCTTGCATCTCTCCTGAATCCACCCCCTCCAGCTTAATAGCATGTCCCCTTGTTCTACAGCACCTTTTCTTTTGAGAAATACTCCCCTCCTACACCTTATTTACCTCCGTGAGGTATTTAAAGGTCTCTATCAAATCATCCCTCTCCCTCCTCTGCTCCAGGGTGTACACATTTCTTCAGCCATAAGCTAAAGCTCCTGGTGCGGAGATCCCTCTCATGTGCCCTGTCGTAGACAGGCAGGACCTCAGCGAAAGCCAATGAGTGAGCTACCTATCTACAACCCTTCCCCTGCTCTATAAACTCTTCTTGCACTGTCCCACCTCTCTTTCCCGTCCTGCTGCCCTACAGAGCCTCAGGATCTGCTTCCCATCCCTCCGGGCTATGTTGCTGGGTAGGTACCCAACCTGCCTCTCCCTTCCCCTTTCCTATTAACAAATCTATACCCCTCACAATGGAGTCCCAAACCAGAAGTTGCTTCCTTCTCTTCTGGGGTTTTCTACCACCCTCTTTGGGGTTTCCACTATTGAGAGACCCCACATCTTCCATGGTCACTACCGTGGGTGCCTCCTCCCAGCAGTCCTGCCCTGCCCAAATGGCGTAAGAATGACATAGTCTGTTATGGAGTCCTATGTCATATGTTACTGTTATGGCATCCCATGTCACAAGTTACTGTTATGGAGCTGCATGTCACAAGTTACTGTTATGCAGCCCCATGTCACATGATACTATTATGGAAACCCATGTCATAAGTTACTGTTATAGAGCCCCAGATCACAAGTTACTGTTTTGGAGCTCCATGTCATATGTTATTTTTATGAAGCCGCATGTCTTATGTTACTGTGATGGAACTGCATGTAACATTTTACTGTAATAAAGCCACATGTTGCCACTATGAAGTTGCATGTCCCATGTTACTGTTATGGAGTCCCATGTTACTGTTAAGGAGTTGCATGTCACATGTTACTGCTATGGGTTCCCATGACACAAGGTACTGTTATGGAGCCACATGTCACATGTTACTGTTATGGAGTCCCATGTTACTGTTATGGAGTTGCATGTCACATGTTACTGCTATGGGTTCCCATGACACAAGGTACTGTTACGGAGCCACATGTCACATGTTACTGTTATGCAGCCCCATCTCACATTTTACTATTTTGGAGTTCCATGTCACATGATACTGTTATGGAGCCCCATGATACTATCATGGAGCATCACACGATACTGTTATGGAGCCCCATGTCACATGTTACTGTTATGGAGCCCCAAATCATATGATATTGTTATGGAACCCCAGGTCACATGTTACTGTTATGGAGCACCAAATCACATGATACTGTTATGAAGCTCCATGTCACATGTTACTCTTATGGAGCCCCATGTTGTATGTTACTGTTATGGAGCCCCATGTCACATAACAACATAGACAACGACGGCAGAAATATAGGTAGTCACTCAAGACCTTACATCAAAGGATAAAGAAAAGAACATAATCAAATGATTAAAAGCAAAATAAACCTCAGGAGTAAGGGGATTTTATTTGTATTATTTAGTTCAAAAGCAAACAATCAGTTAACATGTAAATATCACCATAAGAAGAAGAGAATGGAACTTTTTATTAAAAGAAAACAAAACAGAATCACATAGAAACAGCATAGCAACATCAAACTATCAAAAAACAATAAGATTCACATAATATACATAGAAACACAGAAACAGACAATGACGACAGAAAAAGACCATTGGTTCATCCAGTCTGCCCACAAAACCCTAACAAACCCAGGACTTATTGTCCATATAGGGTTCTAACCCGCACTATCCACCCCCCCATGCTCCCTGCCCTACCACTATCCCCCTAAGCAACCACTAAGCCCTTTACTCTGTTCCAGCCATCTTTGAAATCATTGATAGTTTTGGCCCACCATATCAGTTGACAGACTGACAGCTTTTTATACTGGTTTATTTCAGGGAGTCACTGATGATGACCCCTAGATCTCTTTCCTCAAAGGTTGTGCACAGCTTTAACCCCCACCCAATCCGGTACTCTGTCCTCAGGTTCTTGTTCCCTATGTGCATCACCTTGCATTTTCTGGCACTGAATTTCAAATGCCAAACCTTTTTTCCCATTACTTGTCTATTCTCCTTCACCCTGCTGACAGTTCCATCTCCTCCTCCAACTCCCTGCCCACTGCTATTACCTCCACAGCAACCCCAGGCCCTGTATTCTCCATGGATTACCCCCATGGCTGGGTGGAAGGGATCGCCTTCCCCCCTCCCAAACACATAGCCGGAGCGGGCCTGGGAGCTCTATGAGGCCACAGCATAGGAGCAGTGGAGGGGCTTGCATAGAGCCAGTAGGCAATGTTTTTCACTTTTCTTGGTCCCTTCCCTGCGGCCGTGAACGTGTGTGGAGGTGCGTGTGATACTATGCCATGTTACAAGTCTCCCTGACTCTGACTCTACCCCCAGACTTCACCGGGGGGCAGCCAAGGAGCAGGACGGCATGCCCGCCCTTCCCCAGGAGAGGAGAGCTGTCATTGGACGATCGATCCTCTCCCTCCCCTGCCGACCCCAAGTGGCCCGTGCTCATTCTCGAACATGGGTTGCTGGCATGGCATGAGGTGTAGCGTCCAGTGCTTCAACCCTCAGCGCCACTGGGCCGGCTCAAATGCCAAACCTCTGACCATTTCTTTAGCTTTTGCAAGTCTCTCTGCATCTCCCTAACTGCCTCCTCACTGTGTTCCCTGCCACAAAGCTTATTGTCATCTGCAAAGAGACACATTTTGCCCTGGATTACTTCTCCCATGTCACTAATGAACATACCGAAAAGGACTGGACCCAGAACCAATCCATGTGGCACCCCACTGGTGTCCTCCCTCTCTTCTGATTTAACTCCATTAACCACAACCCTCTGCTGTGTCCATTCCAACCAGTTTCTCACTCATTTGTGTCTTTCACTGTACCCAGATCCTATAGCTTCTTCAGTAACCTTCTGTGAGGCACCATGTTGAAAGCCTTGCTGAAATCAAAGAAGAGCAGATACACAGCATGGCCCTTATCCACAACCCTTGTTACCCAATCAAAGAATACTATCAGGTTGGTCTGACAAGATCTTCCTGCCACAAACCAGTGCTGTTTACTACCTTGTAGTTCACTGCTCTCCAGGCAGTTTAAGAGGTCCTCGTTGATTAGTATCTTCATCAGTTTACCCACAACAGAGAGTCCCTTAAGGAAAGGGACTACGTCTGCTACCCTCTAGTCTGCTGAAGCTACCGCTGTCTGAAATGAGCTACTGAACAGCCCCACCAGGGGTTCAATTACTTCCACTGCAAGTTCCTTGAGCTCCCTCAGATGGATCCTATCTGGTCCCGGGGCCTTGTCTATCTTTAGGGTTGCTAGCCCTTTCCAAACCCTTTCACCACTAAATATTTGCTACCTCATCTCAGGGATCTCCCTTACAACTGCCTTAATGCCACTCTCCAGTAGAGGCCCTATGCCTTCCCTCATGAATAGAGAGTAAAAGTAGTCATTAAGAATGGCTGCTTTTGGCCCATCCCCCTCAATCACCCTACCACCCTCTGTCAGTCTAACAATTCCTCCTCCACCCTTCTTTCTTTTTTTTCTAATACAGTCAAAGCCATTTAATGCGTACACATCAGGACTTGTGGAATCTGTCCGCATTAGACGATGTCTGTTGCTGCCGGCAGATGGCAGTAGAGTGCTTTTGTACTGTATTTGGTTCGTCATTTCGGTAATGTTCAGCGAAGCACATTTATGTGCTTTTATAATTGCTTTGCTTATACAGTTTATACAGTGTAGGGTGTGAGGCGTCTTCAAAAATATACTTTATTGGGGCGCTGATGAGCAAGCGCATGAGATAGATGTGTCTTTTGGTGGCTCCATCCCAACAGTCAAATACACTGAAAAATGAATATATAATTACTGCTACTACTTCATTTAAAACAAGCCAGATCGATAGCTGAAGTCAGTATGGATGAGTATCTCACCTCAAATTTGGGAAAAAGCCAGCGATTAGCTAATAAAAACAGCAAGAAACCGCCGGCTGGAGGCCCAGGAGAAAGCGCAATGGTTATCTCCCTTTTGGTGGCTGAAGTGAGCACTCTGGGGCGGGAACTTACGGGGCAGGTTATAGTGGCCCTGGAACCTAGACTGGTCAAAGCAGAAGGCAAACTGGACACAAAACTCCAGGAAATTCTTGAGCAGCAGACTTCCCACTCGAACAAGCTGACTGAGGTGAAGTACCACATCTCGTGGACTGAGGACGAAATGGCTGTGGTCTCCGGGCAAGTTGTGCAATTGCAAAAAGAGCTGGAGGAGTTCAGGAAGCACCGACTACCAGGAAAATTACCAGCAACACTTAAATTTAAGGCTGAGAGAGGTCTACTAAAGGACAAAGAGGGCTGCATATCCTGGACTTCTGTGCCTGCACCCTGCCAGAGCTACTAGGCTTACAGCCCAAGAACGGCAGATTCAAACTAGAACGGGCCCATCAGGCAGTGATGCTGAAACCACCAGCAGACCAACCTCCCAGCCAGGTCATAATGAGATTTCACAACTTCCAGGACAGGGAAGCGGTCTTGAGAGCTTACCGGGAGCAGGGGACAGTGATGTTTGAGGGCTGTCATTTATACATCTCCCAAGATTACTCAGCACAGCTGCTCAAAAGAAGAAAAATGTTCAACATGGTTATGAAATAACTGAGGAGCCTCAAAGTGGAAAATGTCATTGTTTACTCAGCTACATTGAAGATAAAGCACAAAGGAGCCACTTTTTCATTTTGGGAGGTAGAAAAAGATGAGAAATTTGTGAAGGAGCTTAAAAAAAAGCTGGCTGAGGAGGAGACGGCAAATGTCGCGGAGATGTAGCAGCTGTCTGAGGAGACTCAAAAGGATCTCTTGTGACTGATACCCCTCCCCCATAATTTTTTAATTTTTTTATGTGATGCGCACCTCCAACATGTCTAATAGAGGAGCCCACATGAATTTGGAGGAACTGGTATACCTGGCCAAGTGTGGGAAGAATAATCTTTATTTTTCTCTTTTTAATCGGACTAACAAGGGAAAAGTGCAACAGTGCTGGAAATGGGAAGGCCTTACGTGTTTGGATGGACTGGGCCCGCCACGTGGGTCTCTGGTTGAAATGACTGAGGAACATGCTCGCAAGGACTGCAGGTAGTGGTGACCGTGATGGGCCCGCACCAATGGTTCTCAATATTTGGAAGTCATCAACGGTGGTACTGGAGCAATCCTTGGAGCAGAAGACATCCGGTATGGGTGAGTGAGCTGGGGAGAGGGAGGTGAGCGCTGCCCGTTGTTTTAGGTGCACAGCCTGTTCACCCCATCCTGCAGTGACCCTTGGTTACAGTGGGGACAGAGATGGAGATGCGGGCTTTAGGCCCATCGTAGGATTGTAATGAACTGCCACTTTGGGACTAGGCAGAAATACTTGCTGAGATGATGTGGGGAGGCGTGGGGGAATCGGGCTTCCTTATACCATTGAGGAATGTGTGACATGCGATGGAAGGTGTGCAAGGGGGAAGGGGTTTTGGGATCGCTATTTGTTGCTATTTAATGTTATTGAAGGGACATAAAATGTCTGGCAGGGCACTCCTGCAAGTGGGGGGGCTGAATAAATAATATGAGGCCCTATTGAGGGTAAGAGGGGCTCAATGGTCAGATGACCAGCAGGGTGGACTGCCCCTCCCCAATTGGGGGCACTGGAGCGGTAAATGTCTCAGCTGTTGGGGGGGGGGCAGCAAGACACGCATATCAGTTGAGGGATTCTGACACTCATGCTGTCTTGGCAATTAGTGTCATGGAGCTGGGAGGGAGTGGGGAAAGGGATTGGGGGGTCGGGGGATGCAATGATTCATGGAGGAAGCATGCAGAGGCAAAGTTGGGGATGCCTACTGTGTATGGGACTAGTGGGGAGAATGCTGCTAAGGGGAGGAGAAGACTGTTTCTGTTGGGACAAGAGAGAGGGAGGAGGTAGGGAAAGTTGGGGTATGTTGTAGAGTTATTCATATTTATGAATGTTTTTGTGCAATCATGGCATTGAATGTCCCACTGATTACACAAATTGTGAGCATACTGACCTTGTGTGTAGGGACTGTGCAGAACGGCATATGGGTGTGTACACATCACTGCTTTGCTGATGGGGGGCGTATGGAGGAATACACATTGAATGATGAATAAGCCACCAAATGTTACTGTTGTGTCTTGGAATGTAAAGGGGATAGCGAATCCAGTTAAAAAGACATCACTCCTTACAGCCTTAAAGCGGGAGGGGGCACAGGTGGCCCTGATTCAAGAAACTCACCTGACTGAGGTGGAACACTCCAAGCTGGCCAGAACTTGGGAGGGGAAATGCTATGCAGCCTCATACTCGGCGCATAAAACGGGGGTGGGTATACTAATACACAAAAATTTCCCCTTCGAAGTCACACGAGTGATTAAGGATCAGGAAGGGGTTCAATATGCGTTTCTTTCGGGGGAACTAAAAGGGGAAAATATGACATTTGGGAGTATTTATGCTCCTGCGGTCCATGACCCACAGTTTTATATGTCCTTACTGGATTTGCTAATAAAAGAACAATTTCCAGGTCTTATTCTGGGGGGACTTCAACTGGTGAATGGACCCACATATGGACAACTCAGAGGTTAAGTGCAGGACATCGGAGACTATGCAGCAGTGGCAGATAGGGATGGCTGACCTGGACTTGGTGGATGGATGGTGTGCAGCTAATCCAGGGGACAAAGAATATAAAACGTGGTCTCGATTGGACTATATCTGTGTGCTCAGGGGCTGGTATGGGCGCGTGCATGACATCACTGACAGCCCCATACACATCATGGATCATGCGATGGTGATTATGAAGTTGCAGGGTGGTGAAAAATGAGAGGGACCCCCCCCCCCAGTGGAAGTTTCCACATACATGGTGAAGAATCAGGCCTTTAGAGAGTACCTGGAAGAAAAATGTCAATACTACATGGACACTAATGCTGGGGAGGAAACCTCGAAAGCTATTGTTTGGGAAGCAGGCAAATCCTTTATTAGGGAGGTGATTATAGAGTACATGGCTAGACTGAAGAAGCAAAAGGGAGAAGAGACTAGAGCTTGAGAGGAAATTGAGAGACCTAGAGAAACGAGTGGCGGCCAGGGAAGTTAGCGAGACTTCTGGTGGCAACCAGGGAGGCATTGAAAACCCTACTGAAGGAGGAAGCTGGGACAGTGTGGTTCTACTGTATGCGCCAAGTATATGAGTGGGGAAATAAGCCCGGCCCCCTCCTGGTGCCACTAATGAAAGGTGATAAGGGCAAAACTAGGGTAGCAGGGATAAGAGATGGCAAGGGTGAATTAAAAAAGAACCCCAGGAGTATAAGTAACTGTTTAAGGGCCTTTTACCAGCAGTTGTACAGAGCAGAGAATACTGGGAAGGGAACGCAGATACAAGAATTCCTGGATAGAGTTCAACTTCCCACAGCTACAGATGAACAGCGTGAACAACTGGGTCGGCCAATTACAAGGCTAGAAATACTGGGGGCCATACAGAAGCTGCAGAGGGGGAAAGCTAGTGGCCCTGACAGTTTCCCAGTAGAATGCTACCAGCTTTTGGGTGGGCAAGTGGCGAAGGTGCTCTGCGAGGTTTTTGGGAGGGAGGAGGAAACAGGGAGGATCACACTGCCAGACACATGTTATGATGCCACAATTTGTCTTATACCTAAGCAGGGTAAGGATGAATACAAGTGCACTAATATAGGCCCATATCGCTGCTCAACTGTGATCTCACGATCCTGGCTAAGATATTGGCCACTAGGATGGAAACCATCTTGCCGGACCTTATTCACCTGGACAAACCGGATTCATCAAGGGATGCCAGTCATATCATAATATGCGCTGGTTGCTTAACATTGTTTGGAGAGTGAATTAGGAGAAGGAGAAGGTGGGTATTCTCTCATTGGACACGGAAAAAGCGTTCGATAGGATGGAATGGGAATATCTGTTTCAGGTGATGTCCCAGTTTGGTCTGGGTGACTCCTGTATAGGATGGGTACGGGCTATGTATGTAGCACCAAGAGCCGGATCTTAGTGAATGGGGCCTTATCGGAACAATTCAGCTTGGAACGTGTCACGCATCAGGGATGCCCACTGTCTCCGCTGTTGTTTGCGATGACCATAGAACCACTTGCAGTAGCCATATGGAGAAATGTGGATATAGAAGGAATTACTGGGGCACAGGGTTCCCTGCATAAACTGGCCTTGTAGGTGGATGATATGCTCCTGTTTGTAAAAAAACAACGGGGAGATCTGTGCCTCCCTTACTGACACTGATAGAGGAGTTTGAGGCCTTCTCGGGGTACAAGGTCAACCTGGGGAAGTCGGAGCTGGAGGATGGGGATTAAAGCTCGTAGGGCCAAGCTTCACATACCTGGGTGTCCAAGTGGGTAGGTCCCTGGGATCTTTATATAGGCTCAATTATACTGCCATATTAAAAGTACTGGAAGCGGACCTTAGGAGGTGGGCACAGCTCCCAATATCATGGCTGGGAAGGGTCAGTATAATCAAGTTGAATATTCTCCCCAGGATCCTATATTTGATGCAGATGTTACATCTGGGACTAACGAAAGGAGATATAAAGAGGGTGGAGAAGATTTTCTCGGTGTTTATTTGGAAGGGGAAAAGACCGAGGAGCAGCTTATAGAAACTGAAAGCGGAGAGAAGTAAGGGGGAAGTGAACTTCCCAGATCTCAGTAACTATTACCTAGCAATACAGCAGAGGTACATCACAGATTGGGTGAACCAGCCCAGAGAAGCCAGTTGGGTGGACCTAGAACAGGGGGGCACCCCTAGGAGGCTTACAGTGTACCTTCATAGCCAGGGTATTAGGGCGTATAGGACTGGGGGCCCGGGGAACCCGTTAGTGCTGCACGTATTAGAGGACTGGGGTCAACTTAAGAAATGCAGATTAGCACAACAAGGTAAAATGTTGCTCTTGCCAGTAGCAGGCAACCCTTTTTTTTTTTACCCGGGTTGGAGGATAAGGGATTCCAGGAGTGGGAAAAGAGGGGGGTCCACAGTCTAGGTAACTTGATAGTACAGGGGGAACTCTGTTCATTTGACATTATGCAGCAGAGTCTCAATATAGAAAGGCAACATAGATTCCGATATTTCCAGGTCAGGGCCTTTGTAGGAAGCCTGGGGAGGGAGAAACCTTAGCAGATTGTACTGGATTCTGTAGAGAGTTTGGTGTATCAAGCTAAGGTAGACCCAAAAGGATTCATCTGGAATGCGGCCAGGAGAGGGGAACAGATTCCTGAACATGATGGGGAACACAACACTATGGTGGGAGAGAGATCTGGGGAGAACCATATCTGAACAGAACTGGGGAGTGGTGCCACCCTTACATGCAGGAATTATGGCCTGTGATAAGTATAAAGAAGCATATTACATAGAGAATAAATGATGGCGAAGTGTGTGTTATGAGAATTTAATGCACACGAAGTGTGGATCTTCATAAACCCGAGCGAAGCCCAGGGGTTTATTAAAACATCCACACCAAGAGTGTGCACAAAGTCAAGTATACACACTTCCCCATCTTTATTTTTATAATATACTGAGCAGCAATATTTCACACACATGTGCACTGCACACACACACACACACACACACACACACACACACACACACACACTCCTGCCTGTCTTTAGTGTACACACACACACACACACACACACACAAGCTGTGACTCCCTCTTTCTGCTGCCTTCTTTTTAATTTTGGCACCTGATGCTCTTTTTTTGTTAAATTTACTTACGGTTTGTCACTGCCGAGATCACGTCTAGGACGCCCCCTGGGCATGCTCTTTTGCCAACACAGTCGGACGGCAGGATCAACTAGATATTTAGCGGGGTACAAGGTTGGATCAACCAGATACATTTTAAAAACTAAAGGAGGGATGATCATGTCTTTTTTTTGTGGCAGCTTCTCGAGAAGCAACAGACAGAGCGCCATGTTTCAAAGACTGTTCAGCCCTCCCACATCCATTCCTTAAGCCAATGCAGGAGCAGCATCATTTGAGTGGCATGGCGCGTGAATGTCATAACAACCAGCCAGTTGTTATGGGAAATATCCACTGATCTAGTCTATAGGAAAAATTGCTGACCAGTTATTACAAGTTTATACACCGGTTATATTATCTGCCTGTCACAGTGCACAAAGCACACCCCTCGGTATCACCTCTATGTGGGAGATGTGGACAGGAAAGGGGCACATACATTCATTATTTCTGGACCTGCCCGGTGTTACAAATGTTCTGGGGAGAAGTGGTAGCAGGGGTAACAAAAATGACAGGCACGGATATGGAGAACGACCCCTTAGCATGTTTGTTCGGAGTGGAGGTAGGGGAGCAAGCGGAATGGGTACCTTTCCCCAGGTGGATACGGACACTGTATGTGTTAGCTCATCACTGTATTCAAAATACGTGGGTATGCAGACTCTGGCTTTAGACAGATTGACTCAGGTGGTCTGGGATGGAGAGGAGTCATTTATCAGAGGCTGGACCCCCTTTCTGTCTTCACTGAGCCCGGGAGAAGCAATGGTACTAAGGGAAGGGTTGGAGGGATAGATGGCAGGGGTATACATATTAATATATAAATGAGGTTATGCACAGGTCGGAGCAGGGAGGAATGAGGAACCAGTGTATAAGATTAATTAAGAATGAAATGAACTATGGAACATAATGGTGGATTGTATGTACATGAGTGCACATGTTTATCTGTATGTCTGTCAGTTGTATGTTATATTAACTCATAAAAACTAATAAAAATATGATACAAGAAATACACTTTATTTTATTTCTTTAATCATTTTTTATGTGCTGTTTTCTCTGTTGTGGTGTGAGGGTAGTGCAGGGTTGTGAAGGGTACTGTGTATGATTGTACAGTACTGTATTTGATGTGCTTTTCACTTCTGGGGTTAGGGTCTGAGGTTAAAAACATATCTTTAGTCATTCTTTATTTAAAAAAAAATCACTAATTGTAGTTTGTCTGGTGGTGCTTGTAGCGTATGGTCAAAAACTCCTTTCCACACCGGCCATCAGGTTCCAATCTGGTCTTACATCTGTGCACTATTACATGGCTCTGAGAAGTGTGTTCAGAGCTGTGCGCACATCACTGGCTGTTACAGGTTACAGGTGGGAGCTCCTGCTTATCCGGATCATCTTCTGGCTCTTCAACTTCCTGGTCCTGACTGCTCGGCAGAGCATCGATCTGCTTAAAAAGTTCGGTCTTCATGACAAAGGGATGCTGGGGCACTTAGACATGTCTTTCTTACAGCAGCAAAGTACAGAGTGTGTCTTTCACAAGGTAAAGCACTTAAGTAGCTACCCGGAAATAACTTAACTGCCTAATTGACAGCTTGAGAACATGTTAATTGCCCTTGTTAATCGCACTTGTGCTGTCCCTGTTTGCCCGCATACCAGGAACGCATTAAGGGGAGGATTCAATACAGAACGAATAGGTCACGGTTTTGGTTTTTGAAAACTGTCCATGGTACCCGATTGCCCGCGTTAGCCATGTCTGCACAAAGTGGCTCGGACTATACATCTAAAGAACTGTTTTGCCCCACCCGTGACCCCCTCTGCAGTACATAGCTCTGTGTCTGCCTTTGCTTCTTTGACTGTCCTTTTGTTTTCCAATGGACTCATTTGGTACTCTCCCCATCCTTCCTTCCCTTGTACCTGGTGAAGGCCTTCATTTTGGCTCTCACTGCTTCCCTGACCTTTCCAGAGAACCATGTTGGTTTCCTACATATACGTGTGTGTGTGTGTGTGTGTGTGTGTGTGTATATATATATATTAGAGGCAAAAAACTCCGTTTAATGCATCAGTTAGGGTTGTTCCACAGCGACAAAAGCGAGGAAATTCGATGTTGGGGTTAGAAACCCCTTTGCAGCCCTCAGCCCACCCCCAACTGGAATAAAGTGCATTAGGAGTCATCGGCCCTAACTGTCACCCCATCACATGTGGAAAGAAGCTGAGGAATAGGAGAATGGGGTGACAGTTAGGACCGATGACTCCCAATGTGCACCCCGATTCCAGTTGGGGTGGGCTGAGGGCTGCAAAGGGGTTTCAACCCTAACATCGAATTTCGCGTTTTGTCGCTGTGGAACAACCCTAACTGATGCATTAAACGGAGTTTTTGCCTCTAATTTTACTTCTTTGAGAATGATAATGAGAAATAGTGAATGTAATGTATGGCGGAGCGGGCCCCTACATAGTAACATTGTGCCCACAAACGAAATCGAATGCGCATGGTGACGAAAACAGAAAGAGAAACAGTACTGTAGACAGAAATGTTAAAACAACGGAAACGTTAATCAAGAAATGAAAACGCAAAGGTAACGCGACGTGGTGGCGAAACGGAATGGTAAGTGAAACGGGTAACGGAACCGCAAGCAGAAACGGTAATGGTAACAGTAAGTAAGTGCACAGGCTGGTTTTCCCAAAAGCTGTATAGAGAAAGACAGTGAGTAGAAAGAATGTATGCAAAATAATGACTCTCAGAACACAAAAATCAGGAGTTGGAATAGTAAATTGCTGTCATTTCCCCACAGCCTAGAAAAGTACTTGAATCGTAATTTATAAAGCTCATAAAAATTGCGACACTCGTGACAAAGAAGCTACTTGCAAAAGTACTTTTTCCAGAAATTTGAAAAACATATTTCTGGGGTGTTTTACCCCAAAATAAAGACATGGCTAGCATCCTCAGGCTCCGACTAGGTGAATACAAAAAGAATTAGGTTGCCAGAGGGTCTCAATTTTAAATGCCAAGCATTTTTCTGATCACTAACTGAAAATAAAATGGTGGATTTGCGAAAGTAAGAGGGCCATTTGCGAAAGTAAAAATGCATTTGCGACACTGTCGAACTTTTTGTTAACTTTTCCCATTGACTTATAATGGGAAATTGTTTTTGCATAACTTTGAACCGCTTAATATTTTTCACTGAAATCTTTGAAAGGCACATCGGGGACCCGCCGCTCCCTGAAGATTTCTGGCGGTCGCATAAACCGTGACGACCTGTAGGCGACGACCGAGAATTCCAGAAAAGCGTAAACACACGCCAAGATCATGCTTAATAACTCTGCAGCCGTATATCCAACCGTACTTAAACTTGACAGATCCCAAGGCTTATGGGTCTTGATCGTAGTATTCCAAATTTCAGGCAAATCTCAAAAGGTTAAAAGTTATTAAGGTGCAAAATTTTAGGTTTAATATGTAAATGGCTCCTCAATCAGAATTATGGTAGCACTACCGTGCTACCATAATATATATATATATATATATATATATATACATATACACACACACACACACACACACACACACACACACACACACACACACACACACACACACTTTATCCTCCTACTGCCTCCAGCTACCCCTTCTGACCGACCGTCCCAGCCCAGTCACCCGGTATCTGTGAAAAAATACTTCCTCATGTTGTCCTTCAGCCATCCCTCTCTATCTTCAAATTGTGCCCCTTTGTTCTTGCACATCTCTTTTGCTGAAAGATGCTACCCTCTTGGACATTGTTGATTCCCTTGAGGTACTTGAAAGTTTCTGTCATGTCCCCCTCCCCCCCTTGAGGATATACACATTAAGCTCCTTCAGTCTCTCTTTATACAGCTTCTGGTGCAGACCCAGCACCATTTTATTTGCCCTCCTCTGGACTGCCTCCATCCTGTCTATGTCCTTGTGGAGATGGTGTCTCCAGAACTGCACGCAGTACTCCAGAAAGGGTCTCACCAACTGTCTGTACAGAGGGATAACAACTTCCTGTTTTCTACTGGCGATGTCTCTTCCTACACATCCCTGTATCCCCCCAGCCCTCCTTACTGCCTTCTCACACTGCTTACTTACCTTTAGGTCATCTGATATGATTATCCCTGCCCGGTTGCTGGGTGCGGAGCCTGGGAGGTCGGTCATCATCTTGCAGCCAGAGGTGTTTTCCTCTTTTTCTCCCTTCCCATTGCTGGGGCACACATACAAGACATCAGCACATAAGGGTGTGCGTACGTCTGCAAGTACCACAGCACCCACCCTCCTATCTGGCCCCTCTGACCCGTATACCCTCGGCCTCCACCTGGGGGTAGTTATTTGGCAGAGTGCCAGTCCTCCCTCCCAGGTAGAGGAGAGCAGTCCTTCGGACGCTCGATCCTCTCTCTCCCCTGCCAATCTCCGACGGCCTGTGCTCATTCCCGAACATGGGTCGCTGGCGTGGCGCGAGGTGTGGCGTCCAGCAACTCAACCCTTAGCATCACCTGGCCGGCTCCCATATTGGTTTCTTGTACCTTTTTCTTTTGATTACTATTCTCATGTAAGACTTTGTTGCCTCGAGACTGTTCCCCTTAATTACTCCCAATCTTTCCCACACATCCCTGATGCTGTTCACTCTGAATAACTTGTCTCAGACCAGCTCCCTCATCTGGCTAAAGTCTGACCTTCTGAAATCTAGGACTTCAGCCTCTGATGAGGGCTTACTTGTCCTAAGGGCCAGGTTCATCCATATAGGAGTTATGGTTACTGGACCCTAGTGGCTTCTCTACCCTCACTCCTCATACTCCTGCCAAGCTGGTGAGCACTACATCAAGAATGGCAGCCTGCCTAGTGGGTTCCTTGACTAACTGCACCAGCAGGCACTCCTGCAGTGTATCCAATAGGGCCTGACGTCTGCAGCTCCTGGCCGCTGGAATGAACCAACCAATATCTGGTAGGTTTAGATCTTCCGCCACCACCACCACCCTGTCCTTTGCTACCCCCCTTTCTAGTTCTGCCCTCGCTCCTTATCTCTCTCTTCCCTCATCCTGGAGGTCTGCAGACCATACCCATAGTTTCTTGCCTAAGGATGCCGTGAGTTGAACCCACAGCAATTTTGTTTCCCCATTACCTCCCCTGATGTTTCCATCCTCCACTGCCTCTATGACTTCTCTGATATATAGGGCTACGTTTCCTCCTCTACTTTTTCTTCTGTCCTGTCTAAAGATGGTGTAGCCTGGGACTGTCAGCTCCCAATCGTTATTCTCTGTGGTCCAAATTTGTGTGATGGCTACTAGATCCATCTCAGTGTCTGCCACCACTGCCTGGAGCTTACTAATTTTATTTCCCCAGATGCCTGGTATTAAGGCAGACCCCTTTCCATCTTTTTCTTAATCCCCTCCTGCTTTTTTCCTATTCCTTCTCCCATATACTTCCCTAGCCTCCTTCATTTTTTTACTTTTTATGCTGAATGTAGGCTTCGTCAGTCCTCCCTCATTGGCCTCTTCCCCATATCTAATCTGAACTGCAACCTCACTGGTACCCACTTTGCTGCTACTAGTCCCCTGATCAGGGGAGGCCTAGCTAGTTTATCTACCTGCTCTCCCATCTCAGTGGTTCCCCAAGCCTCCGTCTCCCTGATGGTTAGTTTAAGTCTCCAATACAAAATTTAAACTTCTGCCCCAGAGCACTGGCCCCCTCTCTCGTTAGGTGAAGGTTACTGCCCTCAAAGAACCTCCTATCTCAGAATCCCCCCAGTCCCCCACGAAGTGGTACCCCTCCTCCTGACACCATCCCTTCAACCACCCATTAAACTCTTCAGCCTCTTCCTTCCTTACTCCATCATACTCATTCCTCTTATTCCACACAGGGAGGACCTCAGAAAAGGCCAGGGAAGCTGAGTGCACCTTCAATTTGTCCCCCACCCTCTTAAAGTTACACTTCATTACCTCCACAGGCTGGTTCACCAGATCACTGGTACCCAAGTATACCAGCACCCTCAGATCCCCATCCTCCTTCTTCACCATCCTCCTTATCCTATCTATATCCCTGATGGCTGATGCACCAGGAAGGCATATGACCATCTCATTTCCCTTCCCTCCCCCACCCACCACCCTATCTACTCCCCTAATCATTACATAGAAACAAAGACTTTGATGGCAGATAAGGACCGCTTGGCCCACCCAGTCTGCCCAATTCCCTACCTACTGGATAAGCTGCAGATCCTAGTTAACCAGCAGCCTACTTCTTCCTACCACCCACCAGAATTGCCTTATGTCTGTCCCATTCATTCTTGAATTCCTGCACTGTTTTTGACCCCACGACCTCCTCAGAAAGGTTGTTCCATGCGTCCACCACCCTCTCTGTGAAAAAATACTTCCTCATGTTGTCCTTGAGCCATCCCCCTCTATCTTCAAATTGTGCCCCTTTGTTCTTGCACATCTGTTTTTTGAAAGATGCTACCCTCTTGGACATTGTTAATTCTCTTGAGGTACTTGAAAGTTTCTGTCATGCCCACCCCCCTTTTCCTTAAGGGTATACATGTTAAGCTCCTTCAGTCTCTCTTCGTATGGTTTCTGGTGCAGAACCAGCACCATTTTAGTTGCCCTCTTCTGGACTGCCTCCATCCTGTCTATGTACTTGTGGAGATGGGGTCTCCAGAACTGCACACAGTACTCCAGATGGGGTCTCACCAACTGTCTGTACAGAAGGATAACAACTTCCTGTTTTCCACTAGCGATGTCTCTTCCTATACATCCCTGTATCCCCACAGCCCTCCTTACTGCCTTCTCACACTGCTTGCTTACCTTTAGGTCATCTGCTATGACTACCCCCCAAGTCCCTTTCCATTTTTGTTGTTGTTAGTGCCTCCACCCCATTGTGTACTCTTCCTCTGGGTTTTTGTTTCCCAGGTGCATTACTTTGCACTTCTTTGCATTGAATCTAAGCTGCAATACCTTTGACCATTCCTCCAACCTTGCCAAGTTCCCTCTCATCCTTTCCACCACCCCTTGTCCATCAACCCTGTTGCAGCTCTTTGTGTCATCTGCAAAGAAGCATATTTTCCTTCCAGTCCCTCTGCAATATCACTTATAAAGACATTAAAAAGGACCGGACCCAGTACTGAACCCTGCGGTATCCTGCTAGTAACCCCCCTTTCTTCAGAGTGGACTCTGTTTACAATTACCCTCTGTGTCCGGTTGTCCTGCCAATTATTTACCCAGGCTGCCACCCTGTGACCCACGCCCAGGCTGGCTAATTTGTTTATTAATCTTTTGTGTGGGACTGGGTCAAATGCCTTGCTAAAGTCTAGGCAGGCCATGTTCACAGCTCCTTTCTGGTCTACTACTTTTGTCACCCAGTCAAAGAAATCTATTAGACTCGTCTGACATGACCTTCCCGCTGTGAATCCATGCTGCCTTAGGTCCTGTGCTCTGCTGGCCTCTAGGTACTCAACAATTCTTTCTTTCAGAAGTGATTCCATCATTTTCCCTACCACTGAGGTCAAACTAACAGGTCTATAGATTCCTGCCTCTGCTTTGCTCCCACTTTTGTGATGGGAAATCACATCCGCCCTCCTCCAGTCCTTAGGTACCATCCCATGCTCCCATGATTTGTTAAAAAGGGTAGTCAGTGGTGTTACTAGTTCTCCCCTTAGTTCTTTTAGGATTCTGGGGGGTGAATCCCATCAGGGCCCATTGCTTTGTCCACCTTCAGTTTTTCGAGTTCTTTCAGAACCCTTTCTTCTGTGAATGGACTGGTATCGACCCCCATATCCAGAGTGCTTCTACTGATTGGATTAAGTACCTCCCCCTCATCTTCTTTTGTGAATACTGAGCAGAAGTATTTGTTCAGAATCCCTGCTTTTTCACTGTCACCCTCTGCCCCCCCCCTTTATTAAGTCTCACTATCCCTTCCTCACCGAGTCCCAAATCTAAAATTATCCATGCTGACTTCCTCTGCTCACCCCTCAGGTGCCTGAAAGTCATCCTGTCCATTTCCCTCAAAAGACTTAAGTCCCCCGACAGAATCAGGTACCCGAGGTCTCCTCCTGGGATGCAACACAATTTGCTGTCTGAATGTTGAACCCCTTGTGGCTGCCCCTGCACCTTCCCCTGCCCCTTTCCCCACCAACCTCCAATCCCATTGGTCAGTGGGCCCTGGGGAGTGGGGGTGTGGAGGGTGGACCCCAGCTGAGCTGGTGTCGCATCCACAATATCTTGTTTCTTACTGCTACCAGCTGAGCATGGAGCTCCGCAAAGGTCTTGAAGATGGGACAGTGCCTCACCTCCAGAGCGTAACCCTGGAGAAGAGTGTCTCACAGTCCCCACAAATGACTACCTCCCAACTGTACCTCATCTTCATACTTTATTTTAATTTAGTTTTTATTGGCCAATTGACCATGCAAGCACACTACACAAATAAATGACTATTTTCAGGTACGACCCGGAGGTTACAAGGTATGCCTGCATACAATTTTAACAGTGAAAAAGACAACAGCATAAGAATATGGTAACAGTAAACTAGAGATCACAGCAATTATAACAATATATACAGCTGATACAAATGTATGCAACCTTGTTCCTGAACAGACCAGGCCAAGGACTAGAGCCCACCAATTATAGGAGGAAGAAGGATGCCAAAACTAAGGGCAATTACAAGCTGAATCAGAGTTCATGTAATCCCACAGGGACCTTCCAAAAACGTAGTGGGAGATGACACTGTGATCGGGCAGTGGGAAGAAGTTCCATAGTTTGGGTGCACAGACAACAAAGGCCTGATCTCCCATGGCTGTGTGGTTTTTGGAACGAAGAGCAAAGACAAGTCACTAGACTGGAGAGGGTTAACTTGAGTTAACTGCTCTTAGTTGCCCCACCAGGCCAGGAAGGGAGGCAGTTCCAATTGCTTTACCAATAAAGCAACCCAAAGCAAAAGTCTGATAGTTCCCCAGGGACAACCATTCCAGCTTCTCACAGAGCTCACAGTGATGAGTCAGACGAGCAGTTGAGAGGGCGAAATGACAAATGTTATAAGTAACATTCCACCTAGATAAGGTGGTTTTAGCAGTATGAGTAAAAGTAAGGAGCCTATAATTAAGGGTGGGAAGGAGCACTCCTCTGCAAGGACTGAGGCTGGCAGTGTAGCCTAGAGGTTAGAGTAACGAGCTGTGAATGAGCTTGGTTCATCCACCAGACCTGGGTTTGATTCCCATAACCTTCATCTGCACACTGTGTGACTCTGAACAAGTCACCTAACCTCCCCAGTGCTCCCAGGTTGCCCCTGAAAACAGGTACTTGTGCCTAGTGGACCTCACCTGGTTACCAGGTAAGCATAAGTTAAAGTTAGAAAAAATGTGCAGACTAGATTGGTCAGGTGGTCCTTATCTGCCGACAAATTCTATGTATCTATGTACCAAAGACTAAAATAAAAAAATAAAAATAAGGGCGAGATGTGTCACAGGAGTGAGGATGCGTTTGGCCCTGTAAGCCAGGCCAAGCCTGTTAACTGCCTTACATACATTATGGATGTGTTGGGACAGATCTAGCTGGGGTTGAGGGTGACTCCCAGATAGTTGAAGGAGTCAGCGATAATAATGGAAGAGCCATCGGCACTAGTAACATCCAGGGGTTCAGAACATGCACTGATTTTTGCCCGAGAGCTAAAAAGCATAGCTTGCATTTTCTTAAGATTAAGGACTAACCTATTCAGTGTTAACCAGGATTGGACTTGGTGGATTGGGCCTTTAGTTGGGAGTTTATGACTTTGCTATCTTTTTTTTTTTTAACTTTTTATTTATAGAGTTTATACTGTTACAGCAAAACTGTATCACATAGACAGTAAAAGAATTGAGGTACGCAGACCTCAGCAATACATGTACATACAAAGCAATAAGATCTATTATTTAAACCAAGTAGTTTGTCCATGTACTGAATAGGTTGCCAGTAACGTTGTAGGAGAAAAATCCGAACTGCACTTCTTTTAGAGCTATAATCCTCTTACCTTGAACTGAAAGAAGAAACAATATATAAAGCCAAGGAGACAGTTCCCTTGAAGGACTTGTGGGTGGAGGGAGAGAAACAGTCAATAAAGCTGTAATCAGAAAGTAAACTAGACTGTCTGGTCTCAATTAAGTTGAATTATGACCCTTCAGGCTTTTGCATGGCATAGCAACCTGCCCTGAAAGGTAAGAATATCTGAATGATATAAAATCAGTTCACAAACTGAGAAGTGCTTTCTGCACTTTAATATAACAAATTACAGTATTGGCTTACGGGATACATTCTAGATCTGTTTATGTGGAGCAGCATTAGATATGCAAAACTCAATTAACACAGAACTCAATTTGTTAACAAGAACCCTGTTAGTGTAGAGGGCAGCCCCCTAATTATGGTGACAACTGGAGAAGTACCACTGTATAATCCTGTCATGGTATCAAAAATAAAGTCAGTCTTTTATACAGTCTCTACCTCGGGTGTAGAAGCCTCGAATTTGGATAGTTGTACATCGAGAATTGCTTCATCCTTCTTCATCTGAGGTATCCACCACAGGCTTTAGGTTTTCAGTCAGTTTTTCAGCAAACGCTGACGCAGCCGTGGGTCCACAAAGACATGGGTTTTGGAGGCATACTTAATTAGGAGCCTCGCTGGGAAATTTAGCCGGGCCTCAATGCCATTCTGGAGGAGATCTTTTTTTATAAGCTATAGCTCTTTTTTGCGCACTTGAGTTTGCGCCACAAGGTCAGGGAAAAAGGAGATGCAATTACCTTACCAGACAGTTTCTCCTCGGGAGCGTGCAGCCTGTAGTAGGACAATCAAGTCTTCTGGTGAGGAAAGAGTAGCAACTGCAGTGTGAGGCTGTTATTGCGTCACTTCCCTGCACCGCTGCCTTTGTGGAATGGAAAACACTTTTACAATGTGGATCCCCGCATCTGAGGGCAGCAGTTGTAAGTACGTAAAGATTATTTATTTATTTTTTTTTATTTATTAAATTCTCGGATTACAAATACCTTTGAGCAGAAACTGCTCATTTACAAAGGTTCCACGTCAAAGGATGAGGGTCAACATACATACAGAGGTAGTAAAAGAATGCACAATAAACAACCAAAACAACTAAAAGACAAAATAAAGATACTCAGTTATAACATGCTTTGAGATAATATTCATATAACGAGCAGCTTGAGTAGGCAGCTGGCTGCAGTAACAATAAGAGATAGAGGGCACCACAGGCAGTTGGTATTGCAGGCGTGCAACCGGGAGAGGAAGTTGGCAGGCTAATGGGCCACTGTCCGATGGTGGTGGAAAATATCTTGTACCAGTGGAGATGCAAAGCAGGAAAGGAGTCACAAGGAAGGCCCGGTGCCAGAAGGAATGAGACTGGAAAAGGGCGGGCTGTGAGACATGAGTGAGCTTGGAAGTGTTTAGAGAGATCTCTGTTCAGAGAAGCAGTCACATTGAGTGGTAGAGGTGAGGTAAAGTCTGAGATTCCTTTTGAAGGGTCCAAGTGTAGTAGAGGAAAGTGCTTCTTTATTGAGGGAATTGAACCATTGAGCGGCTCTATAGATAAAGGACCGCTGACCCATGGAGGTACGCCATCTAGGAACCTGAAAGGTTAGAGATTGGGCACCACATGTTGTTGAGTGCCACTGTAGGTAGTAAGGAGTGAGCTAACACCAGGTGGCATGAGACCGAGGAGAATCTTTTTGGTAAGTAAACAGGTCTGGTATTGTATTCTGCTGAGTAGGGGTAGTCAGCTGGCCTGTGCATAGAGGTCACAGGTGTGAGTTTGTCGGGCCGCACCCGTTAGTAGTCTACAGGCTTTGTTGAGAGAAACTGAGATCCTGCGGAGGGCACTTGTTGAGGCACAGCCATAGATGGCAAGGCCGTAGTCAATGATAGAGGTGACAGAGCTGTAGATGGCTAGTTTAAGGGCATCCGCAGGCATACAGTGCTTGTGTTGTGTAGTAGTCCAACCAGATATTGGCAGTCTTGGCAACAGTGTCAATATATGCCGAGTGTAGGAGAGGGTACTATCCAGGGTAATAACAAGGTACTTGAACTCCTTGACATGTTCGGGAGTGGGTTCCCAGCGTGGTTCTTGATGGTGAGGGACAGAGAGTTGTGCCTGCTCCGTCGGTTACAGAAGGATATGGCTTTAGTCTTGCTGTGGTTCAGGACAAGTTTATGAGAATTGAACCAGTCTTCGATGCACTTGAAGTCGAGCTGCAGCTGGGATTCAAGGACTATAATGTCATGGTGGCTGGAAAACAGGACTGCATCGTCTGCGTATAGTAATATTTTTTGATTAGATTAATCTCTGTACAGCAGGTAGTAGATCCATCGGACAAGTAAGCTTAGATGGGAACCCCATAATTCGTATGTTAGATTGTCTCTGCATATTTTCAAAAGACTCCATTTTAGTTTTCAGCAGATTTAGATCCTTGATATAGGCTGCACTGTACTCCAACTGGAGATCTCTGCTCTCCCTAAGGTCTTGTATTGACATTGTATTATCCTGAATTAAATTGGTCATTTTCTGACAGCTTAGCCTTGACTGCTGCCAGCCCAGCCTCTTATTGGTCTCGTCCCGTGGCCTAGATTTTGCTGAGCATAACTAAGATCTGCGCTGCTGGGAGTCTGGAGAGGCCAGATTTTTTGAAACAGGAGGCCCAGAACTTGTCGTAGTGGCTGGCACCAACAGATACACATCCAGGCTTGGCGAGGTGCGTTTTGAGTCCTTTGTTGGGCTCATCTTGTGGCCAACCCATTCCGATTGACACTAGGATAATTAAAGCCCTCGAGTTGTAAAGTTTTTGAGTTTTTTAATCCTTTTCTAGGACTCGTTGTTGGAGCTCACTCAAAAAGCTGCCGCCATGTTGCTGCTCCTCAGTGCCCCCCCCCCCAGACTTCCCAGACTTTGCTATCATGGGAGCTATTTAGTAACACCAAGTCTTTAGTGTAAAGGGTAGAACTGCAGTGGGCTGGCACCTGGGGTAGGTAAGATGGGTCGCAGACGGAACCCTGAGGGACACTCACCGCAGCAGGAGTTAGCTCTGAGAACATCCTGTTGTATTCGACTACCCTGCAGATAATTTGCACATCAGCTTAGGGCAAGGTCAGACAATTCAAGATAATGTAGGTTGGAAAAAAGGAGTTTATGGTCTACCAAGCTGAAAGCTTTGGAGAGATCTACAAAGACTGCTCCAATCAGCTTACTGTGATCCATGGTGGTCCAAACCTTGAAGGCAACTTTTGCAAGGGCAGTAGAGGTACTATACCCCGTTTGGAAAATGTGCAGCACCGGGAGCAACAGATCATATTTGTGGAGGTACTCCATTAATTGAGACACCACAACTTTCTCTAGTAATTTGCTGATGGCAGACAGTAGACAGTATAGCTATGGGATGATAATTTTCAATACGTCACTCCTCACTGCATCTGGCCTTGCATATGGAGGCATTTGGCCTTTCCACTGTACTCCTTTTATTTGCACTTCTTATGGAATGGGTATCCAACTTGTCTGTTTAATACTCTGTACTCCCTTGATGTGTAATATGTTCCAGCCTGTGAATTGATCTGCTGCATTCTTGTGTATACTGTTCCCTGTTATGGTATGTATTTTTATCAGCACAACTAGTTCATTACTCCATGAATTGTCTGACTCTGTAAAATCTATATTGTTTGGCATTCTGTGTAATTAGCTCCAGGTCGCCCCTGAAAAAGGGACTTTGGGTTCCAGTGGGCCTGCCTGGTTAACAAAATTCAATAAAGAAATACATTTTGGATCCCCTTGTTTAAATACTGGGACAACCCTAGCTATCTTCCAAGGGTCAGGAACCACTCCAGTAAGCAATGATGTACTGAAGATGTGGGAGATGGGCAACCAAAAAAAGATGCACCCACGCGATTAAGCTTTGGTTCCATATTATCATGACCAGCACTCATAAAGGGGGACAGACTAGCCAGGAGTCTGCAAATCTCAGCCACTCATACAGTTTTAAAGTAAAAGGGAGGATGAGATGAGGGGGCAGGGTGGGAGGTCACAGGTTTGTTATGTTAGGATCAGCAGCAAGGAATTGGGAGCCAACAAGTCAGAAAACTGTTAAAAACATCTGCAATTGTTTTAGAGGTGCTACAGTTTATTCCACCAATGACCATGTCAACAGTTTGATATTTGAGTGAGCCACCCCCCACACTTATAATATTGTGCCAAAAGCACCTAGGGTCCCTGGCAGAGGCTAATAAGACACATTTACAAAATTCACTCTTGGCTGCACGTATAACATTTTTTTTGTTTTTTTGTTTACAGACATTGCAAAGTCGCCTATACCCATGAAAGTCAGACAAAGCTTGGGTAGCCTTAAATTTGATCCAGCACTTATCCTTAGATTTCATGAGCGATAACAGGACACGGTGGAGCCATTTAGTGACTGTGCCCCAACTCTCCTTTTTATAAGTGGGGCATGCTTATCTTGCAAAGAGAAGATCTTTACAAAGTTATTTAGGACACCAGAAATATCCCCAGCAAAGAAGACAGGAAACCAATCAGAGACGGCAAGGTCCCTACGAAATGACTCAAGGTCTACTTTGGATAAACCTCTAAGAAGGATAATTTTATAGGGAATTTTAGGCACGAACATCCTCCAAACATAAGTGGGAGAATGGTCACAGACAGAATCAGGGACAGTCCCAGACACAGGGATCCTCTCAGCCCTGTTTGTCAGGATTTAGTCGAGGAGGGTATGCTGGCCACCGGAAGTGGAAAACCTGGTAGGATCCGAGATAAGATGCTTGAGGTCAAGACCAGCCAGTAGCAGCTCATACTGCTTAGCGTTCCTCCCTGTCCAGTTTAGGATAAGGTCACCTAGTATCAGCAACTCTCTAGAGCCAACATTTTTACTGATACTGTCAAGGAGACAGTTTAGGATATTTATTCCATCAGTGAGAAGGTTATTGTCGCAAATTAGGTGAACTGATCCTATGATCCAAAAAGGCCTACCTTATACATAGAGTTGTTACATTTGAAGTACTTTCTACACCTTCCTTACTTAATCACTTAACCCTTGGGTAATTAGTTATATACTTGTATAATATACATAAACATGAAAGTTAAAAAATATATAAATTTTTATTTTTCTTGTATTATCCAGATGTAACAGGAAATGTCAATACTCTAGAATCCAGTGGGCTGCTACTTCAGATGCTCTATTAGAACTAGAACAATATGCCAGGAAAGCTGTTTCTTCGCAACAGTGTGATTTTAGCTAAAATGTTTTCAATAAATGCTAAGAAAAGGAAGGAAGGAAGGAAGGAGCCCAGAAAGCCCACCAAACAGTGGCAAAATCACAGTACCACATAATTAACAGGCCACCACACAGCAACAAGTCAGCAAATCCTGGTGACAAGGACAACTCCACAAAAGGCACAAACTGCTAAACTATATAAATAAAATGAAATTTACCCTAGATGTGATTCACCCTAGAACAAATGTAGTGACTATCCTGCTCCCAAACAACATCAAATACACATATCCCACACTTTTCTGTAGGCAACAATACCCTCCTCCTACATCCACACACACACACACTGACCTAAATGACCTAGATTTACACGAGATCTGGGATTGTATAAATGCTAAGATTAACTATTGTCTAGATATATGGGTTCCTAATAGGCCAAAATATAATAATGGCCTTAGAAGAACACTATGGTGGAATAAAAGTATAAAAAAGGCAATCAATAAAAAAAAGAGCTACTATAAGAAATATTTTATTTATTTATTTATTTATTTAGTTTTTGTTAACCGGGTAAGTGCACTAGCCAGCAAGTGACTGTTTTCAGGCACGACCCCGGAGGTAAAATTACAGAACATAACGATACAGTAAGGATAACTAAAATACATGATGCACAGAAATACAGGAAGATACATATGGCAGGATACAATGCATGACAAAGGAAAATACAAGGCAAATACATTTCAAGGACATTTTCCATTGGCGCATACATAAAAGTGCATCGAAGGACCTAGGAAGGGGACAGGATAGGTGTGAGGTAAGCCAGAAACAAGATGGAAAATGACAAAGGGGAAGGAGGAGGTGAGGAAAGGATAGAGGGAAGGATCGAGGGCAAAGGGGCCAAAGCAGGGGGCTAAAGAAATGGCTAAGAATATAAGGACAGAGGCGGTGGCAGGAATAGGGAGGTAGGAGGGAGTAGAGGAGGGATGGCCGGGAGAGGGGAGGGAGGGGAGTGAGGGTTAAAGAGAAGCCAGCAAACTCGGGCAGCGGCTACAAGGTCCAACCTGCGGCCTAGTCGGTGGAGCCAGAAAGTCGCAAGGAGAAAGGGTGACAGGGGTTACGGCAAAAGACGGCAACAGCGGCAAAAAGGTAGCAGAATGCGGCTGGGCTGGTGGAACCGATAGACGGCAGGGCAAGGGTGATGATGCCGGTAAGAGGAGGAGAGGCGAAAAGAGTTACGGCAGTAGCGGAAAAGTAACAACGCCAAGCCGAGCCAGTGGAACCGAGACGGGCAGGGCAGGGGGAAGAAGAGGGTCGGTAGGAGGAGGGAAAGCGACGGCAAAAGTGGAGGTAATAGGGAACAATGCTCAGCTGGGAGGGTGGGACGAGCGAACGGGCAGGGTGACTCAGAGGAGGTAAAGGTGAGGCAAGCAAGCAGAGAAAGGAAGGGGAGGCAGAGGGAGGGGAAAAGGAGGTGCAGGAGATGTGGTCGGGGAAGGAGGAGCAGGGGAGTTGAGTGAAGGAAGGCTGAGAGGTGAGGGAGAAGAGAACAGGGATCAAGGGAAGCCAAGTGGTGGCAGGAAGTAAACAACAACTTGTAAATGGCAAAAGCTAATATTTGGCATACAGTCAAACAGATTCAACAGCAATTATAGTAAAACACCACATAAAACAACCATTGGGAAAAGCACAAGTGTGTAGCAATAAGGAAGTGGGAAAACAGGTTAAGAGCAAGGGGATCAGGTAGGATCAAAGCAAACACATTTGTCCAAAGCAGTAAGAAAAAAGTCCTGAGTTTGCCCTTAAAAGTTGCATGAGTAGGGACATCCCTTAGTTCCTGAGGCAGCAGGTTCCACAGGTGAGGAGCAGCATAATGGAAGGAGCCCATGCCCTTTTTTGTCCGACAGAGGGGAAAAAAAAACCTTCTCCTATCAACTGGAACTCTTATAAGGAAAAGACAAAAACTGTTAAAAATACTATTAGAAAAGCAAAAAGTAATTTCGAACTCAAATTGGCAACTAAAACTCTAGACAATCGTAATTCCTTTTACACTTATATGGGCTCCTTAAGGGGTAGTAATTCCATTACTGGACCATTAGAAACTGGTAAAGGTATATAAAGGTAACATTAAATGGAGGGCAATGAGTACCAATGCCCGTAGTCTGGGAAACAAGCTTCCAGACCTAGTAGCCCTGATGGAAGAAGAACACTTGGATATTGTGGCAGTCACAGAAACATGATACATGGAGAACCATGACTGGAATGTCAACATACCAGGGTACACAATCTACGAAGGGACAGGGAGGGTAAGGGAGGAGGTGGAGTAGCTCCCTACATAAGGGAAGAGATCAAAGCTACAGAACTAAAAAGTAAAGGGGGAGGACAAGAGAACTCTGGGTCACCTTGGAGACAGGGAATGGCATCACAATCCGCACAGGGGTTGTATACAGACCCCCGTCTCAAGGGGAGGAAATGGACAAGAAAATGATAGAGGGCATTCTCAAAATGGCTGAAAAAGGAGAGATACTGTTGATGGGGGACCTGAATATGCCAGATGTTAACTGGGTGACATGGACTGCAGCCACATCCAAGAGCAGGGTCATTCTCGATGCCCTACAGGGGGCATGCCTTAGACAGCTAGTGGTGGAACCCACTCGGGAGGGAGCAATATTAGACCTGGTACTCTCAAATGGAGAGAGAACTCAAATTTAGAGTCAGTAGACATCTGGGAACAAGCGACCACTGCACAGTGTGCTTTACAATAAACACAACCATGGAGACAAGCCATACAAAGACAAGGATATTGGACTTTAGAAGGGCTGACTTTGGCATAATGGGTGAATACCTGAGGAATGCATTAGCAAATGGCCAGAAAGGAGGGGTGGAAGAACAATGGAGAAAAATCAAAACTGCCATCATGGAGGCAACAAGCCTTTGTGTGAAACAAATAAAGAAAACAAAGTGGAATAAAAAAACACTATGGTTCTCAAAAGAGGTGTCAGGGAAGGTTAAGGAGAAAAAGGCTGCATTCAAAAGTATAAGGAATCACAGACGAGCCACGACAGGAACTGTATCAATTAAAGCAGAAAGAAGTGGGGAAGGCAGTCAGAAAAGCAAAGGCCCAAACCGAGGAAAAGACAGCCAACTCAGTTAAGAAGGGGGATAAAACCTTTTATAGGTACATTAGGGAGCACAGAAAGGTTAAAGGAGGGATAGTGAAGATTAATAAAGGAGAGGGGAAGTGGGCAGAGGGAGACAGCGAAAAGGCAGAGATACTGAATGAATACTTTTGCTCAGTATTCACAAAATAAGAAGAGGAAGAGTTACCTAAACCAAACAGTTGAAGTACTCTGGATAGTGGGGTTGACGCCAGTCCATTTACAGAAGAAAGAGTACTGAAAGAACTCCTAAAACTTAAGGTGGACAAAGAATGGTATTAGCTATCAAATACAATTACAAAATGACAGAAATCAGGAAAATCATTAATAAATATTGGTATTTGGTAGCTTTAGATAATCCCAAAATTAAATCCCTACAACAAAAACCCATTATAGTAGCGAAGAAAGTTAGAAATATTAAAGACAGGCTGGTTCATTCACAATTTAAATATATGGAGACCAAGGGAACACAGTTACTACGAGGCCCCCTGCAACCTAGTATGACCAGATGTGGTAAATGCACAGTATGTAATAATACTAGCAAAAAAAGTATCTTTAAACATCCACATTTTAATGAAGACTTTGTCATAAGAGACCATATAGATTGTAATACAGAAGGGGCTGTATATGTATTACAATGCCCGTGTGACAGATTATATGTGGGGCAAACGAAAAGGGCCCTAAAAATAAGAATTTTGGAGCATAACAATGATATTAGAAACAGAGATGATAAATCACCAGTAGCTTTACATTTTAATCAGGCTGGCCATACAGGAGCCTCTTTGAGGTTCTGGGGGCTAGAAGTAGTAAAAATGCCTTTGAGGGGAGGTAATTATATTAAATTACTTGAAAAAAAACAGAAATGAAATGGATATTTAGTTTAAAAACATTAGAGCCATCTATAGGTATGAATTTAGAATGTAATTGGCAGTCATGTTTGTGAATTATAAGTTGTAACATGTCTTTGGCTTTGTTTCATGTTAGAAATGTTAGACTATCTATTGGTGTGAATAATTACACAAGTAAAATGTATGTAGGCTGACAAAACACTTATGTGAAATCATACTGGTGTATTAGTTTTACGCTGGTTTGAATAATAGTCTAATTTTTCAATGAATGTCGTTTTCATTTTACATAGGTGGATTTATGTTGGTGTATCTGTGATTCATACATATCTTTGTTCATTTGAAATAAGAAAGATATGATTAACATCTGTAAAAAAGTTTGTGGATTGGTAACAATGCTTACATACAAGTAGGCACAAGCTTTAATAATAGTCAAGTCCTATAACATTCCGTTCTAATGGTTTTTGCAGCAGTGCTTTCATTTACTATTACACGCTAAACAAATGCATCATGTTACTTTAATAGAGCAGCTTGGACGACCGCGGTCATTCCCATAACATCGGGAATGAATGTAAGGTTGCATGGCAACACTCTCGCATCGCGAGAGTTACAGGGAGTGGTACGTCACTCCCGCAGGAAATCCAAGCTGCTCAAGAGGTTCAGCAGCCGAGGGGAACGCTACAGCGTTTTTAAAACACCATTATTGACTGTAGAGCTTTGGAAAAAAGTTTTCTAATTAAAGCGCAAGTCGCAGTAAAAAAGTTGGTTTCTGTACCATTAAGGATTATATTCAATCACGAGAGAGACTCGTCAAGGTAAGAAACCAGTCCAGCATACAAAATTGTAATCCTATATTGGATTTAAGCCTTTTTAAGCTTTCTCGAGTAAATGCGCTTTACCATGTCGTTTCAGAGTTAAAATTGGAACGTGACAGCTTTGCTTTTGTGAGAAAAAGGGATACTTTATTTTTAACAGCATAGTTCCCCAGGTATGCAAGTTATGGGGGGGTAAAGAGTTTTTGATAACTTGTGTCAAATAGATGTAACATGATTTTTGTTTAAGCGTTTGTAAGCACATATCATGAATATGGTTTTCATTCCCTTACGAAGAGGATGAAAGTTCCTTGAACTATATGAATTATGTGCACATAGTGAAAATAATTCAGGTAGATAAACGGAGTATAAATATTACACTAAAATCATTTTTATACTGACAATTATATATATAATTGAGAGAATGTAGCAATTTAAAAGTTTTCCTGTATTTTGTTCTTCAACAGAACAAGAAAAAAACCCGTGAACAAGCTCATAGGAGCGAAACGTAGAGGGCTGATATTGAAATAAAGGAGAAGATATTTTATACTCGTGAAGTATTTTTTACATGCAGAAGAATGCTGTGGACTCCTTATTTGCATGATTGATTTTGGACAAAGCAATGGGGCCTGACGGGATTCACCCTAGAATCTTAAAAGAGCTAAAGAAGGACCTAGTGACACCACTAACCACACTTTTTAACAAATCATGGGAAGATGGGGTGGTACCTGAGGACTGGAGGAGGGCAGATGTGATTCCCCTTCACAAAAGTGGGAGCAAGGCAGAAGCAGGAAACTACAGACCTGTTAGCTTGGCCTCAGTGGTGGGGAAAATGATAGAATCACTTCTGAAAGAAAGAATTGTTGAGTACCTAGAGGCCAGCGGGGCACAGGACCCAAAGCAGCATGGATTCACAGCAGGAAGGTCATGTCAGACTAGATCTAATCGATTTCTTTGACTGGGTGACCAAAGTACTAGACCAGGGAGGGGCTGTGGATATGGCCTACCTAGACTTTAGCAAGGCATTTGACACAGTCCCCATAAAAGTTAATAATCAAGTTAGCCAGCCTGGGGTGGGTCCCAGGGTGGTAGCCTGGTAGTGAACTGGCTGCACAACAGGACACAGAAGGTAATAGCGAATGGAACACATTCTGAAGAAAGGGGGGTTACTAGTGGAGTACCTCAGGGCTCAGTACTGGGTCCAGTCCTCTTTAACGTCTTTATAGGTGACACTGCAGAGGATCTGGAAGGAAAGGTATGCCTCTTTGCAGATGACACAGAGATCTATAACAGAGTTGATACACAAGGGGTGTAGAAAGGAAGAGAAGGGACTTGGCAAGGTTGGAGGAATGGTCAGACATATGGCAACTTAGATTCAATGCAAAGAAGTGCAAAGTAATGCACCTGGGAAATAAAAATCCAGGAGAAGAGTACACAATAGCAGGGGAGGTACTAACAACAATAATGGAAAGGGATCTGGGTGTAGTCATATCAGATGACCTAAAGGTGGGTAAGCAATGTGAGAAGTAAGTAAGGAGAGCCAGGGGGATACTGGGATGCATAGGGAGGGGCATCACAAGTAGAAAAAGGGAAGTGGTTATCCCTCTATACAGACAGTTGGTGAGACCCCATCTGGAGTACTGTGTGCAGTTTTGGAGACCTCATCTATGCAAGGACATAGACAGGATGGAAGCAGTCCGGAGGAGGGCAACTAAAATGGTGCAGGGTCTACATCAGAAACCATATGAAGAGAGACTGAGAGAGAGCTTAATATGTATACCCTTGATGAAAGGAGGGACAGGGAGGACATGATAGAAACTTTCAAGTACCTCAAGGGAATCAACAAAGTCCAGGAGGGTAGCATCTTTCAGAAAAAGAGATGTGTAAGAACAAGGGGGCACAATTTAAAGTTAGAGGGGGGACGGCTCAGGGGTAATGTGAGGAAATTATTTTTCACGGAGAGAGTGGTGGACTCATGGAACCGCCTTCCTGGAGAGGTTGTGGGGTCTAAAACAGTGGGGGAATTCAAACATGCATGGGACAGACATAAGGCAATTATAGTGGGGGTTGCAGGAAGCAGGCTGTTGGTTAACTAGAATCTGCAGCTTATCCAATAGGTAGGGAAATGGGCAGACTGGGTGGGCCAAGTGGTCCTTATCTGCCGTCAAAGTCTATGTGTCCATGTATCTTGAATAATGAATTAGATATGGCAGCAGAATTTAATGACTACTTTGCAAGTGTGCTTACACCAGCGGAAAGTCCATTAAAAGTTATGGAAACCAAAAAGAAAGTGTATATTCCACCAATTACTACTTTAGAGGTGAAAGCTCTACTTCAAAAACTTAAATACTATTCTTCACCAGGGCCCGATAATATACATTCCGGCTTTTTGAAAGAAATTTCTAAAGTTATATGTGGTCCCTTGTCAATTTTGTTTAACGCCTCACTTAATCAAGGTAAAACAATTCAGACATGGAATGAAGCCATTGTCACCCCTATACATAAAGCAGGTAATAAAAAACTTGTAACAAACTATAGACCTATTAGCCTAACCTCGGTTGTTGGTAAATTGTTTGAAAGAGCACTACTGAACAGGATTGAAGCACATATATCTCATCACTGCTTACAGGACCTCACACAACATGGGTTTTCCCAAGGGAGATCATGTCAGACTAATTTGTTAAACTTCTTTGAGAATGTTAGTGCATCTCTAGACTTAGGACTCCCAGTGGGTATTATTCTACTTGACTTCTCTAAAGCATTTGATACAGTATCACACCAGGTTCTGATAAACCACCTGTATATGTATGACTTTCATCCAAATACTATTAACTGGGTTATATCATGGTTGCAAAATAGACATCAGAATGTTGTTATTAGAGGTCACTCCTCACAGTGGGTTAAGGTAACTAGTGGAGTCCCACAGGGCTCTGTCCTGGACCCAGTCCTTTTCAATTTGTTAATATCATCAATGCAAACAACCAACAATGTTTGGATGACCAAGTATGCAGATGACTGCAAACCCGGCAGCATACTTAATAACATTCAAGCCGCAAATGCCTTTCAAAATGAACTAAATGATATATGCACTTGGGCAGTTAAAAATAAAATGTGTTTTAATGAACAAAAATGTAAAGTAATGCACTTTGGACATAATAATCATAACTTCACTTATAGAATGAATAACATTCCACTTTCTGTAACAATAAACGAAAAAGATCTAGGAGTTCTAATTGATAACAGGTTATCCTTTGAAAACCATACCTCAACTAAGGTCCAAAAATGTCATAAAATTGTTGGGTGTATCTTTAAACATATTAATAGTAGAGACCCTAAAGTGATTCTCCCACTTTATACTAGTATGGTTAGATCCCAACTAGACTACTGTTCTTCTTTTTGTGCGCTGGTTACTAAAAAAGATTAAAAACTGATTGAGGGAGTCCAAAGAAAAGTAACAAAACAAATTACTGATATAAAAGCACTAGATTATGAGGCTAGATTACAAGCTCTGGGCCTATTTTCCTTGGATTATAGGCAATTTCGTGGAGATTTATGTTTGATATATAAAGCCCCTAGAGATCTACTCCTTTTTGAAATTCTAGGTTTGATAAAAAATAATTCACAAAACAATACCCGTACACATAGTTTTAAACTCAGAGGAGCAAACTGTGTAACTCATAAAAGAAGTAAATGGTTTACTCAAAGGGTAGTTACCCAATGGAATACTCTACCAAAGGAAATAGTTGAGAGTAATAATATGGAATCCTTTAAAATACAACTAGATAGGTATATGGGTAGTAGAAAAACATTTTACCTTCATTAGTAAATTTTCCACCAAATTGGTGGCGAGCTCTCTAAGGGCATCTTGCCTCCTGAGCCCGTATCACTCTATGAAACTATGAAACACACACAAAAATGAGAAAAATAGCTATGGGAGTTCCACACAGATGCATGTTACTGTTATGCAGTCACATGTTACTGTTTACAGCCGTATGTCACATGTTACTGTGATGAAGCTGCATGTCACATTATGGTTATGGAGCCCTATGTCATGTTACTATTATGAAGCTGCATCTCAGATGTTACTGTTACGGCGTTGCATGTCACATGTTACTGCTATGGAGTTGCATGTCACATGTTACTGTTATGAAGATGCATGTCACATGTTACTGTTCCGGAGCTGCATGTCACATGTTACTGTTATGCAGTCACATGTTACTGTTTACAGCCGTATGTCACATGTTACTGTGATGAAGCTGCATGTCACATTATGGTTATGGAGCCCTTTGTCACGTTACTATTATGAAGCTGCATGTCAGATGTTACTGTTACAGAGCTGCATGTCACATGTTACTGCTATGAAGATGCATGTCACATATTACTGTTCCGGAGCTGTATGTCACATGTTACTGTTATGGAGCCGCATGTCACATGTTACTGTTATGGAACCGCATGTCACAAGTTACTGTGATGGAACCGCATGTCACATGTTGCTGTGACAGCTCCACCTGGGTTAGGTGAAAAGCACACAGGACTGGGGGAATGATATGTACCAAAAGTGGAAAACTCCAAACTCAGAAAAATGTAAGAAAAAAAATACTGTTTATGAACTTTACCAGTGATGTTTTCTGCATGGCCTGACTGGGGGCTAGGCGTGCCATACGGGCTTCATAGGCTGCCTTCAGCTTCTCATTCTGTCTTGATGCCTCTTCTAATGGTGTGAGCTCCCTGAAGTGAACAACAGAGAAATACAGAAGGCATAAAACAGTTGTCATGAGGGCCTTTGCTGTTGCTGCGCCCATCAACTCAAACTAATTTTCTGACAGCACCAAATATTAAAAACAAAAAGGTAATATTATATGCATGCTGAAAACATTAAGTACTTATTTATTTTTTGAATTATTCGGAATACATCTTTGTCTCATTTACAGAGGTTCCACGTGATATTACACAATCAGAGTCTTTTTTTCCCCCAGTTGTTTAACCAGGTGAGACACACTAAGCTGAAAGCTTGTTTACAGGTGCAACCTGGGAGCACAGGGAAGTTAAGTGACTTGCTCAGGGTCACACAGTATGCAAGTGGGGGCTGTGGGATTCAAACCCAGGTCTCCAGATTTGCAGCACAGAGCCTTAAACCACTGCACTATGCTGCCTCCTTACAGAGAACAGTTTCAATAACAATTATAGAAGTCACAATATGAGTGAGAGTTACATACACTTATAGTAGGAAGAATTTTACCAAAATATACATCAAAAACAAAGGAATATATCTAAAAATTTAAGCCAGGGGCACAACAACTAGCAGGAAATGATTGAGGAATAAGATCCATTGTCTAGGTGCTAAGGAAGACTATGTGAGAACACACATTTACCCAGAGGCCAGAGGAGGAGGAGGAAGTGCTACAGAGAAGGAAAAGTGATGGGGGTGGGGAATAGTGGAGCAGTCAGAGAGGAGAGGAGGAGGGGTTGGAGTGACAAATAATAAGAGGTCAAGGTGAAGTAGGATAGAAAGTCTGGCAGTGTAATGTCCAGGAGAGGCGGAGGGGAGGCAGGAGGTAGCAGGAGGTCTGTGGGGGGTACTGACTAGGTTGCAGCCAAGGCAGGAGGCTAGGGGAAGGATTAGGTCCCCCAGTCGCAATCACTGGTCTGTTGGAAGTAAGTAGGGCATGTAGTTTTGACTTAAAGGGTCCCAGCTTGAGTTCCTTTAGTGCCTCCATATTGAGGGCACTGAACCAGGGTATTGTACTGAGTACTACAGAGTAGGCACTGAAGTAGAGTTAGAAATGACTTCTCGATGACAGGTCTTCTTTAGAAATTATCTATAAAGAGAAAGAAGCAAGGTTAGTAGTACACACATACACCAGTAACTGCTTTTTTCTCTTTATAGATAATTCTTGATGAAGACCTATGATCAAAATGTTGATTTTAACACTATTATCAGATTTCAGCATGCACCTAATATTACCTTTTTGTTTGTTTTTAGCCCACATGCTGATGCAGCACCTTGTTTATTTTTATTCTTATTCTTATCAAATACTCAAGAAACAGCCAGACCTTCAAGTGAGCCATGCTCCCCCATCTTCTCACCACGTGCAGCGGCAGTGCTCACACACCTTCTCACCTCGTGCAACGGCAGTGCTCACACACCTACTCACCTCGTGCAACTGAGCTATGTTCAACCACATTCTTACCCTGGGCAAAGGAGCCATGCTCACCCACCCTCTCACCTTATGCTAGTGAGCTGTGCTGGTCTACCATCTCACCTCGAGCAAGTGAGTGTGCTCACCCACCTTCTCACCTCATGCAATGGCAGTGCTTGCCCCTCTTCTCACCTCATGTAAGAATGCATGGGACAGACATAAGGCAATTCTAGGGGTGGAGGTTGGAAGAAGCAGGCTGTTGGTTAGCTAGGAGCTGCAGCTTATCCATTAGGTAGGAAAATGGGCAGACTGGGTGGGCCAAGCGGTCCTTATCTGCCGTCAAATTCTATGTTTCTATGTTTCTATCCACATAGAAACATAGAGCCGAACGGCAGATAAGGACGCGCAACCTGCTCTGCCGACTACCTGGATGGGGCTGCAACTCTAACAACAACAGCCTTCTCCACCCAAGACCTTACCTGTCCATGCATTCTTTCAATCCACCACTGTTTTGACTCCACATCCTCCTCAGGAAGGCTGTTCAATGCATCACAACCCTCTCCGTGAAAAATGCTTCCTCACATTACCTCTGAGCCATCCCCTCTAGCTTCAAACTGTGCCCTTGTTCTGCACACCTCTTTTACTGAAAGATGCTACCCTCTTGGACTTTGTTGATTCCCTTTGAGGTACTTGAAAGTTTCTATCATGTCCCCCCCTCCTCGAGGCTAAAACATATTAAGATCCTTAAGTCTCTCTTGATATGTCTTCTGGTACAGACCCTGCACCATTTTAGTTGCCCTCCTCTGGACTGCCTCCATCCTGTCTATGTCTTTGCGGAGGTTGGGTCTCCAGAACTGCATGCAGTACTCCAGATGGGGTCTCACCGGCTGTCTGTACAGAGGGATAACAACTTACTGTTTTCTACTGGTGATGCCTCTCCCTATGCATCCCAGTATCCCACCAGCCCTACTTACTGCCACCTTCTCGTCTTGTGGAATTGAGCCATGCTCCCCCACCTTCTCACCTCATGCAAGCAAACTGTTCTCCCTTAGCTTCTCACCTCATGCAACAGCAGTGCTTGCCCACCTACTCACATTGGGCCCTATGCACAGTCGGGCAGAACGTACGCACCAAAGATGAGTACCCCACCCATATAGCTCTGCACCCGCAGACAGGTGCACACATGCCGGTATTCACAACTGGCAGCCACCTGTCCACGGCCCCACACCCACAGCACGCGGGGCCATGCAGGGTGGCGGGGTTGAGAGAGAGACCCGGGCGGGCATCCAATAGGGAGCCCATCCCGGGTCACAGAGTGGATCCCTAACACGGGCAGGTGCGGGTCCATCTGCGTGAATAGTACCCACAGGTGCAGAGACCTGCGCTGCCAGGCCAACAACTCCAGCAGACCAACGGGCCCATAGCCAGGCCCTGGAGCAGTGCCCGCCACACTGATGCCCCCCAAACAGCACCGCTGACTGTCCCTATCCATACAAGGCAGCTCCCGCCCCAGTGCAGCCCCGAGCCGGGTACCGGACACCCGCACGGACATACAGAGGTGCCCACTGCACCCCAAGCTCCGATCCAAAACCCAAGTTGCCAGTGGTTCCCCCTACCCTGATGGATGCAGGAAAGAAAAGAAATGGGAATATAAAGCAGGTCAAGGAGGATATAGGATTAAAGTGATCCAGAAAGAGTGGAAGTAATAAGGAAAAGGCTCAGTTAAGGGATAACACAGTAAGTAAATCAGGCAGGAGTAGAAGGGAGAGGAAGGGTACTAGACAAGGTGGAAAAAAAGATTTGGAAAATGATGTGCACTTATCAAAGGAGCCTTGGAAATAAAATTCTGGACCTGGATGTCACCATGGCTGAGTTTAATCTGGATTTAGTGGATATAACAGAGTCATGGTGCATTGAGCACCATCAATGGGAAATGAATATACCAGGATACACTCTGCTCAGAACAGACAGAGAGTGAGGAAAGGAGGTGTTGTGTTACATGTGAAGGAAGGTATCAAGGCCACAGAGGTACAGGGGCACAAAGACGACAATGAGGGACTGGAATTACTATGGGTCAACCTGGAGACAGACTCTGGAGACAGGCTCTGGACACACTGTCCATACTGCAGTACAGACCCCCATCACAGAGTGCGGCGACAGATAAGGCACTTGGGAAGCCATACGCAGAATGTTAAGTGAGGGAGAGGTGCTACTAGTTGGTGACTTCAACCTGCTAGACGTGGAGTGGAGTCTTCCAACTGCAGCTTCTGTGAAGAGCAGGGCCATCCTTGATTCCCTGCAAGAGGCTCTTCTCAGGCAGTTGGTCAATAAACCCACTAGGGACAGCGCCTGACCTGGTGCTTACAAACAGGGACAGTACTGAAAACATCACAGTGAGCAGCTCACCGGTACCAGTGATCACTGTACAATGTGGAGCAACATAAAGACAGGCGCACAGACGAACCACACAAGGACGAGGGGTCTGTGACTGTCCTAGGAGCTGCTTAAGTAAGGCAGAGGTGTGCCAGGGACAATAAGGAAGGGAGTAAAAGAAGCAACTGATCAATGTGTGAAGGAAGCAAGAAAGCAAAAACTGAAGAAGGAGACCATTATGGTTCTCCAAGAAGGTGGCAAAGGTAGTGAAAGAAAAAAGGTTGTGTTCAAAAAGTATAAGGAAACACAGAGAGAGGAGGACAGAAAGACATACCTAGTAAAACAGAAGGAAGGAGGCAGAATGTATCAGACAACAAGAATGAATGGCCGCTCTTACTTCTTGGCATTCTGTGCTTCAGCTGCCTGCATCTTCTGGAAGAGTTCAGGAGGCAGGAAAGGTGTTGCTCGCCGTCCGCCATCTGACAGGACCCTGCGATGAGTGCTGTGGTGCGAGGACTTGGGGGTCTCCATGACAATCAACTTTGTCTCCACTTTGCCTGAGGAGTAGAAAAACACACTGCAAATGAAATCAGGGTTTAAATACACACTCAGAAAAACGTGACAAGGATTTATGAAGTAAGGCCTTCTAGAGCTACAGTGTATATTGTATAACAAAAAAAAAAAAAAGTGCTGCTGCCATGGCAACATGTGGCAAATAAAACAAAAGATTAATATAATGAATATAAGGGTAGTGAAAGTGTGAACGCTGCAGCACCTCTCGTAATTGTGGAGATGGTAGAATTTACTATTGGACCATACGGTAATAGCTCCTCACTGAAGCCAAACTGGAGACTGCAATTCTAAAGGTCTAAACATGGACAAAATACATTTTCATTTCAAGTAGTAAAACTGTGGGACTCGTTGCCCATCCCAGTTGCAGTACATAGTTTTAAGTCGCTGGAAAATTTGAATTATCTTTTAAAACTGTATCTTGTGTCCCATTTAGCAGCGACCGTTTTCTCTAGTAGGTTTTACTGTCTATGTGAGATTCTGATGCTGTTAATTTGTTGTATTGCTCGTTGAGTTTATGTATCTAGGGCAGGGTAACAATTACTTTTCAGATGGGTAAACAAAGAGGCAGGAGGTCAACAGGCATAAAAAGGAGGTGGGAGGAACAGGGAAGGTTCAAACACAGAAACAGAATTTGATGGCAGATAAGGACCGCTTGGCCCACCTAGTCTGTCCATTTCCCTACCTAACGGATAAGCTGCAGATCCTAGTTAACCAACAGCCTACTTCCTCCTACCCCCACTAGAATTGCCTTATGTCTGTCCCACGCATTCTTGAATTCCCCCACTGTTTTTGACTCTATGACCTCCTCAGCTGTTCCATGCATCTACAACCCTCTCTGTGAAGAAGTACTTCCTCACGTTACCACTGAGCCGTCCCCCCTCTATCTTCAAATTGTGCCCCCTTGTTCTTGCACATCTCTTTTTCTGAAAGACTCTACCCTCTTGGACTTTGTTGATTCCATTGAGGTATTTTAAAGTTTCTATCATGTCCCCCCTCTCCCTCCTTTCCTCGAGGCTATACATCTTAAGCTCATTTACTCTTTCTTCATATGTCTTCTGGTACAGACCCTGCACCATTTTGGTTGCCCTCCTCTTGACAGCCTCCACCCTGTCTATGTCTTTGTGGAGATGGGGTCTGCAGAACTGTACACAGTACTCCAGATGTGGTCTTACCAACTGTCTGTACAGAGGGCCAACAACTTCTCGTTTTCTACTGGTGATGCCTCTCCCTATGCACCCCAGTATCCCCCACCCCTTCTTACTACCTTCTCACATTGCTGGCCCACCTTTAGGTCATCTGATATGACTACCCCACGTCCCTTTCCATTTTTGTTGTTGTCAGTATCTCACCCCCCATTGTGTACTTTTCCCCTGGGATTTTGTTTCCCTGGTGCATTACTTTGCACTTGTTTGCATTGAATCTAAGCTGCCATACATTTGACCATTCCTCTAACCTTGCCAAGTGCCTTTTCACCCTTTCCACCCCATCTTGGGTATCAACTCTGTTGCAGATCTTTGTGTCATCTGCAAAGAGACATACTTTCCCTTTCAGTCCCTCTGCAATGTCACTTATAAAGACATTAAACAGGACCGGCCCCAGTACTGAACCCTGCAGTACCCCACTAGTAACCCCCCTTTCTTCACTGTGGACTACATTTACTATTATCCACTGTGTCCTGTTGTCCAGCTAGTGTTTTACCCAGGCTACCATCCTGGGACCCACTCCCAGGCTGGCTAATTTGTTTATTAATCTTTTGTGCGGGACTGTGTCAAATGCCTTGCTAAAGTCTAGGTAGGCCATGTCCACAGCCTCTCCCTGGTCTACTACGTTGGTCACCCAGTCAAAGAAATCAATTAGATTTGTTTGACATGACCTTCCTGCTGTGAATCCATGCTGCCTTAGGTCCTGTGCCCCACTGGCCTCTAGAACTCAGCAATTCTGTCCTTCAGAAGTGATTCCATCATTTTCCCTACCACTGAGGTCAAACTGATAGGTCTGTAGTTTCCGCCTCTGTCTTGCTCACACTTTTGTGAAGGGGAATCACATCCACCCTCCTCCAGTCCTTAGGTACCACACCATCCTCCCATGATTTATTAGAAAGGGTAGTCAGTGGTGTTACTAGTTCTTCCCTTAGTTCTTTTAGAATTCTGGGGTGAGTCCCATCAGGCCCCATTGCTTTATCCACCTTCAGTTTTAAGAGTTCTTTCAGAACCCTTTCTTCTGTGAAAGGACTAATATCAACCCCCCTATCCAGAGTGCTTCTATTGACTGGATTAGATATCTCCCCCTGCTTTTCCATTGTGAATACTGAGCAGAAGTATTTGTTCATTATCCCTGCGTTTTCACTGTCGCACTCTGCCCAACCACCTTCCTCTTTATTCAGCCTCAGTATCCCTGCTTTAGTCTTTCTTTGCTCCCTAATGTACCTATAAAAGGTTTTGTCCCCCTTCTTAACCGAGTTGGCTATCTTTTCCTTGGTTTAGGCCTTTGCTATTCTGACTGCATTCCCCGCTTCCTTCTGTTTTAACTGGTACAGTTCTCTGTCCTGCTCCTTCTGTGTTTCCTTATACTTCCAGAATGATATCTTTTTCTCCCTTACCTTCCCCGCCACTTCTTTTGAGAACCATACTGTTTTTTCCTTTTATTTTGATTTGTTAATTTGCTTCACACAAAGGCTTGTTGCCTCTGTGATGGTGGTTTTAATGTTTCCCCATTGTTGCTCCACCCCACCTTCTTGCCTGTTTGCTAGTGTTTTTCTGAGGCACTCTCCTATTTTGACAAAATCGGCCCTCCTGAAGTCCAGTGCCTTCACTTTTGTATGGCTTGACTCTACAGCTAAGTTTATCATGAAACACACTGTTTGGTGGTCACTTGTTCCCAGATGGCTACCCACTTCAAGATCAGAGATCCTCTCTCTCTGTCCCCATTTGAGAGTACCAGGTCTAAGATTGCTCCCTCCTGAGTGGGTTCCAAAACTAGTTGTCTGAGGCATGCCCCCTGTAGGGCATAAAGAACGGGTCTGCTCTTGGATGTGGCTGCAGCAAAGGTGCTCCAGTTAACATCTGGCATATTCAGGTCCCCCATCAGCAATATCTCCCCTTTCTCTGCCATCCTAAGGATGCCTTCCATCATTTTCTTGTCCATTTCCTCCCCCTAAGATGGGGGTATGTATACAACCCCTTTGCGGACTGTGGTGCCATTTCCAGTCTCCTGGGTAACCTACAGTTCCTCCTCTCCTCCCTATTTACCCTTTAGTTCTGTTGCTTTGATCCCTTCTCTTACATACAGAGCTACTCCTCCTCCTCTTCTTCCCTCCCTCCCTGTCCCTCCTGTAGGTTGTGTACCCTGGTATGTTGACATCCCAGTCATGGTTCTCTGTGTACCATGTTTCTGTCACTGACACGATATCCAGGCATCCCTCTTCCATCAAGGCTACCATTTCGGGGAGCTTTTCACCTAGACTACGGGCATTAGTACTCATTACCCTCCATTTTTTTATGGCTTTATTTCTTTTGCCCCATCCCTGTCCTTACTGTCTTTTCTCAATTTACCCTGCCCTTCTCTATCGACTGCTCTATCTTGAGTGTTTACCTCACTAACTACCTGATTTTTTTTTTGGGGCTAGGTTTCCTTCTCCTTTTCAGTGCCTCCCCTTGGCTAGTTAAATGCTTGCCAATGAAGCATTAAACCTATCACCTAGGATCTGGTTCCCTCCTGGACAGATGCAGACCATCGTACGGTATAGGTCTGCATCCCTCCAGAGTGAGCCCCAGTCCCCAATGAAGCCAAATCCCTGAGCTCTGCACCAGTTTTTCAACCAGTCATTGACTCCCATGGTGCAGAGTACCCTAGTCTCATCCATGCCATAGACAGGTAGCACTTCAGAGAAAGTTACCGTGTGTGCTACTTGGCTAAGGCCCCTCCACAACTCCACAAACTCCTGTTGCACTGCTTTGATCCCATTCTCAGCCAGGACATTTGTCCCTAGGTGGATAATGACATCTAGTTCACTCCCCCTTGCAGCTGCTCCCATGATCCTGAGGATTCGTTTCCTGTCCCTCCAAGCCATTGTGCCGGGCAGGCACCTTACCTCCCTTTCACCTCCCTCCCCCAGTTCTACCCCCCTAACAACCGAGTCCCCCACCAGGAGTTGTTTCCTTCCCCTGTGGGGTCCAGTGCCACCCTTCTGTGAGTCTCCATTGTGGAGGTTCCCAGCATCCTCCTTGGTCTCCACTGCGGGTGCCTCAACAGACAAAAAGGTTAAGGAAGGAAAGAGCACGGGAGTGGTGCAGTGTAATGGCTGTGGAGCTGCAGTTTTTCATAACACATTTTGGTGACTGAGGCACTGCCCCATTTGTACTCACTTCTCTGGGTTAAGAGCAGAGGTTGCTAGACTCCAGGTAAAACTGGCAAGGGTGCAGAGAACCTTCTGTGCCACTCAGGGGCCACTAACTCTGCTGCTGCTCACCCAAAGGATGCCTAGGCAGAGAAGTTGGACCTTGATGGGCTCCAGAAGAGTGGCGGTGGTGGGCAAGGTATGCACTCAGCCTGTACCACTGCACAATTCATTTGCCATACTGACAGGATGGGACAGCTGGGAGGTGGTATCCACAGCAGTGGGAAGGGAGGATGTGAGGTCTTCAGAAGGGCAAACCCCAAGGAGTGAGGAAGGCCCCTAGCCGAGGAGGAAGCTGCTGCTGGTGGGGACTCTGTCATTATGGGGACAGACTTGGGAGCAAGGGGTGAAAGGGAGAAGAAGGTGAAGTGCCTCCCTGGTGCTTTGGCTTGGAGGGATGGAGAGTGGATTCAGAGGATCACTAGAGTGGAAGGAGATAGGAGGGAGCTAGATGTCACTGACCACAAGGGGACAAATGACCTGGCAAGGGACAGGGTAAAGGCAGTGCAGGGCAATTTCAAGGAGCTGGTGAGGGACCTTAAGCAGGTGGCATGTACGGTGGCATTTGCAGAGGTGTTATCTGTGTACAGCTGGGGAGAGGAAAGGGCACTCTGCACACAACTGACTGAAGGCATGGTGTATGGAGGAGGGCTTCAGCTATACTGGGGACGGGGGGCCATCCCAGGAGGATATTGGCCTCTTTAGGGAGATGGCCTGCATCCTTCCAGGAAGGGGACCACAGTCCTTAGTGGGAGGATTACATTTTACATGGATAAGCAGTTAAACTAGCTGGGGGCTGTAATGCCAAAGTGTAAAATCCCCCGATGAATGAGCAACAAGAGGGGAGGGCCTGAGGGGAGGAAGCTTCCTCAGGGCAGGCTACTCGCTGCTCATGTGAGACAGGAAATGGAGGAGGGATTGTATCATATATGATAGGGGGAAACAAGGCTATAGAAGTACAGGGGCACCTGGAGGAAAAGGAAAGACTGGAGGTGCTGTGGGTCATCCTGGAGACAGGAGCTGTGGCTGCAATCCCATATAGGGGTGGTATACAGACCTCCATCACGAGGAGAGGATATGGATATGGCTATTGGGGAAGACATGCTCAGAATGGCAAATAAGGGGGAGGTGCTGCTTGTTGGTGACTTCAATCTGTCAGATATGGATTGGAGTTTTCCAGCTGCAGCTTCAGCAAGAAGCAGTGCCATCCTTGAATCCCTACAAGAGGCTTTTCTCAGGCAGCTAGTCAACAAACCCACTAGGGATGGGGCAGTACTGAACCTGGTGCTTCCACTGATGGGCATACTCTCCGAAAACCAAACTGCTGTATGACAGTCTTTGTATCCATGGTAAGCGCCACCTCCTGGTTAAGGAGGCCCAAAAGTGAGCCACAAAAGCACTTTCTAGTAAAATGTGTTCTTGAGCTTCTACAGGCTATACGCACTCTTGCTTAGGACACATTCTATCATCTAAACTTCTTTGTTTCAGGTTGTCCTGAACCCCTAGCCGTCCATGACTACAATGCTATAAGATGTCCCACATATGTTGTAGTACTCTCACATCCATCACCTGTCAGAAAAGCAAGGGAATTTCCCCGGTGTGCTGGCCAAATTTCCCCCCATTCACTAAAAATACCACCAACAGCTTAATTTTGTTCAATTGGTTCTTGTTCCATTTCAGTTGGTTTGCATCTGTATTCCCCCCAGATGAGGTTAAAATTAGGCAGTACTGTCTAGCCTTCCTTTCCCGGACAGCAAACACTAAAAAATAATAACAGTAATAATCATAACCAGAGCAAAGCCACTGAAGTAGCCATTGTTCTGGCGGAATGTGCTTTAACTGAGCCTTCCAAGTGTTGTCCTGCCATAGCGTAACAGTGCTGGATACAGTTCACAATCCATTGAGGAGAGACTGAGGGATCTGAACATGTACACCCTGGAAGAAAGGGGGGCATGATAGAGACTTTTAAATACCTCTTGGGAGTGAATATGGTACAGGAAAAGAGCATTTTCCAGAAAAGAAGGTGTACAAGAAGAAAAAATTACTCACCACAGTAATGTTGTTTCTTCTAATGGAGTCTTGCTGTATTCTGACATAATGCAGTTAGTCCCAGCACTTGAACTGCCCCGGAGAGGAAATAATTAACTCTATGCAGAAGCATAGAACGTTGAGCTCGAGCTCGGTTTTCAAACCTCTGTCTGTGGTACTTCCCAGTGTAACCGTCAGATTCTTACGAGCAAACTAACTAATATACTATAGTATGGAAATTGTTCAAACATATAGCCAAAAGGGCAAAAGATTCTTTTGGGGCCCAAAAGACTCAAGTCGAGAACCCAAGAAGGAAAGGTAGTGACAATATTTAAGTATAAAACACCAGAAAAAATAACATCTACCCCACCCAAGAGAGAGGGTACAAGGTACACCCCTGAGATGCAACACTGTACCTGCCAGCCAACTTCCCAAAACCCAGGTTCTGAGAGGGGGCGGCGGGGAGTCTAGATACAGCAGACTCCATTAGAAGAAACAACATTACTATGGTGAGTAATTTTTTCTTCAAACAACATGAAGTCTTGCTGTATTCAGACATAATGGAGACTACCAAGCAGTTCCCTATGGAGGAGGGAATGCAGAACCTACTTTGGGAAGAGGCTCTGCAGTACTGCTGTTCCAAACCTAGCATCACTCCTAGCCTGGATGTCCAGGGAGTAATGCTTGGTGAAAGTATGTACTGTTTTCCAGGTGGCTGCTTTACAGATCTCTAACAAAGGTATATCTCTGGCTGCAGCTAGAGAAGCATCTGTACCCCTAGTTGAGTGAGCCCTCAGGCCTGAAGGGGACGTCCTACCCAACTTGTCATAACAAAATTGTATACAAGAAACAATCCACCTGGCAATAGTTCTTTTAGTGGCAGGCTTACCTTTCCCCACTTCACCATAAGTGAGAAACAAATGAAGACAGTCATTTCTATGTGCCTTAGTATGCTCAATGTAGTAGCTAAGGGCCCTCTTAACATCCAAACTGTGTAACCTTCTTTCACCTGAAGAAGAATGGTCAGTGAAAAAGACAGGGAGAGATATAGACTGGTTCAGATAAAAATACGATACCACTTTGGGCAAGAACCTCCTACTGGTTCTTGGGACCACTTTGTCCCTATGGAAGGAGATGAAGTCAGGTTCAACTGACAGAGCCTGTAACTCACTAATCCGCCTGGCAGAAGTAATAGCTACCAGGAACACAGTTTTCCAGGTCAAGTACTTCAATTCAGCCGAAGCCAGAGGTTCAAAGGGTGGCAAGCATAAGCTGAGCTATGCAGACATTAAGATCCTGAGCGCGGAGCCGCTCCTGGGCACAGCGTTTGGATTTCCGCTATGACGCCGCAACCCGGTTCGGGAATGGACTCGGCCGCCGGAGGGCTGGCCGGGAGAGGATTGGCGTCCACGGACTGCTCTCCTTCTCGGGGAGGCTGGGTAGCAGTCGGCGATGGGGACCCCTAGAGGAGCTAGGACCACCCAGCGGCCGTGCTTACGTCAGGGGGAGGGTGAGGCGGGGCAGGCGCTCAGGCGTCATTGCACGTCCCGCCTCCCTCAGGGAATGGGCTAATGGGGGTAAAGCCACGCCCAGCGCCTATATGTGACGCTTTGCTCCGGATGCCCTGATTGGTCGCCGAGCCGCTCCCCGACCAGTTACTAGTTCCGGCGTCCGATAACCGTCGGGAACCGCGCCCCACTCTCTGGGGAAAGCCAGGGATGACTGGGAGTCGGCAAATGTCCGGTGACCGGGATCCCAGGAGTCCGTGACCAGGCTGAGGACGGACGAGGGGCGTGGAACAAAAAGAGCAAATTTCAAAAAAAAAAAAAGATCCCAAGGCGGAGTGGGCTCCCTAAAGGGAGGGTTAATGTGAACCAGACCTTTGAAAAACTTTCTGAAAACAAGATGAGAGGCCAGGGAAGAGCCCTTCCCTGTTGAGAGGAATGCAGAGACAGCTGCTAGATGAACCTTCAGAGTGGCAGGCCTAAGGCCTAGACAATTCAGATTAACTAGATAGTCTAAGGTTGTGGAAATGTCTGCAGAACCAGGCAGGATGCCTTTCTGAGAGCACCAAATACTGAACCTTTTCCATTTGGAGTTGTAAGTTTTTCTAGTGGAAGGCTTCCTGGAGACTTATAGAATATCCAGAACTCCCTGAGAAAGATGTAGTGCTGCATATTCTAACTCTTCAAGAGCTAGGCCTTGAGATTGAGAGACTGGAGATTGGGGTACCAGATCCACCCCTGGGAGGAGGACAGGAGATTGTATGTCCTGGACAGAGACAGGGGACGTGACACTGACAAGGGCAGCAGTAGAGAATACCAAGGCTGTCTGGCCCAATCTGGAGCCACCAGTATCACTGTGCAGGGTTGCGTCCTGATCTTGATCAGAACTCTGAACAACAGAGGGAAGGGAGGGAAGGCATAGAGAAACCTGCTCTTCCAGTCCAAAAAGAAAGCATCCTGGAGAACCGTCCCCAGGACTGGAGGTCTGCAACAAAACAGAGGAAGTTGATGATTGTCCGGTGCTGCAAAGAGATCCATCTCAGGAGCGCCCCACCTGGAGAAGATGACCTTCAGGATGTGAGGATCCAGGGACCAGTCATGATGTCCCTGTGAAATTCTGCTCAGAGCATCTGCTAGTACGTTGTCCTTCCCTGGAAGGTGAACTGCTACCAGAGAAGTCTGAAGAGAATAGGCCAGAGACCACAGCTTCATGGCTTCTGTGCACAAGGCCGAGGACCGAGTGCCTCCCTGCTTGTTGATGTACCACATTGTGGTGGTGTTGTCCGTTCTGACTTGTACCACCTTGCCCTTGACTGAATCCGAGAAGCTCTGCAGGGCTAGGAAAACTGTCCTGAGTTCCAGGAGACTGATATGAAGGAGAGACTCCTGTGGAGACCAGACCCCTTGAGCTGTCAGGGCTCCCAGGTGAGCTCCCCACCCTAGGAGAGAAGCATCCGTAGTTAGAACTACTGATGGGACTAAAGGGACAAATGGAACCCCTTGTCTGAGGTTGTCCTGGTCCAGCCACCACTGGAGAGCTTGGACCAGAGTATGAGTCACTGGAATCAGTTTGGTAAGTGAATCCTTCTTTTGAGACCAAAAAGACCTTAGATGAAACTGAATGTCCCTCATCTGGAACCTTGCTCCCTGCACCAGTGCCGTGGAAGCTGCCATGTAGCCCAGGAGCTGGAGGAACTGTCTTGCTTGGCGGGAGACCTGAGGTTGAAAGGAGGAAGCGAGATCCACTAGGACCTTCACCCTTGCCAGAGGAAGGAAGGAAGGAAGGTTTTTGCTTGTACAGTGTCCAACTCTATGCCTATAAAGGTGAGAAGTTGAACTGGTTCGAGGACAGACTTTGGAAGATTGAGAAGAAACCCCAGGGAGCTGAGTAGGTCCTGGGTAGTTTGAAGAGCTGACTTGACCTGTAAAGGTGACTGACCCACTAAGAGCCAGTCGTCCAGATATGGGAAGATGGTGATACCCTTTCTTCTGAGGTAAGCCACCACTACTGCAAGGCACTTTGTGAACACCCTTGGAGCTGATGTTAGGCTGAATGGTATGGCTCTGAATTGGTAATGGCCTGAAGGCAACTCGAACCTGAGGTATTTTCTGTGGGAGCACCTGATAGAAATATGGAAGTAGGCATCCTTGAGGTCCAGAGATGCTAGCCAATCCCCTGGCCTTAGAGAAGGAAGGATTATTCTCAGAGTTACCATTTTGAATTTGGGCATTGAAATGTGCTTATTCAAATACCTTAGGTCTATGATGGGTCGCAACTCCCCTGTTTTCTTTGGGGTAAGGAAGTACCTGGAGTACAGTCCTTTTCCCTTGTGCTGAGTAGGAACTTTCTCTATAGCTCTGAGAGCTAGAAGAGAGGAAACCTCTGCCTCTAGGGCAAGGGTTTCTGAGATTGATGCAGGTGGAAAAGACTTGGCCCTCTTTTTTGGAAATTTTTTGAAGCTGAGGGCCAGTCCCTGGCTTACTACTTCCAGGACCCACTTGTCTGAGGTCACAGACTTCCAGGCCTGGAAGTAGTAAGCCAACCTGCCTCCTACTGGAAATGGGGAGTCGACCCGGGCTGACACATCAGGGTGTCTGCTTGGCAGAAGCCTTAGACTGAGAGGAGGAGGGAGCAGCCCTGCTCATCCCCCTCCTGCCCCTCCCTCTGAATAACCCCCTCTGTGGGAAGGGAGAGGAGGCCTGAGCTTGGTAAAAAGGCCTTTGAAAGGGCCTGCCCCTGCCCCTAGACTGCTGCTCGTGTGGAGTGGCCTGCCTTTCCTTGGCCTGTGCACTCCTGTAAGTGGTCCTGTATTCATCCATTTTCTTCATGTAAGCCTCTGTCTGTTCCCCAAACAGAAAGTTACCTACTACAGGAAAATCCATGGCCTTAGTCTGGGTATCCTGTGAAAGGCTAGTACATCTGAGCCAAGCATGTCTTCTGAGAGACACAGATGTAGCCATGACTCTAGATGCCACATCATTGGAGTCCACAGCAGCATGAAAATTGCATTTTGGTTGCCTCAATTCCATCAGCAGCCACCTCCTCCAGCTGCTTGGCTAGCTGGGGAGAGGCCTGTTTAGCCAGTTCCAGAACCATATCCCATCTGAATTTCTGGTACCTGGCTGTGTAGGCCATATAGGTAGCCTGCCTGAGTCCCAAAGAGGATGCCAAATACTGTTTTTTGGCCATGGCATCCACTTTCCCGGAGTCCTTATCCGGGAGGTGTGAAGCCAAAGGAATGTTAGCCCTGTCACAGGCTGCAGCCTGCACTACCCCAACATGGCTACAATGACTATAAAGGAATTCCTCAGCTGAGCCTGATAACAAATACCTCCTGTCCATTCTCTTATCCACAGGAGGTATTGAATTAGAGTTTGTAAAATTTTGTGTGTCTGTTTCCCAAAAGATTTATGAAGAGGGATAGACAGCCTTTTGGACTCTGGGATGTCCATCATTTCCACAAAATCAGGCTCATCCTCCTCTGCAGCTTCAACCAAGGAAGCTGCAGGGTTTCTGCCACCTTTGTGTAGAACAAAAATGGAGGGGACTCAGAGAGCCTGGGAGGAGAGACACCTGAGGGCCTGTCTGGGAAGATGTCCGGTTCAATGGGCACATCCAGATCCCCCTGGTCATCGTCATCATCATCACGGGATAGTCTTCATCTCCTCCCACTCCTCATAATAAGCGTCTGGATCATAATCCGGAGGAGACAGATCCAACCGAACCGACCGCCTAACCGGCGGTACCGGTTCGGATGGAACAGGTCTAAGCAATTGAACAATACTAATCGCTTTGGCTATTTCATCCGCGGTTGGAGAGTGAGATACAGGATCCGAACCAGCGGACTTGCGCTTCTTCTTTGATGGAACCGACCCCTCGGGGTCGGCTATCCTTTTGCCTGAGGAGGTATCGCCTAGGTCAGTAGGCACCTCCTCAGGTTCGGCCTCAACCAAACCGGGCTGGCCATCCAGATCTATGGACTTATCAGCCTCCCTTTCCTTCAGCATACTCAGTCTTTTATCTAGAGTGGATTTAGGAAAGTTTTTACAGATTTTGCAGTCCGACTTGAGGTGGTCAAACCCCAGACAATAAACACAGATGAGGTGGGGGTCAGCCTTAGCAAAGACCTCCCCACACTCAGTACAGTGTTGAAACCCAGTGGAACCATTTTTTTTCTTGGGTTTCTCAGACGTTTCTAACCTAACAAATTACCCTATTGCAGCTTTCAAGCTAGGTAATACAATAACCGATAGGTTACAAACCGTGTCACAGAGGCTTTTTAAAAGAACCAGCAAAAGGCCCAGTTCTTTTGAAACCGATGGATCGGAACACCACACTAATCCCAGAAAAATAAAATTAAAATTAACAAGGTCGGTTCCAAACCAGACCGACCGGAAAGAAACCGAAGAAAAGAACAATTTCCACTTTTTCACCAAAATAAAACATAGTCACTACCTATCTACACACTACCTGTACCACAGACAGAGGCTGGAAATCAGAAAATAACAAAAAAATATGCGGTTTAAACCGAACGCTTTACTTTTACCGAACTGAGCAGAGGAAATCTCCGGAGCGACTTCACTGTTAGGCGGAGTAAAGAATCTTATGGTTACACTGGGAAGTACCACAGACAGAGGTTTGAAAACCGAGCTCGAGCTCAACGTTCTATGCTTCTGCACAGAGTTAACTCTTTCCTCTCTGGGGCAGTTCAAGTGCTGGGGCTAACTGCATTATGTCTGAACACAGCAAGACTTCATGTTGTTTGAACTGGGGGGCACAATATGAAGCTGGAGTGGGGAATGTTTTGGAGGGATGTGAGGAAGCATTTCTTCACTGAGAGGGTGGCAGATGCAAGGCAAAAATCTTCCAGTGGGTATGGTGGGGCAAAAACTGTGACAGGCGTCAAGACTGCATGGAATAGGTATAAAGGAATATGCGTATCACATCATGGGGGTGGGTGGTGGTGGCCAGAAACCAGGTAGGGTCTGCGGAGGGGCAGACTAGGTGGGCAAAACAGTCCTTATCTACCAACAAGTTCTATGTTTCTATATTTTGTTTTAATCTCATATAGCTTTTTGGCCCCCTGACTGCCACCTATCCTTGCCAACGGCCCCCTGTCAGTCTTCAATCCCATCGCTAAGCCGGTGGGGATCCACATGGTGTGGGACCCTGAAGACCACAGGGGCCGTCACTCTTGGCAACCATGCACATGGGTTTCTCCCGTGTGTCTTCTCCCGTGGTTCCACCCTCTACCGCAGACATCTGGCATAGCCTTTGGTGGCCTCAGATGCAGTAATGCATACTGGGCATCGCCACCCTCACAAGTGAGCAAGTTCCACGGCTCACCGTGAGGGGCAGCTGCCGCAGATGCAGGCCATGTCTCTCCCAGCGGGAGCACTTCCCAGCCTGGTCACCTACCCCATGCTGACTGGGCTCACTTCCAAACCTGGGTCTCCAGTGTGGAAGTGCATAGTGCTACTACTTGGGCAATCGGGCAGCCCTGTTTCTATGGATCTATGTTTCAATTATGCATGCATTACGTGAATACAGGAAGTTCCTTTTAATTTGGATCGAAAGAGACCGACAGCTGAGAAGCCTATCCATAGTCCCTCATTCTTTCAAGGAAAAAGCTGAGGATTCTCCTGACATTGACAGAATGCAAGATGACTTCTCCCAGGCCTTGGCTTAGGGAAGAAGGTTGGCAGCACTAGTGACTGGTCAAGATGAAACTCCAAGATGGCTCACTGGCACAGCAGTAGCGCTACTGCTCGTACCTCCCACAACCTGGGTTTGGAATGAGCCCGGATTTTCAGAGGGTTGACCAGGGGAAGTATGGGGAAACACTGCCGGGATGTGACCGCCACCTGGGTGACCACAGGTGGCAGTACAGGCAAGAGTGCATGTATGGGAGAAGGAGACACCAACAGGCAGAAGAGGGCACACAACATGCTCATGCCCACTCTCAGACAGCATCTGTGTGTGTGGGGAGGAAGGAAAATAAATAAAAAAGAAAAGACAAACCCCCTGATGTGCAGGATGACTGCCCGGTATCACCTGCAGACCCCACATCCAGTAACCTGGGCTCTCACCTAGTGACACTACCTGAAGTTCCAGAGGGACCTGGCCCAACCTAAGGGCCCTATCATGAGGGGTATGGCGTGAGAGAAACGGGGAAATGGGCAAGTCCCAAAAGATGGAGGGAGATGAGATTGGGCTGATACAAAGGCCCAAAGGAGGGGCCAGAAACCAGCTGAGAGAGGTAACATAAATAGAAAGTACAAAAACAAAAAAAAAATAAAAAGATGAAACTAAGACACCACCGTCGGCAAAAATTTAGGATGTCTGTGGAGTACTACCACATCCTTGTGGAAAACTGTGTATGGAAATTCTGTTACTATGGCCTGCATCTCAAAAACTCTGCATGAAGAGGGAATGACCACAGGAAAAACTGTTTTCCCAGTCTGATACTTTATTTCAGAGGTAGCCACGGGTTCAAAAGGCTTATGAGTGCGCATGTCAAGCACCAAATTGAGACCCCAATTAGTAAAAGGTTTCCTTATGGGGGATGCAGGATACCTCTTAAGAATCTCTTGAAAAGGGTGAGCCAGGGGCGCTGTGGAGCCCGAGCTGAAGAGCAGCAGGAAAACATAGCTCTGCATATTACGACAAATTTCATTAAAAAACTGTATTTTCTAATATTTTTTGGGAGAAAATTTCACTGCCACGAGAAAGAGGAGCCTTTTAATCCCTAGGATGGGCAACCCGAAAAAGGATAGAGGAGCTACAGGAGGGAAAACGACTGGGTCTTTGAATCCACCTAAGTCTCGTGGTGAAGGTCAGGCCGAACCTAATTTGGAATCAGAGGAAACTATGGCCTCCATAGGTGTGAAGCTGAAAAGAATAATTTCCTCGGTAGCTGAACTAAATAACAAAATGGACACATTTGCCACAAGGGTTACTGTGACTGAATCGGAAGTCGAAGGACTTAAAACCGAATTCCACGATGTCAAAAAAGCAGCAGAATCCTCGGTAGCAGTAATGGCTACAATTATGAAAGAAAATGCTCATCTTAGGGCACGTTTGGAGACATTAGAAAAATCAGACTCGCTCCGCAAATGTGCGCATCCTAGGCTTGGCTGAAGGGATTGAAGGAGATCATCCTCTGCCGAACATTAAAGAATGGATGGAAGAGAAACTTGTTCTGAGGGATCAACCCTCCTCTTTCAATATCCAGAAAGTCTACCGAATCACTCCCAGGGGCCGAAGAGAAGATTCAGAGACGCTCCATACGTTATTGGTGGTAACAGACGGGGCGGGGCGAAGACCAAATTCTGAGGTTGGCTAGACAGCTCAGCCCGATTACAAGATGAACATAACATACTTTTCTTTCCGGATATGTTATTCCACTAGAATGCGCCGCAAGAAGTTTGATGGAACACGGCACTTGTTACGGGAGGCCTCTATCCCCCATTCCATTATTTTCCCAGCTAGACTGCGTATTGTACATCAGGGGAAAGTGTGGTTGTTTTCGGATCCTACTGAGGCCGGGAAATGGGCCACGCGCTTTGTTTCTATCGCACCCCGACGTGCCAGAGAATCTGAATCCGAGGATGAGGAGTCAGGAGAGATGGTTGCCGGCTGAACCGATTGAACGCTTGTTTTAGCAAAATTGATGCTCCAGAACTGTATCGGAGTGAGTTGATGGAACGGTGATCTGGTTAAAAATTTATGCTTACAACTTGAAAGGTTTAATTTAATTGTGTGGCATATTATTAAGTTAATCCAACACAAGTACAGTTCGAACAGAATACAGTAAGAGCTATCAGGACTTATGTTTTTTCTGGTGCTGGGGTTTAAAATTAAAGTTTACAGTTTTCTTTAGATTTATAGTGTGATGCCCACTTCTCCACTTTTGTGGAGCTATATATTGAGCTAGATATTTTGACTTTAGTACGAATTAATCACACTGCTCATGGGCTCTCTTACCACAGCTGTTTACGTTGTTAATATGCTCTTGGGATGTTATATTTTGTATTACCCCCCAATGTGGTATCAAAATGTTCAGGATGCTTTTATTTTCTTAGATTAAGGAGAGATTTATTCTCTCCACAAGGGATATCTTTACTGTAATGTACCGATTGGTCTTGAACATGGTAAACTGTAAAAGTGAAATCTTTTAAATCAATAAAAATAAAATTAAAAACAAATATGAAAGGATTATGGAAAAAAAAAAAAAAAGGGTGAGCCAAGCTAAGGTGAGCATTCCACTAGCTCATGGTATTGAAACCACAGAGACATGAACCTTTATGGAGAAGAACTGCAATCCAGACTTTGGATGGGCCAGTAGATATTCAGGACTCTTTCTGGAGGGCGAGTGAATGGGTCAATACAGTCCTTGGAGCAGCAGCTGGGGAAACACTTCCATTTTGCCTTACAGGCCCTCTAAATAGATGGCTTGCAGGCTGCTAACAGAACCTAACAGAACCTGTGAAACCCTTTGAAAGACTTTAAAACTTCTATCTCTTCAGGAGTCAGGCCTAGAAATTTAGAAAGGATATATTTATTGCAATGGTTGTGGGTACACCGTGACCAAAATATCAGTAATATTTTTTTCTTGTCACATGACCTACAGTGAGACTATCATGCTATTCTTACTATAAGTCACATGACAAGCACATATTCTCACTCTAGGTCATATGGCAAGCAAACATTCTCACTCTGCCACATGACAATTCCAGAGCTTGATTATACTCAGAAAGTAGCTGAACTAGGCAAGTAAAAGAGAGAACTAACACTGTAACAGATTATAATTACTGGTGATTCCTTTATCAAACAGTCAACAGGCACTTTCAAATGCCATAATAACCAGAAAACTGGTTATTATGGTGTTCTCAAACTTTTGTTTCCCTCGCTTCAGTTCCATTTAGTGCATGCCCTCCATAGCTATTATTGTGTGTGTGGGCGGCTAAACAGATCAGGAAACAAAAGCTTTGTAACTCAGTTTGTCATTTAGCAAGGAACCATACTGCTGATTTATTTACTTGTTTGTTTATTTTTATCTAGTCGATCCCACCTTTACAACCTGATTTGAATGCTCCTGCTAGTTGGCATGAGAAACACCGACTTGTGTTCTGGAAATGTCTGTCATTGACTAAGTGGTTCCCACTGTGAGTTTCAAAGACAAAAAAAAAAACACACACACAGGAGGAGAGCAAGAGTGTGTGTGTGTGTGTGTGTGTGTGTACAGCAGACAGACTGAGTAAGAGGCAGTGAGGATCAAGGCAAAAATTGCTTCGGACACTGTCTTTACCCTACACTCCTTGCACTGGTAATTATAAAAAATAAAACATAGATGACTGTGTGTCTATGAAGTTTTTTTTTTTTTTTACACACTCTCGATGTGTAATGATCTAATAAACCTTTCAAGCTTCGCTCTCGAGGTTTATGGGTCATTGCACACCTCGGGTTTGTAAAAAAACCTTCATAACACACAGTCACCTATGCATTATTCTCTATATTACAGATGATATCTAGAATACATATAGACTAATACATAGAATTATGCATAAGTGCCTGTGAAAAACAAAGGTGGTCATTTCATCAAGTGTAATAAGCCTTTCTCTTCACTCAGCTCAAAGCCAGTTACTAGAAAGCTCTTGAGGATTAGATTTGACCCTAACAGTTGTCCTCTAGAGGGGCCCCTTGCTTGCTTGCTTGGAGACAGGACGAAAGACAGGATGTTCTAGGTCAGCTAGAAGTGGGAGAACTCTGTCATGAATATTCGTGGTCCTGCCCTCCCCCAAAACTCTGTAAGAGGGGGAGGAAAGCAGCAAGGTGTGGGTTCTTGGAGTGTAGAGAGAACAGCAAGAGGAGGTCAAGTGTCCATCCAACTGCGACCTAGGCAGAGTCTGGAGGGCCCAGGGATAATGGCAGGGTCCCTGGGTCCAGGTGGCCCTGGTCCCTGTCCATGTCTCTGGTGTTCCAACAGAAGGCGCCAGCAGGATGGGTCTCCTAGCAGAGCCTCAAGAACCCCAGTCAGAACAAAGAACCTACACTGGTGGTCTCTCCTTTGTGAATCTGTTCTCTGTTATTTGGCATTTGGCAAATAAAATTCTGTTATTGAGCATACTGACAGAGTCAGATCTTCTGTTATTTACTCCACGTAGTTGTGTGCTGCACTCCTGTTCTACAAAGAAAAAAGAACTAGATGGCACACCATGGGGGGTGGAGGGCCACATCTCAAGGGTGGTCCCGGGATCTTTGCGGATCCACTGCCACCAGAAGCAATCCAACAGAGCTTAGGAATTAAATGGAACAACCATTTGTGATGGGCATATGTAAGTAAGTCTTGCAGTAAAGATGTCCTATTAGGCCTAGCCAATGTAGTGAAGTATTTCCACCTGGCAGGTAGCCAAATGAATGGGCGTCAGGAGGTGGCCTCACAAGAGTTAGGGTCAGTAAGTCCCCGTGTGAGGGGCCAGGCATGGGAGCCTGCATCTTTGGGCCATTAGGGCTATCAGTACACTGCTGGAGGGAGACAGGTACAAACGGACCAACTATCAATTTTAGCAGCACTGTCATAATGCAGACATGCTGTTCACTTTTAAATTGTACTTTGAAGGCAGGATGAGCACGTGCAGGCATGGACTGCCCCAGAGACCGTGCTCGCCATACCTGGAAGCATGCCATGCAGAAATGGTCTTGGGAGAGTCAGGGCTCCAAGGTCCCCATAGGGAGGTTAGGAATGTGTATAAAGTGTACATGTATTGGGACTAGATCAGCTGAAATATATATATATATATATATATATATATATATGCCTTTTAAGAGCAGAGGTAAAGTTGAAAACAGTAATGTTAGGAGTGACTCAAGGGAGATGTGCCTTGGGATGGTAAGGATGGAAATCAGAGTCCCAGTTTTGATAACATTGGTACAGTATGATACAGCAAGTGCTGTACTGTGGAGACGAAGTGAACAGAGTATTTGAGAAGGAAATATTCTTTGCATGCTTACCATCTTGCAGAAGCAAAGTAAATGCACCCAGCTTGATCCCAGCCCCATGTCTGGCCTCAGTTTGAGTGGTTTCTCCTTTATTTGGTGCCCCAGTATGTTGGTTCATGGCGAACCTACTGTAGCATCCTAGGCCCGAGGCAGTAGCAGTACTTTTGCAGGTAAAGGTTCTATGATGTACGGTGTGTGCTCCTCTAACGAGACTAACACTATATACCTCTAGATGGGGGGGGGGCGGTGCCTGCCTGGCCCTTATACAAGTAATGCTGGGGACAGGAAAAGCAGGGCAAGTGGCTTCTACTGCCCGCAGTTTCACAAGGTGAAATTACCACCAAGATCTTTACATGAATCTATATGTAATTTGTTATATTACATGGTAATGAACTGGGATTGTATTTCTGTAGCTTACCCCAGTGAGAATAAGTTTGGGATTGTTAATTTAATGTGAATGACGCGCTCCCTAATGGTATGGCTGTGTAGTGGTGTGGTAGTTTTGCAGTAAATGTTGTTATCTGCAGCTAGCAGTGGGTAATGGAGTCTTTGTATATATGCTGAGAAGACAGTCACAGTCTGTTATTCACAGTGCAGTGCATTGCTCACAGCTATTATTCGCTGCTAGCTGTGGGTAATGGAGTCTTTACATTTTGAGATGACAGTCACACTCCATTATTTTTTAATTTTTTTTTTTAGTCTTTGGTAACCGGGTAAGGCCCACTAGGCACAAGTGCCTGTTTTCAGGGGTGACCTGGGAGCACTGGGTGGTTAAGTGACTTGCTCAGAGTTGCAGAGTATGCAAGTGGAGGTTGTGAGAATCAAACTCAGGTCTGGTCTGCTGGATGTATCAAGCTTGTTCACACCTCGTTCCTCTAACCTCCAGGCTATACTGCCAGCCCGACAGTCCATTTGTTTGCCGCTAGCAGTAAATAATGGAATTTCTCTGCTACTATACACTACCAGTCTGTGTTTCCATCAAGGGGTAGAGATAACAGTGTATGTACCTCGACAGCGAAGTTCAAGAAGAGGTCCATGCTGTTCTCTCAATCCTTAGATGGAAAAACAAGGAGTGTTGTGTATGGTCACCCACATTTTATTTTATAGTATATGGTTTTTGTGTGAGATCGTAGGGTTGTGTGTGGGATTGGAGTGGAACAACTGAAAGAAAGTGAAAGCAGGAGAAGGGGAGCTGCAGCAGTCAGCACAAGAGGGAAATCAGGTGCACTGATTAAAGAACATGCACAATAATGTTTCAGCTGTGCACAACAAGCATTTTGAACTAGTTGAATTCCACATACAATAAGTCCTCACCATATACTATATTATCATTAGTGCTACTAGAAGATACAATAGAAACTTGTTGGCATAATAAGCTTTGATAGCGATATTCTGGGGAGGGGTGGATAAGCAAAACAGAATGTATACCATGGGAGTGCAAATACATTTTGAAGATAAAATCTGTTATTTTTCCTGAAGGCACAGTTACTGTGCAAATAACAGTTGAGCTCATGTTATTTGCACAGTAGCTATGTTATTTACCTAGTAGCCATGTCATCGGCTTCACATACCGACTCTCTAAGAGCTGTATAGCTCTCTTGCACCATCAGTTTCACCGTTACACTGAATTGCTCAGCTTAGTGCCACTATGAAAATTTAACTTCACCAGTGCTGGCTCCCTGCGAGCTGCACAACTCTCTCTCACGCTGTCACTTTCACTCTGACACTGAACTGCTCAGCTTAGTACCACTACGAAAATACGGCTTCACCAACATTGGCTCCCTGACAGCATTGCCCACCAATCAAACTTCAGTATCTATGGAAGCTGTCCAACAGATTTCGGCTCCTAATGTGACCAATCATTGGACTGGTAATCAGCACGCTGATTTGAACATGGACGAGAAACGCTGAGAGCACTGATGGGAAAAGCTAAATCTGTAAGGGTACAGTGGAATTTTATACTTTCCAATAAAAAAAATATATATCTGAATTAAAACAGGACTAATGCGTAGCAATATTTTAATTCCTGTATACAGATTAACACTGTTAAACACCCATCACAAAGAAAGAAGTTAACAGAATACTGTAACAATGATGCCAGATCTTCTCTCTATAAGACAATTTTTTACCTGCAATAGAGCCAAAAAGAAAACAAAAAGGAGAACTCCCATGGTATACACTGGATATCCCATGAGGTGGCTTCAAATATGTATGTTATTTGGTGTGAAATAATGTTGTTATTGTTACTATGCACGCGTGGCTGTGTCACTCATGCACACGTGCAATAACGGCAACATTCCAAACAAATAACATGCATATTTGAAGCTACATCATGGGATAGTCCCTATAAGTAAGGGCAAAGATGAGATTTAGATTGCAGTAAAGTCATGTTTACAAAGGTGACTGGGTAGCCTATTTCATACATGGGAAGCAGAAGCACAGAACGATTAACCACCACCACCACAGGAAAGGAGATGGGATAAAGTAAGAAAAGAGGATGAGGGGGAGCGCGAAGAGACCAAATAGAATTGTAGGGATTTGCAGCCTCCCAGCAGCTTACCTTGGGAATCAGCTTCAAGACGAGCTGCAGTTGATTTGGCCCTTTCCAAACACTGTTCTGCCAGCTTTAACATCTTCTGAGTGTCCTGCGTTACGACTTCACTCTCACCTGGAAATATAAACATATAAAAGCAGAGTTTATGTTCACCCATACATATTCCATTAAGTTTATTCAGGGGTGGGAGTGACCAGGAGTCTTCATTTTATGTTCTGTGAGAAGAGAAACCATTTCCTTCTCATTTAAGCCTGGTCTGACCCCCTTTCCTAATCACTGTACTTGTTCCACTAACAGATAGGGACAACAGTAAGTAGCCTTTGCAACCAATGCCAACACTTACCTGGGGCCATCCTGCAGGCGGAACTGCATCAGGCGTCATGTTTACCCGAATGTCACTTGAATAAAGTCATTCTGTACAGTGATATTTACAAAGTTGGAGTAGCCTTACTTTAAAACGGTGGTGAATGCCTGATTTCTTTGTGTGATGTGCTAGTTTCTGTCATGTGCACCACCTTCCCAGTGTAGACTTTTTTGGTCTACATAGGTAAGCTGGGCTCGCCTCAGCCTCTCTCCTCCACTGCCCATCCGGCTGCCCCCTAACCCCACTGATGCTCTTATTTCATCTTCTGCCCCACTCCACCCACCTTCCCTTCCCCCACCCACCCTCCCATGTGACCAGCACTTGTCCCCTGTTTCGCCTGACAACTGCCTATGGCTGCACCTTTGTTGCCCTTCCCTTTCTACACCCTTTTTTCTATTTTCTATACACTGTTTCCCTTCATCAAGTCTCATCCTTGTTGCTGGTTATCCCGTCTTATCAGAACAGCTAGTAACCATGCCTTAAAATGTTATTCTGTTCTATTCCCTAACTATAGTACGTTATTGTTGACTACTGTTGTTACATTGCTATCCCTGTATGTCTTTTGCCTCTGACGTGGAACCTTTGTAAAAGAGCCCTGGCTCAAAGGTATTTGTAATCCTAGACTTGAATAAAAAATAAATACATAATATTACTGTTGTCAGATCCCATAAACTTAATCAGGTATTTGGGTGTGTTTTGTGGGAGAACTGTTATAAAGTTAGAATTTCTATGCAATATAGGTCCCTGGGTTCGAGTCCCGGTAGGAGTCATACTTTTCCTTTCATTTCTACAACTGGATATGCAATATATTAATGCTTTAACTTCCTTATCACGGAGACACTAGACACCAATGATAGGGTGCACTATGATGACGAATATCTTATATTCAAACAGTTAAGAGTACCACTGCTTCCTCCCCCCCTCCACCCAAAAAAGCTGCTTGAACCGGCCCAGTGGCGCTAAGGGTTGAGGTGCTGGATGCCTTACCTCATGCCACACCGGCGACCTGGGTTCAGGAGTGACCTCAGGTTGTCAGAGAGCCGGCATTGGGGGAGGGTGGGAGCAGGATTGAGCAGCTGAAGGTAGCTCTCCTCTCCCAGGGTGGTCATACCCTTCCAATAGTTCTGCTCCCACTAGGTGGAGATCCAGTGGGTAGTGCAGGTGGGGGGGGGGGGCAGCAGTGTTCAAGTTCAAGTTTATTGCAGGAAAAACTTCATAGAGCAAGCTCATTCACAAGGAGGTCCTGGGTCATTTACATAGATATCCGGGACATAACACACAAGGTAACATTGTCAATTGAGACTTATGTAGCATACAAGGTATCACTGTCAATCGAGCAAACAGCACATGCACACACAGTTCATAAATGGCAATTCTTGATGTGATACAGCCAGGTAAGGCACGGTTCTGGCAGTTGAGTCTGATGCTGTATCAGCAGATGTTTGGGTAGAGTGGCATACATAAATGATAAGTGCATTATAGGTGAAAATTAATGATCTGAGACAGCAGGGGGAGTTTAAGAAGGAACTGTAGGAAAATAAGGTAGAAGATGAGGCTAGGGACTAGCAGAGTAAAGTGGAAAAAGGTGTGATAAGGAGATCTAGAGGTGAGAGGCATGAAGACAGCAGGGGGAGTTTAAGAAGAAATGGTAGGGTAAGAAGGCAAAAGATGAGGCTAGAGACTAGCAGAGTAGAGTGGAAAATGGTGTGATAAGGAGATCTGGAGGTGATGGGCACTGAGAGCTGGTCATGGGGGTCAAATCTATACTGTTATATATAGTCTACTACTTCCTGTGTGATTGCAGACCTGCTATGGTCCTAGCAGTGTCAGTTGGAATGTGAGTAACTAACATAACATAAGGGTGGCACGATGGGTTTAGTGGCAGTGACAGGAATCTTTTATTTTTTGATGAGGATAAGGCTTTGAAGAGATTTATTGGGACAATGCTGGTTAGTTTTAGTATGGATTGGAGTTGGTCCCAGTATGTAGGAAGTGTGACTGAAATGGCCCATTGTCCAAAGCCGGTACGAGTTCTTGGGACGTCGAGCAGGATGTAGTTTGATTTCCTAAGTGAGTAAGCACTGCGGGAGATACAGATGAGGGATTTTATGTAGATTGGAAGTTTGTGTAGGAGTATCTTGAGGGTCCATATCCCTGCATGGAGCAGGCGTCTGGTGGCAAGTGAGGTCCAACCAACAGCTGTGTACAGGTCGCAGTGATGGGTTCTGTGGGGGGCACTGGTGAAGAACCGTATAGCACGGTGGTAGAGAACGTCCAGTTTACTTAGGCCTGAGAGTGCAGAGGTGGAATAGATGAAATCTGCATAGTCAAGAAGTGGAAGAAATGTGGCTAATACAAGCTTGGTTCGGGTCGCAACAGGGAAGACAGACCTGTTTCGAAAGAAGAAGCCTAGCCATGCTTTGAGCCTCTTGGATAGGTCCTCAATATGGTCAAGGAAGGTAAGCTGGTTGTCTATCCAAAAACCAAGGTATTTAAATTTGGGAACCACTTCCAGGGTTTCACCCAGTGAAGTGACGATAAGATTCATTGACTGTAGGGGACTTCCAGTGACATCACCGAAAGCATGGCAGCCTAATACCAGAGCTCCCCTTACTTGCCAGCAAAGAATCGACTCCACACAACGTTGAAAATAAAAAACTGTAAAGAAATGTATAAAGCGCACAGTGGAGGCAAGACTGGAAAGAGATCTCAAGCAAAAAAAACGAAATCGCAACTCGATCCACCGCAATTGAGCCCGGCAAGCTCTACGATCAGCGGGAGAGATTCCCCTGCAAGTATGGCGGGAGCGGACACAGAAACCGAGCTGGAAGCTTTATCACGATCCAGATTCGAGACTCTGCTAGCAGAGATTAAACAATCAAGGTCAGACACAAAACGAGGATTTGAACAATTGCATAATGACCTGCTTAAACTTGAAAGTCGAATTTCAACAACAGAGGAGAGAGTCTCAACAACAGAAGATGACTTGGTATGCCTCGCTAGTGCAGTTGAGAGTATAGTTCAGCAGCAGGACGTATTAAATGCTAAGTGCCTAGATCTTGAAGCTAGGTCCCGAAGAGACAATTTACGAATTTACGGCTTACCAGAGGCGACGGAAACTAGAGATATGTGTGAATTCCTAGAAGATCTGCTGAGAAATGTATTGGATTTGCCACAAGTTTTCAGCTTTAAAATTGAAAGAGCGCACAGGGCCTTAGTGCCCAAGCCCACCTCGGCGACAGCAAGGCCCAGATCAATCGTCACAAAGTTTTCCAGTTATAGGGACAAGGAGCGGATTTTAAGAACGGCGTGGAAACAACAAATAGTAGAATATAATGGAGCAAGACTGTATTTTGACCAAGACTATCCGCCCTCCATACAACAGCAGAGATTATCTTATGCGCCTATACTACGCAAACTGAGGACATTAGGAGTTCGTTTCCAGACCCCTTACCCCTCCCGCCTCCGGGTTTTTTGGGACTCAGGCACAGAGCTGTATCAAACTTCTGAAGAAGCATATCAGGCCCTGAAAAACAAGGGTCATGAAGTCCAACCTGTGATGAAGCAAAAAGACCAACATCTATACACCCAAGCACGGTGGAAATCCTTTCCAAGGAAAAACAACAGAAAACCTGGAGAGTCATCGGCATCACACACTATGCAAGATATTAAAAGGCTGCTACACGACCTTACCCACACAAGAAGCATAGAGAAGCAGTTGGGGGAAAGAAATGAAGACAGTTGATCGAAGGACAATAACAGAGGATCGTGATCCCCCCCCCCCCTTTTCATGCAGTGAGCATTGGAACCAACTCCTAAGGAAGTGAAGGTTAAATCCCTAAGTGGAGCTACGATGAGATTTTGGGACCTCGTAGATGACTAACGAAAATCTATGTGAAGAGGAGGGGGAAAGCCGAGGGGGCAATCAGGGAGCTCTAGGCCCAGTAGCTAGTTGCCTCTCTGGTATTGTAAACCAAATGGGACCGCATATTGGCATAGAATGTTTTAAATGCTGACCAATTAAAAAGGGAAAACAGCAGAGTGATATAGAAGGGGGGTGAGGTGTATGACCTTTTGTCATAACGAGGTTCTGCTGGACACCACTAGACCCACAGAAGCAGTTGGGAGGATGGGTTCCCCCCCTTTTTTTTCCTCTCGACTCCCCCTATTAGCAATCAGTTGCTAAGAAACCGAAGGAATAGAATTAGAAGAGAACTTGCTTTGAGTCAATCACAAATATATTTCAGGGGGCTGGCAAGAGGTCAGGGGGAGCCTCTTTCTAAGGGCCCATGACCCGTCCACTTTTCCAGACGCTCTTTCTCATGAGTATGGTGGCGTGGTTAAAACCCCTGCTTATTGGGCAGAGGGAGGCCACCCTGGTTATTATTGAGCGTGATGGGGGAAAAATGGTGACGAAAGGCCAAAACACCAGGCCAGGACCTGAAATTAGGGTCCAAGAGGAACGAGACAGGGTTCTGATCTCCTTTCCTCTAACTTGGGTGCTTGGAACCTGAGTTTATAGGGAACATGAGGAATTGTTCCCCTACCTTGGGGGTCGCTGTGTATATAGTTCCTTGCATAATGGTAAGTTGATTGGGCCGGTATTAATTTGGGGTTTTTTAAGGTTACGTTATTGTATGTTTGTTGTTACGTGTATGTTGCTCAGAGATTTTAGAGACATACGTACAATGCACCACCTTTGTGAAAGACTGTGTAAAGAACTAAGGTTCACATTAAGAGGGAAGGTGATACGGGGAGAATGGAGTAAAATATCGAGAATCAGTAAAGCGATACCAGTACAAGATAATACATATATATTTCAAAATGGCAGATAAAGCTACTATAAAAATTGTTTCTCATAATGTCAATGGATTAAAAAATCCAATTAAGAGGTATAAGATTTTGACAGATATAAAGAGACAGAGGCCCACATTTGTATTACTACAAGAGACTCATTTAAACAAGGGGGAGCACCAGAAGCTGCAGAAATTAGGTTTCAGCCAGATAGCTGCAGCATCATACAGGCAGAAAAGGAGATGAGGTGTAGCTATCCTCGTATCCAGAAGTATTCAATTTCAAACAACTTCCACTTACTCAGACCCAGAAGGACGTCTGGTGATCCTGTCTGGGGACCTAGAGGGAATACCCATCACCTTGGCATCGATCTATCTTTCACCAGGATCAACAAGGGAAATCACTAAACTCCTAATGCAGAAAATTGTGGAATTACAGAGGGGAAGGCTGATTATAGGGGGGGGATCTCAATCAAATCTGGGAAGAGGTAGACACATCTAAAAAAATGGCCTTCAGGCAAAACCCAACCAGTAAAGGGATAAGGGCACATTTGAGGAAAGCACTTTGGGTGGATGCCTGGAGACGAGAAAACCTAGGGAGGAGAGAATACACGCATTTTTCTCATCCCCATGGTTCATATGCCCGAATAGATTACATACTAGTATCAGGGGAACACAAAACCTAGTAACTGGCTGCCGACACATCCCATCCGCACTTTCAGACCATTCTATGCTCCTGATGGAAATGGAATGGAACAGTAAAAAGGGACAGACCCTGTGGAAATTTAATAATTATATGCTGAATTTGAAGGAGTTCACAGATATGGCAAAAACCCGATTAGAACAAATAATTCGGGAGAATAAAACTCCTGAAATCTCAAGAATCACTCTTTGGGATACTATAAAAATGGTTTTCAGAGGAGAGTGTATTAAGTATGCAGCGTATTTTAAGAGACAGCAAAATCAGCAGCTGGAAAAACTTCAAACCCAGCTGTTAGAATTACAAAAACAGCATGCAGGTGGAGATGACTCTAGCTATGCAAACATAAAAGAAATCAAACAAAAAATCCAGAAGCTGATTGATATTAAAACAGAGCATGCGCTGCAACGAATGCGCCAGAGATATTATGAAGCAGGCCCACAGGCTACCCGCCTCTTGGCTCACAGATTGAGACAACAGATCTCACAAAATACCATTACCCAGATTAGGGACCCTATCACAGGGAAAATGGTGAGAAATTCAGAGGATTTGTTGGCTAGCTTTAAAGTGTTTTATCAGACCCTATATACTCCTGAAAATAACCCGAGTGAACCAAAGATTCAAGAATATTTAGAGAAGCTTAAATTGCCAAGATTATCGCAAGAAATGAGAGATACCTTAGAGAAACCCATAGAGATGGTAGAGATAGAAAATGCGATTAAAAAACTCAAACCAAAGAAATCTCCCGGCCCAGACGGATATACCCCAGAATTTTTCAAATTTTTTAAAACAGAACTTAACCCCCAGCTACTGGAGACATGTAGAACAGTGCAATCAGGGGAAGCTCTCCTAATTAGCTGGCATTTTGCAGTTATCTCCAGTATTCCAAAACCAGGAAAAGACATCACACAATGCAAATCATATCGACCTATTTCAGTTCTTAATATAGATTATAAAATATATACAGCTATCTTAGCAAGACACTTGGAAAATGTATTACCCAAATTAATCGCACTAGATCAGACAGGATTCATTCTGGGGAGACAGACACAAGACAATATTAAAAGAACCCTACATATATTACACCATGCTACCTGTTCAAAGTCCCCTTTTTTACTGATGAGTTTAGATGCGGAGAAGGCATTTGACCGGGTAGAATGGAAATTTTTAAAGATGACCCTGAGTAAATTCGGCTTCTCAGAATCTATTATCAAAGCAATAAATAACATATATACAAATCCCAAGGCCTACATAAAAATTAATGGACGGGTGTCTACCCCTATTTCGTTACATAGAGGTACGAGGCAGGGTTACCCCCTCTCCCCTTCTCTTTGCCCTCTATTTGGAACCGCTGGCTCAAAAGATACGTTAGGAAAGGGAGGTGAAGTGCTGGGAGATCGGGGAAGAAACATATAAACTTGCATTATATGCAGATGACCTGCTCATTTATCTTTCAGACCCAGAACATTCCATGGAACCACTATGGAATTGTTTAACAGAATTTAGTGAACTAGCCGGTTATAAATTAAATACTACCAAAACAGAGGTCTTAAAGAACCAATATATACCCTCAGCGAGGATGGTTGAGTCTTTCCCCTTTAAATGGGATCGTGCACATGTTAGATATTTGGGGGTTCTCCTTAGCTTCGATGTAGATCAGCTTTTTACACTCAACTTTACCCCAACCCTAGAAAAACTTAAATCAGACTTGGAGAGATGGGCTCCGACTCCCATTCCTTTGGTGCAAAGAATAGAGGCAATTAAAATGGTGTTACTCCCTAAGTTTCTATATTTGAGTCAGACATTGCCCCTTCCTATTCCGGATTCATATTTCATCACTTTGCACAGAAGAATCTCTCGCTTCTTGTGGGGCAGGGAGAGGCCGAGAATACGTTTCTCGGCTCTTCAGATCCCGAAAGGAGAAGGGGGTCTGGCACTTCCCAATTTGAAATTATACCATCAAGCAGCTCAACTTAGAACAATCATGTACTGGTTGGACCACTCATATACAGCCAGATGAAAAACTATAGAACTAGGTGAAGGGGGTTTAAGAAATTTAAACTGTGCCCTGCTTACACAAAAAGGAAGCAAAAACACAGGAAGGGGAAAGAGCCCGTATACGGAGGCCACTTTGAACATATGGCACAAAACCCTATCAGATAAAAAGGCTAAAGGGTGGAGATACTTATTGCTGTCAGTGCCTTATCTGACATCATTTACACCTGCCAGCTGGGATAAAGGATTTAAGAAATGAGAGGAGAAAAAACTACACTTAATCTGGCATTTTCTGGAAGGAGAAGATATTTTGGACTTTCAAACTCTAGTTACCAGATATGAGATACCCTGGCAGGACAGATTTCGTTACTTCCAGATTAGAGCCTATATTAGATCACTTCAAACACAGCTACCACCTAGGAAAGTGCCACCCCCCCAGATTGCAAAAATATTTAAATCAGCTATAGAAGGAAACCCACCCAGAGAACATATAATCTCGGTCATATATAAAGCCCTGCTTGGTTGGAAGGGGGACTCTATTCAAGCTATTAAAAAGACATGGGAAGGGAATCTAGGAATCCAGATAAAGGAGGAACACTGGAAATGGGCAATGCAGAGAATACAATGGGGGACCTCAGCCGTTAGTTGGAAGGAATTTGCATGGAAAGTATTTATTAGATTTTTTCGGACGCCAGCGGTTCAGGGGAGATATCAAGGAGAGGGAGCCTCAATGTGCTGGAGGAAATGCGGATATTCCCCAGCAACCATGGGGCACATTTTGTGGAATTGTCCAAAAATTCAACAATTTCTAAAGGAGCTACAGCGGACCCTACAGAACATAATAGACCCGAACTTACAAATAACCCCAGTATTTTATTTTTTCATGGAGTACCCTAGAGGCTGTAGGGACCCCAAGACAAGTAAATTCTTAAAAATGGCATGTTTAGCTGCACAAAAATTAATAACAAAAAATTGGCTTTCACAAAAAGAGGTCACCTTGCAGGGGTGGCATGAAATCATGGTCAACTTATATAGATTGGAGGCCCTCACAGCGACTCTTAATAAAAAACTTATCAAATTCGAATTAATCTGGAGGAGATGGGTGCTTTACATGACAAATGAGTTTCAAGATTTTATTCCTTAAACTGGTTTTCTTCTTCCTCTATTTAAATAAAATCAAATATTAGTAATTTAAAGTTAACATTTCTGAGGAATCAAACTAAATATGAAATACTAACAAGGAGGCAATTAGAGTGTTCAGGTTGGGGGATGCTATAGTCCCTATTCCTTAAACAGAAATATGATCAAAGATAACAAAAGGAGTATGAATTATATGGGAGAATCTGTCACATTATTCTAGACTCTTGTGGAAATATAACTTGTAAAGGACATGTTCCACCTGTTGTCTGTATATATTCTGTATATATTCAGTCTTTGTATGTATTCAGAAGTCTCTGATATTGTACGTATGTATGGTTACCATCAAAATCTACAAATAAAGAAAGTTAAAAAAAAAAAAAAAAAAGATTCATTGACTGTAGATGGGGGGGATCCAAAGGTGGGATTACACGAGATGAATACTGCCTTAGTTTTCTTAGCATTCAGAAGGAGCTTTGCTTTAATCAGGTTACTTTCGAGCTGAGCAAAGTCAGCTTGCAGGACGTCCCTGACTTCTGTTATAGTTGTGCCAGAGGTATATAATACAGTGTCATCTGCAAAAAAAGTGAGTTCTAGTGGGAGGGTGCCCCGAGGCATGGCATGTGCGTGCCTCCACACGCATGTGCCCACCTGGGGCACGGGAATGGGGAGAAAAATGGTGAAAAAAAACAATAAAAATCTCTATAAAAAATAGCTGCCTGAAAGCCTGCAATTCATTTAAGTGAACTCACATTTCTTACTTTCTGTCTTCATTCCATCATTTTAATGTTTTAAAGGCGTTCTTGGTCTCATCATTCCGCCAAATCACCAGTAGCCTGACCACCAACAAGGTGACCGCCTCATTGGTCATGTACCTGCACTTTAAATTTTACCATGCCAATATGAGCTGAACTCCCACCACTTTCTCTCTTTCTTGTGCAGAAACCACTCTCTGCCTTCATCTTTTATACAGTACTGTGCTCTGGCCCATTAGAGGCTCAGAGATAACCACTGAGGAGCTTACTAATTAGGAGAAGACCACACCTCTCCTCTTTTCAGTGCAATGTTAAAAGTTTAGCAATCTCAACCCTGGCTAATGCACAGAGATTTGATCACATTTCTTATACATTTTTCTTACATTTCGCAAGGGTGCTCCTGCTGTGTGGCCAGTTATAGTACCAGTGCCCCCCCAAAAAAGCTGCTTAAAAGCCTCTTTTAGGTAGTCTTTGTAAAATATAACTGGATTTAAAAGATTGCACAATAGTGGAGTGAGTGGTTCCACAGCATATCAAAGTCAACAGGAGGTGCAAAAACCTCTCTCAAAACACTCTGCTCCAATGAATTGGCAGACGTCAATATTTTTTCAAATTATACATCTTTATTCAGTTACACCGAACAGAAGTTAAAAAGCACCCCACACATACACCCACAGAAAATTACCTTAAATGTGTCAAGTCACTCTGGCTCTTTGTCAAGAAGTAAAGCAGTAAAGTGTGCTGTATTTAACACAGCCCCAGGGGTGGGGGTGGGGGGGGGTTACATTCTGTAAAGCATACAATCACATGATACATAAATTGCTTAAACTGGCATCCATATAAAATTATACAATACAAAGACACCAATAAAAACACATTATGAACAACACACCTATTGCATACTACTACATATTGCAACACCACTATAAACTACAGTATTTACCATATTGCAACATTACATGTAGTATTACAGGAGGCGGGGGAGGGGGACAAAAACATATACAAGCAAGGGGCACCACACAATGTATGTATCCCAAACAATACCTCATCTGTAACTAAACTACTGTAAATAACAATGTTTATATATTGCAGAGGGAATTTAGACAGGGAAGGGAACGTGGGAAAAAGGGGGGGAATGTTTGCAGATATAAAGTACAATAACATTTATGTACCTTCACAGTTTGCATATCCATATGTAATACTCAGCTACTATAGCCAACAATATCAATCAGTGATCTTCACATAAAAGTACAGTTTTAGTAATCAAGTATGTCCGTAGTTGAAAACTGCCATTTAGACCTGGCGGTGTATGTGCCTTCAATATATATTGCCAGTATGTTTCTCTCAGCAGAACAACTTATTTAAATTTCCCCCTTTCGGACTCAAGGACACCTTTTCAAGTGCCACAAATCTGAACTTGTGGCCTGGCCCTTGTTTAACATGCATCATCAGCACATTTGTTTGATGTCTATCCACATGTCTATTATTAGTTGCACCTAGGTGTTCCCCAATGCATTGTCTGAATGACCTAATGGTTTTGCCCACATAGAACCCCCCCCCCACAGTTGCACTCAGCCATATAGACAGCAGACTCTGTAATACAAGTTATAAGCTGCTTGATTTCGAACTGTCCACTCATGTTAGTGCTCGAAAAAAGTTATGTTTCTTATTGACATGAGTGCAAAACTGCAGCTGCCACAGGGGTAACATCCAACTGGGAAGATGTCACTGTTCTGATTGTGAGTAGCCATATGGTGGCTATGTACTAACAGATCCCCCAGGTTTGTCCCCCTTCTATATACTATTCTGGGGCCAGACCAACAATTGACTCTAGTCGCTTGTAAAATAAGCCAGTGTTGCTCCAGGATCGGTTTGACTACAAAATGCCTGTGGGGGAAACATAGTGACAAAATTAAGTCTGTAATCACTACTGCTGTCTCTATCATAGCTGCTGCTATTTTCGGAATTTACTACCTCGGGGTTCCTTTCAGTATTCATAATCCCAATCTCTCTTGCTTTGTTTTCACTTCTCAGGATGACCTCCCTACTACATCCCCTCTGTATTAATCTTTCATCCAATTCCTGGGATCTTTTTTCAAAGTCGGGATGGAGCAATTTCTCTGTACCCTGATGTATTGACTCATGGGGATACTGTCTACAAGGTGGCGAAGGTGACAATACTTCAGTATAAAGAAGAATTTCTGTTCATATTTTTTCTGAACAAATCTGTTTGTACTTTTTGTCTCTTTCCACAAAAATCCTTAAATCAAGATACAAAATTTCCCATTCATTGCAATTAACTGAAAACTTCAAATTGGGGTTGCTGTCCTGCAGGTAACTAAGAAATTTAGTAAGCCCCTATTCGGTGCCGTTCCAAATAATGAATATGTCATCAGTAAACACTAACAGGTGTGAATCAATCTGTGAAAAGGGTTCCTAGGCTCAGAGTAAATAATTTAGTCTTCCTACATACCCAGATATATGTTGGCATAGCTGGGGGCAAAAGTGCCCCCATTGCCGTTCCCTTAATTTATTTAAAATGCTTCCCTATGAACATAAAGCAGTTAGAGTTCAGAACCTTTTCTGTTAAAGGGGTAATGCAGTTGTAGTAAGTAGTAAAAATTTTTATTCACAATCACTGTCACATGATATGAACATGGTCAGACCCCAGTGGAGTCGAGGCTCATTTTCAATGGGTACCATAAGCAGAAGTCTAGGTTGCAAGGTCATAGCAGTACAAAAATTACAATGTCAGGGTGACAATGGGATCAGTGGATTCCATCACATTGCATACGATATATGACAGGACACTACACAGGCATCAGCAGTACGGTAGTTTCCGCTTTACACTGTCAGTATAAGGCAGTACAGGACAAAAGCATTTGGATACAGTAGGTTTAACTTTGACAATTACATGTAAGTACTGCATGCTGCAGCAGTTACAGATAATGGGATTAGGTTTGACAGGATGCAGGTAAGTACTCGTGTTGCAGCAGTTACAGATTGGATAAGAGTCCAATAGAAACTGGGCTCGTATCTGTTCTAGTATGTAGTGCTCCCTCTAAGGCTGCCAATTCTCCGTCGTGTGGGATGTTTGCAGACAGTGATTGCATATCTAGCGTAACTAGTTTCCAACCACAATACCTACATGTTGTGTATTTAGTCTAATATGTGTGAGACATTTTTCACATATGACGGGAAAGAACTGGCTACCTTTTGGATGTGTGAATCAATGTACTGTGCCAGGGGTTCTGTCAGGGACCCTATGCTGGATACTATCGGTTTACTTGGGAGATTCGTGATATTTTTGTGCATCTTTGGCAAACAATACATTGTTGCCCTAATAGGGAACTCTACACTAAGAAATTCATAAATATCTTGAGTTATTAGGCCATTGGTAAGAGCCTCAAATAGGTAACAATCATTATACAATAGGGGTCTTCTGATAACCTGCTAAGTAAATAGTAGCATTCTTATCGCATACTGATATCAGCAAGCTGATGTGCACACAGTGAGAAAACGCACACGATAAATATACTGTGTACATGTCATCATAAAATATCAGTACTCTCTCTATGTCAGGTACTCTAGCAGCAGAACACTGCGGGAGAAGACCAGGAAGAAGAAAATGCAGGTACCACAAAAACTCTACTAGATAAGTTAAAAAATACGAACATAACTAAAAAGCCCCTATTGTATAAAACGGATACATGATGGTAAGGGGCTTGATATGTGTAATATCACAACTCGTGGTAAGTGAGCCCAGAAAAATCCCTCGTGGCTGTGCTACGTGGAGCCACTTGTGATAATCCCCGAGCTCATTTGCCACTTGTTGAGATAGTACACATATCAAGTCCCTTACCATTACGTATCCCCTTAATCTTCTGCTTGTTCTCATGTGTGGGATCTGTATCTGATATCTGATAGAATTCCCTATTAGTAAGTTGTCCTAAGATTTCATTTTCATAGTAGTCCCTATCCATAATGACTAATGAACCCCCTTTTATCTGCTGGTTTTATCACTATAATTGGGATTGCTTTGTAGTGATTCTATAGCCAATTTTTCTTCTCTGGTACAGTTGTAGAGTCCTGCTTTGAGTTTATTATTACATAAACCCTGTATGTCTGTCTCACATAGCTGTTCCAAAACTGCTACTGATGGATAATTTAGAGGAACATATGTGGATTTCTTAAGAATTCTAATCCTCGAGTTATCTATTTGTGATGCACCAGTTTCCTCCGTATCTCTTTCAGTGTCCCCGACATCAGTATTTTATATAGATGTTAACATAACATTTCTAGCAAATTTATGCAACTCTATGATTGTTTCAAATTCCTTAACTGAACTGGTAGGCACAAAGGAAAGGCTCTTCTGCAAGACCTGCAGTTCAATGTCTTTCAAAATATATAAACTGATATTTGCCACGTTAATCTTATAATCCTCTGGGTGAGGCAAGGTAGTTTCTTTATTTAATGTATCCTGCCCTTGTACGGTCATTGCTTGCATCTTCCGTTGTTGCCTCCTCGTCCGCCTCTTGCCCCGTCGTGTCCATCATGGAATTCTTGTTGATGTGAAAACCTGATTATTCTGGGGCTCCTGTGTGGTAGTTCCCCCTAACAGTTCCACAGTGGGGACACTGTTGGATTCACAGCAGATTTGGGCAGGGTCTGCTGTTAACCCTTGTTGGATAAAAAGAAAAAAATTACTCACCTTAGTAATGTTGTTTCTTCCAATGGAGTCTTGCTGTATTCTGACTATTGCAGTAATATCCAACCTTTGAACTGCCCCGGAGAGGAAAGAGCTAACTTTCCATGCAAGGCATGGAACGCTGAGCTCGAGCTCGGTTGAGACTCTGTCTGTTGTTGTTTGAACCCAAACCGCCAGATCTTTACGAGCTATACTCACTGGGTGTCCTGTGTGGAAACTGTAAACTCACACTAGCCAACTGGCAACTAAATCTAATAAAAAGATTTTTTGGTTCCAAGGCAAAGACTCAAGTCAGGAAACCCAAAAAACAAAACACCAACACACACCCAAAAATAAGAGGGTGAGAAAAAGGGGGCACCTCTAGGGTGCCAACACTGTTCCTGCCCACCCACATCCCAAAACCCAGGTTCAGAGAGCGGAGGCAGTGGGGGGAGGTCAGAATACAGCAAGACTCCATTAGAAGAAACAACATTACTAAGGTGAGTAATTTTTTTCTTCAAATAACATGAAGTCTTGCTGTATTCTGACTATTGCAGACTACCAAGCAGTACCTCCATGGAGAAGGGACAGAACCTACTTTGGGAACAGGCTCTGAAGCACTGCTGTGCCAAACCGAGCATCACTCCTAGCCTGGATATCCAGAGAGTAATGCTTGCTGAAAGTATGTACTGTTTTCCAGGTGGCTGCTTGACAAATCTCTAAGATAGGAATATCCCTGGCAGCAGCCAGGGAAGCAGCTGTACCTCTAGTAGAGTGAGCCCTCAGGCCTGAGGGTGGGATTCTACCTAATTTTTTATAGCAGAATTATATACAAGAGACAATCCACCTGGCAACAGATCTCTTAGTGGCAGGTTTTCCCTTACCAACCTCACCATAAGTGAGGAACAATTGGAGGGAGTCAAACCTGTGACCCTTGGTGCGCTCTATGTAATAGCTAAGGGCCCTTTTCACATCCAGGCTGTGTAGCCTCCTCTCCCCAGAGGACGAAAGGTCAGTGAAGAAAACAGGAAGAGACACAGACTGATTAAGGTGGAAATCTGAAACCACCTTAGGCAAAAACTTCCTATTAGTCCTGAGGACCACCTTATCTCTATGGAAAGAGATAAAATCAGGCTCCACTGACAGGGCCTGTAACTCACTTATGCATCTGGCAGAAGTAATGGCTACCAAGAACACAGTTTTCCAAGTCAAGTACTTAAGCTCTGCTGAGGACAAAGGCTCAAAAGGGGGCTGCATAAGCTGAGCAATGCAAACATTGAGGTCCCAAGCAGGGGCAGGGTCCCTGAAGGGAGGATTGGTATGCAGCAATCCCTTGAAGAATTTATAGAATACAGGACAAGCTGAAAGGGAAGAGGGCTTGCCTGCTGACAAGAAGGCAGAGACAGCTGCCAAATGCACTCTAAGTGCAGCTGGTCTGAGTCCTAAGCTATTGAGATGAACCATATAGTCCAGGACTGTAGGCAACCCAGCAGACTCTGGAGAGATATGCTTAGCAGAGCACCAAATAGTAAACCTTTTCCATTTGGAGTTGTAAGTCTTTCTGGTGGAAGGCTTTCGAGAAGCCTTTAGAATATCCAGAACACCTTGAGAGAAATGCAAATCAGCAAACTCTAACTCTTCAAGAGCCAGGCCTTGAGATTGAGAGATTTGAGATTCGGATATCAAACCCTCCCCTGAGAACATGTTAACAGGTTGTAATTCCTGGGAAGAGACAGGGGAAGGTGGACTGCTAAGGACAGCAAGAGAGGGTACCAGGGCTGTCTGGCCCAGTCTGGAGCAATCAGAATCACTTTGCAGGGTTGAGACCTGATTTTGACTAGTACCTTGAACAGGAGAGGGAAGGGGGAAGCATACAGGAATTTCCCTTCCCAACTGAGAACTAGAGCATCCAGGGGGACTGAGCCCAACACTGGGGGTCTGCAGCAAAAAAGAGGAAGTTGGTGATTGTCTGGGGCTGCAAAAAGATCTATCTGTGGAGTGCCCCATCTGGAGAAGATCACCTTCAAAATTAGGGGATCCAGGGACCATTCGTGATGGCCCTAAGATATCCTGCTGAAAGCATCTGCCAGGACATTGTCCTTCCCTGGGAGGTGCACTGCTATCAGAGAGGTATTCAGGGAATAGGCCAGAGACCACAACTTCATTGCTTCTGTGCACAAGGCCATAGACTGAGTGCCCCCTTGCTTACTGATGTACCACACTGTGGTGGTATTGTCTGTCCTGATCTGAACGAATTTGTTCTGAACAGAGTTGGAAAAAACTTGAAGTGCTAGAAACACTGCTCTGAGTTCTAAGAGACTGATGTGAAGCAGAGATTCTTGAGGTGACCACAACCCTTGGGTGGTCAGATCCCCCAAGTGGGCTCCCCAGCCCAAGAGGGAGGCATCTGTGGTAAGGATTAGAGAATGAGATTGAGTGACAAAGGGAACTCCTTTCCTTAGGTTGTCCTGATCCTGCCACCATTGCAAAGCCTGGATCAGGGTTCGAGTCACTGGGATTAACTTGGTCAGAGAATTCTTTCTCTGGGACCAGAAGGCTCTTAATTGGAACTGAATGTCCCTCATCTGAAATCTTGCTCCTTGGACCACTGCCATAGAGGCAGCCATGTGGCCCAGGAGCTGCAGAAAATGCCTTGCTGGTCGAGACACCTGAAGGGTGAATGAAGAGGCCAGTGTCACAAGGGTCCTTGCCCTGTCCAGGGGAAGGAAGGCTCTTGCCCTTATTGTAGCCAGCTCTGCCCCTATGAAGGTAAGGAGCTGCACTGGCTCTAGAACTGACTTTGAAAGATTCAGGAGGAATCCTAGAGAAGTGAGCAGTTGCTGAGTTATCTGTAGGTGTGACTTGACTTGGTCTGGAGACTGACCCACTATGAGCCAGTCGTCCAGGTATGGAAAGATGGAGATCTTTTTTTCTCCTTAGGAAAACAACCACTACTGCCAGGCATTTTGTGAACACCTTTGGAGCTGATGTTAGGCCAAAGGGCATTGCTCTGAATTGATAGTGGCCTGAGGGCAACTTGAACCTGAGGTACTTTCTGTGGGAGCATCTGATGAGAATGTGAAAATAGGCATCCTTGAGGTCCAGAGAGGCTAGCCAGTCCCCTGGCCTTAGAGAGGGGTAGAATTATTCCCAGAGTCACCATTTTGAACTTTGGCTTTAAAAGGTGCTTGTTTAAATATCTGAGATCCAGGATGGGCTGCCATTCTCCTGTCTTTTTGGGGGTTAGGAAGTACCTGGAGTACAATCCTTTTCCCCTGTGTAGGGGTGTAACCCTTTCTATAGCTCTGAGTGCCAAGAGGGAAGAGACCTCTGCCTCTAGGGCAAGGGCCTCTGAAGGATTTGCAGGTGGAAAGGATCTGGTTCTCATCTTGGGAAACTGTTTGAAGCTGAGAACCAGTCCCTGGCTTACTACTTCCAGGACCCATTTGTCTGATGTTAAAGACATCCAGTCCTGGACAAAGTAAGCCAGCCTGCCCCCTACGGGTAGTGGAGAATTGGCCCGGGCAAACCCAGCAGGGTGCCTGTTTGGCAGGGGCTTTAGGCTGAGGGGTGGTAGCAGGCCTGCTTATACCCCATCTGCCTCTCCCTCTGAAGAACCCCCTCTGAGCAAAGGTGGAAGAGGAGGCCTGGGTTTGGTAGAAAGGCCTATGAAAAGGCCTGCCCCTGCCCCTGGAATGCTGCCTCTGGGGAGTGGCTTGCCTTTCCTTGGCCTGAGCACTCCTATAGGTGGTCCTGTACTCATCCATTTTCTTCATGTAGTTCTCTGTCTGCTCCCCAAACAGAGAATTACCAATAACAGGAAAATCCATGGCCTTAGTCTGGGTATCCTGTGACAGGCTAGCACATCTGAGCCAAGTCATCCTACGAAGGGCCACAGATGTAGCCATGACTCTAGATGAAACGTCACTGGAGTCCACTGCAGCATGAAATTGTACCTTGGATGCCTCAATACCATCTGCAGCCACCTGCTCCAGCTCCTTGGCAAGCTGGTCAGGGACCTGTTTAGCTAGAGCCATCACAGTGTCCCATCTAGACTTCTGTTATCTAGCTGTGTAAGCCATATAATTAGCCTGCCTGAGTCCCAAAGATGCTGCCATGTACTGTTTCTTTGCCATGGCATCAATCCTCCTGGAGTCCTTATCTGGGGGGTGTGAAGCCAAGGGAATATTTGCCTTATCACAGGCAGCAGCCTGCACTACCCTAACATGGCTGCATTGCTGGGAAAGGAACTCCGTATCTAAGCCTGAAAGAGTATACCTCTTGTCCATTCTTCTGTCCACAGGAGGTATGGAATTAGGAGTCTTTAAAATTTTAAATGTCTGTTTCCCAAAAGACTTATGGAGGGTAACGGACAGTCTCCTGGACTCTGGGATGTCCATCATCTCAACATAATCAGGTTCCTCCTGATCCTCTACTGCTTCCTCCATAGGAAGCTGGAGAGTTTCAGCCACTTGTTTGTAAAACATAAAGTGGGAAGGGGACTCAGAAAGCCTAGGAGGAGAAACACCTGAAGGTCTGTCTGAGGAGATGTCCAGGTTAATGGGCACATCCAGACTTTCATAATCACCATTACTATCCTCATACTCTCCCTCCTCCTCCTCCGGTTCATAAAAATCCTCTAAATTATAATCTGGAGTTGGTGAACCGACTGAACTGAGCTCTAACCGAGGAAAGCAGTTCGGCCGGAACCGGGTTAGCGACTGAACAATCCTCATCACTTTGGCTATTTCATCAGCGGTCGGAGAAAGAACTTGTGGATCCGAACCGGCTGACTTATCCCTTCTTTTTCTTTTAACCGGAACCGACTCCTCAGAGTCGGTTCTCCTTTTGCCCGAAGAAGTTTCGCCTTGGTCAGAGGGTGATCCCTTCTGGTTCGGTTGGGACCAACCGGCTGGCTATCCAGGTCTGCGGATTCTTGGTCTCCCCTTTCCTCAGCCTACCTACTCTTTTCCAGGGTAGCTGTGGTAAACATTTGCAAATCTGGCAGTCTGAATCGAGGTGGTCAAACCTCAGACACAACACAGGGTGGGGGGTCAGCTTAGCAAAGGCTTCCCCACACACTCACAGTGTTGAAACCCAGTGGGCCCGGTTTTTCTCTTGGGTTTCTCAGACATGGCCAGTCCTAACCAAACTTACCCTTTTTCCGGCAATCAGTCAGGCAAGACACCCCTATCGGTTCCTGACCGTGTTACGGGTCATGGAAAAAAAGGTAATGAAATCCATTTTTTTTAGAACCGATAAGGACCGGTTACCACACTCTAAAAAGCAGAACAAACTTTTTTTACAAACCTGATCAGTTCAAACCGAACCGATTCGATGTTTACAAGTTCCACACAGAAACTAATAATAATAAACCTATCTAGTACTCACAGTACCAAAGACAGAGACTGAACCGACAGGTTAGATAGAAGAAATTCAGTTGAACTGAGGAAAAAAACGACACTTTAACCGACTAAATTGAACCGCGCGAAGGAGAAATCTCCAGAGCGACTGTTCAGTGAAGCGGAGTAAAGAATCTGGTGGTTTGGGTTCAAACAACAGACAGACAGAGTCTCAACTGAGCTCGAGCTCAGCGTTCCATGCCTTGCATGGAAAGTTAACTCTTTCCTCTCCGGGGCAGTTCAAAGGTTGGATATCACTGCAATAGTCAGAATACAGCAAGACTTCATGTTGTTTGAAAGGTGACTCTGTAATACTCTCCTTCATGTCACTCTCAGAGGTGTATATGTGTCCTCATTATTTACTCTTTCTTGGTTGTTGGAATCTGCCACAGGTGTTACAGGTGCTGAAGGGTTATGCTGCCGTATAATTGATCTTGGTTGTTATCTCTGCTTCCAGCTCCAGCCAAAGACCCAACCCATTTCATAGTCCCTTTTGTCTCTGAGAAACATTTTTTTAATCTATCATCATGATATTTAATAGTTTCTGCCAACTGGATTTGATATCGAGAATATTTAGCCGAATTGCTAAACTGATTGATTGGAGTCTCTTTGCATACCAGTTCCCTTTTCACCTGTTGCTCTATCAATGCAGTGTTTTCCAAAATGAGTTTGATACTGCCCACGGAGTTAGAAGGAACTCTTTTTAATTGTTAAAAGATCTGTCCCTATCGACCACCTTATCGAGACCAAAGGTAGGAAATTTTAACTCTGACTTCTGCCAGTTCATTGGAGCAGAGTGTTATGAGACCAGCTTTTGCATCTCCTTTTGCAAAAGATAAAACAGCTTTGTATATCTTATAAAATATATTTGAAGAAGGGGCTCCTTGAGGGACATCTGCCTCCAGATGTGCCCTCTAGTGCTCCCCATACAAGCTTGTCCTTGATTGAGAATTCAGTATTATTGTGCTGGCCTGTTGGCACAGCTATAGCGCTGCTACTCACAACACTGATAACTCGAGCTCGGAAGTGAACTCGGGGTGTTGGAGGGCCGGCCTGGGGAGGAGGATCAAGTGCCCGGAGGACTGCTTTTGTCCTCTGGGGGGAGGGCTTGCAAAGCCCAGTGTTTGCCTGGCCCCTAGCAGAAGCTGGGGAAAGGTACCCAGGACTGTATGGAAGTGCAGTGCACAGAAGAAAAAATTACTCACCTTAGTAATTGTGTTTCTTCTAATGGAGTCTTGCTGTATTCTGACATAAGCAGTTAGCCCTAGCACTTGAACTGCCCCGGAGAGGAAAGAGTTAACTCTATGCCAGAGCATAGAACGTTGGGCTCGAGCTTGGTTCAAACCTCTGTCTGCAGCATTTCAAAGTGTAACCGTCAGATTCTTACGAGCTAATACTAACTAACTACACCTCCTAAGTGGAACTTATAAACAAAAGAGCCAACAATCAACACATTTTTTTGGGTCCCCCAAAGACTCAAGTCGAGAACCCCAAAAAATAACCAGGTAGTAGACCAAAATATAACTACAAAAACAACTTAACTAAAACCCACTCCCCCTTCTAAAATGGAGGTACACCCCTGAAGTGCAATACTGTACCTGCCAGCCCACTTCCCAAAAACAGGTTCTGAGAGGGGAGGCAGGGAGGGAGGTCAGAATACAGCAAGACTCTATTAGAAGAAACACAATTACTTAGGTGAGTAATTTTTTCTTCAAACAACATGAAGTCTTGCTGTATTCTGACATATGTAGACTACTAAGCAGTACCTCCATGGAGGAGGGTACTGAACCTATTTTGGGAATAGGCTCTGCAGTACTGCTGTACCAAACCTAGCATCGCTCCTAGCCTGGATATCCAGAGAGTAATGCTTGGTGAAGGTATGGACTGTTTTCTGGGTGGCTGCTTTGCATATTTCTAGTAAAGGTATATCTCTGGCAGCAGCCAGAGAAGCAGCTGTATCCCTAGTTGAATGAGCCCTCAGGCCAGAGGGGACGGGGGGGGGCATTTTGCCTAGTTTTTCGTAGCAGAATTGTGTACAAGACACAATCCACCTGGCAATAGTTCTCTTAGTAGCAGGTTTACCCTTTCCCACTTCATCATAAGTGAGAAACAACTGAGAACAGTCAAACCTAAGTGCCTTAGTATGCTCAATGTAGTAGCTAAGTGCCCTCTTAACATCCAAACTGTGTAATCTTCTTTCTCCTCAAGAAGAATGATCAGTGAAGAACACAGGAAGGGACGTACTGGTTCAGATGAAAATCTGAAACCACCTTGGGTAAGAACCTCCTACTGGTTCTAAGGACCACCTTATCTCTATGGAATGAGATAAAATCGGGCTCCACTGACAGAGTTTGTAACTCACTAATGCCTAGCAGACGGATAGCTACCAGGAACACAGTTTTCCAAGTCAAGTACTTAAGTTCTGCAAGCCAATGGCTCAAAGAGGCTGCATAAGCTGAGAAATGCAAACATTAAGATCCCAAGCAGGGGTAGGGTCCTTAAAGGGAGGGTTGGTATGAAGCAAACCTTTAAAGAACTTACAGAAAACAGGGTGAGATGCCAGGAAGGAAGCCTTCCCACTGACAGAAAAGCAGAGATAGCTGCTAAGTACACTTTCAGAGTGGCTGGCCTGAGGTCTAGGCCACTGAGATGAACCATATAATCCAGAACAGTAGACAGATCAGCAGTGTCTGGTAAGACATCCTTATTGGAGCACCAGATACTGAATCTCTTCCATTTTAGAATTATAAGTTTTTCTGGTGGCAGGTTTTTGAGAGGCTTTAAGAATATCTAGAACCCCCTGAGACAGGTGCAGACTTGCAAACTCTAACTCTTCAACATCCAAGCCTTGAGGTTGAGAGACTAAACATTGAGGTACCAGATTCTCCCCTGATTGGAGGTTAACAGGTTGTGTCTCTTGGGAAGAGATATGGGAAGATGGACTGCTAGGGACATCAACAGGAGATACCAAGGCTGTCTGGCCCAGTCTGGAGCAATCAGGATCACCTTGCATGGTTGTGACCTGATCTTGACCAGGACCTTGAGTAAGAGGGGAAAGGGAGGAAAGGCATAAAGGAATTTGCCCTCCCAATCCAGAACCAGAGCATCCAGGGGAATTGTGCCCATGACAGGAGGTCTGCAACAGAAGAGAGGAAGTTGATGATTGTCCAGGGCTGCAAAGAGATCTATCACTGGAGTGCCCCACCTTGAGAAGACTACTTTCAAAATGAAGGGGTCCAGGGCCCATTCGTGATGGCCCTGAGAGATCCTGCTCAGGGCATCTGCTAGCACATTGTCCTTCCTTGGTAGATGAACTGCTACCAGAGATGCCTGCAGGAAATAAATCAGAGACCAAATTTTCATGGCTTCCATGCAAAAGGCCGTAGACAGAGTGCCTCCCTGCTTGTTGATGTACCACATGGTGGTGGTATTGTCTGTCCTGACCTGAACCACCGTGTTCCCTATCTGAGTCCAAGAAAGCTTGGGCAGCCAGGAATACTGCCATGAGCGCCAGAAGATTGATATGAAGAAGAGACTCCTGAGAGGACCACACTACTTGTGCTATGAGGGTAAGTGTGCCCCCCAGCCCAGGAGAAAAGCATCTGTGGTTAGCACCACTGAATGAGTCTGACTGATGAATGGGACTCCTTTCCTGAGATTGTCCTGATTCAACCACTATTGGAGAGCATGGATCAGAGTCTGAGTCACTGGAATCAATTTGGTTAGAGGGATCTTTTTTCTGGGACCAAAAAGACCTCAGATGAAACTGAATGTCCCTCATCTGAAATCTGGCTCCCTGTACCACCACAGTGGAAGCTGCCATGTGGCCCAGGAGCTGAAGAAAATGTCTTGCTGGTCGAGACACCAGTAGGCGGAAAAGAAGAAGCAAGGTCTGTAAGGACCTTTGCCCTTGCCAGAGGAAGAAAAGCCTTTGCTTAGACAGTATCCAGCTCTATCCCTATGAAGGTCAGGAGTTGTACTGGTTCAAGAACTGATTTTGGTAGATTGAGGAGAAATCCCAGGGGAAGTGAGCAATTGCTGTGTCACTTGCAGGTCTGACTTGACTTGGTCTGGGGACTGTTCCACAATGAGTCAGTTGTCCAGGTATGGAAAAATGGAGATGTTTTGTCTCCTGAGAAAGGCCACTACTACTGATAGGCATGTTGTGAACACTCTTGGAGCTGATGTTAGCCCAAAGGGCACTGCTCTGAACTGATAATGACCTGAAGGCAGTACGAACCTGAGGTACTTTCTGTGGGGGCACCTGATGGGAATGTGAAAATAGGCATCCTTGAGGTCTAGGGAGGCTAACCAATCCCCTTTCCTCAGAGAGGGAAGAATTACTCCCAGAGTCACCATTTTGAATCTTGGCTTGATGAGGTGCTTGTTTAGGTATTTTAGGTCTAGGATGGGCCGCCACTCTCCTGTCTTTTTTGGGGTAAGAAAGTATCTGGAGTACAGACCCTTGCCCCTGTGTGGAGTAGAAACTCTCTCTATGGCTCTGAGAGCCAGCAGAAAGGAAACCTCTGCCTCTAGGGCAATGGTTTCGGAGATGTTTGCAGGTGGAAAAGATCTGACCCTCAGTTTTGGAAATTGTTTGAAGCTGAGGGGCCAGTCCCTGGCTTACTACCTCCAGGACCCACTTGTCTGAGGTAACAGACTTCCAGGTCTAGAAGTAGTAAGCCAGCCTGCCTCCCACTGGAATAGAGGAGTCGACCTGGGCTGACACATCAGGGTGTCTGCTTGGCAGGAGCCTTAGACTGGGAGGAGGAGGATGCAGCCCTGCTCATCCCCCCCTTCTGCCTCTCCCTCTGAAGAACCCCCTCTGAGGAAAAGAAGAGGAGAGGAGACCTGTGCCTGGTAAAAAGGCCTGTGAAAAGGCCTGCCCCTGCCCCTAGACTGCTGCTTCTGAGGAATTGCCTACCTTTCCTTGGCCTGTGCACTCCTGTAGGAGGTCCTGTATTCATCCATCTTTTTCATGTAATTCTCTGTCTGCTCCCCAAACAGAAAATTACCCACCACAGGGAAATCCATGACCTTAGCCTGAGTGTCCTATGAGAGGCTAGTGCATCTGAGCCAAGCAAATCTCCAAAGAGACACAGATGTAGCCATGACTCGTGATGATGACACATCATTTGAGTAGACAACAGCATGAAATTGGATCTCAGATGCCTCAATCCCATCAGCAACCACCTCATCCAGCTCCTTGGCTAGCTGGGGGGAAGCCTGTTTAGCCAGTTCCAGAACAGTATCCCATCTGGACTTCTGGTATCTGGCTGTGTAGGCCATACAGTTTGCCTGCCTGAGTCCCATGGAGGATGCCAAGAACTGTTTTTTGGCCATAGCATCCACCTTCCTAGAGTCTTTATCTGGGGGGGGTGAAGCAAAAGGTATATTAGCCTTGTCACAGGCTGCAGCCTGCACGACCACAACATGGCTGCATTGTTGGAACAAGAACTCCGTACCTGAGCCTGACAGCATATACCTCCTGTCCATTCTCTTGTCCACAGGAGGTAAAGAATTTGGTGTTTGGAGAATTTTTTGTTTTTGTTTCCCAAGAGATTTATGGAGGAGAACAACCAGCCTTTTGGACTCTGGGATGTCCATCATTTTTACAAAGTCAGGCTCCTCTTGTTCCTCAACAGCTTCAACCAGAGGGAGCTGGAGTGTCTCTGCCACTTTTTTGTAAAACAAATAGTGGGATTGGGACTCAGAAAGCCTGTGAGGGGAAACGTTAGAAGGCCTGTCTGGGGAGCTGTCCGGTTCAATGGGCTCATCCAGAGCTTCCACACCATCATCACCATCGTTGTTGTCGTCGTACCCGTCCTCCCCCTCCAAATCCGGTTCATAATACTCATTCGGACAGTATTCCGGAACTGGAGGAGTCAACCGAACCAAGCACCTACCAAGAGGCGCCGGATCGGACGGAACTGGACAGAGCGATTCTATCATACTTATTGCCCTGGCGATCTCTTCGGTGGCTGGACGTTGCGGTTCTTGGATCCGAACCAGCTGATTTTCTCTTTTTCTTTGACGGAACCGACCCCTCAGGATCGGCTCTCCTTTTGCCCGAGGGAGTATCGCCCAGGTCAGTGGGCACTCTCTCAGGTTCGGTCGGAACCAAACCGGGCTTGCCATCCAGATCAGCAGACTTCTTGGCCTCCTTTCCCCTAAGCCTACCCAATCTCTTATCCAGGGTGGCCTTCAGGAAATTCTTGCAGATTTGGCAGTCTGAATTGAGACAATAAACACAGGTGGTGTGTGGGTCTACCGTAGCAAAAGCATCCCCACACTCACTATAGTGTTGAAACCCAGTGGGCCCGGTTTTTCTCTTGGGTTTCTCAGAATGTAACTATACTAACAGCTTATCCTTTATCAACATAAAAGCCAGGTAAGACCCCCCTAATGATTACCAACCGTGTAATGGGTCATGGAAAAAAAAAATCCGTTTTTTTGAAACTGATAGGGACCGGTACCTCACACTAAAAAAATCTAAGAAATAAAATAAACCAACACCGACTGATCGACAGATTTTACAATTTCCACACAGAATAAACAATAATTAAACTAAAGTCCACTACCTACAACACTTACTGTACCACAGACAGGGATTTGAAGCTGAAAATAAAAGACAAAAAACTATATAAAACTGATGTATTACTACAATCGACCCGACAAGTGAAGGAGCAATCTCCAGAGCAACTGTTCAGTTAGGCGGAGTAAAGAATCTGACAGTTACACTTTGAAGTGCTGCAGACAGAGATTTGAACCGAGCTCGAGCCCAATGGTCTATGCTCTGGCATAGAGTTAACTCTTTCCTCTCCGGGGCAGTTCAAGTGCTGGGGCTAACTGCATATGTCAGAATCGGCAAGACTTCATGTTGTTTGATGCATGTGGCGCACGTCATGGCATCGCTGCATGCCATGCCACTCAGGGGGAAAACCAGAAAAAGGGAAAAGCTACTGGTGGCAAGATGGAACCAAGACACCCACAGACCCTGCACTGACCATCTAGGCTTGACAGACCAAGAACTGGATCTGGTTCCCGACGAAGGAATGGGGGAACCCCATCGATCCCATCAGTGATGCAAGCCCTGGGGGTAGACTGGCCGGCAGGTAGGTGCCAGTGGATGTCAGGGTGACAAGGCTGAGGTGTCCAGGCAGATGGAGGCAGTCCAGTAGGGGGCAGAAAAAACAGGTCACTCACTTATAACAGTAGTTCTAGGAGTGGTATATGTTGTTCATCCACACTCGTTGACATGTCCTTTCCCTTTAAGAATCTTGCTGGAAGGTCTTTAAGCTGGTTCCTCCCACCCAGCCAGGTGGTATATCTCTCGGCTCTGCCCCTTGATGCCAGATCTTGCCCGCTGGAAGCAGAGGTTGTGCGTCAAAGCCAGGGAGGTCGGATGGGTCAGCGAGGATGAACAATATATACCACTCTTAGAAAGTACAGCTGCATAAAAACTTACTGTAACAGTAGATCTTCGAGAGAGGTTCCTGCAGTAGGTCATTACAAGTAGAACTAGCACCATCTGGCATCAGGACCACACGGCTAACTTTTCCAGCAATGCCTGGCGGGAACCGCCCACCCGACGTCACGTGACGACATCAGCATGACCCTATATAGTGGGCAGTCCCTCCAGTTCTCCCGCCAGAGTTCCTAAATGAAAGACAGGAGAAGGAAACAGGATCTGGAGTCCCAAAATAAAATTGGGGGAAGGACGGAGGGAAAATATGACCTACTGAAGGAATCTCTCTCGAAGATCTACTGTTACGGTAAGTTCTTACGTAACTGTACTATCTTACTTCGAGAAAGTTCCTGCAGTAGGTCATTACAAGTAGGACTGAATCCCAAGCAGTCCCTCCTGAGAGGGACCAAGAGAAACATGGGAGGAGGAGGAGAAACAGAAAGGACAAAAAAGGACCAGCTTAGGACCGTAGGCCCTGCAGAATGGCGAGGCCAAACCCGTCCCTATGCCTAGAAACTATGTCCAGACTGTAATGCTTGGTAAAGGTATGGACCTAACTCCAAGTCACTGCTGCGCAGATCTTCGCTGCAGAAACCTTGCGCAGAAAGGCTGCAGATGCAGGCATGCCTCTCGTGGAATGACCTCTGATAGTCCCCGGCAGAGGTTTGTTGTACTTCTGATAACAGAAGTGGATGCAGTTAGCTAACCACTTCGAAAGGCACTGTTTGGAGACGGCCTTCCCCAAGGATTTGGGAGCAAAGGATACAAAGAGTTGGTCAGCCTTACAGGAATCCTTAGTCCGATGAGTATAGCACCTTAGGATTTGATGCACATCTAAGCTACGCAAGAGTGCCTCACCTCTATTCGTGAGAGCTGGATAATAGACCGGTAGTTCCACTGACTGACTCAGCGTGAACTCCGACACCACCTTGGGCAGGAACTTAGGATTTGTTCTGAGAACCACCCAGTCCCGGTGGAAAATCAAATAAGGCTCCTTAAACACCAGGGCCTGAAGCTTGGAAATTCTTTGAGCAGAAGTAATGGCAACTAAAAGTAGCGCTTTCCAAGACAGATAGCGCAAGTCACAGCTCATCGCTGATGAGCTTCTCCACCACAAAATTCATATCCCAAGGTGGTCAGGGGCTGTGGATGGGGGGTTTCAGATGGAGAATTCCTTTCAGGAAGGTTTTGGAAATCTCCAGTTGGGCCACAGGCTTATCATCCACAAACCGAAGTGATATGCCGAAATGGCAGATAGATGTACTTTGAGAGAGGAATAGGATAACCCAGAATCAGAAAACTGAAGCAGGTATTCCATAATATGCGGGGCTAAACAAGTGAAAGGGTCCCATCCCTTGGAAGTTGCCCAGATAGAGAAACGCTTCCACTTCATAGCGTAAGTGGACCTGGTGGAGGGCTTTCTAGCCTCCACCAGCACCTGGGTCACTCGGATGGAAAACCCAAAATGAGACTGTATTATGTCTGCAGGAGCCATGCATGCAAATGCAGGGTCCTGAGCCCCAGATGCACAAGCCGGCCCTGGTTCTGGGAGAGATGGTTGTGCATCAAAGGAAGTGGAACTGAGGGTTCCCTCACTAGTTGCTGTAGAAGCGGGAACCAGATTTGCCTCAGCCAGAGAGGTGCGATCAGGATCATTCAGCTCCTCTCTGCCTGAAGTTTGAGGAGCACTCTATGCACAATGGGAAACGGAGGCGTATAGAATCTCTCTGTCCAAGAGAGTGCGACTCGTCATGCCAGAAAGCACCATGCTCTGGAATGAGTGGGCAAAACTTGGGAAGTTTTGTGTTGGATGGAGAGGTGAAAAGGTCGAGTTCCAGATGCCGCCACCTCTGTAACAGTGAATCTGCCACTTCCTGGTTTAGTTCCCATTCGTGAGCGAGAGTGTGAGATCTGCTGAGGCTGTCCGCCAGAACGTTTTGCACTCCTGGAACGTGCACAGCTGTAAATGACAGACCGTGCTGGACTGCCCATTTCCACACTCTCATCGCCTCCCTGCAGAGGGGGTACAATCAAGTGTCTCCCTGCTTGTTGATGTACCAGATGGCCAGCATTCTGTCTGTTTGGACTAGCAGCAATCCCCTTGGAACGCCTGCTGAAGTGTGTACAGGACTTCCCTCATCTCCAGGACATTCATGTGTAGAAAGATCTCCAAGTGGGACCAAAGTCCCTGAGCTTGGTGGACCCCCATATGAGCCCCCCAACCTAGATTGGAAGCATCTGTGGTCAACGTGCCAAGGAGAGCTAGGCCTCGAAATGGGAGACCCAGAGTCGGGTTCAAGGGGTCAGTCCACCATTGTAAATCTCTCTGGAGAGCGGTGGAAATAAGGACTGGGGGATCCAGATTGTCCTGGGACTGATCTCACTGAACCTGCAAGGACCACTGAGTGACCCTCATGGGGAGTCTTGCTAGGAGAAGTGTGGGGATGGAGGCCGCCATCAAACCCAGCAGATGGAGAACCTCCCTGGCTGGGAGAGATTTGGAAAGGCTACAGAAGTGGCCTGCTTGATAAGAGTTTCCACCCTGTCTGAGGGAAGGAAAGCTTTGCCCTGAACTGTATCCAGTACCGCTCCAATAAACTGGAGTCTCTGAGAGGGGTCCAGAGAAGATTTGGGGGACATTGACCATGATCCTCAATCAGGAAAACAGGTCCAGGGTAATGGAAAGGGCCTCTGAAAGAGAGTCTCTGGATGGAGCTGAAATCAGCCAGTCATCCAGGTAGGGGAAAACTGCAATGTCCTGGTGTCACAAGGCTGCAACCACCACCACTAGGCACTTGGTAAACACCCTGGGTGCCAAGGAAAGGCCAAAGGGGAGGGCCCAAAATTGGAAGTGCTCCCCCTGGAAGATGAAGCGCAGGAAGCAGCGGTGACTGGGAAACACTGGTATATAGGTAGGCATCCTGCATATCCACAGCACACAACCAATGAGCCTCCTGAAGTAAAGACAGGAAGCTCTGGAGAGTCAACATCCTGAATTTCTTGTACTCGACAAACAGATTGAGTCTGCTGAGGTCGAGTATGGGTCATAGGTCGCTCGTCTTTTTTGGAACCAGAAAGAAATGGGAGTAAAACTCCCGCCCTCTATGATGAAGAGGGACTGGCTCTATTGCCTCTTTTAGTAGTAGAGCCCGAACTTCCTCCCTTACGACAATGGTCTGGTTTGGAGAATAGGTCGACCTTTGCGGTGGAGACTCTGGAGAGGTTTCCAGAACCTCCAAGGTGTGTCCTTGGGACACTAGCTGTAGGACCCAAGCGTTGGAGGTAATGCCCTGCCATTCCTGCGTGTGGCAGGCAAACCTCCCCCCCACCTGCTCCTCACTCTGGGGCTGAGGAGAAGGTGGAGACAGGGAGTCAGGAGGCAGCTGGACAGGCATGGGGAGGGCCCCCTGAGCACCTCTGAGTCTTGCAGACAGGAGGGGAAGAGAAGGTGCCTGAGGCTTTACGCTTGCCCTGACTGCAGTTCTGGGCTTGCTTACGCTGCCTCCCGGTCTATTTCCGAAAGGGCGTCTGACCCTGCACTCCCAATTGATACATGGACCTGACAGACCCGAGGGCCTGACCATGGTCCTGAAGGCCCGTGGAGATATCCTTGGTGTCTCCACCAAATATCATCGAGCCCCTAAAGGGCGCATACTGAATCACAGTCTGGACATCATTGGTGAGATCAGAGATGCGAAGCCAAGCATGTCGCCGAAGGGAGATGGCAGTCACCGAGGAATGGGCCACTGCATTGACAGAGTTGTAGGTGGTTCGAAGAGGATGCCTGCAAGAGATTTTGGACAGGCGAATGTCCTTAGCGAGCTCTTCCTTGGGGTCCGAGGGATCCATGGATTGGGCATGGGCCTCGAGCTTGGCGAGGGTGGCTTTCTGGTAAGACACCATGTGGGCTACATAGTTCAGGGAGCACAAAGCACATGTAGCAGAGGAATAGACCTTTTTCCCGTACTGGTCAATCTGCCTAGACTCCTTGTCCGGAGGAGAAGTGCTCATGTGCTTTGGGGTCTTTGAGCGATCATGAGCTGCAGTGATGACAACAGAGTCTGCCTTGGGGTGCATATCTAAGAAAGGGGCACTGCCAGGTGCCCGGTAGATTCTATCTGCCTTTTTGGGCACAGCCGGGATAGAATGGGGCAGTTGCCGGACTGTAGAGGTGAGGTCCTCGTGAGGTCCTAATCATGCAGGAACAGGGATTGGGGAAAAGGACTCGAGGTTGAGATGCTCGGCGAGTCTTTTCCTCACAGGATTCTGTTCCTCTGTCTCCCAATTATAGAACTCTTGTATGGACCTTAAGAGGTCCGAAAAGGAAGGATCCTCTGGAGGGGACTTTGGGGAGGCCTTTCCTTTAGGGACCGGTGAACCATGTTCTGATGAATCCTCCAAAGAGTCCTCCCCGAATCCAGATTGCCTTCTGGTATTTCAAAGCCCGGAAGCAGGATGTCGCGTGAAGAAGTCCCCAAAATGTGAACTGTAGAGGGCACGGAGCTCACTGGGGATGAAGACCTGGAAGGAGAATGCACAGTTGCTGGGAGACGACTCTCCAGGTCAGTGACCAACTCCGGCAGAGCCTCCTTCCACTAGGACTGTATCATCATCCGGAAATCCTGTTGCAGAGCTTGAGGAGGTGGAGGAGGAGGAGGAGGAAGAGGGGGAGGAGGAGAAGGAACATGGGTAGGTGGGTAATGGTACTCATGGTAGCCCAAGGAGAGGTGAGAATACCCAGAGTATGGAGAGCATCCCGGGTAATTATGTCCCGTGGAGTGGTGAAAGTGTCAATACCATTGTGAACCCGCCGGGGGGAGGTCCAAAGAAAACCCTGAGGGGTAATACGGGGCAGAGAGGGGTCTTGAGTAATGCCAGAACGTCAGACAGCCTTATGTTGGGGGGCACTGATGAAGGCCCCACCATCACGTAAATAATAGATGGGGCAGTCATCGGAACAATTGAAGTCGGAACTGGTGCCGCCGGGCCCGGTATCAGAAACTGGTCCAGCATTGGGAGGGCTAGCGCCAGGACCAGACGAAGAGGCTCCGATGTCAGAGCCGGGTCTGATCTGGAATCGCATCGGATCAGATGCGGCGCTCTGGTCGAAGACAAAGGATCAGGCGTCAGAGGGGCCGGCATAGGGACGTGCCTTATCGGCTCCAATGAAGGAGCAGGATCTGGTGCAGAAGATGCACAGGAGCCAGAGAGATCCACTCTGAAGTGTCAGGAGAGGCCTCCGTGGTTGGGATGGATGTAGGGACCTCTTTCCCAGAGATCCCATCGGGTGAGTGAGGGTTGGAGGCTGAAGAATGTTCCACATCCAGCTGACCTACGCTCTCTTCTCTCCCAAGAGTGGCCGGACACGAAGCCTGGGCCACTGGAGGGGGAGAAGATGGGAGAGACTGGCAGTCTTCCCTGGGCTCAACTGGACGTCGGGTGGTGCGATAGAAGTCCCCGATGGGCGAGCTGTGTCTGGGCAGATGCCGGCGGCAGCTGACTTATCAGATGATATGGTCGGGCGGAAGGGGGCGGAACCCCCTGCCGACTTATCGACCGAGGCCAGGTGAGTCCCTGAGGGTTGGGGAGTCAGCTTATCGGTGGCCGGGCAGTCTCCAGAGGAGCCGGAGGCCGACTTATCAGCGCTGGAAGGGCGACCGCCAGAGGAGCCAGCAGCGGACTCACCTGCAGAGATCGGGAGCAGGGTCTTAGATGATCCAAATAGAGTCCCCGGACACAGTCTGAACAACTAGCACTGGCAGCAGTGGGGGGAGAGGCCTTGCCTGTGGAAGACCTACCAGCGTTGGCCCAAGACCCATCCTCTTGACGCTCCTGCTTCCAGTGTTTCTCTTTCTTGTGCTTTTTCTTGTCAAGAGAAGGTGATGATGCGGAATCCCTGAGCCGCTCCATCTGTTTTTCGAGTGAGACCAGCCGCGACTTTATAAGGTGGGCCTCCAGGGCCTGCTGCCTTCGTTTGCAGGTGGCCTGGTTGAAGGGCTGGCAGTCTGGGCAAGTCACGGTGTCGTGGTCAGGGCCTAAGCAAAGAACGCAGTTGCGATGACCGTCTTTGTGTGGGATCTGGGTTCTGCAATCCTCACACTTTTTGTCTTCTGAGGTGGAGAAAACACAGAAGCAGAAAAAGTCTGAGAAAATCCTGGAACAACGTTGAAAAGAAGCGCGGACTAACAACGATCGGCTGGGCAGTTTATCGCGAGGTACCATGCACATAACAATGGCAGGAAAGAACTGGAGGGCAGGCGTGGGGACCGCCACTATATAGAGTCACATTGATGTCGTCACATAACGTCGGGGGGACGGTGCCCCGCCAGGCATTGCTGGAAAAGTTTGCCGTGCAGTCCTGACGCCAGATGGCGCAAGTCCTACTTGTAATAACCTACTGCAGGAAACCTCTCGAAGCAAGATCTACTGTTACAGGTGAGTAACCTGCTTTTCTAGGATCGTGGATATGTTGTTCTAACCACAATTGTTGGCAGACTCCTAGCAGTTCTCTGGAAGGAGGGAGGCAAGGTGCACACCCCTACTTAGGGAACAGAGATTGGAGAACTGAGCCCCAAAACCAGCATCCCGGCATGACTGTAGGTCAATATGGTAGTGGGTAATGAAGGTATTTGCTGACTTCCAGGTAGCAGCCCTGTAGATATCCTGAACAGGGAAGTCCCTGAAAGCAGCCACTGATGCAGTGGTATGGTGGGTGGAATGAGCCCTTAGTTCTACGGGAGGCTCCCTACCTGTCAACCTATAGCAGACATCAATGCAAGATGTAATCCATCTGCCAATCGTCCACTTTGCTGCAGGTCTGCCAGGTGCGGCTTCTGCGTAGGTGACAAACAGCTGCGAACCTCTCCCTGAACTTTGGCCGTCCGCTCCTTATAATAAGAGAGCACCCATCTCAGGTCCAAAGTATGGAGCCTGTACTCAGCCTCCAAGGTGTAATTAGGGTAGTACACCGGCAGAGTCAACACCTGATTGAGGTGACACTTCAACACCACCTTTGGAAGGAATTTTGGTTGGGAGGACAGGACAACCTTGTTCCTGTGGAAGACCAGGTAAGGAGACTCGACAGAGAGCCCCTGTAGCTCCCCAGTCCTTCTGGCTGACGTGCTAGCCACCAGGAAGGCAGTCTTCCATGACAGGTATGACATCTCACACCTGTGCATTGGTTCGAATGGCTTGCCAACGAGTTTTGCCAGTACCAGCAGTAGATCCCACGGTGGTGGCAGTTCATGCACTGGAGGGGAAATGTGGTTGAGGCCTTTAAAGAAGCGCCAGACCACCTTCTCCTGAGCTACCGTCTGCTGACAGGCTCATGCCCGATAAGCAGAAATGGCTACCAGGTGCACCTTAAGGGTCGTTAGACAGAAGGCCTCCTTTGGAGAGAGACCAAAAGTAATCGAGGATGCTAGCCACCGGACAGGACAAAGGGTCCAGACCCTTGCCCAGACACCGAATGGAGAATCTCTTCCATTTGAAATCATAGCACCTCCTGGTCGACTCCTTCTTAGATGCCTCCACTATGGCATGTACATCTTCGGAGAGACCCAAAGCCTGGAACTCTAGTTTCTCAGGAACTGGGCTGCCAGATGCAGGGACTGAAGGTCTGGGTGGAATACCATCCCCTGACTGATCAAGGGTAGGTTCGGGCATGCTGGAAGACAACTCGGGAGCCTGGTGCTGAGGCTGAGGAGATCTGGATACCAGAAAGGTGCCTCGGGAGCCTGGTGCTGAGGCTGAGGATATCTGGATACCAGAACTGACGAGGCCAGTCTGGGGCTACCAGGATCACCTGTGCCTTGTCCCTCCTGACCTTGAGGAGCACCTTGTGAACCAAGGGAAGTGGAGGGAAGGCATAGAAGAGGCCTGGGGTCCATGGCCTTGAGAAGGCATCCCCCTGCAATCAGCCCTGCTGAGGCGGGGTGGGCATGAAACAACCTCAGCTTTGTGTTCTCCCTGGAGGTGAACAGGTCTACCTGAGGTTTGTCCCAATAGGAGAACAGTCTGTGAATTATCTCTGGATGGAGAGACCACTCGTGGGATGCCTTGCCCACACGGCTGAGAGCGTCCACCAACTGACTGGAGGCTCCTGCCACATGGATGGCTAGGAGATCTGCCTCCAGTCAACTCACAAGGGTCCAGATGTGGAGCGCTTCCCTGCAGGAGTGCGTGCCCGCCCTGCTTGTTGAGGCAGTACATGGTCGTGGTATTGTCCATCTGGACCTGCACCACTTGACCCCAAAGAAATGGAGCAAATGCAGTTAGTGCCACCGAACTGCTCGGAGCTCCAGCAGGTTGATATGACATCTGCATTCTCCGGGGGTCCAGAGCCCATGGACTCTGTGATTCCCATGCTGGCACCCCAGCCCCTGAGGGAGGCATCAGTCGTCAGAACGACTGTCGGCTCGGAATGAACAAACAGGATCCCTCCCTACAGATGTTCTAGGATGGTCCACCACTGGAGAGCATCCGACATCTTCTGGGTCACAGTGACCAGCTGGTCGAAGTGACCATATTGCTGAGTCCACTGGCTGGCTAGCTCCCACTGGAGGGGGCGCATATGCCACTGGGCCCATCAGACCACAGCGGTGCAGGCCGTTATGTACCTCAGAAGGTGCATGAAGTCCCAGGTAGGGCACAAGTGCCCAACCAGAAATGACTAGGCAAAGGAGGAGAGAACCACTGCCCTGTCTGTCGGGACCCTGGCTCTGGCTCGGCAAGAGTCGAGCTCTGCCCCAGTGAAGCAGATCACCTGCGAAGGAACAAGTTCCGACTTGGTCTTGTTGACCAGGCGACCAAGTTCGATGCAAGTCTGGAGAGCCAGATCCCTGGATTTCTCCACCTCCTGTATGGAGGGACCTGCTATGAGCCAGTCGTCAAGATAGGGGTACACTCTGACCCCCCCCCCCGATGCCAAAGATGAGCCGCCACCACTGCAATGCATTTGGTGAAGACCTGGGGGTCCAATGACATCCCAAACGGCATGGCTTGAAACTCTAAGAGGGATCCCTCTACTTGGAAGCGGAGGAACCGTCGGTGAGACGGATGGATCAGGACGTGAAAGAACGTGCCCTGAAGAGCCAGTGAGCAGAACCACATGTTCTGCTCGAGAGGTGGTATGATCTGAGACAGAGTTACCATCCTGAATGTGCGAGACCTGAGAAATTGGTTCAGGTCGTGCAGATCTAGAATGGGGCGGCAGTCCCCCCCGTCCGTTTTGGGACCAGGAAGTACCTGGAAACAAACCCTGGGTTAATGGGGGTCCTCAACTCTGCCCACTACCTCCTTACGGAGGAGTTGGGCGATGTCTTCGAGAGCTGACTGAGTGTGCATGGACACCATCTCTTCCTGTGGGGCGCAGACTCGGCTTGGTGGGTACTGCTCGAATTCCAGAGGCAGCCCCAGCTGACCACTTCCAAAACCCACCTGTCCATTGTGATAGCAGGCCAGGCAGTAAAGAATTGGCGGAGCCAGCCCCCAACGGGAGGACCTAGAGTGGGCGTGACAGGCATGGGTTGGCAACCCCCATACTGTCACTGTGCAGGCTTGGAGGAGTAGGATCCAGTCTGGGGACTGCTGGGACCCTTTCCTCCGGGCTTAAGGGCTGCCGGGGGCCCTGCCTTGGGATGAGGGTGCCAAGGTTGAGCCTTCTGCTGTTGCTGCCCCAAATGGAAATGGGGCTGCTTGGCTGCAGGGGCAGAAGGCCGAAAAGGCTTTTTTTTTCTGCTTTTTGGAACCTTGGGATACCTTCTGAGCAGAAGTCACAGAGTCCAAGGTGGCATTGGACTTCTCTATGCACTGGAGGTGACCATCCACTCCTGGACTGAAGAGGTCGGTACCCAGGAAGGGGACGTCCGTCAACTTGTGCTGTGTATCTGTTGTGAAGGTGGAAACCCTCAGTCAGGCCCTGTGGAGCATGGCAACCATGGCCACCATTGAGCAGGCGCAGGAGTCCTCGATGTCCAAAGCCATCCGGAGTTGCTGCTTCACAGCTGCTAGGCCCTGGTCATGGACCTGTTTGACCGTGGTCTGGAGGTCTGTGGGGAGGTGAGGGAGGACCTCATCTAAAGAGCTCAAAAGGGCATGTGAAAAATAAGCCATGATGACAGCCGAGCTTGCCTCAAGCGAAGGAGCAGCGTAGACTTTCCGGGCCGAATGGTCCAGTTTCTTGGACTCTTTGTCCAGGGGTCTATCGATGTCTCCTAAATTTCCTGAGTGCCTGAACACAGATTTGTTCACCAACCCCTTGGATGAAGGGTGCTCTGTGAATCTTCAAAGGGAGCTAATGGAGACCAGGTATTTGTGGGCCATTCAGGCTGAGGCCACAGGGCAGGAGGCGGGGTGCTGCCACAGCTCCAAGGCTGCACCAACAATGGCCTCGACCACTGGGAAGGCCTCTGTCAGAGAATCCCCTCATTTGAGGATATCCGTGAGGGGGTATTTGGCCCATTTCTGAATGGGCTCCAAAGGCATCCTCGTGGATTCAGAGATGAGGCAGAGGACACCCATGAAGGAAGTGGGGCCCTCCTCCATCAAAAGACTACCTACAGATTTGTCGTCCAAGGGATGAGAATGCAGATCAGAGTCCTTGGACTCCAAGGAGTTGGCTAGATCGGCTGGCTACTAGAGTTGCCTTCCACCTGCCTAGGATGGTCGGGAGTGAGGGTAACAGACAGCCTGTGCGGAAGGCCCATAACGGGCTTAGACCCCTTGGCAGGAGCCTGGGAGGTGGCCTGTTTCGGTGGCGGTTCCACTTGAATTGGTGGAGAGGCCGGTTTCAGCTGGGAGGGTCCTGACCGGCTCTGCAGGTGGAAGGACAGTGTGGACTGGTTCCTGAGGAGTTGGTGTCAGCCTGGAGGGGCGAAAGCCAAGTAAATGGCTGGAGAAGAAGCCGGTGTTGACTTCTGGCTGAACATAATCAACTGCTGCCACATCAAATCATTGTAGCGTCAAAGCAGCCTCTGTCGAAGCCTCTCCTCTTCCGAGGAGGACGAGGAAGAGTAGCGGAGGTGCTGCTTTCTGGAGTGCTTAGGCGCCTTCTTAGCCTGTCTGTTGAAGGAGTCCGAGACCTTGACTTGGACCATCGGGGTACCGATGGGGTCGTTCTGAAGGAGCCAGGGAAACAGTGGCTCTTCCAGGTCAGGGACCGGGACTGTGACGAGGTTCCCAGCTGGCTGGGTCTCTTCTTCAGTGGGTACAGGCAGGACCGGGGTCCTGAATAAGGAGTTGTCGGCCTCATCCAGTGACGACGGGTCGACGGGGTCAATAATTATTTCGACTGGACTGTCGTCCTGCGTCTTGACCGGCTGGCCTGACGGGGGTACTGTGAAGCCAGCAGTTGAGGCCGCAATCTCGACTGAAGTTGAGACAGCAGATTCCTGTGACCGAGATCTCTCAAGATCCCAAGAACGTCATCGGCGAGACGAATCTTCTTTATTCTCCTTTTCCTTTTTACGAGACCGAGAGACATGCGTGCCCGAGGGACCCTCTCCTTTGGTAGGGAAAGACTCGCACATCTCCTTAAAAGAGCCTGAAGTGCCGGCCCATCAGCGCAGCAGTTGGATTTCTGCTTGCGACGCCAGCGACGCGGGTTCGGGAATGGACTCAGGTGCTGGAGGGCCGGCCAGGGAGAGAAGGCTGAAGCATCTGACGACTGCTTGCCTTCTCTCGGGGGGAGGGCAGGAACGCGACCTGGCGATTGCTGACCCCAGGCGGAGGCCGGGGGCTCGCCAATACGCAGGGTCCCACAATTCAACAGGGTGTGGCGAACGTCGGCGTAAGCCTGACATTAGTGGCACGCCACATCCCTGGGGAGCAAACAAGAAAGAGCCCCGAGGCTGACCGGATGACGGTCGCCAGCTCCCGCGAGACCCAGGGCAGTGCACAAACTACCCTAGCAGCACCCGAGGGAAGTATGGCGCTGGTCGCCCTCCCGGTGCCTTCCCTCTTGGAGGAGAGGGACCCACCCAGCGAAGGGTTACGTCCGGGGGTTACCCAGGGGGCTGCGATATAGGGTGAAGAGGTGGCTGTACCAGGGCAGTGCAGCTCAGAAGGCATAGGAAGGCCTGAAGGAGAGGCCGGCCTGGAACTGGGGGAGCAAAAAAAAAAAAGCCTGAGAAGGTGAAGCCCAGATTGAGTGGAAGGAAAACCGAGAGGGAAGAGGACCGATCAGCGGCCCAAGTCACCTCCTCTTGGAAAGCCTACATCTGCTCCAGCTGCTCCGCAGCCCCACAACTGCCCATTGGGCTTCTTTAGAGATCTGGTGTCAAGGGGTGGAACCGAGAAAGATACCACCTGGGTGGGTGGGAGGAGCCAGCTTAAAGACCTTCCTGCAAGATTCCTAAAGGGAAAGAACATGCCAACAAGTGTGGATAGAACAACATATTCACGATCCTAGAACACAGCATTAAAAAAAATAATAATAATAATAATCCAGTGCTTTTCAGCAGGTTAAAGTGGGACTTGTGACTGGGGTTTTTACTCTACCCAACAAACTGTTTATGGACAGGTAAGGGACAATGAGCGTTGAATATATTCTGAGAATTTTTTCTAACTCCTTTGAGTGCCTGTGTTACCACTGTTAACTTGCCAATTACTGCTCTGTATTATGCAGGTTCCTGTCTTTTTTAATGTTCCGTTACCACAGTTAAATATATCATGGCATTTTCTGACCATGCCAGTAAGGGTCACACTTTGTTGTGTGAAAGCAATGGATTTGGGATGGCAGTCTTGCATGTGGGAAGTAGGGAGCACAAGGAGAAAACATGACAGAGATGGCTTGTGGCAATTTTGGCGTGAATGCCCTTGTCCCAGGAGATGTAGGCAGTCCTAGTGGATGGAGATGCACGGCATGCCACATTTCCTTAATTATATCTATACACCTGCTCCACAGTTAGACTTTCTCATTAAAGAGATGTCTGGTTTTGATGCTGTTCACCTCCTCAGTACACAACTATCAAATGGAGCTGGGCTAACTAGTAAAAACTGAGACCACTACGTAGCCTTGATAAAGCGCATGAGTTTTGGTGCCAAATGTTGGCAGGGAGGGGAAAACGCCACTGTTGGTATTTTTTTTATCTTATTAAATTAAGTATTTTTTTAAAAATGTCCACTACTATGCAGTCTCAATTTTTACTAGTTAGCCCTGCTCCGTCTGATGGTGATGTTCTGCTGTTCGCGGCGGCTCCTAGTGCATGTGCCAGAGCTACCTCCTTTGCTTGCTTACCTCCTCAGTACAACCTGGTTGACAGTTGCTACAGTTAATAACCATGTTCAACTCTATCAGACAAAACTGTTAGCTTTTGAATAAATAATAGACATGGAGATATAGTTTGCAGATGTACAAGTTCAGGGTAAGACCTAAAACATTACCTTAATCTTATTCAAATTAATGTTCATAAGCCAGGCAGCCTGGCAAATCTTTGTTGATCTCATACTGATTTGTCTCTTGCTTTGGCTGTATAAGCAGTTCCATTCGAGTTACAAGAAATTATATTAATATGGAAGCCTCTACAGTCATATCAACTGGAAAAGTACCTCATTGTCCCTGTATATATTATTCAGATATGCTTTATTTATTTAACCTTATTAATGCTATAAAATGGCATAAAAAGAAAGTCAAAGGAAAACACTGGAAAAGGCACAGCTTTCCCCAGTCGCTTCAGAAATGACAAGTGCTTTCAGTCAGTAACAATTTTTTTTTTTAATTACCTCTAAATGCTTTTTTAATTATTTAAACAGTGACTCTCAACTTCCATTTTCTATTGCTGGCAGCCGTCATCTCATGAGCAGCAATGAGCTTCCCTAGCTCACTTTATGCTAGTATGTCCTACTGACCAATAGCAGAGGTCGGCTAGACATACTAGTATAAAGTGAGCTAGGAAAGTTCACTGCAGCTCATGAGATGGTGGCTGCCAGCAACAGAAAGTGGAAATTGTGGGTAGCTGTTTAAGTCATTAAAAAAAAAACGTTATTACTGTCTGAAAGCACTAATCAATAATTTTTGAAGTGTCTAGGAAAGCTTTGTCTTTTCCAGTGTTTTCCTTTAAAAAAAATAAATAAGATTACTTGAATTAGTTGTGATCCTTGAAAGTCAAATCAGGCATAAGTATAAGAAAATCAAAAAAGAAATGGGAATTGGAACTTGCAACAAATGCGTTAAAAGATAATAGCAAGTAATTTTTTGCATATATAAATTCCTTAAAAAAAAACAACTTGTCAAGTAGGTCCATTAATATCAGAAGATAATTTAGTTCATGACCCCATAAAAATGGCTAATTTATAAAATGATTTTTACTGTAATATATATCAAACACATCAGATAGTAAACTCTACTAATACATCGATAGGTTGTCCAATAACTATTTCTAATTTGGATGTTCATAAAAAGCTCACGATGCAAAAGGGTAAAATTAGTGTAACTCCTGATGACATTCCAGGTAATTTTCTGTATTTATTGGCTGATGAAATATCATCTCCATTACAACTATTATACGAACACTGTTTAAATACAAATTACGTGCCTGATTTATGGAAAAAAGCGTATGGAATACCAATCTACAAAAAAAAGGGTCCTAGGAATCTTTGTAATAATTATAGACCCAGTAGTCTAACGTCTTCAATCTGTAAAATACTAGAAAGTCTAATTAAAGATATGATTTCTTCCATTATACAAAATATTGATTTGGAACAGCATGGTTTTAAATCTGGTAGAGGATGTTTGACCAATTTGATGTGCTTCTACGAAGACGTCAGTTCTAAATAAGACTGTAGGATTTCTTATGATGTGGTATATTTGGACTTCAGTAAACTTTTGATCTTCTCCCACACTGGGCTTTAATTACAAAATGATATCATATAAATATCAATCCAACTTTGGTTCATTGGATAGCTAACTGGTTGAATATGCGGTCACAACAAGTCCTAATAAATGGTCAACTTTCACATCCAGGATCCATTACCAGCAGAGTACCTCGGGGCTCTGTTTTGGGCCCATGTCTTTTTCATTTATTCATAATGGATATTTCTAAGACCTGTTTCTCTAATATCATAAAATATGCAGATGATATTAAGACTGGAAGACCATGTGAAAACAGTGAGCAAATAAATATAATACAAAAGGGTTTGGATAGTATTTCTTTATGGATTATAAAATGGGGTATGAAATTAAATCATGAAAAATGTAAGATTTACATTTTGGGGCAAATAATCCTAAACATGTTTATACACTAGATAACAAATTACTTCTTGATTCAGAAACAGAAAATGACTTAGGGGTCATTATAACTAACAAATTTCTTTCTGACCTTCAAATTAATGAAGTAATAGATAAGGCAAATAGTGTTATTTGGGCAATCAAACGGAATATTAAATCAAAGGAGAAAGAAGTACTTTTGCCACTTTATAGGGCATATGTTCTCCCACATTTAGATTTCTTGTCACAGTTCTGGTGTCCCTATAAGAAACAAGATATTGTTAAAATTGAAAAAATTCAGAGGAGAGTTACCAAAATGATAAAGGGCTTGAAAGATATGTCATATGAAACTAGATTACAATCTCTTAATCTAATGTCATTGTTTACTACAAGATTGAAAGGGGATCTCCTATTAATGTATGACATTATTAATGACCCCCCTTTATTGGAAAACTTTGGTTTTAATTTTAAAGAAGATACCCATAACCTTAGAGGACACCCGTTACAGATTCAACAAAGACATTATAAACATTTACCAAGGAAGTATTTTTTCACATTATGTGTTGTAAAGATCTGGAATGCTCTTCCAATTGATGTTATTATCAGTACTTCAAAAAAGATTTTTAAGAAACAGTTGGATAAATTTATTATAACACATCCAACTTTTGATTATTATTAATAAATAGGAGCAATTATGAGCCTCACCACTCCCTAATTCCAAATACAATCTTAGTATCTTAGTATGAACTCGTATCTGCCCAAACCCAAGGGCCCAAATGTGAGCAGCACCAGTCAGACTTTCTCACCTTTGGCCTCTGCTTCCTCCAGTAAGGTCCGGGAAATATAATTTATGCTTTTCAAGTATTCACAATAGGCCTCCTGCAATGAGAAAGAGAAAAAAAAAAAAACTTGAGACAGAGGGTCAGTCATTCATAGAAATGAATACAAATTATTTTTAAGGCCTCGTTCACACTGGGCAGCCTGAAACTGTTCTGGGGCGTTGAACCATTTCAGATCCATGACAGCACCTTTCCCATCCGCATCTATTTCACTTTGGGACATGTTTTAATGAACCGTGCTAAAGCCCTGATCGGACCTAGGCTATAGCACGGTTCGTTAAAACGTCTGAGTAAAGAAATCAGTTTAACTCACAGTGTGAACAGTATCTCTGGTTAGTCCGTGTTAGGTGGATCCGTGTTGTCTAAGCAGTTCGGGTGAAACACGCTACCACACCATGCCACATGGACCCGGAATACTTCTGACAGTCTGAACTGGACTGATGTGATACGATTTAAAAAACAGAATGGACAGTGCAAGCCCTATAGCACGGTAAGGCTTAATTCGTTTTAAAAGACGTTTCACCTTACTGTACTATAGTGTGAACAGGGCCAAATATTCTAACAGATGTGAAACAGTCGCACATGCAAGCCAATCAACCAGGTTAGACGGTTTCATGCTGCTGTTCCATTAATTTCAGCCACAGAGCCACTTCCAGTTACAGATGCTTTTGAGAAGACTGAAGTGATCCAGAAACTAGCGTTACTGAGGTTCAAATGTGAACCTAACTACATTATAATAGGTTGTCATTATCAGGATGGCCCCCCATATCTTCAGTCCAATTAAGGATCCCAGATCAGGACTTGTACTGGGGAAAGCACAGAGACAGCAAAAAAAATGCATGTTGATGGTCAGAAATGGCAAAGCACAACACTGTCCCACACAGACCTTGTGTAGCTGTTCAGTGCGTACAAAGATACAGAAACATACAATACGACAGCAGATAAGGCCGCTTGGCCCTCCCACTCTGCCCATTTTTCCCTACCTACAATATAACCACAGACCCTAATTGATCTCTGACCCATCCCCCCCTTCCACTATGATTTCCTTATGCCTATCCCATGCATTCTAGAACCCTATCACTGTTTTCACCCCCTGGAAGGAGAAAGGGACACACAACAGTGTCAAATGGAGGAACATTCAAGACAGGCAACAGGAGGAACTACTTCACAGAATGAGTGGTGGATACCTGGAATTTATTTCCAGGGCAGGTGCTATCAGCTGTTACTGTTGCAACCTTCTAGTTCAGACTTGACAAGTATTACCACTGAACTAGTGGAACAGAAGAACTCAATGGACTAATGGTCTTCTCTCCTTATAAATATGTATGTAGGTGTACGTATCTATATATGTCTGTGTGCACGTGTGTGCGTGTGCATGTATTCGTGTGTACGTATGTAGGTATGCATGCGTGCGTGCGTGCGCACGTGTGCGCGCGTGTGTGTGTGTGTGTGTGTATTATAGTGGTGTGGTAGCAGCACTTGTCACAAACTTGTTCTCTCCCAGAACTTAGTCTGCACTGCTACTAGTTTTCACAACCCTTCAGACTCTGAAAGGGTTACCTTGGCATGCTGCCATCACTCAGCTGCAACCTTACTCGGGATATATCTAGGTCAGAATCCCACCAGAGCCACTGCTCACACAATATAGGGCTCCATACCAAAGGCAAACTAACTGCTGTTGTCATGCTGAGAACACCTCACCTTAGATATGGTAATTGTAGCCTGTCTCTTAGGAAACAGATCACAGACTTCCAATTTATGCCTGGTTATCAGTACCAGAAAGGACTCAGTCACATAAAGCATGAAGTATATAAAAATATTTATTTATTTATTTGGAAAATGTTTCACCAAGAAAGACAACATGAGCTGTAAACAGCTCGTTTCCAGAAGCGTCCTGGGTGGGGGTCGGGGGAGGAACAAGAATTGGGAGAACAGGCAAACACACAGCAATAACAGAGCAATAAATATCATTTAATATTTCATGATATTTTCATATGTTACACAATAATACACACTAAAGACTATGGGTAATACAGTATTCTACAGAGATGAAAAATAAACATTTGAAAAGAGATCACACAGAAGAAACCTAATTTAAAACTGTCTAGATTCTAAGCAGAGTAGGAAAAGCTTACCGCCAACTGAGAACTTGGTGAATTATGGCACTCAAACCCATAATGTTGCTAGTTCAGAACCCCAAAACATAACTCACTCTAAGACTAACACACACAGAGATATCTATGGCTGACCAGTCCACTACGCCCGCATCATAACACGTCCCTCTGACACTACATAGTGGACCATTTCTTTGATCTCTGGAGATCAACCTTTTCCAGAACAAGTTCAAACTGGTTTTGTGGATTGAAGCCTGGTCCTTTTGTTATCCTAACTGGCTAAATCGTGGGATGTTGTCTCGCTCTACCTTGGACTTGTTTACACTCAAAACATATCTTTTTGTTATGAAAGGGATTCAGCCCTTTAAAGTTTAGCCCAGAATGAAAACCTTTTACCGGGCAGAAAATGTTGTGGTCCCCACCATATCTGTGAGAACCCAGGAATGCTCACACTACAGGCCTAGGACTGCAATATGAGGCCATTTTTAATTCTCCCCATATATCCCACAACTATAATATTTTACAGGCAACAAAACTAGCAAGATAAAAAAAAAAAAAACATTACCTGGATGTTACATCTGAAAGGGATTGAGGGGAGTACCAGCTGATGGCTAGAAGGGCCACTAGGGTGGTGAGGGTGGCTAAGGCAAGGAAGGAGCAGAACCTGGCCAGGGAAATGAGGAGAGGGAACAAGGTTTTTTTTTAGATACATTGGGGAAAAACGAAGGGTAAAGGGGCAGATTAGCAGGATTAAAACAGGGGAGAGATGGGCACAAGACCCGGGGGAGCAGGCTGAGGTACTAAATGAGTACTTCACCTCAGTTTTCACCAAGGAAAATGGGGGTGCTGCATTATACATGGGAGGAGACAGCAATACTGAGGAGGGGGGGACCCTTACCAATCAGTGGGTCTGGGGAGAGGGGGAGGCATCACTGGCAGGAGGGGGGAAGGCTAAGCAGGGAGAAGAGGTAGCGGAAGTGGAAATCACAGCAGAGAGAGTGAGGGAAGCCCTCAAGTCCCTTAAGACGAAGAAAGCACCAGGGCCGGATACATTACATCCCAGAGTGCTGAAGGAACTTGCGGATGTCCTGGCGAAACCCTTGGCGGAGCTTTTCACCATCTCTCTGAGGACAGGGTGGGTGCCCCAGGACTGGAAGGTGGCACATATAGTGCCTATCCACAAGGGGAATCAAGGGAGATGGCAGGGGAACTACAGGCCTGTCAGCCTGACATCGTGGTGGGCAATGTGATGGAGGGCATTGTCAAGGAGAGGCTGGGGACCTGGAAAAGTCAGGGTGCCTGGACGATAGACAGCATGGATTCGTCCCAGGGAAATCGTGTCAGACAAACCTTGTGGAGTTCTATGACTGGGTGACGAGTGCCTTGGATCTGGGTAGACCAGTGGACGTCCTCTTTCTAGACTTCAGCAAGGCATTTGACTCTGTTCCTCATGTGGACCTGTTGGATAAGCTGGGAGAAATGGGGTTGGGGAACCAGATGATCAGATGGGTAGCCAATTGGCTCCAGGACCGGACCCAGAGGGTCATAGTTGTCGGGATAGCCTCATCCCCAAGGAGGGTCATTAGTGGGGTCCCACAGGGATCAGTCCTTGGGCCCCTCTGTTCAACGTCTACGTCTCTGACATAAGGACAGGTATCAGGAGTGAGATGAGTCTCTTTGCAGATGACTCAAAACTGGGCGGTGGTGGATGGGGAGGAGGGGAGGGTGGCCCTACAGGGGGACCTGGAGGCTCTGGAAAGATGGTCTAGAAAGTGGAAGCTGAGGTTCAATGCAGGGAAATGCAAGGTACTGCACCTGGGGGCCAGAAACCCAGGCCAAGTGTACACCCTGGGGGGTGGAATGCTACAAGTCTCTATGGCTGAGAGGGACCTGGGGGTGGTGGTGGATGTCAAGATGAACAACTCGGAGACTTGTAGGAAGGCAGCAGCCAAGGCCAACAGGATGCTGGGATGCATCGCTAGGGGGATCACCTCCAGAAGGAGGGAAGTGATACTCCATCTGTATAACTGCTTGGTGAGGCCGCACCTCGAGTACTACGTGCAGTTTTGGAGGCCACACTTAAAGAGGGACATTAAACTCCTGGAGAGGTTCCAGAGGAGGGCAACCAAAATGATTTGGGGCTTGGGGAACAGGACCTATGAGGAGAGGCTCGAAGAGCTAAATATGTACACATTGGAAGAGAGAAGGGACCGGGGGGACATGATAGAGGTCTTCAGGTATATGAAGGGGTAAATAGGGAGGAACAGTCAAGGTGCTTGAAGGAAGGAGGAAGGGGCCACTAGAGGGCATGGGTGGAAGCAGGAGGGGAAGATTCAGGGAGAAAGGAGGAGGTGCTACTTCACTGAGAGGGTGGTGGAGCCATGGAATGCGCTGCCTAGGGGGCTGGTGGAGGCAGAGACAGTGGAGGGATTCAAGAGGGGGTGGGACAGGTACAGGGGAAGGGTTCTGGAAGCAAAATCCAATGCAGTGAGAATATCCGGAACTGGGAGAAGCCGGAGAAGGCGAGGGGGGCAGCAAGGTCAGCTCCCAGGGTGGAGGCTGACCAAACGAGCAGACGCAAAAGACCGTTAGGCCTATTCTGCTGGCATTTTAGTATGTTAGTACACCACAATATTAGGGTTGAGAAGGCAGTTTAATGTAAAAATCCCAATTTTTACACCTCAATAATGTGGCCATACCTGGAACAGAATAGCCTGAAGTTTGACACACACGTAGTCAGTGATGGGATCTCTAAATCTTGTAAAATTGGTAATAATCAGTTCAACGGTTTAAAAAACACAAAAAAGTAAGGAAATTAAGATGTTTTGTTCGTTCACCTGTATCACAAAAATGGCTGAAAGTTAAAACCTGAAACTTTCAGACTCTAAGAGTTTGGCCTAAGGATGTTTCTTTGATAGGTGGTTTTACTGGAAAATGTGTAGTTTTTAAATTATTTATAAAAAAACATAGAATACGGTTTTGGCACATGCGCAGAACTTTCTTCAATATTCTGTTCTGGATTTTTTTTTTAAAACTTAACATTTGTCAGTGTTGTTGGGGGCGCTATCATCGTGACTTGAAAAAAACAAAAATACATGAATCAACGTCGGGGACTGAGAAGGAGGAAACACAGGGATCAACACTGGGGGTTCAGAAGGAGGAACCGCAGAGATCAACACCGAGGGGTTAGAAGGAACCACAGGGATCAATGTCAAGAGTTGAAAAACTGCAGGGATCGACATCTGGGGTTGAGAAGGAGGAACCACAGGGATCACCGTCATGGATTGACAAGGAGAAAACCACAGGGATCAACATCAGGGGTTGAAATGGAGGAATCACAGGGATAAACATCAGTGGTTTAGAAGGAGGAACCGCAGAGATCAACACTGGAGGCTGAAAAGGAGGCACTGCAGGGATCAACACTGGGTGCTGAATATGAGGAACCACAGGGATGAACATCTGGGTTGAAAAGGAGAAGCCGCAGGGATTAACATCAGGGGTTTAGAAGGAAGAACCACAGGGATCAAATCTAAGATGTTTGATAAGGAGGAATTGCAGGGATCAACATCAGGGGTTTAGAAGGAGGAACTGCAGGGATCAACATCAGGGGTTTAGACAGAGGAACTGCAGGGATCGACGTCAGGGGTTGAAAAGGATGAAAAGCGGGTATCAACACCTGGGTTGAAAGGAGGAACCGCAGGGACCAACATCTGAGGTTGAAAAGGAGAAACCGCAGGTATCAACACTGAGGCTAAAAGGAGGAACTGCAGGGATCAACGTCAGAGGTTGAGAAGGAGGAATCGTAGGGATCAGCATTGGGGTTGAAAAGGAGGAACCAGAGGGATTGACACTGGGGGTTGAGAAGAACTGAACCGCTGTTTTAATATTTCAAAAAGGCAAGACTACAGTGTGGACCTTCTCAGACTATAAAGGCACTGCAACCTCCCCAGAACCACAGCACCACCATGCGGAAGAGACAGGAGCATACGAATATATGAAAATGCCAGCAAGGGCCAAAATAATCCATCAAGTCTGCTTGTTGCAGAGCTCATGCACATTTACTACATGTTGTTCTACCCCCAGTCACCCTAATCTTCCCCTTGACTTTATTCCACGCTCTTTTAAAACCCCAACTGACTTGTGATGGACTACTCCCTCTGGTAGCACATTTCACCTTGTCCTCACTCTCTCTCTATGAAAAAGTGCCCCCTGGCCTCTTCCTGTACCTTCTCCATGCCAATCTGTAGCTGTGCCCACAGCTGTTTTTATTTCAGCTTAAGCTAAAATGATCCCCAAGATCGACATTATTTATACTGTTAAGGTATTCAAAGATCTTGATCATGCCCCCCCCCAAGCTTCCTCAGTCACCCCACGGTCATTGTGGGCAAAGAGACAGCACCTCCCTCCCCCAGTCAAGCAGCATTGGTATTGAAAGCACTCGCCAACATGGACCATCAGACAAGTGGAGACCTAGATTCCCTCCTGAACTCAGGTACCAAAAATGGTACAGCGATGTTCTACCATGGTTATTAAGAAGACATCTTTGGGTCAATGTCATAGCACTGAGCAGTGTGGGACTGCTCTGGCACACTGACAACCTGAGAGGACATCAGGAGTGGAGGCTGGTAGGAACGAAACAGTCTGTCTGTCTGGATGCTCTCCTGTCAGGGTGGAGATTAAGAGGTTCTGTATTGCTGCTCTGTCAATGACACCTAGAAGAGGCCTAGTGGTGGTGCCCATTATGTCAGGTTAGAAAATGGGTTCGTAAATTCCCGGTCTCTGATTGGCTGAGCCCCTTACCTATGGGTGTATTTATGTGTCAACAAAGACCTGGTAATAACAAGTCCCTTGCCATCCTGCCTTAGCACAAAGGAAATCACTGCCCCACATAGAATTTAAAAAATACTGTCAGCCATTTTTTCCCTCGCTTAACGAGAAAGTGACCCAGCCCATGCCCACATTCCCGTTTGGAGACTCGATTGGTTCAACTGTGGTTCACCCACTGTAACATGTAGCCTGTAAGAAAACTGAGAAAACTAAATAATTCTTCTTTCCTTTAAAGCAAGACAATAAATGAGCTAAATGTAGAACTAATCAACTACTCAAGACACTTATGGTGATGTCTGTTTTATCACTATATTGTATGTGTTTTTAATTAAAAATTTTGTAGTAAAGGGAAATTAAAAAAAAGAAAACTGATAAAACTTAACATTAGCACCGTAGCACTATGCAAGCACCAATCTCACCAGCTAAGCTGTCAAGGCTGAATTGCATGGTTCACAGCTAATGACTGTGCATCAGCTACTCACTCCTGTCATCCCTTCCAACCGCGATCAAACAGAACAGTATTAAAAAAAAAAAGCCCACAGCTCTCATGTCCTCTTTCAGATCGCAGATTCCAATCTAATCTGCTTCTCACTGGTGGCCAGCCAGGCAGTAGACTAACACAGTAAAAAACAAAAGTACAATAAAAAAGAAAATGACTATAAGAAGAGTCTCAAAACAGCAGCACCCTCTGGTGGCCACTGTAGCAGTACAGGGACTACTTTACAAAAAATTATTTTTGTTTTCATTTTTTAACCATTATAAAATCATTTTTTTTAAACTTTGTAAATATTTTATTACAATGTTAACAACATCCATTTTCTAAGCGCAATAATATACTCTAGGCTGGGCGGTATTAGCTATGCCTGCCCTTCCAGAGGTTATAAGGCCCTCCACCTGTTGTGTCGAGACTCATTACACCAGCTGGGAAGACAAGTATAGCCCTAAACCGCCCACCCAATCATGTATTATTGCTTGCAGTGACCAGGTAATGTTGGTTTCCCCCCTTAAGGGCTATCACTAGCTGGCGTGGTCACTTTGGAAAGATGGGTGGGGCATAAGAAGAAAAAATACCCTTCATTGGATACTGCATAACAGACCAACATCAATGGCTTTCAATGCTCACATCACGCATTAATACGCCACTGCCACTACATCCATGCCTTCCTCCTCTGACTACATGGCAGCCACACAAAAACTGGGAGGGGTGGATCTCTGCTTCTGGGGGCAAATTGAGGTAGTTCAGATGGCATGGAAGGCACTGCCTGGAACTGATGGGGCCCCACCATCAACTGTGAAGATCCAGGGCAGGCAGCAGGCAAGCAGCAAGGGACAGGCGAGTGGGGCCACACACACACACACAGGCGAGTGGGGCCACACACAAAAATACATCATTCTTAATCACATTACAGCGCCAATAGGTCACCAGTTTTTTCTTTTCAAAGTAAATTAAAAAAAAAATAGTTTCTTCTATTAGATGTTGAATAGCAAAAAAGGTTTCGGGCACATACAAAACTCATAAGAGAAAAGGACTGTGGGGTCAGTCTGAAACATGTCAGGAACTTTGTTTTGTTATGTGATTTTTTAAATAAATGTTTTAAATTATACGCGTTTCTCTTATGAGTTTTGCATGTGCCCGAAACCTATTTTTGCTATTCAAGATTTCTGGTTGGTTTTGGAGCACTACCTCCCAGTGCGCACTCATTTGGAATAATATCTATTAGATGTTCAAGCAAGAGTCCCACACTGCGCAGTGGTAAAATGGACACACAAACAACTACTTTGGTGCTTCACACCTTTATTTCCTGTGAAAACCAATCAATGGCCTTGTAGTCTGCTGTGTACACACAGTATCATCGAGAAGGAAGGGACTTGGGGGGAGGGTCCATCTCGTCCACCCCTTCTGACACACAGTACTGACTATTCCAAATCTGACTAAGGACTGGACACACATCCATAACTTTTAGCCAGATTGCTAACCCCCTTTTTGTGTTTAATTGATAGTCATAACATAAAACGATTGGCACACATATACATCCTCAAGCAAATTTTTCCCTTGAGGTCTTGCCCTTTGGGGTGTGATCTGAAAGCAAGCATTTTTTGATGGCTGGCTTTGGAAAGAGAACAGCATCTTTTGTAGGAACCTCAGAAATCCCTCTCACTAAACTTGAAGGATCTGTGACACTAAGCAGTAAAAGACAGTACTCCGATAGAAAATCAAGTGTTGGAATTATAGGGAGGGGTCAGAAACATTGCCCCTATAGCATTGAGGCAAGCTCGATCAGGTCATGCAGCAAGTGCTAGATTAACATTTTGTGGAGATTTTAGGAACTACAGTATGTATAGTGTGGTGTGGTTTGGGGGCCCAGCCTATAAACTGAGCCCCTCCCCATTATATGTAAATGACATTTAATACAGCAGTTCTTGATACTTAAAACAAGAAACAGTAGCAGTTCAGACACACACAGTACCATAAAGGTAACCAGCATGGCTAAATTGAGGATTGTAACATCCTTCACCGTGGCAGTACAGATCGACAAATACTTGATTTCCAAAACTGCATTCATTTTGTTTTTCTTGTACCTTGTTACTGCACAGGTTTGGTGTTAACAAGCAAACACGGCTCCCTGTAGAGACCCACAGAGATGCAGCAAAGGATTGTGGAAAAATACGTCAAACTGTTGCCACTGATGCCACCACCACTGCTGTTACTGAGACAGAAGTGCGACAGTATTACATTAATGTTTTAATGGCTTTGGCGAGGTATTTTTGAATAAAATAATACTTGCAACACCTTGGTATAAAAGTTTCAGTTATGTTACAGTTGCAGCCTGGTCCCATCTAGCCTTGCTGGTCACCTTTAAGGATGCCAACTGTTATCTGATTTTATTCCCAAGGCAAGACAAGAGTTACTGAAGTTTTAAAAAGCTTCCATGCCCTGAGCCAGCCCGTTGGCGTAATGGCAATTCTACTGCTTGAAGCCAGTGACCCGAGTTCAAGAACAAGCTCAAACCACCAGGGGCTGGCTGGAGAAGATGGAGCGTCCCAGAGGACACACTCTTCCTTTTGGGGAGGGAGGGCTACTGCCACCACTGCAGGACTGCCACTTGAGTGACTGCAGGTGGTAGTGCAGTTGGGTAGTGGATGTGGGGAGGGGGGAACGTTGGCTGACGCCTGCGGAAGCACAGGGCCTCGTAGTGTGGCGAAATCCTGTGGGCAGGGCTTGTGGGATAAGTGGCCCAGGTATCATGAACATGTGGCACACTCAGGTCTCAACCCCTAGCCACTGTCTGCCTCAGAACACCCAGAGAACCTCCGCAGCACTGAAGGAGACAAAGGGTTGGTGCCAGCTCAGCTGGTAATTCCACCATCACCACCACCAAGAGTGGGCAAGCTTGTGTGGTTGAAAGTTCCAGAGGGTAAGTGGCAGGAACAATGGGGGATGGGGATGGATCCACCCAGGGTGTGTGTATTTGGGGGTCAGGCAGGGCTGTAAAAAGTATGAATAAAAAAAAAAAAAAAGCTTCCATGTCCTTACCAGGCCCACCCTAATGAATCTTAACAGGTTGGAGTACAGTACTATGAGGCATATGTTATCCATCACTATAAACGTGCTCCACAATGTACACATCAGCATTTTGAAAACAGTTTTTTCCACTGAAGAGAGCATTTCCAGAGAAGAAGATTGAAAAAAAACTGCCAGGGGTTACCAGCTGCATTACAAAGCTTATTATAACAATTTTAAAATGTGTTTACTATTTATTTATTGAAATTGTTTCACTAGGTTAATATGCAGATATACAGCAAGAATCTCGTTTACAGGTGGGATCTTGGAAGGAGGAGGTGGGAAGGGAAAGGTAAAAGATGATGCAATTAAAAAAAATTATATAAAACAATAATTAAGCTGTTCGGAGACTTACATATCTGTGAGAGGCACAAACCATCAATGTGAGGGAAATCACAGTTTGACAAAGTACAACCGTTCACGTGTACAAAAAGTGGTCAGGCACAGGCACAACAGTATGCAATCAAAAGTCTAAGGGAGCATTTGACAGTGGTGATACTAGAGGTCAGACTGCTACCCAAGGCAAAGTTATCCCAGACCTGAGGGAGTCTGTGATGAAAGGCAAACTGACAAGATTTTGGTTTGTACCCTGGAATAAGGAATTGGTCCCCAGAGTGGAAACAAAGGCTGTAACAAGTGGGAGCAGAGGGAGAAAGCAGGTGCTTAGATAACTGGGAAGGTTCCTGAGCCAGACCTTTAAACCCACAGAGCGCTAGATGCTGCACGTATCTATCCTTCAATGATGGCCTTTTCAGACAGTCGTATAAAGTACAGTGATGTGTCTGTATAGGGCATCAAAGGATAAACTTACAGAAGGTGTTCAGCAGGGTATCCAATACAGACAGTTGACACTTTGCAGCAGTATCATAGATTACATCACCAATATACAGTAGATCATGGGAAATGGGGAAAGATCACGCATTCAATAAGGTACTTCCTCACACCTTGAGCCAGGGAATCAATTACCGTATGAAGGGCACCAAGTTTTTTGTATGATTTTGAGACCACTGACAGGATAGGGGAAGAAAAATCCAGGGAATGAGAGTATAATGCCAAAGTACTTTACTTATATATAGTTCCTATTTTCTTTTTTAACTTACATTTTGTTCATACACTACACTACAATTTTGAAGCAGGCAGATAAAGCAATATAGAGGCAACATTGTTAGTCAGAGTATGCTTTATCCCTGCATTTAGCACCACACTGGGGAAATAACCTCCAATTAATATTATCTCTGTTTTTAAAGATGCTAGGAAACAGTTTTTACACCTCAAGATGCCCTCCAGTTGTTCTTTTATTGACTTTGATGTATTCAGCTATGTTTTTGACCTTTTTTGTTAAATTAATAATTTTTGCCTTTTTAACTACCTGAATCCCTCTCTCCTCAGCAGTTGCTGCCCTCTCTTTTCATACTGCCTGAACATTCCATGACATCACAAACTCCCACTCCGGGCCATTCAGATTACAGGGTTCGTTTTTCAGCATGGGATCATGGAATTGGCGTACATTTCCCTTATGTGTCCCCTTTTTCTTTTCATGAATGGGACTCCTGACACACCCTGCTACGTGTTTGGCCAGCACTGCTAATTCATCACATTTCAGAAAAGTTCACCGGCTTACTGGGGCCGACTTCAGCTAAGTGTCATGTGACATGCTCTGACTTCCGGGAAGATGCTTGCATCGCATTCAGCCGACTTTGGGGTTTACTGAGTTCTGCTTCAGAGCACCAATTCAATCAGCAAAAATGGGGTCACCATGCCTATTGAACAGGGAGCCGTGAAAAGAAGGGAAACACTCAGTGGCGCCAAGGAGAGCAACCGCAAGTATACAGGATTGGCAAAGGAACTGGGTAGGGGAGTGAGAGGATTTACTGGCACAACTTACAAGTGAAATGGCCACAGCTCACTTGCACAGTGTCGGAGACAGTGAATCACGTTTGTTTTTCTGTAGCACACATGATCACTGTCACTGATTACGCATGTGCAAGTATGATGAGAATGCATTTCGAATCAAGTTTTCAGAGAGTCAAGATACTAACATACTAAAATGCCAGCAGAATAGGCCTAATGGTCTTTTGTGTCTGCTCGTTTGGTCAGCCCCCACCCTGGGAGATGACCTTGCTGCCCCCCCCTCACCTTCTCTGGCTTCTCCCTTCCCAGTTCCAGATATTCTCGCTGCACTGGATTTTGCTTCCAGAACCCTTCCCTGTACATGTCCCACCCCGGCTGAAGACCTCCACCAGCCCCTGGGCAGCGCATTCCATGGCTCCACCACCCTCTCAGTGAAGTAGCACCTCCTTCTTTCTCCCTGAATCTTCCCCTCCAGCTTCCACCCATGCCCTCTAGTTGCCCCTCCCTCCTTCCTTAAGCACCCAGACTGCTCCTCCCCTATTTACCCCCTTCATGTACCTGAAGATCCTTATCATGTCCCCCAGTCCCTTCTCTTCCAATGTGTACATATTTAGGCTCTTCGAGCCTCTCCCATAGGTCCTGTCCCCAAGCCCCAAATCATTTTGGTTGCCCTCCTCTGGACCCTCTCCAGGAGTTTAATGTCCTCTTATGTATTTCCAAAACTGCACTGCAGTACCAAGGTGTGGCATCACTAAGCAGTTATACAGAGGAGTATCACTTCCCTCCTTCTGGAGGTGATCCCCTCGATGCATCCCAGCATCCTGTTGGCCTTGGCTGCTGCCTCCTACAAGTCTCTGAGTTGTTCATCTTGATATCCACCACCACCACCAGGTCCCTCTCAGCCATAGAGACTTGTAGATTCCCCAGGGTGTACACTTGGCCCTGGTTTCTGCCTAGGTGCAGTACCTTGCATTTCCTGCACTGAACCTCAGCTTCCACTTTCTAGACCATCTTTCCAGAGCCTCCAGGTCCCCTGTAGGGCCACCTCCCTCCTCCCCATCCACCACCCCCAGTTTTGAGTCATCCAAAGAGACTCATCTCACTCCTGATACCTGTCCTTATGTCAGAGACGTAGCCATTGAACAGGAGGGGCCCAAGGACTGATCCCTGTGGGACCCCACTAATGACCCTCTTTGGGGATGAGACTATCCCGCCAACTGTCGTCTCTATTTGCTCAATTCATTCTTACAGCAGCACTGAGCAGTTAAAATCAGGCCATAAAATAAGACACTCGTGGCTAACTCACTAAAATTTCACTAAATTCTTAGATAATGTGAGGACTGCAGGTTGTGGGGTTAGGAAAGCAAAAATTGTGCATTTTACATTTTAAGTTACTGACCCCACACTACTCACTACCTGACTGGCTCTACTATTTCTGTGGGTAGTAATGGAGACTGCATTCTCCCTTTCTTTCAACAGGTGGAACTGAACTGAGCATGAACTGAGCAGCAACAGGCTGCTGCAGATTTTGGAAAAAAAAATTAATTTAGAGAAAAGTACACTCAGGCCTGGATATTCAAACTGCGCCATTCTGAGGCGCAAGCCCTTGCGCTGCTCAAAATAGTTACATGAGGGGTGTGGCGGGGTGATATTCAAAGGTTGCAGCCGATGGCAACTCCTTTGAATATCACTCCCAACCACAACATTCATGCATGGCGCAGTGGAACTGCGCCACCGCAGCTGCCAGAGATGAGCATTAGACTTGCGGTATGCAAGTACCATTGGCGCCATGCTCAAATTTCTGATATTCAAAAGGTGACATGCAAATGGGGCCATAATTTATGCAAGGCGCAGGGGGCCATTTGCATCTATTTATGGCCCCATTTGCATGCCATTTGCGGATGCGTCGTCACCGGCCGCGGGGAGCGGGGGAGGGGCTTCGTGGGTGGTGGGGGGACACTAGACACCAGGGAGATTTTGGGGGATGTGATGTGACATTCTGCCCGGACATCGGCTTTACGGTCCACTGGACCACCAGGGAGATATTCGGGTTGGGGTTACCTGCCCGATCGGGCACTGGGGGGTCTACACGCTATGCCCGATCGGGCTGTGGGAGACATGGGTGTGTGGGGGTGTCTACCTGGACTGCCTACATCGGGCTGTGGGAGATGTGTGGGCGGGAGGGGTTCGTGGTTACACTCATGCCCGCGATCGGGCTGGTGGGGGCACAGGGACCGAGCTGGGGGCCAGCCAGGGTGGTAGCTGCTGTGTTGCGCCCCTGCAATGCAGCAGCTCACCTGTGGGTGGCCCTCAACTTAAGCCTTTTTGGCTCTGCTTGTGCGAGCAGGTTAGTTGTGCATGCACAACTCTGCACAACCACTGAATATCGGGTTGCGCAGGTTATGCATGGATCCTCCCTCCTGTTGAGCATGCATTCATTTGCATTGCTCTCTTGGCGCAACCTGTTACCAGTGGCGAACTGCCTCCTGCTGAATATCGCAGAATGGCGATTTTGACTTGCGATAAGAACCCTGTTGCACATGGCGCAACCCTTTTGAATATCCAGGCCTCAGTCTCAAGCTTTAATAAAAAAAAATATGTAAACATTAATTCATGGAAAAGGAGGGCTCTACTGGGGAATTAACGCCTGGTTGGGGGGTTGCCGAGTGTCTCCACCCACCAAGCAGGCATTTATTCCCTAGTAGAGCCCAACTCTGGAGTTGATTAATGTGCTTGTAACATGGTAAGTGCAGGGTGAATACTGTTAGAAGTCAATTATATGTGGGACAGAAATGAACAGCAACTCACAATATTGCTGAATGCAATATTATATGCAGTTCAGGCAAGCACTTTTGAGTTAGCTGATATGGTATCAAAATGTCCAGCTGTACGCGTGCACGTTCACTATTCGATATACATTTATATTGTGACTGCTCATTTAATGCAGTTTGTGGCATACTGTTTCCGCTCATAGAACACAGAAATATAACAAACCATTTACTTCTGTGTACTAATGGAATGGTGTGTTCACTCGTTTTCTTAATTTTCAGTTGTGATTCATTAATGCATTATGGGAAAAGTACAAATATTTGCATATCTGGCATCTATTTGTAGTATCCCCACAATGCATTGATGGATTGAAAAGAATAGAGGTTGACGATCACTCCATTGCACTTGTAAAGTGCAGCTTTATAGTTCTCTTCTCCGTAGATGTGTTTGTCTATGTTCTATGTCTCTGTGGCTCGATTTGGTGTTTTATGCTGCACTGAACCTGATCGCCGTTTTCTCTGAGGTCGCACGGGTGGGTGAGTATGACTTAGCAGCATTCACTGTGCCTGTCGGCATCTACTAGTGCTAGCTGTACCAGAGAGAGAGAGAGCTCGATTTCATGTTTTGCCTTTGCCTTTTCCTCTGAGGTCCCGTGGGCCAACGGGTGCGTGAGTAGGACTCGGCACTATTGACTGTCACTGTTAGGATCTAGTAGCGCCACCTCTAGGACAGACAGAGAAAAAATAGCCATACGAGATGCAGTGATTATTTCTCTCCGTTTCTGTGTTTTCTATTAAGCGTAGTCCCAATATGAAGCAGGCATTACTAAGGGATTAATACCCACTTAACTTTGTGTCACATGTGGGATTTGAACCAATCCAATTACTTTATTCCAGTCCTACATTTATTGCCATGTTACAAATATACTTGTTTTCACTGAGGAGGCTGAGTGCTTCTCTGGCGAATCACCACTGTGGTGGGTGAACTGAGCTGCAACAGATACAGCAGCATAGTCTAAACAAAGAGGCTAATAGTGTTTTCAGCCCTCTCCTGACCACTCTCATAACTGAATACTTCAGTGTACAGTTATTGGTGAAAAAAAAAGGCTGACTTACACCAAGTGGTGGACATTGTGAATTGGGTTTCTTTTGGCTGGGGTCAAGCCAAACTGTAGCTTACAGTGTAAAAAAGGACTTAGAGAGTGCAGTTCAGAAGTATATATTACTTTCACTCAAGAAGCTGACGGTTTTCTCTGGTGAATTACCACTGGTCAGTGGATGAATTGAGCTGCAACAGATACACTAACATAGTCTAAGGAAGCTGTAGAGTTTTCAATTGTCTCTGTCCTTACAACCTGATCTCTCTCATACTTGGATACTGCAGCAAGGAGGTTACTGGTGAAAAAAAGGTTTAGGGTCAGACTTGGCAGTCAGATTTGGGCCAGCCTCTCAATAATTTCAAGAGTGGCGTCGTAATGATTAGCCAGTCAGTCAGTATAATCTCTATTTATTTATATTTATTTCTCTTTCGGATTAATAGCTCTGAGTCAGGGACTCTTTTCCAGAGGTTCCATGTCAGTCAAATAACAAAACAAAGTACAATACAGGGCAAAACAGTACAGGCTGAATAACACAGATGTTAGCGATAATTACAATTAAAGTTACAACAATGAATTAAAACATGAGGAACTCCAGTGTTACAGAAGGGAGTTCCAGAGTACATGCGATCAGTACACCACAACTAATTACAAGAACAACAAAAAATAAAACCAGAGGAACTCCAGTGTTACAGAAGGGAGTTTCAGAATACATTGGATCAACACACCATGAGTGCGGTTAATAGATCTTTGAGAGGTGAGGAGAGACATAAAGGTAGGTAACGTAATCTCGAATCATACTAAAAGAAAATTATTCAGAGTTATAACACAAGAAACAAAAAAATGAGTCAAAAATAATTATCTTTATTTTTTTTTTTAAATACCATCTGAGCACCGTCTGCAAACAAACATCATTATATGGCAATGGCAATTTCTGTCTTCCTGTCCTGAATCCTTCCTGCAGGTGCAAATCTTCTATTCTTTCTTTCTTTTCTGCTCTCTCTGTAGCTGATGGCCCTACACATAATGAAAACAGAGTATAATTATATGGTTCGATGAATGTAAAAACAAACAGTATTTGTTCCCAACATTTTCAAGTCCATCCCCCGTTTTCCTCAGTTTGTCCCCTATTTTTCAAAAAGAGATTCGAGCCGTATTGGTCCTTGGAAAACAGGAGATGATAGAAGGTTTGATACCTTTTATTGGACCAACAAGTGTCTAGTACAACGATGGAATTATACATGAGCGTTCGGGGCCTCACAGGTGCCTTCTTCAGGTGAATAGCAAAACTGAGCAACATAAGCAGTATTTATAACAAGTGTGGCACAATTAAAAATCAAGAAGTGAAGTAGTATGGTGATAAAGGGGACTAGAGATGAAAGTCTAAGATGCAAAGTAAAAAATGAGAAGAAATGGGGAGGGGGGCTAAGTAGGAACAGGTCAGCAGGCGATGAAAAGAAGCTAAAGGGAAGACAATGGCACACAGATAGCATCTGCGTTCAGAGGCTGGCTATAAGTGTAGAATAGTCAGGAGATGCCTAAGAGATGCAAGGAAGTCAAGAAATGAGGAGAAACAAAAGAACAAAGGCCTAGATAAACAGGGTGTGAGGTAGTAAAAACAGAGGTGTGAAAACAATAGGGAGTGGGTGGGACTGAGCTAAAGAGTTAGTAGGAGAGGCAGGGAGGATGTGAGGTACAGGTAAAAAAAGCAGATTAGGCAGAACTCAGAAAAAAAATAATAAGAGAAATACAGAACCAAAGCGTGATAAATAATGACATGATTTAGGTCACAATAAAAAAAGAGTTACAGTTTACCATAGTGTGTCATGAAACCAATGTCCCAATTCAGTCCAGAAATGTTAGATTTAAATTGTTTAATATATTTCAATTCCCATATCCTTCTGTTCTGTGTGTTTCTGAAGTTGCCTCTTAGTATTAAGACAGATAAATCCAAGAGAGAGTGATCTGTTTGTGAAAAATGGTTTCCTACGGGTGTGCTGCTAATCTGGTTTACTATTGTGTGATGGTGGTGATTCATCCTGGTTTTCAGTGGTTTACTAGTTTCCCCAATATAGCATCCATTTGTGCACTTCTTGCATTAAATTAGGTAAACCACATTGCTGGATTAATATGTGTAGGATCCATTAATTTGTATTATGTTGTTCTGGCTTGTCTTGATGGTGGCCTGTGTGCATATATGGGTGCAGTCTCACATTCTGCCATGTTGCATGGTGTTATCCCTCTTGTTGTCTGGTTATTTTGATCTGCTGGGAGTTTGTTATGAATTATTATGTTTGAGAGGCTGGGGGGGTGCTTACAGGCAATAACAGGTGGTTCAGGGAAGATGTCCTTCAGTGTTTCATCTTCTCTCAGCATGGGTTGTAGCTCTTTGATAATTTCCTGAAGGGGTTTTAGCATGGGGCTGTAAGTAACCATTAGGGGTGTGCGGTCAGTTTGATGTATTTGCCTGTATTCCAGCAGATTTTCTTCTGTTATTTGTAAGGCCCATTTAAATTCTCTGTCAATTTGTCTTGGAGAGTGGCCCTGCTGATATAGGGAATTCCGAAGCATGGAGAGCTGTCTGTCTCTTGTTCTCTCATCAAACCAGATTCGATGGTATCTAATCGCCTGAATGTATATTACAGATTTTTTTGTATGATTTGGGTGGAAGGTGGAATTATGCAGGTAGTGGTGTTTGTCAGTGGGTTTTCTGTAAAGAGCAGTTTGTATATGTCCATTTTTAGTGATACTGACTATGTTGTCAAGACAATGTATGCTGGTGGTGGAGTATCCAATAGTGAGATGTATGGAATGATGAAAGTTGTTAAAATCATGATGGAATTTTTTGAGAGAGTCTTCACCTTCTGTCCAAATCAGGAATATGTCATCAATAAATTGGAGGTAGACAGATGGTTTATAAGGGTGGCATTTAAAAACATCCTCCTTTAAGCAGGCCATGAAAAGATTTGCATATTGTGGTGCCATTTTAGTGCCTATGGCTGTCCCCATGATCTGTAGAAAGTGTTTGCCATTAAAGGTGAAGCTGTGTGTCAAAATGAATTTTATTAGGGTGTTAATGGTGGTTTCTGGAATGTCTCCTGTGGATGTGTTTTCCTTTAAAAATTTCTGACATGTTGCTATGCCATCTTCACGTGGGACATTAGTGTACAGGGCAGTGACATCCACTGTGGCTAGGATAGTATTCGGTGGCAGTTGACCAAATTGTTTGTTTTTTGATGAAATTGGTTGTGTCCTGAATAAAATTGTTAGTAGCTCTTACCAGTGGTTTTAAAATGGATTCAATGAGTCCCGAAATGTTTTCAGTGAGTGTGCCAATGTCAGAGATGATGGGTCATCTTGGATTCCCTGGTTTGTGTATCTTGGGGAGAATACAGAATGTCCCTGGAGCATGTTTGCTTGGAATTAGTAATTTTAACTGTTCTTGGCTGTTGTTTGGTAGAGACATGATGATTTGTTTAAGTTGTTCTGTATATTGTATAGTAGGGTCTTCAGTGAGTTCTCTATAGTAAGCTGTATCTGATAGCTGTCTGTGTGCCTCTTTAACGTAATCTTCTGTGTTCATCACAACCACAGCCACCATCCACACAGGCCACCATCAAGACAAGCCAGAACAACATAACACAAATTAACGGATCCTACACATGTCAATCCAGCAATGTGGTTTACCTAATTCAATGTAAGAAGTGCACAAATTGATGATATATTGGGGAAACTAGTAAACCACTGAAAACCAGGATGAATCACCACCGACACACAATAGTAAACCAGATTAGCAGCACACCTGTAGGAAACCATTTTTCACAAACAGATCACTCTTTCTTCAGAAACACATAGGACAGAAAGACATGGGAACTGAAATATATTAAACAATTTAAATCTAACATTTCTAGACTGAATCGGGACATTGGTTTCATGACACACTATGGTAAACTGTAATTCTGTTTGATTGTGAACTAAATCATGTCATTATTTATCACACTTTGGTTCTGTATTTCTCTTATTATTTTTTTTCTGAGTTCTTCTTAATCTGCTTTTTTACCTGTACCTCACATCCTCCCTGCCTCTCCTACTAACTCTTTAGCTCAGTCCCACCCACTCCCTCTTGTTTTCACACCTCTGTTTTTACTACCTCACACTCTGTTTATCTAGGCCTTTGTTCTTTTGTTTCTCCTCATTTCTTGATTTCCTTGCATCTCTTAGGCATCTCTTGTCTATTCTACCCTTACAGCCAGCCTCTGATCTCAGATGCTATCTGTGTGCCTTTGTCTTCCCTTTAGCTTCCTTTCATCTTCTACTGACCTGTTCCTACTTAGCCCCCTCCCCATTTCTTCTCATTTTTTTACTTTGCATCTTAGACTTTCATCTTTAGTCCCCTTTATCACCTTCCTACTTCATTTCCTGATTTTTAATTGCTCCACAGTGGATATAAATACTGCTTATGTTGCTCAGTTTGGCTATTCACCTGAAGAAGGGTCCTGTGAGGCCCCGAAAGCTTGTGTATAATTCCATCTTTGTATAACACACTTGTCGGTCCAATAAAAGGTATCAAACCTTCCATCATCCTCTATTTTTCAGCACCCCTGGGACATTGTCCCACTTAAAAAATTTACAGATTGAACTCTGAGATAAATAGCATGGAATGAGAGATACGGATGCCATAGAATGCTTAGAATTACGAAACTTAAGTGCAGTAGCTGGTGAGGAGAGTGGAACTCTATGTACTGTAGATCTCTGCAAACAGTATAATAATTGAACAGACTTTGGGGTTGCTTTATACTACTGTCCTAAAAAAAAAAAAAAAAACTCTCTAACTGGATTATAATTAATTCCGATTGTGTGAGGCCCTGATTGCTGCACCAGAAAGTTTGTGCAGCAGCTTGGAGAGTTCGAGGGGCGTTTTTAAAAAAAAAACAGCCAATCAGAGCAGTTGAGGAGAAGCAGCAGCGTCATTTCTGAATGCTAAAACAGGAGTTTCAGCAGACAGAGCAGTTCAAGGAACGGATACTGAATGAAGAGAAGGACAGGATCGGCTGATTCATAAACAGACATTTTACCTGGTCTAAATAAAAAAATAAAGAAAATATCAGCAAACTCAGGGGTGGAAGGAGGCAATGGGCTGGGCAAGAGGGAATACCAAAGATACCTGCAAACAGTAAAAGAACTAAACTGACTTTGGGATTACTTTATACTACTGTCCTTAAAAAAATAAAATAAAAAAATAACAACTCTCTACCCAGATTATAATTAATTCTGACTGGTTGGGGCCCCGATAGCTACACTAGAAAGTTTGTGCAGTAGCTTGGAGAGTTTTTTGCCCCCTCCCCACACACATTATTAAATGCTCAGTTAAACAGAGAGGAGCAGTCAAGAACCACCCATAGGGTGGTCCTTCTATAGTGTCTAGGAGTATATTGTAGCTATGGAAATGTTTCAGGGATTTAAATTTTGATCTACCATTTTAAAAGTATGCATTTGGCTGGGCATAAAGTGGTGGAGTAAAGTTTATAGTTTAAAGGTAATTGTGCAAAGGGAAATTGCATGAAAGGATGCTATTATTATTATAATATATTGTTATTGTAGTGCGTAAGATAGTCAAAGTGTGTTATAGAAGAGGGGAGTAGGATAAATTAATAAAAACTTATACTTAATAGGGGCATGTAAGTTTAAAATTTCAGACAGTTGACTGTTGGGGGGAAATTAAGTAGATTTGAGTATTAAAGACACCCAGATATTAGCTTTAGGGTAACCTTAAAGAGACTACGTGATGCGGGATGTATAAAATGGTAAATTAGGTGCATAAAATACATACATATTTACATTCTTAGCAGAAAATAAAGGGACATTCAGCAAGGTCTTAAAATGAAATGGGAAGCAGATAATTTTGGTAGAAAAGGATATTTGATAGGGGAGAGATACAATAATAGAGGATGGGGGATTGGAATGGTATTAGCAAAGAGCAGGGGGAAGAGGTGAGGGTAGTGGATCGGGAAGGTTAGTAGGGTGTAATGGATGCAAGGCTGTAGTATTTACATCTGTGTTGTGGCAGTTGTTTTTTTTTCCAATATGTAGAAGGTTAACAAATCTGGAAAGTGAGATTGCACAGTTAAAAAAAGTTTGAAACGTATTGCAGGGGAGTAAGTTTATATAAGTGTGATCAATACAAGAATGCATATAGGAGGGGGGATAAATGGGATGGGAAGTTGGGGTAATGGAGGAGTCACACAAAGGGAATCATATACTCCACGATGCTGGAGGGATAGGACATGGAATGACAGTGGTAGAAATATGTGGGGATGGAATGAGATGACAAACAACATGTGTACAATGGATCGGAATGGAAGAAGGTGTTGTGGGGATGGAGGATGGAACATAGTAGGAAGAAGAGGGTGGAAGAGTAATGTCAAGCAAAGGAGAAGCAGCAAGAAATATGTAAAAGCAGGGGGACGTGCAAGGCAGGGGTATTGGTAAAAACAGGAGTGGGCATAAGTTTGAAAGAAGAGAAGAAGGAGAGAAAAATAGGTATATGCATGAGGAAACAATACATGGGAATGAGAGTAAGAAGTTGGAAGGGGATCAGAATTTTAAGAAAAGCCTGAACAAGGAAAATAATGGTGGAGAGCTAGTCAATGAGGGAGGGGTTATCTTGAGGAATAGGTGTTCATCAGTGATAAATGTAATGGACACAGATGAAAAGGGGGGGTGAGAGGTACTTAACAGAGCAGAACAGAGTAGGGAAGTGGGAAGAGGAGTTGAGCGAGAGAGTAGTGAGAGGACAACAGGAACAATTAATCTAGAAGTAGATACTGAGTTGGATAAGAGGGGAGTGAGTGAGCACGAAAACTCAAATATTATGCAGAGTAAGGGTGGGGAAGGGATGATATCTGAGGAGGCAGGTATACAAGGAGGTTATAGAAGAAATGTGGAAATGGGATGCTCAGAGAAAGGGGATAATAACAAGGATACAAGATTGAAAGGGGAAGTGTGAAGGAAGGGGATATTATTGGGGGATCAGAAGGAGCAGAACTGGGCAAAGTACAACCAGCTGGGGTTTTAGGGGGCTGCAAGGAGTCTAAGAAAGTGGAGTCCTCACAGTGGGAGATTCCATAATCAGAGGAATTCAATGGGGAAGTTAGGAGAAGAGAACAGAATTCTTAGGATTGAGTGCATGACTGGGATGGCAGCGTTAGAAGCCTCACATCTTGTATACCGCCTTTCCAGGAAACATAGGGGGATCACCTGCATCGTGTTACATTTAGGCACTAATGACCAAGTGGAAAGCAGCCTCATGGAAATGCAAGCTAGATTCATGGAATTGTCAACAGTCTGGAAGCTTGATAATAAATCTGTCTCTCTTTCAGAAGTACTTCCAATACCAAAGGCCAGCATGGATAGAAAAAGTAGAACTGAGGAGTTTACTATATTGTTAAGGTGGTGGTGTTGTGAATGGGGGTTTGGATTGGTGGGGTACGACATGGGATAAAGCAGAACTATATGCTCCAGATGGATTACACTTAAGCAGAGCTGGAACAATGATCTTGAGTGAAAAATTAAATTGGTTTGTAAGGGAAGAGTTAAATTTAAACTGATTGGTGGGAGATCAGCAAGGAATAGCCTAGCTAGTAATCCCCCTTTTAATGGTGTAGGTAAGTTAATAGGTTATAGTAAGAAAGTAGGAGTCTTAGGGTGAAGAGGACTGAATGTAAATGCCAGAAGTCTGGGAAATAAAATGGTAGACCTTGAGACCATGATGGTGGATGAATGCCTCAATATAGTGGCTATAACAGAGACCTGGTGGTCGAAGAATCACTCCTGGGAAGTTAGTGATACAGGCTGTTCAGAAGAGATAGGGTGGGTAGGAAGGGGGGAGGGGTTGCATTATATGTCAAGAAGACCATTAAAGCAACTGAAGGACGGGAACACACCTATCAACAAGTCGTGTGAAAGGAGAGCTCCTGGAAATTGAAGTTACAAAGCTAATAAAGTCCTCTCTTTATGGTCCAGCAGTATTTTGGGTGACAGAAGCAGATTCTACTAGCTAAGAGGAGTTGATCAATACCAGATTTATGTGATGGGTCGCACTTCTAAAGCGGTGGGAACCACTGCCAAAACTCAGATACCAGCAGACACGACCATGTCAGGAGAGTCACAACTCCAATCTGCGCCTGAACCACCCTGGAAGGTCCTCCAGAAATCCAAGCAGGCCATAGACAGTAAAACTGAACTGGTCTTAACCCCCATGGCAGAGCAAGACATTAAAATTGACACTGCAACAAAAGCAGCTGGAGTGGCAGAGTTGATGGCTACAAAAGCCCTGGCCTCTACATCTAAAATGGCTCAAGAGAACTCCCAACTATGATACTGACTGCTGGAAGCCCTGGAAAACATGCAGCAGGCCCAGAATGTCCAAATAGTTGGGCTGCCAGAGCATAGCGAGGGGCAGAGTCTGCTCAAATTTCTACGTGCCCGGCTACCTGCAACTTTATGCTTGGAAGCGGACCTCCCAACAAGTAGCTTTTTAAAAACTTATTGCATCAGTCCTAGAGCTGCCGTCAACTAGGGAGATGCTCCATGAACCATCCTGCTTCATGCAGTGGGATCAGCCATGAGAGACATAATCCTACAAGCTGTTAGGGGAGCGGGGTCTTTGACCTACAGGGGAAAGACAGTCCACTTGTTCCCTGACTTGTCCTACACTACCCGTGCTCAAAGGAAGAGATTTGATGGAGTGAGGGCTAGACTTAGGAGTCTGGGTGTCGCGCAATCTCTTTTGATGCCAGTCCATTTGAGAGTGTTCTACGGCAGTCACACGTACCAATACACCGATCCAGAGGAGGCAGAAAGTTGAATCTATCAGCAAGGAATTTGCCCAACCTAGACTGGTGGATTCAGAGTCAGACAAAGACACCTGAAACTGTCTGTTGAGCTGGCTGGGCTTGATTTTCTAACTTACTGATTAAAATTTAACAGTTAAAAACAACCTCCAATGCCGGCCTGTCAGAGCAGTGGTTGGATTTCTGCTTGCGATACTGGCGACCTGGGTTCAGGAGTGAACTTAGGTCACTGGCAGGCCAGCAGGGGGAGAAGGCTTGAGCATTCCATGACTGCTCGCCTTCTCCAGGAGGAGGAAGGGGACCAAGATCCCACAGTTTGCCTGACCCCGGGCAGATGCTCGAGGTACAGCAAGTCCTGAAGTTGCAGGAGGGGCTGGTGGGAGCTGTGTGGTGGATGTCAGTGCGTAGCATCTTGACGTCAGGGTGCACACCACATAAGAGGAGAAAATGGGAGGAAAATGCACTGCCGGAGCATGGGTAGATGGAGCATCAGTACCGACCCTCATTATGGCTGCCTGCCTGACCACCGGGGGACCCGACGAAATATAAAAGATATTGGGGCGTCCGGGCCCCGCCCCGTACCCGCCTGGAGGGTACAACCATGGCTCCATGGGGGAACACCCAGGGATTCAGGTAAAGGCAAGCCGTGGGGTGGTTCACAGGTGCCTCCTGAAGAAGGGTAGCTCCGGGGTTGGGGGAGGAGGATAAACAGAAGGGCCCCCCCCCCAAAAAAACAACCTGCAATGTGATATTGGGTGAGGAAGAATTTATTTATAGCCACAAGGTTAAGGCCCAAAAGTAGATGTATGTGTTTTATATTATATAGTTGGATGGGCTAATGTGTCTGGGACTATGTGAACCTTCCCACTAAAAGTCAGTTATAGAAGTTTCTAGGGGCAGTCTGTGTTGATGATTACTGCTAAATGTTGATTTCTGCTATGTGTGGGATGCTAGACGCAATGATTTTCACTGCGCAGTTAATATCACAATGTTTACCTACACTCTCCAGGACTTGGTTTCTACTCCTGGCTTTGAAGCTTTGAATTCTATTAATAAATCTATACAGCATAGATTTGTTTATCTCCTTAATCTCATAACAAGTTAAGCAATACCATTATTAGAAGGGGGTCATATCACCACTGGATGTTGAGTCATTATGTTTGAATACTCACATTTTTATTTAGAAATGACCACCCATAGTTTGTAGGGTGCAGCCTATCTTGGACTATATGATCACTGGACTTGAAGTTAAGGGAATACCTCCACATTTGTAATCCTGATTGCATAGACTACGTATACTGTGTACATTTGATGTATCATCTGCTAAATTGCTTTGATCTCTTGCATGAGATGGTTATATGTAATTGTTTTTATTACAAAAGCAATACAATATAAATAAAAAAAAAGCAACTGAAGGACAGGAAGAGTACAGTGGGACAGAATTCCTGTGTGTCACATTAGAGAAAAGGCCTGGAGACATAGTAAGAATAAGAGTGATATATAGGCCTCCAAATCAGGAAGAAGAGTTAGACAGACAAATGCTGCAGGTGACTCAAAGGATGTCAAACAAAGGGGAGTCTGTACTATTGGTGGACTTTAATATGTCAGATGTGGAATGGGGATCCCAAAGGCAACATCAGCCAGGAGAAGGGTGTTACTTGAAGCACTGCAGGGATCATTTCTACAACAGCTGGTTATTACAAGGGGGGGAAAATATTTTGGACGTGGTACTCACAAATGGGGACAGTGTAGAGGACATTGGGTACAAGTGATCGCAATACAATACAGTAAGTTTCAAGATACTGTACAAATAGGGAAGGTAACTAATAAGACCAGTACAAAGGTTCTGGACTTCTGGAGGGTGAACTTTGATAGAATGAGGGAGATTTTCAAGGAGGAAAAGCAATGCAAAGACCATCTAGATGATGTAGAGGAAGTGTGGAAATGTATTAAGGAGGTGTTATTAAAAGCAACTGAAATATGCATAAAGAGGGTAGGAAAAAAATAAGAAAAGAAGGAAGCCTCTTTGGATTAATAGGTAGTTGTAAGGGCAATAAGGGATAGAAGGATAGCTTTCAGAAAATATAAGAAAACTCAGATTGTGATAGATGGAGTGTGATAGACAGAGTAGATTATAAGGTGAAACTGAGACAGGCAGGGAAATTGACTAGGAAAGCAAAAGCAGATACAGAGGAGAGAACTGCTAAACATGTCAAATGAGGAGATAGAACTTTTTTTTTTTTTTAGATATGTTGGGGGAGAAGAGGAGGAGAAGACAGGGGATCGTGAGTTTCGGGGGGGGGAACTAAGGTTGAGGGGAACTTTAAGAAAGCTGAGGTTTTAAATAGTCATTTTTACTCTGTATTCACAGTGGAAGGGGATGGAAAAGGACTTGAGTTAAAGAGGAAGGGGGGATGAATGTGTGGGGTGGATCAAAGCCCATTAAGTGAGGATAGAGTAAAGGAAGAACTTGGAAAATTAAAGGTAGACAAGGCAATGGGACCGGATGGTTTGCATCCAAGGGTTCTTAAGGAGTTGAGGGATGAGTTGGTGACACATTTGGCAAAGTTATTTAACTTGTGCCTTGATACAGGGTGTGTTCAGAGTGACTGGAGGATGGCAGATGTAGTACCACTGCACAAGGGAGGCTACAAGGAGGAGGCGGGGAATTACAGACCTGTTAGCCTCACATCAGTGGTGGGCAAGGTGATGGAGGTGCTAATAAAGGAAAGGGTGGTAAAATACTCAATGGCCAATAAATTATTAGATGGCAAGCAACATGGCTTCACTAGTGGGAGATCTTGCCAAACTAATCTGAAAGAATTTTTTGATGGAGTAACGAAGGTGGTTGATCGGGGGGGGGGGGGGTTGATGTTTCTACTTGGACTTTAGTAAGGCTTTTGACTCGGTCCCTCACCATAAGCTGGTAAAATAGAGAGCCTGGGGGTGGGACAGAAAATAACTAGATGGGTGGAAAACTGGCTGAAGGATAGAAGTCAGAGGGTAGTGGTAACTGGTGTACATTCTAAGGTAATTAGGGTAATGAGCGGTGTTCCTCAGGGGTCTGTACTAGGACCAATCATTTTTATGTTTGCTTGCACGCATGTGCAAGAAACATAGTGCCATCATCCAAGTTTTTGTAGGTGTGGCACCTGTCTTCCAATGCAGTCAGTGTGTTTGCAGGCACGCCCACAGTTCGCCAATGAATGCTTCAGCTGTCTATGACAGCAGTTGAAAATGCAGTGCCGTACAGTTGAAAGGCAGAGCTCTGCTTCAGTGAGCAGCGAGAAGCTACTGCCTGTGCTTAGCCCCAACACACACGTGCCCCCACTGTATGGCAGAGTTGCCCAATCCCATCGGCTCCCATCATCCCCCAACAGACAGCGGGTGCCAGCCAGAGCCACCCCAGCGTGGCAACAGTCCGTATGGCCGATGGGGGTGCCCAACTCCCCATCGCTCCACTGCCCCCGCCTCAAACAGCCTTCCAGCTGCTACGCCTGGGAGCCCACCCCTATGTGACATGCCAAGTCCCCAACGCCCAAAAAAAAAAAAGAAACCTGAAAGAGAAACCTTCTCTCGCTGACTGTCCTGACCCCCGATCCCCCCACCCACGCCCACCCTCTGTGCACCCTGCCTCCCTCACACCCCCTCACCCCATACTTACCTCGAGTCCAGTGAGACGATCTTCGTGGACTGGGAACACGTCTGCACTCTTCAAAGCCGACCGTGAACTGAGGAAATGCCGGTAGGCTGTATAATGTAATAAATAGGGGTTTTTCAACTTTGATGCATATCTCAGGCATTTTTGGAATTTTTTCACCAAATTTTCAACATGGTGTTTTGGGACCCCTTCATGAATTCTTGCACTGTCATTTTGTTAATCAGCCCCAAAAGGTGATTTCACGGTCACTGCGCCGGAACCACCTTTCGGGACCGATTTACGAAATGACAGTGTCACAGTTTATGAGGTAGGCCCCCAAAAACCCTACGTTAAAAATTTGGTGAATAAATTCCCATAAATGACTGTTTTACGAGCATGCGTTGTGCTGTTCCCATGCACGCTCATAAGTTCATGAATTTTCAATATTTTCATTCTAGATTTTCAACATTGCCATTTTACCACACCTCCTTATGAGCAGTACAGCTGTCATTTTCCACATTTCGCCCAAAATGTGTTTCAGTGCATGTAGCGCACACTGGCGCAGTCAGTGTGCGAAATCAATGTTTGGGACAGAGTAAGAAAATCACAGTGACACTGTTCATGAGCAGAAGTGTTAAAATGGTTATGTTAAAAATTTGGTGAAAATATTGCCCCAAATGACTGTTTTACGAGCATGTGTCGCGCTGTTCCTACGCACGCTCATAAGTTCGTGAATTTTCCTTATTTTCACTCCAGATTTTCAATATTACCATTTTACCACACCTCCTTATGAGCAGTACAGCTGTCATTTTTCATATCTCACCCAAAACATGTTTCCGCACATGTAGCGCACAATGGTGCAGTCGGTGTGCAATATCAATGTTTGGGACAGATTAAGAAAATCACAGTGACACTGTTCATGAGCAGAGGTGTTACAATGGTTATGTTAAAAATTTGGTGAAAAAAGTCCATAAAATGACTGTGTTATGAGCGACCATTGCGCAGTTTCCACGCACCCTCGTAAGTTCATGGATTTCTAATATTTTCAGTCCAGATTTTCACCACTGGCATTTTTCCACACTTCCTTATGAACAGTACAGCTGTCATTTTTCACACCATGGCCAAAATGTGTTTTCGCACTTCCAGCACAGAAATGCGTGGTCGCTGTGGGAAATCACTGTTCGGGACAGATTAAGAAAATCACAGTGACACTGTTCATGAGCAGAGGTTCCAAAATGCCTGTCTTGATGATCTGCTGTAAAAAAATCCCCAAACTAATTGCATTATGGGTGTGTGTTGTGCAGTTTCTACACACGCTCGTGACTTCACCAGTTTTTTTTATATTTTCACTGCAGATTTTGAACATTGCCTTTTTTTCCACCTCCCCACGAACAGTACAGCTGTAATTTTTCACATCCTGTTCGAAATGTGTTTTCGCACCTGTGGTGCCAAATGGCGTAGTTGCTGTGCAAAATCAGCTTTCGGCTAACGAAAGTACAGTTACGTAAGAACTTACTGTAACAGTAGATCTTCGAGAGAGGCTCTTGCAGTAGGTAATTACATATAGGGCTGAAGCCGGTAGGCATCAGGACCCCACGGAAAAATTTGTAGCTAGCAGTCTCTGGCGAGGGACTGCCCTACGTCAGGTGACCGGCATCAGGCGACGTCGGTATAAAGGGGCGGTCCCTCACGCCCGTCTTCCAGTTCTTTCCTGCCAAAGGCCAAAAAAGGCGAGACAAGAGAGAAGCGGATATTTCCCTCACTGGAAAAGGAGCTGAAATAGTTTAGAAAGGTGGAGGGCGGGAAGGTATTACCTACTGCAAGAGCCTCTCTCAAAGATCTACTGTTACAGTAAGTTCTTACGTAACTGTACTATCTTATTTCGAGAGGGCTCTTGCAGTAGGTAATTACATATAGGACTGAGTCCCAAGCAGTCTGGAACAAAGAGAAACACACAGGAGGAGGAAACTACCCATAGGGGATCCTCTGGCTAAGAAAGACTTAAGAAAGAAGTCCTTGCAGAACAGCCAACCCGAAGTCGGCTCTCCAGCAAGATGCAATGTCCAAACCGTAGTGTTTCATAAAGGTATAGACAGAAGTCCAAGTTGCGGCGGCACAAATATCAGCCACTGACACATTCTTGAAACAGGCAGCAGAGGCCGCAACACCACTGGTGGAGTGACCCCTGACCTGGCCTGGCAAGGTCTTGTGATACTTGTCATAGCAGAAAGTGATACAGTGAGCCAACCATTTGGACAAACATTGTTTGGAAACAGCATTGCCTTCTCTTTTGCTGGCAAAAGAAACAAATAGTTGGTCAGCCTTTCTGAGATCCTTCGTCCGGTTGGTGTAGTATCTCAGAATCCGGTGAACATCCAGGGTATGTAAAAGATACTCCCCATAATTGGAGTGCTGCGTGAAAAAGGCAGGCAGTTCAATGGACTGGTTCAATGTAGATTCCGCTACCACCTTAGGAAGAAACTTAGGATTGGTGCGCAGAGCCACACGTTCCTTATGGAAAATGAGATACAGAATTTTGCACATCAAGGCCTGAAGCTTGGAAACCCTTCGAGCAGAAGTAATGGCCACTAAGAAGAGAGCCTTCCACGAAAGGAACTTAAGTTCTGCTGAGGCTGCCGGCTCAAAGGAAGGCAGAGTAAGCTTCTCAAGAATGAAATTCAAATCCCAAGGAGGGGCAGGAACCCGAATGAGGGGTCTCAAATGAAGAACCCCTCATAGAAAGGTATTCGCAACCTCCAGCTGAGCGAAAGTTCTGTCCCCAAAGGGAACATGATAAGCAGCCAGAGCCGCCATGTGAACCTTCAGAGAGGAATGACTGAGACCCAGGTTGAAGAGATACCGCTTGTAGTCCAGTAGCTGCCCAATGGGGCAGAAGAAAGGCTCCAAGTCTCTGAACAAAGCCCAAATGGAAAACCGTTTCCATTTTATGGCATAGGTGGAGCAAGTGGATGGCTTCCTGGCCTCCACCAAGATTTCTGCCACTTGAGAGGAAACCCCAAAACGGGCTTGTGCTATGTCTATAGGAGCCCAGCATGCAGCTGAAGGGACCTGAAGCCCAGATGGACCAGGGATCCCCGATCCTGGGTCAACAGAAGCCACAAAAAAGGAAGAGGAATCGGAGATTTCTCTGAGTACTGTTGCAGAAGAGAGAACCAAACTTGCCTGGGCCAGAAGGGAGCGATGAGAATCATACGGGCCACTTCTGAGCTGAGCTTGTGCAGGATCCTCGGAATCAACAGAACTGGGGGAAAAGCATAATCGAATCTGCCCTTCCAATCGAGAAACAGAGCATCTCTCCAGAGCTGCCCACGCCCTGGAGCGAGCAAGCAAAAGGTGGGCAGTTTTGCGTCTAGTGGGGACATGAACAGGTCGACCTGAGGGGTTACCCAATGTAGGAAGATGCCGTCTGCTATTTCCTGGTCCAATTCTCACTTGTGAGGCTGTGCCGAGGATCGGTTCAAGTGATCTGCCAACTAATTCTCTACCCCTGGGACATGGATTGCCGTGAGATGAAGGTTGTGAAGGGTCGCCCATTCTCAGACCCGCATCGCTTCCCGACAAAGAGGGTAGGAACGAGTCCCCCCCCGTTTGTTGAGGTACCAGACTACACTCATATTGTCGGTCTGGACTGCCAGGTGACCGGGAAACATAAAGGGGTGTAACACTTGAAGAGCGTACAGCACTGCTCTGAGCTTGAGCATGTTGATGTGAAGCATCCACTCGAGAATGGACCACAAGCCCTGGGTGTGATGAGATCCTAGATGAGCTCCCCAACCTTCGCCTGAGGCGTCTGTTGTCAGAGTTTGGGAGGGGGGAGGAAGGCAGAAGGGAACTCCCCAACAAAGGTTCTCCTGAACCAACCACCAGTGCAAATCCTGAATCATCGGGGTCGAGACTAGCACCTCTTGGTCCAAGTCGTCCACCAATTGATCCCACTGAGACCGAAGAGTCCACTGAGAAATTCTCATGTGGAGCCAAGCACGCGGAACTGTCGGAATTGCAGCCGCCATGAGCCCCAGGAGGCAAAGGACCGACCTGGCGGGGATCTGCCTGTGAGAGGACAAGAAGCTTGCCTGAGTCTGGAGTTTGGCCACCCTGTCTGGGGGTAGAAAGGCCATACCGGTGGTCGTGTCCAGAATCACCCCGATGAACTGGAGGCGTTGAGATGGGATCAAATGGGATTTGGCCTGGTTGATGGTAATACCCAGGCTGGTAAAGACCTGCCTGGTAAGGCAAAGGGAATGCAGGAGCTCCTCCGTGGACGGGGCTGCCAGGAGCCAATCGTCAGGTACAGGAAAACCTGCACTCCCTGGGTATGCAGGTGGGCCGCAACCACTGACAGACATTTGGTGAATACTCGGGGGGCCAAGAAAAGACTAAATGGGAGGGCCCTGAACTGGTAGTGGTGCCCCTGGAAAGCAGACTGGAGGTATTTGAGGTGGGAAGGGCGGATAAGGATATGCAGGTACGCATCCTGCATGTCCAGAGCGCTCAGCCACAGTCCCGGCCAAAGGAGGGCAGGAGACTCTGTAGGGAGAGCATCCTGAACCTTTTGTACTCCACGAACAGATTTAGAGAGCTGAGGTCCAGAATGCGCCTCATGTCTCTTGTCTTTTTGGGGACCAGGAAGACATGGGAGTAGAAACCTGTCCTCTGAAGAGAGGGAGGGACGGGTTCTATTGCCTCCTTCAACAGAAGGGAGGAGTTTTCTTCCTGAACCTTGAGAAGATGTTCAGGGGAATAAGATGACCTGGGGTGGGGGGGGTTCTGGGAGGTTTCTGAAGAAACTATGGTGTGGCTCTCTGCTATAAGCTGGAGGACCCAAGCGTTGGTAGTGATCCTCTCCCAACCTGGCAGATGAAGGGAGAATCTCCCGCCTACTGGTTCCTCTGGGTGGACCAGAGGCTGTGGGAGAGTCAGGAGATGTGGGGCAGTGCCGCAGCTGGAGCTCCCGCAGCCCGCTTGGATGGGGAGTCTCGCAGCTGGAGGGCCCGCGCTTGTTAGCCCGCTTCTTGTGGTTTCGCCTTGGGCCGTGCGCGACAGCGAAAGGAACGACACTGCGCTTGAGGGGCTCTGTACATGGAGTTGACCTCCTTGAGAGCAGTGCCCTTCTCTCTCAGCCCGGTATTGATGTCCTTGACAACACTGAACCTCAGAAGGGGGCATCCTGAATGGTGTATTGTACTTCGCAGGCCAAACCTGACACCCGAAGCCAGACATGTCGCCGCAGACTCACGGCGAATGTCAAACTTCATCCACAAGCGTCCACCGCATCGTAAGTAGCACGCAGCATGTGCCTACTGGCCGAACGTGCAGAGCGGACTAGGTCTGCTACTTCCTGTTTAGTCTGCGACTGAGGAAGGGTGACCAACTTAGCTTCCACCTCGCTACGACTAGCCTTCTAGTAATCCCCCATGTGAGCCACATAGTTCAAGGCTCTGATACCCAGAGTGGAAGAAGAAAAGACCTTCTTGCTGTACTGGTCCAGAAGACGGGATTCCTTATCGAGCAGGGACGAGCCGCGGTGTTTTGGGTTAGCTGAACGGCTGTGAGCGGCGCTGATCATGACCGAATCAGCCTTGGGGTGTGATGAAAGAAAGTCAATCCCCTCAGGAGCCTGATACAGCCTATCCAACTTACGAGGAAGGGGGGACTAAAGACGACAGTTGTTTCCAAATAGTGGAGACGAGGACGGTGTGAGGCTCGATCCAGGGTGGAACTAACGTGGGAGCGACCTTGGACAGATCCAAATGGGCAGCTAGCTTCTGCCTCTGTGGATCCGGCTCCAGCGATTTCCACTGATGAAGAGCCTGGATTTTTCTCAGCAACTCCATAAATGAGGGATCCTCCGGAGGGGGCTCTGGAGGAGTCCTGGGTCTGGGCTTGTCAAGAGTGTGAGGCTCGTCCAGATCAGGCTATCAGAGTCATCCGATGAGTCCGAAGAAGAAGAAGAAGATGAAGACCCCTCTCCACTCGGGGGGAGGAACACAGCCCCTAGGGGGCAAGGTGCCACCCCCAGCCTTAGACCCCGTAGCAATGTCTCTGGGGTTGGGGGGGAGGAAGGTCTCGCCCTCGGCGACGGGGATCTGGGACCGAGTCCATCATCGGGAGGCGGCTCTCCACCTCCCTGGTGAGCTGAGCCTTGGCCTCAGCCCACCAAGAAGCCAGAGTCTCCCTCAGGTCCACCGATGGCTGAGGGGGCGGTGGAGGAGGGGGATATGGATACTGGGGGTATCCGTAGGGTGAGTATCCGTAGCCTGACGGTGGGAATCCCGGCGTTGGGTACTGAGGCACGAGGTACTGCGGTGTTGGATACTGCGGTGCTGGATACTGAGGAGCCGGATAAGACGGAGTAAGATCCAGCACCAGGGGCTCTACTGGAGTAGAAGGTCCTGAAGGATGCCCCACTGGCGAGCCTGGAACAGGGGGCCCCACGGGAGTCGGGGCGATGTCCGGCAAGGGGATGTCAGCCGGCGACAGGGCCGGCGTCCAAGGGTCCGACGTCGGGCCATCCGGACCTACGGGAGGAAGGCCTGACGGAGGCGCTGAAGAGTCCCCAGTGGCATCCGGGAGAGGGCCGGAGGGATCCTCTGGGTCCAGCTGGGGAGAAGCAGGGGCCTCGGACAGCAGCGGCAAAGGCTGCAGGGAGCCAGCGGCGCCAGATGAGATCAGAGGATCCGGCATAGGCTCCTTCGCTGAGCGACAACCAGACGGGCTGGCGGGCGTCTGACCGGAGAAATCCGGGCGGGCGTCAGAGGAGCCGACGTCCGACTGATCGGACCCAATGCCCAAAGAAGGCCACGCAAGGGAGGCAACCTTGATGGGTGGCTTGACAACCGTGCGCTGCCCTGAAGGGTTGAGCGACTTAGCGGTTGGCTCTGGGTGGACGTCGGAGGAGCTGACGCCTGACTTACAGGAGAGGCTCGAACCAGAAAGCCGCACAGGGGCGGCCTTACTGGGAGCGGATGCTTCCTTTGCCCTGGAGGCTCCTGACTGGCCAGAGCGCGAACCAGCCAGGGGGGGAGTGACGCCGTCTCAGATACCACCAATACTGCCGTCGAGGAACGGTCCCCCGGAGGGGACGTTACCTGAAGGGCTGCGACTCCAGCCGAAGTTGTTGCAGCTGCGGATGAGGTGTTCCGGTCCCGGTGCTTCTCTTTCTTCTTCTTTTTAAGGTCTTCGGGAGAGGTAGAAGCCTGTCGGAGCTTTTTCAGCTCCTTTTCCATGGAGGACATCTTCTTCTTAAGTATGTGAGCCTCAAGGGACTGCTGCCTTCTTCTACGGGTGGCCGCATTGAACTTCAGGCAGTGCTGACAGGAATCCACGGGGTGGTCAGGGCCTAGGCAGATGAGGCACCGAGAATGGCCGTCCTTGTGCAGGAGTTGAGCGCCGCATGAGCCGTACTTGTTCTTGTGCTCGGACGTGGTAGGGGATGACATACATGGCAGGTAAGAAAATTCTGACGAAAATAATCAAAATCTGAGAAAAAAACGATGGTATAACTACCGGCGACGATAGACTGACGAGCAGTGGAACTTAACCGCGAGGCGCTGTCGATAGCAAACGGCAGGAAAGAACTGGAAGACAGGAGTAAGGGACCACCCCTTTATACCGACGTCGCCTGACGCAGGTCACCTGACGTGAGGGCGGTCCCTCGCTAGAGACGGCTAGCTAGAAATTTTTCCGTGGGGTCCTGACGCCTGCCGGCTTCAGTCCTATATGTAATCACCAACTGCAAGAGCCCTCTCGAAGTAAGATCTGATACTGCCACTGTTCATAAGGTGGGGGTCACAAAAAACCCATGTTGAAAATTTGGAGTGAAAATGCCAACGAACACCTGAGACGTTAGGGTTTCCGACCATAACGCCCCACCCTGTAGAGATTCACAGGCATCAGGGGTGTGACTTAGGATTCTCACCTGTAATGCTCATACCATTCCACACCCTGCAGCCAGTGAGAGGCATCAAGGTGCCTTGGGCTCTTCGGCCCCAAAGTTCACCCCATTCTCCTATACAGCACCCATTTCACTGTATTTCCTGATGGAATGGGGTGAGCATAAGGGCCAAAGACCCCAAGGCACACCGTGACACTTGTCGGTGTCTGCAGGGTAGGGTGTGGTGAAATGGCGTGGCCGTTATGCCTGATGACCCAAAGGCACACCCCAATGCCTGTCAGTCTCTGCAGGGTGGTGGCGGGGATGGCTCCAGTTCAATACTTCACTGCCATTCCTATTATGCAGCTCTCTAACTCCTACACTATCAATGCCAATGCCAGCAAGCAAACATTCGGCATTGACAAATGCTTGTTAACATATATTAAATTATTAATTGTAGGCCCGAGGCACTATGGGCATTTAGCCTTTTTGCCTCGTACAGTTTCCTAGTATGATTCCTAGTATATATATTAGTGATATATCAGAGGGAATAGGAGGGAAACTGTGTCTCTTTGCAGATGATGCAAAGTTACAGAACAGGGTTGACATTGCAGGAGAGGTTGAAGCCATGAGGAGAGATTTGAGCATACTAGAGAAATGGTCAGACACATGGCAGCTGAAGTTCAATGCAAAGAAGTGTGCGGTGATGCATGTGGGGCATAAAAATCGACTGGCCAAGTACACACTGGGGGAGAGCAGATAAAGCAAACAGAAAAGGATAGGGATCTGGGGATTATAATCTCGAACAGCCTTAGGGTAGGTGACTAATGCAGTAAGGCAGTTGGTAAAGCAAATAGAATGATGGCGTGCATAGGAAGGGGCATAACAAGTGGGAAGAGGGAGGTGCTGATGCCTTTGTATAAGACCATGGTTAGACCACACCTGGAGTATGGTATACAGTACCGGAGGCCTCATTTAAGAAAGGACATAGATGTAATAAAAAAGGTTCAGAGAAGGGCAACAAAGATGGTGCAGGGTATGCAAGGGAAACCAAATGAGATAAGATTGAGAGAATTAAATCTGTATCTGCTGGAGATTAGAAGGGAGAGAGGAGGCACTCAAGTACATGAAGGGGATAAATAAAGTGAGAGAAGGAAGTCTATTTAAAAGAAAAGCCAGAGTAAAAACAAGGGGTCATAGTTTAAGATTGGAGGGAGGAAGATTTAAAAGCAATGTAAGGGGGTGGTATTTTACTGAGAGGGTAGTTGAACCCTGGAACAAATTATCTGAAGAGGTAGTAGGTGTCAAAATGGTGGAGGGATTCACGAGTGCATGGGATAGACATATGAAGTTGGCTGGAGTACAGAGGAAAGGATCCTTGTACACAGATGACAAGTAAGGGCCGGGGGTAACTGGCAGACTAGATGGGCCAGGATGAAAAAATTACTCACCATAGTAATGTTGTTTCTTCTAATTTAGTCTTGCTGTATTCTGACACAATGCAGTTAGCCCCAGCACTTGAACTGCCCCGGAGAGGAAAGAGTTAACTCCATGCAGAAGCATAGAACATTGCGCTTGAGCTCGGTTTTCAAACCTCTGTCTGTGGTACTTCCCAGTGTAGTTGTCAGATGCTAACATGCAAACTAACTTAGTACTATAGTATGGAAATTGTTCAAAGTATATAGCCAAAGGGCCAAAAATTTGGGTCCAAAAGACTCAAGTCGAGAACCCAAGAAGAAAAGGTAGTAACAATGCTTAAGTATAAAAACACAAGAAAAGTAACAATAGCAGCTACCCCACCCAAGAGGGAGGGTACAAGGTACACCCCTAAGGTGCAACACTGTACCTGCCAGCCCACTTCCCAAAACTAAGTTCTGAGAGGGGAGGTGGGGGGAGGTCAGAATATAGCAAGACTCAATTAGAAGAAACATTACTATGGTGAGTAATTATTTCTTCAAACAACATGAAGTCTTGCTGTATTCTGACATAATGCAGACTACCAAGCAGTTCCCTATGGAGGAGGGAATGTAGAACCTACTTTGGGAATAGGCTCTGCAGTACTGATGTGCCAAACCTAGCATCACTCCTAGCCTGGATGTCCAGGGAGTAATGCTTAGTGAATGTATGTACTGTTTTCCAGGTGGCTGCTTTACAGATCTCTAACAAGGGTATATCTCTGGCCACAGCTAGAGTAGCAGCTGTACCCCTAGTTGAGTGAGCCCTCAGGCCTGAAGGGGGGTGTTCTACCCAAGCTGTCATAGCAGAATTGTATACAAGAAACAATCCACCTGCCAATAGTTCTCTTAGTGACAGGCTTACCTTTCCCCACTTCACCATAAGTGAGAAACAATTGAAGACAGTCATTTCTGTGTACCTTAGTATGCTCTATGTAGCAGCTAAGAGCCATTTTAACATCCAAACTGTGTAATCTTCTTTCTCCTGAAGACGAATGGTCAGTGAAAAACACAGGGAGAGCTATAGACTGGTTCAGATGAAAATCCGATACCACTTTGGGCAAGAACCTCCTATTGGTTCTTAGGACCACTTTATCCCTATGGAAGGATATGAAGTCAGGTTCAACTGGCAAGGCCTGTAATTCACTAATCCACCTGGCAGAAGTAATAGCTACCAGAAACATGGTTTTCCAGGTCAGGTACTTCAACTCGGCCAAAGCCAGAGGTTCAAAGGGTGGCTGCATAAGCTGAGCAATGCAGACATTGAGATCCCAAGGAGGAGTAGGCTCCCTAAAGGGAGGGTTAATGTGAACCAGACCTTTGAAAAACTTCCTGAAAACAGGATGAGATGCCAGGGAAGAGCCCTTTCCTGCTGAAAGGAATGCAGAGACAGCTGCTAGAGGAACCTTCAGAGTGGCAGGCCTAAGGCCTAGGCTATTCAGATGAACTAGGTAATCTAAGGTTGGGGAAATGTCTGCAGAATCAGGCACAATGCCTTTGTGAGAGCACCAAATACTGAACCTCTTCCATTTGGAATTGTAAGTTTTTCTAGTGGAAGGTTTCCTGGAGACCTTCAGAATTTCCAGAACTCCCTGAGAGAGAGATGTAGTGCTGCATATTCTAACTCTTCAAGAGCCAGGCCTTGAGATTGAGAGACTGGAGATTGGGGTACCAGACCCGCCCCGGGAGGAGGACAGGAGATTGTATTTCCTGGGAAGAGACAGGGGACGTGACACTGTCAAGGACAGCAGTAGAGGATACCAAGGCTGTCTGTCCTGATCTGGAGCCACTAGTATCACTGTGCAGGGTTGAGTTGTGATCTTGATCAGAACTCTGAACAGTAGAGAGAAGGGAAGGAAGGCATAGAGAAATCTGCCCTTCCAGTCCAAAATGAGAGCATCCAGGGGTACCGTCCCCAGGACTGGAGGTTTGCAACAAAATAGAGGAAGGTGATGATTATCCAGTGCTGCAAAGAGATCATCTCTGGAGTGCCCCACCTGGAGAAGATGACCTTCAGGATGTGAGGATCCAGGGACCATTTGTGATGTCCCTGTGAAATTCTGCTCAGAGCATTTGCTAGTACATTGTCCTTTCCTGGAAGGTGAACTGCTACTAGGGAAGTCTGAAGAGAATAGGCCAGAGACCACAGCTTCAAGGCTTCTGTGCACAAGGCCGTGGACAGAGTGCCTTCCTGCTTGCTGATGTACCACATTGTGGTGGTGGTGTCCGTTCTGACTTGGACCACCTTGCCCTTGACTGAATCTGAAAAGCTCTGAAGGGCTAGAAAAACTGCCCTGAGTTCCAGGAAGTTGATAGGAAGGAGAGACTTCTGTGGAGACCAGACCCCTTGAGCTGGCAAGGCTCCCAGGTGGGCTCCCCAACCTAGGAGAGAAGTATCCGTAGTTAGAACTACTGATGGGACTTGAAGGAGAAATGGAACCCCTTGTCTGAGGTTGTCCTGGTCCGGCCACCACTGGAGAGCTTGGACTAGAGTCTGGGTCACTGGAATCAGTTTGGAGAGAGCGTCCTTTCTCTGTGACCAAAAGGACCTTAGATGGAACTGAATGTCCCTCATTTGAAATCTGGCTCCCTGTACCACCGCAGTGGAGGCTGTCATGTGGCCCAGGAGTTGGAGGAACTGTCTCACTGGATGAGAAATCTGAGGTTGAAAAGAGGAAGCAAGATCTACTAGGGCCTTTACCCTTGCCAGAGGAAGGTAGGCTTTTGCTTGGATAGTATCCAATTCTATCCCGATGAAGATCAGAAATTGTACTGGTTCGAGGATAGATTTTGGAAGACTGAGAAGAAACCCCAGAGAACTGAGCAAGTCCTGGATGGTTTGCAGAGCTGACCTGACCTGGTCCGATTACTGACCTACAAGTAGCCAGTCATCCAGATATTGAAAAATGGTGATACCCTGTCTTCTGAGGTAAGCCACCACTACTGCAAGGCACTTTGTGAACATCCTTGGAGCTGATGTTAGGCCAAATGGCATGGCCCTGAACTGATAATGGCCTGAAGGCAACTCGAACCTGAGGTATTTTCTGTGGGAGCACCTGATAGGGATACGGAAGTAGGCATCCTTGAGGTTCAGGGATGCTAGCTAATCCCCTGGCCTTAAAGAGGGAAGGATTATTCCCAGAGTTACCATTTTGAATTTGGGTTTTGATATGTGTTTGTTCAAATACCTTAGGTCCAGGTTGGGTCGCCACTCCCCTGTTTTCTTTGGGGTAAGGAAGTACCTGGAGTACAGATCTTTTTCCTTTTGTTGAGTAGGAACCTTCTCTATGGTTCTGAGAGAAAACCTCTGCCTCTAGGGCAAGGGTTTCTGAGATTGATGCAGGTGGAAAAGACCTGGCCCTCCTTTTTGGGAACCTTTTGAAGCTGAGGGCCAGTCCCTGACTTACTACTTCCAGGACCCACTTGTCTGAGGTCACAGACTTCCAGGCCTGAAAGTAGTAAGCCAGCCTGCCTCCTACTGGGATTGGGGAGTCGACCCGGGCTGACACCTCAGGGTGTTTGCTCGGCAGGAGCCTTAGACTGGAAGGAGGAAGCAGCCCTGCTCATCCCCCTCCTGCCCCTCCATTGGAAACCCCCCTCTGTGGGAAAGGAGAGGAGGATTGGGCTTGGTAAAAAGGCCTGTGAAAGGGCCTGCCCCTGCCCCTGGACTGCTGCTTTTGTGGAGTGGCCTGCCTTTCCTTGGCCTGTGCACTCCTGTAAGTGTTCCTGTACTCATCCATTTTCTTCATGTAAGCCTCTGTCTGCTCCCCAAACAGAGAATTACCAACTAAAGGAAAATCCATAGCCTTAGTCTGGGTATCCTGTGATAGGCTAGTACATCTGAGCCAAACATGTCTTCTGAGAGACACAGATGTAGCCTTGACTCTTGATGCCACATCACTGGAGTCCACAGCAGCGTGAAATTATACTTTAGATGCCTCAATTCCATCTGCAGCCACCTCCTCCAGCTCCTTGGCTAGCTGGGGGAAGGCCTGTTTAGCCAGTTCCAGAACCGTATCCCACCTGGACTTCTGGTACCTGGCTGTGTAGGCCATATAATTTGCCTGCCTGAGTCCCAAAGAGGATGACAAATATTGTTTTTTGGCCATGGCATCAACTTTCCTGGAGTCCTTGTCTGGGGGGTGTGAAGCCAGAGGAATGTTATTCACTGTCACAGGCTGCAGCCTGCACTATCCCAACATGGCTGCTATGAGTATAAAGAAACTCCATACCTGAGCCTGATAACATATACCTCCTGTCCATTCTCTTATCCACAGGAGGCAATGAGTTAGGAATTTGTAAAATCTTTTGTGTCTGCTTCCCCAAGGACTTACAAAGAGGGATAGACAATCTTTTGGACTCTGGGATGTCCATCATTTCCACAAAATCAGGCTCTTCTTCCTCCTCAGCAGCTTCAACCATAGGGAGCTGGAGGGTTTCGGACACCTTATTGTTAAACAAGAAGTGTGAAGGGGACTCAGAAAGCCTGGGAGGGGAGACATTAGAGAGCTTGTCTGGGGAGATGTCCGGTTCAATGGGCACATCCAGCCCCCCAGGTCGTCATCTTTGTCTTCTTCATTGGGATAGTCTTCGTACCCCTCCCACTCCTCATAAAAAGCATCTGGATCATAATCCGAAGGAGACCGATCTGACCGAACCAACCACCTAACCGGTGGTACCAGTTCGGACAGAACCGGGCAAAGCGATTGAACAATGCTAATCACTTAAGCTATCTCATCCGCGGTTGGAGTATGCGGTACTGGATCCAAACCGGCAGACTTTCATTTCTTTCTTGCCGGAACCGGCCCCTCAGAGTCGGCTCTCCTTTTGCCCGATGAGGTATCGCCTAGGTCAGTAAGCACCTTCTCAGGTTCAGCTGCAACCGAACCGAGCTGGCCATCCGGATCTACGAACTTCTCGGACTCCATTCCCTTCAGCCTACTCAGTCTCTTTTCTAGAGTGGTTTTGGGAAAGTTCTTGCAAATTTGGCTGTCTGACTTGAGGTGGTCAAACCCCAGACAATAAACACAGATGAGGTGGGGGTCGACCTTGGCAAAGGCCTCCCCACACTCAGTACAGTGTTGAAACCCAGTGGGACCGGTTTTCTTCTTGGGTTTCTCAGACATGGCCAACCTACTAAATTACCTTATAGCAGCTTTCATGCCAGATAATAAGTAACCGATCGGTTACAAACCGTGTCACGGGTTTTGAAAAAGAACCAGAAAAGGCCCAGTTCTTTTGGAACCGATCGGTACCGGAACACCACTCTAATCTCAGAAAAATTCAAATTTTAAACAAAGTTGAAATAAGGCTGGTTCCTAACCGGACCGACCGATAAGAAACCGAAGAAGGAACAATTTCCACACCCTTACCACAATTAAACACAGTCACTACCTATCTATTACACTACCTTTACCGTAGACAGAGGCTGGAATCTGAAAAATAACAAATAGAATTGGTTTAAAACCGAACGCTTTACTTTTTTTACCGAACCGAGCAGAGAAAATCTCCAGAGAGACTTCCCTGTTAGGTGGAGTAAAGAATCTGAGGATTACACTGGGAAGTACCACAGACAGAGGCTTGAAAACCGAGCTCGAGCTCAACGTTCTATGCTTCAGCATAGAGTTAACTCTTTCCTCTCCGGGGCAGTTCAAGTGCTTGGGCTAACTGCATTATGTCAGAATACAGCAAGACTTCATGTTGTTTGAAGGTCCTTTTCTGCTGACATTACAATGATACTTTTAAGATCTCCCAGGTAGTGAGAGGGCCTGGGGATCTGAAGACACTGACTGTTTTGCATTATTTTACTTCTGCACCATAGCGAGAGTTGGTGCCTCAAAACTATACTCTGTATTTATTGGTTCTAGCTACAGTTTATGAAGATCTATTACCTACTTTCTCTGTAACTTGAATCTTTTCAAGCCGATTCAATTGTAGCCTGGACTTTGATGTCTTATGTTTGGCCTAATAGCTCAAGTTTTTGAGTGGTCAAGCCTAATTTTAACCCATTTTAGTTGTGTATATGTTGGGGTGGGTGTATAAGAGGAAAAATTGCTAAGGTTATATTATATTTAACTGTTCAGGGGGTGTGAACGCCTGAGGGGATTCCGTAGCCCCACTGTTGGTGAGGGGACCAATGGGATGTGGATAATTGTGTCTCTCTCCTAGTATGTTTTAGTCTCTGTATCATCTAACAATTTTCTTTTATTTTTATTATTTTGATTTTATAATTTTTTGAAGTTTTAGTTTTTTAGTGTAATATCGTTTTTTTATTCCTGGAGGCTGTGAGAGGGCCCTGGGATGTTAATTGTTTCATTTATTTTTTTACTCTTAGTATGTTATTAGAGGAGTTTGTGTGAGGGTTTTTATCTATTTGGGTTGGGTTTGGAGGGAATTTATTTGGTTTTGAAAGAATATTTTGTTTATTTCTGTTGTCACGCGAATGTGTTGGAGGCCTGCCCCCGCGGTTGTGCGCTATTCATCCTCTGCTCTCCGCGCCCTCCTTTTTCCTCCCCTTCAATTTATAACTTACCAGCGCCTGTAGGGCGCTGGGTATTGTGCGGATGGTGGGGTGCGAGCAGCAGAGGGTGAATGAGGGGAGCCATCGCATCGGGGTGGTAGTAATAATAATAATAATAAACTTTATTTAATAGAGCGCCTTTCAAATATTAAGGCACTTCACAAATAAGTAAAATTCAGAAAATTCAATAAATATCAATAAAATCAGAGGAATTCAGGATAGGCTTTACCCCATGAAAAAGTCTTCAGTGCCTACTTAAAGCTCCCTACTGTTCCGCACTCCCGTAGCTGACGGGGCAGAGAATTCCAGAGGGTAGGGGCAACAAACCCAAAAGCGCGGGCCCCAGATGAATTTAAACTAACCCTCGGAATCTCCAGCAACCCCTCATCAGCCAAGCAGAGCTGTCGCACAGGGGTATAAGGAACCAGGAGCTCTTTCAAGCAGTCAGGACCCAGACCATGTAGGACTTTGTAGGTTAATAAACCTACCTTAAAGGTGATCCGCCACTGAACTGGCAGCCAGTGTAGATCGCGCAGCACTGGGGTAAAGTGAGATCTCCTAGATACCCCAGTCAAATGTGCAGCAGCATTCTGCACTAGCTGCAAGTGGTGGATATCAACCCTAGGAAGCCCTAGGTAAAGGGAGTTGCAGTAGTCAAGGCGCGAGGCCACAAAGGCGTGGACCAAAACAGGCAGGTCACTGGATGGAATGAGATGCTTGATCCTAGCAATGTTCCTAATATGGTAAAAGGCTAGCTTGATGACTGCCAACACCTGATGACAATGGGTCAGCCCATCATCAAGCATCACTCCCAGATCACACACCCGCTCAGAGGTAAGGATCTGAGCACCCCCCAGGACTAAACCAGAGGGCAGATCAGTCCTCGACCCCTCTCTCCTGTGACCCGGGTCCACCACCAAAACCTCAGTCTTTCCTGCTTTCAACTTTAACCCGCTAGGGAGGCAGTTTAACGCAGTGGTTTAAGGCTCTGAGCTGCAAATCTGGTGACATCCAGCAGATCAGACCTGGGTTTGAATCCCACAGCTTCCACTTGCAGACTGTGTGACCCTGAGCAAGTCACTTAACTTCCTTGTGCTCCCAGGTCACACCTGTAAAAAAGCTTTCAGCTTAGTGTGCTAGTCCTGGTTAAACAACTAACAAAAAAAAAAAACTCATCCAAACTTGGATTTCAATGAGGCAGCAGTTAAATACCGATATAGCACTAACCTGGTCAAGGGCGAAAGACAGGTAGAGCTGGGTATCATCAGCATAGCAGTGAAACTTCAGCCCATACCACCTTACAATGTCTCCGAGGGGCAGCATGTACACTGCAACTAACATGGGAGACAGCACCGAGCCCTGGGGCACCCCGCAAGGCAGAGAGAAAGACTCAGAAGAAAATATTGCCGAGACAACTCTCTGAGTTCTACCGGCGAGGAAAGATGAAAACCATCTGAGTACTGTCCCAGACAGCCCACAGATGGACCTCAGGTGCTCGAGCAGAACCCCATGATCCACAGTGTCAAAAGCTGATGACAAATCAAGGAGTACCAAGATGGAGCGGTTTCTCCGATATCTTGCCATCAGAAGATCACTGAGCACCTGAACCAGAGCAGTCTCAGTACTATGCCTCTTACAAAAACACGATTGGAGAAGTCCGTATAAATTATGGATGGTTAAATGGTTCTCCAGTTGAGCTGCCACAGCTTTCTCGATAACCTTTCCCACAAAAGGAAGCTTAGAGATAGGTCTGTAGTTCGCTAGAGTCTCCGGGTCCAAAGAAGCTTTCTTCAGGAGGGATGTTCCCACCGCCTCCTTCAGGGAGATAGGGAACTCACCCGATTCCAAGGAGCACCGGACAATCTGAACTAAAAATGGGCCGATGATATCACTACAACCCAAAATCAGGGAAGTAGGGCCCAGATCTAAGCTACAGCATGTGGTACGCATCCCCTGGACAATCCTCATAATGTCAACGAACTCCGGCAGACCAAAGGTACTCCAGGAAACACTGGACTCAGTGTCCAAGCACTGACCAACAGCATCCCCCATAGAGCGAGGCTGGCGGAACTCCTGGTGGCCACCTTATTCATAAGAATCGAAAGTCTCATCACACTCTATTTGTGAAAAAACTCGACGGAGCTGCGGACAGGCTGGGTTGCACAACCTGTCCACAGTTCGGAAGAGTTCAGCAAGTCGATTCCATGCAACAGCGATTTCCCTGGACAGGAATTCTGCCTTCTTATGATGCAAAAAAATGTTGTAGGTGCCGTACTGGTCCTTTTAAGAACAGATCCAGAAACAAATAATTTGATACCTTTTATTGGACCAACATGGATGTTACAGAAAAGAACAAAGTGCTCTAGCTTTCGAACCAACCAGGTCCTTCTTCAGAAGCTTTATGGCTGTTATTTTGAAAATACCATACTATTAACACCAGATTATGGTGAAAAAACAGAAATAATTCTCATTGGTTTAACATATACATTTAAAACGTAACAGAAGATTACGTCAGAGAAGCTAATTAACACCAGTATGCTTTTAACTGAGAAGCCTCAAAAGGGCAAAGGTTATCAAGAATTCTCAACAATCAGAGAGTTCTTCTCACATAAATTTTAAAATGTCTCAGTATGCTAAGAGAGCATTCTAGTGAAAAAAAAAACCTTGGGATAGTATTCTCTCTAATACATGTAGGATGAGTTTACAACTTACATTCCAAGTGTCCTGGTGTATTAAAGAACAGATAATGAGACAAAAGTACATGATGCATGATAATGTCACTTGTAAGTGTAAGTGCCAAATAAAAATACTTGTCAAGGACCCCCAAGAAAATGAGACCATGAGCCTGATAAGTGCAGATTTCAACATAGAGTCAGTGTATAACAAAAATGAACAGAATCTAAATGAAAACTTCCAAGGATGAACTCCTCCAGGACCCCTCCTTTTTTTCTTTTTCTCTTTCTCTCTCTCTCTCTCCCCTTGGGAAAGATACTGTATGTACAAGAGTCATAATACAGCATCATTCACACCAATATTAATCTTTACCCAAAGGAATTACACCTTTTATGAACCCCCAAGTAAATGAGATACATATTTTATTTGGCACTTACACTTTCAAGTGATACTATCATGCATCATGTATATAAGTGTATGTTTAATTTGGGGCTTGTTTTCAACATGCAGTTATACCTAATTTCAGGATTATGTCTCTCATTATCTGTTCTTTAATACACCAGGACACTTGGAATGTAAGTTGTAAGCTCATCTTACATGTATTAGAGAGAATGCTATCCCATGGTTTTTTATCACTAGAATGCTTTCTTAGCATATTGAGACATTTTAAAATTTATGTGAGAAGAACTCTCTGGTTGTTGAGAATTCTTGATAACCTTTGCCCTTCTGAGGCTTCTCAGTTAAAAGCATACTGGTGTTAATTAACTTCTCTGATGTAATCTTCTGTTATGTTTTAAATGTATATGTTAAACCAATGAGAATTATTTCTGTTTTTTCACCATAATCAGGTGTTAATAGTATGGTATTTTCAAAATAACAGCCATAAAGCTTCTGAAGAAGGACCTGGTTGGTCAAAAGCTACAACACTTTGTTCTTTTTTTGTAACATCCATGTTGGTCCAATAAAAGGTATCAAATCATTTGTTTCTGGATCTGCCTTCTTATAAGAAATCTCTGATTGATAAGAGTTTATAATGCTCTAACAAAATATAGTGGTTGGCATCCAAGGCAGATTTCTGCCAACGACGATATAACTTACGCCCCGACCTCCACAACTCCTTCAGAGACCCATCAAACCATGGGGCCCCGGGGCCAAGTGGAAGGGGGCGAACATGGAGAGGAGCAATCAGATCAAGAGCTGAAGAAACAGCCCTGGATCTGTGCTGATCTCACCGAACACCGAGAGGTCAATCACCGCAGCCAGGTCTTCAGGGACAACATCCCACAAAGGACAGTAACTGACCATCTCCACACGGGCCGACCTACCCGGGGGGGGGGGGGCAGAAAAATTTAACCTAATGGTGCAGTGATCAGACCAACCAATCGGTAAGATCCAGAAGACGCCCTGGGGCAAAATGGAACCCAGAACGTGGTCCGCCATGTCTGGTTTCCATACCCAAGAGCACTACTGATTGTGGTAGGCAGGTGGTCCGGGCGGCCCAAGAGGTTCGTCCAACTTGGGCGGTGTTATGCAATGCCAGGTCCATTAAAAACAAGACTGCAATTATTGCAGATCTTGTTGAAACAGTGGACCTGGTATGCATCACTGAGACCTGGCTGGATGAGAACCCTGGCCCCATTTTGGAGGCTTTAACTCTGGCCTGGTACTCGGTGATACACTGCCCGAGATTGGATTGTTTGGGGGGGGGGGGAGGTTGCGGTCTGTTTCAAGACTGAACTTAACCTTGCGAGTGTACCAGTTGAGGAGATTGAGTCATTTCAGTGTACCGTAGTAGCAGGTGTAGGTTAACGGATCGCCCTCATCTACCGTCTACCCGGCGATGAGAAGCGATTCCTTCAGGAAGTTGTGGACTTCGTGGTCGATTTGGTGTTTGAGTCACCCAGACTGATGGTTCTGGGTGACTTCAACACCTGGATCGACGACAAACTCTCGCAATTTGGGACAGCACTTCCTCCAGTTGATGACATCTCTGGGCCTCACACAGGTAGTTACCACTGCTACTTATAAACACGGACACTCCCTTAACTTAGTTTTCCTCCTGGGATTGATGCCTCTGACTTGTGGGTGAAATCAGTTGGGTGGTCCGATCACTACACCGTGGGGTTCAGTTTTAGCACCCCCCCCTCAGTAGGCCTGCCCCTGTGGAGATGGTTAGGTATCGTTCTTTACAAGATATAAGTTCTCAAGGCCTAGCGGCGGTACTTGACCTTTTGTCCCTCCCAGTGGCAAACAATGACCCGGAGACCCTCGTGATGGCCTATAATTCAGCCATTTCAGTGGCTCTGGATCTCATTGCTCCAGTCCAAGTTCATCCTCTCTCCCTTCGCCCTCGATCCCCATGGTTTGATGGGACCTTGAGGGAGATGCAGCGACTAGGACGAAGGTTAGAGCGCTGCTGGTGTAAATCCACCCTAGATGCTGACCACCTTAGATTGATGGACCATTATCAAGCCTATCAATCTGCAATCACCCATAAGAAGGCAGAGTTCCTGTCCGGGGAGATTGCGGCTGCTCAGAATCGACCAGCTCAGCTGTTTCGAACTGTAGACAGACTGTGGAACCCAGCCTGTCTACAAGTCTGAAAAGCCTTTTCGCAAATAGAGTGTGATGAACTTGCTTGATTCTTTGCAACTAAGGTGGCTGACATCAGGGCAGTGCTTCAACCCACACACTCTATGGGCGTTGCTTTGGATCAGCATGAGGCCACTACGCCTCGGTTTTCCTGGAGTACCTTCGACCGACCAGAGTTCATGGATGTCATGCGGATCATCCAGAGTGTGCACCCTACGTGCTGTAGTTTGGATCCAGGACCAACTTCCCTAATTTTGGGTTGTATTGACTCCATCGGTCTGGTCCTAGCACGGATAGTCTGGTGCTCCTTGGAATCTGGTGAGTTTTCTAGCTCCCTGAAAGAGGCAGAGGTGAACCACTCTTAAAGAAAGCTCCTTTGGACCCAGACTGCCATGCAAACTACAGACCAATCTCTAACCTTCCCTTTTTAGGGAATGTGATTGAGAAAGTAGTGGCTGCACAGTTGGAGGACCATTTGACCATCCATGACATCTATGAACCCCTCCAGTCCGGTTTTTGAAAGAGACATAGTACCGAGACAGCGCTGGTTCAGGTGCTCAATGATCTCCTGATGGCTAGAGATCGCAAGAGCCGTTCCATCTTGGTTCTTCTGGAACTCTCTTCAGCGTTTGACACTGTGAACCATAGGGTAATGCTTGGCTGCCTGAGGTACATCTGTGGACTGTCGGGTACAGTCCTCAGGTGGTTTACATCATTCCTCACAGGAAGAACTCAGAGAGTGGTGTCTGGATTTTTTTCCTCAGACCCAGTCTCTCTGGTGCGTGGGGTACCTCAGGGTTCAGTGTTGTCCCCCATGTTGTTCGCGGTGTATATGCTGCCCCTCGGAGACATTGTAAGTTTTACACCTGACCAGGAGGGAGCTCTCTCGGTCTTTAATAGCTGTCTTGCAGAAATCCAGGAGTGGATGGATTCCAGCTGATTGAACTTGAACTCGGAAGAAACTGAGGTGCTGGTTGTGGACCCAGGTTGCCGGATAGCGGGGTTGGGGGTTGGTTTGACTGCTGAACTTTATCTTGGTGGCTTATCACTCCCGACCTCTGAACAGGTGCGAAACCGGGGGGGTAATGTTTGATGAAGGGCTGACCCTGCATTCGCAGGTGTCGGCTGTTGTCAAATCTTCCTTTTATCATCTAAGGAATATCGCCAGGATCAAGCATCTGGTTCCATCCGGTGATCTTCCTACTCTGGTCCATGCCTTTGTATCCTCGCGCTTAGATTACTGCAACTCCCTTTACCTAGGGCTTCCTGGGGTGGAGATCCGCTGCCTGCAGCTAGTGCAGAACGCAGCTGCCCGGTTACTGACGGGATCATCTCGGTCCTGTCAAATTTTGCCGGTGCTATGGGAACTGCACTGGCTGCAAGTACAGTGGCGGATTACCTTCAAAGTCGATCTTCTGACTTTTAAAGCCAAACATGGACTGGGCCCGAATAACCTGAAAGAGCTTCTGGTCCCTTACTGCCCTGGGCGATCGCTCTACTCAGCCAACGAGGGGTTGCTAGAGATTCCAAAGGTGTGTTTGAAATCTTCTGGGGCCAGAGCATTCATGCATGCGGCCCCTACCCTCTGGAATTCTCTACCCTGTCGGTTATGGGAGTGCACAACCGTGGAGGGATTTAAGCAAGCTTTAAAAACTTTTTTATGGCACAGGCATTCGATGACTGATTGATTGATGGTATATGACAGTGCTGATTGTATATGATTTATGTTTGTTGATGTTCGATTTCTGATTTTAAGTCTGTTAGGCGCCTTGGTACTTGAAAAGCGCCATAAAAATAAAGCTTTATTATTATTATACTATGCTAGATCTGAGGGCACCCCAAAGCACGGTTATGTATTTATCAAAAAAAAATCATCAAAGCATATCAGGATACATAACTAGCATGGACTGGAAGAAAAAATTACTCACCTTTGTAATGTTGTTTCTTCTAATGGAGTCTTGCTATATTCTTACATATGCAGTGAGTTCCAACCTTTGAACTGCCCCGGAGATGAAAGAGTTAAACTTTCCATGCCAGGCATGGAACGCTGAGCTCGAGCTCGAGCTCGGTTGAGACTCTGTCTGTTGGTCTTCAAACTCAAACTGTCAGATCTTTACGAGCTAAACTCACTAAGGTCCTGTGTGGAAGCTGTAAACCTACACTAGCCAACTGGCTATCAAACATAAAACACATTTTTTGGTCCCAAAACAAAGATTCAAGTCAGGAGACCCATAAAATGAAAAACACAACACCAACTCACCCCAAGAAAAGAAGGGGTGAAAACAACAAGGTGGGCACCTACTAAGTGCCAACACTGCACTGCCCACCCACATCTCAAACACAGAGGTTCTGAGAGGGGCAGGCGGGGAGGTCAGAATATAGCAAGACTCCATTAGAAGAAACAACAGTACTAAGGTGAGTAATTTTTTCTTCAAACAACATGAAGTCTTGCTATATTCGGACATATGCAGACTACAAAGCAGTACCTCCATGGAGGAGGGACAGAACCTACTTAGGAAATAGGCTCTGAAGCACAGCTGTGCCAAACCGAGCATCACTCCTAGCCTGGATGTCCAGGGAGTAATGCTTGGTAAAAGTGTGAACTGTTTTCCAGGTAGCTGCTTGACATATCTCTAGAATAGGATGTCCCTGGCAGCAGCCAGGAAGCAGCTGTACTTGGTAGAGTGAGCCCTCAGGCCTGAGGGAGGAACCTTACCCAGTTTTTCATAGCAAAATTGGATACAAGAGACAATCCACCTGGCAATGGATCTTTAGTGGCAGGTTTCTTTACCAACCTCACCATAAGTGAGGAACAGTTGAGGAGTCAAACCTGTGACCCTTGGTACGCCTATATAGTAACTAAGGGCTCTTTTCACATCTAAACTGTGCAGCCTCCTCTCGCCAGAGGAGGAATGGTCAGTGAAGTACACTGGAAGAGACATAGATTGATTAAGGTGAAAATCTGAAACCACCTTAGGCAAGAACTTCCTGTTAGTCATGAGGACCACCTTATCTCTATGAAAGGAGATAAAATCAGGCTCCACTGACAAAGCTTGTAATTCACTTATACGTCTGGCAGAAGTGATGGCTACCAGAAACATAGTCTTCTAAGTCAAGTACTTAAGCTCTGCTGAAGACAAAGGCTCAAAAGGGGGTTGCATAAGCTGAGCAATGCAAACATTAAGGTCCCAGGCAGGGGCAGGGTCCCTGAATGGAGGGTTGGTGTGAAGCAATCCCTTGAAAAACTTGGAGAATATAGGGTGAGCTGAAAGAGAAGAGGGCTTACCTGCTGAAATAAAGCAGACACAGCTGCCAGATGCACTTTCAGTGTAGCTGGTCTCAGCCCCAAGCTATTTAAATGGACCATATAATCAAGGACTGTGGGTAGATCAGCAGATTCTGGGGAAATATGCTTCCCAGAGCACCATATGGAAAATCTTTTCCATTTGGAATTATAAGTAGCCCTGGTGGAAGGTTTTCTAGAAGCCTTCAGGATATCCATTACACCTTGGGAGAAGTGTAAATCAGCAAACTCTAACTCTTCAGAGCCAGGCCTTGAGATTGAGAGATTTGAGGTTCGGGTACCAAACCCTCCCCTGAGCACAGGTTAACAGGTTGTAATTCCTGGGAAGACACAGGGGAAGATGGATTGCTGAGGACAGTAGGCATGGATACCAGGGCTGTCTGGCCCAGTCTGGAGCAATCAGGATCATCTTGCAGGGCACAGATCTGATTTTGACTAGCACTTTGAACAGGAGAGGGAAAGGGGGAAAAACATAGAGAAACTTCCCTTCCCAATTGAGAACTAAGGCATCCAGGAGGACTGAGCCCAACACTGGGGGCCTGCAGCAAAAAAGGGGAAGTTGGTGATTGTCTGGGGCTGCAAAAAGATCTATCTGTGGGGTGCCCCATCTGGAAAATATCACCTCCAAGGCCAGGGGGTCCAGTGACCATTCGTGATGTCCCTGGGAAATCCTGCTGACAGCATCTGCCAGGACATTGTCCTTGCCTGGGAGGTGAACTGCCATGAGGGAGGTGTTCAGAGAGTAAGCCAGAGACCACAACTTCATTGCTTCGGTGCACAAGGCCGTAGACCGAGTGCCTCCTTGCTTGTTGATGTACCACATTGTGGTGGTGTTGTCTGTTCTGACCTGTACAACTTTGTTCTGAACAGATTTGGAAAAAGCTTGAAGTGCTAGAAATACTGCTCTGAGTTCCAACAGATTGATGTGGAGCAGAGATTCCTGAGGGGACCACAACCCCTGGGTGGTGAGGTCACCCATGTGAGCCCCCACCCCAAGAGGGAGGCATCTGTAGTAAGGATTAAAGAGTGAGACTGAGTGACAAAGGGAACCCCTTGTCTCAGATTGTTCTGATCCTGCCACCACTGTAGGGCCTGGATCAGGGTTCGAGTTACTGGGATCAATTTGGTCAGAGGGTCCTTCCTTTGAGACCAAAAGGCTCTCAAATGGAACTGAATGTCCCTCATCTGAAATCTTGCTCCCTGCACTACTGCTGTAGAAACAGCCATGTGCCCCAGGAGCTGTAGAAAATGCCTTGCTGGTCGAGACACCTGCAGGGTGAATGAGGAGGACAGAGAGACCAGGGTCCTTGCCCTGTCCAGGGGAAGGAAGGCTCTGGCCTTCTCTGTGTCTAGCTCTGCGGCTATGAAGGTGAGGAGCAGGACAGGCTCTAGAACTGACTTTGGAAGATTTAGAAGGAAACCCAAAGAAGTGAGCAGTTGCTGAGTTATCTGTAAGTGTAACTTGACTTGGTCTGGGGACTGGCCTACTATGAGCCAGTCGTCCAGGTAAGGGAAGATGGCAATTTTCTGCCTTCTTAGAGAAGAAACTACTACTGCCAGGCATTTTGTGAATACCCTTGGAGCAGAGGTGAGGCCAAAGGGCATTGTTCAACTGGTAATGGCCTGAGGGCAGCTCAACCTGAGGTACTTATGGGAGCTTCTGACAAGAATATGGAAGTAGGCATCCTTGAGGTCCAGGGACACTAGCCAGTCTCTCATGCTAGAGAGGGTAGAATTATTCCCAGAGTCACCATTTTGAATTTTGGCTTTAAAAGGTGCTTGTTTAAGTATCTGAGATCCAGGATGGGCTGCCATTCTCCTGTCTTTTTTGGGGTAAGGAAATACCTGGAGTACAACCCTTTGCCCTGGTGTAGGGGTGGAACCCTTTCCACAGCTCTGAGAGCTAGGAGGGAAGAGACCTCTGCCTCTAAGGCAAGTGCCTCTGATGGATTTGCAGGTGGAAAGGATCTGGTTCTCACCTTTGGGAACTTTTTGAAGCTGAGAACCAGTCCCTGGCTTACTACTTCCAGGACCCATTTGTCTGATGTCAGAGACTCCCAGTCCTGGACAAAGTAAGCCAGCCTGCCCCCTACAGGTAGCTGAGAATCGGCCCTGGCAACCCCATCAGGCTGCCTGCTTGGCAGGGGCTTTAGGCTGAGGGGTGGAAGCAGGCCTGCTTGTATCCTGTCTGCCTCCCTCTGAAGAACCCCTCTGGGCATAAGCTGAAGAGGAGGCCTGGGCTTGGTAAAAGGCCTATGAAAAGGCCTGCCCCTGCCCCTGGGAAGCTGCCTTGAGGAGTGGCCTGCGCTCCTTGGCCTGCACCCTATAGGTGGTCCCATACTCATCCATTTTTTCATGTAATTCTCTGTCTGCTCCCCAAACAGAGAATTACCCACAACAGGAAAATCCATGGCCTTACTCTGGGTATCCTCTGACAGGCTAGTACATCTGAGCCAAGCCATTCTTCGAAGTGCCACAGATGTAGCCATGACTCTTGATGACACATCATTTGAGTCCACTGCAGCATGGAATTGCACCTTGGATGCCTCAATACCATCAGCAGCCACCTGCTCCAGCTCCTTGGAAAGCTGCCCAGGGACCTGTTTTGCAAAAGCCATGACAGTGTCCCATCTGGATTTCTGATATCTAGCAACATAAGCCATATAATTTGCCTGTCTGAGTCCCAAGGATGCTGCCATGTACTGTTTATGTGCCAAGGCATCAATCCTCCTGGAGTCCTTGTCTGGGGGGGTGTGAAGCCAATGGAATATTTGCCTTGTCACAGGCTGCAGCCTGCACTACCCCAACATGGCTGCACTGTTGTGTAAGGAACTCCGTATCAGAGCCTGACAATGTATACCTCTTGTCCATTCTCTTATCCACAGGAGGTATAGTGTTAGGAGTTTTTAAAATTTTAAATGTCTGTTTCCTAAAAGATTTATGCAAGGGAATAGACAGCCTCCTAGACTCTGGGATATCCATCATTTCCACAAAGTCAGGCTCCTCTTGATCATCCACAGCTTCCTCCATAGGGAGCTGGAGGGTTTCAGCCACTTTTTTATAAAACATAAAATGACAAGGGGACTCAGAAAGCCTAGGAGGAGACACTCCTGAAGGTCTGTCTGGGGAGATGTCCAGGTCAATGGGCACATCCAGACTTTCAAATCCACATTCACTCTCCTCATACTCCTCTTCCCCCTCCTCCGGTTCATAATACTCCTCTAAATCATACTCTTGAACCGGTGGAACCGGCCGAACCGAGCGCCTACCTGATGGTGCTGGTTCGGTCGGAACCCGGGAAAGCGACTGGACAATTTTGATCACTTTGGCTATTTCTTCAGCGGTTGGAGAGGAAAGTTTTGGCTCCACATCAGCTGATTTTCTAGTCCTTTTTGCTGGAACCGACTCCTCAGAGTCGGATCTCCTTTTGCCCGAAGAAGTCTCGCCCTGGTCAGAGGGCACTCCTTTTGGTTCAGTTTGAACCGAACCGGGCTGGCCACCCGTTCAGCGGACTTTTTGGCCTCCCTTTCCCTGAGCCTACCAACTCTCTTTTCCAGAGTAGCTGCAGGAAAATTTTTACAAGTCTGGCAGTCTGCATTGAGGTGGTCAAACCCCAGACAATAAACACAGGTGGTGTGGGGATCAGCCTTGGCAAAGATTTCCCCACACACACTACAGTGTTGAAACCCAGTGGGCCCGGTTTTCCTTTTGGGTTTCTCAGACATAGTGCCAGTCCTATCCAAACTTACCCTTTTATGGCAATCCGCCAGGCAACACCCTCTTATCGGTTCCTAACCATGTCACGGGTCGTGGAAAAAACCGTAATAAAATCCGTTTTTTTTTAGAACCAATAAGAACCGGTAACCACACTCTAAAAGTACAATTTAAGATTTTTTAACAACTTGATCGGTTCAAACCGAACCGATGAACCGTTTACAAGTTCCACACAGAACAGATTAAAATATAACCTATCTAGTACTCACAAATACCACAGACAGAGACTGAACCGACAGGTTACAGTTTAAATTCGGTCGAAAACCGAGAAAACCGTACTTTAACCGACGAAATGAACCGAGCAGAAGGAGAAATCTTCGGAGCGACTGTTCAGTGAGGCGGAGTAAAGAATCTGACGGTTTGAGTTTGAAGAACAACAGTCAGAGTCTCAACCGAGCTCGAGCTCAGCGTTCCATGCCTGGCATGGAAAGTTTAACTCTTTCATCTCCGGGGCAATTCGAAGGTTGGGACTCACTGCATATGTCAGAATATAGCAAGACTTCATGTTGTTTGAAAACAGCAACAGTGGTGCCCCTGCACAAGGAAGGAAGGAAGGAGGATACTGGGAACTATCACCCAGTCAGCCTAACCTCAATAGTGGGAAAAATGATGGAAGCACTACTAAAGGAGAGAATAGTGGAATACCTGAGGAAAAATAGAAAACTAGACCCCAGGCAACATGGTTTCATGGCAGAAAGATCATGTCAGACAAACATGACACATTTCTTTGACTGGGTTACCAAAACAATGGACCAGGGCAGCTCGGTGGACATAGTGTACCTGGACTTCAGTAAAGCTTTTGACACCATCCCCCACAGGAGGCTGGGAAATAAGCTGGAGCACACAGGGTTAGGACACAAGATAGTCAACTGGATTAGGAATTGACTACAGAATAGAAAACAGAGTCTTGGGAAATGGGGCTATGTCACAGGAAGGGGAGGTGACCAGCGGCGTGCCACAGGGGTCAGTGCTGGGTTCAATACTCTTCAACATATTTATCAGTGATATTGGAGGGAAAGGTATGCCTGTTTGTAGATGATACAAAGCTCTGCAACAGGGTGGACACACAGGAGGGGGCCACAAGCATGGTGACTGACCTCAGGAAACTACAGGAGTGGTCAAACCTATGGCATAAAGTTTAATGCCAAGAAATGCAAGGTCATGCACCTAGGAAAGTGAAACCCAAAAGAAAAGTACACACTGGATGGGCACCAACTGGAAGTAACAAGGTGGAAAGGGATCTGGGTGTACTCATCACCAGTGACGTAAAAGTTACAAAACAGTGAGAAAAAGTGGCACAGAGAGCAAGTGGCATCCTAGGATGTATAGGTATGGGCATTACAAGCAGAAAGCAAGAGGAAATCATGCCACTGTACAGATCCTTGGTGAAGCCGCACCTGGAGTACTGTCCAGTTCTGAAGGCCACAAATGAAAAATGAGAAAGAAACATTAGAGACGGTGCAGAGAAGGGCCACTAAAATGGTGCAGGGGCTGCACCATAAGACATATGAAACTAGGCTCAAGGAACTGAAGTTCAGAAGAACAGAGAAGAAACAGAAATGACATGATAGAAACGTTCAAATACATCGAGGGAATAAACAAGAGAAACTCTTCCAAGAACACAAGGGAACTCGGACAAGAGGGCACAACTTGTGTCTGGTGGGAGGCAAGTTCAGGAGCAACTATAGGAAGTACCTCTTCATGGAGTGGGTGATAGAGCCGTGGAACAGCCTGCCAGCACAGGTGGTGGCAGCTAAAGCAGTAAGAGAATTTAAGCTAGCGAGGGACAGACAGTGTGGACAGCTTGACTGGAACAATTAAAGGGGAGTGGGGCAGCCACCTTGGGCAGACTAGATGGATCAAGTGGTCCCCATCTGCCGACACCATTCTTATGTTCTTAAAGGAAGGTGGAAGGGTGGTTAACTATGTAAAAATAATTTCCTATCTCCTTTAAAAGAGTTAAATGCCTCCATAAGCAGAGACTACTGGCAAGAAAAAAAGTTAACTACATCATATATGCTACCAATGAGGGCAGCGCGTCCCCTCGAACCTATAAGGAATTCCATAAGAATTAATAAATGCAGTCTAAAAAAAGGTCAAAAGAGCAGCGTGACCACAATGAAATTCACAAACATCTTTCTGCAACAGACTATTACATTACAAAACAGGAAACACAACTGATTGCTATCGAACTACTGTGTATAACATAGCATATCTTCATGAAAACATCTGCAATGAGCCGGGTCACAACACTGGTTTTCCTTTTCTCCATAAATTACTTTTGCAGCTTTTCAGTAGCAATATTATATGATGAACTCTAGGTTATCATCAAAGATTATATGTTGAGTCTAGGGTTTTTCAACACCTCTAAGTTAAACTTGACAAACACTTAAATTACGGGTAGGGATTAATTTACCTACAAAGCTGTGGGAAACATTTCCAATGGGCTCTTGCCTTCTTTGTCTACAATAACATAGCAACATAGTAGTAACTCCTTGTTGCCTCAGTTTCACCCCAACCATCACAACATTTACAACACTGACGGGGAGTGAAACTAAGGTGCAGAAAGATGAGAATTGTAGCTTCCTGCAAAACAATCAGTCCTTGCTTAGTCTATTTTAAAACCTTATCTCATTTATTTATTTATTTCTGTATTTAGTATGTATGTATTTATTTATTTTATTTAATTCTTTAATTCTTGGATTGTAATATCTTTGAGCTGAAAGTTCATTTACAAAGGTCCCATGTCATAACTATAACAATCAGACAAACAATACAAATAAGAGAATCGAAACATTTGTCATACAGAGGAACAGGCATATTTTGCGAATATGACAAGCAGAAGTAAATCAGTCTGAGCTGACCTTGTCTGGTTTCAAAAAATACAAGAGAACATCCAATAAACTTGTGCACAGAGTCAAACAAAGTGAGCAGCATTTGCACATTACTACAGCATTGTTTCAAGCAGGACAGAATCAGTCAGAGTTGACCTAGTCTGGTTAAGGGGTAGGTGACAGGGGGAGGAGGTAAGATATGGAAGCAAGGGGAGGGCAGTGAAAGAGTGGAGGGGGTGGTGGTGACAGGAGGGATGATGGGGTGTGGGAAGGAGATGGTGGCAGGAGGGGATGGGGCGGAGAGAGAGGGGGGTGGAGACAGTAGCAGGTAGGGTAGGGTAGGGTAGGGTATAGTTGGGACAATGATGCAGGGAGGAGGTGGAGTGACACTAATTAGGATTGGCAGTCACAGCTGCAAAGTGCAGTTAGGTGTTGACGAAGTTTTCTCTCAAAGGATCCTAGTTAAGGTTTACACATTATGTCATATGGGAGGTCATTTAGCCAACAAGACGCACTGTAGGCAAAGGACCTCTGAGCTTGTGAGGTTTGGCAGATGGGGACTTGGAGAGACTGTCTGGTCATGCCTCGCGTCCAATGAGGATTGTTTGCTGAAGTGAGGAGTTACTGGATTGCCGGAGGGGTTAGGCCTAAGCAGGTTTTCTTCCCTAGGAGACATACTTGGTATTTCATCCTGCCTTACAGGTGCAGCCAATTGGTCTGAGAATATAATTCACAGGTATGTGTAAGCCTGTGGGCACTGGTTATTATCCTACATGACTTCTTTATTGCTGTGTTGATCCTTTTAAGAGTTGTATCAGAGGCATCACCATACACCACCAGACCGTAGTCGATGATGGAAATGAGCGAGCTGGTCACTGCGAATCGGAACACATCTGAGGTCATACAGTGTCTGAGCCTATAAAGTCCTTGTATTAACTGCCTTTACCATGTGCTCAATGTGGTTGGCAAAAAATAGTGAGCTATTGAGGGTTACTCCTCGATATTGTGTTTGAAGGTATTTACCTTTTCAAGGGGGCATTATGGCTGTTCTATATGGTTAGTTGGTATGCTTTATGATTCTTGTGGGGGTTAGCAAATAGCATAACCTTAGTTTTTTTTTTTATAGTTCATGAGTGCCAATCCCACAAAATTGCCAGCAGGGTTCTTGCTCCTGGGGTTCCTGATGCTGCTGCTCCTTGAGGTCCATGTGGAGTTATCCGGTACATCCGCTGCAGTGCAAACTGCTTAGCTAAATGTAAAAACTCTGACAGCCAGTGTTTAATGAAGTCTCTAGGTGAAGCACCTTCCACATTTTCAGGAAGCCCCAGAATAACTATGTTAGATGCTCTGGCTCCATTTTCAATGTTTTCAAGCCTCTAACGAAGTAAGGAGTTTTCCTTAACTAGGCACACAGATGTTGGGAGAGCCCTATCTACTGTGTCACGTCCTTTACCTCTTGCTCCCCCACTGTGACGTTAGCATCCAAGTTCTTTATTTCTGCAGCAAAGGCCTCCCATTTTTATCAAGACTCTGAATTACATAGGGGCTATGCTGGGGTGGTAGCTGGGTGGCAGGCAGGGGTCACAGACCGCTGGTATGTCCCTGGTTCGATAAGAATACTGTGGAGAAGTGATAGGATTCACTGCCGGAGCAAGAACTGACGATTACTCGGCTGGAGTGGACGTCCGAAGGGTGCATCCCTTACTCTTCAAGCAGTCGTTATACTGTGCACACTCTTTACTAAGCGGGAGCATCAGATTTCCTCAGGTTTGGTCTTGGGCCCTGGTCTGTTACACCCAGCCCCCTGCTCTGATAACCCTATCCCTCTTGTAAAATGGTTTTCTATGATCCACCTGTTGCTGCAGGAGTTCCCCAGTCCCCTGGTCCCTCTGACCATCTCCCTCTACCTACCTATCCACTTCCATGTCAAACAAGGCCACTTATAGGCGATGATGTCACCTACAGAGAATGACGATTTAACGTCCAGCTGACTGTGATCACTGTTGACAGAGTACTCTCCTTTTGCTGTGCTAGTTTTTCCCCCTGTCCTCACCTTAAATGCTCCAGTACCCAGGCTCTGTGATCGGACCAAGATTTGCTAATCTGCAACCCTGAGGTAAGGGCTCACTGAGAGCAGACCGAGTTTGTACCCAAAGGCCCAGACAGCAGCGGTGGACGATGAGACTGCAGAAGGGTCTCTTCAGGTCTTGCAGAGACTGGCTGTCTGTTTTACAATGTCGGCCTTTTTTTTTTTTTAAACTTTATGTTCATTATTATTATTAAAACAAACATACAATTTGGTTACAAGCATCGAAGCTATGGTGCAATATGATACAAACCATGAGAGCGCCACTCGTCTTAATACATGCAATAACTTTAGTCAGACGCTTTAAGATATATCATCGGAGAGAAAACAAGAAAATTGATAATTAGCAATAAATTCCTAATATAAGCTGCAAATGAGTCCATGAGCAACGTATGTGGTAAAGAGTTTGTATGTTAGTTAAAGTAAAAGTCCCCATAGTCCTCCTCCTCCTCCACCAGCGTGGGAGGGTACCACCATATTCCTTCCACAAGTCAAAGCACAAAATGTGCTATTGCAGTAAAAAAGAAAGGCTTTCAAACTTCTCATCAACTTAAAAACCCAAGAGCATATGAATTATAACGTACTGTAATCATGCATAATTTTAGGCATTTCTTGAGCCGTGATCTACCCTCTAGCAGTGTCAGTGGCTCAGTAGGTAGCACACGTGCCTCTGAGGCTGGGAGATCAGAGGGCTGTGGGTTCAGTTCCCACATCTGGCACGTGGGTTAATATCCCAGTACTGACACTGAAGTGCAGCATGAGAGGAGTACTGCACTTCTGAGGTGCCGTCTTTCGTATGAGACATTAAACCGAGGTCCCATCTGCCTGGAATGGTGGTAGTTCTGGTGGATATTAAAGATCCCATGGCACTTATCAAAAAGAGTAGGGGTACTTTATTGAGCAAAAAACACAACATCACAGAAAAGAAAAAAGAAGATCAACAAAGAAGGACATTAGTGGTCAAAGGGAAAAAATATACATAAAAGATATACTGCCATTAGCAAAAAGAAATGTTTTTCCATAAAACTTCACATAAGATGGAGAATACTTTTTTCCATCTAAACAACGATCATTTATGAATCAGAAATAACAGTAGAAAGAATAACTCAAAATCTGCAATAAATTGTTGTAAACAAAGGAACAATGGGCTTGCCATAGGTAATATTGAAAAGTGCAAATAAAACATTCAAAGTACTCCTATGATATTTAGTCCAAATACCTAAATATTCACCTAATACCAACGTGTTCTAGGAAAGAGACTGTAAATGAGGCATGTTCCATCGATTGGCTATAAAGTCCCAAAATTTCTGAGTAAAAGGACAGTCCAGAAAAATGCATCTGGGTTTCTTCAATATTAGTACACTTTGTCTTAAACAATATCTTTCAGAAACAGGTTTATACTTTAAATTACCTCAGACTTGAGTCTTCCATGCAGATATCCACACTATGTCCCAAACCTTAAATGGAATCCTAACATCTGTCAATTTATTGAAAACATTAATCATAGCGGATGGAGAACAGGAAGGAAAGAGTAAAATAACTTTCTGTACATCATATACAATATAGGCATAAAAGGATTTTCTGTGTAATGTTTGTAGTGTCTGCAAAGGTATCTTCCATTGGTGTAATTTTTTTAAAGCCGAAACTCCATAATTTGGTATATCATCTGATAACAGGACTCTTGGGGGAAGAAGAGACCATTTAAAAAAATATTTATGCCAAATAGACTTAGTCCAAAATTCCCAAGTGAGAGATGGAGCGTGACAAAGAAAGGAGAAAGAGCAGAAAAGAAAAATGGAATGAAAAAAAATAACAGGATTAAGCATATGCAACCCTCCCTCCCGAATTTTAAGATAAGTAAATTCCCTTTTTACCGGATTCAATCTATTACCCCACAACATTTGAAAGAAAATGCTATAAAGTCTGGTTTCTAATGAAAGGGGAGGAGGAAGATGACTAATGTAAAGAAATATGGGTAAAATAAATTTCTTTATTATCACAACCCTTTTCCTTTTTCCGAATTTCCAATGTTTCCACTGGTTTATTTTAGTTTCACCTACCATCAGCTGTTTGTCCCAATTATAGTGTGCCATATTTTGTATTCCAAACCAGACTCCTAAGATTTTTGTGGTCCAGTCACCAGTGGGATATCATAACAATTTGTTAAGTTCGAACTATCTGTCCTAATTGCAGCACAAAACTTTTAGAAAGATTGAGAGAGGCCCCAGAAAATGTACTAAAGAAAAGAAACCTCTAAGGCCCTTTTTAAAGAAAGAGTATCGGCTAAAAGGAGGGTTACATCGTCTGCAAAGGCAGTGACCTTAACCTTTTCTAGACCAATAGATGGAGAAATTCCAGAAATAAACGGATCACAGTCAATGGTCCGAATAATTGGGTCCAAAACAAAGGTATATAGTAATGGACTTAGGGGACAGCCCTGGCGGAAACCTCGGGAAACTGGGATTTTGTTACCTAAGAGGCCATTCACCATAGGAATAGAAACTCCACATGAATAAAGTTTTAAAATCCATTGAGTAAAAGTCTCAGGAATGCCATAAGTGGATAGAACAAAAAACCAAAAAGAATGACTGATCGCATCAAAAGCTTTAGATTGATCTAACGCAGCTATTAGTTCTGTAGAAAAAAAAGTTGCTTGACATGCTAGTAAATCTCTAAGAAGAAAAAGATTGTGCTGAATTTTTCTATTTTTATAGCACACGCTTGAGCTGGATGAATCAAGAATCGGGTACCTGTTCCAATCTATTATTTAATATTTTAGATAAAATCTTATAGTCACTATTAAGAAGGCAAATTGGTCTCCAATTGAAATGGAGGTTTTGTCTCCTTTTAAAAATAAAATCATCAGGGACAATGTGAAATCTGGATAAGAAGTTCCAGAAGACAAAAGGAATTAAACACAAGGGAAGAAAGTGACCCATATAATTTATACATTTTTGTAAAACTCATGAGGTATCCCATCTATACCTGGTGAGGACCCAAGTTTCAGATTTTTAATAACCTCTATTACCTCAGAAGAAGTAATTGGTGATTCTAAGGACTTAAGCAAAGTATGGGTATTTGAGGAAGAGAAGAAAAGTGGAGTGATGTAAAGAGTCAATGGAAGACACTTTGGGGAGTGAGAAATAATCCTGAAGATAGTGCTCAATGACCTGCAGCATACCAACATCTGTGGTGATCAGGTCATTGTTATTATTAAGTAATCCGGTCATAAGAGTGTCTTTCAAATATGTTTTACAGGCATGAAAGGGATCTGCCATGGGGGAATCTTTATAAATAAAGCGAAACTCTAAATCAAGAGATTTGGCCCTGTTATACTGATAAATTTTCATTTGTTTTTTGATGTTTTTTATTTGAGAAAGAAAAGAAGAGTGTTCTTGTACTGGAAGTGACAGAAGTCTGTACAGTTGATTCCTTAAAACTAAATATTTCCTGTAGTCATCCCGCACTTTAGTTTTACCCCAAGACTGAAATAATTGTTGAAGTTCCATTTTGACTTGTCTCCACCAATCAAATGGGGAGGAGAAAAGCTCAAAAGTAGAGGACTTTGCAGCAAGAAATAAGTCAAGGGAAGAGAAATGAACTGAGTCCGAAAGGAAAGAAGTATTCATTCTCCAGCGAGAAATGCCTGAACTAAATCTAGGAGAAAAGAGTCGGAGAGATAGAGAACAAAATAAAATATGATGGTCAGAAAATTCAACTGGAACAGCAATACAAGAAGTAATCTGAAAAAATCGTGAAATAAAAAACATATCAATTCTAGTAGCAAAGGTGTGTCTATGGTAAGTAGCACCACCTGTGGCATGTAGGCTGTGAAAGGCATCTATGAGCCCAGTATCCTAACAACCTCTAATAGTGCATGTGAATCACAATACACCTTTTTCCCTTGTGATTCTGAAACGGAATATCAAGGGAGCAATTAAAATCACCCCCAAACCAAATGTTTCCTTGTAAACAGAAATGGCTTTAAATCAGAAAATAGGAAATACGACTTGATTTAGTTTGGGAACCATATATATTAATAAGTCTAAAGAATAATCACCCCAAAACAATCTAACATAAGTAATCTACCTGGGAACAAATCTATCACTCTTGATTTTAAAGAAAGTATTACCAAACAAAATAGCAACGCCATCTGCTAGTTCAGTACCATATGACCAAAAAGAAGGGCCACAAGTCCACATTCTTTTTAATCGTTTTTCCTCTGAAATGGAAGATACCCTGGTTTCTTGTAAAAAAATAATGTCTAAATTTAAAGTCATAAGGTATGCAAACACAGATATCTGCCTATGGAACGATTTCAAACTACAAACATTCAAGGACGCAAATTTTATAGTAGCCATGAGAAGACTTACAAATTATGCTTCTGACTTACTTTTCTTTTTTCCTTTTTTCCTTCTTATCTTTGGCTAACTCAGTAGATTTGCTATCATCTTCATCTGTAATAAGCTCCGGAGGTGAGAGGTCTCAGAATCCCTATCTGAGTCTCTCACCTCCTCCTGAGGCGGGAAAAAATTTCAGTCACCACCGGACTGGTCTGGGCCTGTTTTGAGGAGGATCTGGTGAATCGCCTGCCTTTAACTGTTTCAAAGGGAGGAGGAGGCATGTTAGAGACCAGAGTCTGAGTATCCCCTACCAAGGGAGGGTCTGGAGGGATTACTTTCTGAGACTCCGAAGCCAACTTCTGTACAGGTTGATCAGTACTTGGTAACGGAGGTGGAAGTGAAAACCTTTGTCGTAAAGGGCCTTGTCGTGGAGGGGGGATAGAAGGGGAAGAGTCAACCCTTACACCTGGAGCATGTAATTTAGCCTGAGCTTTGCGAAGCAGGGTATCTTGATCTAAGCCCTCAGAACAGTTATGTCTGGCCCATGGACACTGGTGGAAGGCATGACCCTTCTCCTCACATAAATTACATTGAAAGATATTTGTACATTTGTCTACAGAGTGTCCAAAACCCCACAAAGAGGACATATCACAGACACTACTAATATGCTCTATCCCCACATTTGTAACATGCCCTGGGTTGTCCTGCATAAAAACATACTCCTCTATCTTTTCCCATAAAAAGCTATTTGGTAAATGAACTACTTCTGAGTTGACTTGTAATAATTTGACTTTAAATTTCCACCCTCCTGTCCATATACCTTCAATATCTAAGAGGGCTTCAGGGGCCCAACACATCACATTTACCTTGTAGCCATCTATAAATATCACTGACGCTCACTCCCTCGCTTCTAAACATAACAGTAACAAATCTAATTAATGGCTTAGATAATGGAATGACAATAAAAGGTAACCATGCAGGATGAGTTTTCTGGGCAAGATATTTGTCCCAAAATCTGTCCATAAGGCCAACAGATTGAAAACTAATATCATAAGAGTCCTCCCCAGAAACATGAATGAGAGCATAAATGTCTTTGGCACAAAAGCCCATTTTGGACTTTAAAAGATGGTTGAAAATATAGTATCTATCAGGGTGGTCCTGCAGTCCCCCTCTGTACCTCAAACGTACAGCATTACGACGTGGGGCTTGCTCTAATTTTGCCTTAAATAAATCTGCCATAGTCGGTTTAATAGGTTCACCCAGAGAAGGAACAGCCCCAGTGGAAAATACAGTCCCAGGCCCTGTGGAAATGACAGTCCCAGGCCCATCCCTAAAATCCCTCGATGTAGAAGGCTGAGGTGAACCTTGTATCCCGGAAACAGAGGGTTTGTTACCTGATAGAGGAGTCCAGTCCATATCAGGCACCCAGGTTCCCGATTCAGTTCTCCTCCATCCAGCGCGGTAGCACCATCTCTTCGACCATTCTGTAGCCAACTCGATGTCCTTCTGGGGAGCCCAAATTGCTGCCGCGACCAAGAGCCGCCGCGGCGCGTCCCTCACTTTGTGCGCGTTCCCTCCCGGAAACCCTCCTCTCTCGCGGGCACAGGTTCCTTCACTAAGCGCAACGCATCGAGATCCATAGCCCGCACATCTCCGTCTCTGCCGTGAAGTGAACCCAAATCTGCATTCGATTCCGGCAATAAAGGCACCGCTGAAGGCCCCCGACTCTCGCTGTGCACTGATACTAGCAATGAATGAGGAACATCTCCTGAGGTAGGCAAGACTTCGGTATGAAAAGTAGTAGCATCTCCTGTGTCAGTCTGCAGCATAGGCTCCTTCTCCATCACTACCTCCTCCACCATCCCAACCTCGGGGACGTCTGCCATAACGTCCACTGACGTCAGCAAGGACCCCCACTAGCCACTGACCAGCAGCCAGTAGGGAATTTCCCCGGTGTCCTGGCCAAATTTCCCTCATTCACTAAAAAGACCACTAACAGCTTAATCTGGTTCAAGATCAGTTGGCATTCATCTGTATCCCCCTCCCCCGGGTCGTGCCTGAAAAAGGGCAGGGTTTGTCTAGTGCACTTACCCGGTCAACAAAAACTAAATAAATAAATAAAATTGACGCTATAATCAGCACTAGTTAACAACAACTAGCAGTTATAAAACAAACAAGGGTGAAAAACATGTTCAACAATTGAACTATACAATATACAGCTCAAACATTAGTGTACCTGGTATCATCAAGGGGCTATAAACCACTTCAGGACCGGAGCTATGGATACCAAGAAAAGGTTGCAAATGAAAGTCCAAAGTCCCAATAAGCCCCGAAGTGGTAGTGTCCCACTAGAAAAATGCTCTTTAAAGTCTCCATTAAATGAATCCTAATGAAACTTCATCGGAAGAAGAGACCTTCCATTCAAGTTCTCCGGGTCTCAGCGACATATGTCTCTGTGCCCACTTCATACCCTCATTAGGGTCAGAAAAGATAAACACCTTCCCTTGGTGCACAATACAAAGTCAGTCTGGGAAGGCAAGGTCATGGGAGACGTTTGCCTTCCGCAGAAGAGCTCTGGCATCATCAAATGTTTTCCTCTTCTGGCGAGTAGCATATCTGATGTTGAGAACAGCCGGACCTGTTCCCCGTCCTGTAGAAGCATCCGTTTTTGTTTTGCCATAGCCGGAATATGTACAATCTCAAGAGGCGATCCCGTCTGTAACCACCACCACCACTGCCCGTGGAGTGTCAGGGTCATCTGGTCGGCCTCAAGGGGTGATGTAGTACACTTTTTGGATCCATTAGGCTCGGTCGGTGACTCCTTCTCCAAGTTGTTGCACTGGCTAGTTCTGTATGACAAGGAGGAGATGATCCCCCTCGCAACCCTCCGGCAGACCCAGGACTTGGACGTTAGCTGCTCTCGCCTGGTTCTCCAGTGTTTCCAGGTGAGACTTCAGGTGAGCATTTTCTTTAACCACCGCCGTCACCGCTCCCATTGCAGCATCGGCCCTTTTGGTAGCCTCAATCGATGCACCTTGGACCAATTCTACCGTCTTCTCGATTCCTGCCACCCGGTGCATTAAAGCATCAAATTTATCTGATAAACCAGATGCAGAGGCAATCAGTCTATTTAGCTTGATACCCAGGGTTTGTAGCATCTCCTCTTGTGGTATTTTGTCAGGTTCAGCAGTATGTCCTGGTTGAGACCATGTGGCAGGCGCATCATAGAATATTTTAGATCTAGCTCCTGCCCCTGAGGCTTTATCTTTCCAAAGAATGCTTCATGATGGTCGAGACCAGTTTAACTGCGTTTAGACCCAAAATTAAGCCGATCGCTAAGCCCAAAATTAGTCGTTTATTGAAATATTCTCAGGCTAAGCTACAGAGCTCAATTAGAAAGCCTCCATCTTGCTAGGCTCCACAGTGCCCCCATCAGCCTTTTGTTCTGGCTTTTCGGGGGGGGCGGGACTGTGACCTATCCTGCCTGCAGTAACACGACATGGCAATTGCACTTACTATTACTTGTTCTGAACAGCTTCCCTGGCTGCCCCATTCATATATGGACCCTTGTTTCTTTTTTTAGGCCTCAACAATGCACAGTCCCACCAAGGTTCCTGATTGTTAATCTGTTTTCTTACATTTTGCCACCTGTAATTAGATAATACTTTCCACAGAATTATGATAAGTTTTCTTTACTGATTTTTATTGCCTGGTACAGATGTTTAATTAAATCCCGGAACAGTGAGAGGAATTTTCCAGGTTAGGTTTTGCAGTGTAACCTGTTTGGTATTTGTCATTGTTAAAATGCCTGGGAAATTGTGGTTTCCTGCCAAAAACGGTGTTCAAGACTTTGATACTTCAACTAGCAGTGTCCAGGTGCATATCAAACATAGGGGCACCATTAACCCTATCCCTGGGCTGGGCTCACTCCCCTATTTTACCCGTGGGGACCCTAGCCTTTAGGGACATACTTCGGACATGGCATAGTGTTTCAATTAGTCCCAGCCTTTGTACATGCTCAGAGTCCCTTATGACACCTATCTCAGAGCATCCATACTGCTACACTCAGGGCTTTGAGCCTGGTTTTTACCTGGCCATAACTTATGTATTACTTCCTCCCACAGCTACCACCCCAGAGTTTGTGACATTAGTTTCATAATTGTAAAGGGGGAACTGGGACAGCCAAGAAGTGCTCCAGTGTTGTTTTTTTCTTCCTTAGCACACACAGCTTATTGTTCATCCATTTCTCTTTTTTCTTCCCCATTTTTGGGGCCATTTCTGAACCTTCAAAGGCTCGGGATCCATTGTTTCCTGGACTGCCCTTCTGCTCTGGTAAACTAACAATGAATACAACTTCTCCCCCAGAGCTAATAGGGAGTAACCACCAGTACACCCTCCCTTGGAAATTATTACCTGGTATGGATGGCGGCTTTTACATCATGAACCATCAGTGAACTTGGTTTTGGACACCTTTAGCCAGTTCTTCAATCCCTATACTGGATCCAGGTTAGCTGAAAGCATCCCTCATAAACGTGATATAAGGGAAAGGGGAAATTGTTTAACCAGGAAAGGCACACTAAGCAGAAGCTTTTTCCCAGGTGCAACCTGGGAGCACAAGGAAGTTAAGTGACTTGCTGAGGGTCACACAGTAAGTATGCAAGTGGGGGCTATGGGATTCCGACCCAGGTCTCCATGTGTGAAGCTCAGTGCCATAAACCATAGCGTTATACTGCCTCCTATATGCAGATCTCATGTAGGATTGATACAGTTCTGTTGCCTAGGGAGGCCCGTTTGGCCCGTAGGATGCTGTTTAGTAGTTTTACATATGGGGTTGTTGCTGTTCGATTTGTTCCATTCCTTTTTGTGGTATTGTTGAAAAACGGCAGAGTGTACTATGTCTGTTATTCAAGCAATGTTGTTGCGAAGTGATGGTGCACAGGGTATGGCTGTAGGCTCCCTCCTGGGGCAGCTCCCGGGGGATAGGGCAGGTACCTTCAGATGCTCTTCTGGGTCTGACCCTGTGGGGTGGATGTCAGGATGAGCATGTTCCCCTCCCATGGTGCAGCCTCGGATGTGGGTCTGACCCTCCTGGACCCCTTTTTCAGCAGACAACCAGGGCCCTCAGATTAACATAGTAAAGGCATTATGGCAGTGTCTACAGTCATTTTCCCTTCCCAAAACATTAATGGGCTCAATAATCAGGTGAAGAGATGTCGGTTGCACCAGTATCTAAAAAAAAAAAAACAAGTGGATGACAGCTATCTCTCTCTCTATCTCCGAGAGACGCACCTGACACTGCTAGAGCATCAAAAACTGGCTTGCAGGAGGCGTTATCAAGTTTATTTCTCCTCATACCCGACAGGTAGAAGGGGGGGGCAGTGGCGATCCTTGTTCCATGCAGTATTCCTTTCGCCCTTCAACAAACATTCTCTGACTCTCAAGGACATTATATAATACCTGCAGGGGGTGCTATCCGTAGCAGAAGTTGCCCTGGCGAATGTCTATTTCCCTCCACAGGCCAATCCTACTTCCTTTAAAACATTTTTTCAGTAAATTACTAGAAATGCTTCACAGACAGCTTATCCTTGGAGAGGACTTCAACATCACTCTTTCCCTAGAACTGGATTCCTCCCAACCCTCTCATCATAGTCTCTCCCCGGTGCAGAAGTTCTTACGTTCCCAGTTGCCTTCCCTGGGCCTAACAGACATCTGGCGACACTTCTTTCCCACCACAAAAGCTTATACATACTACTCCTCTAGTTTTCATACATATTCTCGTACTGATTACTTTTCCACAACCACTGAACATTTTGACATGCTACAGGATATGTCTTATGGTACCTTGCTTTTATCTACAGCTGGTCAATCTGCTTTCTCATATCACTTTTCTAAAGTTTGGTCCTCCCTTCCCTTGTCTATTTCCTCCGCCTCTTCGGCTTTCTCCTTAAAGTCTCTCCTTCATGATTTTTTCCTTCCTCCTGCAATTGTCCTTGACCCTCTTCCTTCTCCCCTCACTAGTGTTGCCTTGGCAGTCTGTTTCCTCCATTACCTCTGCAAATGTTATTCTAATTTGTATTTAAAAGATTGCTTATTTCTCCATATAAATTGTATTTACTGTAATTCTCCATATATATATATATCGTAATTGATGCATATGATTTTCCTCATCCCCCGCCCCAGGACACATCTGGAAACCAGATGTTATCAGCTCAGTATATCTTTCCTGGTGAAGAAAGAAAGAAAGAAAGAAAGAAAGAAAGAAAGAAAGAAAGAAAGAAAGAAAGAAAGAAAGAAAGAAAGAAAAAAAGAAAGAAAGAAAGAAAGAAAGGAAGGAAGGATAGATCTACGTTTTAATACATGTCTTCTCAGAGATAATAAATTCCAGCAATGCACTGTGGATGTTGTACAGCAGGCAGTGGAGGAGAATACCGCACAAGACATATCCCACCCCATTTTATGGTATATATTAAAAGCTATTCTCAGGGGGGAAATTGTGTCATATGCTACGGTGAAAAAGAAACAGCAAGATCACTGGTACGCAATACTTATGATGAAATTACAGGGTCTACAGTGACAATTCACCACCGGTAATGCAGCTCTGAATTCGTCAGGTCAAGGCTGACTTACAAGCTATTCTAGACATTCGGGTGCATTCGTGTACAGCAGGCACTGATATACTTAAAGCACTCCTATTACATGGGGGGTTCCCACGGCGCACGCCTCCTGGCACACAGACTGCACTGACACAAATACGCAGCCTGCATAACTCACTTGAAAGGATCCGGTGACAGGCATCATTGCTAGAGGTACCTGAGAGCTGACAAATACATTTCAAACAATTTTATAGCAATTTACACACCAAGTCGGTTCACCCAGAGATGGACCAGATTTCACAGTTTCTACCTTCTTTATTTCTCCCTACACTTTCAACAGTCCAACAGGAATTTTTACAATCCCAATTCTTATGGAGAGGTCCAGCATGCTGTCCAGATTATTAAAACCTTAAAGTGTCCTGCTCCAGATGGCTATCCGTCAGAACGGTACAAAGCTTTCTCAGAGCTCTTCCTCAATCATCTACTCTTTACGTTCTGAGCCATACAAAATGGAGATCCACCCCAGCCGTCCTGGTCCTATGCTACTCTGTCTATTTTAAAACTAGGTCATGACTCCAAATGCCCCTCATCATATCAACCAATATCAGTTCTAAATGTTGATTATAAATCGATCTGGGTGTGGTGGACTGGATGAGAGTCTTCCTACGCCGATACATCCTGATCAATCCAGCTTTGCTCATAGTAGGAAGAACAGGGATAATACACGTCACAGCATTCTTCTTATGGACCATCTCCAACAGAGATATCCCAGCAACTTCAATAGTCTTGATGCTGAGAAGGCATTTGACAGGGTGTCCTAGGGGGTTCTCTGGCGCACCCTGTTGGCCTTTGGCTTCCCTTCAGACTTCTTGACTTGGCTTCAAAATATATATGTGCCCCCGACAGCCTACCTCCAAGTGAATGGCTCTGTCTCTTCTCCCAATTTGTTAGAATGCAGTACGAGACAGGGGTACCCTATGTCCCTCCTTCTCTTTGCTCTTTACATAGAAAGGCTAGGAATCACTATCCAGCAGGCAGGTGATACTGCTGGGTGGAAATCTCTATAAGCTATCACTTTACATGAATGACATGTTGTTGACGCTCCTGGACCCTAAAAACTCAGTCTGGCTGCCTGGTCTTTGTTACAGTCCTTCAGAGCCTTATCTGGGTTCCTACCGAATATAGGCAAAACAGAGGTATTACTCCTTAATTATAAGCGGCCATCTTCGACCCGTCATACTAAATTGCGGTTGAAATGGAGAAGCACTAAAATTAAATATTTATGTATCCAGTTACTGAAATGGTTAGAACACTTAGAATTAGTCAGCTATGAGCCATTAACACAAGCTCTCATACAAGATTTTGCCAAATGGTCCCAGCTACACCTTTCTTTTCTCTCAAAAATGGAAACAATACGCATGAATGTCCTACCATGTCTTTTATACTTTTTTCGAACATTACCTATAGTCCTGGCACCCAGCTATTTCTCTTTCTGGAATACGATGCTCTCTCACTTCATTTGGTGGGTATATGACCCCGGTTCCATTTTGCTATTCTTCAACTTTCCTTAGCTCATGAGGGTCTGACCCCCCCCCCCCACAAACCTGCTTAATTACTCCAGAGCTACCCACACATGCATGGTCATTATCTGGCTAAATTCTAAACTTAACCCACTGAGGAAACAAACAGAGCTCGCGATCAATGATCTATATGATATCGGGTGAATATCGTTTACTCCCCTGACAGCCCTACTACGCATACAAGACTTTGGGTCTTTTACTGCACATGCATTACATCTATGGTTCAAAGTAAGAGTTCTCCCTGCCTTATCGCCTACATTCTATTTCCTGTGTCTCTTATCTGCAGAGGTGGATTTTCTAGCTGCTCGCATCAATCATACTTTCCATAGAAGGAATCAGTTGGGCCTTTCTTATATTTTTCAATTCTTAGATGAGAAAGGAGTTCGTCTATTTGAACATTTTCAGGACCAATATGGCCTAACTGGATGATAAAATTTTTAGTACCTACAAGTACGCACTTTCCTCTTACATTAAGGTAGCCAGTGAGATTGCCTACTGGACCCACCTCCTCTCTTATTACCCTAATTGTAGCAGCCATTCAAGGCAATGTCTGGCAACAATGATAGGACACTTATATCGAGGTTTGCAAGACTACCTTGGAGACTCCACTATTTCAATCCTTTCTGCATGGGCTCTGTTCCCTATGCCACGTGGCTTAAATATACTATCTCATCCATAAAGGTATCTTCTACTCCATATTAGAGGGAGTTCACATGGAAATACAGGAGCCACGATTTTTACACGCCAGCGTCCTTAACCAAATTCCTCTTGGCCCAGTGTGGACATTGTTGGAGGCTTGTAGGCAAGTATTAGCCATACACACATATTTTCTGGTCATGCCATGCCCTTACTCAGTTTTGGGAAAAGATCAGAGACTGGATCACTAGACTAATAGGTGAGATGGATATGATTACTCCCGCTATGGTTCTTTTCTCTACCCCTTCCCCAGGTTCTCATTTATTGACTCGCTCCATGATTACTATATACTTACTGGCAGCCAAGAAGGCCATAACCTAATTGTGGAGGCAGCCTCAACCTCCCACTGTTGAGGCTTGGCATAAAATACTAACCGATATGTATTGTATGGAACACCTCACAACATAGGCCAGGGGTCATCTCCCTCGATTTGAACTAAAATGAAGAAGTGGGGCCCTCTATATGGTGGAGGAAGATGAAACATTTGTGCCATAACCACGGGAAACACTGGAGGGGATAAGAATCCCACGCTCTTTGAAGGGGTAGAGAGATTCTCCTATATAATTAGATCAACCTTGATCTATCACGGGAGCACAATACAAAGACCATACTTGTCCACTTCTGAACAAGTCAAGGTTGTGGTTCCCTTGTACTGTATACCTGGAAAATTACTACTGCTGTTTTTACGCACTCTTTACTGCTTGATGAACGATAGCATGTCAGTTTAAGTGTCACTCTGCCACTTTATAAATAATTAAAAAAAAAAGAATGACTCGCACACAGCAGTGCTGTACTGAACAGCTGGGTAGCTGGCCATTCAGATCATTGCTTGGGGCAGGATTCCCCTATTTTAGTGCCTTCTTCTCCTACTGCCATTCTATTACTTTGTCCCACCGCTCCAATTCCATCAAAAAGTACACTAGTCTAATATCAAAATGTTCAGCAGCTGCTGGCTCCATGACGCCGAGTGATGGGGCATCGATCTGGCATACTAGCGATACGGGTTCATGCCCCGAGCCTGGATGTCAAAAGCAGAAACTGGCAGGGAGGGATTCAGAGCATCCTTTGGACACTTCCCTCCTGGAGAGGGGGAGGTTTGTAGCATGCTGCTCTTGGAGTGGCTCCTGGTGGTGGCTTAGTGGAGGTATTCTTGGCAGCCCAAGGTAACCACACACTGCTCAGCACCCCGACCTTCAGGAAGCTGCCACATCCACACTAATATGGGACGTGTGTGGTGCCCTGAAAAATGAAAAGTCCTGGCTCTCAGACAAGACACTGAGCACCAAAAAGCTCTGGGAGAGAGACTTAGGGACCCCTATAACAGAAGAGAATTGGGAATTAATAATTTGGCTCCATCAGGGCATAATGATATGTAATAAATATAAAGAATCCTACTACAAATTCTGTCACAGATTGTACTACCCACCACTAGTGGTTCATAAGTATAATCCGCTAGTGTCCCCCTTATGCCCTAGATGTAACAAAGATTTAGCGTCATATTATCATTATTTCTGGGCTTGCCCAGTGTTACAAGATTTCTGGGGAGAGACTGTAACGGAGATAAGAAAGATTACGGGACAACAATATACTAAATCTTCATTATTGTTGCTTTTTGGTATAGAAATTGCAGAGGATGGGGAATGGATACTGGTCAAAAGAAGGCTTAGAGTGGTTTTGGGCATGGCTAGGCACTGTATCCTTAATACTTGGGTAAATGCAATGAAACCTACTATACCCCAATGGAAGGCTCTGATACTGCAAGCCCTTACGTTGGAGAGATTGGTATATGTCACTAAAGATAAGGAGGAGCTTTTTCAAAAATCGTGGCAGCCATATCTGGAGTCACTAACAGTGGCTGATAATATTATGATGAAGGAGAGATGGATATAATAAAAACGACCTGGAGAGTAAGTGTATAACAAATGGTCCTCCCTGGGCTAAGTGAATGATGAAATTTTTGGTTCCCTTCTCATGGCTCTCGAGCTGCTCCCCCACCCTCCCACTGATAAAGAATGGATTGATAACATATTTGGGATTGGTTTTAAAGTAGAAATGAATAAGAGAATGGATCGAATGTACATTAGTTATTTGTTAGTGTATCATGTGTGAGGTGTAATGTAATGTATTGTATGTGTCTCTTGTCGAAATGTCTGTCTATTATCATAGAAAAACTAATAAAACAAATTATGCAAAAAAAAAAAAAAAATGAAACGTCCAACCCCTCAGCACACAGGATGATGGCCGGCTTGTCCCACTACGCCACTGGTCCCCCTAGTATACCACTCTTGTCCACACAAGCACCTGTGGTCTTGTAGGAGCCCATGGAAATGGTTCCCCCTCCTCGGGCCTCCAGGGAGAGGAGGCCTCCTGGCAGGCATTCCCCAGATCTCTGCGAGCCACAGGAAGAGTGCTGGGGATGTCATGTAGTGATGGGAGTTGGCAGCAGAGGGTGGACCGGCAAGCATCAAGGATATTTTCACAGCTTGAAGAAGTCGTACGCCAGGGGTGTAGCGGAGGAGACTACAAAAAAAAAAAAAAAAAAGTTTAGCAGCTGATAAGTAAATAGACAGCAAAATAATATGTTTCGTTCCAATGTAGGAAACTGGAATTTTATGGATGTGTTGATAAAATCTGCTCACTGCTCTGCTTCTCATTGCTCGATGGCTAGTTCTGCCCTCCCCTCCCCTCACTACTTTTTTTAAAGTATTCCCATCAGAAGTTGTAATGGTCAGGTTTGGGCAACCTGTCAGACTTTTCTTGGAGCCAAATACACATGGAGATAGTTTTAGTCTGATCAACTGCTGAATGATTCCTTGCAAACCAATTTGAGATAATATTGAAATCAGACTGAAGAGCATCAATGACAGCAGTTCTATTGTGACTGGTTGTATTCCGAATGTTTAAATGGACTACAAATATTGAAAAAGATGTTATTTGAAGGGATTGCTCAGCTAATTGCTTCCGAAGAAGAAGAAAGGATGCAGAACAGTCCCTTAAACATGGGTGGAGAAAAAAACATGCTGAGAGGCAAGTCAAAATGCCCCGAATGACAAGAGACCAACACAATATGCAAATCAAAACATAGCAATCACATTTTGAGATTAAGTAAACAAGCCTCCAGGTTGTCCAGAACCTTACTTCCAATTTTAATCAAATCAATCCCCAGTTACTCAGAGTTCATGCCTGATTCAGTACCATCTTAGTGCTAAATTCATGCCTAATTTTGACAAGCATTCTTCCCCTCCATCCTTTGGGTCAGCAAACATGAAAGTCTTATCACTGTAACATATGGTGAATTCCAAGGTCTCTTTGTTGGCCCCTTATGGTGTTGAAACATAGAATCTGTCAGCAGAAAAGGACCGCTTGGCCCACCCAGTCTGCCCAGATGTTTCCTGTCCAACATGTCTCTGGAGGCCTTAACTGGTCCCTGGCGACCCTCTACCCTCTCTCCTCCCTACCTATTTACTAATATTCCATGTCTATCCTACGCATGCTTGAAACCGTCCACTGTTTTTGCCTCCAACACTTCTGCCGGCAGTCTGTTCCAGGCATCCGCCACCTTTTCAGTAAAGAAGTACTCTTCACTAAGTAAACTTCTTAAAGTGTCGAACCCCTTTCTGTATATTCTAGCGGTGTAGACAAGATTGGGATATATCAGCACCTGATGCTCCTGCCAGTCCAGATTCCCATGCCGTTTTGCCACTGATAAGCTGTCATCTCACTGAGCCTAGTTACCAAGGACAGCAGGGACATGCGTAGCGGAGGATTCAGACCCTGTGATTGGTGTGGTGTAATCTGGTTAGCTAAAACCTGAACCTCCACTGCTGTCATATGTGCATTTTCTAGCCAGGCCACTACAGAAGCGTTAGGGTTCTAGTTTTCCACCGCTTCAAGAATTCCCACAGTTTGGATGTTGTCTGCATGCTAAGCGTTTTCCACAATTCTGGCTTAAGCTGCAGGAGATTAACAGAATTTTCTTTCATTAGCCCTGCACTTGTGGAAAGAGCCCTGTCCGCTGTCATAACTGCCATCTGTGCCTTTTCCTGAGCCATGGTAACTGTTGTGTCCAGGAGTGAGGACTCACATGCACAGTCCTCCATTTTGTTTTTCAAATCCAGGGCTTAAATCATTTTGAATAAGGCTGCATTAATTGACTGTTTGTCTCCCGTGGCAAAGGATTGCTCGCCATCTTTATTGGACGCTGCACTCTCCCCTCTTCAGTAAGGTTCTGTCACCTGGTGTGACTCCACAATGGCTGTTATTCATCAGTGCAGAGTTGTTGTTTTTTTTATATAGATTTTTGTGGGTTTTCTCCTGTATCCCCCCCCCCAGGGCACCTGGCCATATGTGCGGGTGGAGGCGTGCACGCACACCGGAAGCCAGCTCAGCCTCTTCCTCCCACCCATACTGCCATTCCCACTTGCCTATGTTACCCCACCGGACCTCCACCCAGCGGGGACAGAACTACGGGAGGGGCAACAATCCACCCCCACGACCCCTGGGACAGAAGACCAGCCTGGCGGCTCGCTCAATCCTACTCTTCCTACCCCCCATGCTGGCACCCCACCGACCCAAGGTCGTTCCCAAACCCAGGTTGCCAGCGTAGCACAAGGTGTGGCATCCAGCACCTCAACCCTCGGCGCCAATGAGTCAGCTCAGTGCAGAGTTTATCTGTAAATCAGCAAAAGCAGCACTAATCTGTTAATTCACCATAAAGTCAGTGTTTAGTATGAAAAACGTGATGTTTCAGTTGATGTAAAAAGTATTTATTTAGGAAAATCCACTAAATTGCACTGCTGCTAAGGTCAGCTCCTAGTTCTACCCCCATAAGCCTTTTTTTCCTTTTATTGAACAGTCTTGACAACAACACTGCTGCTACAATTGATCATCTGGATATAACAGAGTGCCAGGCTAGCTATAAAACATTATGTTACAAGAAGTCCTTATGTTGCATCCTACATTAATTTTGTATTGCCATCAGATATATGCAAACACAACCTAAGAGATCGTATCTGGTTTACAGACTCTATCTTCACCAAGTAAAAGTGGCAAATGTCCTCAAAGAACAAACGTCAGCTGTTTGTAGAAGATCCAATGTCTCCACCGCAACTCAAATGCTGGATATGCATTGTTTAAATTAGAAGTCATTTTTGTTCCACTCTATATGAATGATTTAATAATGCTCTCCAAGTTGAAATCTGGGGTTTTAGACATCAACCATAGCTTGGTAACTGCCTTTTTTTGCCGTGACCATCAATGTGTTAAAAAGACTTCCTGGTGTTTCGGTCCCTATATCCCTTGGGGGGCATCTAGAAATAAAACTATGTACACAGTTATGTCAGTTGCTCCCCTCAGGAGTTTCCCCATAAGCCCTTCTGTAAGGTTAAACTTCTGACTGGTTAGGGACTTCCAGCTGAGCTCCGACTATGATGGCGGCATAATCAGAGAGCTCCGAGTGTGCCCCTCGCAATTTTCCCCAAATAGTCTAACTCTATAATGCATTAGCAGCAGAAAACTTACTGAGAATTCAGGGACTATCTAACAGAGAACCGGGACTTCAAAAAAGAAAGAAAGATACAATATAGTGAAATACTTACTACTTGACTTGGAGCATTACGAAGATGTCGACCCCTGAAGCCTCAGACTCAGAGAACTCTCTGGCCCAGACAGAGACACATGACCTTGCCAAACTCCCCAGAATCAAGCCGGGAAAAAACAAGAGAGTAAAATTAGATACGATCTACAAAGAATTGATCACTTTCCGTGCAGAAATGAAAGATATGTAAGGGAAACTTCGGACAGATGTAACTGCCCTCGAACAGAGAACTGATGCATCGGAACGCCAGATTACAGCGGTGGAAAATAGAGTGGACGACCTGGAAACTACTATCCAGGATTTGCAGGACCAGCGCATTCAGCTCCGGGCTAAGCAAAAGGATGCTGAAAATCGCGCCAGGCGTAAGCACATCAGGCTGTATTGTATCCCTGAGGGCTCTGAAGGTCAAGATATTACTGACTTTCTTACCACCTTACTGAAAACAGCATTAGAGTTACCACCAGAACTAACACTTGAGTTTGAAAGGGTCCAAAGAGCCTTGGGGCCTCACCCAATTGACCCAAAAGCCAGACCCAGATTGATCACCGCCAGATTTCTCAGTTTTGCAGTAAAGGAAACAGTTCTCACTACAGCCTGGCGCAAGGGCAAAATCTTTTATGGTCAGACCCAGTTCTACATAGATAATGACTATGCCCCACAGACCATGTGAAATAGGAGAGCTTACGCTGACATTTTACCAGCATTAAAACGAGCAAAAATTAAATTTACAACTCCCTACCCTACACGCCTTGTGGTACAGCTCCCCACTGGTCGTAGAGTTTCATTCAGCAGAGGAGGCTAGAGGAGAACTACAGAGCAGCGGAATACAAATTAAGACAAGAATGGAACAACAATTGGATCATCCGGCCCCTCCATGATGGCAAACAGTTCCTGGTACCCTGAACCAGCGGAAGGGATTGCAAGTCAAGACCCAAGATGCATCTAGCCGTCTGGCCGAATTCCGCTGTCCAGCATGAGGCAGAACCTGAAATCTAGGGCTTTAATCACTCCTGTAGCGATCTACAGTAGGTCTTGAGTTATGACCTATGCCTCGGCTGTTCTTGTTTCACAGCTGTGATGCCAGACTCAGCATTGGTAATTCGATCTCACCCCTCAGCAGAGGGGTTAGCCCTTTATTCTTCTTTCCAGTAACTCCCTGATTTTATGAAAACCGTTGTTGGACTGATAAAAAAAAAAAAATGACATCCCGACCGCAACTGTGCTCGAGTAGGCCCTCGAGGCTATCACCATGTTTATTTTTATAAAGTTCCATACAAGTTCTCTAACACTGTATATAGTTTCACAGTTGGGGCCCAGGTAATTACTCAAGCCCTTTGTTTTATTGGTTTAACTTGGTCAGTTACTGTTTTTTGGCCACTGAAAGTTAAAAAATTCTATCTGATTCAGTATGATGATTGTAAATAGAAACAGTAAAGTAACACAGTATACAACATAGATCATTTTAGAGACAGGATAGTGGGGGAGAGGCAATATGCACCTAAAAAAGAAAATTTATCAGAGTTTAGTTGGTATATTACTGTATATCTTTTGGGCACAGATGAATCTGTGATTGCTATTGGGACACCAGAATCTGAATGTAGTGCAAGGGAATGCTCAAGAGAGTTTTTTCCCTCCTATTCAATATAAATAATGGCGATTTCCACAGTTAATTTCTTATCCCTTAACATAAATGGATTAAACAACCCCATCAAGAGAGCATGGCTCTTCTAATATATTAAAAAACAAACTAGTGAGATTGTTCTCTTACACGAAAGCCATTTGGTAGAAAAAGAACACATGAAGTTAGCAAAAAGGGGGGGAGATATACAGTCTATGCTGCATCTTATCCAAAAGGAAAATGGAGAGGGGTAGCAATTGTAATATCCTCATACACTCAGTTTCATTATGAGTCCCATTACTCTGACCCGAGAGGTTGTTAAATAATTTTTAAAGGGCTCTCTATATGGTAGACAAGTTACTTTAGTAAATGTATACTTCCCACCACAGACTCCTCCTGTGATCGTCAGACAATTTTTTGCCAAGCTTTTGGACACTCTGCAGGGCTGCCTAATGTTAGGAGGGGACATAAACCTAACTCTGACTCCTCAATTAGATTCCTAGACTCACTCTCAATACAGTGTCTCATCCTCCCAAAAACTTTTTCGTGCACAAGTCATTAATAGGAATAACAGATATATGGAGACACTTTTACCCCGAAGTCCAGGACATATACTTACCATTCTCCAAGGCATAATGTGCTTTCTAGGTTGGACTATTTCTTTATATCAAAAGGAACATACTGACTGTTTACAAGATTTATTGAGTGGTGCTAGATTTCTATCCGATCATTCACCCTTATTCCAGAAATTTGATTTTAAAATACCTAGACAGACCACAGGACGGCACCTAAATACTTCCTTTCTTAATGAAAACCAAAATCTCCCGGGTCCTCTTAGACATTACCAGTTCGGAGACTACTGCCCCCATATTGTGGGACACTTTAAAGGCAGTCATCCGTGGACAAATTATAGCCTTAGTTGCAAATAAAAAAAAGATATGGGAAGCTCAATATAAAAAACTACATAATGAACTTTAGGACTTACAATAAACCCCAAACATAGACCCAATTGAGGCCAGAACCCAAATAAATCAGAAAAAGGCAGCACTGCAAAAGATTTTAGATTAAAAAATTAACAAGCACTATTCTACCTAAAAACTTATAGGTACGAGGGAAAGCAGAAGGGGGCTCAAAATTCAGCCGCCGGTTGAGGAGCCAGAGAACTGCTACATATATTACCCACCTTAAAAGGGGGGTACCAAGACCCCAGATAATGCAGGTATTTCAGGAATACTATTCAGACCTACATGGAAGCCCTCCCCCCCAGTAAATAATGAAGCATTCCAGCAGTTTTTTGATAAATTCTCCCTTCCCTAAATCTCCCAGGACATGATAGAAAACCTAAAATCGCCAGTCAAAATAGAAGAACTGCAAAAAGTGATCTCAAATAGCAACATTTTAAAAACACTGGGACCAGATGGTTTCCCGGCAGAATGGTACAAAACATTTTTCAAGCAGCTGGCCCCTCCAATGCTGGCAGCTTTTCGGGAGGTCCAGACAGGAGAACCTTCTCCTCCTTCATGGGCATTCGCCAATATTTTCCCCCATACTTAAAATAAACTATCCAATTTGCCCTCCTCATATAGACCTATTTCCATACTAAATATGGATTATAAATTGTTTATGTCAATATGGTCACATAGACTGGAGGAAATATTACTTCAACTGATACATCCAGACCAGTCCGGATTTATTATATCCAGGCAGACCACAGATAATATCTGCAGAACATTACACTTATTGAATCACATAAACCATAGACAGATCCCTGAAGTTCTTGCCTAGATGCTGACAAGCATGTGAACGGGTGGTCTGGCCCTTTTTATGGCACAAGTTATCTCAATTCGGATTCCCTGAGGAATTCGTCACCCTGATGCAGTGCATATACGCCACTCCAAGAGCTTATATAAAGGTTAATGGACAGCTTTCTTCCCCGATCCATTTGAGACGGGAACTCGGCAGGGATGCCCATTGTTGCCTCTCCTCTTTACCCTTTACATAGAGCCTTTAGCTGAGGCAATAAGGCAACATGCCAAGATCAAAGGCATTCTGATAGGGGGGAAAGAACCACCTCTGTCACTGTATGCCGATGATATTTTGTTGACCTTACTAGACCTTGAAAACTCCATCCCAACTGTACTGAAAGTGATCTCCACCTTTTCTAATATTTCAGGTTACAAAATAAACATACTGAAGACTGACATATTAACATTAAATATCTCTCCCTCTAACTCTCTACAAAGTATTCTCCCTGCAAAAACCAGCTCCTGCAAAAGATACAATACAATTAAATACCTGGGTGTACAAATTCCTCAAAACTTAGTCCACTTGGAACTTCTTAACCTAGAGCCTCCAACAATGGTAACAGAAAAGTTGATAGCCACCTGGTCCTACGTCCCACTTTCATTCTCACTGACGATTTAGGCAATTCATATAACTATATTCCCGAAAATGTTATATTACTTTCAAACCCTATCCCTCAACCCATCCAAATTTTATTTTACTTCTTGGAATAGAATTATATCCAGATTCATATGGGCAGGGAAACGCCCAAGGATCAAATGGGCAATACTGCAATTACCTGTAGATAGGGGAGGGCTGAATCTTCCTAATTTAAAAGAATATCATAGAGCAGTTACAGCCAAGACGGTTATGATTTGGCTTAACAAAAACGAGCAACTATAGGAATTTCACTTTTGGCACCCGTAATACCCTGAAGACTAGGTCTGAGACATTGGTAGCCCCTATCTTGGAACTGGTGTACTATTATTTTCGTCTATTAACAGAAAAAGACTTTGCCCCAACTCAACTAGACCATGCATTCAGAGAATGGCACAATAGAGGATTATCACAGCTATACCAATTTCTTGATATACATGGAGTTGTCCCTTTCGCCACCCTAGAAGCCCAATTCTCCCTCCCAAAGAACCATTATTATAGATACCTACAAGTGAGAAACCAGCTCCTGCAAAAGAACTCCCCCAGAAACGTCCTACAAAACCCTATGCCGAACATTATGATTTTACTAATAGATGCAATTAAAGGACAGGAACTATCCCACTTGATAGGACAGTTATACAGGTCTCTCAGACAAGGCTGGTCTGAATCCACGATAGATATATGGAAAGCCTGGAACCTAAAACTAAATATACAGATAACTTATGAGAAATGACTAGAACCCATCTCCCTCTCTATGAAGTGTATACAGGCCTCATATTGGACTGAATTTATCTGGAAATGAAGAGTAAGATTTTTTAATACACCAGATAAACTAGCCAAATTCTTATCACCATCTTACAGCACGTGTTGGAGAGGCTGTGGCGAACCTATGACAAACATCACCCACATTTTCTGGGCTTGCCCTAGGGTCACCCAATATTGGCAGGATATAGCTGAAAGTCTAAGGATTTTAGAGGACAAACACTTTAATTTAATGCATCAAATGGCATTACTTTATATAGATCCAGATGAGACAGTACCCCCAAATAAGAGCAAAATAGATCTCTATTTTGCCAAGAAGGCCATCACATGCCTCTGGCGAACCACGGCTTCCCCGATGCTCGCTCAATGGAACTCAGTAATGACAGAGGTTTACTATTTGGAACAAACCATAGCTAGTCGGTCAGGACGAAAGAAATCATTTGAGTTGGTCTAGAGGCCCTGGGTATTTTATATTACCCCTATAGATAAAGATTTTATCCCTTGACAAAACTATGAGATTCACCTGATTTTTCAGTTATTATAGCTCTATTTTATTTTGTATAGTTAATGAAATGCGCTGTTGAACTCCCTGGTTCTTGATAATAATATAAGAGCTAGTGTACTAAAGTGAACTATCTGCTGATTACTTCATGGCATATATTTGTAAATTGACTCTCTGCTGTATAATTATGATAATACAAATAAAGAATATTAAAAACAAAACAAAAAAAAAAGGTCTGTCTGGTTAGTCAAAGCAGTAACAAATGATGTGTATCATGCCAAAATAACCATTCAGATCTGTGGAATTCAATCACGTTCAGTTCTTATAATTATTACTTTTTTTTTTTATTCTTTTTATTACAGGCAGTGTAGTGTTCTGCCACAGTCAAGACAGCAAATGTAATCTTGGGATGCATTAGAAAAGGGTAAGGATAAGGAGCAGGTCATGGGAGCGGGAGGTGATTCTCCCCCTGTACAAGGCCTTGGTTTAACCACTAAACAAGGTACAGAAGCACTCACAAACCAGCTAGGTACAGACACCAAAAACGAGTTCAAATCCTGAGTGCTAATAGTGAAATAAACTAAAAATTGTTTATTTCACTATTTGCACTGTGTGTTTGAACCACCCCTGGGACCACTGGTCACTACAAAATTCACTTTTGTTTTCTATAAAGCTTCATCAGTTTGTTAGTAGGCTGTGACTGTGACCAGGGATAAAAGGGTGTGGGTTTTACATAGGTACCTGCCCTGTGATGATGCGTCACCTGAGCAAAGCGCTGGGGCACCTGTGTCTTTGGTGTATTGGTAATCACAGCACAGTCACCATTTGTCTGTATCCAGCTTTGAAATAAAGCATTTTTGTACAGACAATATATTATGTGATATCGTCCCCGAGTTGATTAAGGCTGAATAAGTGAAGACGCTGCCTTCACTGAGCTGAGAACAGAGAGGTTTAAGCTTAGCTGTTCTGCTCAAGCTGAAGGCAATGAAACCACTCATTTTCAGCAATAGTGGTGACGGGGGACATATTAATATATTATTGATCGAGAGTGGTCAATAATGTATTTAAAAAAAAAAAAAACTTCCCATGACGTGCTCGTTTCCAGGGCATCTGTACGTGAGACACTCTTCACAGAATAAGAGTGCCTCACACGCAGGGGAAAGGAGCACTCCGATTGGTCGAGAGCACTCCCTCGATCTATAATCTTTGGATTTGGATTTGTTTTTAGTGTCTGTGCCTAACTGGTTTGTGAGTGCTACTGTACCCTGTTCTGTTGTCATTTTCTGGGAAGTGCTCCTTCTCTCAGCAGCACCTGGATCCTGCATTGCAGAGCACATGCAGCTCTGGCCTTCCTTCGTTCAACCATACCTAGAGTACTGCATCAACTTCAAATTCAAGTTTAGTGTTTCTTATGACACTTCTTTGCCTGTCGGACTCTCATCAACATTATTCACACTTCAGTTCTCGGTGTGTCCTTTAATTGTCTGAGGTTGGTTTTATGCCTACCCAGCCCCCAAGGCATATTGTGGTGAGAAAACATAGGTTTCACGCTGGGGAACGAATCAAAGCCCCCCTACCCTATACTGATTGGTAGCCTACAGCACTACTACAGTACTAAGCTTCTTAGTAAAGAGATGTATGCTGTGGCAAAGGACATCCAGCAGTGAGTGCAGACCTCCCCTACACAGCTGCAATAGGTGTTGGTAATTAACGAACAGTCTGTCTATTTGAAGTAAGGTTTCCCAAGTTGCACTTAAACCTCAAAGTCAGAGCTGGAACTTGTCAAGTTATCAGCTTTCTAGAACTTCAAACTTTTTTGAAGGTCTATCACTATCATCAGCAATGACATCTAACAGTTTCTCAAGTGCTACATAAATTGTAGCATGGGGGACCAAGAATAGGCAGACATCCTGAACAATACTTCTGCTCAGTGTTCACAGAGGAAGGGGAAGAGGAGGGACCATAAAATAATAACAGAAACCTTGATGGGTAAAGGTGGACACTAGTCCTTTTTCAGAGGAGAAAGCCATGAAGGGACTCGCAAATCTGAAAGTGGACAAACCAATGGGGCCAAACAGGGTGCATCCAAGGGTGTTGAAGGAGCTCAGGGAGGTACTAGCTGCACCTCTGACGGTCCTATTTAATAGACCACTGGAAACTGGAGTGGTTCCAGAGGACTGGAGGAGAGCAGATGTAGTCCCACTTCACAAAACTGGTAGCAGGGAAGAGGATGGTAATTATAAGCCAGTCAGCCTGACATTGGTGGTGGGGAAGTTAATGGAAACACTAATGGCCTGCACCAGAAGACATATGAAGAAAGACTAAAGGAGCTTAAGATGTATAGCCTCGAGGAAAGGAGGGAGAGGGGGGACATGACAGAAACATTCAAATACCTCAAGGGAATCAACAAAGTCCAAGAGGGTAGCATCTTTCAGAAAAAGAGATGTGCAAGAACAAGGGGGCACAATTTGAAGATAAAGGGGGGACGGCTCAGAGGTAATGTGAGGAAGTATTTCTTCACAGAGAGGGTTGTAGATGCATGGAGCGGCCTTCCTGAGGAGGTCATAGAGTCAAAAACAGAGGGGAATTCAAGAATGTATGGGACAGACATAAGGCAATTCTAGTTGGGGTAGGAGGAAGTAGGCTGTTGGTTAACTAGGATCTGAAGCTTATCCTTTAGGTAGGAAAATGGGCAGACTAAGTGGGCCAAGCGGTCCTTATCTGCCATCAGATTCTATGGGCAGGATTCACAAAGGAGAAGCGCTCAGTGCATCTCAGCTGCCCCGGCGAAGGGAAGATGCACTGAGTGCAAAATGGGCGAGTCACAGAGGAGGCACAGGGAGATGCCCCCGTCGCATCCCCTCTGTGAACAGCACAGGTGTGCCCCACCCAGGATGCACCTGGGCATCCCAAGCTGTGCCGGCGCATCCCCCATATTAGGTTGTGAACCCTTCGGGGCAGGACATCTCAGGATGCCCTTCGCCCACAAATGCGATTCAGAACCAGAGGCATGCAAATGAGGCCATTAGGCATACATGGAGCAATGGGGCTATTAGCATGCCATTATGGCCCCATTTGCATTGAGCCTGCAGGGATGCCCCAGCGGAATGCACCAAACAGTAGACATCGCAAAAGCATGCCACCCCCTCCCCAACCCAAGTCCCCGGTATATGCCACATCCGGCGGTGGTAAAAGGAATGCAGAACCCCCGAAGGCCCCTGTTGGTGCCGCCCTCTGTGGCGGTGGTAACTGTAAAGTAACCCCCCCCTCCCAGCACCAAGCTTCCATAGAATGCCACTCCCGGCGGCGGTAAATGACATGCTGAACCCCCCTCCAGGCCCCTGATACAGCCGCCCTCCGCCACTGTAAAGGAAATGATGTACCCCCCTTCCCAGCCCCAAGCCCCCATTGAAGCCGCCCTTCGCGGTGGTAGTAGGCAGAACGCAGATCCCCCCGCCCCCAAGCCCCCACTGAAGTCACCCTCCACGGCGGTAGTAGGCAGAACACAGATCCCGCCGCCCCAAGCTCCCTAAAGCCGCCTCCGCCGCTGCTGTCCATTATAGCACCTCCATGCACCTCAACCCACTCCCTCCTCCCCATCCCAGCAGGGTCCCACTGTCGTGGGCAGCTTCAGCCCACTCGACGCCACCATGGTTGCCCACCGACGGAGCTGTCTGGACAATGACAGCTACCAGACATCCCGACACCCACTGGGCTTTGGGTTGTACGGTAGCTGTCACCGTCAGACAGCTCTGCTGGCAGGCAGCCGTGGGGGTGTGCAGGTGGCTGAGCTGCCCGCCAACAGTGGGACGCTGCTGGGGCGTGAGAGGGTGGGTTGGGGAGTCGGGGTCTTCCATAGACGGACACAGCCGCCATGGAGAGCGGCTTCAACGGGGCTTGGGGCTGAGGGGCATCATTTCCTATCACGGGAGGGCGGCTGTACCGGGGCCGGGGAGAGGGGTTCAGTATGTCACTACTGCCGCTGGGAGTGGCATTCTAATGGGGTTTGGAGGGGCATCAGATGTCAGGTGATGCTGCTGCAAGGAGCCGCATGTCACCGAGGGCTTGGGAGGGCACTGGACTGTCAGGATGGGCAGGCTGCCATGCTGCTGTCTGCAGTATGGCAGCCTGCCTGTGGGTGGCCACCCACTTAAGTCTGGTTTTACTAGACTTATCTTTCTGTGGTGCATCCCTGGACTTGCCCCGGGGATGAGTCACAGAATAGGGCTGTGAATGGGGATGCGCCCGGTATGCATGGGCATGCCCCCCTTTACAGTCACTCCAGATGCAGCACATAGCATTACTGGCCGTATGTGGCACATCTGCGATGTACCGGTGCATCGGGGTAGCACCGGCGCATCGGCCCCCTTCCAGAATCACCTTTGGGCGCATGTCGGAGATGCCCCGGCACATCTCGGATGCGCTGGGTATATCCCTTTTGTGAATCTGGCCCTATGTTTCTATGTTTAATGAAGGAAAGAATTGTGAAATTTCTTGAATCTGATGGATTACAGGACCCAAGGCAGCATGGATTCACAGATCGGAGGTAATGTCAAATGAATCCGATAGATTTCTTTGACTGGGTGATCAAGGAATTCGATCAAGGTGGAGCAGTGGATGTGGCCTACCTAGATTTCAGTAGGCTTTCAAAATTGTTCCACATAGGAGACTAGCAAGCAAGCTGGATAGCTTAGAAGTGGGACCAAAGGTAGTAAACTGGGTAAGAAATTGGTTAGGGGATAGGCGTCAGAGGGTGGTGGTAAATGGAGTTCACTCTGAAGAAGGAAGGAAGGGTGACCAGTGGGATTCCTCAGGGATTGGTGCTAGGACCAGTCCTTTTTAATGTCTTTATATGTGATATCACAGAAGAGCTGGAAGGGAAGGTCTGCCTCTTTGTAGATGACAACAAAATCTGCAACAGTCTGGATACTCTGGGTGGGGGTGAGGAGGTAGTGGAAAGGGTGAGCAATGACCTTAGAAAACTGGAGGAGTGGTCAAGAGTATGGCAGCTGGGTTGTGATGTTAAAAAGTGCAAAATAATGTGCTTAGAGTACAGAAACCCAGGGGCGGAGTACAAAATGGGTGGAGTGGTACTGATGACAACCAAGCAGTAAAGAGACATAGGTTTCATCATACTGGATGATCTAAAGGTGGCCAGGCATTGTGACAGAGCACTTGGGAAGGCTGGGGTGCACAGGAAGGGTCACCACCAGCAGAAAGAAGGAGTTAGTGCTGTCCAGTATGCATCCCCCATGGCGAAACCCCTACAGCGACATACGTCACTGCTGACAACAGCAAAGTGTCGCTGTAGGAGTTGCGCCCGGGACCGGGCAACACTTTCCCCCATCCTGTACCCCTCCTGAACCAACTCTGACCTGCAGTTAGTATCCTTGGGTATGGGGGATGTGTGGTGCAAAGCCCCCCACATGGGGGTGACGCCCCAGAAGAGAAAACAGACCCTGCTGTGCATGGCTCCCTGCCGACTGCAAATTGCAGTCAACAGGGAGCCTGGCGCTGTGATGCCAGTCGATGAGTTAGTTGTCGACTCTGCATCGTAGATCCATGTTGTCCCTGTATAGATCACTGGTAAAATCCCACCTGGAGTAGAGAGAAGAGGTGTCTGCTATGCATGCCTGTGCTTGTGGAAAAAAAAAATTTAAATACCTGTAAATTTTCTTTCTCCGACAGCTGGTCTCCGGGCTTCCATACTGATGGGCTGTACCTCCTGATGCTATCATGCAGGCAGGAACCAGCTCTGCAGCCTGGATAGCCTCCCCTCTACTTCCTGTGCACACCAGTTCTTCCTAAAGCAGTTCAAATCTGGTAGTACTATATAAACTTGGAAACAAGAATGAGAAATATTATTCAAACATTTGGCCAACTTTGTACATTTTGGGAGGGAAGGAGCCTGGAGACCAGATGTCGGAGAAAGGAAATTTGCAGTTATTTAAATTTCATTTTTTCTCTACTAAGCTGGTCTCCAGGCTTCCACATTGATGGGATATACTAAAGCAGTACATCCCCGGACATCCCGGGTAGGAAGATGTAATTGCTCTTAAGGGTCCACCACCACCTAGAGAACTCTGTGGCCAAAAGACACCTCAGCCAAGGCCGTCACATCCAGCTTGTAAAACTTGGTGAATGTGTGACTAGACAATCAGGTAGCTGACCTGCATAAGTCTGCTGGAGAAGCTTCTCTGAAATCTGCCCACGAGGTGGCCATATCCCGGGTTGAGTGGGCTTTCACTATCCCAGGCAAAGACATTCCAGCCTGACTGTAGGCAGTGGTGATGGCTGAATGGATCCATCTGGCTATAGAGTCTTTAGAAGCTTTTTGCCCATATTCTGACCTGCAGTGAGAATGAACAAACTAGAAGGTTTGCGCATTGATTACAATCTTTTAATGCAAAGTTTTACCGCTCTTCTGGGTCCAGAGAGTGAAATTCCCTCTTCTTGTCATTTTTTTGGGTGAGGACAGAAGGAAGGCAGAATCAACTCCTGGTTGCAATGAAACATAGACATTACGTTAGGCAAAAAACCCGGATCTGTTCAGAGGACTACAGAGTCCTGATGAAACACAGTATAAGGTTCTTTAGTCGACAGAGCTCCCAGTTCGCGGATTCTTCTGGCTGAAATAATAGCTAAGAGGAAAGGTGACGTTCATCATGAGATGATAAGGGATGACTCCTTGAAAGGTTCAAAGGGAGCCTTGGTCAAAGCTTCGAGGACCAAATTGAGTCTCCAAGGGGGTACCTTCGGTTTAATTGGTGGGCGTCACAGAGTTGCTGCCCGCAGGAACCTTCTAACATGGAGATGAGAACCCAAAGACTCCCCTGAATCTATTAACAAGAGTGCCCCCAGTGCGGAAACCTGAACTTGCAAGGTGGCCAGTTGCAGCTCTTTGACAAATCCTTCTTGAAGGAATTGGAGCAGAATAGGTAACGATATTGGCTGGTTTGGTGTTTGTCAGGACTGAAGCCCAAACAGGAATCTCCGCCAAATCCTATAGCACACTTTGGAGGAAGATGTTCGACGCAAGTGAACCATCATTTCAATCATGGGAGCTGTACATCGTAGCTCTGAGAGAGTTTCCCGCTCAATCTCCAGGCCAAGAGGAACAGGTTGTGCAGACTGGGATGTAGCACAGGGCCTTGATGAAGAAGGTCCGGGCTGATTTGAAAAATAAGAGGTGGTTGCCTTGACAGGTGAATCAGAAGCGGGAACCATGGATGAAGGGCCCAGTGTGGGCAGACAAGTTATCAGCTCTGCCCAATCAAGCGTTACTTTGTGGAGAACTCTGGATAGGAGTTGTACGGGAAGCATCCAGGAGATTATACTGACCCCAGTTTAGGGAAAAGGTGTCCTGAGCCACTGCTAGTTCGGCCTTGGCTAGGGAGCAGAACTGTTTAGCCTTGGAGTTTTGCTGGCAGGTGAAAAGAGCTACCTGAGGACAGCCCCAACGTTCTGTGAGGACTTGGAAGGTGCTGTCCTTCAGCTCCCATCCCCCCAATAGGACATCCTTGTGACTGACCCAGTCTACTGTGATGTTCTCCTGACCAGGAATGTACATTGCCATCAGGTTTACGAGGTGACGTTCAGCCCATTGAAACAACAGAAGAGATACCCTGAGAATCCGTGAGCTTCTTGTGCCACCCTGATGATTGATGTACGCCATTGTCATCCAACTGCCTGTTAGGACCAGCACGTCTTGGTTCAAGATTTGCTCCTGGAATCGATGCAGCACTAGGCATACCACCCTCAGTTCGAGAATGTTGATGCTGCACCTAGATTCCAGCAGAGGCCACTTGTCTTGGGCTGAGATCTTACCCAGGTGTGCTCTCCAGCCCCTGAGGCTGGCATCGGTAGTGATTCTCATTTGGCGTAGATGGCTAAACTTGCAACCTCTCATGATACTGGTCCTCAGTCCACCAATGAATGGAGGTCCTCATCTGGTGAGAAATTAGGATCTTTTGGTCCTGGTTGCGTCTGGACTGGGACCACGGTCTGAGGAGGTTTGCCTGGATGGGTCGCATGTGAATTAGAGCCCAGGGGGCTGTATCGGTCAGAGAAACCATAGACCCTGTAAGCTGCATGAAGTCGTAAGCCAGCCGCTGGTGAGCTGTCTGAATTCTCCTGATGAGCTTCTGCAGGTCCTCGAATTTTGTTTCTGTGGGAAACACCCTGTTCACTTGTGTCTTGAAATCTGCCCCCAGATGATTCAAGGTCAGCGCTGGAATTAAGGAGCTCTCTTCCAGTTGTGACCAACCTGAGTGCTGAGAGTCACTGTACGACCTTGTCCACTGATTGTACCGCCTGCCAAACTGCAGTGCTCTGATGAGAATACCGTGCAGATAAGGGAAAAGCTGTAACCCTTGGCTCCGATGTTGAGCTATGACTGTCACTAGAACCTTGCAGAAGACTCTTGTGGCAGATGAATGCCTGAATGGAAGAGCCTTGAATGGGAAGACATGTCCTCCCATTTTTAATCTGAGAGACTGCCTATGTGCCTCTTGGATGGGAATGTGTAAATTGGCATCCTGTAAGTCGATAGATGCCAAACAGTCGACTTGACAGAGCCTCCTGATGATGGATTGCAGGGTCTCCATATGAAGGATCTGTTACACACAAAGTGGTTTAGAAATCTCAGGTCCCAAACTAGTCTGAATCCCCCTGTGCATTAAGGAACAATGAAGAAAAGCGAGAAAAGGCCCCGGTAGGATTCTGTGGTGGTCAACCGCTAGATAGCCCCTGGTGGTAGAGGGTTTGTAATTGCCTGGAATGACGCACATTTTATGCTGAGTTGCCCAAAATGGGCAATGGTACCACATGAGGCAATGGTGGCTCAAAGTTGAACTTGAGTAGGTATCCCTTGGTCATGATGTCTAAACCCATCTGTTTGTTGTGGTATGGACCCATTCCTCGTGACAACTGGAAATCCTGCCCCCATAGCGAGACTGGGGCCAGGCTGTGCAGCATGGAAGGCTGAGCCTGGAGCCCATAACCTGTCAGTGATGAGCCCTACTTGAGGATGGGTTCAGTGTGTTTCACTTGATCTTGTCCGCCCCTTCCCCGGCCTCTCGGGCGACACTTCCTCCTCCTCCGAACCTACACCGGTTCCGGGAGAAGAACCCTGTTTGTTTGCCTGAGAAGTTTTGTTTTGCTCTTTGATGCAATTTCAGGCATGAAAAATTCCGCCAGTGACCTGCTAACTTGGACTTTTCTCTGGTCTTAGACTGCGGCAAGCACGCCATAGCGGTTTCCCCTGATTCTTTCACCACTTCTTTGGAAGCGGAGCCGGACAGAAGATAACCTTAATGCCTCTGGGGGCCTGCTGGCCAGGACTTATCTCTGGTCTTTGTCTGCAGCCTGCATTCCATACTGGGTTCCCCGGATTATACACCGCTTCTTTGAGGGTGGAGTCGAATATTAGATGATCTTCGTAAGCAGCACTGACAAAGGGAATCTTGAAGAAGCATCTGCTTGCCAAGCGCGAAGCCAGAGGTTTTGCCATACTGAAGTTTGATAGAACATGGTTCTAGCAGTGCATCTGGCTGCTGCCTCCAACACATCTGCTGAATAGAATAAACGGAGGCTAGCCCAAAGAGCTGGAGCTGCTGCAGTACTGCCTTGTGTTTCTCAGAAGCTTCTACCAGCTGGAAGCTAGAACCATGGCCCATGAAAGAGGAACTCTGGCTAAGAAAGGATTAGCTGTCGCTGCCTTGAACTAAGTTACTGAAGCTTGGGAAGGCCTTCTTAAGTTGCATCCACTCTCCTGACCATCAGGCCTCATAGAGTGGTCTCTCCCTCTGCTGGACTAATGGTTTTCTTTGTCTTGTCAAGATGTGTAGAGAGGTGCTCCTCTTCGTCAGAGGACAAGAACTTGGTTGTCTTTCGAGTCACCATCCTGTGGACCCTCCGTTCCAGGGGCTTTGGAGGCTGCAATATGGAGCATGGGGGGGCCCAGGGCAAATGCTCTGTTCAGTGATTCTATTAGATCTGGGGCCAATGAGGCATGGTCAGTTTTTGGCCCTCCTGCGCAAATGCATGCACCTCAGTCCAAGTGGCCTGCCACTGATCCGAACGAGCAGATGAGGAGGGGGCCTCCACTGGGTCCTCCACCCTGGAGGTTGCTCCCCTTCTTGCACCTCAAAACCGAGGTAGCCAGCAAAGGTGGGATTTGCATTTTCTTGGTATCTCCTGCCCTTGGGAGGCTTGTCCGCCAACATAGTGTGGCCTAACCTCAATGGCACTGAGGAGTGGGGTCCGCTCCCCCATGAGCCTCGAGGAGTGATCCCCAGTGTGAAAGCCTGTAAAGGTGGCCAAAGGAGGAATTTTGTGGTTTGATTCCAAGGCCCTTGAGGATCACCATGCTCCTAAAAACTAAGGCTTCTGTAAAGCCATCATGCCGCAGTGCTGTTGTCAAGAGTTGGAGGCCTTCTGAGTTATCCTTTGAGGACCCCACCCCCCCGAGAGGCTTCCCGAGTTTATTGCTGTGCTTGGAAGAAATGCTGCTCACAACTGATCCTGTGTAATGTTATAGCCATGCAAGCCTTGGAAGAAAAGCTTATTGCTAGCCCCTCAATTGCTGCTGGGAAATGGGGTACGGCGCTGTCGATGAGGAGTGCCGTCAATGACTCTAGAAGTGCTAAGGGGCTGTTAGCATCGATGAGTGGCTGTATGAATGCTTCCAGCCATCGACGAAGAGATAGTCAGTTACTAGGGCTGTTGGCGTCAATGAGCGGCTGTATGAATGTTTCCTGCTGTTGATGAAATCATCGCCAGTTACTGGGGCTGTTAGCATCGATGAGTGGCTGTATGAACACTTCCAGCCACTGATAAGGAGATTGCCAGTAACTGCCATCGACGGGGAGTATTCTCCTTAACCCAATATACTGCCATCAACAGGGAGTACTCTTCTTAACCCAATATACATATACACACATATATTATATATATATCCCTGTTTCTGAGGCTGTGATGTCGATTGATGGCTTTTTAGAGCGGAGGGGAAATTCAAGGCAGGCTGTGCAGCAGCACGGCTGAGCCCCAAATCGCGGGAAAAACTTTGCTAGGAATCTGGGCCAGTCTATACAGCGTGCAAGACTGAGACTGGAACCAAACAGAAAAGAGCTTTTGTCATGCTGCTCTTGTCCAACATTGAGGATAGCCAAAAAGAAAAAGAAAAATGAGACAATCTGTTGTCTTCAGCCTGCCATAAGGTGACAGAGCTCTGCTACAGAGTACCTGCCTTTTGGAAGGCAGGAAGGAAACTGGTGTGCACAGGAAGTGGAGGGGAGGATATCCAGGCTGCGGAGTTTTGGTTCCTTCCTGCATGATAGCATCAGGAGGTACAGCCCATCAGCATGGAAACCCGGAGACGCCAGCTTAGGAGAGAGAAAGCCCAGGTAGTAGGGCTGCACAGCTCGTTTTATTTTTACAAAAAGTATACCATCCAGTGCCTAGCTGTGCAACCTTTCTAGAACATCTTATTGCTTTCACCTTCCAGTCTTGGTCAGTTTTCTCTCTCCTGTTTCTCTCTGTCACACTTAGGAGGAAAGCTGCGTTTTGGTGGAATGCTGGGGCCGGAGTAGAATGCGAACAGAGGCCGATCAGACGACTCTAACAGGAGTGGGAGCAAGCAATGACTTGTTTCTGACCAGACCACTGTACAGTGACAGTACCTGACAAGTACTTACAGGGGAAGTATTTATCAGAATTAAGTTTTTAATCTATGTGTTCAAAACTGTGATTACTTCCCCAAGAGCTTGTGTCGAGTGCGTTCAAACACTGCTGACTACAGCCTCTACTTAAGACAGGTTGAGCTTTCCTATTGTTTCTAGATATTTGTTTTTGGAGCCTTAATTTAATTTTAATTTAAATACGTATCTTGGTTTTTTAAAGCTTTTAAATGTTCACACTATTGGGGGTCACATGATCGCCATTTAGTATTTAATGAGCATGTACCCACTTAGTGTTCAGATACGCTGGACACGATTTTCTGAAGCTGCAGTCATGGCTCACAGTAGTCATCTCGCTACTCCACTATGTTATTTGGTTTATGTTTGTGCACTTAAGGTGCTAGCTAGCAAGAGACTTTATTTTTTCCTAATAAGCTATTAATACTAAAGCAGTGAGGTGATTCTCCGGAACCGAGTGCCTGCTCTAATCTGCACATGCAGAAAATAAGTTAAGGCGATCACTCGGAAGCACGAAACAAGTCCTGACCAGAAACAGGACGCATATCTAGGGTTACTAACAGCCCCATTAAAAGTAAGCTCCGTGGATAATACCTTATTTTAATTAGATATATATAGCGTTATATAATAGGGCTACTACTGAATACGCAGTGTTTATGAAAACTATTTAAATATTAGTTTTGTAGTGCTACACATATTTGATATTTTTTACAAGTATGTGGTTTTAAAGATAATTTGCACAGCCAACGTCTTTACTTCAGAGTCGTTTATGAGACAGTGTTGCAGTGCCTAGTAATTTGTTATAACAGAAACTCACACCAGGTTTTTTGTTTCTGTTCAGTGAAGCATCGGGAGTGTAAACCTGATCCATTGTTGCTGCTGCCAAATATCTTTAGAAAGCCTGCAAATTTCCAAAATAATCTCACCCATAGAGAAAGCAAAGGCTGGATGCTTGAAATCTAAAATATCCCCTACACTTGCAAAACTCACTACAGCAATGAAAGCCAACTAATTTTGGTTATTAAAACAACACTGAATTTATAATGTGCCGAGTCTGGTTATAGTTTCTATGCAAGTCGGACCCCAGAGAAATGAAATAAGTAGACCCATAACCTGACCCCCGGTTTAACAGAGCCAACCGAGGATATACTGAAATATTATTGATTCAATCTTAATAATAAATTAGGTCTGTCAAGTATAAAAACAGCTTCAGTCCTTGTTGTGGACAAAAAACTTTTCTAAAATTCAATATGAAAGTGCAAGGGCAAAGATCTCTCACTGTTTCTTCAAGTTTCTCATGCCACCCACGGCTCTCAAGCTCCTTTTCTGACTCGCCTTCCTGAAAAAGTTCTGGTTTTCGGTATCTGTGCAATATTCATTTACTGAGTGCAATTTTGAATTGTGGGTGTGCAATGTGGTTGTTACCAGAAACCAAGCTGCCATAGCTGAATTACAGGAAGCTGGGGAAGACGGAATGTTTGGCAATAATTCATCTAAAGCTAGCTCAGAAACAGAAGTTATCGCTAACCACAGTGTCACAGGTAGCAAATGAAAAAAGTTTAAAAATAAGAAGCTGTCTGAAGTTAAATTACAGAACAGAGTAGGCCAAAAGACAGCTAGCAAAGGTGCTCATGCTAAACTCTATACCAAAGAAACAAACTAAGATCAGTGAACACTTTAGTAAGACACACACCACGTCGAAGGAATTATGTGATGGGGACACCCTAGCAAATGAGTCATGTATCACTCAGGAACTTAACAAGCTCTCTAGGTTATCATCTACCCCTAAAATATTTGATGACCCTAACCACAGTTGTGATAATCAGGGTACCAGAGTATCAGCCTCTGATAAAGGAGATAGCTCAGAGAGCAGATGTAGCCAGGCGACAGTGATTGAACTGTGTGAAACAGTGGGTCCTGGGATTCTTTGCAGTATCCCGCAGAGGGTGATGAGCCTTTGCAATTAGAGTTTGGGGATAGTAAATCAGACTTCCTGGCCTTTTCTCCAGAGGCCTATATGCCTGTATCTACCTCCTTGCATTATAAATCTCAGCTTCATCAGACAAGCTTGAACGAGATAGTGGAAGAACTACAAACCACCATCTTGGGCTTAAAAAAAACTTAATGAGTCTACAATAAAAAATAGCCATAATACTACCACAGAGGTCATATAAAAATACCCATCCTTTGAGTGAGGATGTCAAAAACTTTATAAAAAATCCCATTGCTGCACATTTCATGATTCTGGATCAGATAAATAGGTCTCCAAAACGAAATTGAGACTGTTAAACAAAATATAGCTGCCGACAGCTTTAGGCTCTAAGATATTTTAGATAAACTAAACAGAATTGTCCCAGATACCCCCAAATCGCCTTCTGTATTACAGGGTGAGCATGAAAAATTAAGACCTGATTTTTCTCTAATAGAAATATCTAGTTTTTCAGATAAATGCAAGAAGAAACAAGCCTTTGACAATGCCGAACGTTTGATGCTTTGGAAGATGTCCACCCTTGCACATTGTTTATGCCCTTGAGGTACTTGAACGTCTCTCTTATGTTCCCCTGCTCCCTCCTTTTCTCCAATGAGTACATACTGAGGTCCTTTAATCTCTCCTGATATGTTCTGTGTTGCAAGCCATGTACCAGCTTGGCTGCCTTTCTGTGGACTGCCTCCCCCTGTCAAAATGTCCTTGCACAGTTGCAGCCTCCAGAATTGCACACAGTACTGTAGGTGAGGCCTCACTAGTGCATTATACAATGGCATCACCACCTCAAGCCTTCTGCTAGTGATACCTCTGCCTACGCATCCCAGCATGCTACTGGCCCTCCTTGCAAAATGTGTGCTCTGTTTTGACACCTTTAGGTCATCAGAACTGATAACTCCGAGGTTCCTTTCTTCCCCCCCCATCCTGTAACTCTCCCCAGATTTCCCTCTTCCCAGGTGCAGTATTAGCGCTTCTTTGCATTGAACCTCAGTTGCCACTCCTCAGACCATTTTCAAGCCTCTCCATGTCCCTGCTCATTTTCTCCACCCCTTCTGGAGTATTCACTCTGTTACAGACGTTGGTGTCATCTGCAAACAGGTAGCCAGACCTTTCCTTCTAGCCCTTCCGCAATGTCTGCAATGAAGACATTGAACAGGACTGATCGTTGAGGTACCCCACTGGTCACCACTCTCTCCCCGGACTGGATCCCAGTATCACCACCCTTTGCCTCCTGTCCGTCAGCCAGGTTTTTTTGTATTATGGTATTTATTGCCCCTCACGCACCCTGACTTCCCTTCGGGCCCCCACATGGACTGCCCATCTCGGTGCACCTGAACCCACCACCCCACATCGCAGCCAGCCCAGGTATCCCCGACATATCCCTTCGTCGGGAGGGTCCTTTACCTTCATAGGGGATAAGCCTGTTCGGCTGTATCCAACGACCTTGGGTGCTGCTGAGGCAGCTGATGGAGGTCCGGGAGCCCAGGAGTGAGGATCCGGGGAGGCCGTCATCTGACAGGCCAGGGCGCCATTTTTCATGGTTTTTCCTCCGAGGAGAGATGTGCCATGACATCTAGGCTTATGCGCGTCTGTCTCTCCCCAAGCGTTGTGGGTCAGATGTCGTGCTGAGCCCCAGCCTCCGCCACCATGGGTCAGCGAACACCGAACGCCGCACCTCCCCTCCCGAGGCGGCAGTGGACGCCCTCCTCCTTCTCCCCGCCAGCTCTCCAGCGACCCGAGTCTGTTCCCCAACCTGGTCACCAGCGTTGCAGATGGAAATCCAACCACTGCACCGACGGGCCGGACGTCAGCCAGTTTCTAACCAGTTTATCAGCTTTTTCCTTGTAGCCAGACTACCCATTTTGTTAATCAGACTTCTGTGTTGGTCGGTGTCGAAGACTTTCCTGAAATTAATGTAGGTGATGTCCACTGCCCCTCCCTGATTTACTTCCTTACTGAGGCATTAGGGTATCCAAACCTAACGTCATCCCCCACCCCCACCCTGCAGAGACTGACAGGCATTGGGGATGTGCCTTTGGGTTGTCAGCCATAATGCTCATGCCATTCCACCTCACCCCACTCTGCAGACATCAACAGGTGTCATGGTGTGCCTTGGGGCCTTTGACCCTTATGCTCACCCCATTCCATAAGGAAATAAGCCGAGATGGGTGCAGTATAAGAGAATGGGGTGAATGTTAGGGCCAAAGATCCCAAGCCACACCTCAATGCCTGTCACTGGCTGCAAGGTGGGGGTGGAATAGCATGAGCATTACAGCCATTTACCTCAAGTCACACCCCAACGCCTGCCAGTCTCTATGAGGTGGGGGGGGTTATGGTTGGAAACCCTAACGCCCCGGGCGTTTGTTGGTATTTTCGCTCCAAATTTTCAACATGGACTTTTTGGGACCCCACCTCATGAACAGTGGCACTATCATTTTGTTACTCAATCCCAACAGGTGATTTTGTGCAGTGACTGCGCCATTCAGCACCACAGGTGCGAAAACACATTTCAGGCAGGATGTGAAAATGACAGCTATACTGTTCATGAGGTGGTGTGAAAAACTGGCAATGTTGAATATCTGAAGTGAGGATATAAAAATTTGCCAAAGTTACATACATGCATAGCGAAATTTCAATGACTGCATGTAATACGGGCGTTTTGGGGTATTTATGTACCAGATTTTAAACATGGCCTTTTTGGGACCCCACCTCATGAACAATGACACTGTGATTTCATTAATCCATCCCGAAAGTTGATTTCACACAGCGACCGTGCCATTTTGCAACACAGGTGCGAAAACATGTTTCAGGCAGGATGTGAAAAATGACAGCTATACTGTTCATAAGGAGGTATGAAATAATGGCAATGTTGAAAATCTGGAATGAAAATGTTAAGAACTGGTGAAGTTATGAGCGTGCATAGAAACTGTGCAACACATGCTCGTGACACAGTCATGTTTTGGAATTTTTTCACCAGATTTGTAACATGGGCTTTTTGGGACCCCACCTCATGAACAGTGGCACTGTCATTTCATTAACTGGTCCCGAATGGTGATTCCACACAGTGACTGCGAAATTACCTTTCGGGACTGAGTAACGAAATAACAGTGACAATGTTCACAAGGTGGGGTCCCAAGAACCTCATGTTGAAAATATGGGACCAAAATACCTAAAAATGGCTGGGATATCAACATAAGTTGAAACCCCCCATTGACTGCCATTATGCAGCGCTTACCTGTGATTCTTCAGTTTGCCGGTTGGCTTTGAAGAGTGCAGATGTGTCCTGGTCTGGAGAAGATGACAGCGCTGACCTCTGGAGGTAGGTATGGGGTAAGGGGGGGTGCTGGGAGATGGGTGCTCAGTGGGATGGTGGAGGGGGACTGGGGAGACAATGAAGGACCGTTTTCTTTTTTGCAGGTTAAAAGAAAAATATGTCAGGTGATGGTTTTCTTTATTTACAGGTAAAAAAAATAAATATTTTTAGGCACACTGGGGTGGGCTCCCAGTGTGCCATGTGAGTTGGGGGAGGGGATACATGCTGCAGTCAGGGCGACTGGGCACCTCCATCGGCAAAGAAAGTGGGCTTGGAGGGTGGGGGGAATACATTGCCGACTCAGGGATTGGGCTTCCTGATGTCGGCAAAAAGACTTTGGGGGAGCGAACCAGTTTGATGCAGGATCCTGCATTGAAAATTTTGATGCAGAATTCTGTATCAAAGAAAAGATGTCAGGGGGCAGTTTTCTTTTTTCACGTTTATTTTTTTTAATAGCACATTTCGGCACACTGGGGTTGGCTCCCACAGTGCCACATTAATGAGGGTGGGGATACATGCCAACATGGGGATTGGGCACCCTGATGTTGGCTTTAACAGAAAGCCACACTGCAGCTAATGTTGAGGCAGGGGCGCAGAGAACCAAGCACTGGGAGAGAAAACTGCATCACGGCTAATGTTTAAGCATTGGGGGGGTCAGAGGGTGCAAAGATGGGTCTAACTGCTGCCATCCGCATTAGTGTGCACTCTAATGCACATGGCCGGAGTTCGGGCTACAGAAAGAAACAAAGTGCTCCATTGGTGCGTTTCATTTTTTTTAAGTCCAGGACACGCCACATCAACAAAGCTGAACTGCTGTCATGAGCAGAGTGCTTAGTCATTGGTGTGCACTGTCAAACCCATTGCAGTTTCAGCTGTAATTGGCCTGACAGTGACACACCTCTCATTTCCCATTATTGTCCCAAGATGTTTGGTGCGCAAGTGCATCAAAAGGAAAAAAGGAAGTGGGGGGGAGAAAGATACTAATAAACATGGCTCTGACATCACAAGTACAACAAAGGAATCAGAGCAGCAGCAACTTAAAGGTTCTACATAAATTCCTTCAGAAGCTTTAACTAGTCAAATTCCATCTAATTTTTTTGGGGGGATGCCATTAGAACCTGACACAATTATATCAACTGAGCCACATGGTGTTCAAAATTAACAACAGGTTGTGCTGCCCCAAACTGTTCAGAAAGTGGCAAATTAAACAGACAATAGTAATTTCATGGTTATTAAAGAGATCTGAGGTTCAAATCCCAGTAGGCCACACTTTTCCTTTCTCATTTCCAGCCTTAATTTAAAAATATGTATACTTTGCAGGGGTTAAACTGCACTGAGAGAAGTGATATTTCTAACAATGGTTATTAAAGAGGCATTTGATTCACTTCCCCTCACCTGGCCAATAACATCTGGCTCAATAATGGGGCACTAGGCAAAGTGGGATATCACTTACACTATATTAATAGAGATGTCCTCAATAAGAAGAGTGTGGTACAAAATTCTGTGCATGCCCGAGTCAGTATTTTTGGTTTCAGGTACTTACCAAATGAAAATGAACATAAACGGAAAAATGCTCTTTTGAACTTGTTTACATATTATCTATGAATCCTCCATGGGAAAATTAGAATTCTTAAAGTATACAGAAGGTCACACAAAAGTACATAGGCACAGATTGATTTATTATTGCAAAATCAAGACATGGCACATCATATTTTACAGAAATAAGTAATATTGGATGATACAGGTATATATGTAGTTGAAAGTAAAGAACTTGGGATGAATAAGGAAAGCAAAACTAAAGTTGGTGAGAAAGAGCCCTTTCTCAAAACAGTGGCTATTTTTGGTCTTCCCAGATCTCCAGGTGAAAATATGTTCAAACTGAACTTTATTCCGAATGATCTTTTCCAACATACATTAAATATGTCCCTAAGCTCAGTTAAGTTATTTGCACCTAAACTTATAGGTCTAAGTGCTGAGGATGATCAAATTATGTGCACTAGCCCATCTGAGGAGGTATATAGTAAACTACTAGCTTGTACAGACACCTTAGATAGGGTTGATATTTATATTGTTTATATTAAGCTTCTGGGAAGTGATAATTCCCATACCAAGGAGGATCTCATAGATAAAGGCCAACCCAACAGCTTGAACTCAATTGGGGTACCAAATGACTCAGAGCATCAAGTAACTTTCAATGATTCAACTAATAATAGATTTTCTAGTTTGCCCCCTACAGAGGCATGACTTAGCCTAGAAACTGCCTGCAACTAATTACTGTACAACTTTCAGATTTAGTCAGATATCACTTCTTAGATCTCAAGTATTTTTTCTTTTCTGTTTGCTAATTAGACGATTTTCCACCTGGCAGGACTGGGGTGATATGTGGAGCAACACTGTTTGGAGGAAAAAGGAAGTCAGTTCTGTTCCTCCCACTACAGCAACACTGAGACCACACAGACTATGACATCACTAGTAACCTATGAGAACCATTTCTCACTGCCAGGTTCCACTTTCACATAAAGCAGCAGGGACTGGCTGTCCCTGGTTACTAGTGATGTCACAATTTCCTGCATTTTGATTGGTAGCTTGTGAGAGTCACTGCTCAGGCTGCAAGGATTGTGGTGCCTCAAGGTGTTTGGTCTCATTTCTTATGATATAGTGGGAGGAACAGAAGTGATTTTTTTTCCTCCAGACAGAGTGCTGCTCCACATATCACCCCAGTACTGCCAGGTGAAAAATCTTCTAATTAGCAAACAGAAAAGAAAAAATACTTGAGGTATAAGAAGTGATAGCTGACTGCATCTGAAAATTACTATTAATTCCAAGCAGTACACTAGCTCTTTAAACCAGAGGTAATCGTGGTGGATAAGCATTTCCAAAGAGCTGAACAGAAGTGGGCCCTGCTTTCATGGAATATTTCCAGTATAATTACTAAATTTTCAGATGCTGACCGGAAGAAGTTTGTCCAGGAGCATCACATAATTTGCTTAAAGGAAACCTGGCACTTAGAAAACTTGAATGTTTCACTGAATGGATATGCTTGTTTCCAAGTGCCTGGAAATAAGATAGCTAAAGTGGGCAGGATGTCAGGTGGTCTGGTCACCTGGGTCGAAACTGGGGACAACTTGACTGTTTTTCCTGTAATGAGTTCTACATTTGAGCAATCCTTTCTACTACAAACTGCCGAGTTTACATGTTGTTTGCTAAATGTTTATGTCCCCCCAAGCAGTTCCAAATATTATCATAACTCTATATGGGAGGAATTAGACAACCTTTTACATTACAGTTGGGCAACGACAGGGTGTGACAATATTCTGCTCTTTGGGGATTTTAATTCCCATTTAGGTAGTTATGATGGCTATAAGGATAGTGATATACATAACTGGGTTTATAATAATCGCAATAATTTTCCCAGGACAGTTTCAGATACAAAAACAAATGTTTCTGGCAAAAAACTTATAGGTATTCTTTCAGTTCACAACTTGGCACCCTTGAATGGAAGAATAAAAGGAGACTTGAAAGGGAATTTCACATACAGCAACTCTATTGGTGCATCAACACTTGATTTTACATTCTGGAATGGTAACATGGAAATCTGGTCCTCTCTGGTAATTTTAGTTAGAGGTGAGAGTGATCACTCACCCTTATCTCTGAAATGGGGCTCTATCCCCACTAGTAGTAAGGTAGAAATGAATGGCTTTGAGATACGAAATCAAGCTAAAATTCAGTGGATGCCAAGAAATACTGAGATGGTCCCACCAATTGTAGAATAGGCAGCCAGAGACATGAAGCCTATACTCAAGGGTGAACCCACACTAGACTTAATAAATACAATAATAATGGCGTATATGGAAAAAATTTGAATGATAATGATGAATAAACAAAGTGCTACTCATGGCTTTGGTGCCCTGAGACTTGGTTTGATAATGAATGCCTCAAAGGAAAACAAGCCTTAAGGCACCTGATTAGGAAAGCAAAAATACTAAAGAAACAAAGTGCAAAGAACTGAAAGGGGCTAGAAAATTCTTATAAAAATTTTCTTTCAGACAAGCGCAGGGCCTACCAGAAAAAACAGTGGGAAAAGATGCTTCTTGCAATAAAAAACAACAATCAACAATCTTTTCGGCTGTTGACAGCCAAGGGTACGAATAACAGTAAAAAACAATTAGACACATTTATCCCAGTAGAACAGTGGCTAAACCATTATACTAATCTCTTTTTTAACCCTGATGTAGAGAACACATGGATAGTTGAAATTAACAGGTCCTTGTTTAGACCTATACTACGGCAGGAATTTATGTATCAATTGCTGGTTTAAAAAAGAATAAAGCGCCAGGTCCCGATCAAATCCCGGCAGAGGTATTTCTTAGTGCTTCATCTCTTGGGGCTTCAATTCTGCTTCGTTTTTTCAACCTTTGCATACTATTTGGCAACTTCCCGGAATCCTGGAGAGGTGCAATCATTGTTTCTATCTTTAAAAAGGGTGACAGGTCTGACTCAAAGATGTATAGACCCATCTTACTACTGGATATAAGCTGCAAAATGTTTTCCAAAACTCTTCTTGAAAGGCTTAGGGAACAGTTGGCCAAGTTGGGCAATATGTCGGAATTCCAAGCTGGATTCCGTAAGGGGTACAACACCTCAGATAACTGTTTTGTACTTTCTCACCTTATAGAGAAATATGTTTCTCTAAGAAAACAAAAGTTATATGTTGCTTTTATTGATTTCAGCACTGCATTCGATAACATATCAAGAGATAAACTTTGGCAGATTATGTTACAAAAGGGCTTCCAACCAGAATTAATCAGTATTACTAGAGACTTATACACCAACACATGGGCCCAAATAAGAATGGGTACGCAGGGTCACCTTTCACCAAAAATGTACACAAACAAAGGAGTTAGGCAGGGTTATGTTATGGCCCCAGTGCTATTTTGCATTTATATAGACCAATTACTCATACAGTTATTGCAGTCTCAGACCGATTCCTCTTTGATTGGCACTAGACACTGTCCAGCATTGGCTTATGCTGATGACCTGGCCCTCATTGCTTTAACACAATCAGGGCTACCAAAAAGCTATATGTATTAAATGAGTATGCTGTGACCCACTGCCTGCATATAAATGAAAAGAAAAGTCAGGTGATGATTTTTGGCTCAAGGGACACTGCTAAAACATGGCAAATAGGGGACAAAAGGTAATGACGGTTAGATCTTACGTCTACCTAGGGTTAACTGTTTCAAATAATTGACGCTGGGAACAGCATAAAAAACGTAATCCTTAAAATTAAAACAAACTGCTGGTGCACTTCAGAGATTCAGGGCCAGATATTCAAAAATTTTGCGCTGAGTACAAACCGTTTGCACAGTTTTACTGCAGGATTAGCGTGGGCTTGCTATATTCAAAAGGCCAAATAGAGCTCACAAACTGCATTGGCGCCAGGCAAAATCATAATGTATGCAAGGGGCAAACTGAGGGAGCGTGTACGTGAATATAGGCACAATGCTATATTCAGCGACTAGCGCCACGCAAAGTGGTTTTGCGTGACTTAGCGTGACACTTAGCGCAGTGCACATTACCGCCCAGGAAAAGGTAGTCTTAACCCTGGGCAATCAGCTTTGTGCGATAATGTGGCATTGTGCGGTGTTTGCACGGCTTTGCGTAACCTTAACAAATAAATATGACACATAGACAAAGCCAGACATAGAGGAAACATGCTGCTCACTGATGGCATCACAATGATGCCACCATCTGCCACCAGTCCCAGCCATGCCAGGCAGTATGTGGTGACCCTGCTGCCAGTGGACAGCATGGCAGTGTGTCCATACAGCACACACCTGCACATCACTCTTCGGTGGACACCAACAGATGCCAGCACACAAATGCAGCACTGTGGGTGTGGAGGATGTTGAAGGGAGAGTGTACAGGTGGCCAGGCTGTGCCACAGACCAGGTGTGGCCACAAGGCTGGGACAAATCACGCAGTGCACATGGGCCAGTATTGGGAATACCCCATCACCAGTGTGCCTTTCTGATAATATATGTCCCCCCCCAACCACATACCGCACAGATGTACAACTGCCACAACTCACAAAGCCGGACATGTATATGTCACTGTGAGCATCCCATGCCAGATGTGCAGCATCTGTGGGTCACACAACAGCACAACAGTAATGTCCACTGTCAGTAAACACCTGCTTGTTGGGCCTGTCACTGTGTATAGTGCAGTCATCATCACCACTGCCCTACACACCATAGGCAGTGATGTGTTCACACACTACTGGCCCCCTTGCTACGGTAGTGCCTGCTGTGCACTGTAGCATGACATACAGTGTGACAGTTGCATGCAGCACCACCACCATCTGTGCCTATGCTGTGTTGTTCCCTGGGGTACAATATTCTATGCTATGCTGCACTTTTTACATGTAGCCTACAGCTATCATCATGCACTGCCAGACTGATCTACAGGTGGAGCTGCGGTCAAACCTGGCCATCCCCTGTACTTCCAGACTGACCTACAGATGGAGCTGTGGGACCCTGCAGTAATGCTGGGCAAACTGCATGCAAATCAGGGCATAATAAGATGCTAATCTAGATGTTTTCCCAGAAACTACCTAAGTAGGCTCATTTGCATGTCACTTTTGAATATGGCAAAGTTTAGCGCCAGGCAAACGTGTTTGTACCGGGCAAATGGTTTAGCTCCACACTAAACCCGCACAAACGTGTTAGCACTGCGCAAACAGTTCAGGGAATTTTATACAGTTTTTAACACCGTACTTTCACATGCACTGCAACCTGCAGCTGTACTGGGTCCACACATTTGCTGGCACACACATTGGCCACGTAGTTCACCTCTACCTACCTTCCTTCACGTCACTGTGTACTGTGTTGCTGTTGTGGTTTGCACTTCCTGGTTGCTATATTCAGAGCTGTCTTATTCCAGGGCTAAGTTTGCCCTGCAGTCCCAGCCCAGTTTGCCCGGCCTCATTCACACGCTAAATTCAGAAGCTGTTTGCCCAAAGCTATTCCTTTTGAACATAGCTTGCTTTGTGCTCCAGGCTAAGTTTGCCTGCTGGGCAGTGCTAATTTTGTACCAGGGCAAAGTTTTGAATATCTGGCCCTCAATGTTAAATATGGGGGCAATTCAGTCAGGCCCTTACTGAAAGCTATTCAGGCCAAATACATTCCACAAGCCCTATATCTTAGCGAAATATGGGAATATGGAGACATAAAAATTCTGGAAACACTCCTTAATAAAATACTTCATATAGCCTTAGGTCTTGGAAATTCAGCCCCTGCACCTTTAATAAGGGCGGAACTTAGCTTCACCACTCTTAAAGCTTGCTCAATAACCAGATATATTAGTTACTGGATAAGTATTACCAGAATGGGCCAACATTGGCTCCCTTATATTTGCCTTAAGGAGAAAATACGCAGGAAAGACAGGGGCTATAAACAATCTAACTGGCTTAAATACCTGGAGAACATTTTATGTAACTTTAGGTTACAGCATTTACAAAAATATGTTAAGGGCATTACGATTAGTTTGAAATATAAACATTGTTGCACTAGGAAAATCCAAAACTGTTTCAAGATCAGGGACTGTGAAATTATATCTTCACTAAAAAGTGCCCCGTGGGTACTAAATAATGATGTAAGGCTTGTATACCATCATTATTTGGATGTTCTAATAGAGCCCGAGTTAAGAACAAATTATACAAGATACAGACTGGAGTTCTTTTCCAGTAATGTCCTAAAAGCAAGATATAGTAAACAATCTGATCCCAAAGCTAAATGGTGCAGTTGTACCACCAATGAAGTAGAAGATATTGCACATATATTTTTTTCTTGTCCATGGTTTAATAAACCCTGGGCATATTGGTTATACCCATTATGGTCTGAGATTAGAACTGATGATAGAAATATTCTGCTAGAACTTATGCTTACTGTTCAGGATGAATTTATTATTAATCGTGTAGCTGGATACTTCAGAGCCATTTCGATTATAAAAAAAAACCAACATGAATGTACTATAGCTGTCTCGGTAATTACTTATGTTGCGTGAACAATTGTTGATCACTTATTATTAGTATTGTGTGCACTGATTACTATGAATATATCTGTTATGTCCCATTATATTTTATCTGCATTTATTGCACTATGTAAACTGTTTTTATATTTTGTAAAGGTCCATGACCGAACAATAAAATAATTTACTTACATAGCACCTGGAGTATTGTGTCCAGCTCTTGGGACCGTATCTCCAGAAGGACACAGGCAAAGTGGAGGCAATCCAGAGGGGGGCAACTAAAAAGGATCAGAGATTGCATCAAAGGCCCTATGAGGAGAGACTAAAGGACCTCAATATGTACACCCTGGAAAAGGGGGATATGATAGAGACCTTTAAATACCTCATGGGGTAAATAAGGTACAGGAAGGAACTCTTGTTCAGAAAAAAAAAGGAGCGCAAGGACAAGGGGACATGCAATGAAGCTGGAAGGGTTAGATTCAGGAGAGATGTGAGGAAGTACTTCTTCACAGAAAAAGTGGTGGATTCCTGGAACAACTTTCCAGTAGAAGTGGTGGAGGCAAAGAATGGGGGGTCAAAGATGCAATGGATAGGCGTAAGGGTATTTTACTGGAAAGGAAGGGGGGGGGAGTGAGAAAGAGCTGAAGATCAATCAGGATCTACGGTGATACTGTATATAGGGAAAAACAGACAGACTGGGTGGGCCAAGCAGTCCTCATCTGTCATCAAATTCTGTGTTTCTATGTAGCGAGAAAGAAAAAAAATGTTCCAGTCTGGGGATCGATCTTAGGCCCCGTACCCTCTACTGCTTAGTAGCCTGTGGCGCTTCTACTGTACTAAGCTTCTTCAACAGGATATACATGCTGTGACAACGGATACTCAGCAGTGAGTGCAGACCCCTCCCTCCCTTTACACTTGTTCTCTGGTTAAACAAGTTCCCCTACACAAATGCAGTGGATGTTCATAACTTACAGTATATCTGAAGCGGTGTTTCCCCAAGTTGCATTTAAACCTCAAAGTCTGAGCTAGAATTGTTCAAGTTCTTAGCAATATAGAACTTGAAACCTTGCTGAAAGTTTATTTATTTTTATTTATTTGGTAATTCGGATACAACCTTTGAGTATACACTGTTTTACAAAGGTTACACATCAGGATGTAAAACAGCAGAGACATAACAAAAACTTGACAGTTAACACAAAACATAAGATTGCTATGTAATACAGAATATAGATAAATAATACATTTGAGTAACCTAGACAACTGAAATTAAACAGCAGGAGGAGATTCCCAATTAGCAATGTATGGCATAGCTGCCGGGGGCCCTGTCAAGGTAGAGTATCGGAAAGGGTAGGAAGAAAAGGGAAGAGTGCAAATGAGGGGCAGATTAGAGAGGGGGAGGGACTGGGAGAAGGAGAATATTTAGGGGGAAGAGTGGTAGAAAGGGAAGGTGTTAGGGGTGCAGAAGAGAGGGAGTTGGAGGGAGCTTGGGGGGGTGGTAAGGGATGGCAGATGGGGGTCCAGGGTAGGTAAAACAGTAGAGAAGATCAGACAGACAAGGGGGGTATCTGGGTTGAGGATATGGACTCAGGTAAGGAAGTCAGAGGTGTTTAAGAGCGGGTATCCAGGTTGAAGATATGGATTCAGGTAAGGCAGTCACAAGCATTTGAGTTCAGCAGGTATTGCTTCAGTTCTCTTTTGAAGGACCAAACATTTGTTGTATTGAGAGCTGCAGCAGGGATCTCATTTAGCCATGGTGGAGCTCGGTACATGAAGGATCTTAGGGAAGTTCTACGAAATGGGACATCAAGCTGTGTTGTCACTGTTCTTCACGTGTTGTATTTGGAGTTTGCTTCCTTTACCAGGTCTGCAATGCTTGTAGGGGTTAGGGAGAGCATGGCCTTTCTCCCTAGCAGGCACGTTTGGTACCTGATTCTGGATTGAAGCGGTAGTATGTGGGCCAGACCATACAGGGTACAAGTGTGTGTGAAGCGGTCAGCATTTAGCAATAGTCTGCAAACCTTGTTAAGGGCAGTGGCAACCCTTTTGAGGGCTGTATCAGTGGCAGCGCCATAAACCACCAGCCCGTAGAGGGAGAGGACAGAGCTGGAGATCGAGAGCCGCAAGGCTTCAGCAGTTAGGCTTTTCTTGTGCCTAAACAGGAACCCTAATTTAGTGTTCACAGCTTTCACCACCATGTCAATGTGCTGAACATACAAGAGGGTATCATCCACAATGATATCCAGGTACTTGAAGGAGTGAACCTGTTCCAGTGGGACAGTCAGGTGATTTGTGACTGTTAGTTCTGGGCATCTCCTTTTTAGTTCAGGGCTAGAGAGGAGCATCGTCTTGCTTTTTTTGTAGTTTAGTAGCAACCTTTGGGAGTAGAACCAGGTCTCCAGTTGCTGGAAGGATGATTGTAGCTCAGCCTGTAGGTGGTCTATGTGAGAGTGACAGCTAAGTAGGACAGCATCATCGGCGTACAGAATGACTTTGCTAGTGCAGGCATTGGGTAGGTCATTCAGGAACATGCTGAAGGGCAGTGGACCCAGGATGGACCCTTGAGACACCCCTAGCGAGACTTCCTTGGATGCAGATATGGAGTGACCTATCTTGACCCTTTGAGACCGGGAGGTTAGGTAGTCCTGAAACCACAGAGCGGCATTTGGGAAAAACACCAAGGGCATGCCGTTGAGACAAGAGGAGTGGGTGGCAGACTGTGTCGAATGCCTTTGTTAGGTCAATGAAGATGGACCCAAACAGTTTTCCCTCATCCAATGCCTTATGGACATACTCAGTGAAATCCACCAGTGTAGTGTCCGTGCCGTGGAGTTTCCTAAAGCCGTGCTGCTGGTGACATTGCAGCCGGTATTTGTGAATATAGTCAGTAAACTGGTCTGCTACAATCCTTTCCAGTGCTCTAGAGAGGGGGGAGAGGATAGCGATGGGCCTATAGTTTGTGATCAGTGACCTATTGCCTCCCTTATGCACCGGGGTCACCAGTGCTTGTTTCCAAGGAGAAGGGAATTTGGTGAGCTGGGGGGATTTGTTGAAAATCGTAGTGATGGGAGAGATGACTTCATTGATTGCCAGCGCCAGCAGTTTCATGTCAATGTTGTCAGACCCCATTTTGTTTTTTTCCCAGGACCTTTTTAACATGACCCAGTGCTTCTTTGACAGTGACTCTCTTGAAGTAAAACTGAGGGTGCAAGTTGATGTCCGGTGGGTGCCTATTATCAGCTTTGATAGGCTGGAGGTATTCAGCTGGTAGAACAGAGCTAAAATCCGTGAAGGTGGAGTTGAACTCTTCGGCAATGGTGTGGGGGTCCATGGTACTTGTGCCATTAATGTTTAGCAGTGATGACTGTGTTCTGTCGTCCTTCCCTGTGAGTGCCTTTATATTGTCCCAAAACCGCCTCCCATCACCCCAGGGTCTTCCCAATTGATCCTTGTAGAAATTAGCCTTAGTGTTCCTGATGAGATGTGTGCATTTGTTTCTGGCTGCTCTGTATCTTTGAAGGTCACTGGGCTTACTGGAGGCCCTGGCTCGATGCCAAAGGTTGTCCCTTGCCCTCGTGTGATCTAGAAGGTCACCAGTAATCCACCCATTGTTATGGCCACATGTTTTTCTTTTTTTGAACAGAGCAAATCTGTCACAAATGCTATTAAAGTTATCAATAAAGTACTGAAGTGTTATGTAAAGGTCATGCAGTATCTTAAGGGGAGACCAATCAAACTGAGAAAGCGCCTCCCTGAAAGCTGAGAGCTGCCCTTTCCTGAGAATTCTGCTGTTCACAAAGACAGGTGGTGCTTTTTTGAATTTATTGGACAACAGACAGGTGGTAGGGGAGTGATCGCTTAGTGAATCTGGTAGTACCAAGACATCGGTAATCCTGTCAGATGAGCTTGCAAGGAGCCAGTCCAGGAATGTGTGCTTAGCGGTCTTATGGTTCATTCTAGTAGGCTCCGTGACTAACTGCGTGAGGAGGGAACTGGCTATGGTATCCTTCTGGTTGGTCGATTCATTACTAAGCCAAGTGATGTTGAAGTCCCCAGTTACAATGAGCTCACAGTTGTTGTTAACACCAGCCAAGGACCCTAGTAGTTTAACTAGACCATCTTTGGCAATTTTCGGTTGGAGGTAGATACATGCAATGACCAGAGATTTTTTCTGTTCACCAAAAATGATTCTAACTGCAAGGAGCTCATGGTCAACCCTGCAGGTTGTGATGGTGAGCACAATGCCTTGGAGGGCGTTCCGTTAATAAATGAGACAGCTGCCACCTCTTTTCCCAGTCCTGTCACATCTAAAGGTATTGTAACCAGGAAGCACTATCTCTTTATCCCTGACCCGGGTGGATAGGCAGGTCTCAGTCAGGCAAAGTATGGTTTATGTAGGGCGGCCCACACCTGCAGTTAGGGCATCTTTGGAATTAGGCTGCAGATATTTATCGTAGCAAGTTTCAAGCCATTTCCCTTCAGCAGGGTATACCCTGGACCTGCTCATGGGGTTAGGTTGCATTCTTTTTTTTTTTTTAACTTTATTTTCTGCATCCACTCCCCAGGCATCCTTCAGGAGTGCCCACACGGAGTCCGCCCTACTCCCAGCCTGAAGCCTCACATCTCCCCCTTGATCTCCTCCCCCGAATGACCCCAGGCAGGCTCAACCCCCTGCTACCATCTCCAGGGCTGATTCCACCCTCCCACAGTGGTAACCTCCTAAGTGTGAAGTGTGTGGTGGGGCGCAGGTTTATGTGGGCAGTCACAGAAAAAATGTCTCACCACTTTTTGCAGTTTTCTTCAATTTTAATTGATTCTTCTTTCAAACATCACTCATATCAGGATAACATCAGAATGGCACAATATTTTTCTCATTTATCACTTCCATTTCGATAGCAAACAGAGCATCTGGCATCATCTCATTCTTTATAAGTCTTTAGGTGAGACAATATAAAAGCATAAACCTCACACAGGATATTCTGACAGTTTTAAATCTTCCATTCGGAACATGAATCAAAACAGTTTTTTCAAATAACTCCATAGAGCACTTTTCAGCAGCATCTAGAGCACACCTCTAGGCTCACCACAACAGGATTTAAGTCTCCACCTGTTTACACCTCTCTGACAAATCTCACCTCTAGCCATCTGTGCTGACAATCTCCACTACTGAGTCAAAGGTTCACCCTTTTATATCCAACTAGAGTCAGGTGACCTTCAAACTCCACCTTCACTTACAACTTTTAATTACTTTATCTTATACTCTAATCCTTTATTTTATTCCAACAAGCTTATGTATTTTAAACTCATTTAGTAACTTATTCCCTCACTCAGAGATAAGTTATTTCTGTTCCAAACATTTTAAACTCCTTTTTCCAAGACAAGAAAGCACCACCCCTTCCTAACAATACTTAAGAAGGGCGTGCATGGCCAGCTGGCTCCTAGAACAAACAAGGACGCCGGCAGCTGAAAGCACAACAACTCCAAAGCTCCACAAATGCCCGAAAAACCCCACGTTTCAAAACCAAAATGAAATAAAGGGAATTCATCTTCCTCGGGTAAGCACAAAATAACTCTCCTTATTTTAAATGTCAAAAGCTTACAGTTTTTAAAACGTTAATGAACCTTATGTTCCTCACAACAGTGCAATTACTAATTGCACTAACGCTCTCAGGGTAACAAAATCACCCGTTTCCCACAACGAAACAAAAAATACCACTTGTGGCCAGCCTTCACCTAAAAGTGAGCTACAACTGCAAGTAATTAGATTTCAGGGCCTCAAAATGCCCAAAACGCCGTAACTCCCTCATTCTAAAAAAGTCTCAGAACTGCTCAAAAGTAAACAACCTCCACTTCGGAGGGTATTCTGAGCTGTCCCCATAATTTTAGAATAAAGCCATTCCATTTAAACAGTATTAGAAGGCTAAATGCCTTCAGCCGGCATGAGATAGTCGCATGTACTCTGTTAAAGCAGCCTCAGAACCAAGTACTAACAGCTGCTAAAACACCCACCTCAGCCTAAAACAGCTTTTACAACCATTTAGTCCCCAAACATAATTTCCCACCTAAATCTCTACCATAACTCTAAATGTAGTAGAAAAGCACTACTGCATTTGCTACAGAGATGGGGGTTGGGGAATCTCCCTTTTCTCTTATCCACACTCAGTATAATCAGGACAACGAAGTGCCCCCAGCAGCATCTGGACAGCTATCCACGTTGTCCTTAGAAACATCCAAACAACACTCCCAAATGAATAGAAAGTTTGAAAAGCTACTCAGGCTTTCAATATTTCTAAATAGAGTTTTCTTTTACCTTTATTATTTTACCAGGCTCCCAGTCAAAGCACTGCATGCCTGGCTCCCACAAAATATTTAAGACAATCGACTACAATTTCAGAAATGAATCCATCCTCCAAACTCCAATATAAAACTAATACTGACAAATCCAGAAACCGAATATTAATTGGACTGCAACGTAACGCACAATCGCAACGACGTGCGGCAGTTTTAACGATCGTCAAAACCGCGATCTTAAACCTCCAAATCACCGTAGTCCCAACAACAAAGACCCTTTTCCAGGACTAACCCCAAAGTACACTCTAAGGAATTAAACCCTAAAAATCCCAAAATTACTCTCTCCAGCCTCAAAGTTTTATTTAATCTCCTCTCTTAAAGGGGAAACTCCCATATGTGCTAGAAAAAGGAAAACAATTCTCTAGCCCCATATTTCTAACTTTGGAATTTCAAACCTCACAGAGCCACTCTGTGACAAAGTGCCTACCTTGGTATCATTGGGTCTGCTTTGGAGGAAGATCCGGGGTGCGTTGGGCTGGCAGATGGGATGTGGGCAAAGTCCCCTGGGGCCACCGTCATCTCACCTATGAGCAGAAGGTATTTCTGCTTGTTTGTACCTCCCTCCTTTCCCGTGGAGCCCGGCCAGCAAGGCAACATAGTGCCATGGCTCCGCCCTCAGGCATTACGCCACACTGCTACACTGACGATCTTCTAGCCACTGCCAGAGGTCTCTCCAAGAGCGAGCGCTTCCCGTACCCACCCCCGGGAAGAGAGAGCAGTCGGTGACGCCACCCTGTCCTCCTGCCGACCCCTCAGCGCCCTGGCTCATTCCTGAACCCGAATGGGCTTGGTCAAGTGTGGCATCCAACGCCTCAACCCTCAGCGCCACCAGGCTGGTTAGGTTGCATTCTTGATGTAGTAATATTAAACCATGCAGATAGTTACGTTCAGGGATATGTAATATAGTAATCTTGTCCAAGGTACCAAGAGTCAAATGATGAAAAATAATCAAATCCACAGGAAATAGTGAACTACTGGGGACCAGCAAACTGTTGTTACTGTAGAGCAAAGACCCAGAATGTGTTAAATTCCAGAAGGTGATGAACACTGGCTTGGGGCATATGCAGGATTTAAAAATCCCTTGTTAGTGTCTTCCCTTTGTTCTCCAAAATGGTTGTGAATAGACCTCAAAGACAATCACAGATCCTTTAGGGAACAAGTCAGACGGAAATGTGGATTCAATGCAGAACTTCACAACTCAGAGCTTGTATAACAGATTTACTGACCTTACTTTTGCTTTTGATGGCTTCCAAAAAAGTTGATCTATGATGAGAATGCTAAAACCTCGTGGTGATTGTTATACAGTTTCTTAGTCCAGGAAACATTCATAGGTGTCATATCCAAGAATGGTCCAGTTCTTCCAAGCAGAAACAGATGAAAATCCACAAAAACTAAACTACTGAGAGAGACAAATGCAGCCAGCCACACGTTGGTCTCCTCCTCCTCCTCCTCCGTATCACTATCATCAGCCAGGACATCAAACAATTTAATTTCTCGGGTGGTGGGGGGGCCTGGCCAACTGCTGAGCTTGTAGCAGCAATTTTGCAGCGCTCTGCAATACACAGCTAAAATCACTGACTTTTGGGATTTAAAATCTCGCTTGCAAACCTAAACATAGATTACTGGAAAGCTGAATTCAAGTGAAGTTAATCTAAGTCTGAGACTTTTCAGTTTTTCTGAACTAAAGTTATGAGCAGAAGCAACAGACCGGGTGCAGGAGGAGAAGGAGCCCAACCTAAAGACCTGAAGCTGGGCAGCAGTAAGGAGACAAGTAATGAGGCCAGCCAGGGAACGGAAGATGAAGCATCACCACAGCTGTCAAACGCTGCCTTACTTAAAGCCATCCAGAGACTTAACCAGAAGGTGGAGGATTTCACTACACAGTTTAAAGTATTAGACATGAAAATGGGTATGCTGGAGGGAGAAACTAAAGCAACTTCAAAATAAGCTGAGACAGTGTTAACTGTGTCTGCTGGCCTGACTAAAGAATAAGTGGTGCTTCACCATCGACTGGATAATTTGAAAAATGCCTGTCGTGCCACACATGTGCGTATCCTTGGGCTTCCTGACGGGGTATAGAGAGAAAAATCTACAATGTTCGTATCCAACTTCCTTAAGGATGCCCTAAAAGTGGAAGACTTGATAATGGTCCTTAAAGCATATCGGATCAGCCCACTTGGAGGGAGAACTCGTACTGTTACCAACGAGCTCCCACCCCGTACTCTCCTTGTGGTGCTGTGAACTGTTTAGATAGAGACATTGTTATAGCTCAAGCTAAAAAGTGTGGACCTCTGGACTGGCAGGGCAATAAAGTACATTTGTTTCCGATCTAAGCTATGCGACCCGACAGCGCCAAAAGAGCTTTGATGGGGTCCGTACCTGACTGTGATAGCTAGGAGTGCATCATATTCTTTTCACGCCAGCCAGTTTGTGCATCGTATACAGGGAGAAGTCCTACCAATTCTGGAGAGGCTGCATAAATGTTAGACCGCATTGAAAAGGAGTTCAGGGCTAAATAAGAAGGTTCGGGTTCTGATTCTGGGGGGGCAGTGAGTAACAGACTGCAGGATCTTGGTGCTGTCAATGTGCCAAAGATAGTAATCTGACTCCTTATTCCTGTTCCCCTATTCCCTAGCCATTGAGACATTATATTCGTAATTATAATTGTTGGTTAAATACGTTTTAGAAGTGGCTATGGGCTAAATGGGGATCGGAGGGGAATGTTAAAAATGGCGCCATTAGAAGGCGCATTCAGTTTAGACATGGCGCATTTCTTCTTCATTCACTCTGTTTGTGTTGGCGCCTTTCAAGATTTTGTACATGCATAATGTACAGACCTATTCTGTTTGAGAAAACAGGTTACGATGCTTGATAGCACTAAGTCTCTTACATGTTGCATTCTATGATGTTTCAACCTGCTCTTTAAAAGGTTTTGAAGCAGTTTTTCATTATCTTAAAACACAAGAAAGGGCTAATGTTTCAAGGGGCATTTGTGCTCATTAACTGGCTACCTAATATCAGCAGTGTACTGCATTATTAACTCTGGTGGTAACTTCCTATTTTGGTTTGGGGGATGTTCTACCTATATTACAGGGGGTACAATCTTGTATTACTATCTCTATGTTGGTAATCCCTGTTCATGGCAGTAGCGGTCATTTGTTACTTGGTTATTGGGAATTTTTTTTTATAAATTCTGCAACCCTCCCTGTCTTGTACCAATGGACAGGGGCATAACTAATCCTGACTGTAAAAATGATGTATGCATTGTACTGTGATAGTTATGTTATTACTGTGTGCCTTCCTACAGGATTGTACTGTGTAATGTATACAGTTAAAGGGAAAGTCTCTCATCTGCAGCACTGTGTATTTATTTACCTCATTTCACCCATGTCATATGCATTCGCTGGTGGACTATGGTATAGTGATATATGGCACTGCTGACACTACTGCTTTGCTCTGCATTAAAACGTCCCTCAACAAAGCCTGTCGGCTGGTCACGGGACGTGATAGACTGACCCACACTTGCGACCTATACAAACTCACGCAGTGGCTAAACTTCGAGGGAAGACTTAAGTACCATACTTCCCTGGTTGCCAAGAAAATTTACCTCAGGCAAGCCCCCTCAACCCCTTATCCAACTGATCTCTCCCCACAGGGTCTCCAGGAGCTCAGCCAAAGCATCTCTCTTAGTTCCCCACTGCATGACCTCTCTGGAACAAAGGTCCTTCCTTTATCGTGCTCCTCTCTGGCTGAATGTCCTCTTGGCCTCTCTTTTCCTGGAACCCAAGCCTGGCTAATTTAAAACTAACCTAAAGAATCTGCTTCTTGATTCTGCTGCCTGTGACTGCTCTTAGCCCTCCCTCCATGCCCACCTCCCCAGGGGACCTTTACATCCAATCTCCCACTAGTCCCGGCCCCAGTACTGGATACCTCTCTAAGCTACATAGCTTATGCTGATCTCCTTATGATCTCGGAACTGGGTTGTTTTGCTCATTACTCTGTATTCTGTATTACTGAATATGTATCTGCAGATGCTGGGTTACCTGACCCTAGAGTTTGTGCTCTCATGTATGTCCTCACTGTACTGTACTGATCACACTGTTTTGAAACCTCTGTACTAAGATGTGGAGCCTTGCAAAGGAATCTGTTATTGAATGTTTTATTGACGCTGGGTTACCTGACCCTGGAGTTTTGCTCTCATGTATGTCCACACTGTAGTGCAGTGTTCACAATGTTTTGTAACTTCTGTACCAAGATGTGTAGCCTTTGCAAAGGAGTCTATGACCCAAACAGCTGTAATTCCAATTGTGATAATAAATAAATAAATCCCCTCTCTTGATATTTCCAATCAGCAATTGTGGTTTGAGGAGTATTTGAAAAGTAAAAAATACACTTTTTAAACCAAGTGATCTAGCTCTCCATTGTTCCAACTGCTGGATGGAAGATGTGTGTCATCTGTGTAAAGGAAACATTCAGTCTACTCCTCCCCCCACGACATGTTACAACTGTCTTACAGGAAGTGATGAGCAGCACAAAGAAATAAAATTCTTTCATCCACAAGAAAAAATCTAAGATTTATTATTTGCTATGCACAAATAAAGGCTACTAGTACTACTACTCACTGTGTAAGTGACATGACAGGGCTGTCTTGAGCCACTGCAAACTTAACATAAAATACAGATAGAAAGCACTGAAAACGTTATGCTTTCTTCCGAGCTGTTGCTGCAGTGGCATTAAAACAATGAGAGGGGTTGTATTACAAGTGATTCATTTGCATATAAATAAATAGAGACTTGCTTGAAACTTTACAGGCTTGTGTCATAGCCTCAGAATCCAGGCATGTGTCAGAAAACAAATTCTGGCCAGAACCGATGGGGCTGCAGGTTAAGACTTTGAGGTAAACATATTGAAATTTATCAAAGTTAGGAGCCAGTGTTTGCAAAATGTAATGCAGGCTCATAAATGTGTTGTGCTGTACTATATTTTTTTCAAATCTGCAACGTAGCCTTGTTATGACCCTGCCCCATGCAGGGTCAGACTGGCCCACCTGGATACCTGGAAATTTCCAGGTGGGCCCCCCCTCAGTTGGGTAAGTGGTTACCTTCTGAACTCTGAAAACTTTTGCATTTATCTTCTTTTTTCTAATTAAATGGGATATCTGGGACACTGTTAATAAATGTAAGATGCAAACGCAGTGCTAGTGTATCAGACTGAAGTGGAATACTGATACAAGTGTGTCAACCTGGGCCCTCCTGTACTGATTTTCCAGGTGGGCCGTTGTACCTTCTTTCCAGGTGGGCCCTCTGTACCCTAGTCCGACCCTGGCCCCATGAAGAAGGACAGAGAACATGTTCAGCTCCTGGCCTAAGGGTGATTTTGTGCAGGACTGTAAAATCACCTTTCGGGATGTAAAAAAAACAAAAAAAAACAAAACACATTTTTGGCCAGGATTTGAAAAATGACAGCTACCACATTCATGAGATGCTGTAAAGATATGGCTATGCTGTAAATTTGGGTTAAACATGTTGAAAATTACCAAAGTTGCAAGCCTGCATTCGCAAAATGCAACGTAGGCTCATAACTTCGTTGTTTTGTTAATATTTTTGCACCAAATTTTCAACATAGCTTTCTTACTACCCCACCTCATGAACAAGGGCAGAGAAAATGTTCAGCTCCTGCCCAAAAGGTGATTTTGCACAGGGATCGCAAAATCACCTTTTGAGGTGTGGGAAAAAAAAAAAAGAAACCATTTTGGCCAGGATTTTAAAAATGTCAGCTGTCACACTCATGACGCGCTGTAAAGAAGTGGCTATGCCTTTAAGTCATAAAACAGTAAAAGTGCTTATCTTAGCTTACTTTACCTTAATTCATCATTTTCCCATACATAGCAAATTAAAAATGCAGATAAAAACCCTGCTTCAGTCTTTCTTACTCAGTAGCATTACTTAAGATTCAAACTTCAAATCAATACTGATACTAGGTAAGTAGTTCATCAAGAACTCTTTTGACAATAAACAGGTACTGGTGTTACCAGAACATAGAATTCTTTACCTACTGGCATCCACATGTACAGCATCCCCCTTCCTTTCATGTCTTTTGTCAACATTACAGAAATTCCAAACTCAAAAGTCCAGCTAGCTCATGCAAAGGAATTGCAAACACCTAATTATTTTAAACATTCAATTTTCTTTTATTATAGAGTCCCAACGTTTCGCCTGGCAATCAGGCTTCTTCTGGAAAACTGTAAAAATATACAAATAATATTCTTAGTATTACACATCAAAAAATATTTTTACAAATTTTAAATCAATACCCAACAACCAACAATCTCATTTTTCAGTTGAGTTATCATCTCCAGCTTTTCAATAATAATAAAACAGTGCCTATAATTTAATAATAAACAAATTGTACTCAAAATGAAAAGAAATCGTGACCAAATCATTTTACGTGATAATTGTTTCACCTTACACCATCCACTGAATTTTACTGCGTGTAAGCAACATTGCCTTACTTTTTAACCAAGCTCTCAGAGAGATAGTCTATACCAAGTGCTTCTTCAAGGTGAAAATCTTCATCAATAATACTTAAAGGAAAAAATCCAATATTTACTACTTTAAATCATTTTCAAACCAATTCATTACAACTCTCTTCCCACACCATACCTTAATTAAATCATGTCCTGCTCTTTCAAATACTTCTGTATCATGTCGCAAGCTCCACCTGCAAGTGAATAAGGTACCCATTATCATTACTGTTTATGTTGGTGTTAACATTGCGCTTTTAACAGCGCGTGTCAACATGTTGCTGTGGTTGTCTACATCACTAATTATTTCTCCACTAACAAAAATGAAAAATATCTGTAAATACTCTTTCTTTAATTTCCATATCACTGTTGTTTCAAAGACCAATAGCTGTTAATTCAAAGCAGCAACCAAAAACGCCTTACTTATGCGTTACTTACTAGTAGTTATCTTTAGCTTGCATGTGGAGCTTGAGGAGAAGGACGTGCTGCAGAGCTCCTTGCCTGTCCTCTTACTGTAACCTCCCCTGCCTGGCCATCTCCTGGCTATTCCTCTTCCCTCCCTCTTCCCCTCCTCCTACCTTAACCTACACTTCCTTGCCTGCTCTGCAACCCCCCTCCTCTCTCCTTACCGCTTGAACATACGCCCTTCCAACCTTCCCCTTAGACCTCCACCATGGGTTATGATTCCCGTCTTCAGATGATTCTGCTGTATAGCCTGTTGCCCACATTCTGTCTAGTATCAGGTGCTCATGTTCTGTACCTCTCACTCTTTTGTATAATTTTTGTGATCCTGCACTTCACTGTAAATATGTTTATTTCTGTTTAAGTATTTGTATAATTTAAGTGAATATGTACTTATGTGTATATTACTGTTTTTTTTTTTTTGCATTTGTATATAGTTCCTCTACCATCCCCTCCCCACCCCCAAAGATACATCTGAAACAAGCTGTTCTCAACTCAGTATGTATTTCCTGGTGAAACTTTTGAAATAAATAAAAAATTCAGCTCATGATTGCATTAGGTGCAGTGTCAGTGATTATAAATAGGCCAGCCTTGTTTTCAGTGATATGGCTTGAGAATCCTATGAGGTATGCAAGTAATGGACACTTCAAAAAATAGACCTAAAAATATTCAAGTAGCAATGACACATAGAAAAAAAATATTTTGTTGAATAAATGTAATGACGAATAATTTGAATAATCAGTGTTATAATGTCTTGATTGGATATAAGCAGCTCCCAGAAGCAGCTTATGAAATTCTTTGTGAGACGTGTCCGAATGTAAATGATGTCTGTTTCTCCCATCAGTCTCCCTCTTCTGTTTATGATTCCATTTATTTATTCATTCATTCATTACTATTTGATTTGTCATACAAGTTATTCACAAATCTGAATAAATATGCACAGTACAGTAGCCCGTTTGCAAGTGTAGTCTGGTTAGTGACATTGTTTGTAAACCATTTGGACTTTTTTTTTTTTTTTCTCTCACATCTGCATGTATTACTGAGATGTTTGCTTTGTATGACTGATTCTTTAAATGATCTTGGCATCATTATTGTTTGTAAATGCTAAAGTTTAGAAGATATGGATGTCAAGCTCTCCTCCTTCCAACAAATAGTAATCATGCATACACACTATCTGCTCATGACCCTACAATCAGTCACAATGAAATCTCACTGATAAACAAGCATTTGTCAATGCTGAATGTTGTCTTGCTGGCGTTGGCATTGGTAGTGCAGGAGTTAGAGATATGCATAATAGGAATGGCAGTGAAGTATGGAACCGATGTCAACCGCACCCCACCCTGCAGGAGCGGTGACAGGGCATTGAGGTGTGTGCCTTTGGGTGCAGCCATAGCGTTCATGCCATTTCACCTCACCCTACCCTGAAGACTATGACAAGTGTCGTGTTGTGCCTTGGGGTTGTCGGGCCTTATGCTCACCCCGTTCCATAAGGAAATACGTTGAGATGGGTACAGTATAGGAGAATGGGGTGAACTTTGGGTACGAAGAGTCCAAGGCACACCTTGATGCCTGTCACTGGCTGCAGGGTGAGGGTGGGGTGGAATGGCGTGAGCATTACAGCCAACAATCCAAAGGCACACCCCTGATGCCTGTCAGTCTCTACAGGATGGGACGTTATGGTAAGAAACCCTAACGCCCTGAGCGTTTGTTGGTATTTGCACTCCAAATTTTCAACATGGCCTTTTTGTGACCCCACTTCATGAAAGCATTTGGGACCTCCACTCATTAACAGTGGCACTGTGATTTTGTTAATCTGTCCCAAACGTTGATTTCCCACAGCAACCACGCCATTCTGCACCGGATGTCCAAAAACACATTTCAGGCTGGATGTGAAAAATGACAGCTGTAAAGTTACGCACATGCGTGGAAACTGCGCAAACACATACTCGTAACAGTCATTTTATGGAATTCTTTCACCAAATTTTCAACATAGGCATTTTGGGATCTCTGCTCATGAACAGTGTCACTATGATTTTCTTAATCTGTCCCAAACATTGATTTCCCACAGCGACCGCACCATTGTGCGCCAGATGTGCAAAAAACATTTTGGGCAGGATGTGAAAAATGAAAAGCTGTACTGTTCATAAGGAGGTGTGCAAAAATGGCAATGTTGAAAATCTGGAGTGAAAATATTAAAAATTCTCAACGTTATCAGTGTGCATGGAAACTGTGCAATGCACACTTGTAACATAGTCATCTTGTGGAATTTTGTCACCAAATTTTCCACATAGGCATTTTGGGACCTCTGCTCATTAACAGTGTCACTGTGATTTTCTTAATCTGTCTTGAACATTGATTTCCCACAGCGACCGCGTCATTGTGCACCATATGTGTGAAAACATTTCGGGCAGGATGTGAAAAATGACAGCTGTACTGTTCATAAGAAGGTGTGAAAAAATGGCAATGTTGAAAATCTGGAGTGAAAATATTAAAAATTCTCGAACTTTTGAGCGTGTGTGGAAACTACACAACGCATGCCTGTAACAGTCATTTTTTGGAAATTTTTCACCAAATTTGCAACATAGGCTTTTTGGGAGCCCACCTCATGAACAGAGACACTGTCGTTTCGTTAATCGGTCCCAAAAGGTGATTCCGTGCAGTGACCACAAAATCACCTTTCGGGACTGAATAACGACATGACAGTGACTGAGCTCATGAGGTGGGGTCACAAGAACCCCACGTTGAAAATCTGGAGCCAAAAGTCACAAAAATGGCCGAGATATCCACCTGCACTGACCCCCTTCCCCCACTGATGCCATTATACAGCTTACCGGCATTTCTTCAGTTTGCAGTAGGCTTTGAAGAGTGCAAATATGTTCCCGCTCCACTGAAGACTGACATGCCGTGCTCTTTAGGTAAGTATGGGATGAAGGGGGTGCAGGGAGGTGGGATGTGCAGAGGGTGGGTGCGGGTTGGGGAAGGATGCACCAGAGACAACGAGAGACTGTTTACTCTTTTACAGGTTAAAAAAAAACCAAAAGACATCGCGGGAAATTTTTCTTGGCACACTGGGGTGGGCTCCCAGTGTGCCACCTGTGTTTTTTTGTGACGGAGACTGAAGCCGATGATGATTGGGCCCCCCCATCGGCACAGAAAACATGTCTGTGTTTTGGGGGAGGGGGGGCGCATGATGCCAAGGGGGATTGGGCGCCCCCCTCGGCAGACAAATTAAAATAGGGGGACATTATGCCGATGGGGATTGGGCTCTCCTGTCGGCTAATGAACTGGGGAGGGGGCATGCTGACAGGGGGATTGGGCACCCCTGATGTCGGTTTTCAGGTGGGACTGTGAGAGGTGGACGGCGACAGCCGCCGCCATGTTGATTGAAATGTTACACCAGGTAAGCCACGCCCTGCAATGATGGCTCACTCCCTCATTGCAGCGGCAAAACTGTTTGAAGTTGGTGGCACGCTTTTGCAGTGCTGTCATAGACAGCAAGCTATTTCATTGGTGCCACAGAGCCCAGCCCGAAAAAGAAGTGGAGCCATTGGCCACAACACAACCGCACCTCCAAAACCTGCTACTCCAAGCTACCACAATATGTTGTTTGCGCTTGCACACAAGACAACATAAAAATGTGACATGCTTGTATGCTCTGTGTGACTGAACTGTGTGCTGTTCCCTTATTACTGACAGTTGATCTGACTGAGTATCTGTTCAATTGACAGAAACATAGAATCTGTCGACAGATAAGGACCATACGGCCCACCTAGACTGTCCATTTCCCTACTCTCTGCTGCAAACCCCAGATCCTATTTGATCTGCAGCTCTCCTGCTCTGCACATCTCCAGGGTACTCTTATGTCTATCCCCTGCACTCTTGAACCCCTGCATTTTCACACCCACCATGTCTGCTGGAAGGCTGTTCCATGGCTCCACCCACCCTTTCAGTGAAAATGTACTTCCTAACATTACCCCAGAGCCTTTCACCCTTCAGCCTCATATCATGCCCCCTTGTTCTTGTGCAGAGTTTTCTCTGAAATACACTTTCCACCTGTACCCTGTTTATTCTCCTAAGGCACTTGAAAGTCTCTATCATATCTCATATATCGTACAGTATATCATATATATATATATATATATGAGGTTATCAATATCTTTTTTGTTTATGACCAGAGCACAGGACTAACACAGTGTGCTGTCCTTAATATTAGCTACTGTTATTTTGTTCTACAACATATCTATGCCTGGCAAGTTCAACCCCTGCAGCTCGATCCAGTATCATGTTAATGTGAGTGGTTCTTAATATAAAAATTGTTTATATTAGCTGGCACTGCCTGTGCTATTATGGATACAATGAAGCCTTTTCATGTCAGTGTTCATACAAACATTTTTTTAAACTGCAGATATAGATGACAGTCTATCTCCTAAAAATAAATAATAAAAAAAAGCAATAACACGCAAACAGCTGTCTTTATATATAGAAGTTTTTTTCTCTCGCACAGAGAAAAATCCTGTAAAGGGTCCTTATGTGTTGCCATCATTGAATCACATTTGTCAATGGAGTGAATGGCTCTCAATTTATGATAAAGGACGGCAGGCTGTGGGTCTTCAAATCATTAGATATTAAATTTCTTACTGCAAATATCATTATGGACAATAAGATGTATCCTGTATTGCATTCTTTTTAGTTCCGTACTAACATTTGTTTTGAACTAGGTCAGGATAACTGCACTCCAATAAAAAGCATACACATTACTCAGTCAATACTTACAAATGCAATACCTTTCATTGTGAAAAATACACACAATAAACTGAGCACCAGCCAGTCACCCATGGAACACTCACCCCAGCGCTTCGCTCATAAAGGCTACGTTAGGGGGCAGGTGAAAGGAGATCTGACCACCCATTTATAATCCTCAAGTGACGACATAATACAAAAGGCACAATGAATTAACTATAATAGCCCAGGTGCAACAATAAAAACCATATAAAGTTCAGCTCAGTGAAAACAGTCAGAATAGGATCCCCTTGCAAATAATGACTATAGTTAAGGCACCTTTTCACTACAAAATTCCATCGTCCTAAACAATGAGAACTTCCCTCTCCCACACTAGCATCGTGTGATCGTGCTCCGATTTTTTTCAGGAAATTCCCTGGTGATCAACTGAAACATAATCTTGACGGTGAGGGGAACATCTGAACTGATATCTTCTGAGAAGCTGCATCCATGAGGTGAGAAAGTATATATTGTAAAGTGGCATACAAAAAACTTAAAAGCCGTAGATATAAGTACTAAAATTCATGCATACTGTAAGTGTTCTCATGGCTAAAAAACATATAGCTATCTATTTCAATATTGGTCCTGCATCATATATTGCCCAACGTGCCAAAAATCCTGTGTGTTTGCCTGCTATTTATAACTTATTCCCCTTTACTTTATAACCTTAAATGTGAGGGGCCAAAATAGATGAAGAGAGGGGAATTAAAGGAAGTGCCCAGGTCCCAATGTATTTCATCCCATTCCTAAAAGGTAGCTATTTAAAGGGTAATTATATCTAGAACTGGTATGAGAGTGGACAAAAATGACCTTCCTGATCACAGTATGTTCTGTGCCCATGACAATTCAAGTTTGAAGTACCAGTGATCATCATTGCCATTCAAGTAGTAATCTGCATGAGTACTTTTCTAGCTGTGACCTGGTCGAAAACTTGCATGACTCGCCAATTAAACATGCTGTATTATAACACATATATGTGAAAGTTAAGGCAAGCTGAGCTGTAAAGGGGGGCAACATCTTCACCAATAAGGGCAGAGCACAACATGGGACTGTCCTTATACTTACCTCCCAGTTCCCTGTGCGAGCAGCATGAGGAAAAAGTTGTGCGGGGAATACATTCCAAGATAACAAACAGGGTCCAACAAAAATTAAAATTGGTACTGAAACCTCAACAAGCCGTGGACAAAAAACTACTATAATACATGTATGTATATTAAAAACTGTCACGGCTACAAAGTCTATCAGAGGTAAAATGGCTAAACAGGAGGGGGAATGACAAGAGACAAGGACAGGACAGGGGAAACAGTAAGTTGGAGGAAAACGTTATGGGATGAGAGTAGTACTAAAGATACAAGTAGAAACGTATCTGAATTCATCAAATTGAGGAAAAACATGTTTAAGGGGAAATCAGATGTCTGTTCTAATGTACAGAACAGTACCATTACTGTCTTTGAAGAAATGATAATGTAACAGGTGGAAGATATTTTGGATCAAACAAGTGCTCCTTTGCAAAACTGTACCCCCCCCCCCACCACCTGAGAGACAGGCATTAAATAGATTGAATGGTGACAATGATCACTGGTACTTCAAATCTGAATGGTCATGGGGACAGAAAGTACAGTTACGCAAGAACTTACTGTGACAGTAGATCTTTGAAAGAGGCTCTTGCAGTAGGTACTAACAAGTAGGACTAAGCCAGGTGCTAGGACCACATGGAAACATTTAGCTAGCAGTGTCTGCCGGGGGACCGCCCCCGGCATCACATGATCAACGTCAGCGTGCCGCTATATAGGGAGTGGTCCCTATGCCTGCCCTCCAGTTCTCCCCACCGAGACCTAGTAAGGTGCGACAGAAGAAGGAGGGCCCTGAGCCAAAGAGAGGTGACAGGAGAAAAGCAGAAAACCTAGGGGAAGGCGGGAGGGAAAGCAGTGCCACAAATCCACTCCAGGAGTCAGGCCCTCTGCTCCCACAGTGACCAACCTTGAAGTGCGATTTGTGAACAGGGGACAAACAGGGACACCCTCCTGTTTCTCTTGGGTTTGAGCAAACTACCAGTCTCGAGTCCTGGGGTCAATTATGAACCCTTTTTAGCTAGCACACCCAGGTAACAGGTCCAAATATCACACTCTCTTCCGGGAAAGCAGCGCAATACTTGATCTAGCTGGCATACAACCAACCTGGTTCACAATCCCCTACCGACTCAGTTGAGATGCTGATATTTTCTTACCTTGCTGGATCTTTACACAGATCCTTGTTAGCGTGGCTGCATATGGTGACACACTAAACAACTTAACAGTTATGTCAGAATTATCAATACTGTTCCACCATTCACACTCAAAATGAGAAAATGTCTTGGCAGGTTTTAAGGAAAAACAAACTTTACTAAAATTAAAAATAATAAATACAGTACATAAAACAGACATATATACATTAAGATTACAGTCAGAAAGAAATGGACAATTACAAAACAAAGCATCTTGTAACTGATATAGCTAATTCTACCTTAGGTTTTCAGTTGGCAAATGATTTGGGCTATTACCTATCTTGGCAGAAGTGTCCCATAGAAGTCCAGAAACAAAGATGACTCTTAGAAGTCCAGAAAAGGGTGTCTGTCCTTTCAGCCAAGCTTCACCAACATCAGAGAGGCCAGGATGTCCCTCCCTCCTTGTGATGTCACAGCTCTGAGATGTAATGTGAGGTCACACTCAGTCCTGCATACTTAATTTGTAACATGCAGCTGCATAGGCAAACAGGTCAGATTACTACTTGATTAGAATCTGCAAATACAGCAATATTTTCTTAATTATAACAGTCTGTCTTCCTCATAGTATGGTTTATGACACCCTTTGATGTTGCAGAAATATCCTGTAAGGTTAATTCACATATGCTTTCCAAAGACAATCTTCCTCCTGTTATCATATAAAATGTAACCTTCTATGACAGTCTTCCTAAGTTCAAAGCAGTTGTTTTTTTATAATCTGGTTGTATAACAGCTACACAAGTTTTGGCAGGTAGGTGTTAAAACAGGAAAGGAAGCAAGCTCTAGCCAGCTTATCCTCTAGGTTAGTGAGAGAGCAGACCATTTTTTTTCTTCTCTTTTAAAATTCAATGTCCCATGAGGCTCTGCTGCTTGGCCTGTTTCCTAAGCAAGACTGCCATACAAAACAGATTTATAATAAACTTATACTGTATATACATAACTGGCAGCTGGCTATTCCCATTACAAGTAGTACCTACTGCAAGAGCCTCTCTGGAAGATCTACTGTTACGGTAAGTTCTTACGTAACTGTACTATCTTACTTTGAGAGGGCTCTTGCAGTAGGTACTAACAGGTAGGACTGAGCCCCAAGCAGTCAAAGTCAGACAAGTCTGAGACATGGGAGGTAGGAACAAGTCAGCAGTAAACAGGGCTCTTAAGACAAGAGTCCCTGTAGAACAGCTAGGCCAAAGCCTGCTCTGCGCCTAGAAGCAATGTCCAAACTGTAATGCCAAGTGAAGGTGTGGACAGAACTCCAAGTGGCAGACGCACAGATATCTGTGGCGGAGACGTTCCTGAAACAAGCAGTACAAGCAGCCATGCCTCTGGTTGAATGCCCTTTAACATCCCTTGGAAGGGTCTTGTTATATTTCTGATAACAGAAGGGGATACAGTTTGCCAAGCATTTGGACAAACACTGTTTTGAAACTGCAGCGCCCTCTCTTTTGGGCGCAAAGGAAGCAAACAATTGATCAGTTTTATGGACTGGCTTCATCCTGTTTGTATAATAATGAAGAATTTTGTGTACATCCAGCATGTGCAGAACTGCTTCACCCTGATTAGAATGCTCAGGGTAATACACTGGCAACTGAAAAGACTGATTTAAGGTGGATTCGGAAATCACCTTAGGCAGAAACTTAGGATTTGTACAAAGAGCCACCTGGTCTCTGTGAAACATCAAATAAGACTCCTTATACATCAGGGCCTGAAGCTCGGAACTCCTTCTAGCCAAGGTAATGGCAACCAAAAAAACAGGTAACTCACCTGTAACAGTAGTTCTAGGAGTGGTATACATTGTTCATCCACACTTCTTGGCAGGTACCTTGCCGCTTTAAGATGTGCCAGAAAGTCTTCAAGCTGGCTTCTCCCACCCACCCGAGTAGTATAACCCTCGGCTCTGCCCCATGATGCCAGATCTTAGCCCGCTGAAAGCCAGGTTTGTGTGTCAAAGCCGGGGAAGTCGGGTGGGTCAGTGTGGATGAACAACATATACCACTCCTAGAACTACTGTTACAGGTGAGTAACCTGTTTTTCTAGGATTGTGGATATGTTTTTCCATCCACACTTCTTGGCAGACTCCTAGCAGTTCTCCGGGAGGGAGGCAAGATGCACACCCCCTACTTAAGAAAGAGAGACTGGAGAACTGAGGCTCCAAAACCAGCATCCCGGTGTGACTCTAGGTTGATGTGGTAATGGGAAATGAAGGTGTGTGCTGACTTCCAGGTAGCAGCCCTGCAGATTCCTGGATAGGGATGTCCCTAGAAGCAGCCACCGATGCAGCGGTATGGCGGGTGGAATGAGCTCTAAGCCCTACAGGAGGCTCCCTACCCGCCAACCTATAGCAAAGGTCAATGCAAGATGTAATCCATCGAGCTACTGTCTGCTTGACTGCAGGTCTGCCAGGTGCGGCTTCAGTGTAGGTGACAAACAGCTGGCGAACCTCTCCCTGAACTTCTGCCATTTGCTCTTTGTAGCAGGCGAGCGTTCATCTCAGGTCCAAAGTATGGAGCCTGTACTCGGCCTCTGAGGTGTGACTGGGGTAGAACACCGGCAGAGTAATCACCTGGTTAAGGTGAAACTCCGACACCATCTTCGGAAGGAATTTCAGGTGGGGGTACAGGACAACCTTGTCCCTGTGGAAAACCAGGTAAGGAGACTCGATAGAGAGCGCCTGTAACTCCCCAGTCCTTCTGGCTGACGGGATAGCCACCAAAAAGGTGGCCTTCTATGACAAATGTGAGATGTCACATGTGTGCATCGGTTCGAATGGCTTGCCCATGAGCTTTGCCAAAACCAGAAGTAGATCCCACAGAGGTGGAGGTTAACGCCCCGGAAGGGATATGTGATCTAGGCCTTTGAAGAAGTGCCAGACCACCTTCTACTGCACCACTGACTGCTGACCGGCCCACGCCCGGTAAGCAGAGATGGGTGCCAGATGCACCGCTAGGGTCGTTGACCGAAGTCTCTGCTGGGAGAGGGACCAAAGATAGTCCGAAATGCTAGCCACTGGACAGGATGATGGGTCAAGCCCTTTGCCCTGACACCAGATGGAGAATCTCATCTATTTAAAGGCATAGTATTTTCTGGTCGATTCCTTATGGGAAGCCTCAACAACGCTGAGGACCCCGTCGGAGAGACCCAAGGTCTGGAACTCTAGCCGCTCAGGAACCAGGCCATCAGGTCCAGGGATTGAAGGTCCGGGTTGAGTATCTTCCCCGATTGATGGAGAGCAGGTCCGGGCATGCTGGAAGCCGCCTCAGGAGCCTGTAGCTGAGGCTGAGGAGATCTGGATACCAGAACTGGTGTGGCCAGTCTGGGGCTACCAGGATCACCTGTGCCCTTTCCCTCCTGACCTTGATGAGCACTTTGTGAATCAAGGGAAAGGGAGGGAAGTCATGGAAGAGGCCTGGGGTCCATGGCCTTGAGAAGGCATCCCCCTGCAGCGAACCCTGTTGAGGGGGGCCGGCATGATACAGCCTCAGCTTTGCATTCTCCCTGGAGGCAAACAGGTCCACCTGAGGGAATCCCCAGTGGGAGAACACATCTTGTACTACCTCCTGGTGGAGTGACCACTCGTGAGATGCCCCGCCCATTCAACTGAGGGCATCGGCCAGCTGATTCGAGGCTCCAATCATGTGAATGTCTAGGAGATCGGCCTCCAGGCTGAGCATGAGGGACCAAATGTGGAGAGCTTCCTTGCAGAGGGGCAAGGAACATGTCCTGCCCTGCCTGTTGAGATAGTACATGGTCGTGGTGTTGTCCACCTGGACCACTTGACCCCGAATAAACGGAGTGAGGGCTAGCCGAACCGCTCAAAGCTCCAGCAGGTTGATGTGGTATTGGGACTTCTGGGGGGAACCACAGCCCGTGGGCTCTGTGCTCCCTCAGATGGGCACCCCAACCCATCAGAGAGGCGTAGGTCGTCAGGATTACCATCAGCTCAGGGAGGACAAACGGGATCCCTTCCTGCAGGTGGGATGGGATGAGCCACCACTGAAGGCCGTCCCACATCCTCTGGGTCACAGAGACCAGCTGGTCAAGATGACCTGAGCGCTGAGACCACTGGCTGGCCAGTTCCCACTTGAGGGAATGCACAAGCCAGCGGGCCCATTGGGCCATGCTGGTGCAGGCCACCATGAAGCCCAGAAGATGCAGAAAGTCCCAGGCAGGACGCAATTGCCCAACCAGAAATGACTGGGCAAAGGAGGAGAGAACCACTGCCCTGTCCGCTGGGAGCCGGGCTCTAGCTCGGCAGGAGTTGAGCTGTTCCCCGATGAACTGAATCGCCTGCGAAGGACAAGTTCAGACCTGGCCTCACTGATCAGGAGGCCATGGTCAAGGCAAATCTGGATGGCCAGATCCCTGGACTGCTCCACCTCCCGCTGGGGGGACCTGCTATCAGCCAGTTGTCCAGGTAAGGGTACACCTGGACCCCTCGGCACCTCAGGTAAGCTGCCACCACTACCATGCATTTGGTGAAAACCCTGGGGGCTGAAGACAGGCCGAAGAGCATGGCTTGAAACTTGTAACAGGTTCCCTCAGCTCAGAAGCGGAGGAACAGTCAATGGGACGGATGGATCGGGACGTGAAAGAACAGGTCCTTAAGATCTAGGGAGCAGAGCCATAAGCCTTGCTCCAGGGATGGTATGATCTGAGCCAGAGTTACCATCCATAGGGTGTGGGACCTGAGGAACTTGTTCAGGTTGTGCAGGTCTAGAAGGGAGCGCCAGCCCCCCCCCATCTGTTTTGGTACCAGGAAGTACCTGGAAATGAACCCAGAGTCTGAAGGTGGGTCTGCTACTCTGCGCACCACCTCCTTGAGGAGGAGCTGAGCTAAGTCATCTCAGACAGTAGACTGAGAGGCTGCGGATACCAGATCCCCCCCATGGGCATGGACTCGATATGGAGGGGCCTGCTCAAATTCTAGAGGCAGGCCTCGACCGACCACTTCTAGAACCCAATGGTCTGTGGTGATAGTGGACCAGGAAGAAAAGAAGTGGCTGAACCGGCCCCCCATGGGAGGTGTAACGGGACTGAGGGAGGCACCCACCAACTCATCACTGGGCAGACTTGGAGGAGGGTCTGGCAGAGGAGCCGCTGGGACCTTCCCCCCTGGCTTCCTGAATGAGGAGGCTACGGACTTGGCCTGAGGACACCAAGTTTGAGCCTGCTGGCCCTGCTGCTGCTGCTGGACCAGTCTGGCCGCAGGAGTGGATGGGCGAAATGGTCTGTGATTCTGATACCTGGGGCCCTTGTCCTTCTGGGCAGATGTGGTGGAGTCCAAGGTGGCACTGGACTTCTCTGTATGTTGGAGGTGGCCCTCCACACTGGGCCCGAACAGGTCGGTGCCCAAGAAGGGGACATCTGCCAGCTTGCGTTGCGTATGAGCCGTAAAGGTGGAAATGTGCAGCCAAGCCCTGCGGCGCATGGCAACTGTGGACGCTACCAAACAGGCACAGGAGTCAACAATGTCCAGAGCAGTCTGGAGTTGTTGCTTCACCACTGCCCTACCCTGGTCCCGGACCTGCCTGACCATGGTCTGGAGGTCCGCCGGGAGATGAGGGATCACCTCGTCCAGGGAGCCCAAGAAGGCATGGGAGAAATGTGCCATGATAATGGCCAAACTGGCCTGATGAAGGCCAAGGGAGGAAGCTGCATTGACCTTCTTCCCGGAATGGTCCAGTTGTTTGGATTCCTTGTCCGGGGGGTCTGTCCACATCTCCTTTGTTGCCTGAACGTTGAAAGATGGAGTCGGCCACCAACCCCACTGCAGAGGGGTGCTCCCAAAAACCCAAAAGGGACCCCACAGGGACCGCATACTTGCGGGCCTTGTGGGCAGGAGGCGCAGGGCAAGATGCAGGATGCTGCCACAGCTCCAAGGCTGGGTCCACAATGGTCTCAGTCACTGGAAAGGCCTCCATCGGAGTAACCCCATTGTCCAGAATCTCTGTGAGGGGATACTTGGCCCATTTCTGCACAGGCTCGAGCTCCATTCCCGTGGACTCGGAAATGAACCAACAAATACCCATCAGCGAGGCAGGGCCCTCATTGACGGAGAGACCCCCAAAAGACTCAACATTGACAGGACGGGAGACCATGGAGGAATCTTCGGACTCTAAGGAGTCCTCGTAGAGTGGGCGACTACCTGTGTCAGTCTCAACCCACCTTGGGCAGTTGGGACCTGAAAGTAAGAGTGACCGACAACCGATGGGGCAGGCCTTGGGCCAACCAAGATTCCTTGGTCGGAGCCCCAGACTCTGGTTGCTCGGGCGGTGGCTCCACCCGGATCGGTGGAGTAGCTGGCTTCGGCTGAGCCAGCGGGACTTTAACCGGCACCTTGGTGACGGTTGCTGACGTCAGTCGCTTGGACGAAAGCCACTTAATGACAGGGGTAGAAACTGGAATCAGTTTAGACCCAGACAGGACAAACTGCTGCCACATTAGGTCTTCGTAGCGCTGATGCAACTTGCACTGGAGCCTCTCCTCACCCAAGGAGATGAAGACAAGGAGCGGCACCACCACTTACCATAGCATCAGGAGCAAGATCACCGATGAGGGCATGTCTTGTCCAACGTCGAATCTGAGGAACGAGACCGAGACCAAGACCATCAGCAGGGCCGATGGGGGACCACAGAAGGAGTCGGGGAAACCCGTGACTCCTCCTGGTCAGGTTCCTTGGTGGGCAGGTCCCGCCCAGTGGGCTGAGCTGACCCATCAGAGGACACCGGAAGCACTGGAGTCTGAAATAAAGAGTCATCGGCCAGATCAGGCGGCAATCCGCCAATCGGCTCAAGAAAAATCTCGGCCGCATCAACAGGCGTCTCAGCCGACTGGTTTGACTGGGTTACCGTGAAACCAGTGGCCTCGGCTTCAACTGAAGTCGAAACAGGAGTTTCCTGTGAGCAGAACCGTTTCTGGTTCCAAGACCGACAATGTTGCGACTTGTCCTTTTTTGACACCTTCTTCCGAGAGCGTGAAACATGCAACCCCAAAGGGCCCTCTCCCTTGGTAGAGAAAGACTGGCACAACTCCTTGAAGGAAGCCAAATAGGAGGATCCCAGTTATAGTGAAATGGAGGATGAAGCTTTAGAGGAGCCCGCCGTGGCCTGAGCTGCCTCCTCCTGGAAGGCCTTAAGCTGTTCCAGCTGCTCGGAGGACCCTGCAGCCACGGACACTACCCAACGGGCATCCCTGGATTTAACTGGTGGTTAACGCTTTTCTGGTCGTCCCAGCTGAAGTCGGGCAGCCTGGGCTTCCAGAACCGAAGGTGAAAAGGACCAACAGTGATCGCAAGCCTGCGGATCGTGGTCATGTCCCAGGCAGAAGACGCACATGGCGTGTGGATCGGTGCGAGACATCTTCTGCCCGCAGGGGCACCGGCGAAACCCAGGACAGATTTGTCTTCCTTCACAGTAGTGAGAGAAGAAGGTGAAGATGAAACTTGGGAGAGTTTTAAAATAAGTTTTGGAAGTGAATCCGAAGATTCTAGGACCAGGGCCTACTAAACACAGGAGCGCTAAGGAGGGAACCTGAACCTTCCAGCGGAAAGGAAGATCTGGCATCATGGGGCAGAGCTGAGGGTTATACCACCCAGGTGGGTGGGAGGAGCCAGCTTGAAGACTTTCCAGCACATCTTAAAGCGGCAAGGTACCTGCCAAGAAGTGTGGATAGAAAAATATATTCACGATCCTAGAAAGAGCGCGTTCCATGAAAGGTAGCGCATGTCACAACTCGCCGCTGGTTCAAATGGGGGCAGCGTGAGTTTCTCCAAAATGAAATTCAGATCCCAGGGAGGAGCAGGGCTCCTAACTGGGGGTTTCAAATGAAGGATCCCCTTCAAGAAAGTCTTGGTTACTTCCAGCTGATCCAAAGTTTTGCCACCCTTAGAGATGCAGTAGGCAGAAATGGCAGACAAATGAACTTTTAGTGTTGAATAACTAAGTCCCAGGTCACAGAGGTACAGGAGGTAGTCTAGGACTTGAGGAACTGGGCAGAAAAAGGGTTCCAACTCCCTAGACGTGGCCCATATTGAAAATATCTTTCATTTCATTGCATATGTTGCCCTAGTGGATGGCTTTCTGGCCTCCACTAGGATCTGTGCCACCCTAGGGAAGAACCTAAAGTGGGCAGCAGCTATGTCAGTAGGTGCCACGCATTAAGGTGAAGGGACCGCAGGCCTGGATGGACCCGGGTTCCCTGTTCTTATGTCAACAGATCTTGGCATATTGGTAGTAGAACTGGAGGGTCCACTGACAGCTGCTGAAGTAGGAGAGAACCAAATCTGCCTTGGCCAGAAGGGAGTGATCAAAACCATTTATGCCCCTTCTGCCTGAAGTTTCAGAAGAACTCTCTGCATCAGTGGAAGCAGAGGGAAGGCATACATGAACCTCTCCTTCCAACATAGAGACAGTGCGTCTGGCCAGAAAACACCACATCCTGGAGCGAGTGAGCAGAAGGCTGGTAGTTTTGCATTGGATGGAGATGCAAATAGATCTAGGTCTGGTCTTCCCCATCTTTTGAAGATGTGGTCTACCACTGACTGTCTCTGTTCCCACTTGTGGGCTCTGTCTTGGGTTCGAATGAGCGCATCCGCCAAGATGTTTTGAATGCCTGGAATGTGAACTGCTGTCAGAAGAAGGCTATGACCGACTGCCCAGTACCATACTCTCATTGCTTCGCGACAGAGGGGGTATGAGCGTGTTCCGCCTTGTTTGTTTGTGTACCAGATGACGCACATGCTGTCTGTCTGGATCATAAGCTGCCCCGGTTGTATTAAATGCTGGAAAGCTTGTAAAACATTCAGTATTGCCCTCATCTCCAACACATTGATATGGAGAGGGAGTTCGCTGTTAGACCATGAGCCCTGGGTCCTGTGAGCACACAGGTGGGCACCCTATCCCGATCCGGAGGCATCAGAATCTGGGAGGGAGGGTCCGTATGGAACGGAACACCCTGAAGGATGTTGTCCGGGTCCTGCCACCACAACAGATCCTGAGCCACTGGGTTTGAGACCAAGATCTCGTGGTTCAGATCGGTTGATCTCTGGTCCCATTACACCCCGAGAGTCCATGGCATGACTCTCATATGAAGTTTGGCTAGGGAAACTGTAGGGATTGCCAAAGCCATGAGACCAAGAAGGTGAAGAATCGTCCTGGCCGATGTCCTTCTCTGTGAGGCCACAAAGTGCACCTGTTTTTGCAGGGTTTCCATCCAGTCTAGTGGCAGGAAGGCTCTGCCCTGGACTGTATCTAACACCACCCCAATAAATTGGAGTTGTTGTGTAGGATAAAGGTGAACTGGCCAAACTGTCCCTTGATGGGGCCAAAAGGACCCAATCATCGAGGTACGGAAAAACCTGTACCCCTTGTCTGTGCAAGGCCGCTGCTACCACCACTAGGCATTTCGAGAACACTTGGGGTGCTGACAAAAGGCCAAAGGGAAGAGCTTTGAACTGAAAATGCTTTCCCAGAAAACAGAATCTGAAGAATCTGAGGTGTGGCGGAATAACTGGGATGTGCAGGTAGGCATCCTGCATGTCCAGCGCACACAGCCAATGGTCCTTCTGTAAGAGAGGAATCAAGCCTGGCAGAGACAACATTCAGAACCTCTTGTATTCCACGTAGAGGATCAGGAAACTCAGGTCCAGAATGGGTCTGAGATCTGCAGTCTTCTTGGGCACCAGGAAGAAGTGTGAATAGAACCCTTTCCCTTGTTGCTTTGTGGGAACCGGCTCTATACAGAGGTTCATACTGAGGTGTGATAGGAGCGAGTAAGCATAGCCCATAATGCTCCATAAGATATTTAGTCTTTAAAATACTGCAAGGATGCCCCGATGCAATGTACCTGTCCAGTTTAATTTTAAATTCAATTTTTGTGCGGCTCACTATAATACTCTCAGGAAGCGAGTTCCAGGGATTTACAATCCTGGCAGAAAAATAACATTTTCTTTGGCTTTGTTTAAACTTATTTCCCATTATTTGAAGTGGGTGTCCTCCGGTATTGTTACAGTCATGTTTGAAGAAGATGTTTAAGTCACACACTGGATCCTGCATCACATCAAACATAAACAATAAGTCTGCATGCATCCTTCTAGTATTATTAGACATTAAATTAAGTTGTGCTAACCTGTCGTGATATTTTAGGTCTCTCAGACCAGAAAGAGATTTGTGTATCGCCTCTGTATTTTCTCTATTTTTTCCTTTCAGTTTTCTTATATGGAAACCACATTTGTGATGCATATTCCAATTGTGGTCTGTCATACGCTCGGTATAATGGGGCTAACACTGACTTGTCCCTAGTTGTTATACTTCTTTTTATTGCCCATGTTATATCGATACATATTTTTATTGCATTTTGCGTTTGTTCATTTGTACCTAGGGTGTCTGTTACCATGATGCCCAGATCTTTTTCTTTCACACTTGCAGTTAAAGGTGTCCCACATAAAGTGTATACAGTTTTTTTATTTGTTTTCCCTATGTGCATTACTCTGCACTTATCCAAATTGAATTTCATGTGCCAGTTGTAAGCCCAAGCTGATACACTGTCAAGATCCTGTTGAATATTGTTGATGTCTATTGCAGTTTTACATGGTCCACCGATCTTAGTATCATCTGCATATTTAGTTACCTAACCATTTAAGTTGTTTGTGAGGCCTAAAATAAATCTCTGGAACAGGATGGGCCCTAACACTGAACCCTATGAGACACCACTCCTGACTTCACCAATGTCGGATAGGTGTCCATTAATGGACACTCATCGTTTTCTATCAGTTAACTATCCGATTATCCAGTTGGTGGTAAAATAGTCAACCTGTATTGTGCGGAGCTTTTCTATTGTTGCCCAGTGAGAAGTAAGGTCGAAAACCTTACTGAAGTCCAAATAAATAACGTCACGTGGAGTTCCATCATCTAAAGCTTTACTTATATTCTCATAAAAACAAACCAAATTAGTGGTACAGCTCCTATCTTTTTTAAACCCACGCTGAGTAGGGTCGTTTAGTTGAATTTGTGTCATAAGTTTGTCCTTAACCAAACCTTCGAGAATCTTCCCAACACTAGTCAGACGGATAGGATGATAATTGCTGACATTTGTTTCTTCAATTTGTTTTACATATGGGGACAACATGGGCCATTCTCCAATCCTCTGGAACTTCCCCTGTATTAACAAATGTTTAAAACAGAATCTTTAAGGGGAGCACGATATAATCTAATATGATTTGCAACACGCATGGGGAGACTATCAGGACCTGGAGAAACATTTGGTTTGAGATTCTGAATTTGTTGTTTAATTTCTTCTGTTTTAAATTCTATAAGCGTGTCTGTTATCCTCGATGTCTGGGTTAGTGTAGGAGATTTTGGTCCATATACCTCACTGAAATACTTTTTAAATATTGCAGCCATTTCTAGATCAAAAGATATAGATAGGTCTCCTTGTGTTATAGGCTTTACTTTATTTTTCGCTTTTTTAAGAGAATTAATATATGCCTAGAAAGCTTTATAGTTATCCTTTCTTGCAGTTTTGGTCAAGTTGAATTCCGCTTGTTGTTTGGCAGTACTAATTTCCGTTTTACAAGCTCTTTGTGCTTTTTTAAATACATTTTTTGCCTTATCTGAATGTGTTTTTAAATGTTTCTTATAGCATCTGTTCTTTTTTCTGGTTAATTTGCGTATTTTGTTGTTTAGCCACATTGGTCTTTTGGCTGTGGTTCTATGCTTTTTAATCCGTGGAATATTAGCTACACTGATACCCAGTATAGTAGTCGTAATCAGGGTTCAAGTTTCGTCTGCTGTTTTACCCTCCATTAGGGTAGGCCAATCCAGTTGTTGTAAGGCTTGATTTATCTTGACAATGTCTGCTTTTTTTACGTAAGAAAATTTCTGTTTGACCTTGTATGGGGCAATGTTGATATGTTATTGTCAAGGCAATGGAATTGTGGTCACTACTCCCCACAGGGGGATGAATTACACATTCTGTAACTAATAAACTCCCTGAGGCCAAAACTATATCCCAGATGTTTTGTCCCCTAGTTGGTGCAGTGCTATGGTAAACTAAACTGGTCTTGTAACAATGGGCTAAGGACTTATCCCACTGACCCAGCAGCTTGGCCTTTTGACCATTCAATATCAGGCATGTTCATATCCCCCAAAATCACTAACTTTGTTATTTCTCCAGCTGTCCCTATTTCTGTCATAAGTTCTCCAGTTATTTCCATTGAAGCAGTTGGTGGCCGATATAGTGAGCCTACTAAAATTGGGTCAGAAAATCCAGCACAAACCTTTACCTATGTGGACTCGATATTTGAATTAGATAGTTTAATTTTTTCTGAAATATCTACCGAATCTAGATTGTTGTTGACATATAATGCCACGCCACCCCCCCCCCTTTCTTTTTTCTATTCTGGCTATAAAACTTATATCCATCTACTGTATATTTGCTCCCCAGGTGTCTATCCGGTCTGTCCACCATGTTTCATAGATTGCAATGATGTCATACGGTTTTATAGCAATACGAGCACATAGTTTATCCATTTTAGTAAGCATACTTCTAGCATTAAAAGAGAAAAAAGTTATATTATGCTGTGCTTTATGAGGAAGACTAAGATTTTTTTGAAAGTGCTCTTTTTTTTGTTTGCTGGGGTATCCTATATTGATGTTTCCAGTAGATAGTCAATTAAAACATTGTATGTTCAACGTTTTCTCTAGGTTTTCTGCCAATAATTAAGCCCCAATTCTGTTCAAATGTAATCAGTCACATGAAAATAATTCTCTTTTATTATGGAAATGTTTCCAGTTGTCAATGTATGTAATGCCAGTGTTTATACACCAATTCTGAAGTCTTGTATTTATGCTTTGAATGGTCTAATTTTTCTGGTAATGGGACCATAATGCTGGAAGTAGTCCTGAAATGGCTATCTGGTGCCCCAAGTTTTTGTACTTGTTACCCAATTCAAGTAATTCCGTACAGATATCTTTTTCTTGTGTTCTGCCAATATAATTTATTCCAGCATGCAAAATGACAGATTTTTCTAGAGGTTTATGTGCAGAACCTCAGCCACATCTTTAACTTTAGCCCCTGGAAGGCATGATACAGTTGTTATTTCTCTAGCAGTCCACAAATGTGAGAGTCTGACCTTAACATAGAATCTCCTATTACTAATCTCTGGGGTAATGTAAGTGTATCCGGGGGTTGTGTGGCTACGGGCTGAAACTCTTGTGGGTTGTCATTAATGAAGTCCCAATTTTCAAGAGAAGAAATGGAAATTACGTACCTATCGTAATTCTTGATCTTCTTGGACGAAGTCTCCACCACTCATTCACATTGATGGGAGAGTACCGAGCTAAGAATTCCCCGAGAGGGCGGCAGGAGAGACCAACAGCTCACAAATTTAGGACAGAAGTCCGTTAAGGATGGTCCTGCCAAATGAAAGATGTCGTCTGGCATGGACATCCAGGGCAAAGAGCTTGACGAAGGTATGCACTGAGCTCCAGGTAGCCGCACTGCAAATGTCCGCAATGGGCACATTGCGGATTTCTGCCAGGGATATTGCAACTGCTCTAGTAGAGTGAGCGTACACTCTGCCTTCCAGCTTAACCTGTGCCATGGAATAACAGTGGTGAAGGCATGCCGCCAGCCATGCTGAAATGCATCTGACAGAGACAGGCTGACCCAGCCGGGTCTCGCTGAAGGAAATAAACAGTTGTTGAGCTGTGCGAATTTGTTTTGTTCTGTCAAAATAGAAATGCAAAGCTCTTTTGACATCTAAAGAATGAAGGGTACATTTCTCCTTCATTTTGTAAGTTCGTAAACTAAGTAGGCAGGACTAAAGGTTGGTTTAGATGGAATTCTGAAACAACCTTAGGGAGAAACTTAGGATGGGTCCTAAGAACTACTCTGTCCTTATGAAACAGAGTATACGGAGGGTCTGTGACCAAGGCATGTATTTCAGAGACCCTGCGGGCCGAGATAATGGCCACCAGAAAGACCATTTTCCAAGGGAGAAATTTCAGCTCACAGGTAGCTACAGGCTCGAAAGACTTTCGAGTGAGTATGCCTAGTACAAGGTTAATGTCCCAGGCTGCGACTGGACGTCTGATAGGAGGTCTGGTATGCAGAATGCCCTTAAGAAACCTCTTGACTACTGGTAACTGAGCCAGAGATAAGGAAAGTACTGGCTCATGATAAGCTGAAATGGCAAAAAGGTGAACTTTGACTGTAGAGTATTATAGACCTGAATTTGAGAGGTCTAAAAGGTACTCTAGAACTTTATTAGGTGGGCAGGAAAAAGGATTCAGAGAGGATTTTGCACACCAGAGAGAAAAACGCTTCCATTTGGCTGTGTAAGTTCTTCTAGTGGCTGGCTTGCACGCAGCCAAAAGGATATCTGAAACTCTGTGAGAGACATTGAACCTGTTCACTTCTATCTCTTCAGGAGCCAAGTGTGAAGGTGAAGCAACCTCAGATTGGGATGGACCACAGGCCCCAAGTCAGAAGGTTCGTCTGAAGGGGAAGCGCTTTCCGAGGGGTTTCCGACATACTGTTGAGTAATGGAAACCATATCTGTCGAGGCCAGAAGGGAACAATGAGGATCATTTTGTCCCCCTGGGACTCAAACTTGAGAAGTACCCTCTGAATTAGAGGAAGAGGAGGAAAGGCGTATAGAAATCGTTTTGTCCACTGCAGCCTGAATGCATCCTGACATAAAATGCCAGGCCCTGGACTTCTGGAGCAGAAGAGAGGCAGGTTTGTGTTGAGTGGGGATGCAAAAAGGTCCAGGTCTGGAGTTCCCCAGTCTGCTAATAGTGACTAAACTAGGGTTGAGTCGAGAGACCATTTGTGAGGATCTGCCTCCGTTCTGCTGAGACGGTCTGCCAATTTGTTCTGTACTCCCAGCAGGTAGACCGCCTGCATTAGAGCCTTATGCTCTAGGCATCATTCCCACACTCTCATAGCTTCCCTGCATAAAGGGTAAGAGTGTGCACCGCCCTGCCTGTTGATGTAGTACATCACTGCTTTGTTGTCTGTTTGAAGGAGAATGTTCTTGTGACAGAGAATGTCCTTCAAAGCCTGGACTGCTTAAAGGACGACTCTCATTTCTAGGACTTTTATGTGAAGCTGAGACTCGTCCTGATTCCACGTACCTTGGGTGTGGAGATTCTGACAGTGAGCTCCCCACCCCGTCAGGGACGTGCACGTGGTAATGGAAATCTGATGATCCAGGGGAGCAAAGGGATACCCTTCCAGAAGGTTGTCCTCATGCGACCACCAGCTGAGTGACCTCTTCAGAGGTTCTGTCACCTTAATGAGAAAAGACTGAGGGTGAGTGGTTGGGGACCACTGAGTTACTGAGCACTGAGCATCCATTGAAAGGTTCTCATGTGGAGGTGTGTTAGGGATACAGTGAACACCGAGGATGCCATGAGACCCAGCATCCGTTGCACGGAGATAGCTCGAACTGAGCTATTCTCTCTGATGTATCGGGCCATTTGTAGGATATCACTCCTTCTGTCCTCTGGTAGAAAAGCTTTCTCACAGGAGGTGTCCAGAACAGTTCCTATAAAAAGGAGCTTCTGGGAAGGCTGCAACTGCGATTTCTTGAGATTTAGCAGAACTCCCATGGACGTGAGAAAGTCCGAGGCCGTGGTTACGGCGTCAAGAGTTTCTTGCCTGGAAGGACTTGCTAGAAGCCAGTCATCCATATATGGGAACACTTGCATTCCGATCTTTCTGAGATGCGCTCCGAGAATTGCATAACACTTTGTAAAAACTTGCGGCGCCGAGGATAGCCCAAAGGGCAGGACTCTGAACTGATAGTGCTGGCCCAAAGCCACAAACCTTAGGTATTTGTGATGCTTAGGGTGAATAGGAATATGTTGGTAAGCATCCTGCATGTCCAGGGAGGCTAGTCAGTCGTGTTGATGATGCAAAGGTAACAGAGTTCCTAGCGATATCATTTTGAACTTTCCTTGGGAAGAAATTTGTTCAATTTTCTGAGGTCCAAAATGGGGAGCATGTCCCCAGTTTTCTTTGGGATTAGAAAGTAATGGGAGTAGAACTCTGTGTTCCGTTGATCCAGCAGAACTATTTCTACTGCCCTGTTGTTCAGAAGGCCTTGTATCTTGGAAGTGAGAAGTTCTGACTGAAGTACTGACAGCCTGGGCTGTCATTTGGGGGGACGATCTGGAGGGGTCTCTAAAAGATTGAGAGAATACCCCTCACGGATTATCCGGAGGATCCATTTGTCTGATGTTATGGACTTCCACCGGTTTTAGAATTGAATCAGACTACATCCTACCACTGAGGAAGAGTCCCCCTCGGGCAGCTGAGGTGGGACTTGGGCCAGAAACTCAGAAGGCGGCACTGGGCGCTTTGGGCCCTTGTGCTTTCTGTTGCATTTTCTTTTGAGGCTGGGGGGTTTGGTTTTTATTAAAACCTCCTTTGCCCTTGCTTCGAAAGGACTGACGGTTGTGAAATTGACGCTTATTAACACCCCCCCGGAGAAGGGGCGGGAGCAGGTTGAGCCAATTTAATGGCAGACCTAGTCTTCTGTGTGGCCTCTAGAGCTTGCTCTACTTGAGGACTGAAGAGATACATACCGTCGAAGGGTAACACTATGATCTGTTGCTGGGCATCGTTCGTGAAGCCTGAAGTGCGCAGCCAGGAGTGACGGTGGGTACAAATGCCCGCCACCGCTCAGGAGGCAGTATCAAAAGCATCCATAGCTGCTTTAACCTGCTGGTTGTTGGACTCGATACCCCTGGTTATGGTTTGAAGAAGCTCTGAATTAGTGTCCGACTCCAGTAGAGCTTCTACCATTTGTTTGAGTGAATGCCAAAGAACATACTCATATTGAGAGAAATAGCCCTGGTAGCTGGCAATAACCATACCCAGGGTGGATGCAGCAAAGACTCTCTTACTTAAAGTATCTATCTTATGAGATTCTTTGTTTATAAGTCGGGCTATAGTAGCCTGACGGAGGACAACCTTATCATTCTCTGCCGGGACTACAATATGGTCTGCAAAGGCCTGGGAGGCCAAAAATGGGTCGATCCTTGGGAGCAGCATACTTTCTATCTATGGACGTAGCCACAGAAGGAATGAGAGCTGGATTATTCCATACCATTTGAGAAAGCGTCTCAAAAGAAGGCTGTACCGGGGGAGTTAAATCCATAGGGATGTCCAGGACATGATGGTATTGGAACCTTAAAAGCTCCCAGGATCGATATCTGCAGTCTGGAGAGAAAGAGTGGAATTAAATTTTTTTCAGCAGAGACTTAAATGACGGGTCCTCAATCACAGGTTCTGCAATAGGATTAGATCCTGTTCCTTCCACGTCATCACCCAGCCTAAGGTCTGGGTCAGGCTCAATATTATCTCCTGACAGCCCAGGAGGGACTGTATGGACAAGAAAGGAGTGAAAATCAGAAGGAAAGGGGTTCAGAGTCGAGAAGCCCTGAAGACTGGAAGACACCACACCAAGCCTCGGCACCGAAGAAAAGAACGGCACCACCTGACCCAGCGCAGCGCATGGCGCTGACAGAGCTCTCGACGCCGAGGACATCGCCGAAAAACTGGATGGCACCGAAAAGCCGCACAGCATCAAGGACAGCACCAACAATCCCAACGGCGCCGAGGACAGCGCCGACAGATGCATCTGCAACAAGAACGGCGCCGAGCAACCCATCAATGCCAATGACGCCGAAACCAACACAAGGCTCCAAAAACTAGGATTTGAGGAGAAAGAAGGAAGAATACCAGGAGATAGAGGCATTGGTGTGGCCCCCTTCGCTGCAGCCATGTGAGGGGAGGAAACATCTGAGCGCAGAGTCACAGCACTGAAGAAGGCGCCACGCGACTAGGGAGGCACAACCACCCTACCCGATCCCCCGAAGGGTCAGAGGGCCCCGGAGTGACTGGGTCAGCCAGCTGGACCAACCTCCGAGCCCACTGCTCCATCAGAGTGGCCCACTGATGAAACTGCTCATCTGAAGCCCTACCAGAAGGCAGGGAAAGGCTCCGATGTCGAAGAGGTCGGTGACCAGAAACATAAACTGGCAACTCCGGAGAAGGAGACCAGCAACTGACCACAATGACAGACCATCGGCACGCAGACATGCCAGAGGGTGACCTCGAGTGATGCCTTCTCTTTTTTTGACCTGTGGGCCGAGGAAGAGCTTGAGGCCGAACAGTGCCCAGAATGTAACCATTTTCTTTTATGCTTCCGAGGAGACCACCCTTCCCCTCAGGCACTGGCCCGTCTGTTGTCAGACCCTCCCTCCGGAAAGGGCGGCGGACCGGATCCAGCCCGGCTGACTAAACAGCCTTCATACAAAGTCTCCCTACCATCACCTGACCCGCTCATGGTCGACTCCATCAATGTAGGCTGAGACTTCTTTCTTTAATAAGAATAAATTATAGTAAGTGCTACTTATTCGAGATATACTACAAAATAATAAACTGAAAACTATGCTGCTAGTTTGAAATTTGACTCCCGGTGGGCGAGCGTCATCGTCACTGAAGCGCACTCGACGGCGGGGAAAAAAAGGAACTAAGGCAGTTGAAGGGTCGATGCTGAGATAGTCACTGCCGCACAAGCCAAGGCTCGCGGCTCCATCTCTGGCGCTGACCCTCATGCAAAAAGGTTTGCTCCCGCTGGGTCCTAGCGCCTCCGGCGTTAGATCCCATCAGTGTGAATGAGTGGTAGAGACTTTATGTCCAGGAAGATTACATATTATGCAATGTTAGTTGTATAGGGGCTGGTGTAGCTTTCATTTTTCTAGTAAAAGTAACCCTAGTCCAGGCTCTTTCTTGTACTGCAGTATCCTCCCTTCCTTTTTTCTGCATCCTTTCTGTTTCAACTGAGTCATCACTCTTATCTATGTGCTCGTGAGTTCTTTTCCTATTAGTAAACTTCTTATTAAGGTGAGGGTCTCAATATACACAGTTTGCACAAATCTCTGAATACTGGCAATGTCTTTTGCTTGTCTTAACTCCTCACTGCATTTTGTGTTTTCAGCTTGTAGGGTTGTAATAAGCTGGCATTTGTTACAAGTATCTCTAGTATTAATTGAGGGGTATATTGGGGAGTACATAAGACACTTTGAGCAATGTGCTATAGAACCTTCCCTGACTAAAAGCCCTAATATATCCTTAATGTTAACAGTCTCTGAGTTACTTGCCATGATGCTGACTGGAGGGACAGCCAAGGCACAATCTAGTTAAGAAACTGCTTTATGTTGTACTGTAATGTAGATGTTTAGTCCTATGTTTCTACTTATAGGACACACTTCCTAACCGGTTTTGTTTTGCAAGTATCTATTGTGCAATGCGCTACCTTTTGCTCTTGCACTTTACAGAACAATGCACATACCCGATACTTCCTGCTACTGTCCTAGTAGCCCTCTGTCAGCTCTGTGGTATTATTGTACTGTTCCTATCTTCTAAGCTGTATCTTCCCAGTATCCTCTATGTTTTTATGTTTCCAGATTCCTGGCACACCCGCCGGACATGCCAGACACACACTGCAACACTATGCGTGCCCTGCTTGTGGGGGTCTGAGTATTTACAGCTGACTTGACCAGGAAGCAGTGTCGATTCAGGTCACTATCTTGCTACTCCCCACTGATTTAAACAATAAAACTGTTGTTTTAAAATAGCCTGGAATGCCCTGATATAAAACCATATAATCATTCCTTCCCTGTAGTAGCTACACTACTGTGCGAGTTGTAGTTCACACTGTCTGTTTCTCAGAACTACTGCCACTAGTTCCTGCTTCCTGCCAGGAGTTCAGCACATGCCCCAGTGACAGTGAATTTACACAGGCATCATCAGTAGAATAATTGCAGTACAAATAAAAAGACCTGTTGCCTGTCCCACGGCTTCACACAAGTCAGGTCACATTCAATAAGGCTCTATTGCTGCTTTTGCTAGCAGGGAGCTTATTTCCTCTCTTATTAAAGGAATGTGGCTTTGCGGGTAAGATGAGTGACCTGGAGGATTTTCCGGAGGTTTCTCTGTGAACTCTATCATGTGGCCTTGAGCCACCAGCTGGAGTACCCACAAGTCCATGGTTATAGCCTCCCATCCCAGTAGGTGTCTTGAGAATCTTCCTCCTACCAGTTCCTCCGTGACTCGCTCCAGAGGAGGGAAGGGGTCCAGTGAGTCAGGAGGTAGTGGGGAGGGTGGAGGTGGCAGCTCCCGAGGCCCTATGGATTTTGCCTGGGGAGATAAGCATGCCGAAGGGGCCCAACATTTGTTCCGACATTGGTTCTGGGGCTGTCTTTGTTGGCGACATTGCTGCCACCAAAATGGCTGACTAGGTTTCTGAGGTGGTTTATACATGAACTGGACAGAGCATAAGGCCTTGCCCTTGTCCTGCAAGTCTGTAATGATATCTTTGACATCCCCTCCGAACAAAACTGGACCTCAGAAAGGTGCGTCTTGAATGACTGTCTGGACTTCTGGTGCTAGGCCTGAAATCCTGAGCCATGCATGCCTCCGCAGGCTCACAGCAGTGGCTGTGCCCCCAGCTGATGAGTCCATGGCATCGCAGGTGGCCCTCAGGGTATGTCTGCTAGCCGATCTAGCAGACCTGACCATGCCCACCTTTTCCTGTTTCAACTATGAGTCTTGCAGAGAGTCAATCTTAGACTCCAGTTGTCCCAAAATGGGTTTCTGGTAAACTACCATATGAGCCACGTAATTCACGGCTCTGATAGCCAAAGTGGAGGAAGAAGAAGAAGAAGAAATCTTCTTTCCATACTGGTCAATGACCTTAGATTCTTTGTCTGGTGGAGAGGTACTAAGGTGTTTTGGTTTGGCTGACCTATCATGGGCAGCACTAATGACCACTAAGTCGGCCTTGGGGTGAACACTCAAATGGTCCTTGCCCATGGGTGTATGGTATATTCTGTCTGCCTTTCTGGCCACAGGAGCCAGTGAGGTGGGCTGCTTCCAAATTGTAGTAGCCAGGTCCTCATGTGGTCCTATCCAGGGCGGAATGAGGGTAGGTGACAGATCAGATAGTGCTAGGTGCTCTGCCAGCCTCTGGCATTAGGGATCCTGGACCTCAGTGTGCAAGTCATAAGCAGACTGGATCTTTCTGAGAAGTTCCACAAAGGAAGGATCCTCCAGTAGAGACTTGAGCGACTCCTTGGGCTTTGGATTCTCCAGTGTGGGTGACTCATAATCAGAACCGGAGTGAGCAGAGTCGCTTTCTGAACCTGACGTCAGGCTCTCGTTGGGTGAGCCAAGTCTCGGCAGTGGACTCTCTACCAGCCTGGAGAGGTCCCTAGGCCACGCAAATGCAGTGGGAGGCGGTGTAGGTGGAAAATGTTCCATCGTTCTACCCAACGTCGAAGGCCGGGGGGGGTGACGGCGGAATTTGTTTAGGCAACGGAGGCCTAGCAGTCGGCATCGGGGACAAAGGCCATCTCTTCTCGAGATCCAATGTAAGCTGCAATTTTGCCTCATTCCACCAAGGTTGGAGCATCGTCTGAAAGTCCACCTGAGCCTGAGGTGCAGGAGGTGGGCTAGGGCATGTAAATCCTGGGTAACCCATATAGTAGGGATAGTTAAAACCCAGCGATGGATATCCCGGCATTGGGAACTCTGACAAAGGGTACCCCGGCTTTGGATATTGCGGCGCCGGATACCAAAGGGTGGGGTAATGTGGTGTTGGGTAACCCGGAGGGTTGCCCATAGGACCCGGCGTCGTTCCAGATGGAGGAGCATGTGGCTCTGGTGTCAGGCCAGACGGCGGGGCTGCAGGCTCTGGAACAGGCCCTGATGAGGGAGCAGAAGGCCCTGACGGAGGTTCCGGGGAAGGAGGCAGATGCCCTGAAGGTCCCGGTGGGGTTGGCATCAGGCCAACTGGCGGCCCTTGGGGCGGGGGGACGATGGCCTTGAGGTACCAGCACGCCCTCATCAGGTTCAGCAAGGCCTCAGGCGTGTTAGTTCCAGCGTCAGGGACGGAATGGACCCAGATTGTGGCCTATCTCCCTTCTCCATGTCCAGAGGGACCACGTCTATCAGTGGAGTGGGAGAAACCGGAGGAGACTCTGGTGTCAGCTGTGGTTCAGACATTAGCTGAGCCTGCTCCTCAACGACAGGTCTGTTGGGGCCCGATGGAGGAGCCGGTGCTGTGCAGCCAACCATGATGTATATACTAACACTATTTATGATAAAAAAATTGAAATTTAAGATAAAATTCAAAGAATTTAAGCAAGAGATACTCATGCAAGATGGCGTCGACAGAAGCAATGTTCTCCGCGAGGTCTGATGTGTGCAGATCAACGGCGGGAAAGAACTGGAGGGCAGATGTGGGGACCACTCCCTCTATAGCAGCATGCTTACGTCGGTCACGTGACGCCAGGTGCGGTCCCCCGCCAGACACTGCTAGCTAAAAAGTTTTCCGCGTGGTCCTAGTGCCTGGCGGCTTAGTTCTACCTGTTAGTAACTACTGCAAGAGCCCTCTCGCAGTAAGATCTTACCATGATCCGGAAGGTCCTTTCCATTATTATCCACCACACCAGTTCTAGATATAACTGCCTTTTAACTACCTACCTTTTAGGAATGGGACAAAATACACAAGGAGCTAGGACCTCCTTTCGTTGCCTCTCTTTGTCCATTTTGCCCCCCCCCCATTTAAGGTTATAAAGTAAACGGGGAAAAAGTTATGAAAGGGGGCAAATACAGAGGATTTTCGGCACTTTGAGCAATATATGATGCAGGACGTTCACTGAAATAGATATGTTTTTAGCCGTAAGAACTTTTACTGTATGCATGAATTTTAGTACTTACTGTCTACGGCTTTTTTAGGGTTTTTTAATAGTGCTTTACAGTATATACTTTCTCTCCTCATAGACACAGCTCCTCAGAAGACATCAGTTTGAATGGTCCCTCCCCCACAAGATTATGCTTTGGTTGATCCCCAGGGAATTTTGCTGAAAAAAATGGAAGGGAGATCACATGATGCTAGCGTGGGAGAGGAACGCTCTTATTATTTAGCACACAGATATACATGGCAAGTGAGTTTCCTCACTGAAAGGAATTGCACCAAGACAGGAGAGCTGGTGGGCTGTTATAATGAGTACAGGCTAAGAATCACAGTGTGGATGGCATTAAAAGGTTTCTGCGGAATTTAGGGGTTCCATAAACTAATTCTAGCCTGTGAACAAAATCAGTAGGGTGGGGAACACATTGATGAGGCAGGAGGCAAAACACCATTGCATGACTAGAGAGGTTAGAAGCCCATACCTCTCAACCTAAATGAATTCAGACAAAAACATAAAGGTATTAATACAGTAATTATTAAAGCAAACTAGGAGTTAGTGAACTATGAACTAAACTTGCTGAAACAGGTTAAAAAAATAGTCAAAGTATGCCCATTGCAGGGATGCTGTCTTTCATGTTAACATATGTATCAAGATATAATCAAATAGAAGTTCTTTGGTACCAGGTAATTATATGGACAGATATATGGCTGCTAGTTTTCTTTTTCCTGTGGTAAGATGGTACGGCTCATGGATACCTCTCACAGGAACATATAACTGACACTCGATAACAGGACAGTGAATCAAAACTTCAGACAGCGTTCCTATTTTATCTCTGGCATTTATTACTATTAACTTTTTTTAAATCTCTGTTGCAGCTGTATTCAATGTACACACAGCTGAAAAGAACCACTGAATAGGGAGGCAGTATAGAGCAGTGGTTTAAGGCTCTGAGCTGCATATTTGGTGACATCCAGCAGGCCAAACCTGGGTTTGAATCCCACGGCTTCTACTTACATACTGTGTGACCCTGAGCAAGTCACTTAACTTCCCTGTGCTCCCAGGTCGCGCCTGTAAAAAAGCTTTTAGCTTAGTGTGCTACTCCTGGTTAAACAACTAAAAAAAAAAAAATAATTACAAGTATTCAGCTTTCTCCCTGTCACTTTTACTCACACTACTCAATAGAGGTAACTGGCAGACAAAGCTGTAGAGTCTTTTTTGGAAGCAGAGCTTTATCATGTATTACTGTTCCAATATATATTTTTTCCTAAATCAGTACATTTCCCAGCACAAACAAACAAAAAACCAGGTGACTGGATACCATGTGCCAGTTGGGAGATGGCGGGTTCAGAGAGAGCACTGGAACTGTCATCTTTAATCAAAAAAAAAAATGTGGAAATTGAGAGATAGCAGGCTTGAGGTGAACACAGCCAGCTGTCTGAATGTAGGGCATTAACCAAACAAAAAATAAACAAACACATTGTTTGGGAGGTAGTGGGTTCAGGAAGAACATTCGAACTGCCAACGTTTATAAACAAAGAAAAGATGTGGTGGTCAGGAGATGGCAGGTCCAAGGTGAGCACTGGACCCATGAACAACAAATAAATAAAATAAAAAAACAGATGTTCAGTTGGGAGATGGTGTGCCTGAGGCGAGCACCAATCTGCCTACAAGGAAAAAAATAAAATAAAAATATGCTGTGGTTCTGAGATGGCGGGTCTGAAATGAGCACTGGATTTGGTGACTTTAAATAAACTAGAATTAAAAAGACTAGAACAGGGGAGAAAGTCCGGTCCAGCAAGAAAAACCTGTTATAACAAAACCACACAGGCGTAGCTACGATCTAAAGCTAATTAGAAAACAGCCTGGAGTGTAGAGAAAAAAAAATAATGGGAAGTTTGAAATAAGTAACTTTAATCCACCCCAAAGTGGAAAGGTCACCCAGACCATGTCATCGTAGGTATTATTCTGCAATATGAATGAAAGCCTCATAAAACAAGTACTAAATTCAGTGTGGTAAACTGAAGGGGAACAGCAAGCTCATTAGAAACTGAAACATGTTCTACTAGCAAAACCTAAGGGTGGGGTGCATAGGCATGGGTGGCAGCCCAGAACATCCATTACAAATAGCCCATGGACAGTGAGGGAACAGAAAAAGGTAGGTTTAATAGTGGCTATGGAGTTGGGAGTAAACTGTTTAATACTGATTTGAGTTGGACTTGGGAGCTGCTTCAGGGCAAGGCTAGCAGGCACTTAAGGCCTCCTTTGAAGTGTGTGAGAGAGGGTCGCTCGGCTGAGCTTCAAAAAAGCAATTTAAAGTAACAAACTAGCTGCAAAACTCACAGATGGAGGTACTGTGCATACAGCTCAGGACTGGCAGGGATGCAAGCTAAAAATTACATCCTCGCAGAACAAACAAACTGCTGCACTCCAAACAGAACAACTGAAATAACTTCTGGTCCAGCCCCCTCCCAAAAAAAGTGTGACTCACGGTTTTAATGGCAACTCCGACAGAGAGTGAAGCACAACCCCCCAACCCTACCCCACAATAGCACAGAACCCACAGTTCAGTTTTATTCCTGACTGTAGCGGTGAGGGAGGATGATTTTATGGTTTAAGAGTAAGACCAGGTGATGCATGATAAGCATGCATGCCTCCCATAAGGCAGAAGGCAGAACATGTAGAAAAAGGAAAATGTGAGCCTAATATAAAAACAAGGAGGAAGATGAAGAGGACACAGAAGATTACAACAAGTGCCCTGTCCCGTTCTCTTGCTCTCTGCATCACGGTGCTGTCACATAACACACTGCATCAGAGACAGGGGAATGGGGTACAGCGTGTGAGAGAGAAAGAGACAGTGAAAGAAAGCTCTGATGTGGACACCCATGGCAGTCACACCAAACGGGAATTATCTCTCTCTCCTGAGCGCCTATCTCTGTTTCTGCAACCTACTGTGCTGCTCTACACCCATTCTCTCTCTCTCTTCTGTGGGGGGGGGGGGGCTCCTGTCTCTTGTTGTCAGCTGTGCTCACCATGTACTTAGCACACTGTCAGTGCCACAAACAAAGAGTGACTCTAGTGTCGCCGATCTCTGTCTCCCTTCTGAACTGTGCGGGACCCACTCTGTCCTGACCTGTGAGACTCAACTTGTTGGTGTGGCTCCATGACATTCCAACAAGTGCCTCATCCCATTCTGTTGCTGTCTGCTTCGTGGTGCTCTCACACAGCACAATGCATCGGCAATAGGGAAATGGAAAGGAATGCCGCTGTAGCAGACAGAGAGAGACACAGCGACAGAGTCACAGAAAGCTCCGATGTGGAGACCGAGGACAGACACACATACCAGGAAGTCTCTCTTGGATGGCCACTTCCTACAATCATGCTCTAGCCTTTAGTATCATCCTTCAGCTGATACTAGAGGACAAGGGGAAGTAAAAGAAAAAAAAAAGGGCAAGCGCTGTACATTAGGAAAAAAAAAAAAAAAAAGTGCTAGTGCATGCTGTACAGTCTTTGCTGGTCTACTGGGACAATTCGCTCTGGCCTTCCCTCTCTGTCTCTTGCAGACCGGGGAAAAGTTAAAAAAAAAAATACGAGCACTACCCTTTGCCAATATCAAAAACCAGAGTGCTGAGAGACAGGGTCGGGTCAGATGCGGGGGGAAGGGGTCATTTACAAAGCAAAAAAAAAGAAGAAAAAGCTGGGCACACTTTCCTCAGCTGTTCAACAATCCCTTTGTTTGGCTGGCGCTGCAGTGGCCCATTAGTGCTCCTCGGCTCTCAGTCCCTGCAAAGAAGCCCAAAGCAGGAGAAAAGAACAGAACAGAAAAAAAAGTCAGTTACAATCCCCCTTCCTGCAACGAACCCCTGGTTTCACACTGCTGTAAATAATAAAAAGTTTTAGTAGCTTAGATCCCTCGCTCTGCCCTCCGACGCTGCTGTGTTGCGGTCTGACAGAGAACTGGGGGTGTGTGGCAGAGCTCTAGGTGGGGCAGGGCTGCATGTTCTTCGGCAGTGCAAAGGGGGGAGGATACAGAAAAGCCACGGGTACTGTGAAACAGTGCAGTGCTGCAGTCCATAGGCACAACATGGGCAGACTGTTTCACAGATGCAGAGGCAACTGTGATGCAATCTAGCATGCTGTTCAGAAAGGAGCCCTTTTCGTGATCGTAAAAATACTGCAGGGCTCCGCCCACCTGCAGCGCTAAAAACGACTGATCTCTTTTTGACATACTTGCAGTGATCGATGTAAGGTATAATTATGTCAGAAATATCCAGTTCGTAAATAAACAGTAGTCTTCTCCTTTAAATTACTAAAAATAAAGTAAAAAAAAAAAATTAATCTCGTACTACATACATTGTAATGAGAAAAACAAAATTGTTATGCACTGGGGACAGAACCTGGCTTGTGTAGTTCTGGAACTCTAGGCCAAGACCAAAAGTTCTACCACTGACATCATCAGTGACATTATGCAACTGAATCACTCACACCAAACACAACCTTGAACTTGACTAAATGCAGAAAAGAGAACAAATCAGAACAATAGGCACTTACAGATATGCTGTTGGTGCCTAAAAGGGAAGTGTGATGAAATGTAAAAGTATTGAGTTATAAAAGATGGGTAAAAAGCAAAAAAACAAAATGACTTTCAAATACGTGGAAGGGGGTAGGTTAAACAAAAGTTTCACAGAGCAGAGGAAGCTGTAGTGTGGTTTAAATAAGGAAAACTAGGAACAGGCGCTGTGAAACAAAAAAAAGCAGAGGTAAAAACAGCTTTAAACTTGAGCACAATAAACAATAATGATCTGGATTCAAAAAGAAAAACAAAAAAAGTCGTTCTGATGTCAAAAATACAAGTCCTGTAATAAAATGACAAACTACACGCAATCAAAAACACCAGAAAGTTCAGATCTGACCAATGAATTAATCTCAAAAAGCAGTAAAATGACTGGAAAAAAGGGTAATAAAACAAAAACAGAAGCGACAAGCATCTGCCAGTGCCAACTGTTCATTGCTTGCACTGCTGTTGTACTGGGTCCTGCTTGTAAACATTTTTACATTTGCTTGCGCTTGTGTAAGAAATGTTTTGTTACAACAAATGGCATTTCAGAGGCGTGTCACTGCCGAGCCCATTGTAGCTCAAGGTGGACCAAGTCTAGACCAAGGACCACGCATTGTGGTCGGCCACCACTCTACTTGCTGGTGAGCCACAGGTATGTTGTAAGGACTGAAGCAGCTCCTATCAGAGGGGCTTTGTTCCCTTCATTTGCACGAAGCCGGTCAGCAAGCAGCTGATCGGCTTTCAGCATTAGAAGCCAGAGAGTGAATCAATCAATCAGTCAATCAATCTATCTGTCCATCCGTCTGTATTAAGCAGACCATGATGCCCCCCGTACAGCTTCTTTCTCACCCTCTGCCCTCCAGGTTGCTCCCCGCCTGCCCTACCCAATCTTTATAAATATTTTATATATATATATATATACACACACACACACAAATATTTTTAACATATAAGTGGGTGCCCACCTCTGGTGCCACTTCTCTTGACCCCCCCGGTCCCCTGAACACAAGCCTGACACTGGAGTGCCCAATCCCAGTGTCAGAATATCGCTGAAATAAAGAAAACCATCACTCAATCTTTTTTAAACATGTAAAAACAGAAAACGGTCCTTCACCAATCCCTCCTAAACACACCCCCATCCATCCCACCCCCACCTCCCACTCAGCACCCACCACCCCCACAAACCACACACCCTCACTCACCTGAACATGTCTCAGGGTGGAGATCTCCTGATCGAAAACACATCTTGCTGCTAGAACCACCGACTGCAATATGAGGAACTGAGGTAAGTGCGGTTCAAAGTATTTGAAAGGGGGTTTGAATTTTGATGCATAACTTTTGTCATTTTTGCATATTTTGGCCCCAGATTTTCAACATGGCCTTTTTAGGACTCCCACCTCATGACTAATGGTGGTGGAATTCTGCAAATCAGGCCTGAAAGTTGATTTTGTGGTCACCTTGTGAAATCACCTTTTGGGGGTGGGATACAAAATTTTCACCACCCGTGTTCATGAAGTGGGGTCATAAGAAGGCTATGTTGAACATTTGGAGTCAAAACATGTAAAAATGGTAAAGATATGTGCATACGTTGAAATATTTCTACGCTAGCTTGCAACTGTCATTTTAAATATTCTGAACCCAAATTTTCAACATTGCCATTTTTCACACCGCCTCACAAACGTGACAGCTGTCATTTTTCAAATCCTGGCCAAAATGGGTTTTCGCACCTATGGCATGGAATGACATTTTGGATTTGAAGAGTTTCATCTACTGTGTTCATGAGGTGGGGTAACAAGAAGGTTATGCTGAAAATTTGGAGTACAAATATGGCAAAATGCCCAGGTTATAACTGAACATTACAGCATTTCAACATTCACTCATAACTTTGCTAATTTCCAATATTATAACTCCAAATGTTCAACATAGCCATTTTTCCACACCACCTCATAAATGTGATATGTGTTATTTTTTAAATCCGGACGACACATGTTTTCGCATCTCTGGTGCAAAATGACATTTTAGCCAATAAATACAGGTTACTCACCTGTAACAGGAGTTCTAGGAATGGTATATGTTGTTCATCCACACTGTCTGGCAGGTATCCTTGCGCTTTAAATCTTGCCGAAGGTCTTCAAGCTGGCTCCTCCACCCACCCGGGTGGTAAAACTCGGCTCCCGCCCCATAGCCCAGATCTGGCCCGCTGGAAGCTCAGGTTGTGCGCTGGCCGGAGGTCGGAGAGTCAGATGAACAATACAACATTCCTAGAACTCCTGTTACAGTGAGTAACCTGTATTTCTAGGGACATGGATATGTTGTTCATCCACACTGTCTGGCAGACTCCTAGCAGTTCTCCGGGAGGAGGGAGGCAAGACGCACACCCCCGATACTTACTTGGGAAAGAGAGACTGGAGTACCGAGGCCCCAAAACCAGCATCCTGGCGTGACTCAAGGTCGATGTGGTAATGGGTGATGAAGGTGTGTGCTGACTTCCAGGTAGCAGCCCTGCAGATTTCCTGGATAGGGACGTCCCTGGAAGCAGCCACCGATGCAGCAGTATGGCGGGTAGAATGAGCTCTTATCCCTCTGGGAGGCTCCATGCCCGCCAACTTATAGCAGAGATCTATGCAGGAGGTGACCCACCTGCCTATCGTCCGCTTGGCTGCAGGTCAGCCAGATGCGGCTTCAGCGTAGGTGACAAACAGCTGGCGAACCTCTCCCCAAATTTTAGCCGTGCGCTCCTTATAGTAAGCGAGTGCCCTTCTAGGGTCCAAAGTATGGAGCCTATATTCGGCCTCCAAGGTGTGATTGGGGTAGAACACCGGCAGAGTCAACACCTGGTTAAGGTGAAACTCCGACACCACCTTCAGAAGGAATTTCGGGTTGGGGCGCAGGACAACCTTGTCCCTGTGGAAGACCAGGTAAGGAGACTCGATGGAAAGCGCCTGGAGCTCTCCCATCCTTCTGGCTGACGTGATAGCCACCAAGAAGGTGGTCTTCCACGATAGGTGAGAGAGTTCGCACCTGTGCATTGGTTCGAATGACTTGCCCATGAGCTTTGCCAGTACCAGCAGTAGATCCCATGGAGGTGGAGGTTCTCGCACCGGAGGGGAAATGTGATCAAGGCCTTTGAAAAAGCGCCAGACCACCTTCTCCTGCGCCACAGACTGCTTCCCGGCCCGCGCCCGGTAAGCAGAGATGGCTGCCAGGTGCACCTTAAGGGTCGTCGACCTAAGCCCTTGCTGAGAAAGGGACCACAGGTAGTCCAATATGCTCGCCAAGGAACAGGAGGAGGTCCAGGCTCTTGCCTGACACCAAATGGAAAACCTTTCCATTTGAAGGCGTAGCATTTTCTGGTCGACTCTGAGGACGCCTCAACTACGTTGAGGACCTCGTCGGAAAGACCCAAGGCCTGGAACTCTAGCCACTCAGGAACCAGGCCGTCAGGTGCAGGGATTGAAGGTCCGGATGGAATACCTTCCCTGATTGACTGAGAGCAGGTCCGGGCGAGCTGGAAGCTGCCTCGGAAGCCTGGAGCTGAGGCTGAGGAGATCTGGGTACCAGTACTGGCGGGGCCAGTCTGGGGCTATCAGAATCACCTGCGCCTTGTCCCTCCTTGCTTTGAGCAGCACCTTGTGCATCAAGGGGAACAAGGGAAAGGCGTAGAAGAGGCCCGGGGTCCACGGCCTCGAGAAGGCATCCCCCTGCAGAAAGCCCTGCTAAGGGGGGCCGGCATGGAACAGCCTCAACTTCGCATTCTCCCTGGAGGCAAACAGGTCCACCTGAGGTGTGCCCCAATGGGAGAATAGATCTCGTACTACCTCCGGCAGGAGAGACCACTCGTGGGAGGCAGCCCCTATCTGGCTTAGGGCATCGGCCAGGTGTTGGAGGCTCCTGCCACATGAATGGCTAGGAGATCCGCCTCCAGGCTGCGCACGAGTGACCAGATGCGGGGAGCTTCCTTGCACAGGAGCATGGAGGGCCCCACCTGGCGGTTTAGATAGTACATGGTCGTGGTATTGTCTGTCTGGACCCGGACCACTTGACCCTCAAGAAACGGAGCAAAGGCGGTGAGAGCTAGGCGGACCGCCGGGCTCCAGCAGGTTGATGTGCATCGGGACTGCTGGGGACCAGAGGCCTGCGCTGTGTTCCCCAGATGGGCACCCCCATCAGCGAGGCATCGGTCGATGGGAGACCGTCGGCTCGGGCAGACGAAAGGATGCCCTCCTGCAGATGAACTGGAACGGTCCACCACTGGAGAGCGTTCCACATCCCCTGGGTCACCGTCACTAGCTGGTCCAATGGATCGCAGCGTTGTGACCACTGGCTGGCCAGCCCCCACTGAAGGGGACGCATGTTCCAGCGGGCCCAATGGACCACGCTGGTACAGGCCACCATGAGACCCAGGAGGCGCAGGAAGTCCCGGGCAGGGCGCAATTGCCCAACCAGAAATGATTGGGCAAAGGAGGAAAGAACCTCGGCCCTGTCCACCGGGAGCCGTGCTCTGGCTCGAAGAGAGTCGAGCTCTGCCCGATGAAAAGAATCACCTGCTTCGGCTCGAGTTCCGACTTGGCCTCGTTGATGAGGAGGCCGACCTGAGAGCAAACCTGGAGGGCCAGGTCACTGGACCGCTCCACCTCCTGTCTGGAGGGGGCTGCTATCAGCCAATCGTCCAGGTAAGGGTAAACCCGGACCCCTCGGCGCCGCAGGAATGCTGTCACCACTGCCATGCATTTGGTGAAGACCCTGGGAGCTGGAGATAAGCCGAAGGGCATGGCTTGGAACTCGAAAAGGGAACCTTCTGCTCGAAAGCGAAGGAACCTTTGATGGGACGGACGGATAGGGACGTGAAAAAACGCGTCCTGTAGGTCCAGAGAGCAGAACCACATGCCGTGTTCCAAGGATGGGATTATCTGAGCCAGAGTGACCATCCTGAAGGTTCGAGACCTTAGGAACTTGTTCAGGTCATATAGGTCGAGAATGGGGCGCCAGCCCCCCGTCGTTTCGGAACCAGGAAGTACCTGGACACAAACCCCGGGTTTGACGGGAGGGTCCGCCACCTCTCTTATCACCTCCTTCTCGAGGAGGAGAGATGTCGGCTTGGCGAGCTGACAGCGAGGCTTCGGAACCCGAGGTGCGACGGCTCTGAAGGGTGGGGCCTGCTCAAACTCAGAGGCAGGCCCTTTCCTACCACCTCCAACACCCACCTGTCTGTGGTAATAGCAGACCAGGCGAAAGGAAGTACTGAGCCATCTCCTAATGGGGAACCTGTGGTGTGATGAGGTTGGGGCGGCACACCTCAACCTGTCACTGTGCAGGCTTGGAGGAGGGACTGCCGAGGGACCGCCTGGGCCTTACCTCCCTGCTTCTTGGAGGAGGAAGCCGCAGGCTTGGATTTGGGGCGTAAGCACGAGCCTGCTGGCCCTGGTGTTGCTGGTCCGGCGCATGGGGGCTATAGACGGACAAAGGGCTTTGGGTTGAGGTCTGCGTCCTTGTCCCTCTGAGCGGATGATACACGAGTCCAAGGTGGCATTGGACTTTTCGATCCTCTGGAGGTGGCCTTCCACTCCAGGGCCGAAGAGGTCGGTCCCCAAGAAGGGGACATCCGCCAATTTGTGCTGGGTATCCGCTGTGAAGGTGGATATCCTCAGCCATGCCCGACGGCGCATAGCCACTGCAGCCGCTACTGACCTGGCGCATGAATTACCGATGTCCAAAGCAGTCTGAAGTTGCTGCTTGGCCACTGCCCTGCCCTGCCCTGGCCCCGCACCTGCTTGACCGTGGTCTGCAGGTCAGCCGGGAGATGTGGGACCACCTCGTCCAGGGAGCCCAACAGGGCGTGAGAAAAATGTGCCATCAGTACGGCCGAGCTGGCCTGACGAAGGCCAAGGGAGGATGCAGTGTAGACTTTTCGCCCGGCATAGTCCAATTTCTTGGACTCCTTGTTGGGAGGTTTGTCCACGTCCCTAGCGTTTCCGGCACGCCGGAAAACGCTGTCGGTAACTAACCCCTTGGCCGAGGGATGTTCCGAGAAACCGGACAGGGAACCGGTAGGGACCGCATACTTCCTGGCCATCCTGGCCGAAGGCGCAGGGCAGGAAGCAGGACTGCCAGAGCTCCAAGGCCGGGCCCACAATGGCCTCAGCCACAGGGAAGGCCTCCGTAGGGGAATCCCCTCGGTCCAATATCTCCGTGAGGGGATACTTGGCCCGCTTGGATACGGGCTCGAGCTGCATCCCGGTGGATTCTGAGGTGAGTCTGAGCAACCCCAGGAAGGACGAAGGACTGTCGTCCAGCGACTGACCTCCAGAGGACTCCAAGTCCACTCACTTGGAGAAGAAGGAGGAATCGTTGTCGGACTCGGAAGAGTCCGCAAAGAGCTGCCTCGGGCCTCAGCCACCCTCCACCTGCCGAGGGCGATCGGGAGTGAGGGTGACCGACAGCCTATGGGGCAGACCCTGAGCCGACCGAGAATTCTTGGTCAGAGCCCCAAACCGCGGCTGTGGAGGCGGAGGTTCCACCGGAATCGGTGGAGCAGCTGGTTTTGGCCGAACAACCGGCCTGACAACAGGCTCCTCGGGTAAAACGGGGGGTTGTTTCGGCCGCTCCGGTGACAGCCACTTAATGGCCAGGGAAGGCGACGGCGTCGACTTATTCCCGGTCAGAAGGAGCTGTTGCCACATGAGGTCCTCGTATCGTCGACGCAACTTGCGTCGAAGCCTCCCCTCATCCGAGGAGGAGGAAGAGGACGAGAAGCGGCGCCGAGACCGAGACTGCCTGTGATGGTGGGATCAGCTGGACCGCGAAGAAGTCCGAGACCGAGACCGAGAACCTCGGCTTTTCCGAGGACGGTGCGGAGAGGGGACGGGTGGAACCGGCTCCTCCCTCGGCTCAGAGGGAACACCCAAGGGCTCCAGAACCGGAGGCACTGGCAAGCCCACAGGATCCTCAACTCCCACCAGGAGAACCGGCGAGAGGGGATTTTCGGCTTTGCCAGTCAACAACCCATCCAACGGGTCGAGAAAGATCTCGACTGCGTCGACGGGAGTCTTGGTCAACTGACCTAACGGGGACACCGTGAGACCAGTGGCCGAAGCCGAACGATCGACCGAAATCGATGGCCGACAACTCGGGGAGAGGGACCTTTCCCGCTCCCAAGAGCGTCGATGAAGAGACTTACCCTTGTCTTTCTTCTTGGACCGAGTAGAAGAAGGTCCAGCAGACGTTGGTCCCTCTACAGACAAAGCTCCTTAAAAGAAGCTGTGTAAGAGAAACCCAGGGAAAGTGTAATAAAAGCTGCGGTCGAGGAAGATGCGTCCCGCGCCGCTTCCCCTTCGAGGGCGATCATCTGCTCTAGCCGATCCGACGAGCCTGCCGCCGCGGAAACCGCCGACCGGCCTCTTTGACTTAACCGTAAACGCTTCGGGCGCCCCACTTGTAAACGGGCGACACGTCTTCGAGGACGAGATTGAAAAGGAAGAGCACAGGTCGCAGCTCCTGCGGGTCGTGCTCGAGGCCTAAACAGTACACACACGTGGAGTGCGGATCCGTCCGAGACATCTTCTGCCCAGCAAGGGCACCGCCGAAAACTGGGAGTCGATTTGTCCATCGCAGCTGCGAGGGATAGAAGACCGAAGTCTTTAAGCAAAAAACTTTTAAATTCGGAAAACCGAAGAATTAGGAACCAGTCTTATACGCAGAGCGTTAAGGAGGGAACCTGAGCTTCCAAGCGGTAAGGAAGATCTGACGTCATGGGGCGGAGCCGAGAGTTTTACCACCCGGGTGGGTGGGAGGAGCCAGCTTGAAGACCTTCCGGCAAGATTTAAAGCGGCAAGGATACCTGCCAGACAGTGTGGATGAACAACATATCCATGTCCCTAGAAATGGTACATGTCATGTTTATAAGACGAATAATAAAAACGAGTAGCTTGAAAAGTTGGGGTCAAAATAAAAAATTATAATTGTTTAACAACCTTTGCGTGTAGCACCAGTCTTCACCCCAGCAGCCATGCTTTGTGATCCCTTGCCGGTGAGCTGAGTTTGGGGGTGAGCTCAGTGACCAGCTGGAGGGGGTGAGAGAATGGTGCTGTTATGCGACACCCTCCCCAGCAAGGGAATGAACGGTGCAGGGTTGTCCTCATAGGCCCGGGTACCATATAGTGAAGACAACTGTCCTCTTGGCATAGGGCCCTGCACCTCTCCACCCATGGATGGCAGAGTAACTTGTGCACTGGCTGACAGATGCACTCTTTGCCCTGTGCATCTGTAGCTGTGGCCACATGGAAGCACAGGGACCACAGGGCTCTGCACTTCTGCAGCCAATCAGACAACCCCATGAATTCTTCACATCCATCGGTACATGGAAATGCAGAGCCAATGGGCCTGTGCACCATCAGTACCAAACACCTGCAAAGCACATACATGCAAGCAAACGTTCGCCGTGACAAATGGTTGTTATTATATAGTAATCCAAGATGGACCAGACAAGATGTAATACATGCCATTTGCAAAGGGGTCCTGATTTGTTTTTCTGTCGAACTGCTGGAATACTCCACAAACACCTATTTTGGGGTGGATTTGAAGAGTGACACCCATACTGTTTATCAGGGTGGGACTGAAAAAGACCTTGACAGAAAAAAGAAGCAAAAATATTAAAAAAACCAAAAAGTTATTAACTAAAAAAAAAAAAGACCTCATTGAAATTAATGGGACGTGTGAGTCCATTCTCATTTCTATGAGTTTTTTTTTTTTTTTAATTCATTAGTTCATAACTTTTTTGTTTTTTAGTATTTTTAATTACTTTTTTCTGTCGAGGTCTTTTTTAGTCCATCTTTGACAAACACTAGGAGTGTCAATGTTCAAATCTAGCCCGAAATGGGTGTTTATAGAGATTAATAGAAAGATAGAGGATAATTAATATAGATTATATAGACATAGATAAAGATAGATAATAGTTAGGGAAATGGTTCTCACTAAGTAAGCTAGTCTTAAACTACAAAAAAAAAACAAGACCATAACCGGCCTAGTGGCGTTGAGGTGTTATACCTTACCTAGCGCTACACCAGCAACCCGAGTTCCAGAACGACCCCGGGTCATCGGGGTGCCAACATGGGGTGGGAGGGACAGAGCAGGATCAAGCCGCTTGAACGCAGCTCTTCGGGTGGTTGTCACCCCTGTAGTTCCACTGCCACTGGGAGTGGAGGTCCAGTGGTGGCATGGGGGGTGGCAGTGTCGAGGGCATTCAGAACGCGGCGTGTGCATGCTTCCACACACGCACATGTGCGCCCAAGAAGGGGCAGGGGGAAAAAGCACTAAAAGAAAACCAAGACCATGCTGTTCTCAGGGCCGCAAGTGAAAAAAAGGATCCCTCCCGTAATCATCCTAAATGATAAAGGAGATAAATTGGAACAGGTCGAATCTTTCAGATATTTAGGCATTATCCTGGATGTCACTTTATCTTTCTCTCCACATGTGGATAACATTGTTAGCCTTGCAAACCGAAAGCTAGGTGCACTGTTCAGGAATCACCTGAACCTCACCACTGAAGCAAGGCGCTTTGCAGTGTCCTGCACAGTCCTACTGATTCTAGACTATGGACTCCCTGCCTATGCAGCAGCTAGTGACTCCGTACTTAACAGTTAGGGTAGTGCTTAATAAGGCTTGTTGCTTCATACTTTGGGCTGACATGCTTGCACATAGATGCTCCCTTTATACCCTGACTAACTGGCTCCTCTTACATAAAAAGCTAAGATATCAGACCTGTTTGCATGCAAAAAAGAGCATTATTGGGCCTTACACCATTAGCGATTTGAAACTTCTTCCTCCCCACTAACAAATAATGCACTATCAGGAGTATGTCTAGGAATGCCCTAGAAATAGCTTTCCATAAAACTAGCCTTGGCAATCGCTCCTTTGCAGTCAGGGCATCTAAATGGCTCAATGACTTGCCTGAAACCCTTGTAGGACTTCCTAAAATTGCCCAATTTAATACAGTGCAGAGCAGAGACTCACTCAAAGTACCAAATGCACCTGTTACAGCAAATTAGGTCCCCTTAACTCATTCTCTCCCCTTACATCTTATGAACGGCATGCACACAGGTACCTAGGGCTTCCAATGCTTACTGCGGATTATGCACCCCTGGAACTTCTGTTTTCTGGTTACTGTACCTTTCATACATCCTGTTGACAATGCTCTACATGAGCTGCTGTTTTCTGGTTACTGTACCTTTCATACATCCTGCTGACAGTGCTCTACATGAGCTGCTGTTTTCTGGTTACTGTACCTTTCATACATCCTGCTGACAGTGCTCCACATGAGCTGCTGTTTTCTGGTTACTGTACCTTTCATACATCCTGCTGACAGTGCTCTACATGAGCTGCTGTTTTCTGGTTACTGTACCTTTCACACATCCTGCTGACAGTGCTCTACACAAGCTGCTGTTTTCTGGTTACTGTACCTTTCACACATCCTGTTGACAGTGCTCTGCCACGAGCTGCTGTTTTCTGGTTACTGTACCTTTCACACATCCTGCTGACAGTGCTCTACATGAGCTGCTGTTTTCTGGTTACTGTACCTTTCACACATCCTGCTGACAGTGCTCTACATGAGCTGCTGTTTTCTGGTTACTGTACCTTTCACACATCCTGCTGACAGTGCTCTACATGAGCTGCAGGTTTCTACTACTGACTACACTCCATGTGAGCTGCCGTTACTGTAGTACTAACTGTAATGAACTCAAGATTACTGTTTTATGAATCATCTTCTTGACTGAGATGTGGAACCTTGGCAAATGAGCACTTGTGCTCAAAGGTGTAATTCAAACGCTGAAATAAATAAATAAAATAAATAGTAAATGTAAAAATTACTGTTCATAGTGTTTGTACTTTTATTACAGCCTGCACATTAAAATCTTAACTCTAACCATAAATGTACAAGTCTCCTGTCGTCTTTTTGTTTTTTTAACCAAAATGTCAGTTCCATGCTAACACATGTTTATCTGAATGAAATCAGTCCAACTTTATAGTGTCTCTGCTTCATTTCACTTAGCCAATTACATAATTTTTATTTATTTAGTTTTTGTTGACCGGGTAAGTGCACTAGACAAATCCTGCCCATTTTCAGGCATGACCCAGGGGAGGAGGATACAGATGAATGCCAACTGACCTTGAACCAGATTAAGTAGTTGATGGTATTTTTAGTGAATGAGGGAAATTTAGCCAGGACACCGGGGAAATTTCCCTACTCTTTTCAATAAGTGCCATGGGATCTTTAACATTCACCTGAACTACCACCGATTCCAGGCAGATGGGACCTTGGTTTAACGTCTCATCTGAAATACGGCACCTCAGAAGTGCAGCACCCCTCTCATGCTGCACTACAGTGTCAGTACTGGGATACTAACCCAAGTGCCAGATGCGGGAACTGAACCCAGAGCCCTCTGATCTCCTGACCTCAGAGGCGAGTGTGCTACCTACTGAGCCACTGACACTGCAACTTAAGGAGTGATGTTTCATGCTTGAAGCTGTCACAAGAATGAAAGTCTCGGTAAAAGCATGCAGCTGTTTGTTGCTGCTTGATTTTTCCTTGTATCCTCATTTGCTAATTTTCTGTATATTTAATTATATAGTTGGGGGGAAAAAAAAAAAGAAAGCACAATCTTGCTTTGCAGTGCAGACATGATCTTCACAAATCCCAATCAGCTATCTTGTTCTTGCATTTTTCAGCTGATTGAACAGCTGTCTGTGCCGTTCAGACTTAGATAGAGTATTTTCATTTACAGCTATCACTGCCAATCAATTACTTTTTATAGTGCTGCTTTCAAGAGGGAAGCAGCAAGAAACACTGGTGGCTGCAGGTTAGGTTACTGTTTATCGGGTGTGGGATCTTTAATGTGGGGTTTGAGGGTGGTGGTGGCTGCAGAGGGGGGCAGAAAGCTGAAAAACTAAACTAAAATCTGCATACAGTATAGCCTTCAACGGACAGCTAGCAAGTTCAAGTTCAGGTTTATTGCAGAAAAAACTCCATTGAGCAAGCTCATTCACAAGGAGGTCCTGAGACATTTACACAGACATGAGGACATTACATAAGCGGTATCACTGACAATAATTAAACAAAGTGCTTACATAATTTACAAAAGACATTTCATGATACGATACAACCTAGCAGAGCAAGGTCCAGTTAAGACATTGTTTCTTTATGTCTAAGCTATTACAAGGGAAGACATTTTTTTTCTTTTTTATTTTTTTAAACACATAACTCAGATAAGAGGCAATAAAATGGTTAGTGTGCAGGGATAAGAGAGAAAGGATAGTTAGGTAGGCAAAGCAGAAGTTTAACCAGCAAGGAAAGCTGGGAGTTAGGAGGAGTAGGGGGAGTAAGATGAAGGTAGGAGGTCTTGAGACAAAGGGCAGATAGAGCAGGTAAGAAGGAATCATATAATTTAGCAAATATAAGCATTATGCTGGTTAGGCCTTTTCATTCCTGGCTTGGAAAGAACAAGGGCTGTTGATACACATGTGACTGACTTGGAGTAGGGTGTAAACTTAGTAGCAGTTACAGATATCTTTTATTTTAGATACTGCTATTGCTTTGTAGAAATTAATTGAAACAAGGCTAGTTAGTTTCAGTACGGATTGGAGTTGGTTCCAAAGGATAGGAAGGGCGAATGAAATAGCTCGTTGGCTAAAGGTAGTATGAGTCCTAGTGACAGCAAGTAGGATCTAGTCTGATTTCCTTAGGGAGTATGCACTGCAGGAGAGGCCGATAAGAGATGTTATGTAGCTCGGTAGTTTGTAAAGTACTATCTTAAGGGTCCAGATACTAGCATGGAGCAAGTGTCTGGTAGCGAGTGAGGTCCAACCAACAGCTGCGTACAGGTCACAGTGGTGGGTTTGGTAAGGGGAGCTAGTGATGAACTGTAGGGCACGATGGCAGAGAACGTCCAGCTTACTTAGACTTGAGATTGCAGAGGAGATATAAATTAAATCTCCGTAGTCAAGTAAGGGAAGAAATGTGGCCTGGACAACAAGTAATCCATAAGACAACAAGCCTTGTTAATCCATATTTTTGTACATCTCATCACTTCTTTTTCAGCCCTATCTTGTCACCCTCTCAACATTTCAGGAGCCAATCTGACGGTGCCCAGCTTTAAGAAAGAAAAAAAAAAAAAAAAGAGCGCCAGAATTCAAATCTGCTTCTTTTTGTTCAGGAGCTTTTAAAGACTGCCTCCAGGCCGGGCCGGTGGCGCTGAGGGTTGAGGCACTGAACGCCACACCTCGAACTATGCTGGCGACCCGGGTTCGGGAATGAGCCTGGGCTGCTGGGGTCAGCAGGGGAGGGAGAGGATCGAGCATATGGAGGACAGTTCTCCTCTCCTGGGAGGACAGGGTTCCCTGTTTGGCTGGCTGACCTCTGGCGGGCTTGAGGAGATACAATGAAAGCATTAAGTGTGGCGAAGGGGCGGGGGTGGCAGGCGTCAGTAAGGCCTTGGCGTCAGGGTGCTAGCCACCCCCAGAAAAAGGGAAAATACCCTTCAGCTCCGCCGCGAGACGGAGGACCGGAGCTTGCGCACGATTTACAGGCGCTCCTGGCGGCCCCTCCCGAATCGACACCACCAGAGAATTTCGGGTGTTGGGGCCCACTCTGCTCCACCCGGGGTAAACCAAGGCACACATGGGCCGACGGAGGACTGACCAGGTAGGAGCGAACCATAGTGGGATGACTCCTAGGTACTCCCGAGGAGACCAGAGCTGAGGGGAGGGAGGAGGAAAAATAGAAAGTACAAAAAAAAAAAAAAAAAGACTGCCTCCAGCTGTGGCCCGCAGCATTCGGACTAATCCGCCCCGAATGACTAACTTGGTCGAAAGTGTCAGTTTTTTTTTGGCCTCCCTCCCCTCGCCCACTCAAGTACTGTATAACTGCAAGGTGATCCACATGAATGGCTAACTATGGCAATCAGAGCTTGGGATGATGTAGGAGAGTTTGTGGCTGATGTGCGTTTTTCAGCTGTGGTTGAATCTTTTCCGTTTGCCTTAGGAGGGGTAGTTCCTATTTTTTTTACTATCACTGCTTAGTTTAGAAACTCAGTCAGCTGCTCAGGAATTTCCTATTCAGCTTTACTGATACAGTTTAAGTACTTTGCCTTTACTGTTTAAGTCTTAGTAATTTCTGTCTTCTTAAGTTTTAGTAATCTCGGACATCTGGCTGTCTCAACTCATTCTTTCTAGTATTCTATTCAGTAACATGGTGGGAATTGCTCTCCGTACCATTATTTGATCAGATGTCAACAGTTCTAAACTGGCCTCTACATATACTGTATTGTTGCTGGTGCATACTGTCTCCCTAAATACTGTTCTGCTTTTATGATTGCCTGTATTTAGTTCACCACTGTTACCCTATTCAAATTGCTCCCCCGCTGCTTCCTTTAGTGTTGCCTGTGTTCACTTTCCTGGGGCTCATTTTTATTTATTTATTTAAATTTTTGTTAACCAGGCAAGCGTAATGAGCCCTTTTTCAAACATGACCCTGGACTGTATAAAAAACAGTCAAGATGTTACATAAGTATAACAAAAATTAATACAACAGACAAAATACAATATTAAATCACAAAATTTAGACATTTGTAATACAAATAACAATATTACCATAAAAACATTCACATTGTAGTTGACTAAAAGATGCTTCCTTAAGCATGATTAAAAGCTTCATACTCTATCCCACCCTGTAATGAACCCAGTAGGTTATTCCAATTTTTCACAGCACTGATTGTGAAGCCTTGCTCTCCCATATTTGTTTTAGTATTTGGGATAACTAATTTCTTTAGCCCATTTGAACGATACACCCTTTCATCATTTTTAAGTCGATATAATGTAAAAAGAGGAGAGTCATCATTCTGCCTTAAAACATTATCCATTAGGCAGTTTAAGTTGTCTAAACAACTTAACTTTGGGGGAAGCCAACCAGTTGGCTGATACAACATTCAATGGTGCATGTGATGAGGTTTTAATGCAAACCTACAAACTCCATAGAAAGTTTAAGTCAATAGAGAAGTCAGTTTTAGCCAAATCTGAAAAAAAGGAAAGAATCATAGTTATCATGGACAGAAGTACACTTTTAGCTACCGCAGTTCTGGCCTGTGAGGTCAGAAAATTTTGTAATTTAAACAAAACGCCTAGTTTCTGGTTTATTTGTCTACTGATTAATGTGATGAGAAAAAAATTAAACTTGGGTCCAGTAAAATGCCCAAGTATTTAAACTGAGTGATCTGTTCCAACATATCACCAGAGATGGCCATTATTTCAAGCGGAGTACATTTAACAAGTCTGAGTTTTGAGTCAAACAACATACTTTTAGTTTTTTTTACAATTTAATGACAGGTGATGTCTTCTCAGCCAACGATCAAGTTCAAGAAAATCCACATTTAAGGTTTGATTTAATACTTCCACTGAAGATGAGCTACTGTACAGTACAATGTCATCAGCGTACATAATAGTTTTTGTGTTCTTTAATAGTGAAGGTAAGACATCGATAAATATGGAGAAAAGGGCTCATCTCCTGCTAAGCCCTTTAAATTATTTTCTTTGCTCCCTGCAAAAACGGATCTTTTGCAACAGCTTGTTTCCTGTGCTCTGTTGAGCACTTACCTGGTAATCTTTCTTGTTTTCACTGTACTATTACCCCGTAATTTGCTCTGGTTTTTCTTTGTTTTTGTTTACATTTCTCCCATCTACCATGTTGAACTGGAACCCTCTGCTGCCAACCGCACATGCACATGACTCGCAGCGCTACACAGGGCCAGTGGGAACTTGCAGCACAGGGTCCCAAGGAAGTAAACAAAAGATGATGAGATGAGGGGGTGAGTTTATTGAAAATTAGCAGCAGCTATATTTACTGTGGATCCACAACAATGGAAATAAATTTTAAAGATCTAAAAACTAAAGATTGTTAGAAAAAATATTTACAGATATGGAAACCAGAATTATGGCTGCATGCTTCCAGCCAAACTGCAATATTTTGATAATCACTTCCTGATTATCTAGTACTGCTACTTTAACACCCGATAGTGAATTGGGGGGGGGGGGGGCTAACTGTTTAACCAGGAAAGGCACACTACTGTAAGCTGTAGTTTGTTTCCAGGTGTGACCTGAGAGCACAAGGAAATTAAGTGACTTGCTAAGGGTCACACAGTGCATACATGGGAGCTGTGGGATTCAAACCCAGGTCTCCAGGATTGCAGCTCAGAGCCCTAAACCACAGCGCTATACTACCTCCTAAATATAGAACAGAAACCACACAATATACGTACATTATATTCTTAGTTGACGGTGAACCCTGACCTAATAAATAAATAAATGGAACAGCACAGTTTGACTGTTAACATATAATTTAGTCAGTAACTGCATAAATTTAAGTAGTAGATACAACAGGAATTTTCTAGCCTATTAATCATGCACATGAGTGCCCCCCAGACTCTTGAAACAGACTCAGTTGCAACCAATAACGCAGTGGTGATTTAACAGATTCTTAAACATAATGTAACCTTTGATAACTGGCACCGCCAGCAATTTCTGAAGTTTATCCCAGCGGGATGGGGCACTGCATGTGAAGGAGAATTACCCATAACTGGTGCAGTGCATGAGGACCTCTGAGGTTATCTGTGATAAACTTCTTTCTGAAAACTGCAGTACAGAAAGGACACTGCAGAGATTCAGAAGTTTCAGCATGGGCCTACCAAGCTGATTAGTGGCCTAGGAGGCAAGAGCAATGGGCTGGCCTGCTGGCACAATAGTAATACTACTGCTTGACCCACTGATGACCTAGATTCGGCAGCAAGCTTGGGACGTTGGGGGCCCCCGAGGGAGGCTGGATCACCTCGGGGGAAGGGAGGGTTGGGTCTCCACGCCAGTGCAGTGCCACCACCTGAGTGAACACAGGCGTTGCTGCAGCAGAAACCAAGGTTCAGGGAGGAGGAGAATATCAGCGTAAGGGTATATACGTGAGTACATGTGTCATGCATTTCTTGACATCAGGGGAGTCTGAGGAAAAAAAACAGGAAAAACACCCCGACTGCAGTAAGATGACACCTGCCTCACATCGCAGGTCCCGCACTACCGACAGAGGTGCTCTCCTGACATCACACTCTAACTCTCTAACTCTGCTGGGGGTTAGGGCCCCCTGGTGGCCCCACACTGGGGGGCAAGCCAGGGAGGAACACAGGAGAGATAAGTCCTGGAGAAGGCGCATGATGAGGCTGGGTGCGAGGCAGAGCCGATGGGGAGGTAGGCCAGAACAGATGGGGAAAAGTACAATACTTAAAAAAAAAAAAAAAAAAGTGGCCGGCCCACGGGCACAGCGGCAGTGCTACCGCTTGCGATACTGATGACCTGGGTTTGGAAGCGAGTCTGGGTGTCAGAAGGCCGCCAGGGGGAGGAGGACTGGGCATCCCACAACCTGCTCTCCTCTTCTGGGGGGGGGGAGCTCTTGGCGCTTGCCTGATCTCTGGCAGCAGCCAGGGGTCTGACAGCCAGAGCTGGCGTATTCAGGAGGTGGGGCAGACATCAGCGTGTGTACCCCTGATGTCACTGCATGCCATGCCTCCCGGGAGAAAACTGGGAAAAAGGTCAGGCTGTACAGGATGCCACCCACCTCGTGCTGCAGAGCCCACACTGCTGACCTGTGGCACTCTTGAACACCACGCCAGATATCCAATGGGGGGAAGCCGCCCCCTCCCAAAGGCCCCGCCCGGGGGGGGGGGTAAGTCAGGGATGAACACCAGGGAGGTAAGTCCCAGGGGACAGCAGATGATACAGCTGGGTGCAGGGTAGGGCCGACTGGGGCCAGTCAGAAAGGAGAAAAAAAAATAAAAAAGGAGGTAAGAGCTACAAGAACAGATTGAACATATTCAAATTACTTAGCTTAGCAAAGAGGCAGCTGGCCTGTTGGCGCAGCTGTAGCACTACTGCTCATGGTGCCGACAACCCAGGTTTGGGAACTAGCCTAGAGATCATCGGATGCAGGCCGCAGGGTAGAAGGCTGAGCATCCCAAAGTATGCTTCCCTCCTTTGCAGAAGGAGGTCCATGCATTCCACAGCACTACCGCCACCTAGGTGACCACACATGGTGGCACAGGTAGGAGCTACAATGGGAGGGCAGGTGCCTCCTTGACTGGGACATGAGGTACACTCTGCATGCTCATCATCCGCTCAGGCTCCACTTACGAGGCACCAGGGAAGGGGAAGGAAAAATGGGGAAAATACTGCTCAACCGAGCAGTCTGAGGTGGCACCCCCCCCAAGGCCCTACATAGACTATTGGGCCACCCGTCATGTCACCCGAGTTAAAATTCCTCTCACGGTTGGGACCCCTGAGAGGCTCCACCACAGGGAGCAAACTGTAGGGCACAGCAGTGACCTGTAGCTAGCCCTCAGAGATGGTAGATGACAGGGCTGGAGGGGGGGGGATGCTGGTGATGGGAGCTGGCCGAGTAGTGGGGGAGAATAAAAAAATAGATAAAAAAAAAAAGCCTAGTGAAGAGAGGGCTGAGAGGGGGACATGATTATGATTTTCCAAGCACTACAGGGATAGTCAGGGTGGAGTACACAGAGATGTTTGAGCTGGTGAGTGAAGGCAAAACTGGAGGACATGTCCTCACTAAAGGGGGCGGACAGGAAAAGCAAAAACTTTAAAGTCTTAATTTGGACAAAGGATGGTTAACATATGGAATAGGCAGTGAGGTTGTGGAAACTTGCATTGATTAGGCTTTCAAACCAGGACTAGACAGATTCCTAAGTGATACTATAACTGGGTACCTTAATAACCCCTTTCCCAGTTGTGTGTGTATAGAGCAGTATACACACATCCTTGGAGTGTGCCAGCATGGTACAGGATTCTACCAACCCATTTAATAAATAAAAGAAACAGCTTATATAAACACTAATAAAACTGGGAGGGGATGAGGCAATGCTTCATAAAACAGGAAGGAAGAAAAGGAGGTTTTCAGCAGGCTGGTGTCTAAGTTTATAAAAATACATCTAAATGGTCATAAAGTGGAAGAAGATGTTTCAGTAGCTGGGAGAGAGACCAGGTATAGTCTGTAGATCATGCATTGTGTGTGCGCGCACAAAAGTATAAAACTTCTCCCTGACATGTCTCCTGGACATTCTGATGGGACTGCAGGCTGCATTTACTCCGACCTCCTGACCATTCTGTCTTAACTTTTTTTCCTTGAGCCATACCTATGATGGAGAAACACATAGAAAAACAAAAGCTGCCGGATGAAAAAAGCCCCTTGGCCTAACGTGTCTGCCCAATCCTACCTACCTAATGTGGGATGCGAGAACCCTACTGGCTCTTCCCTCCCCTTTCCCTTTTCATTCTACCTTTACTAAGCCCTTGGGCCAGATTTTCTAATGTCCCCAAATGCTGCAAGCCCGGGTGCGCTGAACATATGGCAAATGGGGCTTGTGGCATTCTCCCCTCTGGAAAGTGGGGTTTTTGATCCTGTGTGCCAACTGCTGCAAGTTAGACCAACTTTTTCTGGTCTGGCTTGTGGCAATCCCAGGTACCTTGTTTTGTTTGTTTGTGTTTGTTTTTTAAAGGAACTTGTGCCAAATATTTTGCACAAGCTGTCATGAATTGAGAAAAGTGTCTTAACTATGCCCAATCTACCAAAAACGGGCGCAGTTGCAGCAATGGTGTTTGATGCAGCTGCGCCAAAAAAAGGGTTTGGTTGGGTAGAATTTTTCAGAGGGAAAAAAGTGCTCTAGAACAAGGGGTCATGATATAAAGCTGGAGAAGGGTAAATTCAGGAGAGATGTGAGGAAATACTTCTTCACAGAAAGGGCGGTGGATGCCAGGAACAGCCTTCCAGTGGAAGCAGTGGGGGGCCAAAACAGTGCTGGGATTCCAAAAAGCCTAGGACAGGCACAAGGGAATCATACAGGAAAGGAAGAGGGTTAAAGAGACAGTGCCGTAGACCAAGCAGGGTCTGCAGCAAAAGCGATCACAATAAAAATGGGCAGGCTAGATGGGCTAGGCGGCCCTTATCTGCCATCAGTTTCCATGGTTCTGGATTTCTATGTTTGACGCAGGGCTTGGTGCAAGTCCCACATTGCCCTTTGAAAATCAGGCCCCTTGTATCTGTCCCACCTATATGTGACCCCCCCACTGATTTCACACAGACCACCCGTTTTGGTAGCTCATTCCACCTTCCATCACCCTTCCTGTGAAAAAATACTTTCTGGTATCCCTTTTAAAATTTTGCATACACACACCCCCGCCAGCCTCACTGCATTACCTTTGGTGCTTGTGTTCCCACTCAGCTTGAAATGTACATTGCTATCCACTTTGTTTACCCCACAGAGAGATTTGTATATCTCAGCCATGTCCCTTCCCTTCCCTCCCTTCTCACCTCCAGCATGTACCTGTTTAGGTCTTTCAACCTCTCCTCTTAAGCCTTTTCCTGCTGTCCCTGGACCATCTTGGTTACCCTCCTCTGCACTGCCTTCATTCAGTCCCTGTCTCTCTTTACATGCAGTCCCCAAAACTGCACTCAGTAATCCACGTGAGGACAAACTACCAGTGGCTGATACAGTGGTAGAAGCACCTCTTTTCTCTGGCAGCCTATCCTCCTCCCTATGCACCCCAACATCTTATTTGCCCTTCCCACATCCCTATTGCATTGGGCTGTTGCCTTCAGACTGTCCAAAATTAACTTGAAGTGATTTTTCCGATCTAGCTGAAAGCAGCTACCACTCCCATACTGTGGTCAGGAAGCTTCGCAATAAAGAGTTGTAGCCAGGTTTTAATATTTACCAGGTCATATTTTAGCACTATTGCCTTGCACTTTTAGCTGGCCAGTTCGATATCTCTGGAGAGCGTAGCGCCTGCCACCACGCTTACCAAGACGACGATGTGACCAGAGGAGGCACACCTCATTGAAGTGAATGGTTTCTTCAACAGCGTGAAGATGACTGGTTGACGCGAGGAGATCGCTGACCACCGCGGACCTTGTTAGTCAAGCAGTGTCCTCCTTACTGTCCAACTGGGCCATCCTGATGCATAAAAACGTTAGGAAGAAGTCCGCCCCATTCACTTCAATGTGCACCCCACGCCTCCCTGGTCACACGTCATTGCTTGAGCACGGGCGGGCAGGGACTGCAGCTCTCGAAGTCAGACAGCCCAGCTAAAAAACAAAACCAAAAAAAGTTACAAGCAATAGCGCAAAGGTATGAGCTACAATTATAAAATTAAAACCTGGCTACAATAACTGACGCTGAGGGCAGTTACCACAATATGTGAGTAGCTCCCTCATATCGGACATTTCCTTTAAGTCCCTTTCCTCTGTTGTGTGTCCCTCTACTTTAAAGGAAAACTACATGAAAAAGTATAAAAACACATGTTGTGCACTGGATTTTTGTTCCTCCGATGGTCCCTGGGGTTCCATTCCCTGTGGCAAGTTTTTTTTTGTTTTGTTTTGTTTACTTTTCCCTGCCAGTTTTTTGCCCTTGGAGGTAGCCATGTAGGATTCTTTATTTGCCTTTGATCTGTTGGAATTTTGCCAGAAGGCCTCTGGGAATGATGTCAGTTTGACCTAGGACTAGATCTAAGAGCCCAGGATTCTAGTTACATAATCCAGTCACAACATCTAACTGCAACAGTTTGTGAAAGCTAACCGCTTTTAAAAGTTGTTCTCTCTCTCTCTCTCTCTCTCTCTCCCCTGCCGAAGTCAGATTTCTCTCAGTGGCAGCTGTTGTTATTATGGATGTATGGCAATTTTCTTTAAAAAGTGTTGTCACCGAGTGATAATAAAGTGGATACACCTTTGAAGGTCTTGGGTCTAACTGACATCATTCCCAGAGGCATTCTGGAAAAATTCCAATAGATCAAAGGCAATAAAGGAAGTCTGCATAGTGACCCACAGAGGCTATAAAACTGGCAGGCAAAAGTAAAAAAACAAACAAAAGAACAAACACCATGCCACAGACACATGGAACAGAACACCAAGGACCATCAGAGAAACAAAACCCCACAGTACAACGAGAGTTTTTATAATTTTTGCATGTAGTTTTCCAAAAGTGGACTGGCTACTCATGAGAGTGAGCGGTGCTGCAGCTAAAGGGAGAATTCACTCCCAGGACATACTACAAGAACAGCACAGGTCACTGCACACTCAAAGTGTGTTTAAAGAAGCCAGTCTATATGACAAAATATTGAGTTTGCCCCGTGTCAGTGTTTATTTGAATATATTCATTTTACAGTCAGACATCTTTCTCACAGGCACAAAAAGCATATTCCCAGCTTGCAAAATTTCAATGACTTGGCAAATAACCTCGGCTGCCTTGCTCTCTCCAGTCCGCCCCAACTCTAAGGTGCACAAAAAACTTATAAATCCTCCAGCAAGGCCTATTGTTTCAGGTATGGACTAACTGACAGGAAAGACGTTTCCATTTATTCATTTCTTTTTACAAAAGACAGTCATACAGTTGAACTCTTACTTGAGAGTTATTTCATTAACACTGACACGGAGCAAACAGAATATTTTGTGACATAGACTGGTTTCTTTAAATACACGCTGCATGCACAGCGACCTGTGTTCTCGCAGTGCTTTGCACTACTAACTCCCCATTTCTGTATTCAGTTTTCAGATTATTTTTTTTTACCCCATGTGCATCAACCTGCACTTCTTGGCATTAAATTTTAACTGTCATATTTTTGGCCAGTTTTCTAATGTACCTTGCTCATGTTTCATAATTCTGACCTCATCTTCACTATCCGCGTGGCCACAGATCTTAGTATCATATGTGAAGAAGCATATCTTGCTCTGTATCCCTAGCCCCATGTCGCAGATAAAGATGTTAAAGGAGACCAAATCCTGTGCACACCACAACCAAGCATTCAGCGGATTGGATACTTTTTAGGAGGGTGAGGAACCTATGCACCAAGATGATCAGATAGGCAAAGGCAAATCTGTATCGTAAGGAACTTGACTCCTCCTCGAAGTGTCCATCCAAATTTTGGAAAACCTTAAAAGATATAGAAGGTCACACTTCTGGGAATTCCCTACCTACAAAAATTACCATTGGTAACACCACTGTCTCTTATAGGCTTACCATATCTCAACAATAACTTTGCTACCACAGGTATAGCCTTCGATGCTTTACCTGCCAGTAATCTCCGCTCTCAACTCAGTGCACATGATCAAGAGGTCCCTGTCACTAGCTCTACATTCTCACTGCAGCCGGTATCATTGAAGGAAGTCAAAGACCTTCTCTTATAGCTGGATACTAGGGAAAGTACTGGAGCTGACCTCCTTGACCCTTTTTACCTGAACATTAATTATCAGGTCCTGGCTGTGCCACTTACACATCTCTTTTTTTTTTTTGTGTTATTTCTTTTCCTCCCCTACGTCCTACCACCACAGCCACTCCTTCAGGCTGTGCCAAGGCAGCATCTGACCCGCCTTGTTCCCGAACCCAGACCCTCATAATGCAGTCTGGCCATCTGAGGCCATCAGTGTCCCAGAGTGCCCGGTCCCTCAGCAGTTCCCCAGGGCCAAGTATAGTGCTAGCCCTGCCTCTGGTGCCAGTGTTTGAGCACTAGCATTTTGACCGCCATGGAGATTAACCCCTATATCTTTATAGGTACCCAAAAGGCAGATTTCTACTGTGAAAAGCCCTGCGAGGCCCAACAAAGGATCCAAACTATTTTGGAGCATATGCCATAAAGGTGCCACTTTTTCACATTGCCAGAAAATGTGTAACAGATTCCCCTCTAATTTGCTGCATCTAGAACAATTAGGGCTAGGGAGATGCTTTATTTTAAATAATTTAACTGGAGTGTAGTACATGTCATTTAATATATGATATTGGGTAAGTAGAAGTCTATCCTGAGTGATGTAAGGATAAAGATCTTTCCAGATTTGTGGTCAATTGATATTTATTTCCGGCAACAGGGAGGTCCACAATATGGAGCCTGGGAGAGGGTCTGGGTCTGGATATTTAATAGCTAAGAGATTAGTAAATAACAGGGAGATACAATGGGGTTTGGGAGACAAGCTCCACATCTGTGTTAGTATGGTGTCTAGCTTTGGTAGCTGAGGAATAGTACCAAAGAGGTGTCCTATTAGATGTCTCAGCTGGAAGACCTTAAAGATGCATGAACAAGGTATTTTATATTTCAGGAAAATATCACTGGAAGAGAGAAGGGAGTCCTGTGACTATAAATCAACTACTTTGGCATCCCGTAACTGATGTACCCAACCCCAAGTGAGGCTTATGCCCCCAATTTTAATGTTGGGGTTAAGGATGAGTGGTTGGGCCACATCTTGAGAAGGGGATATTTTAAAGAAAGAACAACACAGGAGAAAAACCTTTAATGAGGTTCCGATCACCGAGTGATGCAACTCAGGTGGATGGGTTTTCCATGCAAAGAAAAAGATGGATGAGGCTTCTAGATTGTAGGAACACAGAATTTGGTTTTCAATCTGAAGCCAGATGGGGATATAGTTATCATCTAGTGTAGTTAGCCACCTACCCAATCTCAACAAGTGACTGGCCCAGTAATACAAGAGGAAATTGGGTAGGTGCAAACCACCGCTTTCCTTAGGAAGACTTGGCTTGTGAAAGGAGCGTCTAGGATGTTTGCTTAACCAAATAAAGCATGAGAGAATTGAATGTATGCGATGAAAAAAGGGGAGAGGAAGCCAGATATTTAACATGTTCAAGGGGTAAAAGATTCTGGGGAGGATGTTCATTTTAATAATGTTTATTCGTCCCCATAAGGATATTGGGAGTGACTCCCACCTATGGAGATCTTGCTGAATGATAGTCACCAAGTCCTCCAGATTTAATTTCCTGACCCTCGAGGGATCTGAGGCTAGGAAAATACCTAGATATTTAATAGAGTGTGGGGACCATTTCATACCAAACTGTCCAAGGCTAGCACTGTGGGTAAAGTGGTTTAAGGGAAATATTTTGGTTTTAGATTGGTTAAGTTAATAGCTGGAAAAACGACTAAATTGTGTTATTGCATGAAGAGTGTTCTCTAAAGAGGATACTGGAGACTCTAGATGAAGGAGACTATCATCCGCATAAACTGATATGGTTAAAGTGTGACTGAGAATGGAGATGCCCTGTATCTGGGGTGTTGATCTGATACTACGGAGAAGAGGTTCCAAGTAGAGATTAAAAAGGAAAGGAGAAAGTGGACAATCCTGTCTAGTACCTGTAAAAAGAGGGAAACGGGAGGAAAAAAAACCCCATTGCAGTAGATTTTGGCTGAAGGTGAAGAGTATATGGATTGGAGCCACTGGACAAATAGGGAAGGGAAGACCAGTTTCTTTAAAGTCATCCAGAGAAACTCTAAATCCACTCTGTCGAATGCTTTTTCAGCATCTAACAAGACTAGGGCCATGGGGGATTGGGAGGTCTGGGCAGCCTGAAAGATGTGACTCAGTTTCCTGAGGTGGTCCACAGAAGAATGCCCAGGTATAAAACCTACCTGTTCGGAGCTCAGTAATCTGGTCCACACCGATCTAATGCACCAGGAGAGTAATTTAGTTATTATTTTGATGTCGTAATTCATAAGAAAGTTCGGGCAGTAACTAGAGGGTTGTGATTGTGGTTTATCTGGTTTAAGAAGGAGAACTATTGTGGCTTCTAGTAGTAGTGGGTCTTGAGAATCTGCGGACAGCATGTATTTGTATAGCCTAAGCAATAGAGGGGCTAGGTCTTTAGAGAATGTTTTATAAAAGTTGGGGGGAAACCGTCCAGCCCGGGAGCCTTATCTAAAACTAGATCTTTAATTGATGCCTCCACTTCTGAGAGAGTTAAGGGAGACGATAAAGAGGATCTTTGTTGTTCTGAAAGTGTAGGTAGTCCCAGAGAATCTAAAATAGGCCTCGGTATCCTGAGAGGGCAGGGTGATGAGGCGTTTGCCATATAAAGAATGGGAGAAACTTTCAAAAACTTCAGTTATTTCCAGAGGGGCAGTTTTAGTGGTGCCATCCTGAGACATGATTGAGGGAATTAGCCTAGAGCTCTCTAACTTGCGCAGTCTTAGAGCCATGAGCTGACCTGCCTTCTCTCCCTGGTCCGCATAGTGAGATTTAGTTTTTAATACTGCATATTCAGCCTTTTCCTGCAGTAGATCAGCATATTTATTTCTGAGAGAAACTAAAGTGGTAAAAGGGTCAGAGGTAGTAGACAAGGAGAGGGAAAGTTCTGCAATCCTAATTCGGGCAAGAAGAGAAATAGCCTCCGGCTCCCTTCTTTTTTTCCTATATGAGGCAATCTTAATAAACTCTCCTCTGAGATAACACTTAAGAGCGCCCCATAGCATGTCTTCTTTTTGGACTGAGCCTCTGTTGTCTTCCAGAAAGGACTGGATAAGGGAGTGTATCTTAGAAACTATAGTTTTATCTTTTAGTAGTTGGGTGTTTAATTTCCAAATTGTATTTCTCTGGCTAAGGGGTTCTAGAGTTATTAACACCCAGGCAATTGAGTGATCTGACAAGACTATGGGTTCCAAACCAGCTTGACATACACCTTGTAGGAGAGGAAGGCTAAGTAGAATATAGTCCATTCTAGACCATGTTTGATGTACTATCGAGTAGACGGAAAAAAGCTTATGGGTAAGATTAAGAATACACCATGGATCACAGAGTCCAAGTAAATCTATGAAATTGTTCAAAGCCCTTTGGGATGGTGTGGGGGGGGGGGATTTAAAGCCATATATGATCTGTCCAAATCCTGGGTTGGGGGGATATTCCAATCCCCTCCCAAAATCAGAGGAATAGGTAGAAATTAGGTAAGTTTATTTAATAGATCCATAAGAAAGGCAGGGTCGCCTACTACTGGAATATATAAGGAGCCCAGGATAACCTCTTTACCCAATAATGTGCCCTTGACCAATATAAATCTGCCATTTGGGTCTTCAATAGAAGATTCTGCTTGAAATGAAACATTATGTTTAATTAGTACTGCTACCCCCCTACTTGCAGATGAATCACCGGCTGAAAAAACTTGTGATATCCCTTGTCGATGTAAGCATATGGCTTCATTCACCAACAAGTGTGTCTCTTGTAACAGAATAATACCAGCATTAAGCAAATTACAGTGTTTTAAAACCTGAAGTCTTTTCACAGGTTCTCTGATTTCCCTAATGTTCCACGTTATAACCTTACCTGCTACATTCGCCATTTATAATACTTAAAATATTTAATCTTCCTACTGTGGCCGACAGAATTATGAAAACTTTGGCCGGCCCGGTGGCGCAGAGGTCTGAGGTGCTGGTGCCTTACCTCACATCACGCCGGCGACCCGGGTTTGGGAACGGACTACGGTCACGAGGGGCTGGCAGGGGAAGGAGAGGATTGAGCTCTGAGGACTGCCTCTCTCCTGGGTGGGTTGGGTGGGAAGCCCTGCTCTGTGAGTGTCCCTGGTGGAGACCAGGGGGTACTACAAGTAGCGGTGCACAAGAGGGGACCAGCAAAGTGTGAAAATGCACGCATGCCATCTGGATGACGGTGGCCTGCGTCTCTCAGCCGAGAAACCTCCAGGCTGCATTTCCGTGTCCCGGTGATGATGCAAGGGAGCGCTCTGTGTGCTCTGGTCTCTCCTCTCGATGGCCCTGATGGGATATGGGAGAGCCCCCCGGTGAAGGGATATGTCCGGTACAACCGGGCATCGGAGTAGCTGAGTGGTGGATCGGTCTGAGGAGGCAGTGGTAGGACTTGGCCACCCAAAGGAGAGGGCGACAGTGGGCGCGGAGGAGGTATAAAGAAATGATGCAAAAAAAGAAAACTTTATGGCACACTCCATCCCACCCCCCGTCCCTACAGATAACCATCCCTTCCCAAGTAGCACAGTATGTATTCCAACCCTTCTGTCTGACAATGATCCCACCCACCCCTGTCCTCACTGGTTCTCCGACCTTAAGATTATTTCTTTTGGAGAAATAATTAGACTAATAAAAAGGACTCAGACTTCCTTCCCCCCTACCCCCCACCTCAGCAACTATGTACAAAGGACCTTGCCACAAGCCTAAATTCCCAGGAATGCATGTGGGTCCCTTCCCCTTCAACTCCTGACTGCTCCTCTAGCAAGACAGAATCCGAAACGGAAAAACAGACATTAAAGCTCTTTGGGTTTAACTTAATCTTAATCTTCAGACTAGTCAAATGTAGTAAAATCCAGAAAACAGGATGTTGAGGGAGCATTAGGGAGCTGATCCCCCTTACTTAGGACGTTATGCAGTCCACGAGCTTGCATGGACTGAGCCCCCATCACTGCCTAAGTATCCGTGTCAGTCGGGTGGCAGGTTTACCAGACAGGGATAAAGCTTTAGCGCTAACCTGACCCAACTGAGCAAAATATCTAGGGACTTATTGAGTTGCTCCCTAAGCATTCAGACAAATCTTGGACCTTCGGAAAGAGCCATAAATTAAATATATTAGCCCTTAGCCCATCAGAGTTGTAAATGCAGAAGAGACTCTCAGTCGAGCCCTGTTCAAATGTAAGCTAACCACACACACCCTCCCTCCCACTGGATAATCCACAAGCTGTAAGCTGAGGGGGATGTCAACCCTCCATTAACGAAACAGCACATATAGCCAGAATTAGAAACCAATAACAGCAAGTAAGCATATATTATTTACTGTTCATGCAGGGCATCAGTCCATAAAAGTCTGAGGCTGTGTAGTAGGCCACGGAAACGAACGGGGGAAGAGATGGTATCCAGGACAAATAGATGGACTGTTGCCAATTCCATTCCCTGGAACTCCTCCCGAAAATGAAAAGTTCCGCCCTCCATCGGGAGGCCTTAAGTCACGCTGCAACCCCCAGCGGTCATGTCCATGCGCTACAGTTCTGAAAAAGGCAGCGGCCTACCCAGACCATGCCGAGGAAACCACAAACAGGTACCATATATAGAAAAAACAAAGACATTTAAACTAATATTTTAACTCTGCAGAATGGGACGGGAAAACCTTGGAAAATGTAGACATGGTGATTAAGAAGGGATATTCAGCCGTCTTTGAACAGGTCCGGTAACTTGCTTGCTAGTTCACTTGCCGCTTGTGTGGGTGAATCGAAGGAAACTCAGCTGCCCAAGACAGAAACCAGCAGCTTAGTCGGGTAATTCATCTTCCCAGGTGGAATTCTCGGTGCCACCGCCAAAAGCAGTGCTCAACGGCCACCTGCTGACTCCTGCCCCATCCTCGGGCTGCCTCTGTGGAACCCTGCGGCGGATCCTTACATCAGGATCCCTGGTGGAATCTTCGGCGTCAGAGCCGAAAGTGGCACTCAACGGCCGCCTTGCCGACTCCTGCTCCAACAACTGGCCACCTCGCTGGAACCTTATAGCGGATCCTCACATCAGGTACGAGTGCCTAAAGCTGGGAAGAGCCCCTTACTTGCAGCTCTGCTCCGGTTGGTGTGGCGCTGCTTACAGTGCGCAGTGACTGGCCAGGACAATCTCCTCTCACCTCAGCCATTGGTGTGCACTCAGACTGCTACTTCTACCTCCCGAAGCTTTTCAGCTACTCGGTCTTAGGGGAAAAGTGTAATATTTTGTAAATGTTAAAGCCTTACTGAATTCCCGAAGCTTTTCAGCTGCTCGGTCTGTGGGGAAAATTGTGATATTGTACTGCTGTTAATCTTAACGCTTGACCAATGTGCTACTTTAAACTGCCTGCTTGCCTTAGAATTTAATCGTATTCTACTGTGAAATTTTAACTTGTTGACTGTCTCCTGCTCACTGAATTTTCCCTTGCTGGCGCTCTCTCTCTCTCTCTCCCCCTCTCCCTCTCCTCTCTATCTTGTACCCCTGCATGTCTCTCTCTCTCTCATATCCCTCCTGAAACTCTGCCACAAGTGAACAACTTATTAACTCTCCCTACTCCCTCCAGCTCCTGGCCCCCCCTCTCCTAGCTCTATCCACTCTTGCGCACACTAGACCTTATTCTCACCTCAGCTTCTGAGCCCTCTACCCTCCCCCAGCTGTGACCTGGCCCTCCCACCTCTTAATTTGCACCTCGGCTCCTTTGTCTTACCACCCCACCCTGTGATACCAAGACTCATTCTTAGTTGTATTTCTTTATCACCCCCGGCCCTGCTGATGGACTGCTGCCAGCCTCCCGCCCACAATCCTGCTGTTTTTGTTAGGTTTATATTAATCCTCCTCTCCTGTTTTGCCCCATAGGATCCCAGGTGGAATTCTCGGCGCCACCGCCGAAAGCGGCGCTCAACGGACGCCTGCCAACTCCCGCCCCATCCCCAGGCCGCCTCTGTGGAACCCTGCAGCGCATCCTTACACCAGGATCCCCGGTGGAATCTTCGGCGCCAGAGCCAAAAGCGGCGCTCAACGGCCGCCTTGCCGACTCCTGCCCCAACAACTGCCCGCCTCGCTGGAACCCTACGGCGGATTCTCACATCAGGATCCTAGGTGGAATTCTCACCGCCACCGCCGAAAGTAGCGCTCAACGGCCGCCTGCCAACTTCTGCCCCATCCTCGGGCCGCCTCTGTGGAACCCTGTGGCGGATCCTTACACCAGGAACCCCGGTGGAATCTTCGGTGCCAGAGCCGAAAGCGGCGCTCAACAGCCGCCTTGCCGACTCCTGCCCCAACAACTGGCCACCTCGCTGGAACCCTACAGCGGATCCTCACATCACGTATGAGTGCCTAAAGCTGGGAAGAGCCCCTTACTTGCGGCTGTGCTCCAATTGGTGCGGCGCTGCTTACAGTGCGCAGTGATTGGCCAGGACAATCTCCTCTCACCTTAGCCATTGGTGTGCACTCAGACTGCTATTTCTACCTCCCGAAGCTTTTCAGCTACTTGATCTTAGGGGAGAAGTGTAATATTTTGTCCCACCACCCCCTCCCAGGCCTCCATTAAATACTCTCTCGCCCCTCCCACTTTGGGCCTCTGCACCAATCCGTTCAGCACCCTCTGCCTCAACCAATTACACCTGTCATCACTAATAACTAACTTTTTCTCCCCCCTCCCCCCCCAGTATAACTGTGCCTCCCTCCTATCCCTAACCATGGTGGCTTCAAAACTGCTACAACAGTATTAGTTGCAGCTTTTATATTACTGGTCTGCCCCAATGTGCAAGAGGTTACATCCTCCCAAACTGTCAGCTAATGTCAACCACCGCTTTGCATTACACTCCTGGCATGATAACTGAGATCCAATGTATAATTATCCCATGTCTCACTGCTTCCTACTATGGCTTACTCCTCATCTCCTGAAGCCTCATACGTCTGGCCCACCAAGTAACCTACTGGCTGTGGCAGCCCTCTGCAATAAGGCTAGTCAACCCATGCACCAGTGCACCAAGGCACGCAGACGCCTTACAAACAAGCAAACCATCAAAATTCTTAAAACCTCTCTCATGAGATTTCTTTTAATACTGCTTCTCCTCTCAGGAAATGTTCACCCAAACCCTGGACCTCATGGTCCAACTGCCTACCCCCAGAATAGAGCAACAGGGTCCCTCACTCTCGCATCCATTAATGTCTGCAGCCTTCTTAACAAACTCGATAACCTCCAAATCTGGATCCAACAACACAATCCCGACATCCTCTCTGTCATCGAAACATGGCTTACCCCCAAGATCCCCGACTCTGCGGTAGCAATGCCTGGATACTCAATCTTCAGGATGGACAGGATCTCGAAGCAGGGCAGTGGCTGTGCCATATACCTAAAAGATTCTCTCATGAGACACGCTATTCAAGTTCCAAACCCGGGTTCACCATCTCAGATCCTTGCTATCAGAGTTCTTCTAGGGGCCTATAACAAAGATATTACTGTAGTCTCTGTATATATACCCCCAAAGAACCAGGATACCGGCTTCAATAACTTAATGGAATGCCTCAAGGGACTGCGCCATAGTATGGAGACCATAATTATGGGGGACTTTGACATCAACTGGCTTGCACCCAAGGCCTGCATCTATAAGGATACTGTCACTGCACAGCACCTCACTCAGCTTGTCCCCTCTCCCACTGGAAACAACTATAGGACAGTAACCAGCACCCTAATAGACTGGATACTGTCAAATCGCCCTGACAGAATTACTAAGGTGTCTGTCCTCCCGGACCCCACAAGTGACCACTTGCCTGTGATCTGCTCATGGGCTAATAAAATCACTAAGCCCCCCCCCCGAAGATTATATTCACTAGGGTTCTAAATCAGGGACGCCTACACCTGCTTAAATCTCATTTAAGCAGGCTTGACTGGTCTAAAATTGACACTCTCAAGGACGTAAACAAAGTACTGGAACTGTTCATTAGACTCTTCACTACAGCTTGTGACATTTATGCACCACTGGTAAAGAAGAAAGTCAAAGGCATATCGAACCCCTGGATAAACTCTGAACTCCTTGCGCAGCTCAGACTAAGGGACCACCTCTGGCACTGTGCTCGAGCCACGGGAGCAAAGAAGGGCATCCAACAATACAAAGCAGCAAGAAATAGCTGTACCCGGTCTATCCGGAATGCCAAATGCAAACACTTTAGAGAGGCACTTTCCAACTCCTGGGGTGATGGGAAAAAATTCTGGAATAACCTGAAGGACCTTACAGGGAAGGAAGCTAAGACACCACCAACTATGCTTAACATTGATGGTACACCTACACTTGACCTAAATACGATCTCTAACACATTCAACAACGCGTTCTCTAACCTGAATAGCATCCTACCACCTGATTTTTTCAATGTCCCCACCTCCAGCTCCACCTCAATAATGTCGTCCCAAGCACACCCTGCCCCACAGTTCTTCTTCCAAGAGGTCCCTATGCACCTAGCCAGTACCTATATATGCATGGCTATCAGTTACCTATATAGCAGTACCTATATAGCAAGACTATACTGGTTACAATGGTGACTCCCTTGATCTGAAGCTGCTTGCATTAGTTCTAGATGAGCTCCTTGAACCCCTGACAAAGATCTTTAACCTTTCCCTAAGATTGGGTCAATTCCCATCACTCTGGAAACAGACAACTATCACACCAGTGTACAAAAATGGAGACAAGATGCTACACACCAACTACAGGCCCATCTCCATCCTCTTCCCCTTATCAAAAGCTCTGGAATGAATAGCCTCTGATCAGCTTGTGGAGTTCCTGGATAAGTATGAAATCCATTGCCCAGAACAACATGGATTCCGGAAAGGGCAAAGTACCACAACAGTACTATTGGAGTTCACCAGTTTCCTCCATGACACCATCGACCAAGGCAGGTGTGGTGGGGCGGTATTCACTGATCTAACGAAGACCTATGACACAGTTAACCACCCGCTACTTCTCGATCAACTGTCCACCCTTGGCCTCTCCAAACATGCAGTGAGCTGGTTTGCTAGTTACCTTGGGGACAGGACCAAACGTGTGAGGATTGCTGGAGTCACCTCAGATGAAAAACCAGTCCTCTCAGGTGTCCCCCAAGGGTCAATATTGGGACCACTACTCTTTTCTCTCTTTCATAATGGTATCCCTAGCATCTGCCAACAGAGAATATTACTTTATGCGGATGATGCAGTGCTATTTTCAAGGAACCGAGATACTAGCCTTCTAGACAGTCACCTTCAAAGCGAATTCAGGTGTGTTGAAGATTGGTTTTGCTCACATAAACTTGTTCTGAACTTCAGCAAAACTAAGGTTATGACATTCTACAACCCACGGAGCAAGTACAAACCTCTGCTCCTCAACATCAAGAACCATGCGGGGGCCTCACTTGAGCATGTTCCTGAGTTTAAATACCTTGGCATCACCCTGGACAGCTCACTTTCATACTCACATCATATAGGTAATGTAGCAAAAGCTGCCAATATACGGATTGGCCTACTCCACAAGCACAAGCATTGCCTGACCCCCCGAAGCCCTTAGGCTGGCTATTGCAGGGTTTTAAATAATTGATTAGCAGTTTTTTCCTAGGGACGATACTAACTGTACAGAAAGTATTTATATAGATTTTTTAGAAGTGCTATGTTTGTTGAACATAGTAAGGCAAGAGCTATGCATTTTCACAAAGATTTAGCACTTTTATGAGCAAAACGATAACCAATTTTTAGAGTTAAATAAAACCCTGCTATCTATAGCTCTATCACCTCCATTACTGACTACAGTCTTGCCATCTACGGCTCTGCCTCCCCAACTGCTCTCCGGAGGATATCTGTGACACTCAACAAAGCCTGTAGGCTCCTAACGGGTGCCTCCCACCTAACTCACACTTGTGACCTATATGCCCAGGCTGGATGGCTACCACTCCTGAGCAGAATTCAGTACCAGACCTGTCTACTCACCAAAAAGATTTCTCCTTGGGCACATGCTGCCCGGAGTTGCAAAACTCCTTACCACCCACAGCAGCACCCAATCTACATGGAGAGCTCTTCAACAGATGTTCCAGGTCCCCAGATGCCGGACCACTATGGGGCAGAGATCATTCTCGCACAGGGCACCTCAGTGGTACAATACCCTTAACAAAAGAAGCACTTACAGCTGCGGCTCTTGGTCCCTTTAAAAGGGAACTTCGACGCTCCATTGCCTCAACCACGCAGTGTGACTGCCTCTCCTAAACAATGGTCTTCACCTGGTACCGGTGACAATGGGGTTTCTGGATTCCTGCTTCCTTGTCCCTCTTTTGTCACCCCCCCCGCACTCCTCCCTTTACCCACCCCTCCCCTCTCAGCTGACACTAGGCCTGAGCCACCATCACCAATCTCATGCCACCCGCCCCTACTATCTGACAATGACCTTTGCCTGCTCACTCCTCTCTGCCTCTCTCCACTCCACATGCAGTTCACCTGCAAAACTTAATCATGCTGGCTATTGCTGAATCTCTCTGCAAACCACTGTATATACCATGCTTAGTCAACCTTGAATGTAATACATGTATCTATTGTTTCCTTTGTATTGTCGTTACCCTACATCCTTTGACGTGGAACCCTTTGTAAATGAGCAGTCCCTGCTCAAAGGTACTTGTAATCCTAGAGTTTACTAAATAAATAAAATAAATAAATCTTGAACGGTATGCCAGCAGCTATTAACTTACTAACTGTGGGGTGGAAAGCTGTACGTTTTTGCCTTACTTCATAGAGCAGATCTTGTGTGATTCTTAACTTGGTGCCTTCCCAGGTAATGGACTGAGTCTCTCTGACTTTTGCAATTACATGCTGCTTTTCAATGTAGCTCAGAAATTTTAGAATTATTGGATGGGGTGGCGCACCAGGCTGTGGTCTAGGTCTGAGGGACCTGTGGCCTCTCTCGATGTGGTAATTAGCGTTGAGTGGAGAGGGGCCAACAATCGCCAAAAGGAGCTTTTGGATAAATGCCACAGTGTTAGGGCCTTCCTCTGATTCTGGTAACCTCAGAATTAAAATGTTATTCCAGCGGCTTCTCCCCTCTAGGTCTTCGGTTTTTAGCTGAAACTTCTGCATTTGCTGTCGGAGGTGAACTAGTTCGGGATTGACTCTGTCTTTCCACTTCTCTAGGGAGGACAAGCGGGCTTCTTCATCACCCATCCTTTTATTGAGGTCTGCCATATCTTCCCAGATGGATTTCATTTCTGTTGAGATCTCTCAGAGGGTTTCTTGTAACGGGAGTAACTCCTGTAAGAAGCGATCTTCCGTTAGGGGAATCGGCTAAGTTATTGCTGTGCCACTCTTGCCCACTTTGGGCCTTAGGCTTCTTGGGCTTTTTCTCTGGTGAGGGAGGAGGCATATATTTCAGCTGGGCATGCCTCATATTAGCTTCCGTCGTGGAGGAAAGCACTTCAATAGCGATGCAATTTTCTGCAATATCTGGTGCTGTAGGCAGGCTCTTCCCTCTGGCTTAGCTATTTAGGGCTAAAAAAAGGTAAATTCAAAGTTTAAAAGGCAGTAATGGCAGGAATAGGATGGGAGCCAAGTCTCAGCTGCTACCAGGTCGCCTGCATCACGTGACTCCCCTTGCAGCCACCCCTGTAATGACACCCCTGGCGAACCCTTGGAATATGTAACAAAGTTCAAATACCTGGGGGTTTGGATCGACCATAGACCCTCCTTCATGGACCACATAGAAGAACTGATTAAAAAGCTCAAACAGAGACTTGGTCTCTTTTTTAGGATTAACTATCTCCTTTTGAGGGATGCCAAGATGAGACTGGTCCAAACCACCTTCCTTTTACTTCTAGACTATGCAGATTTCCTCTACAGTCAGGGTCCTGCTGCTGTGCTTGCAAAGCTTGACACGCTCTATCACAGAGCTCTAAGATTCATTATTGGTCTTCCATACTCGACGCACCACTGTGCCTTATACTCGGCTGTGGGATGGTCTTCCCTTACATACAGGCGACAGAGAAATGCCACCTTCTGGACCTTTGGAGCAATTACCAAGAAGTTGCCCAAATATATTTCGGACTGCCTTCTACTAAGTACAATAGGCAAATATGTGTTGAGAATGCCTCCTATATTTCTCTGACGGTGCCCAAGGTCAAATCGCAATTTGGCAGGGCTTCCATAAGTTACATGCTACCTCTATTACGGAATAAGCTGCAAAAAACATTGAAATTGGTCCACCCCATTACTTAAGCAGCTTTCAAAACACTATATGCGCGTTCCTTTAAAGGATCCTGTAATTGCTCCCCTTGATCCTTACCTTATCCTTAGGAGTGGATTTAGCACCTGCTACATGCGTCCCATTAACAACCTCTTCCCTTCCCTCTCCAACTACATTTCACTTTCCCTCTAATCCCATCCTTTCGGTTGCCACTGTTATAGGTTACTGTAATCATATCCCACAGTTGTAACCTTCAGTGGAGAATGACCTCCCCTACTACCCCCAACATGGAGTCTGTACGTAATCCATTTGGCTATGACATCAGTCCCTGATATTCTGCAGATTACCTTGCGCCCCCCTTCATCTCCTCTACTTCCTTCCCTCTGCTACCTCCCTCCTCCTCCCTCCCCCTATCGATATCATCTTAATACCCTTATACTACATCCATGATCTCTTTTTCTTTCCTCTGGTATTCTCCAAGCTAATGTGTACGTATTATATTAATTGCTGTGACTTCTTATATGTTTGTAATTACTATTGTATATGCCTTGCTACTGTTATTAACTTTCATGGTAACTGCTTCTGGCTCTATTCGTATATGGTTGTCATTGTAATCCTTGTATAGATTATGATTATGTGTTCTGTCCAGGTCCATCTTGAAAATGAGCACTGCTCAATGGTGTTCGCCTGGTTAAATAAAGATTTTGATTGATTGATTGATTGATTGACTAGTAACCCTCCGACTCCCAAGAATCCCCCATTTAATACCACCTTCTAGGTTCTGCTGTTTAAGCAGTTTCCCACCAATCTTGTGACATTGTAACCCACATACAGGTTTGTACATCTTCTTAACCAACCATCCATCTAGGATGAAGTCAAAGGCTTTACTGAGGTGGAGGTACAGTATGTTTACCGTCTGCTTCATGTCCACTGCATTTGTCCCCCAACTTAAGAAATCATTCAGGCTTGTCTGACATGACCGTACCCCCCCCCCCCAAACCATGAGTCCATGCTGTCTTTTGTCCTGAAGTCCTTTTGCCTCCAGGAAACCTACCAGCAACTCTCTCTTTTTTTGTGTTACATTTACTATGCTTTTCACCCCTTTCACCCAGGCAGACCCATTGGCCATGCTCCTGTACCCAGCCCTATCACCCACATTCCCTGGGACTAACCACCACTGCTTGGTCCTCCCTGGCTTGCTCCACCAGGGTGGGGCCATGGGACGGAAGCACCTACCCCCAATGGACTTTAAGCTTGATTAGACAGTGGGAGCCACAGTGGACAGAGTAGAACCTGTGGAATGGAGTCGGCATCCTCCTGTCTGTCTGCCATTTTCCCCTTTTTTCAAGGTAAGGCTACCACTGGGACTTGGGGAAAGTTACAAGGAAGAGCATGATAGTTGCTCTTTAAGACTGGAAGCTGAAGCTTCTAAAAATATTGAAGGACTGGGGTGCCTTCTGATGGTGGGGCTGTATACAATTCCTAATAGTAATTCCTTATTATAGCCTCTAGCAGATCAATGTGGCAAGGGACACAGCCAGAGGCTGGGTCCTACAACTGGGGAACACAGGCTTGTCTCCACCTAGCCTAAGCTGTTTAGCTAAATGGCAAGATTCACTCCCCCCAATAAAAATATTGTTTTGAATAGGTTAAGACCATTTCCACTTGCTGATACAAGATACCCAAGATTTGCTGCCGAGCCTTCCAGATCCAATTTTCGACACCTGCACCCTCCTCCCTCTGTAAATGTTGCAATGTCTTAAGTGTTTCCATTTTAGCCTGGAGTTTTGTGTCTCTTAGTCATGTTTTGCCTCGTAAGAAATTTCCCCTGTGAGACAGCCTTCAGGGAATCCCAAAGCATGGAATCCCCAACATTTCCCCTGCCATTTGGGGATAAAAACTGTTCCACCTTATCTTGCACCAGGTACGGAAAGATTACTGTACTCTCTGAGCAGAGTCAGTCTCCAAGATGTATTCTTTCTGTGTTTACCTAAATGATAGGTAGTGTCCAAGTCTGGGTTCAAGGTCATATTACTATCCCTTCCCATAATCAATTGCCCTTGCATCACAGATAGAACCTTATTAAAAAAGACCTGCTCTCCTCTCCTGGGAGGGAGGGAGGGTTACCCATCCACAGTCTCACTATCACCGGATGGAGGTCTAGTGGCAGGTGTAGGCAGTAACAGAGCGATTGAGTGGGGTGGGGCGTCCCGTAATGCATGATGTGTGCCTCCACACACAGCGAGTTATGCCAGTGCGCATGAGGGGTTGGGGAGAAAAAAAAACAGAAAAACCTACAAAACACATATCGGAAACATAAAATAAAAAAAAGACCTGAACCACCTTCTTGTTCAACTGGGGTGGAAGGTACACATTCACTAAAGTTACCAGGTCTCGTATAATATACCTACTACAATTGCATAGTAGTCAACCTCTCCCTTAGTCTCAGCCAGTTCCCCGACATATGGAAAGCTGCTACAGTTACACCAGTCCACAAAAGCGGGGATAAGGCCATCCATGGGAACTATCGACCGATCTCTATACTACCCCCTCTCTCCAAGGCCCTGGAACGCATAGTGGCCGACCAACTTACAGATTTCCTGGAAAAATATAATATTCTGTGTACTCAACAACATGGTTTCAGAAAAGGCCATAGCACATCATCTGCCTTACTTGAATTCACTGGAGTGCTACACAGCACATTGGATAAAGGTCATCTAACCGGGGCTGTATTTGTCGATTTGACTAAGGCATTTGACACTTTTCACCATCATCTATTGATTGAACAGTTCCAGTCTTCTGGGCTCTCTCCTGACACTGCAGCCTGGTTCAGTAGCTACTTGAAAAATCAGTCACAAAGAGTAAAAATCGAGGGTGTTCTCTCTGATGCCAGACCGATCCGCTCTGGAGTCCCACAGGGGTCTATACTGGGTCCCCTACTATTCAGCCTTTTCCTGAACACCCTTCTGCAATCCTGCCCCGAGCAACTCATCCTGTATGCTGACGACGCAGTAATGTTCACCTCTCACAAAGACCCTGAACCCCTACAACACAATCTTCAGCAAGCTTTTGCCACTGTGGAAAACTGGTTTAGTATGCATAAGCTGATCCTACACCATAAAAAAAAAACAAGGTTATGCTTTTCAACAGCCCTCACAATAAGCATAGGCATCACCCCCTCACCATTACAGCTAGCCTCGGAAACACCCTTGAGCAGGTGCAGTCATTTAAATACCTTGGGAAATCTGCGGACCCAAATCTATCGTATAGTTCCCACATTGACTGTTGCCAAAGCTGCAAATACGCGATTAGGCTTACTATACTGCCAAAGACAACATCTTACACCAGAAGCCTTGAAGATCGCTGTCCAGAGCTCGGTGGTCTCCATCATTGATTACGGCCTTATCTATGGCTCTGCATCAGCCAGTGCGCTCAGACGAATATCGACATCCCTCAGTAAGGCTTGTCAGCTCATCTCTGGTGCCCACCGTCTGACTCATATGTGTGACCTTTATGCACAAACTGGATGGCTTCAACTCTCCAACCGCATTAAGTATCTAACCTGCACAATGGCAAAGAAAGTTACTATGGGCCTCGCCCCTTTTGGCTACCAAGCCCTACTGTGACCATGCCTGAATCCTCGTAACACTAGGGGATCCGAAACTCAGCTCCTATAGGTTCCCTGCTGTTGCACCTCCCAGGGCCAAAGATCCTTTGCCCACAGGGGGGCCTAGCTGGCTAAATGGTCTCAGTCCTGACATCTCCTCCATGCCTAAGCTTGGCCCATTCAAATCCAAGCTTCGCCTTCACCTCACTGCCGCTAGCTCCTGTGACTGCTACATATAACCAGCCCTACCCATCTTCAGCCTATCCGCTGTATGCACTTATACCCTATCCTCCTCTTCTCCCACTTCCCTCCCTTCCTTGCCTATCTCCCCTTCCTTCCTCCGCTAGCACTCCCCCATTTTGTTCTGCTCTATGTCACTTTCTGCTACCCCCTGTTATGTTGACAATGCCTCTGGCTTCTCCCTCCTCCCTCTGTGTCCTCCCTCCCATGTGTCCCCCTGTACCTTTCCCTGGTCTTCTCCTATGTTATCTCAATCTAGTACAGCTTATCCTGACTACAGCATTGTATTTTTCCTAGTCGTAATATGTTATATTCCATATTTTTTTCTGTATTGTACTGTATTTGACGTGGAACCTTTGTAAAAGAGCCTTGACTCAAAGGTATTTGTAATCCTAGACTTAATAAATAAATGGGTTAGAGTAAGAATCCTGCATATGAAATCTTGTGGATGCTGGAATGAGAGTAGCAACCCCCCTCCATTTGCCTTATGGTAGGAGAAGGACACTATTGTAGGAAGTCCACAATTACTCAACTTCACATGTTCCTCCCCTGATATATGCATCTCTTGCAGAAAGTTCATATCAAGGTGATCTTTCTTAACATACTGCATTATCCTTGAACATCTGATGAGGTTTTGTACACCATTAATATTAAATTACAGGAGTCTTACCTTACAGAAATTACTGCCATCATGTTGTGGGGGGGGGGGGAGTCATGCTAAAAATCGGACAAATCGTGGAAAAGAAGTTTCCTCCTGACGTAACTGCAGACCAGGGGAACCAGGGACACCATAATGTTGACTGAGGATCACGCCTAATAAACTGCGTAAACATGGGGAAAAACTAAACAAGTAACAGAACAGGGAAAGAACATTATGCAGGTGTTATAACAGTAACTATGACAAGCCCTAATAAAACCTTCTGTGGCCAACAGGACCAATAAGTGTGTACTTCCTAGGCAGGGAGCACATACTCTCACGCACTCCTAAAGGAGTCAGCTAATAAAGACTACTAGACAGAAATAATGCCCACTAGGGTACCCCAAAATTTGGGGACCACAAAAACGAACAGGCCTCCCAAACAGTTGAACCATGATAGAGCTGGACGTCATTGTCCACCTAGGGACAAATGACTTGGCTCATCATGAGATTAGAGCAGTGCAGGAGGACTTTGTAGAGTTGGGGAGGGGCCTAAGACAAGTAGCACACACAGTATCCTTCTCAGAGGTGCTGTCTGTCAATGGCATGGGTGAGGCGAGGGTACTTTGCACCATGCAGTTTAATGAATGATTGAAAAAATGGTGTGGAGCACAGGAGTTTGGCTTCACTGGGGACTGGGGTTCCACCTGGAAGGACACCAGCCTATACTGGCAGGATGGTCTGCATCTGTCCAGGAAGGGAACAAGTCTTTTGAGCAATCGGTTTAAATGCTTCATTGGCAAGCTTTTAAACTAGTCAAGGGGGAGGCACTGATAAGCAGCAGGAAAATCCCAGCCTCTCCCTACAAAACAGGGTACTAAATGAGAAAAAGACCGAGGTAGAAAGGTCAGTGGGGGATGCTGCAACAGAAGGTAAAGCCATCAAAAAATGCAGAGCAATGAGTACCAATGCCCATAGTCTGGGTAACAAGCTTCCTGAATTAGTGGCCTTGATGGAGGAGGAACATCTGGATATCGTGGCAGTCACAGAAACATAGTACACACAAAACCATGACTGGGACGTAAACATACCAGGATACACTATCTACAGGAGCGACAGGGAGGGTAAAAGAGGAGGAGTAGCTCTTTACATAAGGGAAGGAATCAAAGCAACAGAACAAAAGGGTAAACAGGGAGGAGAAGAAGCACTGTGGGTAAATTTGGAGACAGGCAATGGCACCACAATCCGCACAGGGATTGTATACAGATCCACTTCTCAGGGGGAGGAAATGGACAAAGAAATGATAGAAAGTATACTCAGAATGGCAGAAAAAGGGGAGATATTGCTGATGGGTGATCTGAATATGCCAGATGTTAACTGGAGTGCAGTTGCAGCAGCCACTTCGAAGAGTGGGGTTATTCTAGATGCCCTACAGGGGGCATGCCTTAGACAACTAGTATTGGAGCCCACTCGAGAGGGAGCAATCTTAGACCTGGTTCTCTCAAATGGAGATGGAGAGAGGATCACAGATGTAGAAGTGGGTAGCCATCTGGGAACTAGCGACCATCGAACAGTATGGTTCACAATAAACACAGCAATAGAGTCAAGCCATACAAAGGCAAAAATACTGGACTTTAGGAGGGCTGACTTTGCCAAAATGGGTGAGTGCCTAAGGAATGCACTAGCAAATGGGCAGGAAGGAGGGGTGGAAGAACAATGGGGAATAATAAAAACTGCCATCACGGAGGCAACAAGCCTTTGTGTGAAGCAAATAAACAAAACAAAACGATGTAAGAAACCACTATGGTTCTCAAAGGAAGTGGCAGTGAAGGTTCAAGAGAAAAAGAAAGCATTCAGGAAGTACAAGGAATCACAGAAGGAGCAGGACAGAGAAATGTATCAGTTAAAGCAAAAGGAAACTGGGAAGGCAGTAAGAACAGCAAAGGCCCAAACCGAGGAAAAGATAGCCTACTCAGTTAAGAAGGGGGATAAAACCTTTTATAGGTACATGAGATAGCGAAGGAAGACCAAGGGAGGATAGGAGGCTTAATAAAGGGAGGAGGGTGGGCAGAGGGTGACTGTGAAAAGGCAGAGATACTAAACAAATATTTTTGCTCAGTATTTACAAAGGAAGAGGGGGAGGTACCTAAAACAACCAGTAGAAACACTCTGGATACAGAAGTTGATACCAGCCCATTTACAGAAGAAAGGGTTCTGAAAGAACTCTTAAAACTGAAGGTGGACAAAGCAATGGGGCCTGATGGGATTCATCCCAGAATTCTAAAAGAACTAAGGGTAGAACTAGTGACACCACTGACTACCCTCTTTAACAAATCATGGAGGATGGGGTGGTACCCGAAGACTGGAGGAGGCAGATGTGATTCCCCTTCACAAAAGTGGGAGCAAGGCAGAAGCAGGAAACTACAGACCTCAGTGATAGGGAAAATGATGGAATCACTTCTGAAGGAAAGAATTGTCGAGTATCTAGAGGCCAGAGGGGCACAGGACCCAAGGCAGCATGGATTCACAGCGGGAAGGTCATGCCAGATGAATCTTATAGACTTCTTTGACAGGGTGACCAAAGTAGTAGATCAGGGAGGGGCTGTGGACATGACCTACCTAGACTTTAGCAAGGCATTTGACACAGTCCCACACAAAAGATTAATATACAAGTTAGCCAGCCTGGGAGTGGGTCCCACGATGACAGCCTGGGTAAAGAATTGGCTGGAGAATAGGACACAAAGAGTAATAGTAAATGAAGTCCACTCTGAAGAAAGGGGGTTACTAGCTGGGTACCGAGGGTTCAGTATTAGACTGTCCTCTTCTAATGTCTTTATAAGCTACATTGCAGGGGACTGGAACGAAAGTATGTCTCCTTTGCAGATGACACAAAGATCTGCAACAGAGTTGATGCACAAGGTGGGGTGGAAAGGATGAGAAGGGACTTGGCAAGGTTAGAGGAATGGTCAAATGTATGGCAGCTTAGGTTCAATGCTAAGAAGTGCAAGGTAATGCACCTGGGAAACAAAAACCCAGGGGAAGAGTACACAATGGGGGGTGAGATACTAACAACAAAAATGGAAAGGGACCTGGGGGTAGTCATATCAGATGACCTAAAGGTGGGCAAGCAATGTGAGAGGGCAGCAAGGAGGGCTGGGGGATACTGGGATGCATAGGGAGAGGCATCACCAGTAGAAAACAGGAAGTTATTATCCTCTGTACAGACAGCTGGTGAGACCCCATCTGGAGTACTGCATGCAGTTCTGGAGACCCAATCTCCGCAAAGACATAGACAGGATGGAAGCTGTCCAGAGGAGGGAACTAAAATGGTGCAGGGTCTGCACCGAAAGACATATGAAGAGAGACTTAAGGAGCTTAATATGTATAGCCTTGAGGAAAGGAGGGAGAGGGGGGACATGATAGAAACTTTCAAGTACCTCAAGGGAATCAACAAAGTCCAAGAGGGTAGCATCTTTCAAAAAAAGAGGTGTGCAAGAACAAGGTGGCACAATTTGAAGATAGAGGGGCGGCTCAGAGGTAATTTAAGGAAGTATTTTTCACAGAGGGTTGTGGATGCATGGAACGGCCTTCCGGAGGAGGTTGTGGAGTCAAAAACAGTGGTGGAATTCAAGCATGCGTGGGACAGTCATAAGGCAATTCTAGGGGGTTGGGGTAGGAAGAAGTAGGCTGCTGGTTAACTAGGATCTGCAGCTTATCCATTAGGTAGGGAAATGAGCAGACTGGGTGGGCCAAGTGGTCCTTATCTGCCGTCAAATTCAAATTCTATTAAAACCACATCACCAGAGAGGAAAAACAAGGTACATTACTGCACTCCACCAGTAATCCACCCAACTTGTATGTGATATAGGTATTATTAAGGGAGCGGCGGGGCTGTGGAATTCAAAGCTCATTATCCAAAATCAAATACTGGGGATTAATCTCCAGTTACAGACTGGGGAGAAAGTAGTAACATAGGAATCCAAACTCAGTGATAACTGAGATATAGCTGTGGAGTCAATAACTGTGAGAGGGAGAGCTAGATGTGCAGCTCCCTATGCTGAGACTGTAGAGTATGGGTAAAGCCCTTGCATAACAAAGCACCGGATACTAAACAGAGGGAGGGAAACACCAACCCCCGGATAACCTGCTGCAGCCAGGGAAAGCCATCAGAAACCTGCTAAGCAGCATCAGTTTTGAAAACAAGCCAGCACATGGGATGGTCGGGAGCAGGCATTGGAACCCCTATTACCTAGAGAAGAAAAATGCTGAGACCAGCTGGCTGCTGCAGCAAGCCCCTGAACCTGGGCACTCCCATCCACCAAAGAAAGGGCAACCTGTAATACTTGGAATAGCAACCAATAAGGCATCTGTACTGTATGCTGGAAGAGGTAGAGCTGACAAGCTGTGTGTATGGTTCGCGACAGGCGTTCCAGTCGGCTGGACCTAATATCTGGGCCCCTGAGCTGTTGGCTTTAAGCGATACTGGCTTTATATAACAAAGAAACCCAGAATTTGACATTTTCAGTCATGTACCAGAAGCAAGTGCTCATTTACAAAGGTTCACATCCGAGACAAGAAGAGGATACACAATACAGTAATATACAATAATCATTATAGTTAACAATGCAGTACCAGCATCTCCAGTGGAGCGTAGTCAGCAGAACATAATAAAAAGATTTGGGTATAAACAGTTACTAGCAAACAGCAGCTCCAGGGGAGCATAATCAGCAGTAAGCATTAGAAGCCTTAGGTACCTGCTTAAATGACATATATTTCATAAGCAATTAAGGAGATACAGTGTAACCCAGGAGATCAAATTAGCTGTAACCAAGAGCATTTGGAACTTGTGAGTTCTATTGTTGACGGTTTCTTGAACTGGACAATTTTAGGGAGGCCTACAAGAGTATCAGGTAATTCATTAAACCATGGAGATGCCCTTACTGTTAATGAGTGCTTGCCCAAGTTAGTTTTATGGAAAGGTATTTCTAGGGCATTCCTAGACACACTCCTGGTAATGTATTGGTTGTTAACAGGATGGAAAAAGTTACGAATCACCAGGAGAGTAAGGCCTAGTAGTGCCTTTTTTGCATGCAGACAGGCTGGCACCTTACTCTTTCCTTAAAGGGAGCAGCTATGTGCAAGCAGGTTGGCTCATAATGAAAAGCAACAAGCCTTGTCGAACACTACCTTAACTGTTCAATACACAGTCACTAGCTGCTGCGTAAACTGAGAGGCCATAGTCCAGGAGCGGTAGGACCGTGCAGGACACTACAAGACGCCTGGCTTTGGTGGTGAGATTCAGGTGATTCCTGAACAATGCACATGACATTCTGTTGACATGGCTAACAATATTATCCACATGTGGAGTGAATGATAAAGTGTTATCCGGGGTAACTCTTAAATATTTGAAAGATTCAACCTATTCCAATTTATCTCCTTTATCACTGAGGATGACTAGGGGAGGGATCTTTTTTTTTTTCAACTGCAGCCCTGAGAATAGTATGGTCTTAGTTCTCTTTTGTAGTTTAAGACCAGTTTATTTAGCGTAAACCATTTCTTCAAAGACTCGAAGTTGTTTTGGAGGTCAGTGTATAATTTCACCCAATGTGCACTGCTGGAGTAGATAGCGGCATCTTCAGCGTACGGGGCACCTTAGAAGCCTGACAGACCTCCAGCAGGGTGTTTATGAATAGGCTAAAGATGAGGGGGCCGAGTACTAAGCCTTGTGGCATGCCTATTGAAATGCTTTTAAAATTTGAGAAAGAGGTATCAATCTTTACCTGCTGAGTGGTTAGTGAGGAAGCTACAAAACCAGGCTACCATGTCCTGTGAGAGGCCAAGTCAGAGGAGCTTGTTGAGCAGCAGCTTATAGTAGACAAGGTCAAATGCCAAGGGCCTCATGCAAGACGTTGATGTACTCTAATAGGGCAGTGCTAGAGAAGTGATGCTTCCTAAGTCCGTGTTGTTGTGTGCACTGAATAGTGTACTTGCACAAGTAGTTGACTAGTTGGTCCGATACTATTCGCTCGAGGGCCTTGGACAATGGGAAGAGGCTTGATACAGGACTATAGCTGGCCAGGTTGTAGCAGTCTCCATTTTTGAACACTGGTGTGACCAGTGCTGTTTTCCAGATTCCAGGGAACTGGGAATACTTCATGAAAAGTTAAACAGCAACTCCCCTGTACACCTCACTGGCGAAGCCACATTTGGAGTACTGTGGGAAGTTCTGGCGACCATACCTTAAAAAGGACATCACACTTCTGGAGAGGGTCCAGAGAAGGGCAACGAGGATGATCAGTGGTATGGAGGGGTTATCGTATGAAGACAGGCTCAGAAAGCTGAACACGTACTCCCTAGAGGACAGGAGGGATAGTGGGGATATGATAGAGACCTTCAAATACCTGCAGGGGTTCAACAGAGGGGGTGGGAGGGTTTGCTCAAGCTGAGGGAAGAGGGGACTACAAAAGATCATAGTATGAAGCTAACGGAGGGGAGGTTCAGTCAGGAGGTGAAGGGTCACTATTTCACAGAGAGGGTGGTGGCACCCTGGAATGCTCTGCCAGATGATCTAGTAAAAATGGGAACAGTGGGGGGGGTTTCAAGAAAGGATGGGATAGGTAAAGGGCACGGTATGGGGGGCAAGGAGATCACTCGAGTAGTACAGGGAGGAGATGAAGGGGCTGAAATGGTGGGTGGTAGAGCAGCTGAGGTACACTACCAGTGAGCTGTGTTGGGCAGACAAGATAAACCGATAGGCCTAATCTGCTGGCAACTATGTATGTAACTCTCCGTTATAATAAAAAGCTTAAAAAACACTAGATCTACACCAATTGCATTTTACCTTTAATTTTTTTTTTTTTTTTTTTTTTTACACTTTCCCCTGCTGCTGGGCAACTAAATTATTGCAGATAATGCAGTAATGATTTCACAGAGTCTTTCAAAATGTGTCTGACTCCACCCTGCTAACCACACAATTCTTGTTTGTGACATCACAGTCTGTTGTCATGGGGAACACTATGATATCATAAACAAAGGGGGCCTAGTACGACTTCCCGAACGCCTACTTCCCAACTGATCACATACCGACATTAGGATCCCGTAATGAAACATTCCGTCTAAGCGTACCTCCCAACAGCATCACCCACCCGACAATCCGAGTTAATTTTAAATATGTTTTTCCTTGCAGCAGTCACTCTTGCTAGTTTCAGTATTTTGTGCTCGTTCTATTTCACCCGGAAGTGACATGCAGCTGTCAGTGAGCTGTCAGTGAGCTTGACAGACATGGGGCTGTTGTCAATTACAGTTAATTGATTACTGTCAATCAATTACTATAATTAACATCAAGCTGAATGTTATAAGTAGCACGTCATGTGCGTTGCTTCTGAGTTAGTCGTTTTGGTTGCTGATTGCTTGGTTCCACAAGAGTGGTAGCAGGGAGGAGGCAGGGAACTACAGACCATTCAGTCTTACCTCAGTAGTGGGCAAGATTATGGAGGCACTCCTTAAGGAAAGGATAGTGCAACACCTGGAATCCATAGGGGCACAGGATCCAAGACAGCATGGGTTATAAAGGAAGGTCCTGTCAAACTAATCTCATAGATTTCTTTGACTGGGTAACCAGAGTGGTGGACCAAGGGGAGCAGTTGATGTCGCTCACCTTGACTTCAGCAAAGCTTTTGACACTGTTCCACATAAGAAGATTGATAAATAAGCTGGGAAGGCTCGGGTGGGTTAGAAGTTGGTCAACTGGGTGGCAAACTGGTTGACGGGCAGAAAACAGAGAGGGTGGTAAATGGTATACAGTCAGAAGAGATGCAAGTCACAAGTAGGGTACCTCAGGGATCAGTTCTAGGGCCAGTCCTCTTCAACATCTTCATTAGTGACCTTGCAGATGGACTAGAGGGTAAGGCTTGTCTGTTTGCAGATGACACCAAGATCTGCAACAGAGTAGATGATCCAGATGGGGTGGACAGAATGAGAAGAGATCTGGATAAACTAGCAAAATGGTCAGAAGAGTGGCAAGTGGGATTTAATGCAAAGAAGTGCAAGATCATGCACATAGGGAAGAGAAACCCTGAAGCCACCTATAGGCTGGGAGGGGAGTTGCTAGCAGTCACAAAGGAAGAAAGAGACTTGGGCATCATCATCACTGATGACCTGAAATCATCCACGAGACCCCAAAGCAGTAGGTAAGGCTAGGGGTGTTGTGCATTAGTAGGGGTATCACAAGTCATAAGAGGGAGGTAATAATCCCTGTTTACAAGACATTGGTTAGGCCCCATCTGGAGTACTGCGTGCAGTATTGGAGGCCACACCTTCACAAGGACATTAACCAAATTGAGGCAGTCCAGAGAAGGGCAACCAAATGGTGCAGGGACTGCATCAGAAGACATATGAGGACAGATTAACAAGCTCAATATGTATACCCTTGAGCAAAGGAGGGAGAGAGGTGATATGATCAAGGCATTCAAACACCTTAAGGGCATTAACAAGGTGAAAGAGTCTAACATGTTTAAATATAAGAAAAATAGCAGGACAAGAGGACACAGCATGAGATTAGAGGGGAGCCGATTAAGGGGGAATGTGAGGAAATTTTTTTTCACAGAAAGGGTGGTGGATGCATGGAATGGCCTACCTCAAGAAGTGGTGGCTATGAATACAGTGCAGGGCTTCAAACAGGCATGGGATAGGCATAAGGGAGCAATACAAATGAGTATGAATAGAGAGGCCACTGACAGAGCAAAGGCCGATGGCACATTTATAAGGTAGAAAAAGAAATGGGCAGACTGGATGGGCCTTGCGGTCCTTATCTGCCGACAACTTCTATGTTTCTATGCTGAAGTTTTGAAATGGCAGAAGTTGTTGTTTGCGAGGTTGTCCCTTCACAGAGAGAGAGAATACAAAGATATCATACGGTGGCTACTTATATGTTAAGAAGCGTAGTCGTGCCGACCTTTACTATTGGTGTTGCCAGAGCAGAAAGAGCCTGCAGTGTTTGGGGAGAGCGTCCACGATATTAGTTGGTGGACATAATTTAGGAAAAGTCAGTGAGCATAACCACACCCACCCGAAGCAACTGATGTACTGCTAGCTGTTGCTGTTGCCTCCCTAAAATCTTGTGCTGTGTCATCCAACGAAACACCAGCACAATAAATACAATCACAAATGTCTAAATTAAGTGATGAAATAAGGCAGAGCATGCCCAATAAACAAGCTCTGCAGCAAATCGTCAAAAGGGCCAGAAGACAAAACGCCCCCCCAGACCCGCAAACACTAGACAGTATTGTGATTCCTGATAGCCTGCAGCATGTAAATGGTTCCAGATTTTTGGCTAAGGAATCTTCAGTGGGTGAAGACAAGATTATAATATTTACTACAGCAAAAAAATGTGGAGAAACTGTCCATGGCACCTTTCTGGATCATGGATGGCACTTTCAAGACTGCCATCCTTCTTTAGGCAATTGTACTACATACATGCTCCAGGTGGAGCACCAGATAATTCGAGAATTGTGCCCCTTGTCTATGCGCTTATGTCCAGTAAAACACAGGACAGTTACTTGAGACTCTTTCAAGACCTTCTTGATATGGCAAATGATGAGAATATGACTTTGGCCCCTAAAGTGATTCTAACTGATTTTGAGCAGGCAGCAGTAAATGCTTGCAAGATCGAATTCCCCGGTTCACAAAGCAAGGGTTGCCTTTTTCATCTGGGGCAAATAATCTGGAGAAAGATTCAAAGTGTTGGCAAGGCTATTGACTATGGGGTGGATGCTGAATTAAGTCTCAAACTGAGACATCTTGTAGCATTAGCTTTTCTGCCTGCTGAGGAAATCACTGCAGCCTTTGCTGAATTAAAGCTAGAGATGCCACCATTGTGTGCTGCTATTGTGGAATTGTTTGAGGAGAATTATGTGTTGGGATGAATAAGGAGGAGGATGCAAAATCACACTGTAGTTCGAAGCCCACCACTGTTCCCTCCTGCATTCTAGTCTGCGTTTGAACAAATGGAACCGGGGTTCCCACGCACACGAAACAATGTAGAGGCATGGCACAGGCGACTAGGGGCACTTGTTGGGGGGTCTCACGTAGGAGTGCACAGATTTGTCCAGGAGCTCCACAAGGAGCAAATAAACACAGAGTGCATGATCAAAAAAATAACACGAGGACTACCAAAATCTCCCATAAAGAAGAAGTATGCAAAGAGGGAAGAAAAAATGTACAATATTATTAACGACAGGACAGCGCGCACATCCTTGGAATACATATGAGGAATAGCTCACAATCTCTGCATATAGCTACACAAAGAGGGATTCTGAATTGTATTTTGTTTAATTTTAATAAAGAATGAATTTTAATTTTCTGAATGGATCCAACGTAATCTTCATCTGTGCATCTGGCCGCCGTGCCGTCATGAAAAGACGGCTCCAACGTAATCAGGTAAGCCGAATTTCCTGATCTATGCAATCTGTGTATTCTATATCTGTGCATCTGGCCGCTGTGCCATTATGTAATGAATGGGTTCCCTAAAGACTTTAAAGGAGAGCATATTGTACTGTACTGGCCACCGTGCCATTTGTCAAATACTGAATTGTTACTTGCCATTATGTAATGATCTGACCTGTGTATTCTTATCTGTGCATCTGGCTGCTGTGCCGTGAAAAGATAAGGCTTGTCGGGATTCCATTTGTCAGTATGATAACTTGTCGGGACTTGGTTCGGTAGGGAAATTGGTGGCGGGAAGTTTGTTGTCGGGAAGTAGTACGGATCCCAACAAAGGCACTGTGAGGTTAACAGGGGAGAAGCAAATGTTTTCTGTACAGACTTTTTAGATGGACTACCATGATGAGTCTGTAAATCTTGGAAAGCAACACTGAAAATGAAAAAATGTATCCTCTAGTAAATCATAACGGCTGAAACATCTTATTTATGAAAGCACCTGATGAAGTACAGGGTTCTCTTTTAATATCTTATAAATGGGAAGGGCAAGTTCCTTGAGAGCCTGGGACAGCAGTTTCATATCTATCATGTCACAAGGGTATCTGCTATTGTGATGGGCTTAAAATAGAATTTGGGGTAACCAGGGTCTTGATCAGAGCTGCTAGCTAGTCCTATGCTGACATCACTTACCCTAAGCCCATTATTGGGAGGGAGGACAGAGCTGAGGTCAGTGAAGGCTGTGAGAAGTTATTGGCCATCTCAGGTGGGTCCATGGTAACAGTCCCATCAATACTGAGCATTTATTGGGGTTCTTTTTACTTTTACCTGGGAGTTCTGTTATCTGCAAATTTTTTCCTATTACTTCAGTTCCTGATCGTGCAGGGCCATAATGTAAATGCGGCAATAGCGTACAACATTATGTGAAACCGGACCTCGGCGGCTCTCCAAGCTAAACCCCCGGAGTTGAATCTTTAGTAGGGGGTCCGGAGGCTGACCCCATAAAGGGATGTGGGGCAGAACCCCCACAGAACAAAAGAACACAAGAAATTGCTAACGCGATAGTGCCGCCGCATCGGCCTCTGCCGTATGCATATTGACCCCGTACGTTCCTAGTTTGTTGTTTTTGCAGTGTGTTGCTTCAGCCAGTCTTATCAAACTGGTGCACCTATTAACATAGAAACATAGAATTGGATGACAGATAAGGACCGCTTGGCCCATCTAGTCTGCCCATTTCCCTACCTAACTGATAAGCTGCAGATCCTAGTTAACCAACAGCCTACTTCCTCCTACCCCCCCCCCACTGAATTGCCTTATGTCTGTCCCATGCATTCTTGAATTCCCCCACTGTTTTTGACTCTACGACCTCCTCAGGAAGGCCGTTCCACTCATCTACAACCTCTCTGTGAAGAAATACTTCCTCACATTACCTCTGAGCCATCCCCTCTATCTTCAAATTGTGCCCTTGTTCTTGCACATCTCTTTTTCTGAAAGATGCTAACCTCTTGGACTTTGTTGATTCCCTTGAGGTATTTTAAAGTTTCTATCATGCCCCCCCCCTTTCCTCGAGGCTATACATCTTAAGCTCCTTTAGTCTTTCTTCACATGTCTTCTGGCACAGACCCTGCACCATTTTGGTTGCCCTCCTCTTGACAGCCTCCACCCTGTCTATGTCTTTGAGGAGATGGGGTCTCCAGAACTGTACACAGTACTCCAGATGTGGTCTTGCCAACTGTCTGTACAGAGGGCCAACAATGTCCTGTTTTCTACTGGTGATGCCTCTCCCTATGCATCCCAGTATCCCCCAGCCCTCCTTACTGCCTTCTCACATTGCTGGCCCACTTTTAGGTCATCTGATATGACTACCTCCAGGTCCCTTTCCATTTTTGTTGTTGTCAGTATCTCACCCCCCATTGCCGTGTGTCTTTGTAGGTCACTCGGAGAGCATGTTTCTCTTGCCCCATGCCGTAGGTTATCCCGGTCATGCATTCAAGTTCATAGGTCAGGGGTGACTCACATTGCTGCCATACCTCAAGCCATGCACTCGTTAAGAGGGGCAAATTTGTCGCAGGCTGCTTTGAGTTGGTTTATGAAATAGTCAAGGGCGTGTCAATATCTGGGGTGAAGTTCAGATAGCTCCAGTCTGTCTTGACCATGCATGCCTTGAAATCAGTAATCATATCTTTGCAAAAGACCCTACTGATGATAGTTATTTTTTTTTGGGGGGGGGCTTGTTTTTTTTTTTTTTTGGCAATCCATACTCAACACATTGTACTGGGGAGTGGTCAGTCTGGAAGGACAGAAACATTGATTAGCCTATCTGGCGGAGTAGCCAGAATTCAGTCAATTGAAGTTTTGGTTCCATTTTATAGTTGGCCCTTGTGCAGTCAGTGACTACTTGAGTAAGGAACAGACTTGCCACCAAGTCCAGTGGGCAACACTGGATTTGGCTGCCAAACTAATGTTAAAGTCTCAGGTGACTACAGTTTCCCAGTTATGACTAGTTTGTTTGAGGTGTCTAGCAAAAGACTGGAGGCCAGATTGGTGTATGCCTAGTGGTACATATGTTGTCATGATGAGAGATTTATGTCACTTCCCTAGTATTAGTTTAACTGCCAGGCATTCACAGTCTCTAGTGAGGTTGTTAATTTTCATTTTATAACCCTGTAGATCAGCCTTAAGGTAGATTAGACAGCTACCTCCCCGTTAATCTTGGTGGTCTTCTCTAAATAAATTATAACCAGCCAGGGTAAGGGCAGCATCTGAGATATTAGGCGTAAGGTTTCTGTTAGGGAAATTATATCATGTTTAACATGTGCCACCAAGGCTTCCAACAGGGTGAATTTGGGAAGTAGGCTACCAATGTTAAGGGAGACTATATTTAGTTTTCCTTTATGGTTCAAGCCCGGAATTTTATTTCCAGGTGGGCCTGGGTTAGGGTGGGTATTACCAGACAAGAGGAGTAGCACAAGTGCAAGTTTTTTTTAGATCCCTCGGGCCCAGAGGTTAACCCCACAGATTTTGTTTTGTGCGAGAATGCTATTTAAAGCTGACCTTGTAGCCAGGGGTGCCATGTTGAAGGGTGTAGCACCCATCAGTTGTTGCCAGGATATACTGCTCTGCATAATTTTTGGAAGGTTATCCATTCTCTTTTCTCCCCTTAGACCCAGTCTCCCCCTCCCACTCTAAAGACTGGTGACTCCTTTATGTCTGACCCTCCTGCTGCTCCAAAGTCTTTTAATTCCTACTTTACTACCTGTGCCCTTTCTTTCATCCCTTCCTCTACCACTGCCCCCTCCTTCCCTCTCATAGCCATCTTCTTCTTCTCCTTCTCCTTCATTTTCTTTCTCTCCTATCACTCCTGCTGTTTCCCTAAATCCACTAAAGGAAGGCAGTCCTGATGGTCTCAATTCTAAACTTCTCCTTCACTCAGCACCTTACATTGCTCTTCCTATTACTTTATTTCTAAATCTCTCCTTCTCCTCCGCTACTGTTCCTGATGTCTGGAAACACGCTATTGTCATCCCTACTCATAAAGGTGGTGATCACATCTCTCCTGGTAACTTCCATCCAATTTCACTCCTTCCCACCTTGGCTAAGTTACGGGAACGCATTGTTCTAGCTCAGTTTACTTCCTTTCTTGACAACTCCTCCTTTTTCGGTCTGGTTTTAGGACATTCCACTCCACTTCTACCTCTCTCCTTCGGTTCACTGATTCTAAACTTACAGGTATGGATATTGGACTGATGACTTCTGCCATTTTTGTTGATCTTGCTAAGGCTTTTGACACTGTGGTGCATCCCCTCCTACTGGACAAACTTAAAGCTGTGGGCCTTACTGACTCTTCAGTCAGTTGTTTTTGTTCCTACCTTAAAGGCAGGTCTCAAGCAGTCCGGACAGGAAAATCCATTTCACCTTCACTTCCCAATAGCTCAAGTGCCCCTCTCAAGGGTCAGGTGTCCCTCAAGGGTCTGTCCTGGGTCCTATTCTCTTTCCAGTATTCCTAAATGACCTACCTCTGTCTGTTCATACTTACAGGTACCCACAGGATAGAACAGTCAGAAAGAGAAAACAAAAAGGTAACATACAATCAGATACACCTGACAGAAGAAGGGAGGCAGTAAGAGAAGAGAACCAAAATTGGACGGAAGAAACTAGAGGGCAGACATGGGAATAGAAGGTGGGCAGGCAGCAACACATGGAAGGCCATGTATATGTGTAACCCCTCACCTCTGCCTTTTTACCAAAACGACAGATGGCATGCTGTTGAAGTTGACAGCAGTACCTGGTGGGGACTGGGTTCGGGGAGGATGAGGTTACTCAGCACAAGGGGACCTAAGTTTGGCTACTCTGGACAGGGGCACCCAAGTAAATGCGAACACAGGAAGCAATAACTGTAATGTCCAGAACCAGGAATGGGATTCTTCAGTGTGGCTTTTATTCACATCCTAGCTGAACAAACAAAGCATATACAGACCCCCAAGGGGCTACATTTCCTGGTAATGCAGATTAGAGACAACAGAACACTTTATCACTATTTCCAGCCCTCAGGCTCTAAACCCACCAGGCACACAGCCCGGACTTGCACGCAGCTTTGGGTACACAGCCCGACTTGTACACACTTGGGTTTTCCCCATTGGCCCAGCTCCCCCGCCGGCCACTTGATCTGCGGTCCATTGGACGAATGAACCAATTATCCTGTTCAGGCTCCATTTGAGGAATGAATCAATTATCCCATTCGCGGTCCACTGGAAGAATGAACCAATTATCCTGTCGTGGCTCCCCAAACCACACTAGAGTCTGTGACTCCTAGAGAGAATTTTCCTTACAACCCCACATCTGGGTACTTCCCCCATCACTGGCCAAGTGCCTGAGGCAAAGTAGAAAACCACAGAAGAAATCCGTAGAGGTGGACCTGGTCACTAAAGATGGGGGCCACCACCTCCAGCTCCCACAGCCCATACCCAGCCATTTCTCTGGAAAACTGAACAATTCTTTACTGAACTTTTAAATGTAGATTAAGGGTAGACGTCTGTCACATCACCTCTACATATTATTTGCATCCCAACAAACTCTGGAACTTGAAACTACTTTTACTTGCTTGGCCCATTTCTCTAGGCTTCCCAATATTTAGTAGTTCAATCCCTACATTGTCACACAAGTCCCAGGGTGAAAAAACATATGCCCTTTTAGCCAGAGCAGACACTCACCCTTACGTTGCAGGTGCCCCACAGGCGACTCACAAATCTTCTTTTCTCCCAAATAAATACTGGAAACAAACAGGCAGCTTTTCCTCCACAAGCAGAAACTAGGGGATTGCCCCAGGAATCTGCAGGGAATCCTTCTCATCCCCCGGAGGGAGGGGGCACTGAGACCCAAAAACAGCGGTCTCCACCACTTCAGTAATCTTCCTGTGTCTCTCTTTAAGGTGGAGACACACACCCTATTACTGAAAAGTAGCCCTCTGTCAGGGCTGAGGCTCCTAGAGCCTTCACTGAGCTGCTTTATAAGCAAGCTCCCAACTTCCAACTTCACTCACTAAAGACAAACTGCAGACTCTCACTTGAAAACTCCCAACGTTCTATCTAACACCCTTTGCTGCAGATTCCAATGTGGCTTATGCAGCTGCGAAAGTTCTATTGGTGATGTCATCCCTCAGTCTCAGCTGAGACTGAGAACAGAGTGAGACAGTGTGAAATCCATTTAACTGGAGTTTCACAAGCTGCCTTCCCTGCCTACCACTAGGTCTTACTGGGATTCTAGTAACCCCGGGGTAACAAGGGGGTTACACTCGCCCTTGACCAGGAAAATGACTGTCCGCAGTCATTATTTACCCGGCCTTAGGCCATCCCACCCTATGTGCTACCTGTGGAGGGGGGTGATCAGGTCCCCTCCCACCATGTGCAAGCACAGGCAGGCAACACTAAGGGCCTAGAGGCCTTTAGCTGACATATCAGCCTCTACACTATCCACTTACTATGGACACCCAGTGGCTCTGGTAGAAATAACCAGAGCATAGTCCTGATAGATCAGCACTGCGGTCCCAATGGCCACTCAGGACCACAGCCTGTCTATTCCCCCTAACCCTCTAGGGAAAACCTATCTGCTTCTAACCTAAATACCCCCAAAACAAAAACAACCCGGGGACCTCCCCGACCTTGGGCAACCTGCAACCACACCATTAAAATACCACATTACTGCCTCCTCCCTACCCCCCACAACCACACCTGTGGAAGGAAAGGGTTAAAACAACAACAACACCACCACCAACAACACCACAGTACTTTAAATTTCTACACAATAAAGCACTGACGAGGAACTCCGATGAGCCCCTCCTCCTCTTCTTGTCTTCTCTTCTGTCCTCCCAGGAACACCTGTAAGAAAAAGAAAGACAACACACACTCCTAATCTGCATACACAGTCTACCTAGATCCCTACCATCAAAACACTAAAGAATCCCAAAAAGATTTTTTTAGAAAAAAGGTAGAAAAGCAGTATTTACATTAGAAAACAACGACATTATTTACAATACACATTTGGGGGGATGGAGTGCCCTAAAAGTCCCAACTAGTGACCACAATGCCCGAAGGCTAGTCCAATAAAGAGTCTCTCCTGGGCCGGAGCCCGTGAAGCACAGTTCTAACAGGCCAAAGTCCCGAAGGGGAGAGTCTTTGAGGACAGTTCTCACATTTTGAAGTCTGCGAGTGTAGGGTGTGTACTGCAATGTCATAAAGATAGAAAAGTTCGGACTTACCAGCCATTTGTAGTACGAAATTCGGCACCGACCTGCACCTCTGACGAAGACTCTCCCTGGTAGCATTTCTTCCGATACAGCTGGGTGGACATCTTCCGGGAACCACAGGAGGGCACATCTGGGAACAGCTGGGCTGATGTCATCTCTGGAGATGGAACCTTAGAACAGGAACAAAAAGAAAACAGCTGGTCCGACGTCATCTGATTACCAGGCGATGAACAGGATACAGCTGGGCTGGTGTCCTCTCTGGATCTGAAGTCATCTGGTGGGCCAGTCGATGGTTTCTGGAAAGGCCAGTACACTGTAGACTGATGAATGTGGGGCACCTGAGTCCTGGATGTCCATATTGGCGAATCAATAAAGGCATTTCACAGTCTGGTGTGGCAGTATTGACTACCACTGCTCGGCTCTCCATTTTGTAGGCACGAGCACATTTGCTGAGAGGTCCTTGCACTGAGGCCAATAGTACCGGGGATCAGGAGCTTGAATTATTACCCCGTCTGGGCACACATAATTCACACAGTGGGAGATCTCACGTCCCTCTCCGTCCACTATTCTCACTCTGTCTATAAACAGTGTCCTGCCTCTCTTCCACTGGGTATACTTTTCGTGGAACAGTCTATTCTTTACATACTTGTTGGCTCCAGGATGCACACTTTTCGTTGCTTCATCCCAGATCCAGGATTTCCTGCAGTTCTCAATCTCCTCCCAGACTTTCCGAGGAAAGGTAGGAAAGGTCATAGCATAGATCTCATTTGCCTTCCTACGAACCAGTCTCTCTTTACTTGCTTTGGTCAATCTGAGACCGCTGGCCTGGCTTGGGGGTGCCCAGTCCTGGTTCTGCCAGCTTCGTATCCTTAAAGAAATTAGAAACGGATCCCTGACTTCTTCCTTCTGCAAAGCCAGGGTAGTGGCATCACCACTCTCTTCCATGAATTCCTCCGAGGCAAGATCTTGAGGCTGTGTACCCGTTTCTTTTTCACAAGGCCACATAGGTTCCCCCTCATCTTCCTCTTCACTGAGGATCTGAGCCCAGGAGTGAGCAGTCGTTCTCACTCCCGAGACTATCCACTCATCACTAGGCGCGGAGGTCACATCTCCCACTCAAAGGCCTCCCGCATCTCATCTTCGCTTAAGAGACTTGGGCTAGCCCCCGGCTCCTATCGATGCCTCATCCTAACCTTCCTCTGGGATCCAGCATCCGAAACTTCAACTTCTGGTTCTGTCTCTAACTCTGCACCCTCTAGCTTTGTGCCACGACTCCCCTGAGGGGCCTTCCTCCACAGGCTCTGCCTGGTGCTGTGTGCTGCCAACTGCAGATTCCTGAACCTTTGTCCATGTGGGAGAAAAACGAATTTGAGGCGCTTTATACAAGCCATATTTTTCTAAGCATCCAGCACAGTGAGGAATCATGAAGACGTCCCCTCCAGCTCCCAAGCATATCTGACATACATGCACTGGAAAACCAGGAATCGCCACATGAGGAGGCAGTTGCCCTCCATAGCACCACCTTTCAATATCCCTCAGTCTACTCACCGCTGCTGTCACTGCAACCCGGGCATGATCCGGGTAACGAGCTGGTCCTGAGGCCACAACTGCAGAAAAACAAACAAATGTTCACTGTAACTGAAAGTCCCAACTTTACTGAACACACTCTTTAGTTGTAAAATGGCTCCTCTGCTGCTGTGTTTACTTTACTACCCCACCCTGTAATGGCGGCGGCAGCACTCCTGTGCATCAACATTCAGAATCTGGGTCAAGCCACTGGGCACCCGATCTACACAAACTACTGATAACTTTTGCTCAAACTGCACAACTTGCTCTGTTCTTGCTTTAAACACATTTACAGGATTTTCCACGGACTTTTTACATGCTGGTAACATTCATCTTATTCACAGTCCTTAAAGCTTCAGGTTTTTAGCACAGGATTGCCTGTATTACTAGTGCTGCACTTTGGCTACAACCCACAGTCTTTCTCTGGCTGCAAACTTTAAACTGAGGCTAAATTCATTACTATGCACACAGTCAATGGCTTAACAGACTTGCACTTGCTGGCAGGACTTTACACAGTCGTTACTTGCAAAGCGACTACACTGTTGTACACACATTTATATGGCATAGGGCTGAAAATCACTGAGCAGTTTTAAGTTGGTTACTTACTGTTATCAGTAGCAGTTTGCTGCGATGAGGAAAAACGGCCTGCAGCCAGTCCTTGGAGGCCTCAGAACAGAAACGGGCGGGCAGTCCTACTGATCGTCTTTTCAACCACCACTCTTGCTATTTCAATCATCGATTTGTGGGTTGAGCCCGATTTTAAACAAAAAAGTCTATTTTTTGACAAGTTTACAGTGATTTTAACACTCGCGACGCTCCTCCACTGCCAGTACATGCACTCCACTCACACTCCCTCTCGAATGCTGGGGCAGTCTCTGTAGAGCTGGCTGAGCAGCGGGACTGACTGCAGCCTGACCAACCAACACGACGCCATGCAAATGAGCCTCTTCTTCCTCGCGAGGGCTCTTCTCCTCACGGCGATCGTCGAGCAGGCAAATTTAAACTGCAGAATGCAACTTTTTTTTGTTTTCCAACTGACTCCACGGCGGGAGCCCATTTCAGCCATTTTACATAGCCATTACACTTGCAAGTCTCTCTTTTCATTTAAAAAGCATTTCCAACATCCAGGGCACAATTTTCCTGTTGCTACCCCTAGTCTTCCACACTTTCTTTACCACAGTTCATTTTAAAAGCATTTCAAACATCCAGGGCACAATTTTCCTGTTGCTACCCCTAGTCTTCCTCACTTTTCTTTACCACAGTTTATTTTAAAAGCATTTCAAACGTCCAGGGCACAATTTTCCTGTTGCTACCCCTAGTCTTCCACATTTTTGTTTACCACAGTTCATTTTTAAAAGCATTTCAAACGCTGTAAACAATTTGATGCAGGACAAGGGCACACTCTTTGGCTTTACTGCTCCTTGGTAAACAGTTGGCAATTTTAAACAGCAGCACAAGATCCACAGCACACAGCAACACACTAGGGGAATTGCTTCAGCTTTTTGGGCTACCCACTGCCAGATAGCCAAAACGCTAGCCCCTTGCCCAAGCACCTTTCTCCCAGAACAAAATCCAAAGCGGTGCCTCCATTTTTGTAACCCCTCACCCCTGCCTTTTTAGCAAAACGACAGGTGGCATGCTGTTGAAGCTGACAGCAGTACCTGGTGGGGACTGGGTTCGGGGAGGATGAGGTTACTCGGCACAAGGGGACCTAGGTTTGGCTACTCTGCACAGGAGCACCCAAGTAAATGCGAACACAGAAAGCAATAACTGTAATGTCCAGAACCAGGAAAGGGATTCTTCAGTGTGGCTTTTATTCACATCCTAGCTGAACAAACAAAGCATAGACGGACCCCCAAGCGGCTACATTTCCTGGTAATGCAGATTAGAGACAACAGAACACTTAATCACTATTTCCAGCCCTCAGGCTCTAAACTCACCAGGCACACAGCCCGGACTTGCATGCAGCTTTGGGTACACAGCCCGACTTGTACACACTTGGGTTTTCCCCATTGGCCCGGCTCCCCCGCCGGCCACTTGATCTGAGGTCCATTGGATGAATGAACCAATTATCCTGTTCAGGCTCCATTTGAGGAATGAACCAATTATCCCATTCATGGTCCATTGGAAGAATGAACCAATTATCCTGTCGTGGCTCCCCAAACCACACTAGAGTCTGCGACTCCTAGAGAGAATTTTCCTTACAACCCCACATCTGGGTACTTCCCCCATCACTGGCCAAGTGCCTGAGGCAAAGTAGAAAACCACAGAAGAAATCCGTAGAGGTGGACCTGGTCACTAAAGATGGGGGGCCACCCACCTCCAGCTCCCACAGCCCATACCCGGCCATTTCTCTGGAAAACTGAACAATTCCTTTACTGAACTTTTAAATGTAGATTAAGGGTAGACGTCTGTCACATCACCTCTACATATTATTTGCATCCCAACAAACTCTGGAACTTGAAACTACTTTTACTTGCTTGGCCCATTTCTCTAGGCTTCCCAATATTTAGTGGTTCAATCTCTACATTGTCACACAAGTCCCAGGGTGAAAAAACATATGCCCTTTTAGCCAGAGCAGACACTCACCCTTACGTTGCAGGTGCCCCACAGGCGACTCACAAATCTTCTTTTCTCCCAAATAAATACTGGAAACAAACAGGCAGCTTTTCCTCACAAGCAGAAACTAGGGGATTGCCCCAGGAATCTGCAGGGAATCCTCCTCATCCATTCCCCCGGAGGGAGGGGGCACTGAGACCCGGAAACAGCGGTCTCCACCACTTCAGTAATCTTCCTGTGTCTCTCTTTAAGGTGGAGACACACACCCTACTACTGAAAAGTAGCCCTCTGTCAGGGCTGAGGATTCTAGAGCCTTCACTGAGCTGCTTTACAAGCAAGCTCCCAACTTCACTCACTGAAGACAAACTGCAGACTCTCACTTGAAAACTCCCAACGTTCTATCTAACTCCCTTTGCTGCAGATTCCAATGTGGCTTATGCAGCTGCGAAAGTTCTATTGGTGATGTCATCCCCCAGTCTCAGCTGAGACTGAGAACAGAGTGAGACAGTGTGAAACCCATTTAACTGGAGTTTCACAAGCTGCCTTCCCTGCCTACCACTAGGTCTTACTGGGATTCTAGTAACCCCGGGTAACAAGGGGGTTACATATGTAACCTGCACCCCCCTTTTTGTAAGGATGAAGCCCCCCCCCTTTTTTTGTACTCAGACAAAGCAACAACCACACTTGGCAGAAACCCTTGGCATTAGGGCAACACCTGGCTCTGGCATCTCAGAGGTCAGGGTGAAGGACACAAAACAACATTTCTAGTTTTACCCAGGTTCGGTGGAAGAGGTGCCAGGTCTGTGGTGTGTCTCATATCCATGGAGGCCCCAAGAACTTCACACAGGTCACTCATAGATGGAATCTCTGCAACCAGAAATTTGGGATTTTACTGTATGGCTTTCTTCCTGACAGTGTTAACAGAAATCGGTGATGCCCCTAGGGCTTGTAGCTATACAGAACAGATGGCACAATTGTAGCAGTCAAAAAACATTTCACAACTCTTTTGGGCAGTACTGAGACTTTTCACAAGAACATTTCCCATGGACGTCCATCCCTGTTATAAGGTATCTCTGAACTTTACTAGTGCATTTATAGTGATTCTTGTCACAGCACTAAATTCGAGCACCACTTGGTGAACTAAGTTATCACCTTACACCAGTCCTTGTTTGTTTTTTTTTTTTAAACTCTCCTCATTGAAATTTTCAAATGAATACAATAAACAGCAAACATTAATACGTTGAAGTAAAATCTTATCCACAAACAATAAAATAACTATAGTCCCCGTATCCTCCCTGTTTCACTCCCCGGAGCAATATCTTTGGGACTAAATTGTAATGCCTTTATAACTAAAAATATATAATGTAGAAATATTGAGTCACAACACCCACACTAAAATTAAAATAAATAGGAGCTACCCTCTTAGAAAAACATAGCAGAAACATAAGAAAGTAAATAAAATCCTTAATAGTTGACAGGCCTAGATAAAAAAATAAGCTAGCAAATGATGATTAAAATCAATAAAGGCCCAAGAGCTGCAATCGGATAATTAATTATACTTTACAGTCTATCAAAGGCTAGTGACTGAATCTAAAAAGACCCTTCCATCGTTTTAAGAAGGAGGCTTGTTTGCCATGGAAATAGGATATAATACGGATTAAATTTATATTATGTCTAAACTGAGCCTTCCACTCTTTAAAAGCAAGAGTAGATTGGTCTGCCCAGTGTTTAAGTACCAGTTGAGTGGTTGTAGTCCCTATAAGGACTATCATGGACTTTTCGTCAAATGACAAATCAGATGAATAGTCACTTAGAATACAAGTGCACAGGTTAAACTCATAACCCTGGACTAACCTGTCTAATATGTTATGTTTTATTCCCTGCCAGAGCACTTGTGAATGATGACAATACCAAAGCAGATGATCCAAATGTGTTTACTCTATTTGTGACACAAGTTAGGCCAAGTCCCATTTTATGTAGTTTCCAGGGAGTTAGATATGCATTGTGAAGACTTTTAAAGCGAATTAACCTCAAATTGTCAAGAGGGATTAGCCTGTAGATATTATTCCATAAATGTGACCGGGTTAGGGAACAAGACGAGAAAAGTTTAACCCAAAATGGATTCTGCAGACCATTCCTTGTAACCAATTAGATCCCTTTGAAACCTGGAATGAGGGGTCAGTTCACGTCAACCAATCAGTCAGTTAATCAATCAATCTTTATTTATTCAGGCGAAACACCACTGAGACAACTCATTTACAAGGTGGACCTGGGCAAGGTACAAGGCAAATACAGCGATATATGAAACAATATGTACACAAGGCAATCTGAAGTAGAGTGCAAAGAAACAGGTTATACATACAACAATATGATATACATTTATATAGTCAGTTCCAAAAGAAAAATGAGCTTCGGCCAAAGCTAGACTCCCTCTGCCATTACATGCAGGAAACACAGGATTTCCTAGCCACGCAGGGGCTACAAGAGACATCCTTACAGCACACTCTTTGTGCAAAGGTCCTGAGTACCTGCATCCTAGCTTTGATGGGCTCCCAGCCAGGCACCAGCCAACCCACATGAACAACAAATTAACCTTGTGCTTACAGTATGATGTGCCCCCAAGGCATTTTTTTAAGAACACTTGAAATTCCACAGTTCTCACACAAAATCCACAGCTTGCAGTTTACAGGAAAAAAGTCTCTACATTCTGGACAGTTCTGTTAGTTCTCACAGTCTTTTGGGGGTTGCCCCAGAGTACTCACTGAATCTTCAGTCCCAATTCTCCTGCTGTGAAAACTCTTCACCCCCTCAGGGCTTCACATGATCCGGTAGCCACCACATCCCACAAAACTGGCCGCTGCTTACTGTACTAAGGTGTAAAATAACAAACTGATGGTCCTTCCCTCTGACAAGTGGCCATTGGCAAAGCACCACTTGCTTGTAGGGCTCTCAACTCCAAACTGACTCACAGTTCAAAAACAGCAGCAGAGCACTGTGACTTATGCTGTTGCGAGGGTTCTAAATTACATGACATCATCCCCTCTCTCAGCAGAGCTAAGCAGGTGGTAATGTAATATTTTACAGAGTTTTAAACCCTCTGGAACTGCCTATGCTATCTGTCTGATCTAGAACTGATGGGATCCTAGTAACCACAGGAACTGGTCGGTTACATATACAAACGCCTCCTGCAGCTGCACCCCTTCCTAGCCTATGACCACAATATGCCTCAATTCCTGTCCTTTCTAGTATAAACCACTGTACAATAGCTGTGCTCTTCATTGTATTTACTGCATATAGTTTAAAACTTGTATCAATCTGTACATAATTTCTAAGTTTACTTACGATTGTATATAGTTTCCTAGCTATTTATTACTGAATTTTTTTTATCTGGTCTGTCTTTTTTGTCGCTGCCTGTTACTGTGTTTTATTTGCTGTTGTATCTGTCACCCTCCTGTTACCCCCTCCCCCCAGGTCGCACCTGGAAACGAGCTCTGGCTCATGGTGCCTTTCCCAGCTATCAACTTTTAAATAAATAAATAAATGAATAAATAAAATGCCCATAGCCTGCGAAATAAAATCCCAGACATGGTGGCCTTGATGGCAGAGACTGACCTGGACATGGTGGCAGTAATGGAGACATGGTACACCGAAAGCCACAACTGGGAGGTAAGTGTACGAGGTTATGCACTGTTCAGAAGTGATAGGGAGGGTAAGAAGGGTGGAGGGGTGGGCCTGTACGTCAGGGAAGATATAAAAGCAGCTGAGGTACAGGGTAGACAGGGGGAGGCCAAGACACTGTGGGTCAACCTTGAGCCAGGCAATGGCATAATAATTTGAACGGGGGTGATCTACAGACCTCCGGCTCAGGGGGAAGAGGTGGGTAGGGTGATAGTGGAGGAAATATATGAGATGGCAACAAAAGGGGAGGTGCTGCTGCTGGGTGACATCAATGTGCCAGATGTGGATTGGTCATCCCGGTGGCTGCCACAGCCAGGAGCCGAGACATATTGGACTACCTGCAGGGGGCAGGCCTCGGGCAGCTAGTGCAGGAACCCACCAGGGAAAGGGCAATTCTTTATTTAGTACTGACCAATGGAGACAGAATCACAGAAGTCCAGGTGGGAAGTCACCTTGGGTCCAGCAATCACCACACAGTGTGGTTTAACATACTGTAGGTACAGGGTTGCAGTCGAACCACACAAGGGTGAAGATCTTGGATTTCAGGAGGGCGGACTTTGCTAGGATGGGGACGGCTATCAGAGAAGCCCCGGTAAGGAGAGAGAGGCAGGAGGGGCGGATTGAGGAGCAGCGGGCAAACCTAAAAGGAGTCAAAATAGAGGTGACAAACCAGTGCATTATTTATTTATTGAATTTTGTTGACTGGGTAGGCCAGCTGAGACTAGAAGTCCCCTTTTCAGGGGTGACCTGAGGGCAGGGATACAGATGGTAACCAGATGAAATTGAACCAGATTAAGCTGTTTGGTGGTATTTTTAGTGAATGGGAGAAATTTAGCCAGGACACCAGGGAAATTCCCCTACTCTGTAGATGGGTGGCGCTGTGTCCACAGAGACTGTCAGAAGGAGGACGACAGTGACAGCAGAGGAACTGTGCAGCGAGAGTTGGAGTGGCTCGGAGGGGAGATTGGTACTGCTAGGATGCACCTTTTGGGTGGCCAGCCTTTCGTACTGACTCCCCCCCTCCGCCTTTGGAGGCAGTGCACGATGGAAAGGCCATCTGTATTAGGGGAATGGTTGTTTCCCCCGCTACGCCTGCAGTTGGCATTTCTAGTTTGATATTGGGTACGATACCTGCAGTAGAGGAAGCTGATGATGATATGGAAGTCCTTGTTCGACAGAAACGGGATCTTTTGCTGAAAGACGAATTCGATTTCCGCTTAGCGCAATTACGTGCTGCGGAGGAACACAAACGGAAGCAAACTGCACAGGGGTCTCCGTTGTCGACTTTGGAGTCTTCAGGGAAGGTTTTTGTTGCGGCCTCCATTCCACCAGTTTCTCCAGTTCTACATTCCCTGGCAGTGGAGCCAGAACAGGCAGTACAGTTATTACAGGACCAACCATGGTCTCCTGAGCGAGCCCTTGAACAGGCTGGCTGGATTCTGAATGGGTCAGGTCAGTGGGTTGCAGATCCCAAAATTCAGCTTCCAGGCCATGATATTTCTGGGGATTTGTCTGTGGTTGTGGGGGACGTCCCCCTTTCTGTTATTGACACTGGTAATACTGGGAAAGTACCTTCTGTACTCCATGACGATGCGACAGTGGGGAAATCCCCCTCTATAAACCTTGCTACGGCTTCCGAGTTGCCCACTACTATTTCTCCTGATTCTGGTACTATATCCTTTTCTCCTATAGAGAACCTTACATCACAGGACGCTTCTATGGCTTCACAGGCCCAAGACCCTGCTCCTAATGGAGATAAAGACGTTGGGGTTAATCCCGAGGCACAAATGAATGCTGATTCTTTGCCCCCTAACTTAACTGCTCCCACCTATGTTAGTCTCTTTCACAAACCTGTATCTTTGGCTAAACGTCGTAATGCTGTTAGATTGCGGTTCTTGGGACCTGTGGACACTATGCCTGATTGGTTTTATGTGGGAAAAGTTTTGTTGAAACAAATGCTTGGATTTTCTCCCACTCTGCCTTGATACATACCCCAAGGGAGTCTACATATGACATTAGTTTTTGTTCTCCTGTTACTTTAAATCGTTTCTGGATGAAATATGCTCTTTTGAAAACTAACCCTGCCTGGACTCACTTTCAAGCTATTCCCCTTACTAAACAATCTTTCAAAGTTATCACCGTACTCTTTCGGAACGAGGGGGTGAATGTGGTTGATATTACCTATTGGCTTGAGAAGCGATGTGCTATTCAGGGTAACCCTGAACCGATTTTGGATTCGGAGGGTTTTTGGAATGGGGCTGGAGATTTATTTATTTAAGAGTTTAACCAGGCAGGCATGCTGAGCAGATAACCACTCGTTTCCAGATGCGACCTGGGGGAGCAGGGGAGGGGACAAGGTGAAGACAGCAATACATAAATGCTTTGTACAATTACTTTGTCTCAGTTTGATGATGGGCTTCAACACCTTCCCAGTTGTTTCCATCTGGGTAGAGACAAGGGTTTCATTTTTCATCCTGGATAACCCCGACATTGTCATAAGTGTGGTTCTAGCAGACAACTGAGCAGCTCATGTGATACATTAAAGTGTGGGGAGTTGGGCCATGTTATGTCAGATTGTCACCATCCTGCTAAATGTAGCCTGTGTGAGGAAAATCATCCATTTACGGACTGTCCTTGGGCAGCTCATAATACTTCTAATGGGGATTTTGCAGTTCAGGACTTTTATTTAAACACTGCTACCAGAGCAGCTTTGAAACATTATGGTCCTCCCCCCGTAGTAGAATACTTTCTGAGGTCATTTCTATACCTCCTTCGGTTGTCCCCATTGTTCTACCATATCATAGGTATCATAGGCAAGATCAAGCTTTGTAGACTTACGTCCTTAATGCTTGCCAGGTGGATTTATTTATATTACCCAAATTTGATTTCATCACTCATTGCACTGTCCAGCCTAGTTTTAAAGACATCAATATTTTTACTGGCTATTACATCCTCAGGGAGGTAGTTCCACAAAGTAATAACCCTTTGGCTGTACCAATGCTTCCTAGATAGTGTATTCCATTTGTTGGAGCGCAACTGCAAGGAATGTCTTCTACAACTAGCTCTATCTTGATTAAACTTTATACCAAGTTCTGACATGTAGTTTTCTTGTCCTATTACCCTGTACAACATACACATGTCCCCTCATATTCTCCTGTATTGCAGTGAGTACAAATTGAGTATTTTCAATCTTTGAGCATATGGTATCTGTTTTAAGCCAGTTACAAGTCTGGTAAAGCGGTGTTGGACTGCTTCAACCTAGTTTATGTTTTCCTTTTTAAAAGGAGACCATATTTGCACACAATATTCCAACTGTGGCCTAACTAGTACTATATAGAGTGGAAGTAATACCTCCTTAGTCCTACTAGAAATGTGTTTAGTAATACAATTTAGCATCTGATTTGCCTTTCTTACCTGATTTCTACAATGCACATTAAATTTGAGATAAATACTCATAGTCACCCCAAATCCCTTTTGCTTGTGGTTACAGTTAGCATTTTGTTGTTAAGGGTGTAGTCGCATTGTCTATTTTTGGGTCCCAAATGCATAACTTTACATTTATTAATGTTAAGTTCCAATTTACTATGTGTCGTCCAGGTACAGACATGGTACAGAGCTTTCTGTAAGGTTGTACTACTTTCAAGGGTATTAACCACTGTTCCCAGTCGACAATCATCTGCAAATTTGGACAACCACACATTTGGTAAATCTACTTTCAATGAAGAAATGTAAATATTAAACAGGACCGGCCCCAACACCGACCCCTGAGGAACGCCGCTTGTAACTCCAGCTCAATCGGAAAAAAAATCCATTTACCACTATCCTCTGCCATCTCCCCGTCAACCAATTTACAATCCAATTTGTAATATTGGAACATAATTTAAGATTTCTTAATGAGTTAGCTAATTCTAAGTGAGGTAGCTTATCCAAAACTTTTGCAAAGTCCAAGAATATTATATTAACTGGGTTTTTGTTGTCAATCTCTTTATTTACTTTTTCATAAAAGCCTAGTAGATTAGTCAAACACGATCTATTCTTGGGGAACCCGTGCTGGTATGTGTCTATTGCCCCTATAGTTGATAAATGTTCTTGGATATAGTCCTTAATAATCCCTTCCAAGATTTTACCCAATAGGGAAGCCAGACTTATTGGTCTAAAGTTTTCAAGTTTTGATGAAGGGCCCTGTTTATGAAGTGGTACAACCACTGCTACCTTCCAACTAAGAGGGATATCACCAGAATCTAGGGAGTGTTAGAATATGTTTGTTAATGGTTTATAAATGTAGTCTGCAAGTTCTTTCAAAACTCTAGTATGGAGATCATCGGGGCCTGGAGATTTATTAATATCCATTGATTTTAGCCTTTTAAGGACTTCTAGTTGATTAATCTTTACTGTCCCAGGTATGGATAGTTGCACATCCTTCAACATAGTAAGATCAGATTTATTGAATACTGAGTAAAAATATTTATTCTGGATATCAGCTGTTTCCTTGTTATTGGTAGGTTCTCCCCTATTTCTAGCAAATGGTCCCACTACATTTGAATTTCCCCTTATACTATTGATATGGGAGAAAAAAAAGTTTTTTATTGTCTTTAACTTTTGTTGCCATGAATATTACCTGGTCAGATTTAGCATGTTTTATTTTAAATTAGATTTTTTTTGGTCAATATACTTCTGGCCCTGAGAAAATTTCTGCTCCTGTGGCGATTCCCACTAAAGATGTGTCTCCAGTCCCTGGTTTATCCACTGACACCAATACCATGCCCCCTCCCCTCCCGCCTGACAGAGCTTTCACGATTGTAAATAACCGACGGCGGAGTTTAAGGAATAAGCCCGTGGCCTCTGCTACAGAGCCTTTTCAGCTTCCCTTGCACAACCTCTTTTCCACATTACAGGGAGAGGATTTAGATGCCGGAACTGAGTCTGACTCGGCTTCCGTACATTCTTCCCAAGCAGATGGGGGCTCTGATACTGAACATTCTGCGGAAGATTTGGCTGCCATTCCAAAGAATAGATCTAGAATGGATTCCCAGAAATGGGTTAAGAAAAAAAATCATGAAATCATTAGTGCTGCTGTTTGGTTTTCTAGTCTTTCACACTAAATATGAGCAGCTTGTATGAAATTAAAATGGCTTCTCTGAACACTAATAGTACACAATCTGAAAGGAAGCAGTTGTTGATTTTTGCTTAGTTTGAATTTGGTTTATATGATGTAGTTTTTTTGCAAGGCACCAGGCTGCATACTAGGCAAAAATTGGATAGAGCATCTTTGGGTTGGAAGTGGGGCCTGACTCAATGGTCTGTTGGGGATGACCTCTGTAGTGGGCTTGGCATTTGCTTAAACCACCCCTCTGTTAAAGTTGTGCGAACAGTGGATATTTTTCCAGGCCGGGCCCTTTTGATGGATGTCATTTTGCATGATTTACTTTGCCAACTCATAAATGTTTATGCCTCACAAACAAAGACAGCCAGAATTGAGCTTCTTCATGCTATACAGCCGTATCTCTTTACTGCTAGATACTTTTTTTGAGAGGTGATTTTAATTGTGGCCTGTATCTTAAGGATCGAGGACCAATGACAAAAAGCCTATATTGTGATACAAACTGTTTGAATGCTTTGGTACCCCAGGCTGGATTGCTCGATGCTTGTGCTTAATTTGGTGATCCCGATAAAACCTATTTTCGTGGCACTTTGGCCTCTAGGATTGATTTTTGGTTTATGTCCCCTTCTTTCACCATTAGATCTACTAAAACTACTCCTGTGGCCCCCTCGGACTACGCTATAGTGGAGATTTTGATTTCTAATTTTGATGGGATGCAGCATGGCCCCGGTTATTGTCATATGAATTTAGCACTCCTTTCTCTACCTTCTGTAAAGGATGGTTTTGTTTCATTGTTAGCACCACGTAAATCGGTTAAATTTCTATATGACACCTCTCAGGCATGGTGGGAAGATAAAAATAATACTTAATTTCACATTTTGTAACACATTGGCAGACTGAATGGGAAATACAAAAAGGATTTATACCAGGTATATAGGTCACAGTTCCAAGACCTAGTGTTTCAGGCCTCACAGGGTGATGCTCAGGTGCTTATGAAACTGGCAGAAATTAGGGAAATTATGAAAGATTTACAATATGTTCGACTCAAATCTTTAAATCAGGAACGTCAGTTTGGGACCCAGGGAAAGCAAGATTTTATTAATCCCTTTCATTTCTGTACTCAACAGAAGCAGCAGAAACAGATGTCCTCAGTGACAGATTCTCAGGGTTCCGTTTTTTTCTACAAAAAATGATATTTTGCACATAGTAGATGACCATGTCTGTTCACTTTTTCATGTTCAGGACTTGTCAAATGATAACTGTCTGTCATGGTTGGACAGCTGCCTTTTACCTACAGCTTCATCTTCTGATAAAAAAGTGTTGTTGTTGCCCCTTACCCAGTCCGAATTATTGGCTACATTGGCTCAAGTGAAGGGTGGCTCTGCTCCCAGGAAGGATGGGATTCCCTATGAACTTTATAATATTATATTACAGTTTTTGTTGCCAGAATTTTTGGAGTTATTGCAGGACACTTTAACGTCAGGGGTACTGCCTCCGACAATGGCGAAAGGTTTGGTGATTTTTATGTATAAAGCTGGAGACATGGCGGATTTACATAATTGGAGGCCTATTACACTTCTCAATACTGATTTTAAACTTCTTAAGAAATTGTTGAATAATAGACTTATGTGCATCTCCTCTTATTCATCCCTCTCAGACTTGTACTATCCCTGAACGGAAAATTACTGATAGTTTGCTTTTATTAAGGGAAATTATGCATCGAGGTAATTCAGGGGAACTAGTTGGGTTTAGGCTTAGTTTGAATCAGGCCAAAGCCTTTGAGAGGGTTTGTCATGCATATCTTCGGGAGTGTTTGAAACGGTATGGGATTCCTGTCCGGTCTGTCTCATGGATACAGACCTGTTATGCCACTGCTTCAGTACAAGCTTATTGTAATGGATAGCTGGGGAAGAAATTTGGGGTGAAACGAGGGGTGAGACAAGGCTGTCCCCTCAGTCCACTGTTGTATCTGTTTACTTTGGATCCGTTACTCTGAAGTATTAATAGTGATCAGGATATTCAAGGGGTTTCTTTTTCTAGTACCACTAAGGAGGTCAAGAGTATAGCTTATGTGGCTGATATTTGTTTTATTGTGGGGGATTTGGCCTCGGCTGCTTTGGTGGGTTATACCCTTTCTGATTTCACCACGGCGACTGGGGCTTTAGTGAATTTTTCAAAAAGTAAATGTCTCCCATTTGGCTCTATATACTTTTTGGAACCCATGCTTCTTGGGATTCCAGTAGTTGACAACATTTTTACTATTCTGGGGTTGATTTTCAGTCAGGGAGATTTGGCTTGTCTGAACTGGACTTCTACAATTGAGATGGCACAGGGGAAGGTTACCTTTTGGAACAAGTGGAGGCTTTCTAAATTAAAATGAGTATTTTTGATTAAAACCTATTTGCTTCCTATTTTTCTTTACCTTAGTGTGATTTTTTGTTTGCCCTCCCAATTAGAAACCAAATTGTACAGTTGTTTTTTCTCGTGTATTTGGGGAAGTAGACTGAATCCCACTAAACGACGTTTATTGTTCAGGAATAGACGGCATGGGGATTTAAAAATGATTAACCCTATTATGTTTTTCTTCACAATGTTTGTGGCTGCCAATCTTAAACCCATGTTGGCAGGTTTGACTACTACCTGGATTCCCTGGGTACAGGACTCTCTCGCTGAGATACTTCCTTTCTGGCCAATTCATTCCCATATTCCAAAGCAACGATCCTTACAACATCTCCCTGACAATTTTAAGGTGTGCTTTGGAAAAATTAAACTTTGGGGCCTTGCTAAAGAACATATTGTAACCTACACTAGGAAAGAACTTTATGTGCATCTTATTAATACTTTTTTTTCTGTGACATGGTATATTTTGATTCTAAATCACCTGTGGAAAAACGATTGGCAAAATGTTGACATCCCCTCGTATTCCACCTCATATGTTGGATGTTATCTGGCTTTCCCTTCACAGGAAACTTAATGTAAAAGCAAATTTAAAACATAAAAGTACTGAGCATCGCTATTGCCCTAGGGATACATGTTCTGAAATTGTTGAAACTATGGATCACTTATTTTTGTTTTGTCCATTCGTTCAGAAATTCTGGAATTTTTTGCAAACTAAATGGCCTACGTCACCCTTTTTTGATTTGACTTTGGATATTTTAAACTTAGGTATTTTGCCCTTCTTATGGACTAAGCATGACAGGGTTACACTCTGGTTGTTTTTAGTCTGTTTCAAATTTTATATTTGCCATTTGAGATGCCGGTTAACAATACAACAACTAGGGTACACTGAGGAACATTTATTTTATATGATTGATGCTGCAGTCCAGAAACACAGATCTTTAGAGCAAAGATCAGTGACGCCTGGGCTTTTTCAGTCCTGGTGGCGTAGTATTGACTGGCTTTAATAGTTCTTGGACAATTTTTGGGGATTTGTCCTTTTGGTTTATTGACTGCACCATTGGATAACAGGAAGGCTCTAAGGACCTTTTCTGTGGAGGAGAATATGGTTTCTGGGATGTGGGTTATGTCCCCATATGCATTATCTCTGTTAGATGCTTTAGGTACGCTGTGCTTTTTAGTGGGGTTGGGGGTGGGTTCAGCATTTATTATTCAGTTTGGGGATTCTACGAATGGAATTGTGTGTTAAATGTATGATGTAATACTTATTTATGTTTCTCGTTATTTTTGCATTATGATTTTGTGTGCAGTAACACTATTGTGTATAAGTTTTGTTTTTCAGTTTTACTAACAAATCCCTTACTCTTTTAGTGGGGGGAGGAGGAGAACATTTACACATAATTCTTTTTACATTGCTCTGATAATGTATGATTGCAATACTTATTTGTTTTTTTTTTCTATATGATTTGTCTATTATTTTGTGTGACTTAAACACTGTTTGTATTCATTTTGGTTTGCTGTTATGATAATAAAAAATTCCCCTACTCTTTTCAAGAAGTGCCATTGGATCATTAGGCTAAGAAACAAAGAGAAGAGAAGAGAAGGAAGAAACCACTATGCTTCTCAAGAGAGGTAGCAGAGAAGGTTAGGACCAAGAGATTGGCATTCAGAAAATATAAGGGGACTCAGAAGGAGGAGTACAGGGTGATGTACCTGAATTGTCTGAAGGAAGCAGGGAAAGCTGTTAGGAGCACAAAGGCACAAACAGAGGAAAGATTAGCACAGACAGTAAAAAGAGAGGATAAGACATTCTATAGGTACATCAGTGAAAGAATGATAATAAGAGGGGGACAAGATGCCAGGGGAGAGAGGTGAGGGGGTGTTGTAAGGCTCAGAGGGGGAAAAAAGGGAGTGTGTGGAAGGGGACCAGGAAAAAGCACCAGTACTGAACAAATACTTCTGTTCAGTATTCACTGAGGAAGGGGAAGGACAGGGACCACAGCTGGGTATCAGAAACAAAGCGGAGAGGGAGGTGGACACCAGTCCATTTACAGAGGTGAGAGTCCTAGAGGAACTCACAAAACTAAAGGTAGACAAAGCAACGGGACCAGATGGCATACGTCCCAAGATATTGGCGGAACTAAGGATGGAGCTAGCAGCACCACTGGCAGCTATGTTCAGTACGTCACTCAACACAGGGGTGGTTCAGAGGACTGGAAGAGGGCACACGTGGTTGCTCTACACAAAAGTGGTAGTAGGGAGGAGGCAGCAAACTACAGACCGGTCAGCCTCACCTCAGTAGTAGGGAAAATAATGGAGTCATTGCTTAAGGAGAAGATTGTGGAGCACTTGGAATCCAATGGTGTGCAGGATCCGAGGCAGCATGGATTCACTGCAGGAAGATCATGTCAAACAAATCTGATAGATTTCTTTGACTGGGTAACAAAGGAGGTGGACCAGGGAGGAGTGGTAGATGCTGCCTACCTTGATTTTAGCAAAGCCTTCGACACTGTTCCACACAGGAGACTTTTGAACAAGTTGGGAAGCCTGGGTATGGGCCACAAGGTGGTGAACTGGGTTAGAAACTAGTTAGAGGATAGTAAACAGAGGGTGTTGGTAAATGGGATCCAATTCAAGGAGGGGGAGGGGAGTGACTAGTGGGGTACCTGAAGGATCAGTCTTGGGGTCAGTCCTTTTTAATATCTTCATTAGTGACATTGCAGAGGGGCTGGAAGGGAAGATTTTCCTACTTGCAGATGACACCAAGATCTGCAACAGGGCAGACACTCCTGATGAGGTGGAGAGAATGAGGAAGGATCTAGGAAAACTAGAGAAATGGTCCGAAGAGTGGCAACTGAGGTTTAATACAAAGAAGTGCAAAATCATGCACCTGGGCCATAGAAACCCTGGGGGAGAGCTACATAATGGGGAGGGAGGGAGAAGAGTTGCTGACAGTCACCATGGAAGAAAGGGATTTGCCAATTATTATCTCAGATGATCTAAAGGTAACCAAGCAGAGTACAAAGGTTGTAGGGAAGGCCAGTGGCGTGTTGGGGTGCATAGAAAGGGGTATCACTTGCAGAAGAAGGGAAGTAGTGATACCGCTATACAAGACACTGGTGAGGCTGGAATACTGTGTACAGTTCTGGAGGCTGCATCTTCAGAAGGACATAGACAGGGTGAAGGTGGTTCAGAGAAGGGTGACTAAGATGGTGCAGATATTACACCAGAAGACATGTGGGGAGAGACTGAAAGACCTCAATATGTATACACTGGAAGAAAGACAGGAACGGAGGGATATGATACAGACCTTCAAGTATCTTAGGAGCATAAACAAGGTGTGGGGGGACACCTTTCAATATAGGAGGGTTACAAGAACAAGGGGCATGATATGAGATTGGAAGGGGGCAGAATAAGGGGAAATGTGAGGACTTTATTTTCACAGAAAGGGTGGTGGATGCATGGAATGGCCTACCCCAGGAGGTGGTGGGATTGTCCACAGTGGAGTGATTTAAACATGCATGGGATAGGCATAAGGGAACCCTAGAGGTGGGAAGGAAAGGCTAAAGCCAAGGACTAGATAGGGACATCGGTGGATGCCAATTAATGTAGGAAAACTGGGCAGACTGGATGGGCCTGGCAGTCCTTATCTGCTGACAATCTCTATGCATCCATATGTTTCTATGTGTGCGTCTATTCATATGTATGCTGATGACAGTTCTTTTTTACATCTGGCTCCTCTCCCCGTGACCTTACCTCCTGACTTCAGTTCGATTTTGACAACATTCAGCACTGGTTCAAGGATAACCAACTGTCTCTTAATGCCAAAAAAAATAGTCTCAGTTACTTTTGGTACCCATCAGAGGCTTGCTAAACTTACTTCTCCCCTATTATTTAATACCCTTGATGGTGCTAATATGGAAGATGTCGCCTCCTTTAAGTACCTTTGGGTCTGCCTTGACCGACATCTTAATTTCTCTGTGCACATTGATGCAATTCACCAAAAAGCTTCACCCTGAGCTTAGTGCTTTGTATGGGAATAAAGCAAGTATATCGCTCCCTGCCTGCTGAGAAATTGCCCTTAAAATTATCCTTCCTATTTTTTCATTCTTTCTGCTGCTTTGCTTTAGATTGTCTCGCTCATACTCACCAATGTTCTCTTTACTCAGCTCTTTCCCTCCCCTTCCCTCTCTTAATGCTAGGTGCCTTTCCCAGTGTGTTTCTTTTTTATTCCAATTCTAATTCGGCACTCTTTCCTCTCATCTCAAATCCCTTCTTTCTCCTGCCCCCTCCGCAACAATACTTTCCATTCTCTCTCTTTTCCTTCTAGAAAATCTACTGTTGGCTAATCTGCCTTTTCTTACTGCTTTTCAAAACTTTGGTTCTCCCTTCCCCTTCCTATTTGTTCTGCCTCTTCTGCTTCCTCCCTAAATTCTCTTCTTTTTGACTTTTGTCATCCTACCTGCAACTGCTTGTGACCCCTCCTCTTTTTCCTCCATCCTCTAGTCTTGCCCTCTTTTTACTGTTCTGCTATTTTCCCTTTCTGTATGTATTAGAATGCGTGTTATTTTCTAGATGCCTTCCTTTACTATTCTGCCTATAATATTTATGATTCTGCTCGTAAAACTATATTATTGTATTTTACCTTGTAATTTTTTTTTATTGTTAGCTATCTCCTACTCCCCTCTCCCGAAGCACACATCTGGAAACGAGCTGTTTTCAGCTCAGTATGTACTTCCTGGTTAAACTTTTCAATAAATAAATAAAATAAAATAAAATAAAGGTCTGGCATAGGTTGGGGTCCTATGGTGTTGGTGGTGGGGTGATGACACTCGTAGCTCTGTATTACTACCTGCTGCCCTCCCAGTGAGTTACCGTTTTAGCTGACCTAGGAATAATACTGTAGCAAGCAACAGTTTGCTAGGGGCTTCAGATGGAGTGGTGCAACGGCACCAACTGATTGTACTGTGTTGCTCACAGATACCCAGACTGAGGAACCCTTGAGACCTGTAGGGTCCACTGCCTGCTCACTGGTGTACGTGGAAGAAGCCCTGCTGTATAGAACACTTAAGTAATTAACCAGGTTTAGCCAGTATACCCAGTAGGACAGAACAATTTGCTAGTAACAGAGTGAAGCCATTAAAGAACTAGTATACTGCCTAAACCAGTATTAATTTTTAAAAGCAGTCAACCATTACGTTTTATATCTGAGGTACTTTTTCTTTTCCCTTTGTTTAATTAGATGATTGTTTACCTGATGTTAGTAGGTGTGATGTGTGGGACAGCACTCTGCCTGGCAGCTGACATTTATTTATTTAAAAGTTGGTAACTGGGAGAGGCACACTGAGCCGAGGCTCATTTCCTGGTGTCATCCAGGGGGAAGGAATAAGAGGAGTACAATGAACACATAAAATTAAAGGAACAAATTGAGAAGAAGAGATACAGGAGAGTAGTAGTCAACAAATGATAACATAATATACAATGGTATGGCAGTTTAGAATTAACAGCACACTCTGACAAAATTAGTAAAAAGTTACACTAACCCTAGACTGATACTAGTTTAAGCATTCAGAATGTATGGAGGGACGTTAGAGAACAGTGGTAAGCACTGATGAGGCCGCTGAAAGGGTATGTATTGAAACAGAGTCAAAAGAGGCAGGAGGGAGGAGATGGGTGTAAGGATCTACAAGTGCAGGTGTAAGGAGGTGGAGAGATTGTGAGAGTTGCATGCTTCAAGCATAGTAAGGTGGGAGATAGTCTAAGGAAAAGGGAGGAGTTCAGGGTGGGCAAGTGGTATGAAAAGGTTGATTGAGCCAGCCCGCTGGTTTGTGATGGCCTTCTACTTCTGTGACCGGGTTTGAGAACGAGCATGGGAGCTGGAGGGCTGGCTGGGAGGGGAGGAGGCTTGAGCACCCACGGGGCTGCTCGCCTTCTCCAGGAGGGAGGGGGGACAAGGCTCGGTGCCTGGCTGGCCTCTGGTGGAAGCCAGAGGTATAGCGAGCGCCAGTCACACAGAGAGAGGGAGAGGAGGAGCATGATGGACATTGGCACTTGCGCCTTGCTGTCCGGGTGGCGTGAGTCACACTCCACAGGAAAACGGGAAAAATCAGCCTCCTGCGCGCCTGGGAGATGAGCACCGGCACTGATCCCCAACCTCTGCCTCCATGGTAGCCCAACGGAATACTGAAGATTCAGGGTGCACAGGCCCCTCTTTGTCCCCACTTGGGGTGGAAACAACCACGGCTTGATTGGGGTGAACCGGAGGTAAGAGGGGGACAAGATGCCTTGGCGACGCCCGAGGATGCAGAGTGTAGGAGGCTCGGGGAAGGAAAATAAATAGAAACATAACACAAAAAAAAAAAAAAGAAAAGAAAAGAAAGCTGATTGACTTGAACAGGATGAGGGATGGGGGAGAGAGAAGGTGCAGGTACCTCTGGAACAAAGAGGGTAGGAGGGCAGGGAGGAGGGTGAAGGATGGGGAGAGAGAAGGTGCAGGTACCTCTGAAACAAAGAGGGTAGGAGGGCAGGGAGGAGGTGAAGGATGGGGAGAGAAGGTGAGGTACCTCTGGAACAAAGAGGTAGGAGGGCAGGAGGAGGGTGAAGGATGGGGGAGAGAGAAGTGCAGGCACTCTGGAACAAAGAGGGTAGAGGGCAGGGGAGGAGGGTGGATGGGAGAGAAGGTGCAGGTACCTCTGGAACAAAGAGGGTAGGAGGGCAGGGAGGAGGGTGAAGGATGGGGAGAGAGAAGGTGCAGGTACCTCTGGAACAAAGAGGGTAGGAGGGCAGGGAGGAGGGTGAAGGATGGGGAGAGAGAAGGTGCAGGTATCTCTGGAATGAATGGGGTTGGAGGGCAGGGAGGAGGGTGAAGGATGGGGAGAGAGAAGGTGCAGGTACCTCTGGAACAAAGAGGGTAGGAGGGCAGGGAGGAGGGTGAAGGATGGGGAGAGAGAAGGTGCAGGTACCTCTGGAACAAAGAGGGTAGGAGGGCAGGGAGGAGGGTGAAGGATGGGGAGAGAGAGGTGCAGGTATCTCTGGAACAAAGAGGAGGAGGGCAGGGAGGAGGGTGAAGGATGGGGAGAGAGAAGGTGCAGGTATCTCTGGAACAAAGAGGGTAGGAGGGCAGGGAGGAGGGTGAAGGATGGGGAGAGAGAAGGTGCAGGTATCTCTGGAACAAAGAGGGTAGGAGGGCAGGGAGGAGGGTGAAGGATGGAGAGAGAAGGTGCAGGTATCTCTGGAATGAATGGGGTTGGAGGGCAGGGAGGAGGGTGAAGGATGGGGAGAGAGAAGGTGCAGGTACCTCTGGAACAAAGAGGGTAGGAGGGCAGGGAGGAGGGTGAAGGATGGGGAGAGAGAAGGTGCAGGTATCTCTGGAATGAATGGGGTTGGAGGGCAGGGAGGAGGGTAAGAGGAGAGAGGCAAGATGGGAAGGGAGGGACCCAAGCGAGAATTTGGAGATGAGGAGGGTTGCATGGCACTGATGGCGAAGGTGAAGAGAGGGAAGGGAGGGAGAGGAGTAGACAGAGCAATGGTGGTGCAGAGAGGGCGTTTAAAGTGAGGCGACAGAAGGCATTATACTGTGTGTCCAGTCTGGCTAGCAAGGAGGCAGGGGCAGTTCCATATACTATGTTGGCATAGTCAAATAATGGGAGTATCACTTTGGTGAGGAATTCATGACAGACAGGCAGGGAGATGGAGTCTTTATTTCTGTCCAAGGACCTCAGCTTGGGGTGGATTTTAAAGAGAACATGATCTATATGCGTAAAGAAATCAAGCCGGCTATCCAGCCAGATGTCGAGGTATTTGAAAGAGGAGACTACATCATGGGTGGTTTTATCTAGGGTGGAGAAGGGTGGGGGTAGAGGTATCAGACAATTTTTGAGAGGTTCCAAAATCTGGGCGTAGCTATCTCTATCCTCACTAAGTACATCATCAGCATTGTGACTTCACTGACTGTGACATCACCACTACTTAGGAACAGCCACTCAGTGGCTGCCAGGTCAGGCATCTGTGATGTCACTGTCAGTGACATCACAATGCTGATAATGTAGTTAGGGGGGGGGCTAGAGACAGATATGTCAGCTACCAGGCTAAGAGCTGTTACACAGACGCAGAACACAATATTATCGTATAGAAAACCTAATGAGCAAAAGGAGAAAAAATTACTTCAGGAATAAAATGTTACAGCTCACTACCTCTTAAAATGTGCATTATTTTTCTGTCTGCCTGTTTTGGCTCCACTAGCTGTTTAAATAGTAACAGCACTAAAACCAAATAGTGGTAAAACAATGCTGTGCATGCAGGTGTAGTCTACATACCAAGATGGATAAAGCAATTAACTAATAACAGAGCTAAACTATTTCATAATAGAAGCGCAAAATTAAACAATAGTGAAACATAGCTGGATGTGAAGGTTTGGCCAGACATACACAACAGAACACTGAATGCAGAGAATATCACTTATACATCTATTCTTTGTGACTGCTAGAGTTTGTTAACCAGGTAGCACAGAACATGTCACATTCAAAAGGGCCAACGCACATAAGCTGTGATTACAGACAGCATTACAAATCAGTATATAGAATGCCTGAATAACAGTGCCTAAATAGCAATAAGCAACTTACATCAGTTATTTCACTACCCGCCATAAGAGCGTCAAACCCATAAAGAGAGTGGACAGGGTTGAGATTACTTTGGGCAACGTGGCTGACTGATGGCCAACTCCCACTGCTGACATCCAGAGTGTGACACTCTTTACACTGAGGCCCTTAGCGCTCTGGACCACTGGGGTAGAGTGCCTTTTATAGGGGTCAGTCAGGTGGTCCCGGTGTCGGCTCTGGATTGGTGGTGCAGCGTGGAGAAAGGCGGACTGGAGGTCCCCTTGGTGCCACCACTCTGACGGCTTGCTCGGTGATTGGTGGGGGAAGGGTGGGTAAAGATGCCGGGCGCACCCTTGTGACCTGCTGGCTGCTCTCCAGTGCAGCTCAGGAATGGCAGACTGCATGTAGGAGTCGAGGTTTTAAGCACGGTTTAAACAAATGAGCTGATCAAGTTCTGGTGGGCTTTTGGAAACCCACCTCTTATCCCAATGTCAGCTCTGGATTTATTTTATTTATTTTGTTTTTATTAACTGGGTAGGTATACTAAGCAGAAACTGTCTTCTTTCAGGTACGACCCAGGAGATAACAACATCGACAAATCATACAATGCACAGCATAACATAAAGAACAGTATTAACAATGTACAGAAGAGAAACAAAGTAAAGAAATGTGACAAACAACTGTTGGCAGTGCAGCTTGGGGGGGAGGTGGACAGAAGGTCCTCTTGGTGCCGCCACTCTGACAGTTTGCTCATCAGTTGTGGGGTTGGGGCGATGGGTGGCTGCTCTCCAGTGCAGCTCAGGAAACATAACTTTTTGCCTCTAAGGTTGAAACAGCACCTACTCTTTTACTTGGAAATTTTAAAAAACTTCATTATGATAGTTCTAGGGTGCTCATCTGAACCAGGCTTAGGTCCCAAAACTCTGTGCACCCACTCCAGTTCTAGATGGAGGTCCTCTGGTATTGTTAATGTAATTTTTATAAGTCTGTACACAAACCCCATAATGTCAGAGCCCTCTTACCCCTCAGGCACACCACAGACTGTAAGATTTGTTTTCCTCTGGATTCTCTCCTTTAGATCTTGACACTTGTTTTCTAGCTGTTGCTGACTATGGTGTAAATGAAGCAGGAGGTCACACATGTCGTCTGACCTCTTGCTCAGCTCCATGGTCATGGTAGCCAGTTCCCCTACCTCCTTTTTTTTTTTTTTTTTTTTTTTAAGAAGTCCACATCCGTGTGAAGAGCGTGAAATACTGCTTTGGTTTCTTTGAGAAAGGCTAGGAGCTCTGCCAAGAGCCTTTCATTTGTTACTCTATCCCTAATCTCCTCTCCATCTGGGTGTAGAGAGGAGGCAGTGGTGGACCCAGACATGTGTAGCAGAGACTATTCACCTGATGTTCACATTGACTGCTGACTCCTGACTGGGGGATTATCTTAGCTTTTCAGCCCCCTACCCCATCTTCTCTATGTCTGTGGGTGTTTGTAGGGCGAGTATGGCTCTAGTGTGTAGATGATGGTGCCACTGTGGAGCAAAAATTTATCAGGAGGGCAGAGCGTAAAAGCTAGTCAGCTACTGTTCTCGGTGATGTCACCAGAAGTCCATGAGACAGGCTTTAAACACAGGAATTAGCAGTTACACAGGAAGACATTGCAGCTTGCATTTTCCAGCCTTGTGATTGGACAAAGACTTCAAAGACAAAAGGAGGAACAAGGGGAGGGGAGGATGAATGGAATTAGGCAGGAGTTTTGGTATCCTGAAGCTGCGTCAGGTGGAAGGCATGCCTTCAAGAGCCCTCTCACAGTTCAGACTGTGAACCAATCTGTTCACATGCTTTGTAAGTGAATGTAAAAAGGATAAGGGCAGACTAGAATCAGTTCAAAGAAGAGTAACAAAGATGATTCGGGGCAATAGGATATGATTTACGAGGAGAGGCTGGAAAGTTTGGACATGTACGCACTGGAGACAAGAAGGGGGAGGAGGAATATGACTGAGATGTGCAAAATTTGTCCAGGGAATTAAAAAAAAAGTGGATAGTAGTAAACTGTTCACCAAAAATGGCAACGGCAACACTAGGGGCAACATTCGGAAATTGGTTGGGGTGGGTTTAAAAAGGCCATCAGGAAGTATTTTTAAACTGCAAGGGTGGTAGACAAATAGAACAGACTGCCCAGTTAAGTAGTCAACGCTAAAACAGCAGTGGGCTTCAAATGGGTGAGACAGACACAGAGTTTGGTAAGGAACACGGGTGGAGGGATGACCAAGAACTAATATTTATTTATTTGATTTTGGCAACCAGGTAGGCTTACTTTTGGCTTACAAAGTGTTACCTAGCCAAGCTATCCCATTTTCAGGAGCAACCCAGACCATTTACATACTGATACTAATTACATACAGTGCATAACTAAATTACAAACACAGTACATAAAATGCATTTTCATTACAAAAGCATGAGCAACAGGTCCGATTATTAGATAGATACAAGATATAAACAAAAACTCTTGGGATATATTCCATTAGGTTACAGAAACATACTCTGTCCATTTACCAACCTTCTAGGTAGTCAAAAGAACGATATTGGATATACCTCTCTACAGGCTCGGATAAAGTCTTTAGAAAGAATGTTCAGTCATATTCATACCTTTCCATTACTCACGTTATGCGGTTTCTCATCAGACACTGGTCGCCTCTATGTCAAAGCTACAGTCAAATTACCGGCATTTCTTATGTTTGATACCTTTTCATAGCCACTGCATTCATGAAATTTTAATCTTGTCTAAAATTTCATGAACGCAGTGGCTGTAAGGGGAGTCAAACATAAAACCTAATGTTTGTGTACAAGAAGATATTAGATATTTGACTGTAAACTTTGACATAAATTTGACCAGTGTCCTGATGAAGGGTATATCCCGAAACGTTGAATATTAGTCTGGAAGATACATGAATAAACTATTTGGACACTATTCTTACAAGACTTTTTTTATTCGGGCTATATGGGAGAGTGGACCTTAGCATATCCAGTATTGTTTCTTTTGATTATATAGCGTCAGCTATTTACTGGATCTAGGCTCACCCCGTGTCGAAGAAAAAACTTCTCTATGTGTTTGAGGATTTGGGGCTGTACTGGACGAGTCTTTCTTTCAACCTCTAGGGAGGTAACAAACAGATTGGGTAGACCACTAGGCCTTCTTCTGCTGTCAGTTGTACTGTGTCTATGTTTCTCGGTTAGCCCATTCTAAGAGAAGCAGGGCACCAGGTGTGCATGGGTTGTTTACACTTTGGGGGCACAGCCCCATCTATTCCTAGACCATTACCAGCTCACAGAACCCAAAGCAGCATGGACTCTGTATTATCTAGAAATTATGGTAATCTCAATGTTTGCTGACTAATTTACATTTAAATGCAGGATTGTGCCATGCCAAACGAAGTCTTGTGAAATGAGCGAACTTAAATTGTGTGAATGAAATCTGCTGGAACTCCAGGCCCTCCATGGAAACTAGACAGCACAGCCAATTAAGCGATAATGCCCAACAGGGTGTGCGTCGTGCTGGGATAACGTCACGCCTCAGGTGGTTGGCCATGGGGCCGCAGGCCGAAAGTGCTCAATACCTGGAAGCGACGCTATCCCAAACGGTATTGCTGTGAGGTATTATTGCTATACAATGGCTCATTATTATATATAAATAAAAAAATATTTTAAAGAACGTTTTAGTGTGAACAAATATTTTTGTTTAAGAGAAGATGCAAAAAAAGAGATGCAAGCTCCACAATGCCATCTACATTGGTTCACAGTCAGGCTGAGACTAGACCCGTGATGTTGTGCTGTGATAACATCACGGGTCCAGCCCCAGACTGACCAATCAGAATCCAGGAAATGTTCTTGCCATTGTATAATGTGGCTTATTCGTGGTGCTGGTAGTAAATACATGAAAAAAAATGTTTAGCAGCCAAGCTCACCCTCTGTCCACCCCCCACCCCCGACCCCCGAAAGCAGCACATGACAAAACATCAATACTTGTCTTGTATTATTTACAATATATAAAATCCTGCTCTCCCCTCCCATACCACAGCCTTATTTACATACTGCTTGCCCCCGCCCGAGATTCAAAACATCACATAATCAAACCGAAAGCTTTTAAAGCTAGAGACGGTGAATGCCGCAACGCTTCAGCCTCATCGGGAGCCGCACTGCTGTTAGACAACCCTTCATCCCTTACAGTTTTTATTTCCAGGAATAGTTCATGATGTGACATAACTCGGGTGTGCAATACAAATATTTAACGACGCAAATAGCGCACTGTTTACAAATACAGACTTGCACGCAACCTTAAACGTCGACATTTATTTTATACCAAATAAAACATCATTACACACTGGCTCAGGCTACCGCGGCACACTACATGATTATTGCTCACGACATGAATACACATATTTCAATAATAACTATTGACTGTGGGTCACTCATGAAACACGTCTGACATAGAACTACTGTTTTTGTAAGCGCGAACATACAAGTAATACAAATATTAAACAAACCAACACAACCCTAGTGCACACACAGCCCTAGTTCTGATGACAGACTCAAACTTTACGGCTGTCACGTCACCTCCCAACCCACCCCAGCCTCGGATACCCGCTTACCTTAGCTCGGTTATTAGTGTCCAGTTCTATGGCCACATTGGCCAGTTTCATGGCGTGCTGGAGAGCCTTCATTCCGCCGTCCGCAGCAGCCTCAACAGCAGCCATTGCTGGTGCTGCCGAAACTTCATGGAACCAAAAAGTACAGGCACCTAGTGGAATACCCGGAGAGGTTACGGGGGATGAACTGCAGGGCGAAGGTACTCTTCCGGACACATTAGAAGGACGTACTGCGGGGCATGTGATGTGATAAGAGTTTTTTCTCCCTGTCGGCTAGCCGCTGACGACGCTGTTCAAGCGTGAGGCAATAGAACTAGAAGAAAAAGGACGGCGCTTTCTAGTCCTCCGCGGTCTTGACGTGTTCCTGCCCCAGAGCCTATCTGTCAGAGGGAGGCCGTTACTATAAGCGGCACTTCCCGTCTCCTCCGTCCCTCCCCTTTCCGTATACCCGCGCCGTTTGTTTATCAGCGGCGGGCGGCCTGGAGCCACCAGTCATTAAACTCATCTCCCGCCTCAATAATTAATTAGGAACGGTGAAGCAATACGGAGGGAGGTGCACGCGCCCGCCTGCCCGGTACACCGAGCTGCTTCAGGGCTCTGGTGTGCGCGCACGCGTGGCAGGCGGCAGCATGAAGCGGGACCGGCGCGGGCGCTTCCAATCGACTGTGCAAGCGCATAGGCTGGAGCGGCAGAGCGAAGGGAGGAAGTGCCGCGTCGGGCGACCGGCGAGAGTCAGAGCCCTGGCGCCGGCCGACGGAGGAAACCGTGGAGGAGAAGATGCCGAGCTACAGGAGGAGAGCGCGGCCCAGCCACGGGAGGAGATGGAGAGCGGAACAGTGCAGTCCCCCGCCGAGGTTTCGGTGCCGACAGGTGAGGGTAGGGTGCCAGTGGTGCGGGCTGATAACGGGGCAGTGGTACAGCTGGTAAGGTGGTAGCAGAGGCATGGTAGCAAGGAACAGTGGCACAGCTGGTAAGGTGATGGCAGTGGTACAGCTGGTGAGGTGGCAGTGGCATAGCTGGTAAAGCGTAGTGGCACCACAAATAACAGGGAGGTATCATAGCTGGTAAGGGCAGGGGCACAGCCGGTAAGGGCAGTGGAAGAGCTGATAATGGGGCAGTGGAACAGCTGATAACTGGGCCACAGTGATAACAGCTGGTAACGGAATGGGGACGTTGACATGGCTTTTAAGTCGGGGGGGGGGGACTGTAATATTGCTGGTGGGTGGTAGTGTTACAGCTGTTAATGGGGTGCAGTAATAGCTAATTGGGCAGTGCCAGCTGGTAACTATAGGCAGTGATACAGCTAGTGATAGGTGGAAAGTGACACAGCTAGTAATGGGTGCTAGTAGCTGACAGCTGGCAACTGGTGGGCGGTGTCACAGCTGGCAGTGACACCTAGTAATGGCAGAATGACAGTAGTGAGAGGTAGTAACAGCTGGTAATAGGGCAGTGACAGCTGGCAGTGGGGTGGTGGCACAGCTGGCAAGGGGCAGTGGCAACGTAACAGGCAGTGACAAAATTGACAGTGAGTGATGCAGTGACATCTGGCAGTGACCCAGACACCAACCAGGGGAGCAGTGGCACGCTGCCAGCATGGGGAAGTGACAGCTGGCAGCGAGGGTGGACAGGGACAAGCTGGCAGTGGGGAGTGACACAGCTGGCAACTGGGAGGTGAGTGGTGGCACAAAGTTGCCAACAGAAAGGCTCAGTATAACTAAGCTGGCAATGGTTAGGGACAGTAATGTGGTTGACAGTGAAGTGGGATGGTGTGAAACAGCTGCCAACAGGCATAGCTAGTAAAAAAGTGACAGCTGGCAGTGCAGGGTTAGGCAGTGCCACAGCTGGCAACAAGGGGTTGGGCAGTGCCACAGCTTATGAGGCAGCCAGTGATGAAGCTGATTATAGGGGCAATGACACAGCTGGCTGAACAGCTGACAACTAGAGGACAGTGAGACAGCTGGAAATAAAGGAGCAATGAGAGCTGGTAACACTGGCAGTGGAGGGTGACCTGTTCCACAACTGGCAGTGGGGATGCAGCTACACAGCTGACAACTAGGGGACAGTGATACACCTGGAAATAAATGATGAATGACAACACTGGCAAAATATGAGACACTGACACTGCTGGCAAAAGGTTCAGTGGTAGTGCTGAGAAAAGGGAGGGTCAGTCACACCACTGGGAAAATAGGGGGCAGGAACATCACTGGCAAATGTGGGGCACTCACACAGCTGGTAACAGGGGTTGTGATACAACTCTAGATGGTGAGGGACAAAGCTGGCAACCATGGAGCAGTAATGCAGCTGCCAGTGACACAGCTGGTAACTGGGTGTGATAGAACTGGCCATGGGGGAGGGGGGCATAGCCAGTAATCATAGAACAGTAACACAGCTGACAATGGGGTATAGTAGCACAGCTGGCAATGAGAGGGTAGTGACACAGCTGCCACCCAGGGGGACAGTAACAGGTGGCAGAAGGGGGCAGGAACAACTGTAATGGGTTAATGTTGCTGGTGACTTGGGGTGACACAGCTGGCATCGGGACATTAGCAGGCTGGCATCAGGGGCAGTGATAGCTGGCAGCCGGGGGTGGTGGGCAGTGATACAGTTACCAGTGGGAAGTGTGAGGGACTAAGCTGAAAATAGTTAAGAGGGAATTTACACAGTCGGCAACTAGGGGTTTACACCGCTAGCAGCTGGGAGAAACAGTAACACTGCTGGCAGTCGGGAGGGCAGGGAGTTAAGGTTTGACTCAGCTGTCAACAGGAGTAGTGACTGCAAGCATTGTAGGGCAGTAAACGAGGCCTGGCACAGCTGTCAACGGGGTGGTGGTGACACAGCTGGCAACAGGGGGGCGTGATACAGCTGGTGATGGGAGTGTTGAGACAGCAGTGGGGGTGGTGAAATAGCTAGCAACTTGAGATGTGACACAGCTGGCAACTGTGGTCAGTGATAGCTGGTGATGGGGGCAGTGACACAGCTAGTTGCTGGGGAGGGTTAGTGATACAGCTGGAAATGGGGGGCAGTGACATAACTGGAAATTAAGGGGCAAAAACAGTTGGAAAACCAGGGGTGGGGGCAGCGACACAGCAGGAAACCGGAGGTTGGGAGACAGCTGGCAATGGCAGGGCCAGTGATGCACCTAGCAATGGGGGGAGTGACACAGCTGGCAACAGGGTCTTTTAAGAGGGGCAAGTTGTGTCAAACCATCCCCTATCTGCTCTTTGTTTTTACTGTCCTACTTTTTTCTTAGCTGAGGTCATCACTGTTAAATTTTGTGTACTGTCTACTTTTCTTCTGTCTAATTATAGCTACATATTTGTTGCTTTATAATTTTATTGTAGTGTGTATGATTGTACATTTCACCTAGCACATGCCACTTTCCAGTTTTACTCTATGATTATTTTGTATGAATATGTATTTCACCCTGCATTTATTCCTTTGTAATCGTCCTTTGGTTGTGTGTGATTGTACATTTTACCTTGCATATGTCACTTTATAATTACATTTTTTTTACGGTATGATTGTTGCAAGTCAGATTGTCCATTTCACCTTACATTATTTCACTTTATAATTTTACTGTATGATTATTGTGTATGATTGTACATTTTACCTTGGAATAGTCACTTTTTAACTTTATAGCAGTTGTGTATCATTGCACATTTCTTGTTCTTTTTGGGTGCACTAAAGAAGGAAGAGAAAGTTTCCTTACCTGCATTGGAGTCCTTCTGTGGCTGTTTTGACATTTTTGAAAATGCCCGTTAAGAAAGGGAAGGGATTGTAATTTGTCCACTGCGGGGCTAGACTCACGATTCCTTCCACGACCTTATTTCCATCTCTGCCCCGTGCTCTGACGTTTTGAGACATCTATAGGGAAGTGTGACTCCATTCAACTGTATGGAACATCTTTCTGAATGCTAATTTAAATGGGCTTTAGGAAAAATGGAAGCCAGGGTTCAACTAAGCAGAGCTTTGTTAGTTGAGTTCTGGCTTCTGTTTTTCCAATTGCCCATTAAATTCAGTAAAAGCATTCAAAAGACACTCTATACAGTTGAGTGGAATGCACCCCAGCTCACCCTGTAGGGAATTGTCTTAAACGACTTTGGAGATTAATTAGAAATCAGAGATGAGGAAGTGGAAGGATTGAGGGAAAATTACGATCCCTTCCTCTTTAGGGCCGCTTAAAAAAAAAAAAAATGTTAAACACACGGAGGGACTCCATGCAGGTAAATGAGTTTCCTCTCTTGTTTGGAGCACTGAGAAAGGTTTAAATTACTTTCTGTTAGCTTTTGTTGGCCAGGTAGGTACACAAGACACCAATGCGCATACCCAGAAGGTTACAAAGCAAACAGTACAATAAAGACAGACAGTATAATAATACAGTACATGAATCGTGTGTGTAACAGAAGTAATATTTGCACTGCTTCTGACATCATAATCTGTTAATCATTATAGTATACTAATGTGTCAGCAGAAAAGGACCATCCTGGCCCATCCAGTCTGCCCAATTCCCCCTCTCCTACTTGTCACCGGTGCACAAGGAGCCTATCCTGTGACCAACCCCGAATGTCTATCCCGCGCTCTTTTGAATCCCTCCACCGTTTCGACACCTACCACCTCCTCAGGTAATCTGTTCCAGGGTTCAGCCACCCTCTCAGTGAAATAACACCCCCTTACATTACCTTTAAATTTTCCTCTTTCCATTCTTAAAGTATGACCTCTTGTTTTAACTCAGACTTTCCTTTTAAATAGACTTCCTTCCTTCATTTAATTACCCCCTTCATGTACTTGAATGTTTCTATCATGTCTCCTCTCGCTTTTCTAAACTCCAGCCGATACAGATTTAATTCTCTAAATCTTGTTTCATATGGTTTCCCTTGCATACCCTACTCCATTTTTGTTGTCCCCCTCTGAACCTTTTCTATTATAACTAGTCCTTTCTTAAATGATGCCTCCAGAACAGTACCCCGTACTCCAGGTGCGGTCAAACCGTGGCCTTAATAATGGCATCAGCACCTCCCTCTTCTAGTATTATGGAGATGAGTATGATGTCACCAGCTGAGCTTTGTTACTGTATCTCTAGGCAAAGCCTTGGCTGCAGATCCCCCCCCCCCCAAACTCTTTTTACCTCCTTGCACTGGTGAGCCCCGAACTGTCTCCATTGTAGCCACATGATGCAGCCTGGTTCGTCCTGCCTAAAGCCCTCCAGCCGCGACTCCTGACATGGGCCTGTCTCTTCTAGTCCCCAGTCACCCGACCCCCCGGCTCTGGCCCCCAGGGTGGGACTGCTTCTCCTCTGGCGCCTATCTAGAATTCAGTTGAGCGACCAGGAGAGTTGGAGGGAGTGTCTGGTGTGTACTGAAAGGCCGGCACTGGACGTGAGGCTGATCCTTGGCTCATCTTTGCCTACTGGGTGCCAGGGATTTTCCCATTGTTCCACTTCTGATAACGGTCGTGCAGTGGCGTCAACCGCATGGGAGGGTGTGCTCCCGCCCCTTCCTGCAGATGCCCGCCGACACCGTGCCCCCATTGGTTGCCCCCACCAAGGTGTGTGGAGCCCCCAGCCTCCTCTAGGAGCTGCTACCTGGTGGGGAAGTCCCCAAATCCCTCCCCAGTGGAGGAGAGCAGTCTAACCGTCGCTCGATCCTCTCCTCTCCTCTCGACGGCCCCGAATGGCCCAAGCTCGTTTCCAAACTTGGGTCACCGGCATGGCGCGAGGTGTGGCATCCAGCACCTCAACCCTCATCCCCACCAGGCTGGCTCTTGGCTGCAGATTAACTGTGAAGGTCAGAAACCCTGTTTTCATATAAATATCCCCAGTAACCAAGAATGGAATTGCTTGAAGTTTGAAGTGGTTTTGGAAAACCATGCTGATGTCAGCTGTTTGTATTTTCTGTGGTTGGTGGCCAAACCCTGTCTTGTAAACCCTTCCCAACTTTCGGCTGGTCAGTCAGTGTTTACAAGTGCCTGGGATTTAATACATTTTTGTCAGGCAGAAACTCAGTAAAGATCTTTTAAAAAAAAAAAAAAAAGGCGAGCACAAATGTTTTGAGCTGTGCAGAGTGAGACCCCCCCCCCGCCGGCAGCACTGGTGATGTGAAAACGCTAACCCTGCTCAATGTATTCTCTTGCCCAGTATGTGACACTCACTGGTATTCTCTTTTTTTTTTTTTTTTTTTTAAGTTTGTTTATCCTGTCCCACTGCCCTCAGTGCCCACTCCTTCGGGACGTTCATCCCATGCTAGCCTCCTCTGTTCAGGATCTGCCCCTAGAATGCCTTTCTCTGTCTGCCCCCACCTGCACAGCGGGGTCTGTCCCAGAATTGGTGGCTTGGATGGCTCGGAACGGTCATCATCTAGGACCACCGAAGGTGTTTTTCTGTTGTCCCTTACCCCTAACCCTCTGAGACGCCGGCGCAAGGACGTACATCCAGAGAGGCAACATGCTGACGTATGCCTCTCCCAAGTGCCCGACAACGTCTCCCCTCCCCGACTGAATGAACGGAGTCGCCAACCCTCAAGCAGCTCCACGTGCTTCCACCGGCTCCTCTTAGGGCATTGGGTGCATACAGCACCCCTGGTCTCCCACCCCAGAGGGAGGAGATCATCCATTGGGATGCTCAATCCTCCCTCACCCAGCCGACCCCCACTGACCCAAGTCCATTCTCGAACCCGGGTTGCCAGGGTAGTGGCGAGGTGTGGCGTCCAGCGCCTCAACCCTCAGCACCACTGGGCCGAGCCACTCACTGGTAGTCTAGTGGACCCTCATACCTTGATTCCCATGCCCAGTACATCACACTATCCCTGGTAGTCCAGTGGACCCCCTCTGCTGCAGCTCTGAGACCGCTGCACAAAGGTATTTAAAATAAGTCTGAAAACTGACAGCACATGCACGTGGACTTTGTTTCATTTCAGTACCTGTTTTCATTTTACAAAAAATCTTATTTTATATAGTACTCGTACCCAACTTGGGTGTCTGAGTTACCTCCCCTCTCACAACCTCATGAGTGGATAATTTTTTTTATTTGTTCACACTTTGTGCCCCTTCAGGTCACTGGCTCGCACTCAGGGAGCCTAAGGTACTGTTATTGCGGCTCTTATACTGTAAGAGCACATGCTAATCATTCCAAATCCTGCCCTATTGTATGTGCTGCTCCACAGTAAGTTTTTTTTTGGTACCTGTCATAAATCTGGTACTGCAAATCCAAAGTGGATAAATTCCGTGACAAAGTGTCCCATTGAAATCATTGTTGTGTAATACACACAACTTGATATAATACAAATACAGGGTCATTGTCTGCAGCACAGGCACTGCCCACATCAAGTTGCAGAGGTTAAAACAAAACAGCTGCTGACTGTATTTTTGTGGTGGTTGCCTGTATGATTTGGAGCAGTGATGCATGAAATTGCAGACTGGCTATCCTAAGGGAATCAATGTAAGATGTATCCATCTGGGCTGCTAGAAGGGTGGTGGCTGTTGTTTGTCTCAGTATCTGTGTTTGGTTCACGGTTCAGCTTATTTTGATTTTTGTTGTTGTTGACTTTCTTTATCGCTCAGACGTCAAGCGCGGGGATGTACCCCCCTTTTCAGTGCCTGGACTTGATCTCTTGGCACCTCCCCAGGCACCCAGACTGGGTGACCTGTAGCTTGCCCCCTACGGCTGGGCTCCCCAAGGGGGCGTGGGGAGAGACCAAAATCCACCAGAAGTCCCAGCCAAGGCTTATGCCTTTTTGGGGGGGGGGGGTCATTCGGGAGGCGTTCCAGTGACTTCATGGTGCTTTGTGCCCAGGGGTTTTCTCCTTGGTTTCCTCCAGGAGACACGGACGTGCAGTGATGTCTGTGCAGGACTGGCGTGCTCCTGCACCCGTCCCACAGATGTCCACGGATGTCTCCGCTTCCTGCTTGGGGGTCCCGGCTGTTGGACACTGAGTGTCCACTGGGTGTCACTAGCATGCCAGGAAATTCCCCACCCCAGAAGAGGAGAAGAACTGTTTATGGGATTCTCATCCAGCCTTCCCACCCAGCCGACCCTCTGGCGCACCGTGCTCACGTCTGAACACGTGTCATCAGTACCACAGGTGGTAGCACTACTGCTGTGCTGGTGGATCAGCCTAGCTTATTCTGATTGAGCTAGAGTAAGGACCATTAAATATTTAGTAATGAGCCTCAGCCTGTGGATCTGAGTTAGAATAAGGACCATTAAATATTTGGTAATAGCCTGTAGATCTGAGTTAGAATAAGGACCATTAAATATTTAGTAGTGAGCCTGTGGATCTGAGTTAGAATAAGGACCATTAAATATTTGGTAATAGCCTGTAGATCTGAGCTAGAATAAGGACCATTAAATATTTAGTAATAGTGAGCCTGTGGATCTGAGTTAGAATAAGGACCATTAAATATTTAGTAGTGAGCCTATGGATCTGAGTTAGAATAAGGACCATTAAATATTTAGTAGTGAGCCTGTGGATCTGAGTTAGAATAAGGACCATTAAATATTTGGTAATAGCCTGTAGATCTGAGCTAGAATAAAGACCATGAAATATTTAGTAATAGTGAGCCTGTGGATCTGAGCTAGAATAAAGGCCATTAAATATTTAATAATAGTGAATCTGAATTATTTCCTTGGGCACAGAATTTCCAAAGTTTCAAAGAGTGGGTCTCCATTTGAACATGTAAGGATACTCCAGTGTGTCCAGCAATGCAAAGATAAACCCCTTGGGTACAAGGGCCGGTTGGTCAGTGCAGCGGTGGAGCTACCTCTTGTGACCTGAGTTTGGGAATTGGCTTGGGGCATTGAAGGCCAGCTGAGGGGAAGAAGATTAAGTATCCCAGAGGACACTCTCTTCCTCCGGAGACGAAGGATACATATTGCCGCGGCTACCACACTGCCACCTGGGTAATCACAGGGGGTAGTGCAATGGCAGCACAGTGGGGATGCCAGCTGAGCTCCAGTGGAAACATGCTTTGCGTGCATCAGCTTGGAGCCCCTAGAATGCCAGCATCCCCGGGGTGTGGTTGGGACCACAGAAACGGTGGGTGGGCAGGGGGGAGAGGGCCTGCTTTGGGCAGAATAATCCCAGTACACTTGGGTCCCAGCCTCAACCATTGCCTCCCGGAAGTGGGACCCCAGAAGCTCCAGCCTCCTTATCCAGGAGGAGGTTGGACTTAGTATTGCCAGACCTTGCCACGGGGTGGGGTGGCAGCATGGGATTGGAACTTGCTCCAGGTAAAGCTGCAGAGATGTGGGAGTGTGACCAAGTGCAGGAAGCGAAATGTCTGTTTGAGAGAGGAGCTCCGTCTACATTGCCTGCTATTTTTCCTTGAAAACCCACTAAATCGCCAAAAGTCTGAAGATTTTACTTGCTCTGCAGTCCAGATGCCAGCACCGACCAAGCCAGTGAAGAAGCAATCTGAGATATTTAATTCGCCCAGATTGGCCCGAGCTACAAAGGGCCTACCTTGGAGGAAAGCAGCGCGAATCCGTGAGATGGGCCTACTGCAGAACCAGTCTCTCTCGAGCCCGAATATCCCCATCTGCAGAACAACTTTTCGCCCGGCCCACCCGACATTATGGCTGAAGGCTATCAGAATTTGGAGTGACTTCTAAAGGACTTAAAGTACGATCTGGGTATCCGCATGGAAACGGGATATGCATGTGCTGAATTTGGGCAGTGACGTTTTCAAATCCCGTTCAGTAATTTGGCTGGCACAGTAGAAACACATGAAACCCGAATTGGAGAGCTGGAGTCCAGATATGGGAATCAAGAAGATCTTACCACAAGGCAAACCTCTGATTTGGTAAAAGCCCTTAAAGAAATTGAGCTACTTAAACAAATTGTGGATGACCACGAGACTTGGGAGAGACGCTGCAATACAAGGATGATAGGGCTACCAGAGGGACTTGAGGGCCGGGACTGTGTAGAATATCTACAGGCCTGGTTCATGGACACTTTACAAATACCACGGGAAGTCACACTGGAGATTCAGCGAGCTCATCGCTCCGCTGGCCCCAAGCCTTCACCAGAGCAGAAACCTCGCCACATTGTAATTAAGTTTCTGCGATACCAGGATCGACAACTAGTCCTTGAAGCAGCTCGGAAGAAAGGAGTCATTATGACCCAACAAAATTGAGTGAGCCTATTCCCTGACTACTCCATAGTGCTACAACTTCAGTGGCAGACCTATGCTGAGGTCAAGAAGCTGCTACATCTATCTCCTGCCCCTTTACACTGGCATTCCGTGCTTGACTCATCATTCAACCTGTGGGGGGTTCACAGAAGGCCTTTACAAGCCCAGACTTCGCGCTGGAATATGCTAAAGAATTGGAACGCCAGAAAAGGGACTAAGGTTTAGCAACCGAGGAAACCTACTTCAGGTACTGTGACGACAGGTCGTGGGTGACAGGGGAGTGGGGAGGGGGGTTTACTGGCTCTATGCTGATCTGTAACACCTTCTGGGACCTATTAGACAAGATCTGTGGGCACCCCCACCCTTCCCCTCCTCCTCTTCCCACTCTTGGTGCTTCCAACGGGACTACAGTTTATTTCTTAATTAACTATCATTATGGCTGTACTAGCATTATGGAGACTGTTGTGGAGGCTGGGACTGGGCCTATACACAATCTGAACCTACGCATTTTCACGTGGAACATGACTTAGCAAGTGGACATTTACTGGTTGCTGTCTTGGAACAGCTTCTTTTTGGAGATAAAAAATGTTGTCGTTGTGAACATTATTCTGATTCTCACTGTCTGAATTGCTACATCTGGGACTTATTGTTTTCAAGACTATTTGACTTTATCTACTGGGTTTCTAAACATGAATGGGGGGAATGACGGAATGTTCAGTCGAGGGGACCTACATTCCTTGATTTTGTCTCCATTGATTGCCCAGGATTCTCCTAGGAATAATTTTATCACAGTGCAGAGAGGATGTTCGCTGGGGAAACTTGGCATTAACTTTACAGTAAGAGCACTGAAGGCAAAGCTGAAAATATCATTTTGGTAGGGTGGTTGGTTCCCTACCCATCAGAGGACTGCAGCCTACCTTGCAAAGCTCCCTGAGCGGTGCTCGCGTCCCGAGAACTTTTGGAGATAGGTTCTCTGGGAGGAGTCTCTCCCGGACTCTTACTCCCTCCCACTCTTGCCAGTTTTCAGGAGGTTAAAGAGGGACTCAGACTTTATTTTAAAATGTAATCCTTTTTAGTTCTGAATTGTAATAGCATGCGATGGGGCACTCAATCCACGAAAAGGAGTGGATGGGAATATTAGAACCTTTTGTACTGCCGGGGGGGGGGATGTTACTGCTCAACGTTTGTTTCTACTCCTTTCTGTTCTGGTTGGGAATTACTGTGTTGTTAGGGAGAGGGGAAGGGGAGTAACTGTTAAAATATGATATTCTGAAGCGTATTGCCGTAATATAGAGATTAAATTGGTTACTTTGGGAAAGGGGAGGGATAAGTTAGAATGTTTTTTTCTGTATTGTTGGGGTTTATGCAAAATAAGCAGAGCAAGTTATGTTTTTGTACCAGGGTTAAAGTCCACTTTTTGGGATCAAATTAAGCCAATATTTATCGATGGCTAATTTTACCTTCATCTCATGGGACATCAGTGGTTTACGAACAGTGGTTAAAATAAAGCAAGTATGGTCACAGATCAAGAAACTAAAAGGTGATATATTTCTCCAGGAGATACACTTCACTGGGGAGGAGGCTGGTCGTCTGGGGGAGTCCTGGGGTGGATCTTTTTTGGCAGCCCCCTTTACATCTAAGGCTCGTGGACAGCCATATAGATTAGGCCTGGCCTTCCCCATAAACTAATTTCCCACGTGGCTGACCCACAGGGCAGATATGTTATTGCAGTAGTGGACTTGGGGGGCGGGGGGGGGATTGGAAGCTTACCTTGGCCTCGGTCTATGGTCCAAATTATGACTCACCAAATGTTTTCACTCATTTGGTGACCACCCTCTCTCCTTTCCCAGACTGTATAATTATAGAAGGGGATATGAACACCTACTGGGATACTGAAATGGGCCATTCTGGAGTTGGACGGGGTTCACCTCCTAAAAGTGCTTCTGCACTACACCAGTTAATGGAGGGCAGGTCTCTGACTGAGGACTGGAGGTTTTGCCATCCAGTAGCCCAGGAATACTCCTTTTTCTCCCATGCCCATAAGATTTATACCAGACTAGATTATATTTTCCTTCCGTCTCACATGGTGGGGGGAAATAGAGGAGGCCGAATATGGTCAGTTGCTGAGTTCTGATCATGCTCCCCTTAAAGTGGTGGTGTCCAGAGGAACGAGGTCTCCCGGTGTGGCTTGGTGGCGCCTTGACCCATTCTTGTTGCTAGATCAACAGTTTATTCGGCAACTAAATGACCATCTTAAGGAATTCATTGCCCTAAACCTTCCAGGAGATACTAGTATTGGTACAGTGTGGGACACTTGAAAAGCTTTTATTGGGGGGAGGCCATATCCTACTCCTCATTTCAAAAGAAAACTGCCACAGCTTGAGAGCACCACTTGGAAAGGTCAATAAATACCCTGGAGAAGGTCAATATGGCACAACAGACTCCACAATTAACGGCCGAACTTAAGTCTCTTAAGGGTACTCTGAACCAGCTCTCCATGAGGCAATTAAAATGTGGCCTGTTACTAACAAAGTCCACCTCCTTTTTTGATGGAGACAAATCAGGGAGGTTGCTGGCCGGTATGGTGAAAGCAAAAAGGGCAGAACGTACCACATTAGGTATAGAGGACCCTGTGGGGGAGATCACTTATGACCAGATTAGGATAAATAGCTTCTTTGGGGCCTATTAAAGTTGTTATCCCTGTGTACAGACAGTTGGTGAGACCCCATCTGGAGTACTGCGTGCAGTTCTGGAGACCCCATCTCCGCAAAGACGTAGACAGAGTGGAGGCTGTCCAGAGGAGGGCAACCAAAATGGTGCAGGGTCTGCACCAGAAGACATATGAAGAAAGACTAAAGGAGCTTAATGTGTATACCCTTGAGGAAAGAAGGGGGAGAGAGGGGACATGATAGAAACTTTAAGTACCTCAAGGGAATCAACAAAGTCCAAGAGGGTAGCATCTTTCAGAAAAAGAGATGAGCAAGAACAAGGGAGCACAATTTGAAGATAGAGGTGGGACGGCTCAGAGGTAATGTGAGGAAGTATTTTTGCACAGAGAGGGTTGTGGATGCATGGAACAGCCTCCCTGAGGAGGTAGTGGGGGAATTCAAGAATGCATGGGACAGACATAAGGCAGTCCTAGTGGGGGGTAGGAGGAAGTAAGCTGTTAGTTAACTAGGATCTGCAGCTTATGTGTTAGGTAGGAAAATGGGCAGACTAGGTGGGCCAAGCGATCCTTACCTGCCGTCAAATTGTATGTTTCTATGTTACTACTCCACCCTGTACACCTCTGAGTTTCCTCCTGGAGCAGACCCAGAATCTTTTCCGAGAACCATTGATTTACCGACCCTGCAGGATCAAGATTGAGACATTCTGGCGTCTCCTGTGGCCTTAGAGGAACTACGTCTGGTTGTGTGGGGGGTTAAGAAGGGGAAGGCTCCGGGCCTGGATGGGCTCCCCTCGGAAATGTACAAACTGATCTGGAATACAGTGGATCCTTTGATGTTTGAGATGGTGACAGATTTTTTAGTACAAGGGGTCCTGTCACCATCTCAGTACCTATCTACCATTACTGTCTTACCCAAATCTGGTAAAGACCCTCTTAAATGTACCTCCTACCGCCCCGTCTCACTTTTAAATGCCGATCACAAAATTATAGCCAAACTGTTGGCGTCTAGGATTCCTTCCCCGGTTGGCACATCCGGACCAGGGAGGTTTTCGTCAAGGGAAGGCCGGCAAAACATAATATCAGGCGGACCCTGAATACTGTGCACCAGTGGCCCCGGGGTTGTGGGGGAGGGCTTTTAGCCCTAGATGCCGAAAAGACATTCAACCTGGTCGAATGGCCCTTTATGCTTACAGTTCTTGCTAAATTTGGCATGGGCCCCCAAATGTTGAAATGGGTCGGTGCATTGTACCACTCCCCTAAAGCCGAAATACTTAATAGTGTGGTCTCAGCCCCCTTCACCCTGACCAGGGGAACCAGGCAGGGCTGTCCTCTATCCCCACTCCTGTATGTCCTACCTATTGAATCCCTGGCCCAGGCTGTTGGAAATGCCCTGGGTATACGAGGTCTGGTCCGGGGGGCAGGGTGGAGCATAACATTTCTTTGTTTGCAGACAATGTCTTTCTTTTCCTTACAACCCCTGAGGATTCTCTCCCCTGTCTGTCACCACTTTTTGCCACGTATGGACCACTCTCGGATCATAAAACTAATTGGGGGGAAAAGTGAATGGATGCCATTGGTAGGCCCTCAAGCACCCATTATCGTAGCAAATACAAATATACCCTGTACCAAACAAATTAAGTATTCGGGAATCATAACAATGTCTGCAATCTCCAAACTTGTTAAAACCAATGTGAATAACATTATTAAAAAAGTTAAGGAAGATTGCGCTGTTTGGAGAGCTCTCCCCCTGTCCCTCATAGGGGGGGTGAATCTTATTAAAATGTCTGTGGTGCCACAATTCCTATATTTTTCCAGACAGTTTCACTCTGGATACCGCATACATTTTTAAAAATCCCTGGAAGGGGCTATTACCCAGCTCATATGGCAGGGCCAGAGACCAAGAATTAAGAAGGACATCTTGTAGCATCCAGTTGGGAGGGAGGGATTGGGCCTTCCCAATGTACAGTACTACTATCTTGCTGCTCAACTAGCCTTTGTGCAGGATATGTTTAAAGAAGGAACCGCTGGGCCAGCATGGGTGACTCTGGCAACACGTTCTTTTATTCCCTTGTACCATGATATCTTAGTGGGGGGCGTGGGTATGTCCCAACCTTCTAAAATAAACAATCCCTGCACTAGATCCACTTGGAAAACATGGCAAAAGGTACATCAGATTTTAGGGTGGGATACACATTCAGTTTCCCGAGATATTCCGCTTCAGGCGCTTCTTATGAATAGTGGGGAGGTGATGCCAGGAGAGAAGTAAATCTTAAAAAGTTGGCATCGTAGGGGTTTACAAACACTAGACCACCTCTGGACAGGGGATGATGTCATGCCTTTCTCTTCCATTACTAAAAGATATAAGGTGCACGCCTCACATTACTTTGTACACTTATTATACAGACAGTTGTATCCCAGCTGAAGACTAGGTTGCCAGGGGACCAACTGGGAGTTCGTTCCCCCATAGAAGAGATATTTACAGGTCAAGCTACGGATTTGGCCTTCAGACCCCTCAGGAAATGTTATAAATTGCTGCTCGGAGCTCTTCCTGACTCTTTAGTGAAAATTAAAGAGCAGTGGGCATCAGACATAATGCAGGAAGTCCTTACGGGAGGAGATTGGCTTGCCATTCTTAAAAATATAAGACTCCATGCAGTTTAATACAATATCCTTTTTAGAGCATATTTTACCCCATATTTGGCACACAAGATCCATCAGTCTCACCCCTATGTCCCAAATGTCATGTGCATGAGGGCACATTTTACCATTTGTTTTGGGATTGTTCCAGAGTGCGGATGTTCTTGGGGGGCATACACCAGATTCTAACCTCCTTTTTGCAATGCCCAAGTACGATGGACCCAGCTGAAATCTTGTTGGGCCTCCCAGTGTGGAACCATGGAGGAGGTCCTCTCCTTTCTACGGGGCTGTGGAGGTTGGGAAATGTGATTGCCCTCAGACTATTGGCACAATATTGGAGATCATCAGAACTGCCTACTGTATCAGAGTGGGTGAAATCATTAATGGAGTGTATGAAACTAGAAAGAACCCAATATTTTGTAAGAGGCCAAATGGCACGTAGAAGCAGCTTTAGAACAACCATAGTTTCCCCTATTCTTATGGGCTGCATCCCTTTTGTTTGTTTTGGGAAGGTACCCCTTAACATCCAGACAGTATCATAGTCTGAGACTCCACCGTAGTGGCACCTTGTGGGGGTGGGGAATCTTTGTCCCTCTGGCAGGAGTAAATTAAAATGTTGTATTGTCTGTAAGCCATGAAATTTCCACTGTTGCTCCAATTTATGTCTGTAACCTTACTTTGGCTCACCTACATTAATGTGATAATTAATGTACCTAAACTGTCTGACTGTAACCAGCTCTCTGCTGTTTTAAATAAAGTTTACCAAAAAAAAAAAGATGCAGAGATGTCGGGGGTGGGTGGGTCCATCCTGAGGAGATGGGGGGGGCCAAGACTTTGGGAGCATAAAAAACAAACAAACATTGGGCACATTGTGAGGCACGAGACAAAACCAAACACTTTTCAGCCATTGAAGGAACCTGTTTTATGAGAAAGGAGGGGATGACCAGATTGCCCCCTAAGTCCCTTCCATCTGTCATCACAGTACTATGATCTTCTGTTTACTATGTCTGGCAAAGCCGGACAACCTGAAATGCATTATCCCAGTCTTTTAATAAAATAGTCCTAAAAGATTAAACAACCAATATATTTTACAAAAATTAAGTCGGCTTTAAGATCCCATTGTCAGTAGCTGGATATTATGTGATAGTTCTCAGCTAATCAAGTTGCTGGATTTTGCCAACCTTGTTCTAAAATAATGTATACCATTCCAGCCTAAAGGCTAGATAAAGGATTTTCTTCTTGCTGGTCTGGTATTACCGTATTAGCCCAGCACCAGGCAGAGGAAATACATTTTTTTGTTTGTAACAGAATAATTTAAGGTCAGAAGGGACACAAAGTCCCTTATGTCACCCCCCCCATGCTTCATAAGTAGGGACCAACAGGTATGCTGTGCAAACCTGTACTAACGTATAGGGATTTCCCAGCCATCCTACTACCCAGGGTACTCTGTGATTCCATTGTCAAGCAGAAATTAGTCCTGGCTCACTTTGACAGCTTGTGCTGTCTTCCTGCTCACTGTCTCTGATCGTTGGCTGTTTTTAACAGGTTTGCCTAAGTGCTTCTTAATGCTGCCTGTGAATTGACCATATCACAAAGCATAAATTAGTTTTGGAAACTTTATTTATTTAGTTGTTCAGAAAAAAACTTTGAACACAGTGCTGTTTTTCAAATGTTTCACGTCAGCAGATGGTAGGACAGAACGGAGGAAAAATATTACAAAGATGCACGATCACATCTCAAGACGAGAGAAGATAAATAGTACAGCCTTAACAAACTATGCACAACAGTTGCGAATACTCAAAAACGAACCAGGGCACAACAAAGACCAAACCTAACTAAGCGATTGCAAGGCCAAAATAAAATTATTTTATTTTTTTTTTTTTTACCAGGAGAGAGACACTAAGCTGAAAACTTGTTTACAGGTGCAACCTGGGAGCAAAGGGAAGTTAAGTGACTTTCTCAGGATCACACAATATGCAAGTGGGGGCAGTGGGATTCAAACCCAGGTCTTCAGGTTTGCAGCTGAGAGCCTTAAACCACTGCGCTACACTGCCTCCTTAAATTTAACTTAACAGCGGTTAAATTTAATTTACCAGCAGTTAGCAGCCATATGAAATAGGCTTTGTCACAAGAATTCGGGGAAGGGGGGTGGGGAGGGGGAGTAAGGACCATACAGTCCAAATGATAGTGCCGAAGAGTGCATAATAGGGTAGGTTGTCAGACAGGCCTTTAAGGTGGTGCAAAGAGGGAGAGCAGGAGGGGAAAAGATGGAATAGAATGTAGGGGTGGGGCTGGAAAGATTAAGAGTTGTTGGAGAGGGGACTCTGGGAAGGTGGGGGTGGTAAAAGTAGGGGGGTACAGGGGGATCCAGTGGTCAAAAGGGTGATCAATAGTAGTAGTGTGATAAACGCAGCAAAGGGCTAGTGGGAGCCAGTAGATGAAGGGAGAAGCTATCACAGGCAAGTCTTTGCTAATCAACAAAATTTTGATTAGCAACCAACCAGATTTGAGGGACAGTTTCACTATGTGGTTATTTTTTTTTATCTGCAGTAAAGTCCAGAAGATTGCCATTGCAGGGGAAAGTGTCAGATTGTAAGAAATATTACACAGTTCTGTATTTTTAATCACAATTGCGAGAGAAAAAAATTACCGGAACTTTTTACCACAGTACAACAAATCAGTTGATTAGCAACTTCTACTAATTCAGGCTGCACTTGATTAGCAGATAGTGTTTTTTGGATGGGAAATTGTGATGCAAACCTGCTTATTTTATGTCCTTACTCCAAGCTTCAAGGTGTATCCCGCTGTCCTGCTGCAGCACACCAGATCAAACATTTCCATCTGTTTGAGCTTGTGGCTACCCTTTAGTATGCAGAAGACAGATTACATTCTCCCCCCCCACCTTCTTTTCCCCTGAGTAAACATGTTAAAGGCTTCCAAACCCTCCTCATAGCCTTTCTCCTCCATATCCCTTAACATTTTGATGGCCTTGCGTTGTATCTGGCTTCTTGACAGCCTCAGTGTCCTTTTTGTATTGGGGAGCTCAGAACTGCACACAGTGCCCCAGGTGGGACATGACCAGGGCCTTGTAAAATGATTGGATTACTTTCCCTGTTCACCTCCCTGTTAATGCACTCCAACTTTCTAGACACCAGGCACACACTGCTTGACATGTTTTAGCACCTTGTGTATTGTGACCCCTAGGTCCTTTTCCTCCTCCTTTGCACCAAGAGGAGCCCCACACTGCATGTATGTTGTACCTTTGTTTTTCCTCTCCAGGTGTAGCACCTTGCATTTGGCTACATTAAATCGAAGGCTCGTGGAACCCAAAACCCAGTTACAATGGTGAGTAGCGGGCATTGGGGTCACACAGAGGCTCCCCATACCACTACCCACCAGAACTGCCATGCACAAAGGGCGTAGAATGCTTACCCTAATTATACAAATAGGCAATCCAGATGTTAGTAGTAGCTTGTAGTCTGTGAGACTACTAGCGTGTTGAATTGTGACAGCCGCAGGGGTCGGACTGTGGCATCAGGCGCACAGTTCCATGCCATGGTCTGTCTCCAGGCACGTGACACTACTGCTGTTGTCTCTCTCTCCCCCCAGTACGTTATGGATCCCTTCCTGGACATCACTTTTTTGATTTATTGTGTCTACCTCTGGTCCTCCCTGGTGGTCTAGTGGTCACAGACAAGCTCCCCTTGTAGCACTTTCCGTGGTGTCCAGTGGATCACCCCCTCTGTAGCACTGTCCCCTTCTGAGCCAGTGTTTGGTGGCATTGTGCACTACCTGACTCCTCCCTCGGCCAGACCATTGGTTCTGACTCGCAAGGCGGAAACCCTTTAAGAACTGTTTTTAGTAGTCTTTCAGAGGTAGTGGTCTCTGAGCCTTGCGACTGGCAGGGGTGTAGGCGCTGGGGATCAGCTGTACATAGCACAGCACCTTCATGCACACTAGTGCCCTTATTAACAGGGAACCCATTGCCCCTTTTCATGTGCTGTCGCACTGGACTGTCGGGTATTTTGTGACCCTCTTGTGTATAGCACAGAAGGGTGCAACACAGTAATGTGTGAGGCCCGAGGAATCTGACCAGTTTTTCAGTGTGTTCATGTCCTCCTGATGTTTGTCTCCATCCTTGAGAGTCCACCACTGTGGTGAGCTTGAGCATCAACAGCAAACTTAAGCAGTCTGCTAGAGTCTTCAGCTACAAGATTGCTGAAGAAAATGTTTGCGTTTAGAAATAATTTTTCCTTCAAGGTTTGGTTCTTCAGTTACTGTGTTTTACTAGTCTGCTGGGATAAGTGAGTAGAAACAAGTACTGTGATTTTTTTTTTTTTTTTTTTGTTGACTGTGGCACTGATACCTGTTTATTATATTAAGCAGGAATTGGTAGAACTCTGACTACAGGATTTTGCCGACTTTGCCATGGAAAGTTTTCATCCCGAAGCCTGCGGAATGCATTTGGCAAGGTGCCAGTGGTAGGAGAGAGCGTGGAGAAGCAGCGCCGCGTGGAACATGTTTTCTACATGGACTTCCAGCACCTGGTGGGACTCCCTGTGAGGCAGGATCCCGACCTGCCCCAGTTTGTCTGCAAAAACTGTCATGCTCAGTTTTACAAGTGCCGCAACATTCTTAGAACATTCATTCAGAGGGTCAACACATCGCCTACAGGACATGCCAAGTCAAAAAGCCGGTATGTTGGATTGCCATTCCCACCCCCATAGTTTTTTAACAAATTGCTTGCCTTTTTGAATAACTGTAAGCTGGTAACCCTTAGGCTGCCGGAAAACTTAGAACACATAGGTTTTTAGGACAAGATATCTTGTCGGCTGCAGCCTAAGTTAATATGATTCAGAATTTGATCTTAAAGGAAACATACAAATGCAGCAGCCCTACCCAGCTGGTAGCTGTCTGATTATGGGTTTCAGCTACGAAATAATTTTTTTTTCCATTTTCTGTGAAGACTTTATGCCCATTATTAATAGCACTCAGCAACTTCCGATTGAAACAGTTTCTTACCACTATCTTGTGGACAGAGCACATTTGTGCTTCTCGCTGTGTCTTAATGTGCCTTGCTGACCTCTGCCATTCATTGGCATGGCACATTTAACATAGTATGCAGTGGAAGTACTATTCTCCCCCATACTTATTTTTCCCTTCTCATGAAGCAGGGGGTGGACATGATGGACCCTCAGTCCCCCGACCCTAAATTACTTTGTGCATGTAATAAAGTATACATAGTGCAGCTGTGTGTCCTACTGAGCCTCCTCCCATGCTCATTAATTGTGAACGTTTTATGAAAACAGGATGGTCGTTGTCTGCTCTTGCGGCTTGTCAACAAGTGACATCGCAGTACTCTGCTTGTACAGCTGATTGCTGTTCAGTGATTATGATGTCACATGCAAATGTGCAGCCAGAGCAGATGAAGAGCAAGTGACAAAACATCCTGTGTTCATGCCGATGTCCTTAGCAATACTGAATAGGGGTGGTGTAAATACATGAAATTACTTGAATTCTAAAAGGACAAAAAACCTCAGCACAAAAGCACTGAGACAAGGGTTGCCCAAAAATGGCACTGGCAACAGAGCCAGGTTTCAAAGAAACACAAAATCACACATATCCCCATAATGCAAAGCATCATGAGATTTATATGCAAATCACAATAACAATGCAGGCTGCTTTTGCTTTAATCAGGAATGCATGGTGCCAAAGGGCCTCTCACATAATCTGCAAAGGGTGAGAACAGAAAAACCCAGACACGTGTTTTGTCCTACAGAGGCCTCATCAGTGTGCCTTTTTATATCTCAGCCCAGGGGAAAACCAACCACATCTAATGTGGTCTTATGGGTTTGGGTCATTGTGGGCCCAAAATAAGAAAACAAGCTAAAAATACAAAGAACCTTGGCACAAAAGCACTGAGACAAGGGTTACGCAAAAAGGGCATTGGCAACAAAGCCATGTTTCAAAGAAATATGAAATCACACGTGACACATATATCCTGTGATGCCTTGCATTATGGGGGTATTGTGATTTTGTTATGTCTTGCAAACCTGCCTGTGTTGCCAGTACTATTTTTGGGTAACCCTTGCCTTGGTGTTTTTGTGCTGAGGTTCTTTGTACTTTTAGCTTACGTTCTTATTTTGGGCCCACCATGACAATTTGAGCTGATAGTTCTGGGGGGAGGGACACCAGAAGGAGATGACAGTGAACAAGTCACCAGTCAAGCAGGAACAGGTGAGACCCCTAGTACAATCAGTATAAAATGGAACATTAAGTCAGTCAAAATACATCTAAATGCAAGTTCATTAAATAGTAAGATGGATGAATTTAAGACTGTGGTCAGTAAAGAAAATAATGATTTGATCTCCATAACGGAGACCTGGTGGGATGATTAGAAAATCTTGGGGGCAGGAACTGACTGGGTACACTTAAAAAAACACAAAACAAAAAAAAACAAAAATAAGATTGGTGGGGGAGTGGCTCTGTATGGAAAAAAAACAGCTTGAAGAGTATACGACTGAAAACCCCAGCCTATGCTAACGGAATACTACTCAAAACTATATGGTTGGAAATAATGAGTGAGGGGGAAAAAAACACCACTGTGGGCACCTGTTATAGGCCCATGGGTAGCTATAAGGGTGTGCTCCATGCTCAGAGCACGTTTGTTTAAATTAGGAGCACATTTTTCAGAACAAAATTCAGTGTCGTCATGCTCCTGTGGAGTACTAGGAACATGGTCTATTTTGCATTATTGTACATGGCTGTGGGACTTGAGTACATGCCCCAGAATAACTTGTGCTCATTTTAATTTCATTAGATCCATTCAAACAAAATATACCCAATTACCCCATATATGTTTTTGCTGATGTGAGCAGTGTTCATATTGTGTGTACAGTGCAGAATTTTATGGAGCTGGGAAGGAGTCTTAGGCAAGTAGCACACTCTGTAGCGGTTACGTAGGTGCTGCCTGACTAGGATAGGGGGAGAGAAAGGGAGCGCCACGTAATGGCCTTCAACTTGTGGTTGAAAGAATGGTGCAGAGAGTAGGGGGTAAGGCTACACTCAGGACTGTAGACCCACCTGGGAAGATTAGAGCTTATACAGAGCTGATGGCCTGCGTCCATCCAGGAGGGGATCCACAGTTGTCTGTAGACAGTTTAAATGTTACTTTGATGAACTTTTAAACTAGGCGGAGGGAGGCAGAAACTGCCCCCCCCCCAACAGCAGGCTGAGGTAGAATGTAGGGAGATCCCGAGGGGCAAGAGTCCCACCATGGTGCAAGTTAATCAAGGTAGGAGTGGGTTATCAAAGGAGGAAGGGGGGAAGCCAAGCAGTCAGAAAAGAAGAGGTAGGATGGGGGAAACATAAGGAAAAAGGGGAAATGATAAGAATAGAACAAAATCTGTAAGGCCATGTGTGCTAATGCTAGAAATCTTGGAAATAAGATCCCAGACCTAGAGGCCATCATGGCAGAGGTCGACCTGGATATTGTGGCCATTATCGAGGCAAGGTACACTGACAGCCATGACTGGGACAAGGTCATATCCGGCTACATGATGTTCAGAAGGGACAGGGAGGGAAGAAAGGAGAGGGGAGATGCTTTATGTGAAGGAAAACATAAAAACAACAGAAATACAGGCAATTGGGGGGGGGGGGCTGAGGTGCTGTGGGTCACACTCCAGTGAGAAATCAGAACCACTGTGCAGACAAGTGTGATCTACAGGCCTCTGGCACAGGGGAAGGACTTGGGCAAAGAAATGTCAGAAACGGTTGCAAAATGGTGGAAAACGAGGTGTTGCTGGTGGGGGACTTCAGTCTCAGTGTGCTGGATGTAGACTGGAGCCTCCCTACTGCAGCTTCAGCTAGAAGCAGGGACATCCTGATTGCACTACACGAGACAGCAAGCTGGTTAACTTGGGTGTGTGTAATAAGGTGGTAACCTGGGTAAGAAACTGGTTAGCATATAGGACACAGAAGGTAGTGGTAAATGGAGTTTACTCTGAGGAAATGAGGGTGACCAGCGGTTGTACCTCAGGGATCAGTGCTGGGACTGGTCCTCTTCAATGCAAAAAAGTGTAAAATAATGCATTTGGCACATAAAAACTCATGAACAGAGTACAGTATGAGCAGAGTGTTACTGGCAAAGCCCAAGCAGTAAAGACAAGACCTAGGGATAATAATATTGGATGACCTAAATATGGCCAAGCAGTGTGACAAGGCAGTCGGAAGGGCTAGTGGGATGCTGGGGTGCACAGGAAGGGGTATCACTAGCAGGAAGAGGGAAGTGGTGCTGCCCCATACAGATCACTGGTAAGACCCCACCTTGAGTACTGTGTCCAGTTCTGTAGACCACATCTCAGGAAGGACACAGAATGAAGGCGGTCCAGAGGAGGGCTGCCAAAATTGTACAGTGCCTGCATCAAAAGCCCTATAAGGAGAGGCTGAAGAAGCTAAATACAGTATGTTTTGCATTTAGGAGAAGAGGGAGTGAGGAGATATGATAGTGAAGTTTAAATTCCTCACAGGGGTAAATAAGGTACTGGAGGTGGGCATTTTTTTAGAAAAAAGGATGCTCTGGAACAAAGGGGCATGATAAGCTGAAGGGGGGTAAATTCAGGAGGGATGTAAGGAAGTACGTTTTCACAGATGTGGTGGATTCCCGGAACAGCCTTTCAGCGGAAATGGTGGGGGCAGAAACAGTTGTGGGATTCAAAAATGCCTGGGACAGACACAAGGGAATCATAGGGATAAGGAAGGGGGGAGGGGATTGCGCTGTAGATCAGTTAGGGTCTACAGCAAAAAATGAGGGTTAACAAAAATAGGCAGATTGGGTGAGCCTAGCGGCCCTTATCTACTGTCACATTCTATGTTTCTAGGTATGTGTAGGGCAGCCAAGGTTTTTTATTTACATATATTTTTTTTTCATCTAAAACCATTGGATGCTCCATCTCTCTGACTTGGGACTTTTGGCTGGGAGACCAGTTGTCTCTGACCTCTGTCTGTGTGCTGGTGGATGCTCAGGTTACTCAAGAGTGGACATTCAGGCAGGAGCAGAGGAAGTGGAGTCTGAACTGGACAGACCAGACTAGGCCATCCGCACAGGGTGAGCAAAAATTCAGGGTCAAAATTGGTACTGGCGCACTAGCCACATGCTGGAAGATTCTGAATTGGGCCAATAACATTTTCCTTTAGCTGGGCCTCCTGACTTGTATTGGTAAAAAGAATATTTAGGTAAGTGCACCAGTTGGGCCTATGGAAAAGACTGCCCATACTTTGATAGCGAAAGGCAGTACGGTAAGTCTGGCCAGGTGCAGGTGGTATTACCATATGTAGTGGCTTCCAAGTAGTTTTACAAATTACAAGAGCACAGTGAAGCACCATGACAGACAAATAAACATACTTGGTCTCATCTTTCTAGGTCTCCTGGGCTCTTCCTCCTCAGTCAGGTGGTGAAAAAAGTTAAATAAAAGTAATTCTATTTATTTAACCAGCTTTACAACATACCAAAATTGACAGCAGAAAAAGGCCGTACAGTATATCCAGTCTGCTCGAGTTTGCTGACCCCCCATAACTACTCTGTTATCCGCCCTCTTCCACCTCTTCCTCCCCACTTTCCCCCTCATTCCAGGTAAGTTTCCCAGTTTACCCTGTCCCAGCCTCTCTCGAAGTGGGAGACAATCTCCTCCGGCAATTTGTTCCATTTTGCCACTGCCCTTGCAGTGAAAAAGTGTCTCCTTATGTCCCTCGTGAAGCGACCCACCACCACCAGTTTGAGGCAGTGTCCCCTAGTGGTCTTGTTTCTACTGAGGTTTAACAAACCATCAGAGTTCACTTTGTTGAAACCATTAATATGATTAAAGGTTTTGTTCATGTCAACTTTATACGATGTGATGTAATGTGGGACTGTAAATTACTAGTAGGTACCACTAAACCTCTAGTACTATCTAACAATTGATGATTTACTATCAGGAAATTGATCGGGAATATAAACATAGGTAGGAGCACTATCATGGTGTGAAGGAGTACATATTTCATGGCACAAGTTCAATCAAGTGTGCTCCTCTGTTTTAGAGGAGCACACCGCACTAAATCCTTAATGCTACCCCTGTATAGGCCACTGGACTATAGCACTGAATCCACAAATGAACTCTAAGGAAATAAGTCATAAATTATGAAGAATATTATGGTATTGAGGGGATTTCAGTTTTAGTGGTATCAGCAGGAGGGGTGCAACCACAGACTAATAAGGAGTAGAAATGCAGTGAAAATTAATTTCGCCAGTGAAATCGGGAATTTCGCCCTGCGAAATTCACGTATTTCACTGAATATTTTGCAAGTGCAAAATGTGGATGAAAGTGCAATATAATGTATACTTTAAAAAGTGTTTTCCCCCCTCCTGGCCGTAGTGGCCAATATTAAAGTAAATATTTAAATCCCTGGTGTCTAGTGGTCCCCACCCCCCGTGCGATCACTGGCCCAATATAAAGAACTCACACCACCACCACCACCAAGATTCACCCCATACCCCATACAGAGATGCTAATAAAAATAAATATCCCTGGTGTCTAGTGTCCCCGGCCCGTTGCGGCTGATCTGGCGTGGCCCCAATTCATTGAAAGCACTCAGTCGGATCTGGCTCATTCATGAAAAGCGCTCAGTTAGGCTGCGGCTGTGGAGGTGAGTGGAGGACTGTGCTGGTGGCCACTGGGTCCTGGTCCTGGATGGGGGCCGGGTGGGGTCACTACTGGACAGGGTGGGGGTCCACTAGACACCAGGAAAGTTCTTTTTTTTTAAAACAATGACAGCATGATGTGGAGGAGTCTGGATGCTGCACTCATGGACGATAGGGATGTGAATCTGGGGTGGCATTCTTCAGATTGGGCCAGCGATCGGCCGGGGGGGTGGACACTAGACACCAGGGATATTTACTTTTAATTAACATTCTAGATGGGGTGAATCTTGGTGGTGGTGGTAGTGGGATTTTTCATATTGGGCCGGCGATCGGCCAGGGGGTGGGACCACTAGACACTAGGGATTCAAATATTTACTTTAATGTTGGCCACTATGGCTAGAAGGGGGGGGAGACACTTTTTTTTTTTTTAATACACTTGCATTTTCATCCCCTTCAAATGCAGAATTTCGCCCGCAAATGATGACATTTCGCCTGTGGGTGGCGAAATAAAATTCCACTTTTTGCGGGTGAAATTTTGTATTTCACCTGCAGAATTTCACATTTTCTGCCTTCGAAATATGTGAATTAAGCAAAATATTTTGGAGAACAAAATTTCTGCATTTCACCCATCCCTAATAAGGAGATGAAAATGATGGACATCATAAATAAATTTGGCCATACACAGATGGTGACTAAACCTTCCAAAGACACAACAATCTTAGACTTAGTAATAACAAATACAGAAGGGATAAGAAAGAAATGCATACTCCGAGAACTGCTCGGATCCAGCTGTCATGCTGTGATATGTGTAACACCTCACCGCAAGGTTGATAACATTATAAATAAAAATACATTATATAATTATAAGGCAAATTATACAGAAATGGAGAAACACCTGGATAGCTGGAATTGGGACTCGAAATTTATGAATAAATCTGTTAACGAGAAATGAGATGTCTTGGAAAAACAAAATTCTAGATCTGGAGAAGAAATGCGTCCGATTTTTAAAATGAAATCTAGCAGACCGGGTTTAAAATCAAAATGTATGAATAAAAATACCCATATTCATGTAGTTTTTTGTTTATTTCTTGGATTTTGATAACTGGGTAGGCTCACTGAGACAAACGGTCCCTTTTTCAGGAGCGACTTGGAAGTAATTTCAAAATATACATTGAAGGAATACATACAGATGATAGTGCATGAGTAAATGACAATATTCAGTGCAGACAATAGATATATAAAAGGTCAGTAATTACATACAGGATACATATAAGTACTTAAGCAATAAGGCATGACCAGGGGTTTTGTTAATGGTCTGTTAATCACCCTCTAGGCGTGTAATGTTGCATGAGGCATAGCCGAGTGCCACATGCTCCCAGAGGGTGATTAACTGACCACAACATAACCCCTGGGAGTGCCTTATTGCTATTATAATAAAACTATTTTTTTAACCAGTGTTAAAACCTTGTTCAGCAAATGGTTAAGCTCTACATGTATGTTAATAAAAGATTAACATAAGGCTGTTAGAATGTTCACAGCCAGTCAGAAAGCTCTATTTGTCAGACCCTTTTAATAATCATTCATAGACAAATGCAGTGAGTCAGATTAACAGATAAGCTAGCTAAAGCAGGCACAGGGTCTGTTGAGCAATAGCTACTCCTTCAAGGCTGACCTGAAGGACACAAAGGACGTGCATTCCATGACCTTAGGTGAGAGATTGTTCCATAGCCTTGGTGCACTGGTCACAGAGGATCACTGACTAGCTACAGGGAGTGCCCTTGGCACCTTAGCATGTTTTAGTCTAGTGGAGTGGATAGGTCTTCTAAGTGGTTTTTGAGTCCATGATGCCGGCCAGATTTTTCGGGGTTGGAGGAGGAGTTTGTGTGCCACAGAAAGCACATTAATCCTCCACTTGGGGGCGGGGGGGTAATTTAGTGCGGAAAGTGCCTTGCAGTGATGCTCCTGGCTGCAAACCTCAGCAGCAGAACGCGCTATACAATGGTAGGCGAACATGGAGAGTTCAGTTTCCTAGAGTCATGATAGGAGTGGAGCCCCATAGGTGATGGGGAGAAAGATACTGTTGGCATTAGAGTGCCTGGCCTGTATAGTAAAGTAGGGATACAACCTGTACAGCAGGCCCAGTTTTTAGTTCAGGGTTTTAACCACTACTTCATCATGAGGCTGGAGGGAAAGTTCTTGGTCTAATTGGATTCCCAGCTACATTACCATAGCCATTGTATCTATGCGTGCCCCTGACAGAGTAGAGACTGGCTACCACCATTTTCTTCAGTATTAATGTAGAGTAGATTTTGTCTATCATCATGACTAAGCCTATGGGTTGCAAATAGCATGGCCTTCGGATTTTTTGGCGTTCAGTATTAGCAAGTTTAATTGAAACCAGGATTCAAGTGAGGCAAAATCTACCTGTAGGCCAGACTGAATCTGAGACAGGTTGGTGTGAGATCTGTACAAAACTGCATCATCAGTATAACAGTATTTTTGAGCAACCACAGTTTTCTAGGCAAGTCATCAATGAACAATGAAAATAAAATAGGGCCCAGAACTGAACCCTGAGGGGCACCATCAGTGATAGTATGCAGTGAGGACCAGATGCCCCCCATTAAACAAGTTGCATGCACCCCGAGAGATAGTTGTGGAACCAACTACACGACAGATTATCAAAGCCCGGTCTTATGTGATAAGGGCGAGTCCCTTATCGCGCCACTCACAAAGAGCGATGCAAATTCGCCTGCACTAAAAAGGGCGACTTGGATTAAGAGAGACCGCCACAAACAGCGACGGTCCTCTGAAATGACTGCTTCTTTGTGTTTTTTTTTTTTTTTTTTTCAAATATTCTCAACTCCAGGGGGAGTGGACTTGGACAAAAAAGAAACTCCACCTGGAAGCAAAACATTTGCCCGCACCATGATCCAATCCTGGCACCATAGACTCCAGGGGCAGGGCTGCATAGACTACATCACATGGCCAGCTTGGCAGGGCTTGGCCAGACAAATCATTTTGTCCCCTTTCTCGTGAGTGTAGCGTGTATCCCTCAGCGCTACACTTGCTGTACCTATTCAGTGCTCTTTTTTTTCCCCTAATTGCTCTATATATGGGAGAGGTATTATTGAGTCGCTCAATAATACCCGCCCATATAGGTTGCTACCTCAAAGCCCAGGTCACCTAATTTGTGCAGTAGAAGGTTGTGATTAACAAGTCAAATGCCTTGGTAAAGTCCACTTCTGTGGCCTGCCCAGCATGCATTGAGCAGGTCAGTTGTGAGGCGTACAAGGGCAGTATCGGTGTTCTGCTGTTTTCGGAAACGCTGCTTGACTTCAGTTAAGATGGAATGTAACTCAGGATAGGACAGTATCTGATTATATGTCAGCCTTTCTTGTATTTTAGCAATGGTACACAACAGTGAAATAGGCCGATAGTGTTCAGCTGGCTTTTTGGTCCCCCCTTTATTCACTGGCACAACATGTGCAGTTGTCCATATACTTGGTATGTCCCCTGGAGGAGGGACATATTGAAAACTGCTTCTGTGGTTCCGACAAGACCAGGGATGCCAAGTCTAAGTTCCAGATTGTTGTGTCCAACTGAACTGTCGACTTCTACCTATTGTAAATGCCAATACCTCCTTCTTTGTGACCAATTTAGAGAGACCTGTGTTTTTCTTAAATAAGAAATGACAAGAAATTCAAGGTATAAAAAGAAATAAAATGAAAATAAACACATGAAAAAAGTTAAACATTTTTTTAGTTCTTTTTTTTTTTCAAAAACTAAATTAAATGCTTGCAGCAGTTGTTGTTTGGGCTATGTTGTTACCACAGAGATGGTCTGCAGGGAAGTGGCTGCAGAACTGTCTGATTCACAGAACCTTTCAAGACCATAGTATAATGCTGCTTAATACAATGTAGAATACTAGAAAAGTAATTTTTAGTGTGTGTAAGGTAATTTTAAGGTATTTTATGAATGTAAATGTGATAAAATAAAATGTTTAATGAATAAAAAAAAATAAGATATTCCAGAAAGATAAAAACTATAAAAAATAAAAAGAATTTCATGGGGCTCTACCAATTTAAAATGAAACTCAGGGTGACAAAGTTGGGGGGGGGGGGGGCGGCCGAGGAGCCAGGGGAAGGAGGCCACTAAGAAGGGATGATCATGGTGGACTTGAAGTTATCAAAGTCCATGAAGAAATTGTTGAAGGCTTCAGCGGCCAGGGTAGGCTCACTAAATGTTTTGCCAGAGTCAAGGATGTCACCTGAAGAGTGCCCAGTTCTCCCCTTGAGGAGGTGGTTGACTTGTGATCAGAACCTCCTAGGGTCTTGTAGGTTGTTAGACTGCAGACTTCTGATATATTTCACCTTGGCACTTTTGAGGCTGCTTTTGCAGGTGTTTCTCAGGGTACAATATTTCTGGAAGTCCTGCACCTGACCAGTGACTATACCTGCCCCAGGCCTGGTCCTTTTGTTTCATCAGCTGATGCGGGGCAGGGGTAAGCCACTTAGAGCAAAGTCCTTTGACACGGCTGTGAACCAGGGGTACATGGTAGTTAACCACACTCAGGAAGATATTGATGAGAAATTCAAATGCTGCATTTACATTACAGCACCTGCTCATAGAAACACAAACTTTGACAGCAGATAAGGACTGCTTGGCCCACCCAGTTTATCAATTTCCCCACCTATTGGATAAGTTGCAGATCCTAGTTAACCAACAGCCTACTTCCTCCTACCCCCCCCCCACTAGAATAGCCTTACATCTGTCCCATGCATTCTTGTATTCCCCACTGTTTTTGACCCCATGACTTCCTCAGGAAGGCCATTCCATGCGTCCACCACCCTCTCCGTGAAAAAAATACTTCCTTGCGTTGCCCCTAAGCCGGCCCCCCTCTATCTTTAAATTGTGCCCCCTTGTTCTTATGCATCTCATTTTCTGAAAGATGCTACCCACTTGGACTTTGTTGATTCCCTTGAGGTGCTCAACAGTTTTTGTTATGTCCCCCTCTCCCTCCTTTCCTCGAGGGTATACATATTAAGCTCCTTTAGTCTCTCTCTTCGTGTGGCTTCTGGTGCAGACCCTGCACCATTATAGTTGCCCTCCTCTGGACTGCCTCCATCCTGTCTGTGTCCTTGTGGAGATGGGGTCTCCAGAACTGCACACAGTACTCCAGATGGGGTCTCGCCAACTGTCTTTACAGAGGGATAACAACTTTCTGTTTTCTACTGGTGATGCCTCTCCCTGTGCATCCCAGTATCCCCTAAGCCCTCATTATAGCCTTCTCACATTGCTTGACTACCTTTAGGTTGTCTGATATGACTACCTCCAGGTCCCTTTCCATTTTTGTTGTTGTTAGTACCCTCCTCCCCCAATTGTGTACTCTTCCACTGGGTTTTTGTTTCCCAGGTGCATTACTTTGTACTTCTTTGCATTCAGTCTAAGCTACCATACTTTTGGCCATTCCTCCAACCTTGCCAAGTCCCTTCTCATCCTTTCCACACACACCCCACCTTGTGTATCAGCCCTTTTGCAGATCTTTGTGTCGACTGCAAAAAGGTATACTTTTTCCTTCTAGTTCCTCTGCAATGTCACTTTTAAAGACATTAAAGAGGACCGGTTCCAGTACTGTACCCTGTCGTACTCTGCTAGTAACCCCCCCCCTTTCTTCGCAGTGGACTCCGTTTACTGTTACCCTTTGCATCCTGTTGTCCAGCCAATTTCTTTACACAGGCTACCACCCTAGGATCCACTCTCAGGCTGGCTAACTTGTTTTTTTTTTTTTTGTCTGTGTGGGACTGTGTCAGATGTCTTACTAAAGTCTAGGTAGGCCATGTCCACAGGCCCTCCCTGGTCTACTACTTTGGTCACCCAGTCAAAGAAATCTATTAGAGTCATCTGACGTGACCTTCCCACTGTGAATCCATGCTGCCTTGGGTCCTGTGCCCTGCTGGCCTCTAGGTACTCAACAGTTCTTTCTTTCAGAAGTGATTCCATCATTTTCCTTACCACTGAGGTCAAACTAACAAGTCTGTTTCTTTTTTCTGCCTTGCTCCCACTTTTGTGACGGGATCATATCCGCCCTCTTTAAGTTCTGCGGTACTACACCATTCTCCCATGATTTGTTAAAAAGGCTAGTTAGTGGTGTCATTAGTTCTCCCCTTAGTTCTTTTAAAATTCTGGGGAGAATTCTATCAGGCCCCATTGCTTTGTGCACCTTCAGTTTTAAGAGTTCTTTCAGGACCCTTTCTAATGTGAATGGACTGGTATCGACCCCCCTTATCCAGAGTGCTTCTATTATTTTGTTTAGGTACCTCCCCTTCCTCTTCTTTTGTGACTACTGAGCAGAAGTATTCATTCAGTATCCCTGCTTTTTCACTGTCACCCTCTGCCCACCCACCTCCCCTTTATTAAGCCTCACTATCCCTCCCTTGGTCTTTCTTTGCTCCCTAATGTACCTATAAAAGGTTTTATCCCCCCCTTAACTGAGTTGGCTATCTTTTCCTCAATTTGGGCCTTTGCTATTCTGACTGTCTTCCTCGTTTACTTCTGCTTTAAGTGGTACAGTTCTCTGTCCTGCTCCTTCTGTGTTTCCTTATACTTCCTGAATGCTGTCTTTTTCTCCCTAACCTTCCCCGCCACCTTTTTTGAGAACCATGGTGATTTTTTCCTTATTTTTGTTTTGTTTATTTGCTTCACACAAAGGCTTGTTGCCTCTGTGATGGCTGTTTTGATTTTTCCCCATTGTGTGCTTTTTCTTGTCCCATGTCACTGAGGTCAGGTAATTAAGGAGAGCATCACAATTAAGCTGGGAATAATCTCATATCAAGGTAGTCCATGGGGGCAGGGAGGTCTCACAAAATGATTACCCCAAACACAGTAGGTACGTGAGTGTTCAAGAGGCGCTTTGACCCTGTCACTCCTATTGACTAGTATCCAGTCCAGCAGAGAGTGATAATAACCCAAATTTTACATTAAAGAGACTTACTAAGTTGGCCCCATGCACCACGTAGTTGATTGCCCTTACCTCCCGGAAATGCTTCTGATCTCTAGTTGCCCCTGAAATATGCAGTAATAGAGTAGTTAAATCGCTCGTAAAATCCTCCCCACCGGGACACAGGCACTTCCCGGTTCTAAGATGCACCCCCGTGCCGTGCTCAGCCTACTTTATGATGTAATCACAGGGAGAGCACAGGGATGCGCTGCATTATAGTTCATGAGGGACACCTTTACGATCATTTTTTTTTTTTTATATTATAATGCCCATTTGGCAATGAAACTTGGGCACTGGTCGACTAACAAGGGCCTCGTTAGTCGACCAGTGCCTACGTTTCATTAGCAAATTGCCATTATCTTATAAAAAGATGATTGTAAAGGTGCCCCCATAACTATAAGGTAGCGATCACATGCTTCCTGTGATCACGTCATCAAAGTTGGCTTGAGTATGGGTGGCGCGGGTGGATCTTTGAACTGGGAAGTGCCTGTGTCCTGGTGGGGAGGATTTTATGAGCGATTTTACTACTCTACTGCTGCATATTTTATGGGCAACGATCTAGCATAAGCATTTTCTGGAAGTAAGGTACTGAACTGTGTGGTGCACACCTACATCTCTTTAGCTTGGTGAATCTCTCTAAGACGAGTAGGCTCAGTGATAATCTCAGTAAACTCAGCTTTCATTGTGGCTGATTTAAGTCTGCTTGTATTATCATCTAACCAGTTCAGATTAAAATCCCCTAGAACAATTACCTCTCCCTTTCGAAACTGATCAAGGCAGACAAGAAATTAATCAATCGACCATAAACTACTGCTTAGAAGGAAACGTGTATAAGAAAGTAAGGAAAACAACAAGGAGAATATAACCAGTTGGTCCAAAAATGCAAATGTGCATTATGAAAAAATAAGAGAAGATTCGAGAAACACCTAGCCACATCCTCAAAACATGCAGGAATTTTATGGGTTTATCAGTTCATTAAAGGGCAATCCACCAACCATAAGGCCATTGGCGGTGAATAATCAGTTACTAGATAATAGCAAAGATATGGCAAATGCATTGAACTTAGTTTGGATCAGTATTTATACTGACAAAACCATTGAATCTGCCCAAGTACATATGGGACATACAGAAATAAGGGAAGATATTCAGTTCACAGGAACTTGAGTATTAAGAACTAATGAAATTAAGTGCACGTAAGTCCCGGGGTGAAATCCTAACAAGTGGAGAAAGACTGTAGTAATCGCTGTCTTCCAAAAAAAAAAAAAAAAAAGGGGGGGGGGATAGAGAATTAACATCAGATTAGATCGATCAGTTAAACATACGAAGAAGCCAGCAGAAGAAGGCCATTTGGTCTATCAAGTCTGCTCATATTGCAGGGTCCACAGCTTGAGCTAATGTCCCTGCCCTCTCTCCCCACTCCTCCCATCCTCCCTACTCATGATCCTTACCTTCCCCCATGCCTATCTCAGCCTCTCTTAAAGCTGCCCACTGTCTTCATCGAGTTGTCCTCTTCCGGCAGTGCATTCCAAGTGTCCACCACCCTCTCTGTGAAGAAGTGCTTCCTGACCTCCCTCCTAAACCTTCCACCCTCCAGCTTAAGACTGTGCCCCCTAGTGTTGTGGTCGCCACTCAGCTTAAAGAGACTCTCCTTATCAACCTTATTTATCCCTTTCAAGTACTTGAAGGTCCCAGTCATGTCCCGTCTTCCAGTGCTCTCAACCTCTTCTCATATGCTTTACCCTGCTGACCCACTGTCATCTTTGTTGCCCTCCTCTGGACTTTCTCCAGCAGGTTTATGTCCTTTTTGAGGTGTGGGCACCAGTACTGATCAGTAAACACTGATCTTGTGTAAAAATTATGGAGACATTAATAAAAGAATAGATAATTCAAACAACAGATTTTCATGGCTTGACTGACAAATCGCAGTACGGGTTCACAAAAATGGGTCATGTGTGACTAACCTCATAGCATGTTATGAACCAGTATATGAATTATTAGATCATAATATAACAAGTGATATTGTGTACCCTGACTTAAGCAAGGCTTTCAATAAAGTGCCGCAAGCCAAGCTGATAGATAAAGTTACTAATATGCGATGTAACACAAAAATGGTTAAATGGGTACAGAGCTGGTTGAATAGCAGGTGCTGGTGGGTAAGAATAGGTGAACTCCTCTCAGACCAAAGTAAGGTAGACAGTGGAGTGCTGCAGGTATCTGTACTGGGACCAGTTTTATTTACGTTATTTATAGATGTTATGCACATTGGGACAGAGTGTAACATAATATAATTTGCAGACACTAAATAATACTCTGATTCCCATAAGATACAGGAAGATCTGGACAGGATCTATGCATGGGCCACCAAATGGGGATGTTTTTCAATGATGATAAATGTGTACAGGGATAGAATTTAAGAAAATAATCTAGTGTGAGAGGTGGAATACCAAACATTTAATTTTGGTATTCCACCTCTGGGCCTGGTATTTCATTTGCTCATAAAAGTAGTGCTTTGATTAATCTGCAAAGCAGCGGCATGTGGTACTCCAGTTGGAATACCAGAATGAGGAAAAGTGTATTCTGCCACCAAAACTAGTATGAAAAACAGTGGAATACCATCACATGCAAATCCTGGGGTAGTAATTAACATGGGCAGACAAAACTCCGGAAGGTGGTACTATCTGGAGGCACCAAGCTCAAAAGTGTGGAGGAAGAGGATTTAGGAATGATTGTACAGTCTGACCTAACCTTTACAACTAATGTAAAAAAACAAACATCCAAGTCTCTTTGTATCCAAGGCAATATCAACAAAGATTTTACCAGCAGACATGGGTATTATCTTACTGATGTACCCGTACATGGATTTCTGCTCACAGTTTTGGTCACATCTCTAAAGAAAAATATAAACTGTATAAAAAAAAAAAATATCAAATTTACAAAATGTATAAATGGCATATAACTCTCGCCTAGAAGTTCTGGGGTTGCATAGTCTGGAAAGGAGGAGGTTAAGAGAGGATTTGATTTCGATGTACAGTTTAATGAAAGACACACAGGTGTGAGCGGAAATGGGATTAATGCTAAAGAAACACAACCACAGTACTAAGGGACATAGTGAACAGCTGCAAGGAAAAGTGTATAAAACCAAGGCTTGGGGTTCATGTTATATGCAGAGGGTGCTTAAATACTGGAACAGACTACTGGAAAACATTGTTACAGCCCCAAATATAATTTGTTTTAAAAAGCAGTTGGATGCCGGCCTGTCGGCGCTGTGATAGCGCTATCACTCGTGATGCTGGTGACTTGCATTCAGGAACTAGTGCAAGTCATTGGAAGGCCAGCTGGGGGGAGGAGGATCTAGCATTCCAGAGGATGCTCTCTACCTCCAGGGAGGGAGGGAGGGTGGGCAGCCAGCTGCTACTATTCTGCCACCTGGTGGACCACAGGTGGCAATGCAGTTGGAGCAAAGCAGGGAAGGGGGACACAGGCTGGTACCGCACTGTGCACATTAGCGTGTGTCACCTGCATCCCAAGGGATGGACAAACAAGAACAAGGAAATACCCTGGCAGAAGGCAGGATGACTACCTGGCTTCCTGCAGGCCCCAAACAGGTGACATGGTTCTCCTCCAGTCTGGGCCTGGCCTGAGCAGCATGATGGCATAGCCTGCCGCCCATGGTGAAGTGTGGGTGACAAGTGGAGGATGGAGTGGGAAGGCAAGTCCACGAGAAGCTGGGTGACAGGACTGGGGAACTTTGGCAGAGGGGGCCTAGTCGGAGAGAGGAGTAAAAATAGAATATGTAATAAAAGAAAAAATATATAAAAGAGTTGGATAGTTACATGGATAGCTAGACAGATCTAACCACTGAGTACTGGGGGAATCGGCCAAAAGGACCGTTATAGGGCTACTCCAGTTCCTTAATTTGCTTAGTATCCTTAGTAAGACTACATTGGGTCTGGTTCATTTTCCCCATGGGGTTGGGATACAGACAAGGCACACCGATGAGTCCTGTGTAGGACAAAACATGTGTCTGGGTCTACTGTTCTCGCCCTTGGCAGATTGTGCAAGACACCCTTTGGCATCCTGCTTAAAGACTTTCCCTGGTGTTTCAGTGTCCCATTTTTCTGATGTATCCAGAAAGTTTTCAAGGCTATTTACTAGCTCAAGTACATTCTTAACTATTTGGAAACATTATTAGAATAATGATTATTCTATTATGTCTTGTCCAGCTAAGAATATGTAAGGATTATTTTTTTTTTTTTCCATAAAGAGGGATTAAGTCTCACCATGTAACATAAAAACAGGCATGGCAGGGGCTGCCCGGTGGCTCAGTGGAAGCACGTTGCTCTTCCATGCTGGCAACCTGGGTTCGGGAGTGAGCCCAGGTTACCAGGATCTCACAGCCAGGGCTAGGGAGCATTCCCAAAGGGCAAGCCAACCAGCCGGGGAGGGGGATGAGCGGGCTCCAACACAGAAGCCCCCCCCCCCCGCTATGAGCTGGGGAGCTTGCTCTTTCATGAAGGGGGGGTGATGTTAGCACAGTGCATGCTGCCAGAGCCTGCGTCCGACAACCAGGGAAGTGGGATAAACACAAAAAATATGTGCCTCGAGCCATCTGAATGATGGTTGTTGGTTCTTGGGCCTCATTCCATATGGATCACTGCAGGCCTGGATGGTGGGGGAGGTAGCAGTTAGGGCTGGGGACTGATAGGGACCTGAAGGAGGAGTAAGGTGACAGTTCAGAGTGCCAAAAAGTTATTGAGGGGGAGGGGGAACAAGGATGGCAACCCATGTTTTTGTTTTGGATTTTAATGTTTAGATGGCTGTTATGTACAGAACCAAAAATTATGAATTTGATACAGGATTGCTGAAACGCAAGGCAGTGCCCTTGAAGCGGAACCAGCCTAAATTTTTGTGGTGATTAGCATCTCTGTCTCACGATGCTTTGCATTATGGGGGTATGTGTGATTTTGTATTTGAGTTCTAAATTGAATTTTGTCTAAAGATTGTTTTTTTAAGGTTTTTCATGTGTCATCGGAGGCTGTTTAAAGCAACAATATTTTTAGTAGGAAAAACACTTCACCATATTTTAACGAAGGAAAAAGTATTTCTGGCAAAAATATCAGTATATGCATTTTTATTTTCAATGTATTTCACTCTTAAACTGAGACATGGGATTTTAAAGTTTTTAAAAGTCCTTGCTGCCTGGCCACACTTACTGTAAATACATTATAGGATTAGTGCTGTGCTACCATCAGAGACTTACTAGAATTCTCCTAATACATACAGAATAAAGTATGTGGTGGTGTGTGTAACAAGAAGTTTACACATACCTGAGGTGTTAGATGCTACATAAACGATCGAGGGGTTTATGAAAAGCATCTATCACAGAGGGTGTGTGTAAACTTTGAGTTTACACACACCACCCCATTTTTTTATTGTATATAATTGCTGGGTTTCCCTGTTTTACCACAGCAGTTATATAAAATACTAAACATTCCAGTGCGGTTGCACTCCGGTTCTGCTTTCGACCAGTCTCCACATTTTACTTGTCCAAGATTTTAAAATGTTTTGTTATCCCCGTATATGTGGAAAATACATTTTTTTAAATAACTTACCGCCAAGTTCCTCTGGTGGTTGAGTTTCAGGAGAGAAGGAAGTGGCGAGTGGCGGGAAGGAACACACTCTTGACAGGTATGTCATGAGTGGGGAACCATGCGTGTTGCTGTTAATGCTCCTTTATAATGGCAAATTGCAGCATAGTTTCCCTATGGGAAAGGAAACCATTAATTACAGTGCCTTCAGAAAGTATTCACCCCAGTTTTGTCACATTTGTGATGTTGCAAACTCAAATTAAAATACATTTATATGGGATTTTTTTGTCGCGTATCTACACAAATTACTGTATAATGTCAAAGTGGAATGAAACTTCTGGAATTTTTTGTATATGCAATTTAAAATAAAAACCTGAAATGTCTTGATTTGATAAGTATTCACCCCCTTTGCTATGACACTCCAAATTGAGCTGAGGTGCATCCAATTTCTTTGTGAGATCACTCTAAAACTTGAATGGAGTCCACCTGTGGTCAGTTCAAATGGTTGACATGATTTCAGAGGAAATACACCTGTCTATATAAGGTCCCACTGTTGACAGTGCATGTCCGAGCAGAAACTCTACCATGAAGACCAAGGAGCTGTCCGTAGAACTCCGTGAGAGAATTGTGAAGAGGCATAGATCTGGGAGGGATATAAAACATTTCTAGGGTGTTGAAAGTTCCAGGAGCACAGTCAAGTCCATCATTAGGAAATGGAAAGATTACGAACCACCCAGACTCTTCCTAGAGCAGGCCGCCCTCCCAAACTGAGCAACCGGGCAAGAAGGACCTTAGTCAGGAAGTGACCAAGAACCCAATGACCACCCTGACAGAACTACAGAGTTCCATGGCTGAGATGGGAGAACCTGTCCAGAGGACAACAATCTCTGCAGCACTTCACAGATGTAGCTCTATGGAGAGTGGCTAGACGGAAGCCACTCCTGGAGAAAAGGCTACATAATAGCATGCCTGAGTTTGCAAGAAGGCACGGCAGACTCTGAGACCATGTGGAAAAGATTCTCTGGTCTGATGAGACAAAAATTGAACTCTTTGGCCTGAATGCAAAGCCTATGCCTGGCGCAAACCAAACACAGCTCATCACCGTGTAACACCATCCTACCATGAAGCATGGTGATGGCAGCATCATGTTATGGGATGCGTTTGTGACAGGGACTGGGGCACTTGTCAGGATAGAGGGAACAATGAATGGAGCCAAATACAGGCACATCCTTGAGGAGAACCTGCAGCAGTCTGCAATAGACCTTGGACTGGGGCAAAGATTTACGTTCCAACAGGACAACGACCCCAAGCATACAGCCAAAGCAACACTGGAGTGGCTTCAGAACAAGAAGGTTAATGTCCTTGAGTGGCCCAGCCAAAGCCCAGACTTGAATCCCATTGAGAATCTGTGGAAAGACTTAAAGATTGCGGTTCACTGACGCTCCCCATCCAACTTGGCAGAGCTTGAGCAAATCTGCAAGGAAGAATGGGCGAAAATCCCCAAATCCAGATGTGCAAAGCTGATACAGACATACCCAAGAAGACTCAAAGCTGTAATTGCTGCCAAAGGCACTTCTACAAAGTATTGACTCAGGGGGGTGAATACTTAAGTAAACAAGAGATTTCAGTTAATGTTTCATAAATTTTTGTTACACAATAAAAATATTTTTGCCCGTTTAAATTGTTGAGTATGCTGTGAGAATCAAGGGGGATAAAAATTATTTCAATGCATTAAAAATTCTGGTAGTAACACAACAAAATGTGACAAAATCCAAGGGGGGTGAATACTTTCTGAAGGCACTGTATATGCACGTTATGACTCCAGTAAATTAAAATTAAAAAGTAACCTTAAGGGAAGGAAATGTTAAAAAAATTGCTACTTGCAGCCATTGTTAATGACTTGTCACTAATTATGAAATTTTTAATAGCAGCTGTTTTAAAAATATTTTAGAGAAATAAAAATATGCTGATAATGAATCTTATGTCACAAATACTGTATATTAATGCTTGTATGATTCAGTTTTTGATCAAGTAAGAAAGACTGCTGCTTTAAGCTTGCAGATTACCATATAAACAAATATTAGTGGCTCAGCCTTGATATAAACAGAAATGTATTGATCCTTAACAAATGCCATTGATTAGGGTTCCCTAGTCTTCACTGCTCCACAGGATCAATGAGAGCTTATGTCCTAACGTAGTGTGCCCTCCCCAGGAAAGAAAAATGAAATAATGGTGTCTTTATTTCAGAAGATTTACCAGGAAAACATACTGAGCTGAAATAGTTTTTTTTTTTTTTTTTTTTAACACGGATTATTAAGCAAGGTAATGATTATACTATATTTCATAGTTCAGACACGAAGAGCATTGGTCCAGAGCACAAGCAATGAATGTGATTTGCAGTTGTTGCATTGTCATACTACTTTGAACACTCTGCCTTGTGATTTAATACACCTTGGTACATGCATCTCACTGATCAATCTCCATGGCTTCTACAGTTCTTAAACCGGGTAAAGGGGTTGAAATTGGCACTTGCACACTAGCCAAATGCTGGTAGATTTTGTATCTGGCTAGTAACATTTTCCGTTAACTAGCCCTGTAGGTTTATACTGGAGAAGGTAAGATTTCAAGAAGTCCATCAGCTGGGCTAGTGGATTTTTCCAGTCACTGGCCCTGCGGGCTAGTGGCTGAAACAATTAATGCTGACCCCTGGGGTAGAGCAAACCAGTCTGGTGCATGTTTGGCATATAGATGGAATTGTGTTTCATGTGTTAGGCTCCAAGACTACCCCTATAGGTTTCTAAATTTTTTGGAAGACATGTTGTTGACTGTTTGCAGTGAGTTGGGTGTTTTCCAGTTTAAGACACGTACATACATTATTGGCCTGTTGGCTGATTGTTGGGGGTGATTGGGGAATCCACTGCTGCCTGGCTGGTCCTAAAAGGCAGCGTTTTTGGTCTGCTCGCAGTAACAACTCCAAAGGTGACTTTGGGAGCTTTACCATTAAAACCCTTTCCATCATTCATGGAACTCATGCCAGAAGTGGCTAATCTTGGGGCAGGTTACAGTCATGTGGGTACCCACTTCTGACCCACATTTAAGACGCACAACTGATTTCTCTGGGTACCTGGCATGCAGCCTGGCCTTGGTGTACTAACTACAATACAGGAAGCTTAAATGAATTTGCCAGACCTTGTTGCTCCTAGTACAATCAGTTGAGCGCTTTGCTGCTCGTTTCCAGTTCTTCTCTGATATAGAGTTCTAAGTCCTCCTCCCACTGGACTTTCATCCCTTATGAGGTCAGCCCCCCAGGAGAGTTTTATAATATGAAATGGCTTGCTCCCAGATGAGTGCGGGAGGGGAAGGGGAAGAGTACAACAATAAGCTACAAAAAGTAGGTTACACAAATCAAAACAATACAAGTTAATGATAAATAGTAATAACAAGAGCAAATTGAAGAATAAAGTGCAGATGGCGGCAAAACTGTAGTTTGAACATATAGAATAATGTATGGAAATCCTATACAACAAGGCTGTTTTCCCCACTGAGTACTTACCATGATAACAGAGTGACCTTGAGTGCAAAGCTTGAGCAGTCCCTGTCGTCATGATAACCATGATGTGAGAAAACAGCCTTGATGTGTATGGTCTTCCACACTTTATTTCATCTAGTGTATTGTGGTTAAAAAAAAAAAAAGTCAAAATGGCTTCAGTTTAAGTAGCGGCTTGACTAAATGAGGCAACACTTCCCACTCTTGGCTCACACACTCTTACTTAACTGTTGTGTGATATTTTTGTAGATGGCTTCCTCGGCTGGATAATGATCATGCCCGCTTACAACCGATAGCGCTGATCATCTATTGCAGTAAAAAAAAAAAAAATCAAAATGGCCTCGGGTTTTTTTTTTTTTTTTGTTTTGGACTCTGTTTATCTCACCTGAGAACCGAAACTCTCTCAGGCAATCCTCACCTGCTGCTTTTGCTGCCCACTGTGACCATCTGCCCCCTCGAAAGCATTAGCGCTCCCCGCGGGCCCTGGACCCAAACCCGTGGGGAGATCAAGGGGTGGAGGTAGAGGCCCAGTGTTGGGTGTGTGGCGGTTGAGGCACGGGATGCCGTTGCCTATCCGGCCCTCGGGTGTTTCCACGGGTCTCTGGTTTGCTGGGTTACCCTATCCCCTGTAAGCCAGGGAGGAGAGCTTCAAGTGGGAGCTCGGTCCTCAACCCTTCCCCTGCTGACCCACTGCGCCAGAGTCCGTTCCCGAACCTGGGTCGCCGGCGCAGTGTGAGGTGTGGTATCCAGCGCCTCAACCCTCAGCACCACCGGGCTGGCACAAAATGGCTTCAGTTTAAGTAGCGGCTTGACTAAATGAAGCAACACTTCCCACTCTTGGCTCACACACTCTTACTTAACTGTTGTGTGATATTTTTGTAGATGGCTTCCTTGGCTGGATAATGATCATGCCCGCTGCCCACCGACAGCACTGATCATCTAGCTACTGCTGCTAGTCTCACTGTCTCTGACTTGTGCGCTTTCTGTCTACATAAAAAAAAATTGAAATACTTTCACTTCTAATTGTTTTTAAAAAGCTGCTGACCGCTCGTTTCACTCTAGTGTGAGCAGCAGTAGCGAGAATGAGGAACAGCTAATTGGGATGATTGTACTGGGATGTCGCTACTACAGCAGAATGCAAAATCGTTCTGCTGTAGTATCTACATCACTCCTGCAGCAGAACAGCATTTTTGAGTGTATGGTTTTCCATACACAACAACGTCAACCCATACACTATCAGCAATAAAGAGATGGGGTTGGGGAGGGAATTATGACAGGAGCAGGGTCAAAGGGAGATGTGGAGTTGAGGGGAGGCAAAAAAAAATATTTAGCCTGTGGCAGTGTCTGGGGCACCTACAGGAGTGCGAAGAGAATTCACAGAGGAGAGATTTGAGTGAGTGGAAGGAAGAAGCATTACGTAAGGAAGGAGAGCGAGAGAGACCCACAGTTTAGGGAAGCAGAAGGTGAAAGTAGCCTGATCTGTGGAGGATTTTACTGAGGAGAGAGCCAGGGAGTAAGGGCCAGAGTTGCGAAGGGAATATAGGAGGCAGAGGATGTGGGAATTGAGGAGGTAGGAAAGGTGGTGAGGGAGGGTCTTAAACCAGAATATAGAGATGAAGGTAGCAAATGAGCAAGGCATTTGACATCGGGGTTGCGAGAGGGAGGAATACAGTTCTTTAAAAAATTGTACTGAATGTAGAGTTGAATGATGTTTGTATAGTGCCGCTGCCTTCCTCTCAGGTCACCCTTGTAAACAGGGCATTGTCCCCTGGGCTAGTCACAGTAATTAAAATCGAAATAGATGATCAGAATATAAATAAATCTGCCAAGCAACAAAATTATAATTTTTTACTGGCCCCATCTCTGTTCTTTCAGTTCAGGCCATGCTTCTTTCCCGGTGTCCTTATTTTTCATTTTTATTTTTTTTCTTACTCTGAGTCTTTTTTTCCCCTCATTTGCTGCTTTTCCAGCTCACCAGGTATTCCGCTGCCTTGCTTGCCATCAGCTTCACGTGCCTAGCCTCCCCTGACGCTACAGAGTGCACCTGGCGGACTTCTCCTGCAAGGAAATCTCTAAAATTATTTTGCTTCAGTACCTGAGAGACTTTTTTCTCTTGAAGCCCTCCATATTAATCATCCAGACACCATGCCCAGTGTTGAAATCAACACTTCCTATGCGAATGAGGCACAACTCATGCACCAAGGTCAAACCAGATCTGTACAACTTCTTTGACTTGGCCTCATATTTGTCATAATCTTTTCCAGCATCTAGGAAAACCTTTGAAATGATTATTTCCAGGCACAAGTTAGATTCAGTTTTATTAATTGTCTGTGTCTGTTCCCTCATTCTGTATTTCTGAGGCCATGTGTATTAAAACAGGATTTTTGCTTCTCAAGCTTCATCTCGGCCTCCCCCCCCCCCGACAAAGTCATAATCATGTGTTTGTGAGACCATAGTCGTCATTTCCATAGCAACAGACGATGATGCTGCCAACAGAACATCATGACTTCGGGGAAGGGGCCAGGAGGATGACAAGAAGTCTGCATGCCCAAGATCCTGTTTTTGTGCTGATGTGCAATGTAATAAAAAACAAAGGAACCTAAATACAGAAGATTAAAGAGGACTGGAAATTATTTCTAATTGGCAGCTGTTTACAGTGTTATAATTCTTAGAAAATATATTGATCCCTGTGTAACTGTACCTGAATAAAATGTGATGTGAAAAAACTGTATTTTGCATTGTTTTCTTTTTATGGGCAGCATTCTGTTACAGTTCTCCTCATGGATCCATGATCTGGGGTATAAACTATGTTAGTTTGTGTACAGAATTCTGAGCATGGTTCTAATAAAACAGCTGGGACCAGATATTCAAAAGTTAGCGCAGGCGCTAAGGGGTGTTTGCCTGTGCCAACCAGGTTTTTCACCTGGTTTGTGGGTAGGCTGTAAACTCAAGAGATGCCTGTAATGTGGGCTAACCCCATTAGCGCCCAAGTGCTAATCTGTCGCTGCGTCCATGCAATGAGAGGGTCCCCCCTGCATACAGGCGTAATTATAGGGTTTGTGTCAGTGGTAAATGGCACCCAAAGGGGTGCCCTTTACCACCTTTGCAAACCTAGTTTTAACTGGGTGCAAAGCCCTGGTGGCAGGACAGCTGTACTATAGCTGCTCACACACGTTTGCCTCTCTCGTGACAGGTGGACGGCACCCTGGGAGTAGTGGCACCTCTCACCTACTGATCCCCCATCCTGGTCCATGTAAATGCTGCCCTGGTGTCTGTTGGCACCTCCCACCCCCGAATGACCATCCTGATATGCTAATGTAGTGCCTGGTGTAAAAGTGGCACCACCCACTCTCAGGTCACCCGCTGGGCTGGGTATCACCATATCTCTTTTGTCCAGTGACCCCCAAAACACCCATCCCAGTGCTTGCAGTATAGTCCCTGGTGTCCAGTGGCCCCCTGAACACCTGTCCCATTGATAGCAGTTAATGGAGAAAGATGGCAGAGGTGCAGGAACTCTCATACACTTTTTTGAGAGGTGGTGAAACAGAGTTCCTGTGGGCTCCTGTCTAGTTTAACAGTTGCTGCCAATCAGCACAAATTTCCTGTCTCCTTAAATGAAATAAAAATCAACTTACATTGATACATAGAAATGTGACGGCAGCAAAGGACCGCCAGACCCATCTAGTCTGCCCACTTTGCCTAGTTATCTGCTAGGGCATGTCCTTGTCCCCCCCAACCACCACCACCACCTTCAACAGTCCCTTGTGTCTGTGCCATGCTCTTTTGAACCCTTCCACTGTTGTTTCTCCAATCAACTCCTCAGAGAGCCTATTCCAAATATCCACCACCTTCTCTTTGAAATAGTACTTCCTAGTGCCTAAGTTCCCCTTGAACTGTCCCCCCACAATCTGCAGTCTGTGGCCCCTAGTCCTCTGATTTCCTTTCAGCTGGAAGATGCTTTCCACTGGCACTTGGTTTATACCTTTTAGGTACTTGAAAGTCTCAATCATGTCCCCCCTTTCCGTCCTCTGCTCCAGGGAGTACATGTTCAGTTCCCTTAACCTTTCCTCGTAGTATAGGTGGCTGAGCCCCTTTACCATTTTCATTGCCTTCCTTTGAACATGCTCCAGTCTCCCCGCATCCTTTCTGAGATATGGCCACCAGAACTGTACCCCATATTCCAGATGTAACCTAACTAGATGGGTGTATAAGGGCACTATGACCTCCTTCCTCCTACTAGTAATCCCCCTCCTGATGCTGCCTCTAGCCACTGCCCTCTTGCAGTGCTTTGCCACCTTCAGGTCCCTTGATATGGTGTTGCCTAGGTCCCTTTCCTGTTCTGTTACTGCCAGGTCATGGCCACCCATACAGTGTACTGCCCTCCAGTTTTTGTTGTCAAGATGCATGATCTTACACTTGTCTGTGTTAAATGAAAGCTGCCACTCTTTTTTGACCATGCCTCAAGCCTCCTTAGAGCCCTCCACATTCTTTCCACCCCTTCCTGAGTGTCCACCCTAGTGCAGACCTAAGTGTCGTCTGCAAAGACACACACTCCATTCAAGGCCCTCTGCAATGTCCCCTATGAATAGATAGAACAGTGGCCCCAATACCGATGCCTGAAGAACCCCACTGGTGACCATGCCGTCTTCCTGATATCACCCCGTTTACAGTGACTCTCTGTCTCCTGCCCCCCAGCCAGTTTCTCACTCATCGAATCGCCGTCTGCCCCAGTCCCAGGCATGTCGGCTGTACAGGAGTCTCCTGTGCGGCACAGAATCAAACCCCTTCCTGAAATCCAGATATGCGACTTCCACCCCCCCCCAATCCATTACCTTGGTGACCCAGTCAAAGAACTCGATCAAGTTCGTTTGACAGGATCTACCCCTAGTAAAGCCATGTTGCCTTTGATCTGTCAGGCCGCTTGCCTCCAGGCAACTGGTAATTCTGTTTTTCAGTAGCTTCTCCATGAGCTTGCCCACCACAGATGTCAAGCTCACAGGCCTGTAGTTTCCCCCCCGAGCAGGGGGACTATATCCACCCTTTTCAAGTCATCAGGTACCACTCTGGACTACAGGGACCTGTTGAAAAGTACAGTCAAGGGTGCTGCCAGTATATCCTTTAATTCCCTCAACGCCCTGGGGTGCACCCCATCCTGCCCCATCACCTTGTCCACCTTCAGGCAGTGTAGTTCTCCCAGAGTCTCTTCCACCTGGAGCAGACTCATATCCACTCCTGACCCCACTGCCTTGGCTTCTCCTGCATCATTGCCCTCCCTTTCATTTTCCCTAGTGAACATGGAGCAGAAATAGCCGTTTAGTAGTTCTGCCTTATCCCTATCCCCCAGTGTCAGCTCTCAATCACTTGCTCTCAGTCGGAGTATTTCCTGCCTAGTTTTTCTTCTCTCACTGACGTACCTAAAAAAAGGTTTTTTGTCCCCTTTTTTGACCACGCTTCCTATGTTCACCTCTGTCCGTATCTTCGCCCTCCTTACTTCTACCCTGGCTTCTTCATGGCTTTCCTGGTACCTTTCCCAGTCCTCCTCTGTTTGCGTTATCTTGAACTTCTGAAAAGCCCCTTTCTTTGCCCTGACCTTTTTGGCTACAACACCATTAAACCACAGGGGTCTCTTCCTCCTCTTATTCTTACTTAACTTCTTGGCGCATAGGTCTGTGGCCCCCACAGTAGCTTCTTTTATCTTCTTCCACATGTCCTTCACCTCTGTTAAGTCCTCCACCCCCACTCCCCCCATTTTCCTGAAATCCGTTCTCTTAAAATCAAGCACTTTTACCTTGGTCCGGTGAACATCAGCAGTTTTCCGTATTGTAAACCAAATGGTGCTGTGGTCTTGTAGCAAGGTGTTCCCCAACTGACACATCTCCTACCCTATCCTCATTTGTCAGGACCAGATCGAGAACTGCTCCCTCCCTCGTTGGTTCCCTGACCAGCTGCCGTAGGAGGGCTGTTTGCAGAGAGTCTTCTATTTCCCTGCTACTGGCAGATGGTGCTGATAGACTGCCCCAGTCCACATCTGCTAGATTCAGGTCTCCCATCAGCACCACCTCACCTTTAGCAGCCACTCTCAAGATTTCATCTGTCATGTATTTGTCCACAGGTTCCTGTTGTGTTGGGGGCCTATAAATCACCCTGGGACACATCACCTCCCCTTTCCCTGTGGCCAGTGAGACCCATAGGCCCTCAGCCTCCCTCCACTTGCCCTGTAATTCTGTTGCCCTGATACCAGTCTTTACGTAGAGTGCCACCCCCCCTCCTGAAAAGTGTATAACCTGGTATCTCCATGTCCCATCCCTGCCGGCACCAAGTTTGTTACCCCAACAATGTCAAGGCTCGCCTCAGCCATTACCACTGCTAGATCTGGGATCTTTTTACCTAGACTTCTGGCTTTTGTACACATGACCTTCCAAACCCCTACTCCCTGTTCCCTTTCCCTGCTGTCTGCACCCCCTTCATTTCCTTCACTTGGTCTGTTTGCCTTTTTGGGGGGAGGGCTTGCTGCCCCACTTGCCATGTGTCATATAGCTCAAGCTTTCCTGTGACCCCCACAAAAAAAAAAAATCTGTTTCAATGGTAGTGCTGCTCAATATAATCTTCTAGCTTACATTTGAGCACTGCCTTCCCTTCCCTGTTTAAGTGCAGCCTATCCGGGGCAGAGAGGCTTTTGTTCCCCACATGTTGTTCCCCAGTCTCCTGCTGTTCCATATCCCCTCTGAGCACACCATCCTGTTGACTAACTGTTAAATTCCTCTGTTCTTTGCTTCACGTCCATGCTGGCCCTTGGTATTGGCAGCACCTCGGAGAATGCCAGCGATTTAAAGACCAAACTGCTGCAGAACCTGGCCAGCACTGTAAAATGTGCCAGCACCTCCTTCACACTTTTCCCCGTGAGGTCATTTGTTCCTAGGTGGAACAGCAGATGTGCCCTCTCTTCCAGTTTCTTTCCCTGGGACAGGATCCAGTGTATGACTTCGGCCATCGTCATTCCTGGCAGGCATTCCGCCCATATTTTGCTACCTCTGTCCCCCCTTCTCCCCCATGTAACACTCTTTATAATAAAGTCCCCAACAATTAATACCCTGTCCCCTTCCTCCTTCTGGGCACCTCTCTATCTGCTCCTCCCAGCTCTTCCCTTTCAAGCTTTCTTTATTTTTACTCTCGCATTCTCCAAAATCTCTTCCCGAGTCGCTTTCTCCTGACTACCTCCTCCTGTGTGTCTTCCTGAGCCTGTTTCTGCCTTTGCTACCTCCATACCATTTTCTGCCCCTGTACCCTGCCCCATTTGAACCCCCTCGAAGGCATCTCCCCTCGGTCCCCTTGACCATGAGCTTCCTTTCTGCCCCTTGCCCCCTGTCACCAGCCTGAGCCTCAGTTATATCTGACTCCTGTGTCCTTTCTTCCTGCCTAGATTGTTCCTGTGCAGTTTTCAAGGATCCCGTGCTTGCTGATCTTACCTGTGTATTTTTATGGAGTCCTTATGCGGGGTACCTCCACTCTCCCTCTGCCATGGGTCCCACTGTTTTAGTTGCAGTTAACCCCTCCTCTTGTGTTTGTCCACTCTGGTGGATCCTCGCCCTCCTGTCTCACTGCTCACTGGCTCTTTCTCCCATCATGGGGATTGGGAACCCCATTTCTCCCTCTGCATATCCATGCGGCCAAGATATGACATGATAGGTCTTGATTTTGTTCTGTATCTCATTCTTGTTTTCTATTATGTATGACACGAAACCTTTGTAAAAGAACCTTTGGCTCAAAGGTATTTGTAATCCTAGTAATTAATAAATAAATAAGCCCTCTGATTGAACCTGAGGTAGAATTTCCATTCTGTCCAGTGGCCGACAAGAATTATGTTCCGGCTCTCTTACAGGATAACAGCATCCTGCCAATACATGGGATGTGGTGTGGCTCTCCTGTCCCGGCAAGCTCAGTGTAAAAGATACACACAGACATAAAAGCATTGATGAGCAGCATTGCCTGAGGCCAAGTTGCGCCTGAATATTGGAAACTCGGTACCATATGTTTCTGGCTTTGTCACTCTCTCAAGGATTTCTAGAATGCTGTTGCAATTGATTGGATGGAACCCTTATCTTTTATCTTATATTACGGTGACTTGGTTCAGGGAATCCATTCTGGTAGTTGGTTGATTCACTGTGCCATTTCGGTCCAGGTGCTGTTTGCCCTACTGAAATATGTTTGGCAGGCCTGTTGTGCTTTCACTCTACTACAGAAGGTGGTGGAGTATGGGAAATTAATTAAGAATGTGAAAATGGGAACACTGAATGGGTGTTACTCGAATAAGACTTCTCAGTCTCCTCAAAGATTAACCCTTTGGAAATGAGTAAGGTGGTTTGATTTGGAATGATTGGGTAGAGCACAATTTTGATTTTGTGTGGAATTTCCAAGATAATTTCCGTTTTTGATTTTGCACTTACTTTTGATTTATAAACAGGAATGTGTATTTCCTTTTTTTCCTGTAGTTTTACTTTTTGATTAAATGTGATATTTAAGATGTTTATTTTCTGTATTAGTTTTATTTTTGATAAAAATATACCCCTACTCCTTTGAAGAAGTGCCATTGATGGGACCTTTAATGGGCAGACTAGGTGGGCCAAGCGGTCCTTATCTGCCGTCAAAGTCTACATTTCCATGTCCACCTGAACAACCTCCAGAACAAGCAGGTGGAACTTCGGCTTAATGTCTCATTCTAAACATGTCCAGCAAATACCATGATGGGGCGTCCGTGCAGTTACTTTTCACAAAGGAAGGGGAGTGCCTCCTTCAGGGCTAAGAGATTTTTTTTAAGTATATTTTATTAGTTTTGAAAGTAAAACTTACAGAATTGATCCACAGTGAATGAGCTTAAAAATGATCAGGCATACAGTATGTTACAGTAGGATATAGGCACATCTCATCCAGGTTGGTACATTATAGAGGCTTTATAGATTCAAAAACAAACACCTGCCGGCCCGGTGGCACTGGAGGTTGAGGCGCTGGTTGCTACACCTCACGCAACACCGACGACCCGGGTTCAGGAATAAGCCTGGGCCACCAGGGGTCGGCAGGGGCGAGAGGCTCAAGCATCCGGAGGACTGCTCTCCTCTCTTGGGGGAGGGAGGTTTGCCATCCTGCTTGCTGATTGCCCTCTGGCAGTGGCCGGAGGGAAGTATGGGTCGGGAGAGCACGCACTGGTGTTCTTATGTCAGTGGGGAGGGGGGACGGGAGAAAAGGAGCCAGCAGATTCCATGATGGCTGCACCAGCGCCCGGGCCGGCTCCATAACGCCTGGGATTTCGCCTCCGGGGTGGGGTGGGGTAAAGCTGGCGCTCCTTCACCCTGGCCCTGCCACAGAGGGGAACCCATGAGGGGAATTAGGAGAGTGTCGGGTCGGAGAACAGTGTGGCTGGAGACTGAATCCCTCCGGGGGGGTGGGACAGAGCTGCCTGCTGGGCTCAGGGGTCGTAAAAAAACCTATATGGAAAAGAAAAAAACAAAACAAAAAAAATAATACACCTGAAAAGGCATTTTTAAATTGTGCTAGTATACCAGTAAATTACTGTCAGGCTTGGGACCTGCTTCTAAAATCTTAGTTTCTAAATGTGTATAAATGAGCCCAGTTGGCTACTAAAGGTCCCCTGACCAGCATGCAGTAAAACCTTAGACCTTACTTCGGTGTTTGACTCCTGCTCCGCTAAGGAAGAAATCTTAACATGTTTGAACGTAGCCTTGGGCAAAATAACCTAGGCTAACCTATAAGAGCACAAATGAACATCCAGAATTTATCTGCAGAGTGTGCAGAGAATTAAGACGGTTTTTACATAGCTAACAAGCCCCTGCAACTAACTTTAAATGTAAGGGGGGGGAGGTTATGCCTCTTAGCCTGCAAAGGGTACTTTTCATCCCTGCATATACAACCTATAACATACTGTCAAGGTCCCCAAACATTGAAAGTCTCATTGAGCAATGTCTCCAGTTTTAGAAACGCACTTGACAAATTCTTTTATTCTAAAAAAATGCAGGTATAAATAGTCCCACATGTGTGGCGGCAATCTCAGTGGGCAATAATGCCTTCTTTTGCCCCAAAAAACTAGTAAATCTAGTAGTAAATAGCCCAGACAGCAAACATGGTGATGGGGGGGAGTGGAGGAATTTGCCATGAGGTTGTCGCCATGCTGAAACTCATGAAGAGGTGAAACTTAGCGGTTCAGGGCACATCGAAAGGAGGAGGAGGAGTTCTGAAGCATGTAAAACAATGCAGTTATTATGCCCCAAACAATGCATTTAAATCCCGACCTCTGACCACCCCACACCCCCAATACCTGATACCTTCAGCAGCCATCTTCCGAAACATCCTGTTGAGATCTGGAGTTCTTTTTGATCTTCACCAGTAGAGCTTCTGCTTCTTTTGGTTCACTAAAGACATAAGTTTTCCCCGAGAAGATGATTTTTCATTTTCCTTAGAACTGCAGGTTATGTGTAATCTCCAGTTCTCGCAACGTGGCAAGACTGGTATCAGACACCTTACAGCGTGAGTGTGTAGCGAAATTCAGGTGCAGGAATAGAACTATTTTCAGGCCATCTTCAGTTGCTACTTGGCCCTGTCTCCTGGAAGCTTCCAAAATCCTGTCTTTGTCAAATGTATGGCAGCTTAGATTCAGTGCAAAGTAATGCACCTGGGAAACAAAACCCCAGGGGAAGAGTACACAATGGGGGGGTGAGATACTGACAACAACAAAAATGGAAAGGGACCTGGGGGCAATCATATCAGATGACCTAAAGGTGGGCCAGCAATGTGAGAAGGCAGTAAGGAGGACTAGGGGGATACTGGGATGCATAGGGAGAGGCATCACCAGTAGAAAACAGGAAGTTGTTGGCCCTCTGTACAGACAGTTGGTAAGACCACATCTGGAGTACTGTGTACAGTTCTGGAGACCCCATCTCCATAAATACATAGACAGGGTGGAGGCTGTCCAGAGAAGGGCAACCAAAATGATGCAGGGTCTGCATCAGAAGACATATGAAGAAAGACTAAGGGAACTAAAGATGTATAGCCTCGAGGAAAGGAGGGAGAGGGGGGACATGATAGAAACATTCAAATACCTCAAGGGAATCATCAAAGTCCAAGAGGGTAGCATCTTTCAGAAAAAGAGATGTGCAAAAACAAGGGGGCACAATTTGAAGATAGAGGGGGATGGCTCAGAGGTAATGTGAGGAAGTATTTCTTCACAGAGAGGGTTGTGGATACATGGAACAGCCTTCCTGAGGAGGTCGTAGAGTCAAAAACAGTGGAGGAATTCAGGAATGCATGGGACAGACATAAGGCAATTCTAGTGGGGGGTAGGAGGAAGTAGGCTGTTGGTTAACTAGGATCTGCAGCTTATACGTTAGGTAGGGAAATGGGCAGACTAGGTGGGCCAAGCAGTCCTTATCTGCCGTCGAATTCTGTGTTTGTATGTTTCTATGTAACAAGCCTGCCAGAACCACAAGCAAAGTCCTTGCTCCCTCTGACTTCTCCAGAGCCCGCCTTCGGGTTATTCTATAAGCTTTTTTTTTTTTTTCTTTCAACTCTTTCTATCCCTCCTCTCACAACTAGGCAGGGACCTCTTTCAGACAGTTCTAGTGCCCTTATCCCGTCTGACTGAGACCCTCCTGCTTATGGTTTCTGCACTCTTGCTCTAGTCCACCTGTGACACACCTGGTGGCTAGACCCCTTGGCTCACCCACCGAGGCAAGGTTGTTACATAGAAACGTAGAAGTTGACGGCAGATAAGGACCGCAAGGCCCATCCAGTCTGCCCATTTCTTTTTCTACCTTATAAATGTGCCATTGGCCTTTGCTCTGTCAGTGGCCTATCTATTCATACTCATTTGTATTGCTCCCTTATGCCTATCCCATGCCTGTTTGAAGCCCTGCACTGTATTCATAGCCACCACTTCTTGAGGTAGGCCATTCCATGCATCCACCACCCTTTCTGTGAAAAAGAATTTCTTCACATTTCCCCTTAATCGGACCCCCCCTAATCTCATGCTGTGTCCTCTTGTCCTGCTATTTTTCTTATATTTAAACATGTTAGACTCTTTCACCTTGTTAATGCCCTTAAGGTGTTTGAATGCCTCGATCATATCACCTCTCTCCTCCTTTGCTCAAGGGTATACATATTGAGCTCTGTTAATCTGTCCTTGTATGTCTTCTGATGCAGTCCCTGCACCATTTTGGTTGCCCTTCTCTGGACTGCCTCAATTTGGTTAATGTCCTTGTGAAGGTGTGGCCTCCAATACTGCACGCAGTACTCCAGGTGGGGCCTAACCAGTGTCTTGTAAAGAGGATTATTACCTCCCTCTTATGACTTGTGATACCCCTACTAATACACCGAACACCCCCTAGCCTTACCTACTGCTTTAGAGGTCTGCTTGATGATTTCAGGTCATCAGTGATGATGATGCCCAAGTCTCTTTCTTCCTTTGTGACTGCTAGTAACTCCTCCCAGCCTATAGGTGGCTTCAGGGTTTCTCTTCCCTATGTGCATGATCTTGCACCTTTTGCATTAAATCCCACTTGCCACTCTTCTGACCATTTTGAGTTTATCCAGATCTCTTTCATTCTGCCCACCTCATCTGGATCATCTACTCTGTTGCAGATCTTGGTGTCATCTGCAAACAGACAAGCCTTACCCTCTAGTCCATCTGCAAGGTCACTAATGAAGATGTTGAAGAGGACTGGCCCCAGGACTGATCCCTGAGGTACCCCACTTGTGACTTGCATCTCTTCTGACTGTATACCATTTACCACCACATTCTGTTTTCTGCCCGCCAACCAGTTTGCCACCCAGTTGACCAACTTCTGACCCACCCCAAGCCTACCCAGCTTATTTATCAATCTTCTATGTGGAACAGTGTCAAAAGCTTTGCTGAAGTCAAGGTAGGCGACATCAACTGCTCCTTTGGTCCACCACTCTGGTTACCCAGTCAAAGAAATCTATGAGATTAGTTTGACAGGACCTTCCTTTTGTAAACCCATCCTGTCTTGGATCCTGTGCCCTATGGATTCCAGGTGTTGCACTATCCTTCCTTAAGGAGTGCCTCCATAATCTTGCCCACTACTGAGGTAAGACTGACTGGTCTGTAGTTCCCTGCCTCCTCCCTGCTACCACTCTTGTGGAGCGGGATCACATGAGCCCTTCTCCAGTCTTCTGGGACCTCTCCTGTGCTCAGAGACTCACTAAACAGTTCTGCTAATGGCTCTGCTAGTTCTACCTTTAGCTCCTTAAGTACCCTGGGATGTATGCCATCAGGTCCCATTGCCTTGTCCACCCTGAGCTTAGCAAGCTCTTGTAGGACCCTTTCTTTTGTGAAGGGAGTAGTGCTCACCTCCCTCCCCCCTGTGTCCATGGTGCTGAGCTGTGGGCCCTGCCCTACCTTCTCTTCAGTAAATACTGAGCAAAAGTATCTATTTAGGATAGATGCTTTTACATGGTCCTCCTCCTCACATGCTCCCTTTTCTCCATTGCTTAGCACCCTCTCTGGACTTTCTCCTTTCACTAATGTATCTATAGAAAGTCTTGTCACCTTCTTTTACTGTTCATGCTAGTGTTTCCTCAGTTTGGGACTTGCCTGCCTTACTGCCTTCCCTGCTTCCCTTAGGGCAGTTTGGTATGCCTCCCTATCTTCATCCCGCTGTGTTCCCTTATATTTCCTGAAGGCCAGCCTTTTGGCTCTGACCTTTTCTGCTACTGTATTTGAGAACCAAAGTGGTTTCCTTCTTCTTTTGCACTTCCTTTTCTAACACAATGGGATGTTGCTTCAAGTATTGTATCCTTAATGCTTGCCCACTTTGCCTGTACCCCCTCACCTGTGTTTCTTTTTGCCAGGGCTAGCTTAACTCTGTTGGCCATCTTATCAAAGTCAGGTCCTCTGAAGTCCTATATTTTTGCCTTGGAATGGGATGATTTAGATGTAGTAGCCAAATTGAACCATACCATGTGATGGTCACTGGCCCCCAGGTGACCTTCTACCTGAAGATCTGTGATCCCTTCCCTGTTAGTCAGTACTAGATCTAGGATAGCCCTGTCTCTTGTGGGTTGTTGTACCAGTTGTTTGAGGCCCTCCCCCTGCAGGGAATCCACTATGTGTCTAGTTCTGGCAGATGTTCCTGCTGGTATTGACCAATCTGTATCCGGCATGTTGAAGTCTCCCATTATCAGAACCTCCCCTTTAGCTGTCATGTTTTGTATATCTTCTAACAGTAATGTGTCTATGTCCTCCCCCTGGTCTGGAGGCCTATAGACAACCCCAGTTCTTATGGCTGTCCCATTTCCTGTTTCCAGGGTGACCCACAGTTCTTCTGGCTCCTTATGTGTATTCTGAATTTCTGTAGCTTTGATATTTTCATTGACATAAAGGGCCCTCCCCCTTTTTTGCATCTCGGTCCCTTCTGAACAATACATAGCCAGGTACTGAAGTCTCCCAAGTGTGGTTACTGGTAAACCATGTCTCACTAATTGCTACTATGTCCAGTTTAGCCTCTGACATTATTGCCTGCAGGTCTGGGATCTTATTTCCCAGGCTGTGAGCATTTGTGTACATGATTTTCCATTGGCCAGATTTCGGTGTGTTAGTTGTTGGGTGCGGTTTGGCATTACCCCTGTGTGTCGTATGGAGATACAAACCTTTTTTCTTACCTGGTGATGCAAATGAACTGCAGACATGCTGAATCCCTGTTTGACTACTAGCTGAGGGGGGAAGGGTGTTCTTCCCATTCGACGTATGGGGTGTTGCACCCCTCTCCCCATTTGCTAGTTTAAATATTCTGCAAAGACGTCAAACTTCTGCCCCAATGCACTGACTCCTCCTTAGTCAGATGCAGTCCATCAAATTTAAAGAACTTTCGCTCCCAGAACTGTTGCCAGTTCCCTACAAATCTGTGTCCTTTTCCTGGCACCAGCCCTTGAGCCACGTGTTTAGCTCCCTATCTCCCCTTCTCTGACCTTCTGTCCATCTGCCCCTCTCCCAGACTGGCAGGATCTCAGAGAAGGAGATGCAGACGAAATGGATGATAGTTTGTCACCCAGCCTGGTCAGGTGTTCCTTGGTCTCCACAACTGACCGGCTGGCGAGATCATTAGTCCCTATGTGTACTAGGACATCAATGTTTTCTCCTGCTTTGTGAACAATTTTATAATGCGGTCAGTGTCTCTCCATGCTGATGTACCTGGGAGACATCTGACCATTAGCCCTGGCTGGAGATGGGTATCAACTCCCGAATCATGGAGTCTCCTATGATCAGAAGTTTTTGATTCCCTTTGCTTTTTTGTTTTGGTTCCTGATTTGGGTGAGTTTTGTTGTGCTAGCTCCTGTGCTGCAGTGTCCTGCTCTGCAGTGTCTTCTGCCTCTTTGTTTGATTTCAGAGATAGAGGCAGATACCTGTTTGTAGTGTTTATATGGTTTTTGGAGGTAATATGTTGGAGAGCAGAGAGTGATGGGGCACCCGATTTGCCCTTCCTAACCACCTGCCAACCTCCTGGTCCAGCTACCCTCTGTGGTCGAGGTTTTTCTGTTGGATGCTGGGGAAATGGCGGGTAGTTCTTATAATGTATTTTCTCTTGAATATGAAATTTGAGGCGTGCATTCTCTGCCCATGCTGCCCGAAGCTGAGCCCTAAGATCTCCAGTGGCCTAGCATGTAGGACAGTGTCCTAAATCCTGTAAGACTGTCCTTCTGAAAATTGTTCCACAGTAGCTGCAGTTAATGATATCCATTCCAGATAAGTTGCTGGGTTTATAACCTAGTCAGAGTAATTAGAAGGAAAAAAATGCAAGTAATGGTTTGATTGTGTTTTGTTTTTGTTTAACTTGTTATAACAAGTTAAATTATTAGTGCCCCTGTAAATGAGCTCACCTTGTGGATGCCCCACTGATCTGCCCCTTCCTGCTCTGCCACAGGAAATGTCACAACTGTGGTACCCTATAAAAGGAGTGTAGTGTGGGGTGGTTGGGGATGGGGGTTGGTGGCTGGGCCCTTCCCCTGCCGAAAAAGAAGAACCACGGACGAAAGGACAAGGAGGTAAGAGCAGAAACAATCAGTCAACAACAAATGCAGTAACCCTGAAAGCTTATCCTAATGTTAGATAAAACTGTAAAACCTGTAACGCACCACCTGTAATAATTTCAGAGAAGATATACGCTGTAAGAAACACTTTCTACAGAGAAAAATAAAGCAATGAAATGTTAGCAACAAACAGTAGCAATCCCTGTGAGTAAAAAATAAAAACACCACCACTCAGTAAATCTGCTTAGCCAAAAGAAGTCTTAATCCTTTTCCCTTGCTCTGGTAAGGTTCTCTACTCTGCCTTTCAAGCAGTCTTGGAAGGAAAGAGCTCAGGTGAAGCTAGGTGCCTTGGCCAGCAAACCAAGTCTTCTACTTCCAAGATATCAACAAACCTGACCTCTTAACCCTTCTTTCTATTGGAAATTACTGACGGTTTGCCAGCTCCACCCTTTACATACACACCTAATCCTCTGGAAGAGCTGTGGGAGGAAAGCGATTTGCTCTTTCAGTGTGAGAAGGAGACTGAAACACCTCTGAGACAGCAAACCTTAACAAAAAAAAAAAAACAAGAATAAAATAAAACAGTGTCAAACAGTAATTTTGCTTAGCCCAATGATAAAAAAGTCACAAAAATGTAAGCTCCACCTGTAATAATTTCAGAGAAGATATACGCTGTTTGTTATCAGCGCCTTGGCAAACTGCCCCATGTAGTCCAGTTTGGCCACAGACAGAGGTGAAGACCAGTGTCAGCATAGTCCAAACAGGTCAGATTCATCCCGTGGCTGTTTTCCACTCTAATTTCCTCCCCGGAGAAGAGGACATGCAAGGATATCCTGGTGACATCAGGCGTGCTCCCATGCCCAACGCACCAACCTCTGCCTCTCCAGTTTCATGCTCTTTGCGGTCTCTGGCTCACCAACCTCCAGTCAACACTGGGGGTGGGAATATTGCTGAGCACTGCAGCCCACTCACCCCGAATGAGGACAGCTGTCCGCTCAATCCTCCTCCCCCTGGCCGACCCTCCAGGGTCGTTCCTGACCCAAACACGGGTCGGCATCGCAGGTGGTAGCGTCACTGCTTGTGCCAGTGCGCCGGCTTATTCTATAAGCTTTAAGGAGTGTTGGTGCCAGCGAGAGAGTCAAATTGTCTGTAAGCCAGTTTTGTATGAAAGACAGGGTTCTCCCCCTCTCTAGTCTCTAGCATCCCTACGACCCGGAGACTTGCCACCCGTATCTGATTCTCCACATTTTCTAAATGAAACCTGAGGACCCAGTTTTCTTTTATAAGTCCTGCCATGTCTGCCAATGATTTTTCTGGCTATGCCCACAGCCTCTTTAGCTTCCATAACTGCAGCCCTGCTTTCTTGTTTACAGAACTGTACTTTTCCCTGTATGTTCGTGACTGGTTTTTTTTTTTCGTATACTGTTTATCCTCCTCGGCCTGCAGGCATATATCTGCCCTCTTCCAGTCTCCCGGCTGTTGCTCCCCTGGCATCCCCAGGCCCTAGTTCTCCCATGGATTACCCCTTGTGGTGGAGCAGGAGGGGGGCCATCCTCCCCCACCCCATGCACATATCTGGAGCGGGCATCTATGGACTGTGCCTGAGGCAGCGGCGCCGGTGTGCTGGAGAGGCTTCAAGGAGCCTGCAGCTGTGATTTTCACACTTTTCTGTCACCTCCTCTTGCGACCGTGAGCGCGTGCGCGTGTCACACAGCCATGTTACTTGTCTCCCTTAACTCTGGCGACCAGGAGGCAGCCAAGGAGCGGGACAGCATGCCCACCCACCCCCTTGACAGGAGAGCTGTCGGACGCTCAATCCTCTCCCTCCCCTGCTGACCCCCAGCGGCACAAGGTGTGGCGTCCAGCGCCTCAACCCTCCACGCCACTGGGCCAGCATGTGACTTTTTTTTATTATTATTTTATTTATTTTACACTTATTTTAGCCTCCTGTAGCCACTGACCTGCCAATCTCCAGCCAACGCTCCACCTCCGCCACCGACCCTGGAGAGGGTCGTGCCCAGCTGGCATATGCAGCTGTACCCTTGAAGGGGACCTCTCCCTGTCCCCGCACCAGGCCAGGATCCAATACCGGCATGCGACAGATCCAGGCATCATTGGCCAGCGAAGTAGCGGCTATCAAGCTGCGCGAACACTGCCACCATTTTCCTCCGTTATTTCCGCCCCTCGGAGTGCATGCATGCAATGACGTCAGGCACTGTGTGCCGACATCTGCCGCACTACGCCCCTTTCTGGCACCACTCTGACAGTACCCCCAGTCGTCACCAGGGGCCGCTGCAGAGCAGTGGCACCCTGGAACCCTCCCTGGGATGGGAGAGCAGTCCTCTGGACACTTGATCCTATCCCTCCCCTGTCGACCCCTGACAGCCCAAGCTTGTGTCCGAACCCAGGTTGCCAGCGTGGTGCGAGGTGCGGTGTCCAGCGCCTCAACCCATATCTCCACCAAGCTGGCTCTTTTTTTTTTTTTTAAGTTTAATTTTTCTAACATAAGCCATACAGGGAACCATGCATGTGACAGTATACATTTGACAGTATACATATCAGTGTACTAGAATGTGCCATTTATGCTTAGAAACTGAGGTGCAGTTAAAATATGTCACTCAGAGTCGATAAGTGCAGCCCTGTTGTCCAGTAAGGAGTTTCTTTTCTTTTTTTTTTTGTATTATTTTTTTTTTGAGCTTTTAGCAAGATATCACTTACAGAAAGCAAACAATCACAGGTGAATCTTATAAACAGATTGCAATAGCAATAGTTAAGTGAAAATGCAATTGAAAGGATTCATCGTTCTTAAAGTCGCATGGGGAAATTAGCCATTCTCAAATAGTCAGAAAATTCATAAGCCTATAGCACAGGGAGAACCGCAGAGGGAAATTCTCCACCAGTCAGTCCCTCCACAGGAACCCACTAGTATGTGAGCCAACCAGCCCACAACTCCCCCTGCAGGATTTCAAACGCACAAAAAACAGCTCCAGCTCACATTAATATATGCCCCTTTTTTAATGCATACAGGTACCCCATTCTCCCTTCTTTAGATGTAGATGGGCATACTGAGAACATAGCAGATCTTTAACTGGATCCCAAACCCCCTACAAAGGGGGGAGGGGGAGCCAGCAGTCCAGCCAGAAGCAGCAAAGTTCTGGAGCGGCCGGCCCGTCAGTGCAGCGGTTGGATTTCCACTTGCGATGCCGGCAACCCGGGTTCGGGAACGGACCTGGAGGGCCAACTGGGGGAGAAGGATAGAGCGTCCTGTGGACTGCTCTCCTTCTCCAGGGGGAGGGTGGGGAAGTGCCCAGCGTGAGACAGACCCCTGGCGGAGGCTGGGAGTCACACAGCTGCCGGCGCTCGCACGTAATGGAGGTGGGGCAGATGCTGAACGTCATTGCACATCCCCGCCTGCCGGAGGAAAAACGGAAAAAAGGAGGGGTGGGTCCTCCGTCTACATGAAGTCCTCCAATTAGCCACTGTTGCCAGCACTCCCAACTAGTTACTGGTTCCGCGGCACTGGAATTAGGAGAACCAGTGCCGTGGCCTTGTCCTCCGGGGGGTAAGCTGGGGGTGACCGGGAGATGCAGGCGGCAGACGGTTGGGAGCCCGGGGGCCATTACCAAGGCAGAGCCTGACGGAGAGGACCTGCCAGAAAAAAAAGGTAATTAAAAAAAAAAAAAAATTGCCTTCTATTTGTGGAATAAAAAGCCTTATTTCACCCACAAACTAGCCTAAAACTTATTCAAAACTTTGAGGCATCGTCTCTACATCTTTGGACATACAAATTTCATAGAGATAGGGAAAACTAAACGTCCTAAATAAGACTTCTTTTAGCCGCGGGCTCCTGTACCGAAACAGCCAGATCATGCAGAAGGAACATCTGCTTCACCTGGCCCAGAGCAAACGTCAGCATCCTTGAATTCACTACAAATGGCAGTGAATGATCTAAGACTGTTCAAGGCATTGACCAAAAGTTGGACTCATTTTCCCTTCGTTTTCAAGTCGTTAAATCCAGATTGGACACTATGGGGGAGACTACAAAAAGTGCCAAAGCCACCGAGGGGAAGGCCTTTGCAGCTTCAGCTACTTCCATCAAGGAACAAGCCTCATTAAGAAGTCGTGTGGAGTAGCTCGAGAATGTAGTGCAGGCTGCTAACATCTGCATACTTGGCCCTCCCAAAGCAACAGAGGAGGATAATCTAGTCGCTTTCCTGGGTCCATGGCTTGCAGAAATTATGGGCCTGGAGGCACTGAATATCCAGCGAGCATACAGAATTACCCTTCGCAGGCCAACTTCTAATTTGGAGAATCCCTGCACTATACTAGTTATTCTCTCCTCAGCTGCAGAACGCAACCTGGTTTTGGGAACCATCAGGAATAAAAGTCCCATCTATCATGAGGAGTCCCGAGTGCACTTTTTCCCCGACCTGGCATACTCCACAAGAATGCGCCGCAAAGTCTTCGACGGCGTTAAACACAGATTGAGAGACCTGGGCATTCCTTACTCCGTGGCTTTTCTGGCCCTACTTTGCTTCGCAGATGGCCGCCGACAATACCGCTTCTCTGATCCGAAGGAGGCTGGGTTATGTGTCAAGAAGATAGCCGTGCAACGAATACACGAGGCTAGACTTTCAGAAGAAGAAGAATCTGAGGAGGATTGATCTAAGGAAGTGCAATGACTTTTATTTTTCATCCCGGACTGTCGAGCTGGTTTGCCCCCTTTTTTTTTTTCTATAAACCTATGCTGCGATATGCACCTTAGATCTTATTTTGAGGGGAGGGCAGTTAAAAAGTGTTCAAATATGATGAAAGAGATTCCTGCGCTGAGATATATTATCTCTTGCCTGGTTGGGCGGTCCCCTCCATTGTGATACAGATTCTAATAATTATTTGTGGTGTTGCTGGATGCTATGCAGATATACTAGATAGGTGCTATCCCTGGGCATTCCATCAGTCTCGCCTGTTCGTTAACTGATTTTCCATTTCTGTACAACCCAATCCTGCGCCGATCCTAAATGCTGATATAAACTTGAAATTGTTGTCAGTATTATTGTACCTCAACCTTTTAAAATAGGCTGTTTGTTCCTATGTTCCCTCTTATTGGGTAAATAAGATAAGGCTTTACTCTATTAGTTAGTTCTCCAAGAGAGACGATGTTTGAAATTTCAGCTCGCATTTTGTTTGCAGCATCTCGGGGACGTGGCCTGGAGCTGGTCTCCAGCTCTTTACAGTATCCAGCACTTCCCTTATGATGTGACGCAAGTTACTAGCTGTTTTCATTATTACAATCGTTACATTTTATACTCTTGGGGCTTGGTAGAAATCTAACATGTGGAGGCCTAAAGGAGCTCTGGAATGTAGAAAACTATGTTCTTACAATTTTGAATTTAAATCAGAGGGCTGGTAGGTCAGTTACAACATGGTGCTTTTTCTTTAAAGGAACTAATAATTTTGGGCATTGACTGCATATACTGTATGTTGCTACATTAATTGCTGTATTAACTTGTATGTTGCTACATTAATTGCTATATTAACTTGAATAATATCTCCTAATGCTGTATCAACTGTAGTATGTGTTTTCACTCCTTTAGTAATGTATAATGGTCACTTACAATTTCTTCTACATGCTCTGGATTTTAATGTTTTGTGCATCTGTATAACACTTTAAATAAAAAGTATGAAAAAAACAAAAACAAACCATTAGTATTCTGGGTGGTAAATGGGCTATAAAATAAGGCAGACAGGGTTCCATTTCTAAGGCAACCAACCATTAGGAACAGTACAGGTCCACCTTTAGCAGTTCCAAACAGAGTCCCAAGGAATATACAGACAAACGTTTGGACCAAAAAAATGCTCAATAAGAACCCCCCACTCCTTGTAAGACAACAATCCCAAAAATTATACACCACCCATAATTAACTAATGGGTTAAGCATTGATCCTCTAGATGGTACGGTAAAAGAAGGTGATACATTACAAGTCCTGATAGTATTTCAATAAAGTCACTCTCCTTGTGTCTTAGTAACCTTACTCTCCTGCTCAATAGTATCCAGGACCTTTTCAGCGTCTCTTGGATAATTGAATAAGTAAATTCTATCTTTCCACGAGATGCACAGTCTGGCCGGGTACAAAAGTTGGTGATGGACCTTAAGTTGTCTCAGCCAAGCACGGATCCCATCAAACGACTTGCGCCATTGCCTGGTACCGAGGGATAGGTCAGGAAAGATATGCAAGTCCAAATCTCCGTACTTAAACTGCCTTCGTCGTCATGCTGCGGCCAGTAAACGATCCCTATCCCCCACACCAGAGCAAACCCCAACAAAAGTATGGGGACCAGTGAGTCCTTTCTGCACCCTGCGAAGAGTAAGCCTATAAGCCTTTTCCAGGGACAACGGTGGCTCCTCCTCTGTAAAGCCAAACCGTCCAGGTAGAAAGGTACGGGCAAAGTCCAAAGGGTCTTCTCCCTCAGCCGACTCTGGGCAAGCCAAAATTCTGATGATCTGTTCCTGTACTTGATTCTTAAGGACCTTCAAACGCTGACGTAGCCAAATAGTATCCCCAATCAATTTTGTGAAGACGTCCATTATTTTATTTAAATTCCCCTCCAATTTGGCTACCGATTGATTAGTTAAATCCACTTGCGTTTCTAGAGCCACAACCCTCCGAGTTAGCAGATCTTGGACCGTGCACATTAGTTGCAGCAGAGTGGAGTTGACTGTGGCCGGGGACACAGTTTCAGAGTCTTCAGAACTTAGGGGTCCCTGCCGCTCTGCCAAGAGAAGGCCCACCATCCCACTTGCCTTGTGGTTGAAAAAAATCTGCAGAAGCAGCTGCTGATTTTTTTTTTTTTTTTTTTTTAATTTTTCCCCATTTTGCCTGCAGGGAGGGTACAGGAGTTTGACTAAAGCGAGAGAGCCGGGGCAGACGTGATAAATATGATTTTTTTTAATATAAAAGTATAAAATAAGAGCTGGAGCTTCCAAAATTACTGTCTCCTGCATGACTGCTTAGCAGCGCCGCCCACCAAGGAGTTTCTTTTCGATAATGCTTGTAGTGTCTGACATTGTCTTTGGCACATGCATGGGGGGAAGGGAAGGGGGATCTGTGGGGGAACAGGAATGATTGGAAAAGGAGAGAATGTCTAGGGAACGGACGTTAACCAGTGGGCGTGGGGAGGTGAGGGAAGGGGTCAGAGAAAGGGGAGGGACAAAACATACTGTGCCATAATCTATTTGCATAATTTTTTAGTATTAACAGTCATTAAAAATGCTTCTCGGCACTGTTCTTATATTGCTAATAATGTTTGTCAGCATTTTTTTCTATAATTTTTAACGATTAGCTGTACATTCAACAGTGTCTACATAAGTTGCTAAGATCTGGAAGCCGGCCTGGTGGTGCTGAGAGCTGAGGCTCTGGACGCCTTAACCGCATTCCATGCCAGTGACCCAGCGTCAGGAGCCAGCTCGGGTCAGCTGGGGAGGAGAGGATCAAGTGTCTGGAAAACTGCTGTCCTCTCCTCAGGAGAGGTGGGTTGTGGATCCATGGCAAAATGTGACTACCCGTGGAGACTGGGAGTGTTGTAACCAGGGCACACCATGGAACGAGTGGAGGCACCGGCGAACGTCCTGTGGATGAGCGGGAGTGCGTGCCTGTCATTCGCTGGACGTCCTTGCACATCCGCGCCTCAAGGGGTTCAAAATGAAAAATCTCCTCCGTGTGTGCGTTAAGGATGCCCCCAATGGACTCCCAACAAAGCTCGGCCTAAGCCGGGGCGGGGGCTCAAGGATGATCTTGGTCTCTTCCCCCGCCCTCTGGGGAGCTCCTCTGTGGGGATAAGCCACGGTCCTCCTCATCTCGCAGCCAAAGTGGAGGCCAGGTCGGGGGAGTGTTGAGGGTCCACGCACAGGGCTGATAAGGGACATGACACCATCCCCACCGCACAGAGGTGCATAAATAGAATGGGGGGGCTGTAGTTGCTAAGATCTGTAGATCAGTTCTTCAAGTCAATGGGGATGCGTAACTACTGGGCTTGGTTATGCTTATTATCCTAGGGTGTGCAGGTTTTCATGTCTAGTCTCAAACACTGTGTCCATGACTTTCTGATTTAAAGCTGTTGGTTTATAATCCATAGGCTTTATGGCATGTAGCACATCATGAAGTGTCATTTCTGTATTAAAAAGGTCCACTGAAGTGGTTCTTTTTGCAACACCGCCAGAAGGCCCTGCTTGTTGGCCTCACCTGCTGCTCTCGTCTGATGGTTATTTCTTACAATTACCCATATTTAGAGGTGAAAAGTCTCTTGGTGGCATTTGTCAGTACTTTAAAATAAATCTCAGATTTTTATTATGTGTATGTATGTATGTATATATCGGCTTCATAACCCATTACTTGAGGGGAGTAGCAGCTCATTTCTGTAAAAAGTTTCTTTTAATTAAGTTTTTTTTGGGGGGGAATGAAGGGATTGTAAATAGAATCGCAACCCGCGACAAGCGATCACTTCCACTTCCTGATTCAGCCAGTTTCACCTTTGCAACTCCGGATGTTTTATGACGCCCAACCAGGAAGAGTGGTATGCTGTGCCCCATTGAGTTCCTGTGGGGTTCATTTTCAAATATTTTACAGAAGTTTAAACAACCTTTGATAAAAATGAAATTCACCACTCAAGGAAACTCTATTAGTCAAGCAGTGGCTTTGACTTTTATCAAAGGTTGCTTAAACTTGTGTAAACACATTATGAAAACCTTCCCTGTAGGTTTCAATGGAGCACTCCCCCACGCACTTGCTGGTTAGATGTCACAAAACATCTGAGCACGGGGGCAGAACTGACGGACTGGGAAGTGAAACGGATTGGCTCGCCGTGGCTTTGATTATTTTTACGATCCCTTCCTTCCTGTTCTGAAATGGACTTCATTAAAAATTACACTTTTTACAGAAATGAGCTACCGCTGCTCTTAGGTAATGGGCTGTGAAGCCCAAATACTTATATAACAATCTTTGTAATTTACTTTAAATAAATTTTGTTCACTTGCTAGTTTTGTAGGTTTGTAAAAATAATGTTGTGTTTCTCAGTTTTAACACAAACTTGCAGGAGCCTGAGCTAGACATGTCCTGCTGCTTTAGTAGCTGGCCTTGCCCCCAGGGCTGAGAGATTCTGCTCAGTTCTAACCAAAGTCGGGTACAAAGAACTTTTGGGAGGGGTTAAGTCTCAGTTGCTTATCCATAAACGATTTGTTTAGATGTTCTTTCGCTACTTTCTTGGTAGTACACGATCTTAACCCCCATCCCCCCAGACACACACACACACGCTGGTGTCTGTGAATATTTTAAAGGAAAGATCACCTCTGTTCAGAATTCAATATTTCTGTTACCACCATTCCCACTTTTGTACTAATTTACTGCAGTGCTATTTAATTCATGTGTTCTAATTCCAGTTGTAATGTTTGTTTTATATGGGAATCTTTTTTTTTTTAGCCTCGCTCTTTGAGCTGAGATGTGTACCAAAAGCTATGTGTTTTTCCCCCCAGGGGTGCTGCTATTTCTCCAGTTGCAAAATGTCCCTCTACTGGTAAGTGTATTTCTTTTTAATTCCAAACTATGCCTGTACCTTTGAATCCTTGTTATTAATGCACAGGCTGTCTTTTTGTGGACTAGACTTGGTCATATTTATTTATCTTGGATTCTAATCCTATTTTCACATTTGCAATTGATGGTTCAAGCAGCAGTGCATGCTACAGTGAAAAGTACCTGTTCTAGTTCAGACTTTTTCCTGTCTTTGAAGATGCTACTTTCCCTCTGTTATGAGTATGCTGTAATTTTGTATTTTTTTTTTAATCTAGAGATCTCCAGATCATGACAGAAAAAGACTCAAGGTCTAGCTAGTCTGCCCAAGATCCCTACCTGCTCCCTGTTGGCCTATAACTAGATGGGGTAATTACATGCAACCTCTCCCTTCCTCTGCCAACTCTTCATCCCCCCCCCCCCCCAAAAAAAAACATCCCCTTGGGGCTGCCAGTCCCTTTAATTTATCCTAGCTTTCTTTGAACTTTAACTAGATCCCACCTTTAACCATCTCCCAAGTCATTCCATTTTCCACCACCTTCTCTGTAAAATAGTACTTCTGCTATCCCTCTTAAAACTCCCCCGCTAGTCTCCATCTGAGACTCCTCATCACTGTGTTTCATTCCTGGTGAAGAGTACCCAATCTTTTTACTCCCCTTAGGATTTTGTAGCTTTCAGTCATGTCCCTATATCCATCCTGTCTGCCAGCATGTATGTGTTCAGATATGTCAACCATTCCTGGTAGGGTCTGCCTTGCTGCCTTGGATCATTATGGTGACCCTGCATTGCAGCACCTCTGGCCTGTCCCTGCCCTTTCTTAGATGAGGATTCAAGAACTTGGTATAGTAATCCAGATAGGATCTAACCAGGGACCTGTATAGGGGTATATAACCTCCCTTCTCTTGCTGTTGAACCCCTCCCCACCTTTGCTGCTTCGCTGTATGCCTTGTTGCACTGTCTGAAGGTTTTGAGACTACTACTTAAGATAACCCCCTAAGTCCCTTTCCTCCATCCTCTTGGCTATCTGGAGCCCTCCCATGCAGTAGTCTGTGCCTTTTTTCTCTTTGCCAAGGTGCACCACCTTCCACTTCTTGGTATTGAACTTCAGCTGCCAGACTTAAGCCTACCTAGGTGAACCCTTGGAAGTCGTACCTAAATTTAAATATCTGGGTATGTGGATAGACAACAAGCTTTCCTTCAACGACCACATTGAGGGTCTATCAAAGAGGCTTAAAGCACGCTTGGGTTTCTTCTTTAGAAATAGGACCCTCTTTTCTCTCGCGACCCGCAAAAGACTTGTCCAAGCAATATTCCTTCCCTTGCTTGACTACGGAGACATTATCTTTATCTCTTCCCAACCTTGAGCCTATCTAAACTGGACGACTTCTATCACCGCTTTCGCTTCATTACTAACTCTGCCTACAGGACCCACCACTGTGATCTTTATGCAGCAGTTGGGTGGACCTCTCTTGCCACCAGACGCCTCCTGCATGCTGGCATTTGGATCCTCAGATTACTACTCCACAAACTGCCTGTCTATTTACCGTCTCTCATACACATCTCGCATAGCGCCTACTCCCTAATGAAATCTGCTTTATCCTACTAGATTTTCCCAGGACACGTACCACAGCTGGCCAAAGAGCTGTCTCATACGCCCTCCCAAACTTTTGGAACCAACTACAAGCCATGCTGAAGCTAACCAGCATCATATCAATTAACTTCTACAAAACACTAGCTATCTCTAAATTAAAAGACATATGTAGGTGCTACTAGGCCCCAACCAAGTCAACTTCCTAGTACCAACTGCCTCAATTTATTAAGCTGAAATGTGTTGCATAATTTAGGGCAAGGTTAAAGCTGGAATGTACTGCATATATAGCATAAGGGCTTCTATTGTGTATATCTGTTGTATTATCTATATTTTTTTCCTTTGTTGTTCTACATTTTATATCTCCTGTCTATGTAATTGCGAACTGTATGTGTATGTGCCTCAGGACCTCCTTGTGAATGAGCTTGCTCAGTGGAGTCTTTCCTGCAATAAACCTGAACTTGAACTACCTCTGCAGCATCACTGATCCTTCCTAATTTCCTTGATCCCCTCTGTGCTGGCCACCATGCCGCTGTGCTTTGTATTATCTGTAAAAAAACACCCCCAAAAAAAATTTTGCTCTGGATTCCCTCCCTGATGTTGCTGATGAGAATATTGAATAGGGCCAGGCCCAGAACCGACCCCTGTGTCACCCCTCTAGTAGCTATCTGTCTCTTAATTTGACACCATTGATCACTACCCTCTGCATTCTTTCCCACAGCAAGTTCTCGATCCATCCGACGAGCCCCTCCTCTGCCCCTAGACCCGCTAATTCTTCTTTTTTTTTAATTCTTTATTCGGCCCCGATTTTTCTCACGCCACAGGGGCGCTCTGCTTCTGCTCCCACTGCCTCCCCATGCCCAGGCTTCTCCCCAATGTCAACAGTAACTTGCCCTGGCTTACCCCCCAGGGTGGGGCCATGGGAGCGGTGCCCCAGCCGGCAGACACGGTAGGCGGTGGGGCAGACCTTTGCGCTTCAGGGCTGGCATTTTTGTATGCTATATCAGGGGCGGGGACGTGCAGTGATGGCCAGCATCTGCCCTGCCAGTATGGCGCCAGCACTGTGGCTCCCCCGGGTAGGGGTCCGTAGTGTGCAGGACACACAACCCCCCCACCCCCTGGAGAAGGAGAGCAGTCCCTGGAATGCTCAATCCTTCTTCCCCGGCAGGCTCTCCGACGTCCCGAGTCTGTTACCGAACCCGGGTCATTGGCATCACAGATGGACGCCCTGCCTCTGCCCCAAAGGGCTGGCTCAGACCTGCTAATTCTTTTAGCAGCCTCCAGTGTGACACTAAATCAAAGGCCCTGTTGAAGTCAAGACGTAGCACATCACCCGCCTGACCCTTAGCCACTGCCCTTGTTACCCAGTCAAGGAATATCAAAAGTTTGGTCTGCTACAGACTGCATTCCACAAACCCATGCTGCTTGGTGCCCTGCAATCCACTAGTTTTCTACCTGTTCTTTAACCATGGATTATTATTAAAGTAATAATAGTAATGATTTGAAATAGTTAAAAAGTGCACTGCTTTTAATATGACTATCCCAAGATTTTCATCATTGTTCTAAGCTGTTTTTCTTCTTTTTCTGCCAAAAATAAAAATTCAGATTACTAGCAATGCTGATTTAATGGGAATTAAGTAGCCATTAAGTTGCTGGAGACCTCTTTTTTTAGTTAAGCACGATTGTGGCTTTATAATGTGAAGTGTATTTTATATTTGTAAAGAAGATCTACGGGCAGAGGTAAAGCCCCAACCACTGCACAGATCAGGGCTTTACCTCACAGATTCCTCTCGCAGGCACCATATCAAATGTTTTTTACCTGAATGTTCGTAAAAGTATCTAAACCGCTAATGCAGCCAGCATGTTTAAATATGGCACTCCCTGCGCCCCCCCGTGATCCCGCTGCAAACATCGTGATATGTCACAGCACTGCCTCTTCCTTATTGGTGCCCTTATTTATGGAGTTTAATAATCTGTGTATCTCGGATGCCCAGCACTATTTTCACAGAATTTGCCTAAATGCCATGTGTATGCAGTGCAGTCGTAAGGGGTGAGGAGTGCCATATTTAAATATGCCGGCTGCACCAGGGGGTTATCTTGGTCTCTTGGTATATTGAGACAAAAGAAGGCCACAACTCATCAAGATTGTCTCCTACTATTTGGTGGGTTATTGTCTGGCTCTAGAATAGATAATAAATTTATCAAGTTCCCTCTTAAATCAGCCGGCCTGGTGGCGCTGTCCATCTTATCTCACGCCACGCCGGTGACCAGTGTTCGGGAGCGAGCGTGGGCTGCTGGGGGTTGGCAGGGAAGGAGAAGGATCTCCTTTTCTGGGGAGGGGGACTCCAGCACTCTGTACATGACTGGCCCGTAGCGGAGGCTGGGGGCTGGTACGCCGATGCTACTGTAGGGGAAACAGTCGAAGCAGATGCTGCGATTGGAGCGTCGCGAGCTACATTCACTCCTTGGGCTGTCATTGCATGCCCTCGACTAGGGGAAGAAAAACCAGAGGAAATAGAGGTCCTGGTGAGCTCAATGGTGGTCGAGCCCCACAGGCGCTGCCCCTACGATTGGCAGCAACACCCGTCCGCCACCGGATCCTTGTGTGAGGCGGTTTGAGGGATCCCTGCCGCCCCACCATGGGGGGTAAGCCGTGGGGCAGCTGAAGGGTGAGCTGCGAGCGGGGTACTGGGCTGGGGGATTAGACAGGAGGTACTGCCGTTAGGGACCAGGAGAGTAAACAGATTAACTAAAAAAAAAAAAAAAAAAAAAGTGCCCTCTTAAATCTATCCATTGACTGTAGGTTAACTAAGAATTCAGGTAATGAATTCCACATACGAGCTGATCTCAGAGTCAAAAAGTTCATCCTTTTTAGTCTTTGCCCTTTGTACCATGAGTTGTTTATTACGAGACCTTAGCTGGGTGTTTCGTTAAATTTAATGCCTAGTTTTTTCATGAGGTCCTCATTCTTAAGTATGTTATAGAGAAATAGGAGATTCCCTCTCTGTCTCCTCTTTTGTAGACCTAACAACCCAATTTTTACGAGTCTTATTTCCAAAGTCCATGTTATGCTAGCCATTTAACATTTTTGTTATCCTTCTCTGGGTTCTTCCTAGTAATTTTACATCCTTTTTTAAGTGAGGGTACCAGAAAGGAGAACCACAGTCAAGGTGAGGAATCACTATTGTTTTGTACATCTGTACAATACACTGGGACTTTCTAATCACAAAGGAACACCTGATCGCATTAATTAAATAGTTTGCTTTCCTGGCTACCAGAGCACAATGATCAGAGTGGGAGAGGGTGTTATTTATAGTACTCCCCAGCTCTCTTTCCTTATTAACTAATTTTAGAAGGATCCTATTCATGAAATAGTTGTATCTTGGATTATTCCTTCCAAAATACAACACTGTGCATTTTTCAGGGTTAAAGGACATTTTATTTTTGTTTGCCCAGTTTTGTATAGTGATTAGGTCATTAAACAGAACTGAATGTTTCTCTAAACTGTCCACTTTGCCCACAGTTTTAGTGTCATCTCTGAACTTTGTCCCTAACGCCTGAGCTCATATTTGTGCTAAATAGTCCAAATAGTACTGGCCCTAGCACAGAGCCCTGAGACCCTCTACTGCTCACATTACCCTCTCCAGATAAGATACCATTTACTCTAACTCTCTGCTTTCTGTTAGAAAGCCAGCTCTTAATCCATGTGACAGTGTAGGAGTTAATTCTCATACTGTAAAGCTCATCAACTAAGAGGTCACGAGGTGCTATACCAAAGGCCTTTCCCAAATCTAACATGGCCACATCATACAGTGTGCCTCCATCTATACTTTCACTGACCTGCTGTTTAGATACTTTTTGCGAGCATTCAGCTAAAAAACTTTAATATGATGCTTGCAGGGGGGGATCTGTGAGGTGAAGCCCCAATCTGTGCAGCAGTCAGAGCTTCACATCTGCCAGTAGTTCTCCATTAAATGATGTTGCATTTCACTTCTGCACTGGAATAATGTTGACTCACAGGTCAAATGATGTATTTTGTGCTTTCTTGAAACAGTTGACCTTGTTACATCCACCCCACAGTGCCTGCACAAGCTTGTTACATGGACCCACAATCACGCAGGCACCTGTCAGTCCACTCCGGGCCTGCAAAGCATGCTGTCTTCAGAGTACTTTGGTGTCATTCGAGCCATTTGGGGCTGCGTAGGGGGCCACAGTTACATCATGGATACAGACTGCATTCCTTTACTTGGTGATAATGCCTTACTAGTCAAACAGGAACTAGAAATGAACACAGCCCAGCATGTGTCAGGCAATGGTTCCATCGTGGACAATAGTGGAGCTGGGGATGACTTGAGGACATCACCATGCCCACAGTTTGCAAGCAGAGGGACCACATCAGCAATATTAAACACAGGGAGCAGAAATTCATCTAATTTACAACTGGACATTACCGAGTCTTCCCCAGAGAGATGTCCAGCACAATTACCGGTTTATCAGAGTGGCGCTCAAGGTAAGAGGTTCATGTCTGGCTCCATGTAGAAGTCTAGCCCCTCAGCTAGGCTTGGAGAGAGGTTAACAGAAGGATAGAGGTGTGATGGGGGAAATTCTGAAATGTTATGATTATTATGACTGTTTCGTTAAAGCGAGAGCTGAGGGACCGCCCATTTGCCTAGTGGCAACAGAACCCATGTTCAGGAACCAAGGTGGTGATGTCAGAGGGCTGACTGGGGTAGGAGGTTTGTGCATTCCCTCTGGAGAGGAAGGGCACCTGATTCCTCTGTATGAACACCACCTGGGTGACCACTGGTGATACTGTAGATAGAGTGCCTGGGGTGTGGGACGCTGGCTGGTTTCATATGAGCATGATTGTATGGATGCTTCCTAGATTCCTTGCGTGCATCCCCTGCAGGTGGTAGAAAATGTGAAATGCCTGTGCCGGAGATAAGTGGTACATCTGAGCCCTCATGCTGGTTGCCTGCCCCCAGAGTACTGGATTTGAAATTTGGAACCCTCTAGGAAACCCTGACAGTGTGGGTCCATACTGGAGAACACACCACTTGTGGGTCTGAGAGATTCCTGAGGGCCGATGAGGGCTGGGCAAATGAGAGGAAAGTAGTTAATAAAAGAAAAACTAAGTGCTGGGGGTCTCAGAAACCTTTATTAGAGCATGATAGAGACCATGACTACAACATTTTGTGATTATCATTCATAAGCAGTAACAAAGCAGAATGCACGTTCATTGGGATATATATGCTCTTCTTTGGTATATGCACTGAGGCACAGGGCCAGAGCCTGAATGCTCGTGAACAGACACCGGAGGAGTGGCTGTACATCCCAATGATGCAGCACCCTGGAGTGTGTTATTGCACTTACAAAATGATCCAGTAGTTTATTTATTGATTGATTCATTCATTCTGAAATAAATCTTTGAGCCCAGGTGCTCTTTTACAAAGGTTCCACGTCAAGTACAGTATGCACTGAAATATTAATTAAATACAAAAGTAAACCACTCCAGAGGAACATTGTCAAGTATAGAAACATAGAAACATAGAAGTTGACGGCAGATAAGGACCGCAAGGCCCATCCAGTCTGCCCATTTCTTTTTCTACCTTATAAATGTGCCATCGGCCTTTGCTCTGTCAGTGACCTATCTATTCATAGTCATTTGTATTGCTCCCTTATGCCTATCCCATGCCTGTTTGAAGCCCTGCACTGTATTCATAGCCACCACTTCTTGTGGTAAGCCATTCCATGCATCTACCACCCTTTCTGTGAAAAGAATTCTCACATTCCCCTTAATCGGCCTCCCTCTAATCTCATGCTGTGTCCTCTTGTCCTGCTATTTTTCTTATATTTAAACATGTTAGACTCTTTCACCTTGTTTATGCCCTTAAGGTGTTTAAATGTCTCGATCATATCACTCTCTCCTCCTTTGCTCAAGGGTATACATATTGAGCTCGTGTAATCTGTCCTCATATGTCTTCTGATGCAGTCCCTGCACCATTTTGGTTGCCCTTCTCTGGACTGCCTCAATTTGGTTAATGTCCTTGTGAAGGTGTGGCCTCCAATACTGCACTCAGTACTCCCAGATGGGGCCTAACCAATGTCTTGTACAGAGGGATATTACTCTCTACGACTTGTGATACCCCTACTAATACACCCTAACACCCCCTAGCCTTACCTACTGCTTTAGAGGTCTGCTTGGATGATTTTAGGTCATCAGTGATGATGATGCCCAAGTCTCTTTCTTCCTTTGTGACTGCTAGCAACTCCCCTCCCAGCCTATAAGTGGCTTCAGGGTTTCTCTTCCCTATGTGCATGATTTTGCACTTCTTTGCATTAAATCCCAGTTGCCACTCTTCTGACCATTCTGCTAGTTTATCCAGATCTCTTCTCATTCTGCCCACCCCATCTGGATCATCTACTCTGTTGCAGATCTTGGTGTCATCTGCAAACAGACAAGCTTACCCTCTAGTCCATCTGCGAGGTCACTAATGAAGATGTTGAATAGGACTGGCCCCAGGACTGATCCCTGAGGTACCCCACTTGTGACTTGCATCTCTTCTGACTGTATACCATTTACTACCACTCTCTGTTTTCTGCCAGTCAACCAGTTTGCCACCCAGTTGACCAACTTCTGACCCACCCGAGCCTACCTAGCTTATTTATCAATCTTCTATGTGGAACAGTGTCAAAAGCTTTGCTGAAGTCAAGGTAGGCGACATCAACTGCTCCCCCTTGGTCCACCACTCTGGTTACCCAGTCAAAGAAATCTATGAGATTAGTTTGACAGGACCTTCCTTTGTAAACCCATGCTGTCTTGGATCCTGTGCCCTAAGGATTCCAGGTGTTGCACAATCCTTTCCCTAAGGAGTGCCTCCATAATCTTGCCCACTACTGAGGTAAGACTCACCGTCTGTAGTTCCCGCCTCCTCCTGCTACCACTCTTGTGGAGTGGGATCACATGAGCCCTTCTCCAGTCTTCTGGGACCTCTCCTGTGCTCAGAGACTCACTAAACAATTCTGCTAATGGCTCTGCTAGTTCCTCCTTTAGCTCCTTAAGTACCCTGGGATGTATGCCATCAGGTCCCATTGCCTTATCCACCCTGAGCTTAGCAAGCTCTTGTAGGACCCTTTCTTTGTGAAGGGAGTAGTGCTCACCTCCCTCCCCTGTGTCCATGATGCTGAGCTGTGGGCCCTGCCCTACCTTCTCTTCAGTAAATACTGAGCAAAAGTATCTATTTAGGATAGATGCCTTTACAGGGTCCTCCTCCTCACATGCTCCCTTTCTCCATTAGCTTAGCAATACCCTCTCTGACTTTCTCCTTTCACTAATGTATCTATAGAAAGTCTTGTCACCTTCTTTACTGTTCGTGCTAGTGTTTCCTCAGTTTGGGACTTTGCCTGCCTTACTGCCTTACCTGCTTCCCTTAGGGCAGTTTGGTATGCCTCCCTATCTTCATCCCGCTGTGTTCCCTTATATTTTCTGAAGGCCAGCCTTTGGCTCTGACCTTTTCTGCTACTGTATTTGAGAACCAAAGTGGTTTCCGTCTTCTTTTGCGCTTCGTTTTCTGTCTAACACAATGGGATGTTGCTTCAAGTATTGTATCCTTAATGCTTGCCCACTTTGCCTGTACCTCCTCACCTGTGTTTCTTTTTGCCAGGGCTAGCTTAACTCTGTTGGCCATCAGTATCAGTACGGTATCAGTACAAGCAGGTAGTTGCAAGTCCATAGTACAGAATATCATCAAGTAGTCCAGGCAGGAATGATCAAAGAAGAGTTAGTGCATAGTACATGACATTAACTTATTTGGAGAAGACAGTGGTATCGGTATACTATACCAATAGTTACAACAGCCGAAATATGTCGGTGATAACAGTTACATTTGGATCCAAGCGAGAAAACCTTTCTCAGTCCTCTCTTGAAGAGGGCTATTTTGGGGAGACCCACCAGGGATTCAGGAAATTAGTTCAGCCATTGTGGTGCTCTGACTGCAAAGGAATGCATGGCTTGGTTTGTTTTTTGGAAAGTTGTTAGGGTGTTCCTAGACATATTCCTAGTGGAGTATTGGTTGGTAACTTGGCAAAGGAGGTTTTGTATAGCAGGAGGGGCAAGGCCTAACATGGCTTTTTTTTCCTGAGCAGATAGGTCTAGTACCTTTTTCTGCCCTGCAGTGGAATCCAAGCTTTGGCATAGAAATGGGCAGATCTGGCTGGCTGTTGCCATTCAGTCGGCATGTTCATTTCTGAATGAGGGATTGGGACAATTGCCACACAGTTTTCAATTTTAACTGACCTTTTCTTCTACCTTGGGGACAACCTGCTTACTATTATAACGGTTTTAAACTGCTGTTTTACGAATCTGGACTTGGTTGTATAATGAGACCCATTTTTTTTTCTTCATTTGACCCTTACTTTTTTTACCCAGTGGGGTCAGTGTCCCACATAGATAAATGCTACTAGCTTTTGGAAGACGGAAATCTTGCTTGTAGAGCAGAAAGCAGCTAACTAAAAAAGTTACCGTTTTTCTTACTAATTTAGCACTTCTGTCTCAGCAGGAGTTGGTGCCTGTTGGGATTAAGCAAACAGATACTTTATTAGAAGCAGAGGGGGTCTCATTTAGGGTTAAAAAAAAGTCTGTGTGTGTTTCTGTGTTGGGAAGGGTACTGTATCAACTTACTTTGCTAAATCAGTGGGAGGGGAGAGAGGTTAATTGGGGGTGTGGCTTAGAGAGTAGAAAAGCAGGTGACTCCAATTACAACTTCCTGCTGCTAGCTTTTGGAAGACAGAAATCTTGCTTGTAGAGCAGAAAGCAGCTAACTAAAAAAGCTACTGTTTTTCTTACTAACCCCCCCCCACCCTAAGCCAGTTCTACTTTTATAGCCACTGGATTTGACTGACAACAGGAACTTCCTGTTTGGCAGTAGGAAGGGAAGGCTCATAGAGAAACATTAGTTTTGTCAACCCTGGAGGAAAAAAGTAGCTCCCCCCCAGCTGCTGGTGGTCTGACTCTGAGCAAGGAAGAAGGAGACTACTGAAGAATACAGGAAGTTGCTGTCCCAGAACAGGAAGGGTGAGAATTGTAAGGAGAGGAGAGAGAGTAAGCATACAGAGAAACAGGAGAGGGACACGAAATAAGACATGATGGGAGTGGCGCAGTGCAATGGCTGTGGGGCAGCAGTGTTCCGGGAGACATTCTGGAGGCTGCGATGCTGCCCTATTTGCAGGCACCTCTCTGATCTGAGGGAGGAGGTTGCTCGTCTCCAGGCTGACCTGGCTAGGATTCGTGAAACCTCCTCCCCCACCCAGGGACCACCAGGGCCACTGCTGCTACCACAGAGGTTGTCAAGAAAGAGGAGTGTCTGGACCAGGGTGGGCTCAGGGAGGGAGAGGGTGGTGGAACAGAGGTGCATCCCTCCAACTGTACCTCTCCACAGTTCATACACTGTTCTGGTGGATAGTGGTTCCTCTATGGAGGCACCTGCAGTGGAGACCAAGGAGGATGCTGGGAACCTTCACAAAGGAGACCCACAGGAGGGTGGCACGGGACCCCACAGGGGAAGGAAACAACTCCTGGTGGGGTACTCAATCATTAGGGAGGTAGAAGTGGGGGAGGAAGGGGAGAGGGAGGTAAGGTGCCTGCCTGGTGCCACGGCTTGGAGGGACAGGAAGCGAATCCTCAGGATTGTGGGAGCAGCTGCATGAGGGAGGGAGCTGGATGTCATTGTCCACCTAAGAACAAATGACCTGGCTAGGAATGGGATCAGAGCAGTGCAAGAGGAGTTTGTAGAGTTGGGGAGGGGCCTTAGACAAGTAGCACATACGGTAACCTTCTCGGAGGTGCTGCCTGTCTATGGCAAGGGTGATGCTAGGGTACTCCACACCGTGGAATTCAATGAATGGTTGAAAAACTGGTGTGGAGCTCAGGACTTTGGCTTCATTGGGGACTGGGGCTCCACCTGGAGGGATACAGGCCTATACTGGCGCAATGGTCTGCATCTGTCCAAGGGGGGAAACCAGGATCCTAGCTAATAGGTTTAAATGCTTCGTTGGCAAGCATTTAGACTAGCCAAGGGAGGAGGCACTGAAAAGGAGCAGGGAAACCCCAGCCTACCCCCACAAAACATGGTAATTTAGTGAGGTACACACCAAGGTAGAGAAGTCATTAGGGAGCAGGACAGAGGTAAATGCAAAAAAAAAGGCAAAGACAGTAAGGACAGGGATGGGGCTAAAAGGGGTAATGCCATCAAAAATTGGAGGGTGATAAGTACCAGTGCCCATAGTCTGTGTAACAAGTTCCCTGAACTAGTGGCCTTGATGGAAGAGGGATGCCTGGATACTGTGGCAGTTACAGAAACATGGTACACAGAGAACCATGACTGGGATGTCAACATACCAGGATACACAATCTAGAGGAGGGACAGAGAGGGTAAAAGAGGAGGAGGAGCTTTCTATGTAAGGAAAGGGATCAAAGCAACAGAACTAAAGAGTAAACAGGGAGCAGATGAGGCACGCTGGGTCACCATGGAGACAGGAAATGGCATCACAATCCGCATGGGGGTTGTATACAGACCCCCATCTCAGGGGGAGGGAATGGACAAGGAAATGATAGAAGACATCCTTAAAATGGCAGAAAAAGGGGAGATATTATTAAAGGGGAACTGAATATGCCAGATGTTAACTGGAGCACCTTTGCTGCAGGCACATCCAAGAGCAGGGTCATTCTTGATGCCCTACAAGGGGCATGCCTCAGATAGCTACTATTGGAACCCACTCGGGGAGGGAGCAGTCTTAGACCTGGTACTCTCAAACGGGGACAGAGAAGGAATCTCTGATTTAGAAGTGGGTAGCCATGTGGGAACAAGCAACCACCAATGAGGAGTAATCAAAACAGCCATCACAGAGGCAACAAGCCTTTGTGTGAAGCAAATCAACAAAACACAACGAAGGGAAAAAACGCTATGGTTCTCAAAAGAGGAGGCAGGGTAGGTTAAGGAGAAAAATATAGCATTCAGGAAATATAAGGAAACACAGAAGGAGCAGGACAGAGAACTTCATCAGTTAAAGCAGAAAGAGGCAGGGAAGGCAGTCAGACTAGCAAAGGCCCAAACTGAGGAAAGGATAGCCAACTCTGTTAAGAAGGGGGATAAGATCTTTTATAGGTACATTAGGGAGCGAAGAAAGACCGAGGGAGGGAGGGATACTGAGGCTTAATAAAGGGGAGGGAATGTGGGCAGAGGGTGACAGTGAAAAAGCAGGGATACTGAATGAATATTTCTGCTCAGTATTCACAAAGGAAGAGGAGGGGGAGGTACCTAAACCAAACAAGAGAAACACTCTGGAGACGAGGGTAGATACCAGTCCATTTGCAGAAGAAAGGGTTCTGAAAGAACTAGTAAAATTGAAGGTGGACAAAGCAATGGGGCCTGATGGGATTCACCCAAGAATTCTAAAAGAACTAAGGGTAGAACTAGTGACACTGCTGACTACTCTCTTTAACAAATCATGGGAGGCTGGGTGGTACCTGAGGACTGGAGGAAGGCGGATGTGATTCCTCTTCACAAAAGTGGGAGCAGGGCAGAGGCAGGAAACTACAGACCAGTTAGTTTGACCTCAGTGGTAGGGAAAATGATGGAATCACTTCTGAAGGAAAGAACTGTTGAGTACCTAGAAGCCAGTGGGGCACGGGACCCAAGGCAGCATGGATTCACAGCGGGAAGGTCGTGTCAGATGAATCTAATAGATTTCTTTGACTGGGTGACCAAAGTAGTAGACCAGGGAGGGGCTGTGGACATGGCCTACCTAGATTTTAGCAAAGCATTTGATACAGTCCCACACAAAAGATTAATAAACAAGTTAGCCAGCCTTGGAGTGCGTCCCAAGGTGGTAGCCTGGATAAAAAATTGGCTGGACAACAGGACGCAAAGGGTAGTAGTAAACGGAGTCCACAGTGAAGAAAGGGTTACTAGTGGGGTACTGCAGGGTTCAGTACTGGGACCGGTCCTTTTTTTATGTCTTTATAAGTGACATTGCAGAGGAACTGGAAGGAAAAGTATGTCTCTTTGCGGACGACACAAAGATCTGCAACAGGGTTGATACACAAGATGGCATGGAAAGGATGAGAAGGAACTTGGCAAGGTTGGAGGAATGCTCAGATGTATGGCAGCTTAAATTCAACGCAAAGAAGTGCAAGGTAATGCACCTGGGAAACAAAAGCCCAGGGGAAGAGTACACAATGGGGGTGAGATACTGACAATAAAAATGGAAAGGAACCTGGGGGTAATTATATCAGATGACCTAAAGGTGGGCAAGCAATGTGAGAAGGCAGTAAGGAAGGCTTGGGCGATACTGGGATGCATAGGGAGAGGCATAAACAGTGGAAAACAGGAAGTTGTTCTCCCTCTGTACAGGCAGTTGGTGAGACCCCATCTGGAGTACTGTGTGCAGTTCTGGAGATCCCATCTCCGAAAAGACTTAGAGTGGAGGTTGTCCAGAGGAGGGCAACCAAAATGGTGCATGGTCTGCCCCAGAAGACATACGAAGAGAGACTAAAGGAGCTTAATATGTATACCCTTGAGGAAAGAAGGGAGAGGGGGGACATGATAGAAACTTTAAAGTACCTCAAGGGAATCAACAAAGTCCAAGAGGGTAGTATCTTTCAGAAAAAGAGATGTGCAAGAACAAGGGGACACAATTTGAAGGTAATGGGGGACAGCTCAGAGGTTTTTTCACAGAGAGGGTTGTGGATACATGGAACAGCCTTTCTGAGGAGGTCGTGGTTTCAAGAACAGTGGAGGAATTCAAGAATGCATGGGACAGACATAAGGTAGTCTTAGTGGGGGTAGGAGGAAGTAAGCTGTTGGTTAACTAGGATCTGCAGCTTATCTGATGGGTAGGAAAATGGGCAGACTAGGTGGGCCAAGCAGTCCTTATCTGCCGTCGAATTCTATGTTTCTATCTGAAACTAACTTTGCAGTGGCATATGTTTATGTGGTAGTACCGCCCTGTAAAGAATATGTCCAACCATGTGATCTCCAAATTGGACAAACAGCATACAAATTTCATGAGCCAATTCACGCAGTCCTTCTTACCATCACAAACATGGCTGCCACCTTTACTGTTACCTAGAAACCTTCAACTATGTCCTAAATATAAAAGTCCCTTAAATTCTTATCGATCAATAAAACATTGAATGTTCTTTCCACTTATCCCCTTTTTATACACCTAAATTTAAAAAAGCAAGCATAATTCAGAGTTTTCATTTCTGGTGTTTCAATAATGACGTGAAAGCACCCCATCATATTCTAACCAGCCTGATGGAGCAGCCTCTGCTGCTAACCTGGCAAAAGATAAAATTGAGCCTCTGGCTTCATATGGGGCCTATTTGTGTGAGTGTATGCCAGTGGAATACTGCAGAATTTTGAATTCATGCATTCCATGTTTGTGTGTGTGTGAGGTGGGGGAGCATTCTACTAGAGGAATACTGCAGAATATTAATTCTTGTAATCCGTGGTAAACAGAATCTTCTGCTGCATGTGTAGAAAGACAAATGACTTGACAGGTAGAAACTATCTGTAGAGGAGCTCTCTGACATTTTCTAAGCAATATTTATGACTGTTTTTGTCTTAATTTGCTCAACCTGTTTTCTAAGAGCAATGACGCCTGACGGTGTGGGGGTATTGGTGGATACCACACTTCCAGGTGCTGCAAGGCCCTCTATGTGCAGCGTCGGGCCTGATCATGTCCCTGGGTGTGCGGGTGTCCACCAGTACCCCACACCCTGTCCGGTCTTACTGCTTACTTAGAAAATATAGAACCATGCATTCTTGAGAATATAGGCACTGCTTGTGACCAGCCTGCTCCGGTCAGAGAGCTGTATTTGTGGTGGCCATCTTGAGCCATTTTATAAATATATGTAAGCAGTCCTGCACAACAGATGGTGTGTGGTTATTGAGGAATAAATAAGTATACTTCACAGCTACCACACAATCTGATTTGTTGTTATGCTTAATACAGTGACCATATGATGACAAATACATTCCCCCCCCCCAAACACACATATGCATGCACGCACACCCACTCTCGGAATGAAAAAAAGTTATTTTCCAACTGTGTGATCATGGAGATTTCCACATGAATGTGTAGTTGGGGTCTGGGGGCTTCTGGGACAGGAGGCTCTTTAAGGGTGATGGTCTTCACCTGATAAGAGGGGGGCCAGTGCTCTGTGGCAGAAGTTTGATGTTTACATTGGACAGTTAAACTGACTGCGGGGAAAACCGAGACTAGGGGAACCATTGAGAAGGGAGAGCTGGTGGGGAACCTAGCTAGGGCTCCCCCTCAACAGGGGACTAGTAGCAGCAAGGTGGGTAATAGTAAGGATGAAATTCAAATTAGGTTGGGGAAGAGGCCAATGAGGGAGGGCTGGCAAAGCTACATTCAGCATGAAAAATGAGACTAGGGATGAATAAGGGAGAAGGAATAGGAAAAAGCAAGAGGGGATCAGCAGAAAGATGGACAGGGGTCTGCTTTAATGCCAGGAGTCTGGGAAGTAAAATTAGTGAGCTCCAGGCAATGGTGGCTGACGTGGAAATGGAACTAAGCCATCACAGAAATTTGGGCCATAAAAAATAACAGTTGGGTCCTGACAGTCCCAAGCTATGCCATGTTTAGATGGGATAGAAGAAAAGTTAAAGGAGGAGGTGTGTAGCCCAATATGTCGGAGAGGGCATACATGCAGTTGATGATAGAAAAATCAGGGGAAGTAATGAGGAAATAGAATTGCTGTGGGTTCAGCTTGTGGCATCCTCAGGCAAGAAACTATGAATGAGGGTGATAAATAGACCTCCAGGACAGGGTGGAAGAGAGAGATAAGGAGCTAGGGTCAGAACTAGAAAGGGGGGTGGCAAAAGGGGTAGAGGTGGTGGTTGTGGGAGATCTAAACCTGCTAGATATTGATTGGGTCATTCCAGTGGCCAGGAGTTCCAGGAGTCAGGCCCTACTGGATATATTGCAAGACTCCAGAACCAGAAGTCAGGCCCTACTGGACATATTGCGGGGCTGCCTGCTGGTGTAGTTAAAGAACCCACTAGGAAGGTTGACACTCTCGGTGTGGTGCTAATCAACTTGGAAGTAGTAGGAGGAGTGAGGGTAGGGGAGCCACTAGGGTCCAGCGACCATAACTGTGTGTGGTTCTACCTGGCCCTTGGGACAAGTAAGCCCTCATCAGAGGCTGAAGTTCTAGATTTCAGAAGGGCAGACTTCAGCCAGATAAGGGAGCTGGTCTGAAACAAGTTAGAGTGAACAGTATTTAAGGATGTGGAGAAAAGATGGGGGGCAGTTATAGGGTCCATTCTCACGGCAAGAAAGTTTTACATTAGAATGGTAATCAAAAGAAAAAGCTGCAAAAGACCATTATGGTTCTCTGGGAAGTTCGGGAAAGCAGTGATAGCCAAAAAGGCCTTCACCAGGTACAAGGAAAAACAAGGGAAGGAAGAATGGGAGAATACCAAATGAGAACAAGGGAAACCAGAAGGGTGGTTAGAGAAGCAAAGGCAAACACAGAGCTACAAATTAAGGAGGGGTTGGGAACACAGTTCTTTAGATATCTTAGGGGGGGAAAAAGAAAGGGGGATGAGGAATTGTTAGGCTAACAGAGAGAGGGAAGGAGGGAGGGTAATTGAGGTGGATGGGTGAAAAGCAGCCATTCTTAATCAGTACTTTTGCTCTCTATTCACAAGAGAAGACAGAGAGTGGCCGGGCTGCTGTATGGGGCATCTCTGAGATGAAGCAGCAAGTATTTCACAGTGAAACGGTTTGGAAAGGGCTAGCAGCCCTTAAGATAGGTAAGGCCCCAGGGCCAGGTGGGATGCATCTGAGGGTGCTCAAGGAATTGGCAGTGGAACTAACCGAACCCCTGGTGGGGGCTATTCAGTAGCTCAGTTCAGACAGGTGGTTCCAAAGGACTGGAGGGTAGCAGACGTAGTCCCGCTGCATGGGTGGGGTGGGGGACAAGGAGTAACTGGTAACTATAGACCTGTCAGTCTTAACCTCTGTTGTGGGTAAACCGATGAAGGCACAAGTCAAAGAGGACCTCTTAAACCACCTGGAGAGCAGTGGACTCCAAGATGGTAAACAGCACAGGTTTGTGGCAGTAAAGTCTGGTCAGACCAACCTGATAGTATTCTTTGACTGGGTAATGAATAAGGGCCATTCTGTGGATTTACTTTACTTTGATTTCAGCAAGGGTTTTAACTCTGTGCCTCACAGAAGGTTGCTGAAGAAGCTAGAGGATCTGGGTACAGCAAAAGACACAGATAGAGAAACTGGCTGGAAGGGAGACAGCAGAGGGTTGTGGTTAACAGTCAGATCAGAAGAGAGGGATTTCACTAGTAGGGTGCCACAAGGATTGGTCCTGGGTCTAGACCTTTGCAGTGTGATCATTAGCAACATGGGTGAAGGAATCCAGGGCAAGGTTTCTCTTCGCAGATGACACCAAGCTCTGTGTCAGGGTATTCAGTGAGGAGGGGGGTTAGGGAGATGCAGAGACTTGCAACAGGTAGAGGTGGTCAGAGGTTTAGCATTTGAAACTCAGTGCCAAAAAGTACAAGGCGATGTACATAGGGAAAAAGAACCTGAGGACAGAGTACTGAATAGGGGTTGGGGGCACTGGGGTGTTAAAGCTGTGCACAACCTCTTAGGAAGGAGACATAGGAGTCATCATCATCAGTGACTCCGTAAAACAATCAAACCAGTGTAACAAGGCCTACAGTAAGGCAGACAGGATGCTGGGGTGTATAGGAAAGGGTATTAATAGCAAAAGGAAGAAGGTGTTACTGTCTCTCTATAGATCACTGGTGAGGTCCCACCAGGAGTACTTTGCCCAGTTCTGGAGTTTTCACCTAAGTAAGGTGACTTGATTTGACCAGTTGCATCGCTCGCTCAGAAAGACTGGTGTCATAATGACATATTTGTCTCTAGCATATTTCTCCATATGTGGGCCATAACACGTGACATGGTGTAAATTTGTAGGGAGATAAATGCACGTGGGTGTGTATAGAGGCACTGTCCTGTTGCAGAGGCAGAAAGTTATAGCACACTGACTTAAGCCTAACAAGGATGAAACATTTCTGCTGTTGTCAGTCTTTGCAGGTTGTTTATGAGGTCATTTGGCACCAAATGGTCCTGCTTTGTTGAAGGGGGTTAAGGAGGGAAATCATGGAGGATAGCGTGAGGGAGGCCCTAAGGGTGCTGAAAACTGACAAGGCACCAGGACGGGATGGGCTGCATCCGAGAGTCCTGAAGGAACTGGCGGACGAACTAGCAGCTCCACTTTTCAACACATCGCTGCAGACAAGATGGGTGCCTCAGGATTGGAGAGTGTCTCACGTGGTGCCTATCCACAAAGGGTCTAGGGAGGAGATGGGGAAATTACAGGCCTGTCAGCCTGACGTTGGTGGTAGGCAAACTAATGAAGGACTTCATCAGGGAGACGCTCTGGAGGCAACTGGAAAGTCTGGGGCACATGGATGACAAACAGTATGGTTTTGTCCCGGGGAGATCGTGCCAGACCAACCTCATAGATTTTTATGACTTGGTGATGGGGATCCTGGACCGAGAAAGCCCAGTGGACGTCCTATATCTGGATTTCAGTAAGGTGTTTGACTCTGTACCCCACATCGGGTTGTTGACAAAGTTGGGGGGAATGGGGGTGGGAAGACAGTTGCTTAAATGGGTAGAAAACTGGCTCACAGATAGATCACAGAGGGTAGTGGTTGGTGGGATAGTCTCCTCCCCTAGGAAGGTCTTCAGTGGGGCTCCCCAAGGTTCGGTACTGGGGCCACTCCTGTTCAATGCCTATGTCTCCAATATAGGGAGTGGTGTTAGGAGTAGGATGAGCCTCTTCGCGGATGACTCAAAACTGGGAGCACTGGCTGACGGGGAGGAAGCGAGAGAGAGACAGTCCAGAGGGATCTGGATACCCTGGAGGGTTGGTCAGGGAGGTGGGGACTGATGTTTAATCTAGGGAAGTGTAGGGTGCTGCATCTAAGGGTCAGAAACCCAGGTCCTGTGTACACCCTGGGAGGGGTCTCACTGCAAACCACAATGAGTGAAAGAGACCTGGGGATGGTGGTAGACACCAAGATGAACAACACTGAAAACTGCAGAAGATATGCGGCAAAGGCAAACTGGATTCTGGGCTGCATAGCCTGGGAAATAACGTCCAGGAAAAGGGAGTTGATCCTTCCTCTGTATAATGCCTTGGTTAGGCTGCATCTTGAGTATTGCTTGCAGTTCTGGAGACCTCACCTTAGGAAGGACATAGCATTGTTGGAGAGGGTTCAGAGGAGGGCAACCAGGATGATCCGGGGCATGAGCGATAGGACCTGTGAGGAAAGACTGGGAGTCCTTGGGCTGTACTCACTGGAGGAGAGGAGAGACAGGGGTGACATGATTGAGGTATTCAGATATGTGAAAGGGATTAACAGGGGCAGAGCCAAAGAAATGTTCAGGCTAAGGAAAGGGGGCACAACCAGGGGCATGAGTGGAAGTTGGAGGGGGGAACCTGCAGGGGAGAACGTAGAAGGCATTACTTCACTGAGAGGGTTGTGAAGCCATGGAATGCATTGCCTGGGAATCTAGTTGAACTGGGTACAGTGGAGGGGTTTAAGAGGGGGGGTGGGACAGATGCATGGGTATACTGAAGCCGAAGTTGACACCCTCGGGGGCCAGGCGGGGAGGAGGGGCTAACACCCAATAGGGGCTGGCTAACGAGCAGACATGAAAGACTGTTTGGCCTATTCTCCTGGCTTTTAGTATGTTAGTAAGTCTAGCCAGCCTTAATTCCTAGTTGATGATTTGCCTATACATTGTCCATGATGCCTTGTTTTACAGCAGTATGAGTAATTTTTTTTTTCTTTAACACTTGACTTTACAACCAGTGTGTTTAGGATAACTCTTGCTGGGTGTGGAGGTGTGTGGGGTGTGTGTGTGTGTGTGTGTGTGTGTGATGCTAGGTAACTGTGGTATACAGGATATATACCTATCGAAGGGGCTAAGTGGGACTGTAAGCCACAAGCCCGAAGGGCAGTGGCATTATTGACCTAGTGGCCCCGAACAAGTATGAGCCTGTATTCTGATTACCTAACATTATTTATATAATACATGGGATGTGCCTTATTTTGTACCTGAAGGCTGTGTTTTGCTCAGGAGGCTTATTAGATAAGGCTGTGTTCTAGGGACGTGGATATGTTGTTCTATCCACACTTATTGGCAGTGTCCTTTCCCTTTAAGTCTTGCCGGAAAGTCTTCAAGCTGGATCCTCTCACCCACCTGGGTGGTATAACCCACGGCTCCGCCCCATGGCGCCAGATCTTTCTTTCCATTGGAAGAAGCAGGTTCCCTCCTTACTGCTTCCACGTTGAGTAGGCCCTGGCACTCAAATCTTCGGATTTACTTCCAAAACTTAAATTCGTTAGAGTTCCATCTTCAGCACAATCTTCGATTGCGAACACGATGGAGGAAAAGTCCTCACCTGGATTTCACCGGTGCCCATGCGGGCAGACGATGTGGTGCACCGACCCGCACGCCATGTGTGTTTACTGCCTGGGCCATGAGCACAATCCCCAGACCTGTGACACTTGCGGGTCGTTTCAGCCTGTTGGTCATTCAGGACAACCGTGCCCACCTGAAGTTGGTCCAACCCGGAGAAACGGAATCCACCGGTCAAATCCAAGGATGCTCGTTGGGTAGTCTCCGTGGCTGCAGGGTCCGCCGAGCAGTTAGATCAACTCAAGGCCTTCGAGGAGGAGGTGGATCGGGCCGCCGCGCAGTGCTCTTCGGCTACGGCATTTGTTCTGCTCAGATTGGGCTCCAGTTTTTCGGGCTCCTTCAAGGAGCTGTGCCAGTCTCTCCCGACCAAGGGAGAGGGCCCTTTGGGTTCGCACAGCTCCTGCAAGAATGAGTCTTGACACGACAGAAGAAGACTCACTGTCGACGTTCTTGGGATCAAGAGCAATCTCGGTCTCGGGAATCCCCAGTTTTGACCACGGTCGAAACCAGAGTCTTTTTTTTTTTCTCCCAATTGTTTAACTAGGTGAGACACACTAAGCTGAAAGCTTTTTTACAGGTGCAACCTGGGAGCACAGGGAAGTTAAGTGACTTGCTCAGGGTCACACAGTATATGCAAGTGTGGGCTGTGGGATTCAAACCCAGGTCTCCAGATTTGCAGCTCAGAGCCTTAAACCACTGCGCTGTACTGCCTCTCTGTTCCAGTCTTGGCCACTGGCTTCATGGTGCCCCCGTCAGGTCAGCCAGCCGAGACGCGGGCCGAGATTTTTCTCGACCCTGTTGACCTGTTGTCACAAGATGAGGCCAACAGTTCTCTAATCAGGACTTCAGTCCTGTTGGTGACTACCAAAGAGTCGGCTTGGCCCGCTGAACCGGACCCTCTGGTCACCGACCTAGACCAGGAGGAGCCGCCGCACTTCCCGGCTCCCTTTAAGATCCACCATCGGCACCACCGGCGGTCGAGGTCTAGGTCTTCCTCATCCAGTGGGTTGAGCAGATCCCGCTGATGTCTGCGGTCCCACTCTCTTGACGCCGCAGGAAGCGGTGCCACCGCTGTGAGTCATCTTCATCTTCCTCAACTGAGGAGAGACTTCGGCGCCAGTTGCGTTGTCGCTACAAAGATCTCATATGGCAACAGTTAGTGTTGTGCGGTCCGAGGCCGACCCCACCTCCCACACCGGCCATCACATGGGTGTCGCCCAAAAGGCCGATACTGACACCCCCGGAAGGGCAGGCCGACACCATTCCTCCGCCTGCAGAGCCAGTTCAGGCCACCTGGTTCGGCCAGAGTTGACCTCTCCACTGATTGTGTTGGAGCCGCCACCCCAGCAGCCTCTGACTGGGGCTCTGACCGAGGAGTCTTAGCCGGCTAAGGGTTTTCCCCATCATCTGTCAGTAACTCTCACTCCAGACTGTCCGGCTGGTCGAGAGCAACTTGGATGGTCGGACGCTTTATGCGGACTTTTCTGTGTCCGAGGACTCCTCACTGCTCTCCTGTACGGTTAACATGGAGTCAGGTGGGGGGGGCTCTCGACAGAGGAAGGACCCACATCCTTTATGGGCATCCTCCATCTCATTTCAGAGTCCACGGGGATGCCTATGGAGCCCGTTCAGAAGCGGGCTCGCTGTCCCCTCACAGAGATTCTGGATAATGGGACTCTTCAGAGGCCTTCCCGGTGGCCGAGGCCATTGTCAGCCCAGTCTTGAAGCTTTGGCTGCACCCTGCCTCCTGCCCAGTGCCCTTGGCCTGGATGGCCCACAAATATGCGGCACCCACTGGTTCCCTCTCGGGGTTCACGGAACACCCCTTGGCCGAGGGATTGGTGGCCGATTCCGTGTTTCGGTGCTCGGGCAACAGAGATGATGTCTACAGGCTGCTGAACAAGGAGTCCAAGAAATTGGACTACTCAGCCATAAAGGTCTATGCTACCTCCTCGCTCAGTCTCCGCCAGGCGAGCTCAGCTGTCCCGATGGCACACTTCTTCCATGCCCTCTTGGGCTCTCAGGATGAGGTGATTCCTCATCTCCCTGCGGACTTCCCGACCACTGTCAAGCAGGTCCGAGACCAGGGCCGGGCTGTGACCAAGCAGCAACTCCAGACAGCGCTGGACACTGGGGATTCCTGTGCCCGCTCTGTGGTGGCTGCAGTAGCCAAGCGCCGTAGGGCCTGGCTGAGGATCTTGACCTTCACAGCAGACACTCTGCACAAAGTGGCGGACGTTCCCTTCCTAGGCACCGACCTGTTAGGGCCTGGAGTGGAGGGTCACCTCCAGAGTATCAAGAAGTCTGATGCCGCCTTGGACTTTGTTACGTCGTCCTAGAAGGATCCCAAGGGCTCCAAGCAGCAAAAGCGCAAGCCTTTTTGGTCCCCCACTCCTGTGGCAAAACCAGCTCAGCACCAACCGGGCCAGCAGGCTCAGCCTTGGCACCATAGGCCCATGTCAGTGGCTTTGGTGGTCTGAAAGCCAGGAGGGAAGGGACCCAGTGGCTCCTTAGCCAGGCCCTCCTTTTCCTCCAGGCCTGCCCAGTGACGGGATGGGGGATGCCACCCTCATGCCTGTCACGCCTCCCCTGGATCCTCCTGTGGGGGGCCGGCTCTTCCACTTCCTTTCCACCTGGTCTACTGTTACCACGGACAGCTGGATTCTGGAAGTGGTCGGCCAGGGACTGCTTCTGGAGTTTGAGCAGTACCCTCCAAGCCAAGCCAAGCCCCACTGGAGGACTTGGTATCCGCAGACACTCGGTCAGCTCTTCGAGACGACATGCGAATCTGACAGCAGAAATGGGACTTACAGTCTATCGAATTGGTCTGCTCGAATGCGCAGCTAGCACCCTTAAATTGCAGCTGCCCCTTCCTCTTCTCCCCCCATCTTTAACCCCCAACACCCTGTCTCATGCCCTTTTAAACTGCACACTGTGCTACAGGATACCACCTCCTCGGGTAGAGTGTTCCATTTTTCCACCACCCTCTGTGAAAAAATGCCTCCTTATCTCTCCCTGTCTTCCACCCTCCAACCTGAGACCATGCCCTCTGGTGTCCCTTCCTGTCCTCAGCTTAAATATCTCTTCTGTGCCCATTTTGTTAATCCTCTTCAAATATTTGAAGGTCTCAATCATATCCCCCCCGATCTCTCCTCTCCTCTCCTCCAGGGTGTACATATTCAACTCAGTCAGGCTGTCGTCATAGGATTTGCCCTCCAGCCCCTGAATCATCTTAGTTGCCCTACGCTGCACCCCCTCCAGCAATCTGATATCCTTCTTCAGAAAGGGATGCCAGAACTGCACGCAGTACTCCAAATGTGACCTGACTAGTGACCTGTACAGCGGCAGGATCACATCCCTGTTTCTGTATGACATTCCTCTCGCAGTACACCCCAGCATCTTGTTGGCCTTAGTTGCCACCTTCCTGCACTGAGCTGAGTTGTTCATGTTACCTGTTATGATCACCCTAGGTCCTTCTCCTCTCTGACCTCTATCTGAACCTCTCCCAACTGGTAGCTCCTCCCTGGGGTCCTTGCTCCGAAGTGCATAACCTTGCACTTCTTCGCACTGAAGCTCAATTGCTACTTATCCTACCACTCCTTCAGTTTGATCAGGTCCTCCTGTAGCCCCTGCCACCCTTATGTCGTCTACCACCGCCCCTATGTTGGTATCATCTGCGAACAGGCTGATCTTGCTCCCAGCTCCATGTGAGATATCCGCAAGAAGGTCATGATCAGGATAGCGGATCCCCGGAACACCCAGGGTTTGTCTCCAGGTACTTCCTGGTGCCAAAGCGGACGGGGGGGCTGGTGTCCCATTCTCGATCTGAATGACCTGTACAAATTCCTCAGGTCTCGCACCTTCAGGATGGTAACTCTGTCCCAGATAATGCCATTTCTCAAGCAGGACATGTGGTTTTGCTCCGTGGATCTACATGATGCTTTCTTTCACGCCCCGATCCGTCGGTCCCACCGAAGTTTCTTCCACTTCCGAGCTGAGGAAACCCTCTACGAGTTCCAGGCCATGCCATTCAGCCTCTTCTTGGTCCTCAGGGTCTTCTCCAAATTCATAGCAGTGGTGGCAGCTCACCTGAGGCGCCGAGGGGCCTGGGTGTACCCCTACCTGGATGACTGGCTGATAGAAGGTCCCTCCAGGCAGGAGGTGGAGCAGTCCAGGGATCTGGCCCTCCAGACCTGCATCCAACTTGGTCTCCTAGTCAACGAGGCCAAGTCGGAACTCATGCACTCGCGGGTGATCAGCTTCATCATTGCAGAGTTTGACTTTTGCCAAGCCAGAACCAGGCTCCTGGTGGACAGGGCGGAGGTTCTCGCCACCTTTGCCCAGTCATTTCAGGTTGGGCACTTGCGCCTTGCTCAGGACTTCCTGCGCCTGCTGGATTATATGGCAGTGTGCACCAGCATGGTCTGATGGTCCTGTTGGCATCTGTGCTCCCTGCAGTGGGAGCTGCCCAGCCAGTGGTCTCAGCGCAAAGGTCACTTCGATCAGCTGGTCACTGTGACCCAGAGGTTGTGGGATGCCCTCCAGTGGTGGCTAGTCCCAGAGCATTTACAGGAAGGGATCCCATTTGTCCGCCCCGAGCCAACTGTCATCCTGACAACCGACGCCTCTCTCATGGGCTGGGGTGCCGATCTGGGGGAACACAGGATCCACGGGCTCTGGACCCCGAGGAGTCCTGATGCCACATCAGTCTGCTGGAGCTCCGGGCAGTTCAGCTGGCGCTGACTGCATTCGCTACATTTGTTCTGGGTCAAGTGGTTCAAGTCCAGACAGACAACACCATGACCATGTACTACCTCAACAAGAAGGGTGGGACGCACACCCTGCCTTTGTGCAAGGAAGCTCTCTGCGTATGGACCCTGGTGTGCAGCCTGGAGGCGGATCTGCTAGCCATCCATATGGCAGGAGCCTCCAGTCAGCTGGCGGATGTCCTCAGCCGACTGGGTGAGGCATCTCTTGAGTGGTCTCTCCATCTGGAGGTAGTCCACAGTCTGTTCTCCCAGTGGGGCACCCCTCAGGTGGACCTGCTCGCCTCTAGGGAGAACTCGAAGCTGAGGCTGTTTTGTGCCCGCCCCCTCAACAAGGCTCTCTGCTGGGGGATGCCTTCTCAAGGCCGTGGACCCCAGGCCTCTTTCTGTGCCTTCCTTCCACTTCCCTTTATCCACAAGGTGCTTCTCAATGTCAGGAGGGACAAGGCACAGGTGATCCTGGTGGCTCCGGACTGACCCTACCAGTTCTGGTTTCCTGCTCTCCTCAGCCTCAGCAACAGGCTTCCGAGGTGTCTTCCCATACACCTGGATCTACTCTCCATCAGTCAGGGTTAGGTACTCCACCCGGCCCTTCACTCCCTGCACCTAACCCATGCTTTGGGTCTCTCTGAAGTTGTCCTCTCTGTCATGGAGGCATCTAGAAAGGAATTGACCAGAAAATGCTATGCCTTCAAATGGAAGCGATTCTCCATTTGGTGTCAGGGCAAGGGGTTGGACCCTTCAACCTGTGCAGTGGCTAGCATTTTGGACTATCTGTAGTCTCTCTCCAAAGGGGGACTTTGGTCAACGACCCTTAAGGTGCACCTGTCAGCCATCTCAGCTTACTGGGCACGGGCTGGTCAGTGGTCGATGGTGCAGAAGACAGTGGTCCGGCGCTTTTTCAAAGGCTTAGATCACATTTCCCCATCGGTGCGTGAACCACCACCACCACCTTGGGATCTTTTGCTGGTTTTGGCAAAGCTCATGGGCAAGCCATTCGAACCGATGCACAGGTGTAAGATGTCACACCTGTCATGGAAGATCGTGTTCCTGGTGGCCATCACGTCAGCCAGAAGGATCAGTGCGCTTCAGGCACTCTCGGTGGAGTCTCCTTACCTGGTCTTCCACAGGGACAAGGTTGCCCTGCGCCCCAACCCAAAGTTTCTCCCAAAGGTTATGCCAGAGTTTCACCTGAACTAGGTGATGACTCTTCTGGTGTTCTTCTCGAATCACACCTCGGAGGCCGAACACAGGCTCCATACTTTGGACCTGAGGCAAATACGCTTATTATAAAGAGTGCACGGCTGGATTTCGGGGAGAGGTTCACCAGCTGTTTGTCTCCTACGCTGAAGGCGCACCTGGCAGACCTGCAGCCAAGTGGACGACTGGCAGGTGGATCACTTCCTGCATTGATTTCTGCTATAGCTTGGCGGGTAGGGAGACTCCCGGAGGGCTTAGGGCTTATTCCACCCACCATACCGCTGCATTGGTGGCTGCTTCTAGGGACGTCCCTATCCAGGAAATCTGCAGGGCTGTTTCCTGGAAGTCAGCACACACCTTCATTTCCCATTACCACATTGACTTAGAGTCACACCAGGATGCTGGTTTTGGGGCCTCAGTTCTCCAATCCTTATTTCCTGAGTAGGGTGTGTGTGCCTTGCCTCCCTCCTCCTGGAGAACTGCTAGAAGTCTGCCAATAAGTGTGGATAGACTGTATGCACGTCCTTAGAAACACAGGGTACTCGCCTGTAACAGTAGTTATAGGAGTGGTATATGTTGTTCATCCACATTGACCCACCCGGCCTCCCCTGGCTTTGGTACACAGTACTGCTTCCAGCAGACAAGATCTGGTGTCATGGGGCAGAGCCAAGGGTTATACCACCTGGGTGTGTGGGAGGAGCTAGTTTGCAGACTTTCTAGCAAGACTTTTTTTTTTTTTTTTTTTTAAACTTTCTTTATGCTCCCTATGGTCAGGGCATCTCTCGGAGGTGATCTCTCTCAGCCTGTCGCCTCTACTTCCCTACCTGAAGCCTCCTCCACTCCAGCACCCCCAACCAAACTTTCCAGCCCCCTGAATCACCCCCTGGTGGAGGGCCAGCCTCTCCTACCTAGCGACCTTTCTGAAGTTTGAGGGTCCATCCAGTGATGGGCTCAGACAGCCATCAGGGAGTTGGTCCGGCGTTTGGGATGTGGGCGCAGTCCACTGGATCCCTCATCGCCTCCCTAAACCATGGTGGGGTTTTCTCTTTACTGTTTGCCCCTTGGAGCTCGGATGTGCAATGTCAGTGGCACTTGCGTCGTGACGTCTGCCGCAGCCCTGCCCCTGCATCTACTTGCTCCACAATTTCCTTGCGCTGCCCCACAACTACCGTCAGGGGCCGCCCTGGAGCGGCTCATACCCCGGATCCCTCCCCGGGGGAGAGCAGTCCTCTGAATGCTCAATCCCTTCCCTCCTCTGCCGCCCCCCAGCGGTCAGAGTTCGTTCCCGAACCCGGGTCACCAGCATGGCGTGAGGTGTGGCTACCAGCGCCTCAACCCTCAGCGCCACCGGGCCAGCTTTTCCAGCAAGACTTAAAGGGGAAGGACACTGCCAATAAGTGTGGATGAACAACATATACCACTCCCAGAACTACTGTTACAGGTGAGTAACCTGTGTTTTTTGTCAGGGGGCTTATTAGGTGCGCTAATTAGCATAGAAATTTCTTAACTGTTTCAGCTGGTGTGTTCATTGACATGTTTATTGATTTAATTGTTCATTAAGTAGTTTGTTTTGGCGGTCATGTTGGTCTGTGAAAGGTTTTTCCCCACGGTATTCAGGTTTCAGTATGGAAATATATAGCTTTAATTGGGAGGCGTGCAGCTTTAATTGTTTGGAATGTAGGTTTAATTGGTGAGATATACAGGGAAATAGATAATAATGGGCTCCTATGGGGAAAAGGTCCCATCAATGAAATTTTTTACATATACACACAAATAATACATACGTAATAAATTGTAAGTAATGTTTATACACCGTGGTGGACTGTCAAATTGCATTATACATGGGTTTGTATAATTGCCCGTGTATAATGCAGTTTGATTAACCACGATCCTCAGAAGTCCCATTTGAACCCCTACAAAGTTGTGCATCACTTGGCTCCCACTGTTACCTCGTGGTCACCAGGGATAGTGTTAAAGATTTAGCGGGATGTGCTCCTGCGAAACAGAGGAGCACACTTGATTGAACTTGTACCATGAAATATGTGCTCCTTTACACCATGGCCGTGCTCCTGCCTACTTTCCCATTTACAAATGAGCAATTTTCTGATGGTAAACTCACTGTTTCTTATAGTAAGAGAGGTTTAAAAGTGCAAAATCATGCACATGGGGCACAAAAACCCAAGGGTAATGTACCAATGGGGCAGGGAGGTATTGGCAGCCACAAAACAGGAAAGGGACCTAGTGGTAATCATTTCTGATGACCTGAAGGTATCAAAGCTGTGTGATAAGGCAGTATGGAAAGCTGGCAGGATGCTCAGGTGCACAGGGAAGGATATCACCAGCAGAAAGAGGGAGGTAGTTTTACCCCTGTATTGATGTTGATGAGGCTCTACCTCGGGTACTATATTCAGTACTGGAGGCCTCATTTCTGGAAGGACATAGATCAGATGGAGGTGGTACAGAGGAGGGCAACCAAAATGGTGCAGGGCTTGCAATAAAAGCCCTACGTGGAAAGACTCAAGGAATTAAATATGTACTCTCTAGAGGAAATAAGGGCAAGGGTGGGACATGATGGAAATGTTCAAATACCTCAAAGATGTTAGCAAGATATAGGAAGGTAGCATTTTACTTAGAAAAAGATGCACAAGGACAAAGGGGTTCATACTATGAAACTGAAGGGGACTAACAAGAATTTCTTTTGCACACTGTGTCACCTTCGATCTCTGTCCGTGTGTGTGAGTGTGACACACACACACAGCACAACTGAACATGAAAAGTTACTTTGCCACACAGATTGCCCTGCTTCTCAGGCAAACCCCAGAATAAGTCTGTCCCAGTCAGACAGTTGTCGACCACCACTGACCACCATAACTGTCACTGGCATCAAGTGTGACATGCCTGCCTCAGAGAATGAACTCTTGTCCTCACCATGTCCACAAACCTGCTACTCCAGCAGAACCTACACCTCCATTTTCCAACAAAACAGAATCCTGCTCGTTCCAGGGAGCTGGATGTAAAGAAAAAAATTTACATGTGTGTTAATAGTCAGAATGAATGAGGCAGGGCAAGTCATTCTGGGACATGTAGATGGTAGTACAGTCTCGGCACAAAGATCAATGATGCAAAATGGACCATGCTCCTAGTGCACTGCAGGAGCACAATGTAACTAAATTACAATTTAAAAACCATGCTCCTAATGTAAGGAAATGTGCTCAGAGCATGGAGCACACCCTTATAGCTGTCCATGGTGGTCACAGCTTGCGCTGCCGCTCTGAGCTCGAGCTGTCAGTTTGTGCTCACTACAGATTCTCACAGCATTGACAGAAGCCGCCGGGCACCAATCAGAGTTGTGGGCACTTTTGAAAATGAAACACTGTCAAAAGAAAAAGTCACAGGAAGAAAACCACGAAAGAGCACAACAAAGAAATCTTTACACTACTACTAAAACACTGTTCTTTTCTTTCCCATATACATTTTACTTCACCGCCACAGACCGGGTGGGGGGGACGTCCTCCAGCCCTACGATCGCCCCGCTTTCCAATCCCCAACGTTCCCCGTGGATTACCCCTCCTTGGCAGAGCCAGGACCGAGGAGTGCCGGCATACCGAACACACAAATCTGGTAATGCATGGGCTCGCATGAACGATTGGGCCATCATGGGTTCAGCCGGGTCCTTGCTTTTTCCACTATTTTTTTTTCTCCCGCACCCAAAGCCCGTGCAATGGGCGGAGAGGCTGTCTCCACTTGCACAGAGGCAGCCAGTCGCCCTGGACATAGGCCAACCCCTTAACGTGGCCGTGCGCCTGTGCTGATCAGTCGACAGTGCACAGTGCAAATCCCCCCCTCCCCAAGGAAGGAGAGCAGTTCTCCAGACACTCAATCCTTCCTCCCCCTGCCGACCCCAAGCGACCGGAGTCCATTCCCAAACCCGGGTCGCTGGAGTGGCGCAAGGTGTGGCATGTCCAGTGCCTCAACTCTCTGTGCCACTGGGCCGGCTAACGGACTATTCTTCTTAAAAAAAAAAAAAAAAAAATTTGTTCAGTCTTAATGCACTACTTTTAAATCCTAAGTGAAACATTTTATAGTTTCTGAATTCGGCTTCGGGGGGGGGGCTGCAAGGAGCACTACAGTTTGAAATGGTATATCTATTTAAACAGTAAAAAAGTTCAGAATTTGAAAAGGTTTATCTGGTTCTATGTGTTTTTATCTGTTACTAGTAAAATTGCTTCAGTCTGACATCCAGGGCAAGTTCTCTTTACTAAGTAATTAAAAAGCAATAAAGGGACCATTTATTATAAAAAATAAAACATGAGGAAGTGTAGTAACTTGGATTTTACGTACAGCCTTGGTGTGCAATGCCTTGATAAACCCTTCTGGTTTCGCCCTCTGTGTTTGTTGGGGCATCACACACCTCGGGTGTGCATAAAATCCTGGTTACACACACTTCCCCATGCATTATTCTATTTCTATATCTATACACAGACACACACATACATATTTATTAGGGGTAGAATTTAAGGGAAAAAAGTATTCATGGTGTATTGCCAGAATCAGAATTTTGGTATTCCACCCTGAAATTTGGTATTCCGCCCAGTTTGTACAGTTTCATATTTTTTAAGGTAGAAGGTTTAAAATACAGGGAATTTCTGTCTAAACCCCAAAAATAGACACATTTGACAAAAGGAAATGATTAATGTCTTTTTTTCTCCCTCTATTACTGTGTCCACCCAGAATACCTGTAAGACGTGTTTACAGGGTTTGAAATTGGCACCCGCCCGCCAAATGCGGGTAGATTTTGCCTCTGGCGGGTAAACCTAGTGTTGTAGGGCACCCGCAGGGTGCCTCGTGGTAATCGTGCAAAAGTTGACTGTTGGCACTGTGTACTGCATGGTGCTTTAGTGCGATAGCCATTGAATAACATGTATTGTGCTACCGTGCTATTGCGCATACTGCACTAACGCACTGTGCTGTATATCACGATAATGATCAACTTTTACGCGACTACCACTATATATAGACAATAAAGTTACAGGCTTGGCCGCTAGGTGTAGTCAACGGCAGTTGCTAGTAGGAGCTCCAGAATGCTCCGAGGACCAGGGTGACGGCGACTGCAAGCTGGAAAGGGGAGTATGAGTATCCTCAGTTGCTTTATCCTGGCTGAGTATGTTGTGCTGCGGCATCCTAGCTGGGTATAAGCTGTGCACTTCTAGCTGTGTCATAACTGCCCTTTCCTGGCTGATGCTGTCCCTCCTGGATGGGTCTGGGCCGTCTCACCTGGATAGGTTTGTACTGCTTCATACTGTCTCCTTAAACACTAACTTTATTTTCATGTTCATTTTGCAGTCCCTTTGCCAGTAAAGAAAGACAAACACTTCTTTTAAGTTAAAAGTTTAATACTTATTGTTAAAAACTGCAATAAAACTTGTTTTTGGGGAAAAAAATGAAATTTCTGGTAGTTACTGTGTTGGACTAGTGAAAATCATATTGGGCCAGTGGATTTGTCACTAGTCTTGTCAGCTAGTGGCTGAAAAAGTTTGTTTCAATCCCTGGCTTGGGGGTACCCCCAACTACCCTGTCAGAGGAGGATGGAAGTTAGGGTAAGTTTGGCGAGGGTCAAGAGATGAGGCAGATAAGGGACCAGTCGATGATAGCATAGAAACATAGATCATGAAGGCAGAGAAAGGAGCAGCAAAGCAATTCACATTTAAAAAAAGAAGTCAATACAGAGATTAAAAAAATCACTTTTAGCTGAAGGGGCCATTAGGATATTGGGCAAAGGGTCTGCCCAGCAGATGCACATTAGCACTACATCCTAAAAATTTGCCACACATGCTGTAAATATAAACACCTTGCAAGTGCCCCCCCCCCCATTAGCAACATCCTCTTTGTAGATTAAAAGCCCAGCTCCCACACTGACATGCTGCCAGATAGTGTGATGCAGGTTGCGGAAGGAAAACGAAGACTAAACAGGGGGCTTTACTGCCAAACTCCTTCAGTGCCACACCTTGGCTGCCTGCACAGTAGTCCCTGCCCCATCTCTCTCTCTCCCCAGGAATCTTTGTCTGATCTCCATGAGACTCTTAACTGCCTTACCAGGTGGAAGGTTGCACTCAGGGAGTCCTTTGGACTGCAACCCCCCAACACACACACGCACCATAAGCAAGCAACTACTCAGGTGGGCCTGCTGCCTGATATCACTGCTTGCTGGTTGCCCCAGTGGAGCCTTTATAAAGGTGGCTGGGTGACAGAGAAGACAGGTTAAATCCAACTCAGAGCTGCTTTGCTGTTACATCCACCCTACCAAATATCTGCTATGCCAGTACAATCTGGAAAATGTTTTAAATATAAGTGTTGAGACCTAGTGTCTGCACGCCCAGCTGCTGGATTGCTGTCTGACCAGCTGAAATAAAGCAAGTTTTACACATTAAAGAGCCTCACAAGCCTCGGCCCCTGCACCCGACATACAGGTGCTGTAGGTCATGGGGCTGCTTTCAATGTCAAGCTTGCCATAAATAACAATAATGTTAAAAAATTAGAGAGCTCATAAAATTACAAACACGGGGTCCCAAGGACTTCCCGGTTTCTGGTGCCGCCCCTGCGCTCCGCAGATTTTATGACGTGATGCCAGGGAGGAAGCGGGGCGTGCTCCATTATACTCCATGGGTGGCACCTTTTCAGTCTTTTTTTTTAATATTATGTCTATCTAGTCATAAAGAAAGCACGGATGACTAACAAGGCCTTTATTAGTTGGACCCGTGCCCACGCTTTTATGACTAGATGGCCATTATAATATAAAAAAAGACTGAAAAGGTGCCGCCCATAGAGTATAATAGAGCACGTCCCCACGCTGTCCCTGACATTGCATCATAAATCTGCAGAGTGCTGGGGCGGAGCATGGGCGGCACCAGAAACTGGGAAGTCCTTGTGACTCAGTGTTGGTAATTTTACGAGTGCTCTAATTTTTTTACATCATCATTATTTAAGTGAGTTCTTGGCTCCTTTATACAGTGTTGGTGAGTGGTGCCGGTTTGCTTTTCCTTGTAGTATTTGAACATTTTCACCTATCATGTTCATGATGTGGGGTCAAAAGAAGGCTAAGTTGAAAATTTGGTGTAAAAATATGGTTAAAATGACCACGTTATGAGTGAATGTTGAAATGGTTTTTGGGCTTCCACAGCCTGGTGGACTCTACATTTAGTGCAGGGCTCAAAGGGCCTTGCATGTCTACATCTGTAGCCATACGGAAGCGCAGGGCCCCTTCTATAGCCAGATGGACTCCTCACTCGTCTGCATCTGTAGCCACATGAAAGCACAGGGCCCAGATGGCCATGCGCTACCGCAGGTAGATAGATTCTTCACCAGCATGAGTGTGCAGGGCCCAGAGGGTCCTCTGCTCCCACAGCCTGATGGACTCAGTATTTGTCACAGGGCCTTGCACATCTCTGTCTGTAGCCGCAAGGATGTGCAGGGCTCAGAGGGTCCAGTGCTTCCACAGCCTGATGGACTCCACGTTTATTTCTTTATTTAGTTTTTGTTGACCGGATAGGTGTACTAGGCATTAATTTACCTATTTTCAGGCACGACCCGGAAGAATACAAAGAAAGTTTCACATAATGGACGACGACACCAAACAATAATAGAAGTTGTACAGGGTTCATAGATATATCAAAGCAAATATACATGTTATATTTAAGCAGTGAACATCTCAGTAAGTGTGCAGAGTTCATGGACTAGGAGAGACAGTTTCACATATTGAATGATATCAGCAGACAGACCATGGATAGTTCAGAGTTCATAGGTTAACACCAATTCAGATTGTTATGAGCAGATTTGAAGAGTTTCATAGTAATGTAACTGTTTGTTGTTTCAGGAGGTTAACAGGACAGGAGCATAACTGAAGTATGATCTAGTGAGTGCTCATTGATTTTGGGGTGGGCTTTGGTGAGCTGCAATTCTAGGTAATTGGTGTAGCTAGCATGCTGTATTTTGTTCTGACGTGACGTAGGGGTAGATCAGTAGAGCATCATGTTAGGAGGAACACAGAATTATCAGTATAATAACATCTGCATCTATAGCGTATGAAGGTGCAGTGCTCTCCTGGCCCTGCACTTCCGCAGCTAGACGGATCTGTTCATGCAGGTCCCAAAAGGGCATGTGTAAACAAGGATATGATTCCACTATCTCAAAAAGAAGGGAAATTAATTTAAAAAAAAAAAACTGCGTTAATGCACCTGTTAGGGTTGGAAACCCTAACACAACATTTCTCTACTTTTGTTGCTTTAAGGTGATCTCTAACTCAGCACCCCCACCCCCAGCACCAAAAGGAGAATCCCACACAAGTAACCACAGACAGCCTTCATCAGGTAAGAAAAAACAACTTACTGCTGTTTCCAGGTGGCACAAATGCAGTTGCACCAATGTGCCACCTTTGTGGATTTATACCTGCAGCTGCATAAACACAGGCCCCACAGGGCCAAGTGCTTATGCAGCCATACCTGTGTGTGTGTGTATGTCATACAGTGTGTTCTGCAGACAGAAGGACCCATGTGGCCTGTGCCTTTGCAGACAGAGGTACTCATGCATGCTGTACGAGGTACCTCGCTAGATACCATGATCCACTACTGCATGGTTTTCTGTATGCAGCTGTGTCAAGTAAAACCTGTTACCTCTTTGAACAATTTCTAAATCCACTGCTGAAACCGTGATACCCACATTGCAATAGTACTTCTGTCTGCCTAGCGGCAGGCCCCACAGTGGCCTGCCCTTCTGGAGGCTGAAGTCAGTGAGTGAAGAGGTGCAGACCCCTCAGGGGAGAAGTACTGTTGCAGTTTTTGTATCTGAAAACCTGCTACCCCCTTGAACAGTTTCTAGTTTGCTGCTGAAACCATGATCCCTACAATGTAGCAATACTTCTGTCTGCAAAACTGCAGGTCCCACCGGGACCTGCCCTTCTGAAGACAGAAGTCTGTGTGTATTTATTTAGGTTGGTTAACCAGGTAGATGTGCTAGCAAAGAGAATGCCTATTTTTAGGCACAACCTGGGAGGTTAAATGGCAGTTGAAATTACACAAAGCAGCAATGCAGCATTGTAACAAAAGTGCAGCAGTACAACAAAAAGGCACAATATGTGCCCTAGAACACAGTCACAGTAAGTAGGCACGGGTCAAACAAACAAGGATGAGGCAGCATTGAGTACAGTGCAGACACACCAAAATAAAATTCACAGAAGGATCAAAGAAAATAAAATAGAAGAAATGTCACCAGAGATACACAAAGCAAACAGGCTGTCATTGTGCAGGAATCATCCAACAGAGAGTCAAGTACAAGAATATTTATCTATGGAATTTAATTGTGGTGGGACTGAGATACCGGAAGGTAAGGAGGGATGGAGTTCCAAGTCCTTGGAGCAAAGATGGCAAACGCCTGCTCACTATCTTAGAGGAGCATTTGGGAATAGTCAGGAGAGACAGATCATTGGATTGCATAGTGTAGGCCTGGTCTGAAGGAGTTAACAGAGCCACCAGTGGTGGGTTTTGCAGACCTGATTATGTTGTCAGTTACACAGCCGAGGGTATATAGACGATGAGAGGGGGAGAAAGGCAACCAAGATTGGAGTATAGCATGCAGTGGTGGGTAGGGACCGAAATAAGGGGGTGCTAAGCACCAGTTTGCGCTTGTATTTCGGTAATTAGCGCCTGCCACTTTAAGAAATGGCAAGTCAGCAGCGCTACAAGCAGCTCCTGTCTCTGTGCAGTGTGTTTGTTTCTGTGCAGCATAGGGAGAGTGGGAGGAGTGTCTGAGCTCCGCAGTTAGCGATGCCCTGATCCCCTGAAAACAGAAGAGGAGAACGGGGCGTGGACTATGCAGAAAGGGAGCAATGTGACTGGAGGAAATGGAGTGCTGAAATATGAGCCACTGAGACTCAGTGCAATTAGAAGACAGAAGGGAATGTGCTATCAGGAGAAAGAAGGGAACGGTAATATATAATGGACTAATGTGATGGGGAGGGTTAAAATACAGTATGAGCAAGGCATGTCACAAGCACAGAAAACTGAGAAAACAAGTTCTGCATTTATCAAGTGAAAACGTTCTGCTTGCAGCTGCTAGTGTCTTAATCCCTAATTTCTGTGACATTATAGAATGTTGCTGGAACTGATCGTGTAGAGTATGTGTTTTTTTAAACAGTTTCCAAAAGTTTGAATATTTACTCTGTTTAATTAACAAAATGCTAGAGGTGCCGCTGTTGTAGGTAAGATTTATAACCGCCAACTACCCCAAGCAGCAGCTGAAATAGTATAGTTACTTGAATGTTTAAAAAAAATTAGGGACGTATTTAAAAAGACACTTTGCTTTTAAGCTGTTTTTGCCAGTGCAGACATTTACTCTGCTGCTTGCTCCATGGCTGCAAATTGCTACAATAATTTGTTTGTTATTTTTATTTATTTATTTGAGTTTTGGTAACTGGGTAAGTCCACTGAGACAATTACAGTCCCTTTATCAGGGTCGACCCGGGAGTGCAGCAACAAACAGTACAGTGCACAAAACAATGGAATTCTGTTACGGTAAAAAAACAAAATTAACATACAGCAGGTATGGGGATAAAGAATTATAAAAACATACAGAAATATTAAAGTAACAGTTTACAACAGCTAACAAAATAGATGTATACACATTGGTAATAACATACTGCAGGTCATTTACGATAGGAACACGAGCTGCGAGAGATTGAGTATAACAGCTGACAAAAATAGATATTTACACATAGGTAGTTACAAATTGCAAGTCAGTTTCAGGATGACCAGTATCAATGAAATCTGAAGGCAGAAAAGATATCCGCGGAAGCAGGAGCATGACACAGTGGCTGAGAGAGAGGCATACAGGTCAGCTTGGAATAGAGAGAGTAAGGAATAAGACAGGACGTAGGGAGGGAGTTCCAGCCTGATATTACCGCATAAGCGAAGGACCTACGGGCAATGGTTGGCTGCAGGTTTGGTAACATGAGGAGGGGGAGAGAGCAGAGTGAAGGGCACAAGGTACGTGTCTAAGACAAATCAATTCACTAAGACATGGAGGCGTGGCAATATGGACAAACTTATACATGAGACTCATGGAGTAATACTTTAATTTAGCTTCACATGTTAACCAGCCCAGCGAGGAGAGGATGTCACAGTGGTGCGTACGGGAATTAGCCGCTAAGGCTATGATAAGCCTGGGTAAGAAGTGACAGGGAAGAGGAACTGGTAGAGAGTAGCAGCAAATTTAGGAGGGGAAGAAGGGATGAAGAGGCAGTCTTAAGGCAGGAGGTGGCGGTAAGAAAAGGATGAATACGATAGAGGAGTCGGAGTTTCTGGTTAAAGGATTTAATCAAGTTAGAGACACGAGTGTTAAAGGAGAGTGCAATGTCCAAGGTGAAGTCCAGGTACTTAAAGGAATGGACAGACTCAAGGGTATCACCATTAAGGGACAAAATGCTTAGAGGTGAGGGCATTGTTACACAAAAGCAAACCATGCACTTACAAAAATGACATAAAAGCTGACAGTGTCCCAAACTCCTAACCCCTCCCCACAAAACCAGAGGAAGCACATACAGAATTCATGAGTTACAGCCACCATCTCATGGCAGCCATATTATCAAGAACAGCCCTTCTGAAATGCCACAGCTTGTTTTCAGTGGGGTTCCTAGTTTCTACTCATTTTCACAGCTGGGTAGACTGGAGGATGGGGTGGGTGACTGTCTTGGGTCTCACAGTGAGTATCTGGCTCTAGTAGGGTTTGAACCTGCAATCTCTCTTCCTGAGCCAGTGCTCTAACCACTAGACCAGTACCTCCTAGTAGCCACACTGCCTCCTAGCTGACCATTGCATCTTGTCATGTTTTTAATATATTTTACCCTCAGCTCCTGATTTTGCCACAGTAGCTCCTGGTCAGCTGGAAAATGCTGACACCCAGAAGCAATTCCTGGGTCTTGGCTGCCATATCCTTATTTCTGCCCCTGGGTGGGTCAGCCAGGTGACAGATAAGTCAGACTGACGCACATTGTTGTAGGCAGCGTTCCATTGAAATAGATTGCAAGCACTGGCCTGGGGAAAATTAGGTGAACTCCTATGCAAGGCTAGGTAGCGGTACTCCGTGGGCAGTTGCAAGCCTTTCTGCAGGAGTCGGGGCATATCTGATTTTGTAGGTGATCTTAAGCTTGGAGTTTACAGACTTGCAGACGTTTGAAGTATGCGAGGAGAAATCCAGGGCAGGATGTAGATTCAGGCCTAGGTATTTAAAAGAGTCAACCATTGGGGGGGGGGGGTGCATCTAAACAACGGATGGCTGAGCCAGTGTTGCAAGCCCTTACTTGAGGTGCAGACCCAAAAAGCATGGCCTGGATCTTGCTGGAGTTGAGGACAAGCCAATTCTGAACTCTGTCAAAGTCAGCACTGAGATTAGTGCTGATGTCCGTTAAATTCTTGGACCTAGAGTGTAGCATCATGTCATCAAGCAGTGGGCACAAAATGGAGCCTTGGGGAACGCTAACGTTAATAGTGGTTAGGGCAGAATTGGACTTGTTAAACTTAAAAAATTGCTGCCTGTCACTAAGGTAGCTGGAGAACCAGCTGATGACAGTGGGAGAAATCCAAGGGAAGACAGTTTGATTTTTAATAGGGTCTGGTCAAGATGGTTGAACACTTTTGTATGCTCTGTAAAGATGGATCCTGTAAACATCCCCTTGTCCATAGCCATTTTAACATTGGTAAATTGGACAAGTGCTGTGGTGGTACTGTGAACCTACCTAAACCCATGTTGGGCAGGGGACAGTGGATTAAATTGGAAAGGTGATCCCTAATCTGGGAGGCAACCAGCTTTTCCAGTAGTTTACTGACAACATGCAGGATTGCAATAAGCCAGTTGTTCTCAATGCTTTTAGGATCACCCTTTTTGAACACCAGAATGATCCTGGCCACCTTCCAGCTTTTAGGAACAATGGCTGTGGTGAGGGACAAATTGAATAGTCTGGTAATCAGGAAGGCAAGAATGTCTTAAACCCGTAGTTGAAAAGATGCAGGCCCCTAAGGGGCCTGTGTTTTTGCGCACAGAAGATCTGTTGCAGTTTTGATAGCATGGATTTTGTGGCTCCCGTGCTTCTGCAGCCAGAGGTCAGTGTTGCATGTCTTACATCTGCAGCTGCAGTAGCGCATGCCCATCAAGTGTGTGTGCCCTACACTGTGCATGAGTGCCTGAGGCTACAGAAGCACTTGCCCCTTGTGGGCCTTCACTTTTGCTGACAAAAGAACTCTTGTAATTTGTGTATCATGGATTTATACCTGTGGTTTCAGGAGCCTGTCCTTCTGCACACAGAAACGGTGTTGTGATTCGAGTATCCTGGATTTCTATCTGCAGTGACAAGTGAGTGTGTGTGTGTATATATTGGGCTGTGTATGTCTTGTGGTGTGCATGCTGCATGTACAAATCCAGAAAGGTAGCACATCAGTGCTACTGCATTTGTGTAATCTGGAAACAGTTGAATGTTGTTTGTCTTACCTGATGATGGCTGTCTGTGGTTGCTAGTGTGGGCTTGTCCTTTTGCTGCTGGGGGAGGGGAAGGGATAGGGAGTTATGGTTGGAAACCGTAATGCCGCATTTCCCTATTTTTGTTGCTTTAATCTGAACCCTAACTGGTGCATTAACGCAGGGTTTTTTTTGCAATATATTATACTGGTGCAGAAGTAACAGTATAGTTAGGGTTGAGTTTGGTGTTTAATGTTAAACCCCCAATTTTTATACCTTAATAACTTTGGTGGTGTTTGACAGAATTGCCCAAAAATTTGCATGCATTGTTTCGGAGACACGTTCTCAAGACATTAGAAGTTTCACCACGGCAGCTTATGCGTTTTCCGAGATATGGAATGTCAGTTTTTCATGACAAGGAATGTTTTTTCTTAGCATTACTTCACTTTTTTGTTATCCTCTACAACCTAGACAGTACGGAATGTTTTCCGAAACTTTTAGGGTAGAAGCAGCCCGAGCCAAGATAGTACCTTTCAAAGGTTTTGTGAAAAAATATTAATTTGCTTCAGAGTTATAAGGATTTTAAAGAGCTACTGACGCCTCAAAGAAAACTTTAGAAAACATAATAATTAGTTAAAATTCTGCTTGCATTCTATTTATAGTTTGTATATTTTTCCTTCCCATTATTTAGTACTAAGGAAATTTGCATAAAGATATGATCTTTATCCATTAGAGTTCCTTGAGAGTCCATCTGCCTCTATAGTTTACTCCCTACTTCAGATCATAATCCTCTGTTGTAACATCACAGTCTGTTACTATGGGAGTAACTGTGATACCACAAACAGTGCTCTATGACTTCAGGTACGGAGAAAGCAGCAGGAATAGATAAACTATTCAGGAACAAAGATCCTGTTTTCATGCAGATGATCTCAGTAATAAATAATGGAGAGAAGGAATACAGCACTAATGGGAAATACAAGCTGGACTGTGTCTAAATATTAGGTTTTGTTAATGTTCTCCCGAACATGTTACCAGCTTTTTGAGTTTTTTTTTTCTGAGCATGCTCAGTTGGGTTTTTGGATAACCCTCTGATACGACGTGAAAATTGTTGTGCTGCTAGAGCAGTTTGCTTTCACACCACTTAGTTCTCACAACACGAAAACCATTTTTTTGTGTCATGATGGCTATTTTTTTTTGGGGTAACTAAAAAACATGGAAAATATCTACAAATTATGAATTTTTTTAAAAAACAAAGACCTGGACCTACCTAAATGGGACCCCATTTAGCTAGATTTTTGGTGTTTGTTTTTTAAAATTAGGGCCAGACATTTTTATCCTTTGCTGTTGTAAAAAATTATGAATCTTAATGAAAACCTTTATGGAAAAAAAACAGAAATATCTTTTCCGGGCACCCCAAAATCCTCGGTGCCCAGTTTAGTGAGAGGAATCTTTTTTTTGTTGTGAGTGTGATGGAGATTTTTGGCTTGCACACAGAAATACTTGTAACATTCGGTGGAAAAAGGAACATTTGTTCTGAGCTAATTAGAAACAAAAGGAAAGGCCTGCTCCGACTTTGAAACTTCTTAAGGCATTCAAATTTGCTGATCAGCACTTTATTTCTACCTACTGACAGAATATTCAGTGATTACAGAAAAGCTTAATCATTCATTGCTTGCACACTATTGATAAACTAAGTGAGCTATGCATGATTACCAAACATAAAAAAGCAAATCAGAATACTCATAAGTGTATTAATGGCACTCTAGTCAGTATGGCTGTCTGAAAAAGGCATAGCAGTGATATTTATTTAGTTTTATAAAATGGCAAGAAAAAATCCGGAAATTTCATTGGCCAAGAGATGTCACCTGACAGTGCATTAAACCTCTATAAATAATAATAATTTTATTTCTCAAAATCACCTTTCAAATTATCAAGGCGCTTTACAAAAAGATTGACATGAGAATAATTAAACCAATAATTGAGTAGGGGAGGGGGGATGGGGTGGAAGACGGTCCTGATCAATGCCAGGAGCATGGGCAACAAAATGCCCGAGCTCCAGGCGATGCTGGTGGAGGGATCAGCGGATGTGGGAGCAATAATGGAAACATGGGCCACCCAGAAAAATTATTGGGACCTCAATTTGGAGGGCTATACAATATTTAGGAGGGATAGTGAAGAGGGTAGAGGAGGGGGTGTAGCGCTGCTAGTCAAGAATGGCATAATGGTTAATGGAGTGGAGGAGGCAGATGGGGGAGTGGAAACGATTTGGGTAACCCAGCAAATGAGGGGAGGCAAAAGACTGAAAGTAGGGTGGTATACAGACTCCCAGCAATGGATGAGGACCTGGAGGGAAAACTGGTTGAGAATATCAGGGGGCACTGTGACCGTGGAAAGGGTAGGGTGGTGGTCATGGGAGACCTAAATATGCCAGGGGCAGATTGGGACACTATGACATCAGCGGTGGCCAGGGAGCAGAGACTGATGGATGTGTTTCAGGATGCCTTTCTGGTCCAACAGGTGGGGGAGCCTACTGGCGGGGGATACTGGACGTTGTCCTGGCAGACAGCGATCAGATAAGGGGTTTGGAGGTGTGCAGCCCGCTGGCAGGAGGAGACAATGCCACGGTCTGGTGTCTACTGTGTCTGGGGGGAGGACAACCGCTCAAACACAGTAGTAGTGGACTTCAGGGGGGCAGATTTCGTGGGCATGGGCAGGATTCTGAGGGGGAGTTTGAACAAAATTAGGCCAGACATGGATGTCGGTAGCTTGTGGGAGGCCATTAAAAATGGGGTGCAGGAGGCTACTAGTTCATGTACAAGGGTAAGGCTAAAAATGGTAGGGCCAACAAGCCATGCTGGTGGACCAGGGAGGTGCAAGAGGCGGTGAGGGATAAAAAAGCTGCCTATGCATGTTTTAAGTGCTCCAGGGGCATCAGGGAGAGAGGTGAGTACGAGTTGACAGCCAGAAGGGTCACAAGAGTGGTGAGGGGAGCCAATGCGAGGATGGAGCAAAACCTGGCTAGGGATATCAGGAGGGGTGGAAAGGGATTTTGTAGATACATAGGGGAAAAGAGGAAAGGGAGAGCACAGATCTCCAGGATTAGGACTGGGGAGGGATGAGCTCAGGAGGCAGGGGAGCAGGCAGAGGTACTAAACAAGTACTTTGCCTCGGGTATTTATGGAAGGTGACAGGGATCCATTCAGCGGAAGGAGGAGGGAAGACAGCTGAGAGGGAGGACAGTTGGAGAGGAGAGGACCAGAAGAGGCTGGGGCACTGGGTGGGCCAGGCCTAGAAGGGGATGGGTGCTTTGTTGAAGGGGGGTTAGGGAGGGGGAAATCACGGAGGGTAGCGTGAGGGAGGCCCTAAGGGTGCTGAAAACTGACAAGGCACCAGGGCCGGATGGGCTGCATCCGAGAGTCCTGAAGGAACTGGCGGACGAACTAACAGCTCCACTAGCTGCAATTTTCAACGCTTCGCTGCAGACAGGATGGGTGCCTCAGGATTGGAGGGTGGCTCACGTGGTGCCTATCCACAAAGGGGGGTCTAGGGAGGAGATGGGAAATTACAGGCCTGTCAACCTGACGGTGGTGGTAGGTAAACTAATGGAGGGCTTCATCAAGGAGAAGCTCTGGAGGCAACTGGAAGGGGTTGGGCACATGGATGACAAACAGTATGGTTTTGTCCTGGGGAGATCGTGCCAGATCAACCTCATAGATTTTTACGACTGGGTGACGAGGACCCTGGACCGACAAAGACCAGTGGACGTCCTATATCTGGATTTCAGTAAGGCGTTTGACTCAGTGCCCCACATCGGGTTGTTGACAAAGTTGGGGGGATGGGGTTGGGAAGACAGTTGCTTAAATGGGTAGAAAACTGGCTCACGGATAGATCATAGAGGGTAGTGATTGGTGGGACAGTCTCTTCCCCTAGGAAGGTCTTCAGTGGGGTTCCCCAAGGTTCGGTACTGGGGCCACTCCTGTTCAGTGCCTATGTCTCCGATATAGGGAGCGGTGTTAGGAGCAGGATGAGCTTCTTCGCGGATGACTTAAAACTGGGAACACTAGCTGACTGGGATAAAGCGAGAGAGACAGTCCAGAGGGATCTGGATACCCTGGAGGGTTGGTCAAGGAGGTGGGGACTGAGGTTTAATCCAGGGAAGTGTAGGGTGCTGCATCTGGGGGTCAGAAACCCAGGTCATGTATACACCCTGTGAGGGGTCTCGCTGCAAGCCACATCGAGTGAAAGGGACCTGGGAGTGGTGATAGACACCAGGATGAACAACACTGAAAACTGCAGAAGATCTGCAGCAAAGGCAAACAGGATTCTGGGCTGCATAGCCCAGGGAATAACGTCCAGGAAGAGGGAGGTGATTCTTCCTCTGTATAATGCCCTGGTTAGGCCGCATCTTGAGTACTGCGTGCAGTTCTGGAGGCCTCACCTTAGGAAGGACATAGCATTGTTGGAGAGGGTTCAGAGGAGGGCAACCAGGATGATCTGGGGCATGAGCGATAGGTCCTATGAGGAAAGACTGGGAGTCCTTGGGCTGTACTCACTGAAGGAGAGGAGAGACAGGGGTGACATGATTGAGGTATTCAAATATGTGAAAGGGATTAACAGGGGCAGAGCCAAAGAAATGTTCAGGCTAAGGAAAGGGGGCACAACCAGGGGGCACGAGTGGAAGTTGGAGGGGGGAACCTACAGGGGAGAACGTAGAAGGCATTACTTCACTGAGAGGGTGGTGGAGCCATGGAATGCATTGCTGGGAATCTAGTTGAACTGGGTACAGTGGAGGGCTTTAAGATGGGGTGGGACAGATGCATGGGTATACTGAAACTGACACCCCTCGGGGGCCGGGGGAGAGGAGGAGCTAGCGCCCAATAGGGGCTAGCTAACGAGCAGACATGAAAGACCATTTGGCCTATTCTGCTGGCTTTTAGTATGTTAATAAATACAGTATAAAACAGTAATCCACAGGGTTCAGTTCACTAAATACCATTAAAAGCCTGGGATCAGAGAAAAGTTTTTAATGCTTGTTTAAAGCCTCCCACTGTCGTGCACACTCGAAGCCAACGGGGTAGAGAATTCCAGAGAGTAGGAGCAATGTACATAGAAGCATGGGCCCCAGAAGATTTCAAGGACACCCCTCGGGATCTCTAGCAACCCCTCGTCGGCTGAATGGAGCTGTTGCTCTGGGCGATAAGGAACCAGAAGCTCTTTCAAGTAGTCAGGGCCAAGTCCATGTAGGGCTTTATAAGTCAGTAAGCCGACTTTAAAGGTGATCCGCCACTGAATTGGCAGCCAGTGCAGACTGCGCAGAATGGGTAATATGAGATGTTTAAGAGACCCCCTGTCAGTAATCGAGCTGCCGCATTCTGCAGTAGCTGCAAGCGCCGGATATCAACCCCAGGAAGCCCCAAGTACAGGGAGTTGCAGTAATCGAGGCGCAAGGACACAAAGGCGTGAACAAGTGTAGGAAGGTCTCTGGACAGAATAAGGTGCTTAATCCTGGCGATGTTCCTAAGATGGTAAAAGGAGGACTTGCCGACAGCCAACACTTGAGACTGTAAGGTCAGCCCATCGTCAAGCATTACCCCTAGGTCTCACACCTGTTCGGACGTAAGGAGTTGGGCACCCCATAGATATATTCCAGAGGGCTGGCCAGTCCTCAGCCCCTCTATCTGGCGACCTGGCTCCACAACCATCACCTCAGTCTTTCCCGCATTCAGCTTTAGTCAGCTCAAATTCATCCAGTCCTGGATTTCAACAAGGCAGTTATTAAATACTGAGAGAGCACCATCCTGGTCAGGTGCTAAAGACAGGTAGAGCTGGGTATCATCAGCATAGCAGTGAAACCTCAGCCCATACCGTTTTACAATGTCTCCGAGGGGCAGCATATGCACTGCAAACAACATGGGGGAAAGCACTGAGCCCTGAGGTACCCCACATGACCGCGAAAATGGGTCAGAGGGAAAAAAAAACAGACACCACTCTCTGAGCTCTGCCAGTGAGGAAAATGAAAACCACCTGAGGACCGTATGTGTCAGGCTACAGATGGACCTCAGGTGCCCAAGCAATACCCCATGGTCCACAGTGTCAAAGGCTAAAGAGAGATCAAGGAGCACCAGAATGGAATAGTTTCTCCGATCTCTCGCCATCAGGAGATCATTGAGCACCCAAATCAGCACAGTCTCGGTACTATGCCTCTTTCGAAAACCGGACTGGAGAGGTTCATAGATGTTGTGGATGGTCAGGTGGTTCTCCAGTTGTACCGCCACTACTTTCTCAATAACCTTCCCTATAAAAGGGAGGTTAGAGATTGATCTGTAGTTAGCCAGAGAGTCAGGGTCCAAATAAGCTTTCTTCAGGAGAGGAGTTACCACCGCCTCCTTCAGGGAGCTTGGAAACTCACCCGAATCAAGGGAGCACCAGACTATCTGAACCAGGACCAGGCTAATGATATCATAGCATCCCATAATCAGGGAAGTGGGGCCCGAATCCAAACTACAGCTTGTAGGGCACATACTCTGGAAATCCTCATGACATCCACGAACTCCAGCAGGTCAAAGGAGCTCCAGGAAACATGAGGTGAGGCGACCAAGCACTGATCGACAGCGTCCCCCATAGAGCGAGTCAGAATAATCTCTGACCTAATGTCGGCCACCTTATTCTCAAAGAATTGAGCAAGCTTATCGCACTCTATTTGCGAAACAAGGTCTTTGGAACTGCAGGCAGGTTGGGTTGCACAACCTGTCCACAGTCCGCAAGATCTGGGCTGGTCGATTCTGAGCGGCAGCAATCTCCCTGGACAGGAATTCTGCCTTCTTATGGGAGATTGCTGATTGGTAGGTCTGATAATGCTCTACCAATTTAAGGTGGTCAACCTCCAGGGCAGATTTCCACCAACGACACTCTAACCTACGTCCTAGTCGCTGCAGCTCCCTCAAGGACCCATCAAACCAAGGGGCCCGAGGGTGAAGGGGGAGAGGACAAACATGGACAGGAGCAATCAAGTCCAGGGCCATGGAAATGGCCTTAGTATAGACCAGTACCAAAGCCTCAGGACTCGTGCTGGCCACGGGAAACTCCGAGAGGTCAGTCATCGCCGCCAGACCTTCGGAGCTCACCTCCCATAAAGGGCGATAACTGACCATCTCCACAGGGGCAGGCCTACGAAGGGGGGCGCAAAAGTTGAACCTCACGGTGTAGTAATCGGACCATCCAACAGGTTCTACCCCCAAGGCGGAGGCCTCAATCCTCAGGAGGAAAACCAAATCGAGAGTGGCCGTGCTGATGGGTGGCAGAAGAAACAATCTATGTAATGCCCAGTGATGTCATCAGTTGGAGTTGCATGGTCATGTGCCAGATCTAATTTTCCTCCCCAAGAAAACATACTGAGAGCCATTTTATTAGTGTAATAATCCCCTCCAGGGTGTGCATTATAGGATTTTAATGCACTTCCCAGGGACGCAAGGACACGTGGCCTTTGGCCTTGTGCTTTTCTACACCCCTAGGGTGTGCATTAAAATACTGTAATCAGGGCCCCTAGTTCTGCAGCATAATTTATTCATTTCTGTGGCAGAATGCAGTTCTGTCATTGGCTAAAATATTATGTGATGTCATTGATGACATCACATGCAGAGCATGGAGGAGGGGGTTCCGGATAAATTAGATGCTGAAGGGAGCCAGTCACTATGGAAAAAATGTGTATTTGAATGAAGATTCACCAAGAAGGAATTCTGCAGCAGTATATATATTCTGCGGCATGATGCAAATTCTGCAGAAAATTCCACTACCGGGGAATCACAGAATTCCAGGGGCCTACACTACAATACACACCCTGTCACAGTTTATTAATTACATAATCTGCACATACCTGTAAAGTAGTCAACTGGGGAGTGTAATCCAGTTTCCTTTTTTTTTGCAGTATGAGAAGGGGGAACCTTCCAACTAAATTAGTATATTACAATTTTTTTATGCATAAAAAAACATTGGAAATGTCAGTCTCGCATTTAGTATGTTTCATGGCGGGTTTAGTGATCAACATGAGACATTTTACCGCATTTTCCATAAATACCTGTTAGTCTGGGAGTTAGCAATAGCATTAAAATTATAATGTATAAAGAGACTAGCACTGCAGATAAAACAGATTATGTATCTTCCCCCATCACAGGCATTATTTTTTTTTTTTTGGTAACAAACATCTGAGAAGCTCTTTAAAAAAACTCTGTGTGCCTCTTGAGCTACTTTTCAGTTAGACAATCAAAAACGAACACAGTGATCGTTGACAGCATTCACCTCTATTTACCACCTATAAACTGGATTCAGTTCAAGCCCAGGAATCCCTCACTATGCTTAACGGCTGCAATCATTCCACTGGAATAAGCTGCCCAGAGCCTAGAATTGTGTGCTAATTATGGAGTTGTAGAATGAAAATCAAAACTCTGCTCTGTGGTCAAGCTCCCCTCTGCTTTGTAATGTGTGATATATTTCTCTGCCTGAGGAAGTAGTAGTCCCAAAGTCGCCTCCATGTCTTCAGTGCCATTTGACGGTTAATTATTTTTCTTGGTACAGTAATTTACTTTAGTTTTCGATACTCTGCATTAATTAGGGTGTTATTTGTGTGTTTTTGTTAGTAGTTTACATTTTTTCCTAGTTCCTGTTTGGTTCCTAGAACTGGAGAAAGGCCTTTGTGTTGCATTTCCCACTCAGGGAACTGTATTATTTTTCTGCTTATAATTAGTTTTGATAACCGCTTTGCGGTTCTTATTTTCTTGTCCCGGTTCCCTTTTCTGACAGAACCGAGATGCTATTTGGCTTATTTTTTCTCCAATTACTATTATTTTGCAGCGGTTTTTCTTTTTTTGTAAGGAACTGTACCACAATTCTGTATTTTTGGGTTTTGGGACCCAGCGTGTTCCAAGTCATCAGAAATTGGCATGACTGATGGTACCAAAAAGAGAACAGGATCTACAGGCTTTAAAAATTGCAAAAATTGTTTCCTGCTCCTGGCTATGGCAGACTGCCATGAGTTGTGTTTGAGGTGCTTGGGCCCAGATCACAATTTTTCTAATTGTGCACTTTGTATCAAGTTTTGCCGTAAAACAGTCAAGGAATGGGCTAAACCAGTAGTTCTCAGACTTTGTCACAATGAGCCTCCCCAAATCCACAGAAAAGATTTTGAGCCTCCCCCGCAAACTGGAATAATCTTGGGCCTCCCCAAAGAAAAACAGCACACTGTACTTTGCACAGTACACCATGAATAAATTGAAACCCCTTTGAGTATTTGACTCTCATTCAGTTCTTTGTCTTATACTGATCTGGAACCTTTGAAAAAGAGCACCTGTGCTCAAAGGTGTTGTCTGAATAAAAACTATTAAATAAATAAATGTTATTTAGCTTACTCTACCTCCCCCCCCCCCACACACAAATAGGCCAGCCTACTTGCTCTGCTATTTTGATTCTTGAACCACTGTTATCCCTTGTTGCAGTACCTTCGTGGATTCAGACTACTTTCTCTGTTTCCTCTTGCCTGGAATAACCTTCCTACATAGCTTGCCTCTCTCCCTCTTTCCCTGCAACTTCTCAGAGATTATATTGCTCCTTCCTACTATTGCGCTTAGCACTTCTACGCTCAACCCTTGCATTTGGGCTGTTCTGTCATCAGTCTACAAATTGATCAACTGCCACCACTCATTGTTTGTTCATTGCTCCTGTTTGTTTGCACTGTTCATGTTGTATTGCTTGACTGCTTTGCGGTTACCTTTTGAAATGTATCCACTCCATACTCTTCCATGGCTACACCTGAATTGAGCCACGACTCATTCATTTTCCCTTGTCACTGATTTGTAAATAAATACATACATTTTGCCTACTATTGTCATCTTTCAGTTTGCTTCATCCCTTCACACAAAATATATACAACTCAAAATTTAAATGCATTACTTTTTCAGACTTGCTTGAGCCTCCCCTGGAACAGGTTGGGGCTTCCCCAGGGAGGCTGGCCCCACCATTTGAGAACTGCTGGGCTAAACAATTAGAAGGCTTTATGGCTTCTCAGTCTGCCTTTACGTCACCTAGAGGCTCAGAAAAGGGTCCAGACCATCAAAGTAAGCAGAAGGACGAGGCTGCTAAAGATGGTTCAGAGGTCGGGGTGTCTGAATGGGGGAACCCTGATTCCTCTAAAAATAGAAACATGGTCTTTGACGGTAGATAGGACCGCTTGGCCAGCAGACACCGGAGACGGTGCCTGCTAAGAAATAAAAAAAATAAAAACATGTTGCTGCCCCTCCTCCTGAAGAAAGGAAAGGAGACATCAGTGGACAAAAATAAGATGCCCTCAGTAGAGCACGTGGCTAAGGCATGGCAGATCTTACTTCAAGTTGGAGCTCTTGCAGCAGGCAATAACCATTAGGACCAAGCCGCCAGGCACCCACGGAAACCTTCTGGCTAGCAGTCTGTAGCGGGGGACTGCCCCTGACGTTGGCTCCGCCCGACGTCGGCCAGTGGTATAAAAGGGGTGGTCCCCAACCCCACCTACGTTCTCCCCCCCCCCCCCAATCGACCTGTTCGCATTGGCTCCTCTGATGCCTGGTTGCAACATTTCCGACCACTTTTGTGCCTTCAGCGTTTTCTTTGCTTTTTTTCAGCAGACATTTCAGAATTTGTTTCCCATCTGCATGTCTTTTTCTCCAGCATCGTTGATTTCATCCATGGATTGTAAAGAATCTAAGTGTGTCTGCAGCAAGCAGCTACTGTCAAATGACGACACTGCGGCCTGCAAGCACTGCCCGACGTTCAACTCCTGGACAAGGATCCGCCAACAGAAGGCCCTCAAGGCGCACCTCCTAAAAGAGCAGCTTGCCGAGCTGCAGAGACAGCCAGTGGGGAAGAGTCCTTCTTGGTTCTCATCAGTTTCGACCTCCTCCAATTCTAAGCTGTACAAGGAGAAGGAAAAGGATTCAGGGAAGCACAAACACTTGGACAAGGACAGGGAAAAGTCCTGGGGTCGCTCCCACTCCAGGTCTCCGATGCACAAAAAGTCTTCGTCCGACTCCTCGTCCCACGGGGTCTCAGACCACTCTTCTCGCCTGCCCATGGCTCCTCTGGGCAGTCGGTAACCAAACCCCTCCACCGCCGTCATGTTTTTTTGTTTTGTTTTTGTTTATTCCCCTGCACTGCTGGGCATCCTTCAGGAGTGCCCACTCGGAACCCGCCCTACTCCCAAACTGAACCCCTGCATCTCCCTGACCCCCTTTCCTGGTACGACTACAGGCAGGCCCGACCCCCGGTACCATCTCCGGGGCTGATTCCGCCCTCCCTTGGCAGCTAACTCCTAAGTGTGAGGAGCCTACCTGCAAGTCGTCGGGTCCTCCGGAGAGAGAGAGAGAGAGATAGATCCTGGGTGCGTCTGGGCTGGTATTTGGGATGTGGGAGGGTCCACGAGCCACCATCATCTTCCGACTGTACAGGAGGCTTTTCTTCTTTTCTGTCTCTCCCCATAGAGCCCGGCCAGCAAGGCTACGGATTGCCGTGGCTCCGCCCCAAACATTACACTGCGCCCGCTACACTGGATTCTCCAGCCACCGCCAGGAAGTCACTCCAAGAGCGGCGCATTCCCTACACCCGGGAGAAGGCAGTCTGCGGACACTCAATCTCCCAAGCGGTCCTGGCTTCGTTCCGAACCCGGGTCGCTGGTGTGGCGCGGCGTCCAGCGCCTCAACCCTCAGCGCCACCGAGCCGGCTCCCCCGCCGTCATCTTGGCGTCAGATGGAGGTAAATCGGGGTCAGGGTCTTCGGTCCCTACCCTAACACCTCTTAAGGTGAAGGCTACACCAGCAGGGTAACCCTCCACCTTAGGGGCTAGGACCAGCCAAAAGAAGGGCAGCAACACTCTGGCAACTGCCAAAACGGTCCCGATGATGGTCTCGTCCAAAGCCTTTGATAAGACACCCCATCATCAGGGGCAGGCATCAGACTCCACGCCACCGCCCCAGGCTCCGGCCAAGCTGTCAGCTGCTTCCTCACTGGACACCGCTAAGCAGCCATCTGCTACGGGCACGCCTTCTCATATGTCGGGTCGGATATCGCCCTCTTTCTCACCGGGCCACTCTTCGCCAGTTGAAGATCTTGGGCAGGACAAGACGCCTAATCAACCCATCAGGTCCCCGTCTCTGCCACTGCGTCCGATGCCGGACACCCTGACGTCAGGTGCTCAGGCGTAGGTTAAACAGATGCCAGCTCCACTGTTGCCAGCTGGTCTGTCGGCCCTGCAGTTCTCCAAAGACCAGATCCAGGAGCTTTTCTCCTTCTGGTGGGATCAACTCAGTGGAGACCTGCTCACCCCCAAGGAACCAGTCACTGATGAACTGGAGCTGAAGCCGGATCATGGTGGGGTCAGGAGCCTAAGCAGCCGTCTCCTCCCACTAAGAACCGCTCTCCGAGCCCTGAAGATCACTGCAGTAGACTCCGGCACAAACAGCGATGTCATCGCAGAAGCTCCCGTTCCTCTAGTTGCCACTACTGCTCCGGTCTTCCCTCAGCGGATGCCGGTCGCATAGCTGACAACACTCTAGGTATTCATCCTCCTCTTCGGCAGACTCTAGCAGTAGTTCTGTGTCCTCGGGCTCAGACCATTTGGGTTCTAGGAGTCGCCCTTCTTCACCGGATAAGAAGGACACCCCTAGGTCACCTCCTGATGATCCGACGTTCATGGATCTCATGAGACACATCGAGGCTTTCAACGGATGGGAGATGGAAGACCTGGACCCAGAGAGGAGGAGGTAGGCTAAATACCTGAGGCAGAAGGAGCCCAAGCGTCTAGTGGTACCTCCTTTAGTGGGCACCTTCCAGGACCTCACAAGTTTACCTGGAAGCATCCTTTCACCTCCTCCGCTGTTTCCAAGAAGTTGGATAGGCTGTACAGAGCCCCTGGGAAGAGCCTTTCCTGGCGGAACAACCTATGGTGGACTTCATGGTGATCACACCTGCTCATGATAGATCAAAGAAGCCTACGCACCTAAGCACTCAGCCACCTGACCAGGAGTCCAGATACATTGACCAGATGGGCAAAAAGGTCTGTTCTTCCTCAACGTTCTCAAACACATGGTGCAGTATCAGAATGCCCTGTGGGAGAAGGGTATCGAAATAGCACAGGCTTACCCAGATTGCACAAAAAAAGAGCTCTTGGACCTCCTCAAATCGGGGTCGGATGTAGGCACCCATGTCTTGCATGCCTCATACGACACTGCAGATACAGCAGCGGCCTCCAGCGTTTGTCTCAGGCGCCATGCCTGGCTTAGGATCTCAGGATTCTCCCAGGATCTGCAGTCGGGCATCCTGGACTTCCCCTTTAAGGGATCAGTCCTTTTTGGAGACGAGACAGAAAAACAGATTAATTGCCTCCAAGAGTCTAGGAAGTGCATTTGGTCTGTCCAAAAAATGTACAAAGGGGGCCAAAAACCCTTCAGAAAACTGCCATTTTGGAAGCCCTCAGGACAACTGCTGCAAAACCAGCCTCAGCAGAGGAGTGGCTTCAAAAAAAAGGCCACCTCACAGATGCCTGAAAGCTCTGCTTCTCGAGCCACAAAATCCTCCCAGGCCCCTCTGCCCCTTCCCAGGCCCCTCTGCCCACTCCCGGAGCATGCCAATGACTCGGACACCCCTCCTCCAGTGGAGTCAGTGGGGGAAGTGGTAGGGGGTCGCTACTCCCTCCATCTTGAGGACTGGAGCAAAATAACATCAGACCTCTGGATTTTACAGCTCATAGAGAGACGTCAAACTCTGGAGTTTGAGTTTGAACACATATCTTCGGATACTCCACCAGTGGCCTCCCATTATCCTCCTTCTCATGTCCCCCCGATCAAAGGGGGAATTCAGGCCCTCCTGCAAAAGCAGTCTGTAGACCCAGTGCCCCCTGGCTCAATGAGGAAAAGGGTATTATTCGCATTTTTTCCTAGTTCCCAAAAAGACAGGGGACCTTTGGCCTATCCTGTATCTCAGGTCCCTGAACAAGTTCATCGAATACAAGAGGTTCAGGATGGTTATCATCTCTGTTGACCTCAAGCTAGGGAGTCAGTGCGGCATGGCGGCAGGAAAAGCAAACAGGATGCTGGGATGCATAGGCAGAGGTATCACCAGCAGGAAAAGGGAGGTCATAATTCCACTGTACAGGACATTAGTGAGGTCACACCTCGAGTACAGTGTCCAGTTCTGGAGACCTTATTTACATAAGGACATAGACAGGGTGGAGGCAGTTCAGAAGAAGGAAGTCAAGATGGTGCAAAGATTATGTCACAAACCCTACGCGGGCAGGCTGAAAGACTGAAAATATGTTTCTAGGGACATGGATATGTTGTTCATCCACACTTATTGGCAGGTTCCTTGCCGCTTTAATTGTTGCCGGAAGGTCTTCAAGCTGGCTCCTCCACCCACCCGCGGTGGTAAAACTCTTAGCTCCACCCCATGACACCAGATCTTCCTTACCGCTTGGAAGCTCAGGTCCCTCCTTAGCGCTCTGCATTTTAGACTGGATCCTAACTCTTGATTGCGTCGAAACTAGTTTTGAAGTTTTCTAAACTTGGTCTTAAATCTTCCCTCGTAGCTCGCGATGGACAAATCGATTCCGGCTTTAGGTGCCCTTGCGGGCAGAAAATGTCCAGGGCGGATCCGCCACTCCACGTCGTCTACTGCCTAGGCCTAGACCACGACCTGCAGGCCTGCGAGTTGTGCCGCTCTTTTTCGGCCACCATCCTGGAAGACCGCGCTGCCCGATTGAAGCTCGGGCGCCCCGAGAAGCATTACCCGCTGGTAAAATTCAAAGAGGCTTGTTGGGCGGTGTCCGGTGGCTGGCTCGGCTGAGCAGCTCAAGCAGATGATCGCCCTCGAGGAGGAGGAGGCGGCCCAGGCCGCATCTTCCTCCTCCTTGGCCGCGGCATTTATCCTCTCTCTGAGTTCCTCATACTCAGCTCCGTTCAAGGCTTTGTCAGTCCCTTTCCACGAAGGAGAGGGGCCTTGGGACATTCTTTTCGGCACAAGAAGAGGAGTTGAAGGTAAGTCCACTGTCGGCGTCGTGGGGCAGGAGAGGTCTCCTTCCCGGACAACCCGACCATCGACTTCCAGTCAGCGTTGTGGCTCAGGCCGCTGGCTTCACGCGTGTCCCGTCAGGCCAGCGGCCGAGACTCCGTCGACACAGTCAAGATTTTTCTTGACCCGTCGGACGGGCTGTCGACTAGTGAAGCCGACAACCCTCCTTTACAGTTCCCCGGTGGAGACCGAGGATCTGCCTCGCCCGGGGCCGCGGTCCCGGATAAAGTGCCGAGCCGAGGAAGGCGGGTGTCCCCGCCTTTCCCAGACCGCCCTTAGTCCCCGGGGTCTCGGTCTTGGTCTCGGACTTCGTCTCGGTCAAGCCGTTCCCGCCGATATCGGCGGTCTCAGTCTCGGTACTGAAGTAAGCGGCGACACCGTTCCTCCTCGTCCTCGGATGAGGGGAGGCTTTTGCGTAAATTACGTCGATGCTACGAGGAGCTTATGTGGCAGCAGTTACTGTTGTCTGGGTCTAAACCGACTCCGGTTCAGCCCCCGGCCATCAAGTGGCTGTCGCCCAAACGACCAAAACAACCGCTCGCCCTAGTCAAGTTGCCCGTTCCAGGGCCGGTTGTTCGGCTGAAACCGGCTGCTCCACCGATTGTGGTGGAACCTCTGCCTCCACAACCGAAGTCTGGGTCACCGACCAAGGATTCTCGGTCGGGTCATGGCTTGCCCCACAGGTTGTCGGTCACCCTCACTCTTGACCGTCCTCGGCAGGTAGAGGGTGGCTCAGGGCTGGGGCAGCTCTTCGCAGACTCTTCAGAATCCGACAACGACTCCTCCCTGTTCTCCAGGCAGGTCGACCTGGAGTCCTTTGAGGGCCAGTCATTGGGCGATAGCCCATCGTCCTTCTTAGGTCTGCTTGACTCATCTCGGAGTCCACTGGGATGCAGCTTGAGCCCGTGTCCAAGGGCAAAGTATCCCTGGCGGAGATACTGGACGGATTCCCCACGGAGGCCTTTCAGGTGGCTGAGGCCATTGTTGGCCCAGCCTTGGGTTCTGGCGGCCTGCTTCCTGTCCTCGCCCTCAGCCAGGATGGCCAGGAAGTATCACGGTCCCTACCGGCTCTTTGCCCGTTTCTCGGAGCACCCCTCTGCCGAGGGTTAGTCACGGACAAGCGTCTTCCGGCGTTCGGTAATGCTCGGGCGTGGATAAGCCTCCTGACAAAGAGTCCAAAAAGCTGGACTTTGCCGGGCGCAAGGTGTACGCTGCGTCCTCCCTCGGCCTCCGACAGGCCAGCTCGGCCGTGCTGATGGCACACTTCTCCCGCCCTCTTGGGCTCCCTGGATGAGGTTGTCCCTCATCTCTCGGCCGACCTGCAGACCACGGTCCGTCAGGTGCGGGACCAGGGTAGGGCGGTGGCGAAGCAGCAGCTTCAGACTGCTCTGGACATAGGTGATTCCTGTGCCAGGTCAGTAGGGGCCGCGGTGGCCATGCACCGCAGGGCGTGGCTGAGGATATCTACCTTCATGGCGGATACCCAGCACAAGTTGGCGGGCGTCCTTCTTGGGGACTGACCTCTTCGACCCGGGTGGAGGGACACCTCAGCGGATCGAAAGTCCAATGCCACTCTGGACTCTGTCACCTCTGCCCAGAGGACAAGGCCGCCGTCAGCAACAGCATAAGTCCTTTCGTCCTTCGGCTCCTGCAGCTCGACCGGCCCAACAGCACCAGCAACAGAGCCAGCAGGCTCGCGCTTGGCATCCCAAACCCAAGCCGGCGGCTTCCTCCAACAGGAAGCAAGGAGGTAAAGACCCAGGAGGTCCCTCAGCGGTTCCTCCTCCAAGCCTGCCCAGCGGCGGGTTGAGTGCTGCCCCAGCCTCGTCACTCCCCGGGTTTCCCCATGGGGCGGCTCCGCCACTTCCTTTCCACCTGGTCCGCTATCACCATGGACCACTGGGTGTTGGAGGTGGTGGGAAAAGGCCTGCCTCTGGAGTTCGAGCAGGCTCCTCCCTTTCGAGCCATCGCCCCTCGGGGGAGCCATAGGGGTCCATGACCTGCCAATACGCCCCTTGAGCCAATATTGCCCTGCTCCTTGAAAAAGAGGTGATCAGGAAGGTGGTGGATCCTCCTCCAGACCCGGGGTTTGTGTCCAGGTATTTCCTGGTCACCAAACGGACGGGGGGCTGGCGCTCCATCCTCGACCTGCACGACCTAAACAGGTTCCTAAGGTCTCGGACCTTCAGGATGGTTACTCTGGCTCAGATAATACCATCCTTGGAACGAGGCGTGTGGTTCTGTTCTCTGGACCTCCAGGACATGTTCTTTCACGTCCCGATCCGTCCGTCTCATCAGAGATTCCTCCACTTCAGAGCGGAGGGGGTCCCTTTACGAGTTCCGGGCCATGCCCTTCGGCCTCTCTCTAGCTCCCAAGGTCTTCACCAAATGCATGACAGTGGTGACAGCATTCCTGCGGTGCCAAAGGGTCCAGATGTACCCCTACCTGGACGACTGGCTGATTGCAGCCCCCTTCAGAGCGGAGGTGGAGCGGTCCAGAAATCTGGCCCTCCAGGTTTGCTCTCAGATTGGCTTCCTCATCAACGAGGCCAAGTCGGAACTCATGCCAAAGCAGGTGATACTCTTCATTGGGGCAGAGCTCAACTCTCTTTGAGCCAGAGCTCGGCTTCCAGCGGACAGGGCCAAGATTCTTTCCTCCTTTGCCCAGTCATTTCTGGTTGTGCAATCACGCCCTGCCCAGGACTTTCTGAACCTCCTGGGCCTCATGGCGGCCTGCACCAGCGTGGTCCATTGGGCCCGTTGGTACATGCGTCCCCTTCAGTGGGGACTGGCCAGCCAGTGGTCATAGCGCTGCGATCTGTTGGACCAGCCTGTGACAGTGACCCAGGAGATGTGGAACGCTCTCCAGTGGTGGACCGTTCTGGCACATCTGCAGGAGGGCATCCCGTTCTTCTGCCCCGAGCCGACGGTCTCTCTATCAACCGATGCATCTCTGATGGGTTGGGGTGCCCATCTGTGGGAGCACAGAGCGCATGGCCTCTGGTCCCCTCGGGGGTTCCGATGCCATATCAACCTGCTGGAGCTCCAAGCGGTCCGCCTAGCTCTCACCACCTTCACTCCGTTTCTGCGGGGTCAAGTGGTTCAGGTGCAGACGGACAGTACCACGACCATGTACTATCTGAACCGCCAGGGCGGGACGCACTCCATGCTGTTATGCAAGGAAGCTCTCCGCATATGATCCCTCTTGCGCAGCCTGGAGGCGGATCTCCTAGCCATTCACGTGGCAGGAGCCTCCAACACCCTGGCCGATGCCCTAAGCTGGATAGGGGCTGCGTCTCACGACTGGTCTCTTCTGCTGGAGGTAGTACAAAATCTGTTCTCCCACTCGGGCATGCCTCAGGTGGACCTGTTTGCCTCCAGGGAGAATGCGAAGCTGAGTCTGTTCCATGCCCACCCCCCTCAGCAGGGCTCGCTGCAGGGGGATGCCTTCTTGAGGCCGTGGACCCCAGGCCTCTTCTACGCCTTTCCCCCATTTCCCTTGATCCACAAGGTGCTTCTCAAGGCAAGGAGGGACAAAGCGCAGGTGATTCTGGTAGCCCCAGACTGGCCCCACCAGTTTGGTATCCAGATCTCCTCAGCCTCAGCTCCAGGCTCCCGAGGCGGCTTCCAGCCCAACCGGACCTGATCTCAGTCAACCAGGGGAAGGTATTCCATCCGGACCTTCAATCCCTGCACCTGACGGCCTGGTTCCTGAGTGGTTAGAGTTCCAGGCCTTGGGTCTTTCCGACGAGGTCCTCAACGTCGTTGAGGTGTCCCGTAAGGAGTCGACCAGGAAATGCTATGCCTTCAAATGGAAGAGATTCTCCATTTGGTGTCTGGGGAAGGGCTTGGACCTTTCCGCCTGTCCCTTAGTAAGCATTCTGGACTATCTGTGGTCCCTTTCTCAGCAAGGGCTTGGTCGGCGACCCTTAAGGTGCACCTAGCAGCCATCTCTGCTTACGGGCGCGGAAGCGATAGATGACTCAGGGCGATAGGGGATTAGGGTCAAGGCCTTCACATTTCCCCTCTGGTGCGAGAACCTCCACCTCCGTGGGATCTACTGCTGGTATTGGCCAAGCTCATGGGCAAGCCATTCGAACCGATGCACAGATGCGATATTTCCCACCTGTCATGGAAGACCGCCTTCTTGGTGGCTGTCACGTCAGCCAGAAGGATGGGAGAGCTCCAGGCGCTTTCCATCGAGTCTCCTTACCTGGTCTTCCACAGGGACAAGGTTGTCCTGCGCCCCCACCCGAAATTCCTTCCGAAGGTGGTGTCGGAGTTTCACCTTAATCAGGTGTTGACTCTGCCGGTGTTCTACCCCAATCACACCTGGAGGGCGAATATAGGCTCCATACTTTGGACCCTAGGCAGCTCGCTTGTACAAAGGAGGCGGATGGCTGAGAGTTCGGGAGGTTCGCCAGCTGCTTGTCACCTACACTGAAGCCGCACCTGGCAGACCTGCAGCCAAGCGGATGATAAGCAGGTGGGTCACCTCCTGCGTTGAGCTCTGCTACAGGTTGGTGGGCATGGAGCCTCCCAGAGGGATAAGAGCTCATTCTACCCGCCATACCGCTGCATCGGTAGCTGCTTCCAGGGACGTCCCTATCCAGGATATCTGCAGGGCTGCTACCTGGAAGTCTGCACATACCTTTATTACCCACTACCACATCAACCTTGAGTCACGCCGGGATGCTGGTTTTGGGGCCTCGGTTCTCCAGTCCTTATGTCCCAAGTAAGTATCGGGGGTGTGCACCTTGCCTCCCTCCTCCCGGAGAACTGCTAGGAGTCTGCCAATAAGTGTGGATTGAACAACATATCCATGTCCCTAGAAATACAGGTTACTCACCTGTAACAGGAGATCTAGGAATGGTATATATTGTTCATCCTACGACCCACCTCCCGACTCTCCCGGCCGATGCAACCTGTCTTCCAGCGGGCTAGATCTGGCATCAGGCGGGCCGGGAGTTTTACCACCTGGGTGGGTGGGAGGAGCCAGCTTGAAGACCTTCCGGCGACAAAGCGGCAAGGAACCTGCCAATAAGTGTGGATGAACAACATGTACCATTCCTAGAACTCCTGTTATAGGTGAGTAACCTGTATATTCCCTGGAAAGGGGGGGATATGATTGAGACATAAAAATACATCACAGGGAAGAACTAGGTGCAGGAAAACGCAGTTTTTCAAAGAAAAAGATGCTCCAGAACTAGGGGACATGGGAGGAAACTGGAGGAAGTACTTCTTCACAGAGAGGGTGGTGGACAAATGGAATAGCCTGCCTGAAGAGGTGGTGGAGGCAGAAACAATGATAGGATTTAAGAATGCATGGGATAGGCATAAAGGGATCCTGGTAGTCTGGGGAGGACAACGTACTTCCAGGGAAGCTTGAAGAAACACAGTTAATTGCATCAGTGGGCAGACTAAGTGGGCCAAAGCCTCTTATCTTCTAACAGCATCTATGTATCAGTGTTCGCAGAGGAAGGAGAAAGGGAGGGGCCACAAACAAGAGAAGCTTTGGAGGGAGGTAGACACTAGTCCTTTTTTGAAGGAGAGAGTTCAGAAGGGACTCGCTAATCTGAAGGTGGACAAAGCAATGATGTCAGATGGGGTGCATCTATGGCTATTGAGGGAGCTCAGGGAGGTGCTGCCTGCACCTCTGATGGTCCTTTTTAACAACTCACTGGAAACAAAAGTGGTTCTGGAGAAATGGAGGCGGGCAAATGTAGTCCCACGTCACAGAAGTGGTAACAGGGAGCTGGTTGGCAATTACAGGCCAGTCAGCCTGACTTCGGTGGTGGGAATATTAATGGAATTACTGCTGAAGGAAAGGATTGTAGAATATCTTGAATCAAGTGTGTTACAAGACGTGAGGCAGCACATGTTCTCAGAAGGTCACATCTAATGAATCTGATTGATTTCTTTGACTGGGTGACAAAATAATTGGATTAGGGTGGAGCATTGACATGCCTACCTAGATTTCAGTAGGGCTTTAGACACCGTGCCACATAGGAGATAGTAAGCAAGCTGGTTAGCTTAGAAATGGGTCCAGGGGTGGTAAACTGGATAAGAAGTTGGTTAGGGGTTAGACAACAGAGGGTGGTGGTGAATGGAGTTTACTCCAAGGAAGGGAAGGTGACTAACAGGGTATCTCAGAGATCAGTGCTGGGATTTGTCCTCTTTATTGTCTTTATAAGTGACATTGCAGAGGAGCCGGAAGGGAAGGTCTGTCTCTTAGCGAAAGACACCAAAATTTGCAGTAGGGTGGACATGCTGGAGAAGTGTGTGTAGAAGGGAAGAGCAGAGACTGGAGAGAACTAGAGTAGTGGTCAAGGGTATGGCAGCTGGGGTTCAGTGTGGAAATGTGCAGTTTAATGCACTTAGGGCACAGAAACCCAGGAGTAAAGTAGAAATGAGTGGAGTGGTATTGACGGCTACCAAGCAGGAAAGAGACATGGCGTAATCATTCTTTATGACTAAAGGTGGCCAGGCAGTGAGATAAGGCAATCAGGAGGGCCAGGGGGTATTGTGTTCATTAGGGAGGGGGTCATTGAGGCATAGATCAGGAATCATAGGCCAGGCAAACCAAGAGAAATTATAACATTTGCAAGTAGTGTTTTATTATTATCAATAACAATAAAATAAAAAATACAAATTTGCAGGATAACTCTTGATACAGGCAGGTCAAGCAAAACGGAAATCATTCATCAGAGAGTCCCTTTAAAATCTCTAGCTCTCTCTGTAACCCAAACAAAACATTGCTCTCTTTTTATAAGATGTGTTTGCCCTGGCAAATAAATTCGGCATCCTGTTCTTGTAAATTACATCACCTGTGTTCCACTAAATGTATTAAAACTTTGTCAATTTATTTCTTGTGACCAGCCTGACGAGTACATTAGTCTTCTTAACAGGTACAGCCAATTAAGGCATCCTCTCCCAGGGCTGATTTTTTGCTGACAGTTCTGTTAACAAACTTGAGAATGTCAAAAGGTTTCTGAAAGTCATCCCCGTGTGTTCCAAACTGCTAACTTCTCAAACACCCAGGTAGCTGTCTGCAGTCATCAACAACCAAGGGATCCCAGTTTCATATACAGATTCATATATATTTTTTAACCACAGAGGAGCAAGGGAAGAATGAAAGAATAGAAACTACAAGTGAAGGAAGGGAGAAAATAGAGAAATTGTGGGACTGTTGGAGTAGCCAATTTCTAGGTGCCACAAGGAAAATGTGATTGCGCAATCTGACAGGCAAGAGATAAAGCCCTCCTTTTTCCCTACCAGACAAATTGTGACTGCTCATGCCCTGTTGATGAATATGTCAAATTGTGACCCCTATAAACTCTGTAATGTTAGAACTGCACGCACTGGATTCTCTACCTGTAATCACTATCTCTCCAGTCGATATTCTAACCTTGTACTTCTGTTTACTGTATGTAAAATTGTTGTATTGCACCTACTGTATGTTATAGTGCTGTAATGTACCTAATCCCGGGCCGCCCTTGAAAAAGGGACCTTTGGTCTCAGTGGGTTTACCCGGTCACCAAAATCTAAATAAATAAATAAAAGATAGAGACAGAATAGATCCTTACTTTTAACTCTCTCTACATAAAGGATGGGACAGAGTCTTATCCAGCGCTGTCACAGAGGGGTGTCACCAGCAGAAAGAGGGAGGTGGTGTTGCCTCTGTATTGATCACTGGTAAGACCCCACCTAAAGTACTGTGTCCAGTTCTGGAGACCACATCTCCAGAAGGACCTGGACATAGTGGAGGCAGTACACAGGAGGGCCTTCATTAAAAGTCCTTTGAGGAGAAAGTAAAGGACCTCAGTATGTACACCCTGGATGAGAGGAGGGATATGATGGAGACCTTTAAATACCTCACAGAAGTAAATAAGGTACAAGTATTTTTCAGAAAAAAGTGTGTACAAAAACAAGGGGACATGTTATGAAGCTGGAGAAGGTAGATTCAGGAGAGATGTGTGGAAGTACTTCTTAACAGAAGGAGTGGTGAATTCCTGGAATAGCCTTCCAGTGGAGGTGGTGGGGGTGGGGCAAAAACCGTGATGGGGTTCAGGATTGCATGGGATAGGCACAAAGGAATTGTAGTTGGGGGGTGGGGAGAGCTGTATGTCAAGTAGGGTCTGCAGTGATAATGTAGATAGGGAAAAATGGGCAGACTGCGTGGGCCAAGCAATCCTTTTCTGACATCAAATTCTGTTTTTCTTTGGTCTGTGTTATGTTTATTTGTTTATTTGAGAAGATAGGCAGTAGGGAGGGCAGTAACATTAGCAGAGAGGTGCAGGAGATTGGGGTCTAGACCATCAACGCTTCCATCCTTGTAGGGTTTTAAAGCCAGGAGGGCCTGAAGAGCAGCAGCAGAAGTGGTGGGAGAGAGATAAAAGGGAAGGGGGCAGTAGAGAGGGTAGGGTAGGAGAGTGTGAGGGTAGAGAAGAAGAGTGAGCGGGAGAGAAGAAGGAGGAAGAGAGGAGGGAGTGGGCACAGGAGGTGAAAAAGAAGAGGTGGCTTCAGTGGGATCAGAGACAGATGCGTCATCCACATTGAGAACAGGGAGGGGAGAAGTGGGTCAGAAGAGAGGGTGTGAATTGCCTTCCGGAACTTAGGGAGTAATTAAGGTTGTTCTAGAGTGGATGCAAAATGTGTGGACTTGGCAGACCTAGTACGTGTAGCTGTAGTACAGGCAATACGAAGGACCTGGAAATTTGTAAAGTCACCAGGGGAGTCAGAACTTCCGGTGGCGTCATGCCCACAGAAGCACCTTGAGCTCACAGCTCCGTTTCCTCTAAGGCTCTAATTACTCCAAAACGCTTTATTCAGAAGCTCAAATTTGGGATAAACATTGAAATTTCGCCTTGAAGTGCCTAGAAGGAAGCCTGACCTGCCACAAACGTCGGACCCCGCGGATCCCGATGGATGGGCTACAGGTAGTGACAGCTCACAGATCTCGGGCCGTGACAGGCCCAGGCGGGCCGACTTGCCGACTGCTCCAAATTTCGCAAAACAAATGGACATGGTGCTTCAGGAGCTCCCAAGATTTTCGTAAGGAGTCCATTCTACCTTTGTAGCACTCCAGGCGGACATCGGTAAAATGGAACAGTGTCTCGACTCTCTAGAGGAGCAGTTCACCCAAACAGACGTCTGCGTGGACCGCACGGAACATGCTACAGTGCAATTGCACCACACCATTCAGGAGCTGCAGAAAAGGGCGGAGGACGCAGAGGCATGGAACCGCAGGAACAGTGTCAGGGTCTCGGGCTTCCCCGAAGGATGTGACGGCAGTAATCCAATTCAATTCCTGCAAAAGTTTTTCAGATCCAGACTGGACCTCCCACAGGGCTGTACACTGGAGATCGATCACGCTCACCGCGCCCTGGGCCCACAGCCCAGCCCATCCAGTTGCCCACGCTCCATGGTTCTCAGCTTTCTGCGCTACCAGGAAAAGGAACTTATTTTACATAAATCCTGGCAGCAAGGGGAACTTACTTTTCTAGGGATGTGGATATGTTGTTCAAGCCACACTGTCTGGCAGGTTCCTTGCTGCTTTAAGATGGGCCGGAAAGTCTTCAAGCTGGCTCCTCCCACCCACCTGGGTGGTAAAACCCTCGGCTCCGCCCCATGATGCCAGATCTTTATTACTGCTTGGAAGCTCAGGTTCCCTCCTTAGCGCTCTTGCGTCTTTAGGCCTGGATCCTAAACCTTCAGTTTTACCGAAAATTGTCTTAAAATTTATGAGACTTAAGTCTTCTCCTTCCTTCGTGGCTGCAGTGGATTCGAAATCTACTCCCGGCTTCCGTTGGTGCCCTTGAGGACAGAAGATGTCTCGGACCGACCCGCACACCACGTGCGTCTACTGCCTGGGGCTTGCCTATGATCCGCAGGCCTGCAATCTCTGCAAGTCCTTTTCAGCTCCGGTTCTGGAAGACCGCGCTGCCCGACTTCAACTGGGGCGCCCCGAAAAACGGTTTCCACCGGTGAAGTCAAAGGAGGCCCATTGAGTGGTGTCCGCGGCTGTGGGCTCCACAGAGCAGCTGGAGCAGTTAATCGCCCTCGAGGAGGAGGCGGCCCAGGTCGTGTCTTCATCTTCCTCGGCGTCTGCGTTTATCCCGCTCTCTTTGGGCTCCTCCTATACTGCTTCCTTTAAGGAGCTTTGTCAGTCCCTCTCCACCAAGGGAGAGGGGTCCTCAGGGACTCACTTCGGTAGGTCGAAGAAAAAGGAACCGAAAGGTAAGTTGGACCGTCGACGTTCGTGGGAGCGGGAGAGATCTCGCTCCCCGGAGCGTCTTTTATCGACTTTGGTTGAGGTTGCGGCTAAGGCCACTGGCTTTTCGGTGTCCCCGTCAGGTCAGCTGGCCGAGACACCTGTCGATGCGGTCGAGATTTTTCTCGACCCATTGTCGACTGGAGAACCTGATGACCCTCTTTCACTGGTACCCCCGGTGGTTACCGAGGACTTGCCTCGGCCTCCTGAGCCGAAGTCCCCAGTCACGGTCCCTGACCTGGGAGATGAATGGCCTCTCTTTGACCCCAATGGTCTTGGTCCTCCTCCGTGTCGGGTAGGTCCCGCTGACATCGGCGGTCTCGGTCCCAGCATCACGAAAAGCGGCGCCACCCTTTGTCCTCATCATCCTCTTTGGAGGATAGGCTCCGGCGCAAGTAGCATCGGCCCTGTGAGGACATGATGTGGCAGCAGCACTTATTGGCCGGCAACAAGCCGACTCAGTCGCCTTCCCCAGCAATTAAGTGGCTGTCACCCGAAGGGCTGAAGCAACCTCTCGCCATTGGCTCCTTGGTCAAGGAGCCGACTCCGGCATCAGTTGCTCGGCCGAAACCAGCTGCTCCACCCAATGTGGTGGAACCACCGCCAAGAATCAAGACTGGGCCCCACCAAGATTCTCGTCTGGTCAGGCTAGCCCCACAGGTTGTCGGTCACCCTCACCCCCGATTGGCCTCGGCGAGTGGAGGGTGGCTCAGGCGCTTGGCAGCTATTCGCGGACTCCTCAGAGTCTAACGGCTCCTACCTGTATTCCAGGCCCCTTGACCTGGAATCCTCCAGGGGTCTATCAGTGGCCGAGAGCCCATCTTCATTCCTGGGTATTCTTCGTCTCATCTCAGAATCTACTGGGAGATTTTGGACAGAGGGGATTCCCCCATGGAGGCCTTCCCTGTGGCCGAGGCCATTGTTGGTCCGGCCTTGGAGTTGTGGCAGCGTCCTGCATCCTGTCCTGCGCCTTCGGTGAGGACGGTCCGCAAGTACGCGGTCCTGGCTGGTTCCCTCTCCGGTTTTTCGGAGCACCCCTTGGCTGAAGGGTTGGTAACCGATGACGTCTTCCGGCGTTCCAGAAACGCTAGGGATGTAGAGAAGCCCCCGGACAAGGAGTCCAAAAAGCTGGACTACTCCGGGTGCAAAGTTTATGCTGCCTCCTCCCTAGGCCTTCGACAGGCTAGCTCGGCTCTAGTGATGGCACACTTTTCACACACCCTGATGGGCTCCCTGGATGAGGTGCTTCCTCATCTTCCGGCTGACCTTCAAATGACGGTCAAGCAGGTACGGGATCAGGGAAGGGCGGTGGCCAAGCAACAGCTCCAGACTGCCTTGCACATCGGAGACTCTTGTGCCCGGTCAGTAGCTGCCGCCATGTATGCGCTGCAGAGATGAGCTCGCGGATCCCACCTTCACGTGAGATACCCAGCACAAGCTGGCGCCCCTTCAAACAACATGAAGTCTTCCTGTATTCAGACATAATGCAGTTAGCCCCAGCACTTGAACTGTCCCAAAAGAGGAAAGAGTTAACTCTATGCAGAAGCATAGAACGTTGAGCTCGAGCTCGGTTTTCAAACCTCTTGTCTGTGATACTTCTCAGTGTAACCGTCAGATTCTTTACTCCACCTAACAGTGAAGTCGCTCCGGAGATTTCCTTTGCTCGGTTCGGTAAAAGTAAAGCGTTCGATTTAAACCGTATAATTTTGTTGTCATTTTTGGATTTCCAGCCTCTGTCTACGGTACAGGTAGAGACTGTGTTCTATTCTGTGAAAAAGTTGGAAATTGTTCTTTTCTTTGGTTTCTTTCCGGTCGGTCCAGTTTGGAACCGACCCATTCTGTTTAAATTTATTTCTGGGATTAGAGTGGTGTTCCAGTACCGATTGATTTCAAAAGAACCGAGGTTTTTTGCCGGTTCTTTTAAAAAGCCCGTGACACGGTTTGTAACTGATTGGTTGTTGTATTACCTGGCTTGAAAGCTGCAATAGGGTAATTTTGTTAGGTTGGCCATGTCTGAGAAACCCAAGAAGAAAACCAGTCCCACTGGGTTTCAACACTGTACTAAGTGTGAGGAGGCCTTTGCTAGGGCTGACCCCCACCTCATCTGTGTTTATTGTCTGTGGTTTGATCACCTCAAGTCAGACTGCCAAATCTGTAAAAACTTTCCTAAATTCACTCTAGATAAAAGACTGAGTAGGCTGAAGGAAAGGGAGGCCGAGGAGTCCGTAGATCCGGATGGCCAGCCTGGTTCGGTTGCGGCCGAACCTGAGGAGGTGCCTACTGACCTAGGCGATACCTCCTCGGGCCAAAGGAGAGCCGATCCCGAGGGGTCGGTTCCATCAAAAAGGACTGCAAGTCTACCAGTTTGGATCCGGTATCACACTCTTCAACCGCGGACGAAATAGCCAAAGCGATTAGCATTGTTTAATCGCTTAGACCGGTTCCGTCCGGACCGGTACCGCCGGTTAGGCAGTCGGTTCAGTCGGATCCATCTCTTCCGGATTATGATCCAGATGCTTTTTTATGAGGAGTGGGAGGGAGACGAAGACCATCCCGAGGATGATGATGATGATGACGATAACCAGGGGGGTCTGGATGTGCCCATTGAACTGGACAGTCCCTCAGGTGTCTCTGTCCTCCCAGGCTGTCTGAGTCCCCTTCACATTTTTTGTTGTACAAAAAGGTGGCAGAAACCCTGCAGCTTCCCTTGGTTGAAGCTGCAGAGGAGGAAGACGAGCCTGATTTTGTGGAAATGATGGACATCCCAGAGTCCAAAAGACTGTCTATCCCTTTTCATAAATCCTTGAGGAAACGGACACACAAGATTTTACAACCCCCTAATTCAATACCTCCTGTGGATAAGAGAATGGACAGGAGGTATTTGTTATCAGGCTCAGCTGCGGAGTTCCTTTATAGTCATTGCAGCCATGTTGGAGTAGTGCAGGCTTCAGCCTGTGACAGGGCTAACATTCCTTTGGCTTCACACCCACTGGATAAGGACTCCAGGAAAGTGGATGCCATGGCCAAAAAACAGTATTTGGCATCCTCTTTGGGACTCAGGCAGGCTACTTATATGGCCTACACAGCCAGGTACCAGAAATCCAGATGGGATACGGTTCTGGGACTGGCTAAACAGGCCTCTCCCCAGCTAGCTAAGGAGCTGAAGGAGGTGGGTGCTGATGGAATTGAGGCATCCAAAGTGCAATTTCATGTTGCTGTGGACTCCAATGATGTGGCATTTAGAGTCATGGCTACATCTGTGTCTCTCAGAAGACATGCTTGGCTCAGATGTACTAGCCTTTGACAGGATACCCAGACTAAGGCTATGGATTTTCCTGTAGTAGGTAACTCTCTGTTTGGGGAGTAGACAGAGGCTTACATGAAGAAAATGGATGAATACAGGACCACGTACAGGAGTGCACAGGCCAAAGAAAGGCAAGTCACTCCGCACAAGCAGCAGTCTAGGGTCAGGGGCAGGCCCTTTCAAAGGCCTTTTTACCAAGCCCAGGCCTCCTCTCACTTCCCACAGAGGGGGTTCTTCAGAGGGAAGGGCAGGAGGGGGATGAGCAGAGCTGCTTCCTCCTCCTCTCAGTCTAAGGCTCCTGCCCAGCAGACACCCTGATGTGTCAGCCCAGGTCGACTCCCCGTTTTCAGTAGGAGGCAGGCTGGCTTACTACTTCCAGGCCTGGAAGTCTGTGACCTCAGACAAGTGGGTCCTGGAAGTAGTAAGCCAGGGACTGGTCCTCGGCTTCAAAAAATTTCCAAAAAAGAGGGCCAAATCTTTTCCACCTGCATCAGTCTCAGAAACCCTTGCCCTTGAGGCAGAGGTTTCCTCTCTTCTAGCTCTCAGAGCTGTAGAGAAGGTTCCTACTTAGCACAGGCGAAAAGGACTGTACTCCAGGTATTTCCTTACCCCAAAGAAAACAGGGGAGTGGCAACCCATCCTAGACCTAAGGTATTTGAACAAACACATTTCAAAGCCCAAATGGTAACTCTGGGAACAATCCTTCCCTCTCTAAGGCCAGGGGATTAGCTAGCATCTCTGGACCTCAAGGATGCCTACTTCCATATTCCTATCGGGTGCTCCCACAAAAAATACCTCAGGTTCGAGTTGCCTTCAGGCCATTAACAATTCAGAGCTATGTCATTCGGCCTAACATGAGCTCCAAGGGTGTTCACAGAGTGCCTTGCAGTAGTGGTGGCTTACCTCAGAAGACAGGGTATCACCATCTTCCCATATCTGGATGACTGGTTCTTAGTGGGTCAGTCACCTTTACAGGTCAAGTCAGCTCTTCAAACTACCCAGGACCTACTCATCTCCTTGGGGTTTCTTCTCAATCTTACAAAGTCTGTCCTCGAACCAGTTCAACTTCTCACCTTTTATAGGCATAGAGTTCGACACTGTACAAGCAAAAGCCTTCCTTCCCCTGGCAAGGGTGAAGGCCCTAGTGGATCTCGCTTCCTCCTTTAGGCCTCAGGTCTCCTGCCCAGCAAGACAGTTCCTCCAGCTCCTGGGCCACATGGCAGCTTCCACGGCAGTGGTGCAGGGAGCAAGGTTCCAGATGAGGGACATTCAGTTTCATCTAAGGTCTTTTTGGTCTCAAAAGAAGTAGTCACTTACCAAACTAATCCCAGTGACTCAGACTCTGGTCCAAGCTCTCCAGTGGTGGCTGGACCAGGACAACCTCAGACAAAGGGGTTCCATTTCTCCCTCAAGTCCCATCAGTAGTTCTAACTACAGATGCTTCTCTTCTAGAGTGGGGAGCCCACCTGCGAGCCCTGACAACTCAAGGAGTCTGGTCCCCACAAGAGTCTCTCCTTCATATCAATCTTCTGGAACTCAGGGCAGTTTTCCTAGCCCTGCAGAGCTTCTCGGATTCAGTCAAGGGCAAGGTGGTCCAAGTCAGAACGGACAACACCACCACAATGTAGTACATCAACAAGCAGGGAGGCACTCTGTCCTCGGCCTTGTGCACAGAAGCCATGAAGCTGTGGTCTCTTCAGACTTCTCTGGTAGCAGTTCACCTTCCTGGGATGGACAACATGCTAGCAGAAGCTCTGAGCAGAATATCACAGGGACACCACGAATGGTCCCTGAATCCTCACATACTGAAGGTCATCTTCTCCAGGTGGGGCACTCCAGAGATACACTACCGGTCAAAAGTTTTAGAACACCCCTATTTTTCCAGTTTTTATTGAAATTTAAGCAATTCAAGTCCAGTGAATAACCTGAAATGGTACAAAGGTAAGCGGTAAACTGCTAGAGGTTAAAAAAAAAGTTTAGGTTAGCAAAAACTGCTGTAGAGAAGTTGCAAAGAAAGCCAAGGTGTCAGTGAGTACAGTTTCCTACACCATCAAAAGGCACTTGGAAACTGGAGGAAACTCTGACAGGAAGAGGTCTCAGGACCAAAGCCACAACAGAATCAGAAGACAAGTTTCTGAGTCAACAGCTTGCGTGATAGGTGGCTCACAGGACAACAGCACAGAGTGACTGGCACCCTGAACCAAAAGGGCTACCACAGCATTTTGCAGCACCATGCAATACCCTCTGGTCTACGCCTAGTTGGTCAGGGGTTCATCCTACAGCAAGATAATGACCCAAAACATACCTCCAGGCTATGTCAGAACTACCTTCGAGGAAAAGAACAAGACGGTAGGCTTCAAATCATGGAATGGCCAGCACAGTCTCCAGACTTAAACCCATCAAGCTGGTTTGGGATGAACTGGACAGAGCAAAGCAACCTACAAGTGCAACACATTTGTGGGAACTTCTGCAACAGTGTTGGGAAGAACTTCCTGAACAATATTTGATGTCCATTGTAGGAAGAATGCCACGAGTGTGTTCGGCGGTTACAGTATATCTGCAAAAGGTGGCTACTTTGATGAGTCAAAAATTTAGATTAAATTTTGTTAAACAACATGATTCTATGATTTCTTTTTTATCTCCAATTGTTTATTTGTTCTATGCTTTAATTTCAGAGTACATTGAGACATTAACCTGCGTAAATTTCAATAAAAACTGGAAAAATGGGGGTGTTCTAAAACTTTTGACCGGTAGTGTAGATCTCTTTGCAGCACCGGACAATCATCAACTTCCTCTGTTTTGTTGCAGACCTCCAGTCCTGGGGATGGTTCCCCAGGATGCTCTCATTTTGGACTGGAAGGGCAGGTTTCTCTATGCCTTCCCTCTGCTGTTCAGAGTTCTGATCAAGATCAGGACTTAACCCTGCACAGTGATACTGGTGGCTCCAGATTGGGCCAGACAGCCATGGTATCCTCTACTGCTGTCCTTGTGAGTGTCACATCCCCTGTCTCTGCCCAGGACATACAATCTCCTGTCCTCCTTCCAGGGGCTGATCTGGTACCCCAATCTCCAGTCTCTCAATCTCAAGGCCTGGTTCTTGAAGAGTTAGAATATGCAGCACTACATCTTTCTCAGGGAGTTCTGGATATTCTGAAGGTCTCCAGGAAACCTTCCACTAGAAAAACTTACTCCAAATGGAAAAGGTTCAGTATTTGGCACGCTCAGAAAGGCATCCTGCCTGGTTCTGCACACATTTCCGCAACCTTAGACTATCTAGTTCATCTGAATGGTCTAGGCCTGCCACTCTGAAGGTTCATCTAGCAGCTGTCTCTGCATTCCTCTCAGCAGGGAAGGGCTCTTCCCTGGCATCTCATCCTGTTTTCAGAAAGTTTTTCAAAGGACTGGTTCATATTAACCCTCCCTTTAGGGAGCCCACTCCGCCTTGGGATCTTAATGTCTGCATAGCTCAGCTTATGCAGCCACTCTTAGAACCTCTGGCTTTGGCCGAATTGAAGTACTTGACCTGGAAGACTGTGTTCCTGGTAGCTATTACTTCTGCCAGGCGGATTAGTGAGTTACAGGCTGTGTCAGTTGAACCTGACTTCATCTCCTTCCATAGAGACAAAGTGGTTCTAAGAACCAATAGGAGGTTCTTGCCCAAAATGGTATCGGATTTTCATCTGAACCAGTCTATATCTCTCCCTGTGTTTTTCACTGATCATTCTTCTTCAGGTGAAAGAAGGTTACACAGTCTGGACTTTAAGAGGGCCCTTAGCTACTACACTGAGCATACTAAGGCACATAGAAATGACTGTCTTCAATTGTTTCTCACTTATGGTGAAGTGGGGAAAGGTAAGCCTGCCACTAAAAGAACTATTGCCAGGTGGATTGTTTCTTGTATACAATTCTGTTATGACAAGTTGGGTAGAACGCCCTCTTCAGGCCTGAGGGCTCATTCGACTAGGGGTACAGCTGCTTCTCTAGCTGTGGCTAGAGAGATACCTTTGTTAGAGATCTGTAAAGCAGCCACCTGGAAAACAGTACATACTTTTACCAAGCATTACTCCCTGGACATCCAGGCTAGGAGTGTTGCTAGGTTTGGCACAGCAGTACTGCAGAACCTCTTCCCAAAGTAGGTTCTGCATTCCCTCTTCCATAGGGAACTGCTTGGTAGTCTGCATTATGTCTGAATACAGCAAGACTTCATGTTGTTTGAAGAAAAAATTACTCATCATAGTAATGTTGTTTCTTCTAATGGAGTCTTGCTTTATTCAGACCTCCCCCCCTCTCAGAACCTGGGTTTTTGGGAAGTGGGCTGGCAGGTTTAATGTTGCACCTCATGGGTGTACGTTGTACCCTCCCTCCCTCTTGGGTGGGGTGGATGTTATTTTTCTGGTGTTTTATACTTAAATATTGTCACTACCTTTCCTTTTTGGGTTCTCGACTTGAGTCTTTTGGGCCCAAAAATAATTTTTTGCCCTTTGGCTATATGTTAAACAATTTCCATACTGTAGTATGTTTGTTAGTGTGCTCGTAAGAATCTGACGGTTACACTGAGAAGTATCACAGACAGAGGTTTGAAAAAATGAGCTCGAGCTCAACGTTCTATGCTTCTGCATAGAGTTAACTCTTTCCTCTCCGGGGCAGTTCAAGTGCTGGGGCTAACTGCATTATGTCTGAATACAGCAAGACTTCATTAGAAGAAACAGTATTACTATGGTGAGTATTTTTTTTCTTCTTGGGCACCGACTTATTCGGGCCCGGGGTGAAGGGCCATCTCCAGAGGATCGAGAAGTCCAATGCCACCTTGGACTCGGTCGCGTCTGCCCAGAAGGACGAAGGCCGCCAGAAACAGCATAAGGCCTTTCGCCCTTCCGCCCCTGCGGCACGTCTGGCCCAGCAGCACCAGCAACAGGGCCAGCAGGCTCACGCTTGGCACCCCAAAGCCAAGCCTGCTGCTTCCTCCAACAGGAAGCCTAGAGAGAGAGAGAGGTCCAGGTGGCTCCTCGGCTGGCCCTTCCTCCAAGCCTGCTCAGTGACGGGTTGAGGGGTGCCACCCCCAACCTCGTCACTTCTCCTCTGGGTCCCCCCGTGGGGGGACAGCTCAGCCACTTCCTTTCCTCCTGGTCTGCTATCACCACGGACCGTTGGGTGCTGGAAGTGGTCGGCAGGGGTCTACCTTTGGAATTCGAGCGGACCCTTCCCTATCAAGCCGTCGCCCCTCGGGGGGCTACCGGTTCTGCAGCCTCTCTGTCAGCTCATGGAGCCGACCTAGCTCTGCTCCTCCAAAAGAAGGTGATCAACAAGGTGGTGGATCCTCCTCCAAGCCCAGGGTTTGTGTCCAGGTACTTCCTGGTTCCAAAACGGACAGGGGGCTGGCGCCCCATTCTTGATCTGCACGACCTGAACAAGTTCCTAAGGCTGCGCACCTTCAGGATGGTCACTCTGGCTCAGATCATACCTTCCTTGGAACTAGGCATGTGGTTTTGCTCTCTGGATCTCCAGGACACGTTCTTTCACATCCCAATCCGTCCATCACATCGGCGATTCCTCCGCTTCAGAGCAGAGGGATCCCTCTACGAGTTCCAGGCCATGCCCTTCGGTCTTTCTGCAGCTCCCAGGGTCTTCACCAAAGGCATGGCAGTGGTAACAGCATTCCTGTGGTGCCAAGGGGTCTGGGTGTACCCTTATCTGGATGATCAGCTGATAGCAGCCCCCTCCAGATTGGAGGTGGAGCGGTCCAGAGATCTGGCCCTCCAGGTCTGCTCTCAAATTGGTCTCCTGATCAACGAGGCCGAATCGGAACTCGTGCCAACACAGGTGATTCAGTTCATCGGGGCAGAGCTCGACTCTCTTCGAGCCAGAGCCCAGCTCCCGGCGGACACAGCTGAGGTCCGTTCCTCCTTTGCCCAGTCATTTCTGGTTGGGCAATTGCGCCCTGCCTAGGACTTCCTGCGCCTTCTGGGTCTCATGGTGGCTTGCACCAGTGTGGTCCATTGGGCCCGCTGGCATATGCATCCCTTGCAGTGGGGACTGGCCCGCCAGTGGTCTCAGCACTCCGGTTCTTTGGACCAGCCAGTAACCTTGACTCAGAAGATGTGGGACGGCCTGCAGTGGTGGCTCGTCCCAGCTCATCTGCAGGAGGGTATCCCATTTGTCCACCCCGAGCCGACGGTCATCCTTACGACAGACGCCTCCTTGATGGGTTGGGGTGCCCATCTAGGGGAGCTCTGGGTTCCACGGCCTCTAGTCCCCTCAGGAGTCCCGATGCCACATCAACCTGCTTGAGCTTCGAGTGGTACGGCTAGCCCTCACCGCCTTCGCTCCGTTTGTACGGGGTCAAGAGGTTCAGGTGTAGACAGACAACACCACGACCATGTACTGTCTCAACCGTCAGGGCAGGATGCACTCCTTGCCTCTGTGCAAGGAAGCTCTCCACATTTGGTCTCTCGTGATCAGTCTGGAGGCAGATCTCCTAGCCATCCATGTGGCAGGAGCCTCGAACAGGCTGGCCGATGCCCTCAGCCGGATAGGCGCTGCATCTCACGAGTGGTCTTTCCTGCTGGAGGTAGTTTAAGACCTGTTCTCCCATTGGGGCACCCCCAGGTGGACCTGTTCGCCTCCAAGGAGAATGCGAAGCTGAGGCTGTTTCATGCCCGCCCCCCTCAACAGGGCTCATTGCAGGGGGATGCCTTCTCGAGGCCATGGACCCTGGGCCTCTTCTACGCCTTCCCTCCATTTCCCTTGATCCACAAGGTGCTTCTCAAGGCAAAGAGGGACAAGGTGCAGGTGATTCTGGTAGCCCCAGACTGGCCTCGCCAGTTCTGGTACCCAGATCTCCGCAGCCTTAGCTGCAGGCTCCCGAGGCAGCTTCCAGCCCACCCAGACCTGATCTCAGTCAACAAGGGGAAGGTGCTCCATCCAGACCTTCAATCCCTGCACCTGATGGCCTGGTTCCTGAGTGGTTAGAGTTCCAGGCCTTGGGTCTTTCCGACGAGGTATTCAACGTCGTTGAGGCGTCCCGTAAGGAGTTGACTAGAAAATGCTATGCCTTTAAATGGAAACGATTCTCCATTTGGTGTCAGGACAAGGGATTGGACCCCTCTTCCTGTCCGTTGGCTAGCATTTTGGACTACCTGTGGTCCATTTCTCAGCTAGGGCTTCGGTCGACGACCCTTAAGATGCACCTGGCAGCCATCTCTGCCTACTGGGTGCGGGCCGGCAAGCAGTCGGTGGCGCAGGAGAAGGTGGTCTGGCGCTGTTTCAAAGGCCTTGATCACATATCCCCTCTGGTGCAAGAACCTCCACCTCCGTGGGATCTACTGCTGGTATTGGCTAAGCTCATGGGCAAGTCATTCGAACTGATGCACAGGTGCGATATCTCCCACCTGTCGTGGAAGACTGCCTTGGTGGCTATAACGTCAGCCAGAAGGATAGGAGAGCTCCAGGCGCTTTCCATTGAGTCTCCTTATCTGGTCTTCCACAGGGACAATTGTCCTTCGCCCCCAACCGAAATTCCTTCCAAAGGTGGTGTCAGAGTTTCACCTGAATCAAGTGTTGACTCTGCCGGTGTTCTACCTCGGAGGCCGAATATAGGCTCCATACTTTGGACCCTAGAAGAGCACTCGCATATTACAAGGAGTGGACGACTGAAGTTCTGGGAGAGGTTTGCCAGCTGTTTGTCACCTACGCTGAAGCTGCACCTGGCAGACCTGCAGCCACGCGGATGATTAGCAGGTGGGTCACCTCCAGCACAGATCTCTGCTATAGGTTGGTGGGCATGGAACCACCCAAAGGGATAACAGCCTATTCTACCCTCCTTACCGCTGCTTGGGTGGCTACTTCTAGGGACGTCCCTATCCAGGAAATCTGCAGGGCTGCTACCTGGAAGTCAGCACACACCTTTATTTCCCATTACCACATTGACTTAGAATCACGCCGGGATGCTGGTTTTGGGACCTCGGTTCTCCAGTCCTTATTCCCCAAGTAAGTATCAGGGGTGTGTGCCTTGCCTCCCTCCTCCCGGAGAACTGGTAGGAGTCTGCCAGACAGTGTGGATTGAACAACATATCCACGTTCCTAGAAATACAGGTTACTAAACGCAACAGGGTTCTAGGGTAGTATATATTGTTCATCTACAACCTAACCTCCCTTGCTTCGACGCGCAACCTGGCTTCCAGCGGGCTAGATCTGGCGTCATGGGGCGGAGCCGAGGGTTTTACCACCTGGGTGGGTGGGAGGAGCCAGCTTGAAGACTTTCCGGCCCATCTTTAAAGTGGCAAGGAACCTGCCAGACTGTGCGGATGAACAAGATATACCACTTCTAGTACTCCTGTTACAGGTGAGTAACCTATATTTCAAGAGCACCGCATCTATGTCGATAACGACTGCTCTCCCACGATTGCAGCTTGTCATAGGGCCTCTGCCCCCATCCTCAGAAAACTCCGGGAGGCCAAAATAAAATTCCAGACCACATATCCCTCCAAGCTGACAGTTCAGTTCTTGGAGGGCCCCAGATAATTCGAAACAGCTGAAGAGGCCGCCCAGGAACTTTGCAGCCGCGGCATGGAGCTCTCGTTAACCCCGAAACAGTCCAGTCCATCCCTGGCATCTAAGCTGGCTCGGCAGGTGTGGCATCGGATACCATCCAGGGAAGGACGATGCAAAGATGCCACCTCAGCAATTCAACTAATCATTGCAGGCCTGAAGAAGCAGACTACGGATTCGCCTTCAAGAACAGCTGCACATCAACCTGCCAAATGAATGGACGCTTCCTAACCTGCCTATTTTTCTCTCCTTACAGGTGAGCTGGTTCTTCCCCCCCCCGCCCCGGAGTTGCCTAATGCGTGTAGCGGCCCTGTCCCCCGTCTCTTCCCTGGATTCCCTCCTCCTTCCCTTCCATGTGCGTCAGGTAATCCAGTCTGGGGGATAGGGGGCTTGCCTCCATCTATCCCACCGGCCCTGGACACCGTGGGCCAGGACTGTTTGGGCGACTGACCAGTGTGATGCTGGGACCTTTTGTTTGAGGGGGAGGGGAGTTGGGGTCAGGGTGGCGGGATAGATACTGCCACTATGGGGGTGGGGGTGGGACAGGCTCCTCGCTAAGCCCTGGCTGCCTGGACGATTGGACCTGAGACAGGTCGGTGGCACCTTCCATTTACTGAATTTATCTGGTGATTACATGGCCCCAGTGGCTACTGATCTTCTTCCTGCCGCCTTACTAGCACGAGGCTGCTATTGCGTGGCTCCACTGGTCCACAACACGCCCGGGGGGGGTGTTCTGGGCGTGCGGCTCTAAGGGATGCATTGATTGGTTCAGATACCTTGCCATTATACGGACCAGCTCTTTCGGTTCCCGAGGTGGATGCTTCACGGTCCAGATCTCGACCCCTCCCACCATGGGTCTCCCTTGGAGCTGCATTCCCTTTCTCTTGAGGCACTTTGACCTCACGGGTGTCGTCCGTGGGGTGGGTTGCCCCCCCCCTTCCGTCCCCGGGGGCTCTCCCAAGGCCCAAACCCACTGAGGCCTGGTTTCCAGTGAATAATCCCCATCAGCCACGGTATTCTGGCTGCCTAAAAAAAAAAAAAATGTAATTGAGTTTGAAATGGCTAAATATGCTTCAATCCATCGCAGGAGGCAAGGCATGACTACATCTCCCGCCCCCCCCCTTCTCCTTTCTCTGGACGTTTACGCTAGTGCCCTCAGGTAGGGACAGGCCACATTTGGCACAGCTTGGGTGCTGGGTGTTTTCAGCACCCAACCCCCATGGAAGCCACCCCTAGTTCGGCAGGCTCTGCCCAGTTAGCAAATGCCTGCGTAGTTAATGTTCTCCCTTTACTTGTACTGGCAAATGACTGCTCAGTTGCTGCTTCCCCACTGTTACCATTTTTCCCCATTAAATAATACCCCTCTAGGTTCTAAGTTGGAGGGTTTGTTTTCTCACTTCCCTACAAGCAGTCACTGTGCTAGGCCTGGAAAACTGGCACAGGACCTAGTTGCAGGCTGTAACCAGGGGGTTGTGATACTTAAATCATATAAGCACATGTTGTTTTTGCTTAAGCTTAAGTATGGCTAGTAAACATGTCAGACTTTACTCTCTAAATGTCAATGGACTGGGCAGCCCTATAAAACGCACCAGGATAATTTTGTTGTTAAAGAAGAGTCAGGCTGACGTTCTGTATATCCAGGAAACCCACCTGTCAGCCGACGAACACAGGAAGCTGGTTGGCAGGGGCTTCACTCAGGTCTTCTCCTCGGCATTCGGGAGGAGAAGGAGGAGTCGCCATACTAATCCTAGCCACACCCCTTTTCAGTCCATGAGGGAGTGGGTCGACACGGAGGGCTGTCTGGTCATTGTTCAGGGGCAGTTACAGGACCGAGAGGTGACCCTGGCCAATATATACCTCCCCTTGGTGCCAGTGTCCCGACCATCCGTCATCTCCTTAACAAAATTGTGGAATTGACTAAAGGGACACTGTTCCTGGCAGGAGATTTCAACATAACCCCTAGCCCCAGTCTGGATTCCACGAACCTCTCTAGGGGTAAACCACCTGCCCCCCCAACAAATTCTTTAAACGATTTGTACAAGAGGTGGGCTGGCTGGATGTGTGGCAATCCCACTATCCCAGGGCTAGAGGATACACTTTTTACTCTGCAGCACATGGTACTTATACCCTTATCGACCATTGCTATACTCTGAAGGAGAGTCTGGGAACAATTGTAGATGCCTCAATGGGGGATATTGCTCACTCCGACCATGCCCCCTTGGTTATCTTGTGGGACCTGGGTCTGGAGAGACGTAACACCTTTTGGCGGTTCAACCCGATACACCTCAAGAATGAATCCTTTAAGAATTTCTGGGTGACAAACTCGAGGAGATTATGGAGGACAACGCTGACCCAGAGTCTCCCCTCCCCCAATCACATGGGATACCCTGAAGGCAGTTCTAAGGGGGCACCTACTTCAGCATACAGCCTCACTTGCGAGAATTAGAAAGGAGAGGCGCATACATCTGTAACAGACCTTACATTTCCTACAGTCTGCACATCAGCAGGGAGACCACTCTGTTGCTGCCCAGCTTACACAGGTCCGGCAGGACTTGGACGCCCTCTGCACCCAACAGACAGATATAGCACTCACCTTCTTGAGGCAGAGATATGGGGAAGTAGGACCATGAGCATCCCGCCTGTTAGCTTACCGCTTACGTAGACAGCGTAAACTCTCAACCAGAGCGGCAATCAAAGACTGCCTCAGGTACTCTTCACACTAAGCTTGGTAACATCACTCAGGCATTCTGTGACTACTATAAAACGTTATACACCCCTAAACAGCCAGCGGCCCCGGCTGCTATTGACACCTTCCTGCTACCTCTGCATCTCCCAGGTCTGAATCAGGAACAACAACAGTCTCTGATGTCCCTTGTCACCTCAGTGGAGCTAGCTGCAGCCATTTCCAGATCCAAAACCATGAAGGCCACAGGCCCTGATGGCTACGGAGTGGAGTTTTATAAATTTGCTGCGCATACGGTCAGCCTGCTCTTACTGCAAGTCTACAGTGAGATCATGCAGGGGAACTGCAGCCCCCCCCCCCCGAAGCTGGTCATATGCTGCGGTTTCCCTAATACCCAAACAGGGCAAGGACCCTTTATCATGCAGTTCCTACAGACCGATCTCAGTCCTCAGTATGGACTGCAAATATCTTATGTCCATCCTGGCTTGTCGCCTTGACTCAACTCAGTCCTCTCCACCCTGATTAACCTCGACCAGACAGGCTTTGTGAGTTCCAGATCCACAACAGACAATACCCGAAGGGCTCTCCACCTGGTCCATGAAATGCAGACCCAAAAAGCTCCCTCTGTCCTTCTCAGCTTAGATGCTGAGAAGGCCTTTCCTCTTTTCCACCGTGGTGAGAATGGGTTTCCCCTTCCCTTTCATAGCCATCATTAAAGCATTATATGCCTCCCCACAGGCCTGCGTTAAAGTCTCGGGACACCACTCTGGTTACTTCCCTCTTTTTAGAGGGACTAGGCAGGGCTACCCCCTCTCTCCCGGACTCTTTGCCATTTTCAGCGAGCCATTGGCCCAGGCAGTAAGACTCCCAAATATCAGGTGTCAGGATGGGGGGGATGGAACACTGCATCGCCCTGTATGCAGACGATGTCCTTCTTTTCCTCTCAGACCCGTCCCAGCCCATCCCTGTAGTGTTTCAAATTCTCGAGACATTTGGGTCATGTTCAGGATACAAGCTTAACACTTCTAAAACTGACGCCCTGATGTTTCACTATCCCCCACCCCCGACTCTTCGGCAGGCCTACTCATTTCAATGGGATCCTGATAGACTGAAGTACCTTGGCATCTATCTATCTATCCCATAATGTACATAATGCAATGTGCAATAGTTATGACTCTTTTTACACCCAGCTCCAGCAGGACCTGGCCAGGTGGAGTGTCCTCCCCCTGAACTTACACCAGAGAATAGAGGTCATCCGGATGGTGGTTTTAACCAGGGCCCTCTGCCTCTTTCAGAATATACCATTGCACTTGCCTACAAAAATATTCCGCATTTGGAATAAGACCCTGCTTGAATTTATCTGGTCAGGTAGACGCCCAAGAGTGAAGTTCACCGTTCTCTTTCTCCCCAATCTGCGGCTTTATAATTTGGCCTCCCATCTATCTTTCATTATTGCTAGACACATGAGGGCCTTCCCCATGATCTGGAGGAGATAGAAGAGGTGCTGTTCCTACTGGCAAATTGATTAGGGCCACTCTTTGCCAGACTACTCTGCCCCCAAGCCGTTGGATCCCAGCACCAAGTCAGAACCTGGAATGGATCTGCAGGCACCTCTCTCTTTCCCCATTTATGATGTTGATTTGCCCGATTATTCTGCTGGAAAACTCTCCCCCACCCCGCCCGGTAGGATCATACATACCGTAGTTGGGTCCGCTTGAGTCTCTCCTTTCTCTTCAGTTTCTGACCGTCCCCATCTTTAAGACATTTCAGGAGATGCGCTGCACTCATGAACTATGTCAGACAGATTTTTTCAGGTATCTCCAGCCGAGACACTGTTTTTATTCCCTTTCCAGCCTGGCCCACCATCCTGATGGATACCCCTCCCCCCAACCCGAGCACACTCTTCCAGGGTCTCATTTTTTTCTTCAGGGCTGCCACATGCAATTTCTGTGATATACAAAGCCCTCCTGGGCACAGTAGGGGAGTGCCCTAGGCAGACCCTTGAAAAATGGAATGAGGAGTTGGGATCGAGCATCAGTCCTCAACAATGGGATGTCCGCTGCCTTGCGATGTCTAAACTCGCATTTTCCCATACCTGGTGTCTCTTCTCCTGGCAACTCCTTATCAGGTATTTCCGCACACCGGCTATTACCTCCCACTACCTCCCTGCAGGCTCGGTGCACTGCTGGCACAAGTGTGGCAACATGTAGCACATCACGTGCATGTATTCTGGCTGTGCCCCAGGCTACAACCTTTCTTGGTATCCTTAGAACAGGAGTTGGGGACCTTATTTGGTCAATCCATCCCCCTCACTGGGGAATTTTTCCTTCTACATATATTCCCACCAGGCCTCAGAGACTCCCACACACGTTACCTCCTGGGAGTAGTCCTTCTGGTGGCCAAGAAGGCCATAACGCAGTGCTAGCTCACAGTCCCAGTTCTCACTGTCTCATATTGGAGGGACATTGTCAACGGCATATACAGGAATGAAAAGATTTCCTTTTCCCTGAATGACAGATCAGAACTCTGCCCACTGAGATGAAATAGATGGATCATATATATTATGTCCAAGGACCCAGCCTTTGTTCCTTGAAGGACCGAGCTCTTTGGGGGTTGAAGAGCCTCCCTGGGTGGATGGTTGGGCGGAGGGGGTCCCGAGATTGGGAATATTTGGAGTTGTGAGCCTGGCTTAACATGTATAATGTGCTGCCTTATGCAAAAGTTGTAATGCTAGCCTGTCTTCACATATATGTGTCTATGTACTCTCAGCCAGAGAGACCTGTGTCCTGTATTCCTGTATACATTAACTGACTCTGATTTGATGAATTTGTGACTGCTTGTACCCTGTTGTTAATGAAAAACTGGTTAATAAACACTATTTACAAAAAAAAGAAGGGGAGCCAGAGGACTTATAGCTCTTCAAGGCAAAGTTACATGCATGGTGACACACCAGCAGCTTGGCTGAGATCCATGGGAGGTGAGATCCTTGGACCCTGGTTCTTCTGAAAGGGGTATGATGATCCCAGACTGCCAAAAATTTGGAGAAGAAGAATTTGAGGACATTGTAATCCTTACCAGCAGTGGAAACAAGGGACCAGTCATTGGCTACAAGGTCAGCATGAAGGGGGGCAAGTCCAGCGATAGGAAGGGCCGGATGTGGCTGAATTGGGGGGAGCTCTGGGACGATGAATCTTAAGTACACAGATGTATGGTGGTCTCTGAGGGCATTGGGGAGGGTACCAGCATCCACAGTATGATGGGGATGTTAGGAGAGGACCCAGTCCAAGATGGAGTGCTTTTAGAGATTTGGAATTATAACGAATGGGGTCGGAGATAAGTTGGGTAAGTAGGAGGGACTTAATGTTGATTTATGAATTTATGCGGGGGGGGGAGCCAGTTTAGGTCAAAATAACCTTGTATGGGGGGGGCGCTGCTGAGCAGCAAACTGGAAAGATGCACTAAACGCAGCTCTGCACGTTTTAAGCCCATTTTCCCAAATATTGCTCTCTGTAGAGGTGGAAAAGTAAAACTAAGCAGATCTTTGAATCTAGAAGAGTATCCGGTATCAAATTATACATGATTTGATATGGGCCGTACTCAGAAGAACGTTAACACCGATCCTAAACAAGCAGCAACAGTGCCAGAACAGGCCGCATCCTCCACAACGACTAAAGCCGGTGGAGAGCCCCCATGGAGTGTACTACAGGCCTCTATGCTTGCAGTCGATGCAAAGATAGAATCGATTATCCAGCGTTTTGCCGAACAGGACGTTAAAATGGAGACCGTAACTCAAACGGCAATTCAGGCTCTGTCTGCAACAACAAAACTTGTGCAGGAAAATGCCCAACTTCGATACCGCTTAGAGGCTCTGGAGAACTCTAGTAGGGCCTCACACGTTCGCATAATAGGTCTGTCGGAGGGATGTGAGGAGGATGATTTACTTACTTTCTTACTGTCCTGGTTACCTGAAGCTCTTAACCTCCCCACAGATTCCCTAGGAGACAAACTCTCGAAGGTCTTTCGGCTTACACCTCGATCGGCAGGACCACGAGATGAGGCTCCCAGAGTGATTCTGATGGTTACCACCAGCCCAATAGTGCGAGACCAACTTCTTCAGGCTGCACGATCTTCCAGAGGGTTATCATTTAACGGAGCAACTGTCCACCTGTTTCCTGACCTTTCATTTGCAACCCGCAGCAGAAGAAAGAAATTTGATGCGGTGAGAGCCCGTCTCCGGGGGCTAGGGTGTCCTCAGTCTTGATGCCTGCTAGGCTTCGCATTCATTACGGTGGTAAGACATTCCAATTTTCAGACCCAGTGGAAGCAGGGAAGAAGGTGGAATCAACCTCGGTAGTGGGGAAGATCATGGAAGCACTACTGAAGGAGAGATTGGTGGAACATCTGGTTGTCAATGGACTACAGGACCCAAGGCAGCATGGTTTCACCAGGGGGAGGTCATGTCAGACCAACCTCGTTGAATTTTTTGACTGGGTGACTAGGGAGGTGGATCAGGGGAGGGCAGTGGACATGGCCTATCTGGACTTCAGCAAGGCCTTTGACACTGTGCCACATAGAAGACTATTACACAAACTGGGGAATATGGGTGTGGCAGGACAGTAGTGTGGTGGGTAGGTAACTGGCTGGTGGCAGGACACAGAGGGTGGTGGTAAATGGCTGTCACTCCACAGAGGAAGAGTGACCAGTGGGTACCACAGGGATCAGTGCTGGGACGGTCCTATTCAACATCTTCATCAGTGACATTCATGGGACCTAGAAGACAGAATTTCACTGTTCGCTGATGACACAAAGCTCTGTAACAGAGTAGACACACCAGAGGGTGTAGACAGAATGAGAAGGGACCTGCAGAAACTTGAAGAATGGTCAGGGGTTTGGCAGTTGAAATTCAATGCAAAAGTGCAAGATATGCATATAGGGCACAAAACTCTGGCACAATATATCAGTTGGGGGTGAGGATATAGCATGCACCAAGCAGGAAAGGGATCTTGGAGTTATCATCTCGATGACCTCAAGGTAGAGAAACAGTGTGACAAGGCAGCAGGTAAAGCAAATAGGATGCTGGGATGTATAGGCAGGGGGCATCACCAGCAGGAAAAGGAGGTATAATTCCGCTATACAAGACACTAGTGAGGCCCCACCTGAGTACAGTGTACAGTTCTGAGACCATACCTACATAAGGACACAGACAGGGTAGAGAAGGTTCAGAGGAGGGCAACAAAGATGGTGCATGGATTGCATCACAAGTCCTATGAAGACAGGTTGAAGGAACTGAACATGTACTCCTGGAGGAGAGGAGGGAGAGAGGATATGATAGAGACATACAAGTATCTTACAGGAGGAACAGGGTGCAGGAAAACACTATTTTTAAGCAAAAAGATGTTCCAGGACTAGAGGGCATGGGATGAAGTTGGAGGAGGACGATTCAGAGGAAACATGAGAAAGAATTTCTTCACAGAACGGGTGGTGGACAAGTGGAACACCTGCCAGAGGAAGTGGTGGGGCTGAAACAATCACGGGATTTAAGAATGCATGGGATAGACATAAAGGAATTCTGGAGGTCAGGGGTAAAGGGCAACAGACTTCTAGGAAAACAAACTGAACTTTACCAGCTCAAATGGGCAGACTGGGTGGGCCATATGCCCTTATCTGCCAACACTGTCTATGTATCTATGTAATCGCTAGGGAATTCCAGACATCCGAGGCCAGTATTTCTAGCGACCTGGATTCAGAGCAAGAAACTTGACTTACTCGGATTTATCTCGACTCTAGAATATTTTCTGTATAGGGGTTTGCGTTTTTATACCCACGTCTTTCAAAGCAAGATTCTGAGGAATTATGAGTTTTCCTAATTGCAGTAAAACTAACTGTTTAACTGTGGCTGTAGTGCAACAATTTTAGGGGATATCATCTATAATAGGAAGGGGGTTCATATCAGCACTGGATATTGAGTTAACTATTCGGACTTCGAACATTTTGGACTTGACCCCAAAGCCTTAGTTTGCTGTAGCCTATTCAGATAACATAGTGCTATATATATTCCCTTTCTTATTTCCCCCCCTATCCTGAATCCATTCTGTCTAGACTCTAGATATCCTAATGTACATTTGATGTATTTGTTGCAACAAATGGTTGATACCTGACAGATGCTTGTACAATATATAATTGTCTATTGTTAAAAAGCAATAAAAGAAAGTTAAAAAAAAAAAAATAACCTTGTATGAGGAACTCACCAGAGAAGGCATGGGAGGAGATGGTAGCAAGTAGCTCAGTTACAGAAGGTGGAGAGATGCCAGGAAAATAGTATACACTGGCAATAAATACAGTGACAGAGGAGGGGGAGGAGAGTTGTTTGAGAAGAAGCAACTCACAGGCAGAGATGGTGGAGACAGAGGGCACAGGCTCATACTAGATGTGTGAGGAGAGGTATATGGTTGCACCACCATCCCTCTTTGCTCGATCCTAATGGACAGTGGTAAAAGCGGGGATGGTGACAGAGGAATCTGGGATTTTGGGGGAGAGCCAAGATTCTGAGATCACCAACACATCAGGGTTGAGGTTAACCATGAGTGGGTGCAACAGTTTGATCTTGGGGAGAAGACTACAGATGTTAACATGGGCCACTCTTAAACTTTTGGGGAGAGGGGAAGACTGGGCAAGACCAGGGTTGAGCTCAATTTCATTTGCAACTATTAGCAGCAATGAAATGAGGAGCTGGAGTGATCCTAAGGGCAGCTTAAGAGAAGAGGTGGGAAGTGAATAGAAGAAGTAATGGGAGTTAGGGAGGAATGAGGGTTGGAAGGATCTGAGGACTTCAAGATGAAGCCAGGGAAATTAGAGGAGACTGCAGCTATGATGCCCCGGAGAGTGGGGTAAGGCAGGGTGACTGGAGGAAGGGTGGTTGGGTGAGGGAGAAGAGGGCAGGAAAGGGGAAGATCAGGATAGATGGAAGGGGGAAAAGAGGTGATGGTGACCAAGAAGGAGTAGAGAAAATGTTGGTAGTAGTATGGTAGGAAAGTAACAAGTCGATGCTCACTCTGCAGTTCACACCAAAATAGTAATTGGGGGGGCCGCAAGCTTCCCTAATATGGAGAGAAAGCTCAATTAGGGGAAATAAGGTCTTTAACAAGAGGGAGGTGATCTGAAAATTAATTGCTTGGAGGCTGGAAGTAAGGGAGGATTAGAATGAGAGGGAAATAATTGGCTTCGGCCTAGTAATGAGAAATGCTAATAAAACCCAAAAAAGCGTAAAAAGGTTGCACTCAGATAGGGATATCATGGTATGATAACTGTCACATGTAGTAACATCGATATCTCATATACCTTGGTTATCGTATTACAAAAGTAATTTTTGTAAAAAAAAAAAAAGCCTCCTCAGGCTCCTGTATCAGGGAGAGATGGCATGGAAGGGATAGTTGTCCCTGAAAATACAAATAAAGTTTGTTAAAGTCTGAATATTTTTAACCACGGTTATTGTGATATCTGAAACTGCCCACGGTATCAATACTGTTACTTCAGACTTCCGGTGCAGCTTCCGGCTCCATAGCAGCATAACTCTTGAGCTCTCGGCCTGCTCCTCTCCTTAAAGTTGATAAATGAGCCATTACTTCAGTAAATTCGGTAGAAATAACATCTTATATATTACGGCTGTAAGTAATCGGCGAGGGGGATCTAACAGATTTGTCACGCTTTACCAGGGAACAGAAAACTCAGACGGCGATGAGACTGACTCCGGAGCCTCTACGTTCTCCTCTCAAACATCTAGGCCCCGTAGAAGGAATAAACCCAAAACAAAATAGTCGACCACAGTGGACAACAAATTAGACAAAATCCTATTGGAACTTCAAGAGTTTAAATCCGACTTTCTATCATTTAAGCAAACTCAGGAAACGTTCCAAAGAGATCTCGCAGAACTGCGCTCTTCGGTTTCATCCTTGGAACAACAGACACAAGAACAAGCTGCTACTACCTCCCATTTGCAGGACACCCTTGATCAGGTTGCTCACCTATGTCAGCTAACAGTCGAGCGCCAGGAGGATGCAGAGAATCGTAGCCACCATAAGAATATTCGCCTTTGCGGGGTCCCTGAAAACAGCGAAGGCCCAGACCTGCTCGTCTTTGTGGAAACCTTTCTACGAGAAACCCTTGAGCTGACTCCGGATTATAATTTTGATATTGAGAGGCTTCACAGAGCTCTGGGCCCACAGCCTACCCAAGCATCTGCTCGTCCTCGATCTATAATAATAAAGTTCCTCCGTTTTCAAACAAAGGAATATATTTTAATGCAGGCATGGGCTAAGTCACGCCTTTACTGTGCGGAGCCAAGAGTTTTTGTGGACAACGATTATGTCCCTGTCACAATGCAAAGAAGGCAGGCGTACATTCCGTTATTTCTTCTCCTTAGACAACAGAAACTTAAATTTAGAACCCCATACCCGAGCAAAATTGGTGATCCAGTTCTCATCGGGACAACAAGTTTGTGATACTATGGAAGACGCCTGTATCAATCTCAAGAAAAGGGGCTGTACCTTACCATCCTCGGTTCACCTGCCAAGGAGGGCATCCGAAGAGAGGGACCCATCTGGGGTGGCAGCCCCTAGGCAACTGCAGGATCAGTGAGCTACCATAGCCTCAATCAAGAAAATTTTGGCACAGTTCTCCAGACAGGCGAACTGAACTCTTTTGGACCCAGACTCTCCAGCTCACAGTGAGTAGCTTGGTGAGGAGAGGGGGACCTGGGGGAACGCTCTGCATGGCATCAGGATTTGGAAGGCTTCGGTAGGGAATTATACCCTATTAGATATAATCCGACCTGAGTTAAGCCTAACCCACGGAGGCTTGGAGTTTTGCTTTGTGGTGGTGGTGGTGGGGCGCATCGGGTGGGCCATGTGTTGGGCCTAGACCAGCCTCAGGAGCTAGGTCGGATTGCACAGGTGATAGGTGTGGAGTCTCTTCTGGCCTGTTTTTTACGTAGATGTGGATCCGATGTTTTGGATAGCCTCTTATAGTGGACCCGATAAAAGTTGTTTTGCGGCTGGACTTTGCCACGTAGGAGAATATAGACACGAACTTCTCTTGCTCCTTTCTGAAATGGTCTAGAGCTTATCAATACCGATTTATCCCCGCTAAACAGGGGGTATATAGAGGTTCTGGAAATGGTTGGGGACTGATGGGCTCTGGACGGTCAATTAACCTGCTCTGACCTGGACGCCCACCACGACTGGAAACTGCACTTTAATAAGCTCTACTATTTAGACTGCACTAGCCCGCTAAATAGGGCGCAGCTACAGGGCCTTCTCGGCCTGGTGAGGTCTGGCTACATCGAGGGGTACCTTAACCTGGATGATCCATAGAAATAACTGGAAGTAGGGTCCAATCATGGGAGGTTCGGGAACCCTCGATCTCTGTCTGCCTCGATCCTTTCATGCGAAAGGCCACAGTCACACAACAGGCCGGAGGTGGGGCCTCCCCCCCTCCCCCGCTCCCTGAGAGGCTTAGATGTGAATGACTTGGCTGGCTTGGCTCTCCGGTGGCCCTCCAGCTCCTGACCACGCTCTGCTTGTGATATTTTGTGGGAAAAGTATGTGTGGGGCCTCCCCCGAGCCCTTACGGAGCCATCGCCCCCTCTTTGCTACGTAGTTTGAAACTAGCTGGATTATTACCCCGAAGGACTTAGTGACACTGTCTCTGTTTGGAGTCACAGTGGGTGCATTTTGGAAACGGTCGACTCGCAAGACATACACTTGCTAATGGATGAGGTTTTCATGTTTGTGCAAGGAGCAGGGTTTGAGGCCTCTTTCCTGCACTGTTTCACGCAGCCTCGATTACCTCTGGTCACAGTCTCAGGCAGGGCTGTGAGCCATGTCCCTTAAGGTGCAGCTGGATGCCATTTTGCCATATTGTGCTAGGGCAGGAATGCCAACAGTATCACAGGCAAAGTGATCAGCTGTTTCTTTAAGGGCTATACCACCTGTCCCCCTGGTGTGAATACTGCTGCCTCCATGAGACTGCTGGTGTCGTTGTGGCTGATGGGTAAACTATTCAATCCTTTGGATACATGATCTCACATAGGAAACCAGTTTTTGGCCACAGTCATCTCGGCCAGACGGATAAGGCTCTGTGGAGTCTCCATATCTGGTCCTACACAAGGACAAGGTTATCATGTGCCCCTATGTGAAGTTCCTGCTAAAGGTAGTGTCTGAGTGTCACCTTAATTAGGCACTTATTTTACTGACTGACCTTCTTTACAAAGCCACACACATTTGGTTTTTTTTTTGGGGGGGGGCAGAGACAGCAAGTGAACATTGTGCATCCTGGACATTCCCATAGCACTGCTTTTCTACCTGGATCGTATGCCAGGATTTCGCGTTGGGGCTTGTTAGTTGTTTGTCACATACACTGAAGCCGCCCAAGGCAAACTGGCAGCCAAGCAGATAATTACCTGATGGATGCCCTCCTGCATCAGTGTGCTGCAGGCTGGCAGGGGAGGAGCCACCCACAGGGTTGAAAGCTCGCTTCACTAGGCATACTGCTGCTTCTGTTGCTGCTGCCAGGTGCATTCCCATTACTGAAATATGATGGGCTGCTACCTGGTTAAATGCACAAACGTTTGCAAGATAGTGGCTAGTTCCTTCAACCAAACATGTCAGAAATGAACACATCATAGGTACGTTAGCCACTCTCCCAGTCACCCAAATAGGACATCTGGACACATGGAAAATGGCCTGAACAGCACCACCGACTGTGCCAGCTTGGTGGCACACTGCACCTGTTTCCTGGCTGGTGTTTGTGGAATACTGCCAGGGAGGAGTTTGATTCCGGATTGCTGCAATAAAACTGCCCAACAGGACATAACTTGCTTGGTGATGCGCCACGGTTCAGAGTCAGAATAGTAAATTATACCAGCTAAGAAGTTCCAGCACTAAGAAGATGCTGATGTAGCAGTGATGTTTGGTTGTAGGAACTAGCACCAAGTCTGAGTGCAAAGGGGGCCGAGCCTGAGGACCACATGGTTGGTTGGTAGGAAGAGTCGAACTTGAAGACTGTTCCAGTGACTGAGCATGCTTAGTAGAAGACTGCCTGGGTGTGGATGTGAACTGAATACTAATAGTAGGGCTATGGTTACACAGCAGCCCCTGCTAAGATGCAACACAGTACCTTGCAGTATTACTGCAGTATAACCACTAAGTGCTGCTGCAAGGAACAGTGCGCAATTAAGCCCTTTTGTTATGCAGTATATTGTAACATGTAATTTACTGCAGGATACTGTGTTGCATTGTGGCTGGCACCGCTGTAACATAGAAATTGTCGGCAGACAAGGACCACCAGGCCCATCCAGTCTGCATGAAAGCCCTACACTAGTTTGTAGCCTCTGACTCTAACTGGTCAATGGCTTTTCACCCCACCTTCCCACCTCTATGGTACCCTTATACCTGTCCCATGCATGTTCAAAACCCTGCACTGTGCTTGCCCCCACCACTTCCTGCGGCAGTCTATTCCATGTGTCCACCACCATCTCCATGAAGAAAAACTTCCCACATTTCCCTCAGCCTGCCACTTTCCAATTTTATATCATGCCCCTCATTCTTGTACATCTCTTATATTGGAAGATGTCTCCCTTGTTTATGCACTTAAGGTACTTGAATGTTTCTATCATGCCCCCATCCCTCCTCTCCTCCAGCAAGCATATTGAGGTCCTTTAGTCTCTCCTCATATTTTTCTGGTGCAAGCCTTGTACCATCTTAGTTGCCCTTCTCTGGACCGCATCCACCCTGTCAATGTCCTTATGAAGGTGCCGCCTCCAGAAGTGCACAGAGTACTCTAGGTGAGGCCACACTAGTGTTTTGTACATTGGCATCACTGCCTCCTGCCTTCTGCTAGTGATATCTCTGCCTATGCACCCCAGCATGCCACTGGCCCTCCCTGCAGCCTTTGTATTCTGCTTAGACACCTTTAGGTTGTCAGAAATGATAACCCCCAGATCCCTTTCTTCCTTGGTGATCGTCAGCAGTCTCTCTCCGCCCCCCCCCCCCAATCCTGTAGCTCTCCCCAGAGTTCCCTCTTCCAAGGTGCATTATTTGGCACTTCTTGGAACGGAACCTCAGTTGTCACACCTCAGACCATTTTTCAAGCTTCCCCAGGTCCCTCCTCATTCTCTCCACCCCATCCGTAGTATTCCCCTGTTGCAAATCTTGGTGTCATCTGCAAACAGGCAGACCTTTCCCTCTAGTCCTACCGCAATGTCACTAATGAAGACATTAAACAGGACTGGCCCAAGGACTGATCCCTGTGGCACCCTACTGGTCACCCCCCTCTCCCCTGATTGGATCCCATTTACCACCACCCTCTGCTTCCTGTCTGTTAGCCAGTTCCTAACCCAGTTTACCACCTTGTGTCCCATGCCCAGACTACTCATTTTGTTGAGCAGCCTCTTATGTGGGACGGTGTCGAAGGCTTTGCTGTAGGCAAATAACCTTTATTTTCACCCTATATCATGGTATATGCTAATGTATGTTTATATTTGGCTGATGTGTTCCATTTTTTTTTTTTTTAGATAACCGAGTAAGGCCCACAAGACACAAGTTCCTGTTTTCATGGGTGATCCAGGGAGCACTTGGGAGGTTAAGTGACTTGCTTAGAGTCACACAGTGTACAAGTGGAGGTTGTAGGAATCAAACCCAGGTGTGCTGGTGGTATCAAGCTCTCTTAAAGCTTATTACTCTGTAGGCTATAGTGCCAGCCCCAACTTGCTATTTTTTTATATTATTTTATGTTATTGCATATTGTTGTCAAGTTTTACTGTACTCCACTTCTGCTTCCCCTATATCACATCTGGAAATGTGCTGTTTACCAGCTCATTATGTCCTTATCGGTAAACCTTTTGAAATAAATATGATGAAAACAGTTATTGCGATACTGGAAAATAGACACTATATCCTGTTGTCCATGAAAACTCTCACGGTGTCATAAAACACAATTATTGGCACCTCTATTCCCATACCATGCTATACTATAGGAACATTTTAGGGGTTATCTCCTTAACTGACAACAGAGATGAACATTTCATAAATATAAGTATCTTAAGCTGCCTGCTGTTGGTGCGAAATATAATATAAATTGTTGGTTAGGATTACCACAAATAAACGAGGGTTGTTGTGTAACCCTTCGTGGTTCCATTTTATTTATTAGTACTAGCTTTGCTACACACCAGTCTCCATTCAGGGCTGGATTAAGGCATAAGCAACATAGACACTGACCTAGGGCCCCCAGCAGTGCCCAAAATATATTTACTACATACCCTTTTCTTTCTGCCTGAGCTGCATTTTTTTTTTGTAATGGACTGGCCTGCTGAGTAATCTGAGCAAGGCAGGCGCTGAACTGTTATGTGAATCTCACCTCCCTGATTAGGTGTTAAGTACAGTTGATAGCTTCAGGGGGCTCCAGCCAGACTGATCTTTAAGGTGTAAACAGACCCATTTCCTTTGCTTTCTCCCCCCCCCCCCAAATTCCAAGTGCGGAGAAGTGGCTAGAAAGATCCCTGTACCCCAGTTGGTGTTCCTGATAGAGAGTGACTGGTGCAAATCATCTTATGCATACGAAGGGGCCCCTGTTATTCATATCGGAAGGATCAGTGGGCCAGCAGAGCCCGCCTTTTGGAGAGCATGTTCCGTGTTCCAGGCCTCATTAGCAGATGGATATTCTGTGGCTTGTCCTGGGTCATATAGTATGCAGGTAGTGTTCTGAGTCTGCATGTTTTCCAGATTCTTGGCTCTGGGCTCTAGCTACTAGACTTTACTGCGCAGCATATTACTTAATTTTTACACTCCTTGACTGAAAATGGATTATTATTGTTAAATGTAATTCTTCTCTCGGGGGGAAAATTAGTTGGGGAGTTCCAGGTTGACTTTGGGCTGGGGTGATGAGTGTCACAAAAATGATTAGCAGATGAGCCGGCCTGGTGATGCTGAGGGTTGATGCGCTGGATGCCTTACCTCACGCTACTGCAGTGACCCTGTTTCAGGAACAATCTGAGGCTGTTGGGGTGCCAGCACGGGGAGGAGAAGCAGGACTGAGCAAGCTAGCAGGCTGCTCGCCTCTCCTGGTGTGGTGGGGTGGACCCCTTCTAGTTCCGCACCCACTGAGTGTGGAGGTTCAGTGGGTTGCGTAGGTGGGAAGGGGGCAGCAGCGTGGGTGGTCGGAAGGGTCTGAGCTGGTGCCATGGTGTGCGTGCCTGCCTACGCATGTACGGCCGTGTGCCAGGGGCCTCGGGTGGGAGAGGGAGAAAACGCCTACAAAATACAGTAAAATGTATATAGAAGAAAAATCTGCAAAATTATGAATAAAAGGAAAAAGGGGGCTGAATTTCTAAGTCCTTTAACAATACTATATTACAGTTCACAAATGGTATGGTTAAGTCTGAATTTCAGCACTACCTACATAACCATATTTTCATGACACAAAGTAGTGAAGAGGCTACAGTGCTACAGATAGGTTTACAGTGCCGTCAGGGGCAGTAGTGACCATTAGATCATATGTGTTTAATTTGCAGGCAGTTGTACATGTTCTGGAGCTAAATACATACAATACTACCCTCCATTATGTACAGTTGCCTGCAGAGTAAATAAATAGCACATGAAGGCCACCGCTAACCCTGACCATTGTCTATCTATAGCACAGCAGCTCCTTCCGTATGTGGTTTTGTGGGTGGGCCTGTATCAGGAAGTAAGATTGTACTTGCAACAAGTTAAGTAGCGTAACAAAGGTGGCAGTCATCAGGGTCCAGATAATTATTTGGACTTGGAAGTATTTACTGCTAGCTGCTTTCACCTGTTAGTGTTTTCATTTACGTGGTAGTAATACCATGCATTGACCTGTCTCAGATTCCCATCTCTAAAAAAGATCAGAGTTCCACTGGGTGTCTACAACCACTGATCCTCCTTCTCTTTTACCAGGAGGACTCTTGACATACTTTCCCACTGATATGTAGTGTGGTGTGACCATATTTTTAACATTTTATGTTGCAACTTCTCTTCTTGCCATCCAGTGCACAACTCCTCAAAGTCTACTACATGTACGCAACTGATACCTATACTGTATTCTGACCCTGCCACTACTGCTGACAGTCTGTTAAAGTGTGGATCCATGGCTATTAGCATTGAGTGCTGCTTCCAATTTTCTGCATATGTAAATATACAGGGTGGGAAACAAATTCCTAAAATCAGAAAGTGGGAGTAAATCATGCAAAACTGGTAGTAAAATACTCCTTTACTCTCCTTATCTGTTCCTCCGCAATCATGTATGCATGGTGTAGTCTTGCACATACAGTGATCCCTCAGTTATCTGCCAGATATTTGTACAGAATGTTAGCTATTCCATTGCTCCTTATTATCTCACATCCTTGATTATCCGCCCAATTTTGCTTGTACAAAAATGGGCGGATAAGCAAGGATGCACTGAAGATAATCAGACTGAAAGCAAACAATATGTGACACTTGGGGAAAAGGGAGAGGAGAGAATGGTGGGCACTGTCACCAGTACATGATTTTGAGAGAGGGGAACAAGAGTAGGAATTTTGCTTTGTATACTGTTGCCTGTAGCTCTTTACATACAAACCGTATCCTAACATGGGATTCAGTTTGTATGTAAATGGATTCCCAAGGTGCCTTACAGTCTGTGACAGTGTCCCTTTGAGGAAAAGCGGCATGGTCACGATAAGAGGGGGCCCCAGATTTCTCTTGGGCCTAGGGCCCCAGGTTGCCTTAATCTGGCCCTGTCTCCAGTAATTCTTTTTCTTCTCACAGATCAGGCAAGTAGTAAGCAGCTGTCTCCTTCAACGCCAGAAGAGCCACTAAAAGAAGAGCTCAGTGACCTCTCTGACAGGTGAGAAACTAGGATGTAAATATTAAGTGGCTTTAAAAAAAATGTTCTTAATCACTTTGATCCTGGCTCTGAAGTTGAGTTTTGTAGCACTTATTCTAGGAGTGTGGATATGTTCTATGGAGGCAGTATAGCGCAGTGGTCTAAGGCTCTGAGCTGCAAATCTGGTGACATCCAGCAGACCAGACCTGGGTTTGAATCACACAGCTTCCACTTGCATACTGTGTGACCCTGAGCAAATCACTTAACTTTCTTGTGCTCCCAGGTCGCACCTGGAAACAAGCTCTGGCTTAGTGTTCCTTTCCTGGTTAAACAGTCCCCCCCCTTCCCCCGCCTTCCACACTGGTTGGCATGTCCCTTTCCCTTTAAATCTTGTCTAAAAGCTGTCTCATCCCTCCCACCTGGGTGGTGTATGCCCCAGCTCCATCCCTTGATGCCAGATCTTCCTTTCCGCTTGGAAGATTCAGGTTCCCTCCTTACCGCTCCCGTGTTCAGTCAGCCGAGGCGCTTAATCCTTCGGATAAATTACCGAAAATCAAAGTCTTTAGCTGCTTTCCTGTACAGATAGCGACCATAATGGAAGACAAGTCATTCATCAAAAAATACCACCAATAGCTTAATCTGGTTAAATTTTATTTGGTTACCATTTGTATCCCTCCTAGTCGCCCCTGAAAACAGTCTTCTAGTTTCCGTGGGCCTACCGGGTCCACAAAATTAAATAAATAAGTCCTCACTTGGGTTCCGCCGGTGTCCCTGCGGGCAGAAGATATAAACTTAGAAAAATAGAAATTGTTGGCAGATAAGGACCGCTAGGCCCATCCAGTCTGCCTGTAGGCCCTATCCATTGCATGTGGCCACTGATCCTATGTGATCAATGGCTTATCATCACTCCCTCCCCTCTCAGGCTTCCCTTGTGCCTGTCCCAAGCATGCTTAAACCCCACCACTGTGCTTGCCCCCACTACCTCTTGTGGCAGACTATTCCATGTGTCAACTACCCTTTCTGTGTAGAAAAATGTCCTCACATTACCTTTTAATCTACCCCCTTCCAATTTCATAATAGCCCCTTGTTCTAGTACTTTTCTACATTGAAAAGCTCCCCTGCCTGCACCTTTTATATGCCCTTAAGGTACTTGGAAGTTTCAATCATGTCCCCTGCTGTCTCCCCTCCTCCAGTGAGTACATATTGAGGTCCCTTAGTCTCTCCTCATATGTTTTGTGGTGCAAGCCCTGCACCATCTTTGTTGCCCTTCTCTGGATAGTCTCCACTTTATCTATGTCCTCGTGCAGGTGTGGTCTCCAGAATTGCCCGCAGTACTCCAGGTGAGGCCTTACCAATGTTTTATACAATGGCATCACTGCCTTCTGCTAGTGATACCTCTGCCTATGCACCCCCGGCATGCCACTGGCCCACCCTGCTGCCTTTGTACACTGCTTTGATACCTTAAGGTCATCAGAGATGATAACCCGAGGTCCCTTTCCTCATTGGTGACAGTCAGCTCTTCTCCCCCCCAACCTGTAGCTCCCCCAGGGTTCCCTCTACCCAGGTGCATTATTTTGCACTTCTTTACATTAAACCTCAGTTGCCACATCTCTGACCATCTTTCAAGCTTCTCCAGGTCCCTCTTCATTTTCTGCACCCCTTCTGGAGTATCCACCCTGTTGCAGATCTTGGTGTCATCTGCAAACAGGCAGACCTTTCCTTCCAGACCCTCTGCAATGTCACTAACAAAGACATTGAACAAGGACTGGTCCTAGTACTGATCCCTGAGTTACCCCACTAGTCACCCCATCTCCCCAGCTTGTACCCCATTTACCACCACCCTCTGTCTCCTCTCTGTTAACCAGTTCCTAACCCAGTTCACCACCTTGTCTCCCATGCCCAGACTACTCATCTTGTTAATCAGCCTTCTTTGTGGGACAATGTCGAAGGCTTTACTGAAATCCAGGTAGGCGACTTCTACTGCCCCTCCCTGATTAAGTTCCCTCGTCACTCCATCAAAGAAAACTATTAGATTCGTTTGACATGACCGTCCCGCCATGAATCCGTGTTGCCTCAGATTCTGCGCACCACTGGATTCCAAATGTGTCACTATCCTTTCTTTCAGCAGTGTCTCCATGATCTTTCCCACCACTGAGGTGAGGCTGACTGGCCTGTAGTTCCCTGCCTCCTCCCAACTGCCACGTTTGTGCAGTGGGACTACATGTGCCCTCCTCCAGTCCTCTGGAAGGGCACCCGTGTTGAGTGACTCTGTGAACAGGGCCGCCAGAGGTGCTGCTAGTTCCTTTCACAGCTCCTTTAATATCCTCGGGTGCATGCCGTCTGGCCCCATGGCCTTATCCACCTTCAGCTTTGTGAGTTCTTCCAGAACTCTCTCCACTGTGAATGGACTATTGTTCACTTCTCTCTCCCCTCCCATTGCTTTTGCACCCCAACTGTGGTCCTTGATCTGCCCCCTCCTTAATGAGTACTGAGCAGAAGTATTTGTTCTGTCTAGATCCCCCTCCTTATACTCTCCCTCCTCCCTTTGAGTCTCACAACTCCCTTTTTCTTCTTTCACTAATGTACCTATAAAATGCCTTATCCCCTTTGTTTACAGACTGTGCTAAGCTCTCTTCTGTCTGCGCCTTCACCCTCCTAACAGCTTTCCCTGCTTCTCTTAGACATTCAAGGTACACCTCTCTGTCGTCCTCCCTTTGGCTCCCCTTATATTTCCTGAAACTCATCTTTTTAGCCCTTACTTTGTCCCTCACCTCTTTGGAGAACCGTAGTAGTTTCCTTCTTCTTTTCCCTTTGGTCACTATCCTCACGCACTGGTTTGTTATATCGGCTATGGCGCCTTTCAGTTTCTTCCATTGTTTTTACACACCCTCTACTATCTCTTCCTTCCCCAGGACTGCTTGTATACATCTACCCATTTCAGTGAAATCTGCCCTCCTGAAATCTAATACTCTTGCCCTTATATGGCTTGAGTCCATGTCTCCATGCTGAACCACACCATGTGGTAGTCACTGGACCCCAGCTGCCCTTCCACCTGTATTTCTTTGACTCTGTACCCAGCGGTCCATACCAGGTCCAGAACTGACTTGTCCCTGGTTGGCTCATGCACCAGCTGCCTGATCCAACCCCCTGCAGGGATTCTAGGATGGCTGTGCTTCTAGCTGAGACAGCCATCTGGGTGGCCCAATCCACATCCGGCATATTGAAATCCCCCAGTAGCAGGATTTCACCCTTAGTTGCCATGTGTATGTTCTTCACTAATTCCCTGTCTGCTTTCTCCCTCTGTGCTGGAGGTCTGTAGATCACCCCCATGCGTATCGCTGTTCCATTCTCTGGCTCCAGAGTGACCCACATTACCTCAGCCTCCCCCTGTCTTCCCTGAACCTCCCTGAACCTCCATAGCCTTAATACCATCTCTGATATACAGGGCCACTCCCCCACCCTTTTTACCCTCCCTGTCCCTCCTGAACAATGTATAGCCTGGTACATTGACTTCCCAGCCATGATGTGTACCGAGTTGTTTGGTCCAGGAGTTGAAGGTCACCACCAGCGTATCAAGAAGTCCAGTGCCACCTTGGACTCCATTACCTCTGCCCAGAAGGAACCGCAGGGTTCAAAGAAGCAGAAAAGGAAGCCTTTTCGTCCTTCTGCCCCTGCGGTCAAGCAGCCCCAGTACCAATTTAGGAGGCAGTATAGCGCAGTGGTTTAAGGCTCTGAGCTGCAAATCTGGAGACCTGGGTTTGAATCCCACAGCCCCCCACTTGCATACTGTGTGACCCTGAGCAAGTCACTTACCTTCCCTGTGCTCCCAGGCCGCACTTGTAAACAAGTTTTCAGCATAGTGTGTCTCTCCTGGTTAAACAATTGAGAAAAATAAAAAAAATCTGGGCAGCAGCAGCAGGCGCAGTCTTGGCTCCCCCGGCCCAAGTCAGGGGCATCGGGAGCCGGTAATCCTGGAGGTCCCTTGCTGGATCCTCCTCCTCCAAGCCTGCACAGTGATGGGATGGGGGTAGCCACCCCCATGCCTGTCACGACCACTCTGGGTCCTCCCGTGGAGGGCTGGCTCCACCACTTCCTTTCCGCCTGGTCCGCTGTCACAACGGACAGGTGGGTCTTGGAAGTGGTCGGCCAGGGACTGCCTCTAGAATTCGAGTAGTACCCTCCAAGCCGAGCCCGCGCCCCATGGGAGGAGAAGGTATCCGCCCATACTTGGTGGGCTCTCAGAAACGACATTGCCCAACTCCTTCGCAAGGAGGTAGTGAAGGTAGTGGTCAAAGTCACGGATCCCCCTGTCAGCCCAGGGTTCATTTCCAGGTACTTCCTGATCCCGAAATGGTTGGGGGGCTGGCACCCATTCTAGAGCTGCACGACCTGAATCAGTTCTCAGGTCTCGTACTTTTCGGATGGTTACTCGGTCTGGGATCATACCATCTCTCGAGCAGAACATGTGGTTCTGCTCCCTGGATCTGTGGGACACGTTCTTTCACGTCCCGATCCGTCCATCCCACTGAAGGTTCCTCTGCTTCAGGGTGGAGGGAACCCTCTATGAGTTCTAAGCCTTGCTGTTCGGCCTGTCATCGGCCCCCAGTGTCTTCACCAAATGCATTGCAATGGTGGCAGCCCATCTTCGGCATTGAGGGGTCAGGGTGTACTCCTATCTTGATGATTAGCTCATAGCGGGTCTCTCCAGACTGAAGGTGCAGAAGTTCAGGGATTTGGCCCTCCAAACCTGACTCAGCCTCTTGATCAGCAAGGCCAAGTCAGAACTAGTGCCCTTGCAGGTGATTTGCTTCATTGGGGCAGAGCTCGACTCTTGCCGAGCCAGAGCCAGGCTCCTGACGGACAAGGCGGAGGGTCTCTCCTCCTTTGCCCGATAATTTCTGGTTGTGCAATTGCACCCTGCCTGGCACTTCCTGCAACATCTGGGTTACATGGCGGCCTGCACCTCCGTGGTCCGATGGGCCCGGTAGCATATGCGCCCCCTTCAGTGGGAGCTGGACAGCCAGTGGTCTCAGCAACATGGTCATTTCGACCAGAAGATGTCTGATGCCCTCCAGTGGTGGACCATCCTGGAATATCTGCAGGGAGGGATCCTGTTTGTCCATCCTGAGCCAACAGTCGTCCTGATGACCGATGCTTCTCTCGTGGGCTGGGGTGCCCACATGGGGAATCACAGAGTCCATGGGTTCTGGACCCCCGAAGAATCCAGATTTCATATTAACCTGCTAGAGCTCTGGGCAGTTTGGCTGGCGCTGGCTGCATTCACTCCCTTCCTTCGGGGTCAAGTGGTTCAGGTCCAAATGGACAACACCACAACCATGCACTACTTCAACAAACTGGGTGGCACGCACTCCCGGCCTCTGTTCAGGGAAGCATTCCGTGTCTGGACCCTCATGAGCCGACTGGAGGAAGGTCTCCTAGCCATCCATGTGGCAGGAGCCTTGAATCAGTTGGTGGACACTCTCAGCCATGTGGGTGAGGCGTCTCACAAGTGGTCTCTCCACTCGGAGGTAGTTCACAGTCAGTTCTCCCAGTGGAGCACCCCTGAGGTAGACCTGTTCACCTTCAGGGAGAACAAAAAGCTGAGCTGTTCCATGCCCGCCCCCCTCAGCAAGGCTCGCTGCAGGGGGATGCCTTCTCGAGGCCATGGACCCCAGACCTCTTCTGTGCCTTCCCTCGGTCCACAAGGTGCTCCTCAATGTCAGGAGGGACAAGGCACAGGTGATCCTGGTCGCCCCAGACTGGCCCCTTCAGTTCTGGTGTCCAGATCTCCTCAGCCTCAGCACCAGGCTCCCGAGGCATCTTCCAGCATGCTCAGACCTGCCCTCGATCAGTCAGGAGAAGGTATTCCATCCGGAGCCTCAATCCCTGCACCTGACAGCCTGGTTCCTGAGCGGCTAGAGTTCCAGGCTTTGGGTCTCTTGGGTGATGTCCTCAGCGTAGTTGAGGCATCGAGGAAGGAGTCAACCAGGAAGTGCTGTGCCTTCAAATGGAAGAGATTCTCCATTTGGTGTCAGAGCAAGGGCCTGAACCCTTCGTCCTTTTCAGTGGCTAGCATCCTCGACTACCTTTGATCTCTTTCCACAGGGGGTCTTTGGTCTATGACCCTTCAGGTGCACCTGGCAGCCATCTCTGCTTACCAGGCGCAGGCCGATCAGCAGACGGCGGCACAGGAGAAGGTGGTCTAGTGTTTCTTCAGATGCCTCGACCATATTTCCTCTCCGGTGCATGAACCATCACCACCACCACGGGATCTACTACTGGTACTGGCAAAGCTCATGGGCAAGCCATTCGAACCGATGCACAGGTGTGAGATGTCACGTCTGTCATGGAAGACCGCCTTCTTGGTGGCTATCACGTCAGCCAGAAGAATTGGGGAGCTACAGGTGCTCTCTGTCGAGTCTCCCTACCTCATCTTCCACAGGGATAGGGTTGTCCTGCGCCCCAACCCGAAGTTCCTTCTGAAGGTGCTGTCGGAGTTTCACCTGAATCAGGTGATGATTCTGCCGGTGTACTACCCCAGTTATACCGCGGAAGCCAAGTACAGGCTCCATACTCTTTATTACAAGGAGCGTATGGCTGAAGATCAGGGAGAGGTTTGCCAGCTGTTTGTCAGCTACACTGAAGCCGCACGTGGCAGACCTGCAGCAAAGCGGACAATGGGCTGATGGATTACATCTTGCATTGATCTCTGTCATCGGTTGTTGGGCAAGGAACCTCCCATAGGGATAAGAGCTCATTCCACCCGCCATATTGCTACATCGGTGGCTGCTTCTAGGGACGTCCCTATCCAGGATATCTGCAGGGCTACTATCTAGAAGTCAGCAAACATCTTCATTTCCCATTACTACATCGACCTAGAGTCACACCGGGATGCTGGTTTTGAGACCTCAGTTCTCCAGTCTTTGTTCCCAGAGTAAGTATTAAGGGGCTGTATGCCTTGCCTCCCTCCTCCCGGAGAACTGCTAGGAGTCTGCCAACCAGTGTGGATAGAACAACATATCCACACTCCTAGAAAAACAGGTTATTCACTTGTAACAGTAGATCTTCCACAGAATGGTGTCTTGCAGTAAGTCATTACTTCTGGGAGTTCCCGATAGGTGGCGCTCCAACATGGAAGTCTCTTCCAGCAGTCTCTATACCAGGGACCACTCACACTACCTCACTTCCTGGGCTGTACCTATAAAAGTGGGTGGTCCCTGGTAAGCTCCATTCATTTTCCTGACGGCTTCAGCTCTGGCAGCAACTCTCCTAGTAGCAGTCTACGACGTGGATTGAACTCATAGCCTGGGTGCCTGGGCTTTATACAGACAACATATACCTGCAATGGATGATTCCCTGTCACACACACAGGGTGCTCAACCTAAGGGCTCAAAAAACTTAGAGAGAGTTCTCTTCAAGAGATAATACTGGGAAGGAAAACCCTTCACCTAAAGTCCTGCCTGACCGCCTTTCAGTGATCATGCCTCCAAAACCTGGATCATCAAGAAGATATTCATCATCAACGAGCACTTCACCCCCATGAGTGGCAGGCTCTACTCCATCAAAAAAGGAACGTTCCTCGTCGACGGGGTGTCATTCGTCAGCTTCCCTGTCGACCAGGACTCCTGCACCATCAACAACAGAGATCTTGCTGCTTTCCCCATAGACTGGGCATAAGCCCCCGTCGACAGGAGGGCTTTACAAGACGGCATCATCGATGAGAATGTCTCCTTCGTCGACTGGGCACATGCTACATGCTTCTTTGTCGACAGGACTGCACTCCCCGGTCGACGGTACATGCTCCCTATGCCCCTATCGGCCGAAGTGCCTGCCACGATGGAGCCGGGCGTCATCCACTCTCCCATCATCGGCGACAGCATTTCCATCGGGACGGAGCATGTCTTCACTCCCCATCGTCAACGGAGCATGCATTCACTATCCAATCGTCGACGGAGCATATCCCACCGTCGACGACACATGCCCTGCCTTCCTCCTCATCAGTGGAGTATATTCCCCGTCGATGACACGTGCCCTTCCTTCCTCATCATTAGTGGAGTATATTCCCCATCGACTGAGCATACTGTTACTGACCCTTCACTTGTAAGACACAGTACATCATCGATGAGGCATGCTTTTTTGCCTCTCCCGTCTAAGGGACTGATGCCCCCATCATCAAGACAATCACTGCTGCATAGAACAACACCCTTGCCGCATATAGTACCGCTATGGATGATCTTTATGGAAGGTCGACCATGAAAAGCCAGGAATATTCTCGAAAACATGTATCAAAAGATGCATATGGAGCTGCATTGCTACAAAATAAAGAACCATATGCTTCAGAATGCAGAGGCCCTCCGGCCTCATTGTCATTCCTACGTGGGGCTCACAACACTGTTGGAAATTAACAAAGACGCCAAAGAAACACCGGATCACTCTACCGGGAGGCACAAATTGATCCCCCGTCCCCACATGCGCTGGATTCAGAACCTGCTTACATGGCAATTCCATCGTAACAAGTTCCAACTATTGAAGAAATACTAAATAGAGTACTGGATTCTATGGGTTTTGACCATAGCCTCACTCCAGAACATAACCCTCAAACACAAATGATATCGCCACCTCCATCAAAACAGGCACGCACAGAGCTAGAAAGCTCCCCGGTCCTGCCTCCTCCCAACTATTCAGACAAATATTTCTCAGATTATCACATGAATCCAAACCTTCATAGGACCTATGATGGTTCCCCTGACACAAGAGGATATGAATCCCCTTCGAAGGTGCTCTCCTACTGGGACGAAGGGCTATTTCAACCACGAAAGGTCATTTCTCCACTGGGTGACCCCTCATTCCCCGAAATGATGCTACAAATACAAAAAACAATGGGGTTTACTACAACGGAACAGGACAGATTAAGTATAGATATGGCTGAATATCTGGGCCTACCGGAAGACCCTGTCCGGGCTATCTCTCCTTTTATACCTAAGTTCAGAAATGCTATTACTGAAGCTTGGAGTCAACCCATAGCAGCGCAGGAGTTACCTAGAAAGGCCCACAGGCTGTATCGGTCTCCTCTCGATTATCAGTATTTAATGAGTATGCCAGTGGCAGATTCTGTGGTTACTGCAGCTGTCCACAACTGCACTGGCAAGCCTAAACATACAAGCACGATACCTCCAGAGCGAGACTCTAAACGTTTTGACCATATGGGGAAGAGAACGTTTGCTCTAAACACACTAAATATCAGAACACTTAACTATATGGGGCACATGCTGCAATACCTACGTACGGTGAGCACTTCTGCTGGAGAAGTTATAAATAAAATACCTGCATCACCTGAAAGAGAGCAACTTATATCTTTAAATAATACAGTTATTTCACTGTCTCGACATCTATTAAGATCAGGATATGATCTTGCCGATGCTTCAGCTCGAGCCTCTGCGGTCGGCATGGCCCCGACTTTCAGGGCTAGCACCTGATATTCAACAAAAAGTGACCAATGACCCCTTTTCAGGCAACCATCTTTTTGGGCCAGGAGCTCAAACAATACTGGAGAACCTACAAGCCACAGACAGACAACTGAAAACAGTACAATACCTGTACCAAAAACCACGCCCTCAGTATAATTATTCATACAAAACTGGAACTAATTATACCCCACATGACACCTTTTAAGGGCAGAGAACAAGTAACAAGGACCCCGGCAAAGCCGACTTGAGGCCACCCTTCGCTGCCACCGGGCTTCTGCCTCATTAAAAACTCTAGACTCCGTTCCGGTCCCCTCTTCTTGGCCTCTGGGACTTTTTGGGGCCACAGAAGAGACTGAAGCCTTTTTTCACATCAGCTCGATACATCTAGCCAATTTCTCAGATATCCCTGTTATAGACTATCACAGCCATTCCATCGAGATACCTTTTTGACCTGTGGTGCACCAGACGTCCTGTCCCTCCCTCGACCAGGTCCATCCACTATTAACTCGCGTGCTGAGACACAATCAGTCCCACTACAGACTATATTCTTCTCTCCTCCAATGCTATTTGCAGCTTTCCCTTGATTATGAACAAAGGTCATATCAAAAAGGGTGAGTACATATACAGAGAGATTATATTTTTAACCATTGCTTTATTTTGTTTGGTCGGAGATACATTGTTTCATTTGCTACATTATCTGTTACTTCAGTAGCCTTCTTTTTGTCAAATGGATACATTCATTACTGGATAGACAATCGGGGAGGGTCTTTACTTGCTACTTTGTAGTGCCTCTAAAGAATAACATTGTATTACTCTAGCTACTGTTACAATTCATACCAAAATTGCCTTTGCCTCAGATTATGCTTTCACTGCTGATCGCTGAAGCTCCGTAATTGCTCAGTGCTCTTAACATTTTCCTTCTAGTTTTTTAAAATGCTTAACACGGTGAATCATGTATCCCTTTATTTCACTGCTATGCTATTTTAGCATTCATTGGTCCCATGACCACATTCTACCTACGGCACAATGCCATCTGTGGCCACCCACTACCATATAACTGCTTGGGAATCTCCCAGAAGTAATGGCTTACTGCAAGAGACCATTCCGTGGAAGATAGTGCAGTTACGCAAAGACTTTTGCTGTAACAGTAGATCTTCTAGGAATGTCTCTTGCAGTAAGTAGTTTCCCTCCCTCCATCCCCCTGCCTTTTGTAATAGGAAAAACGATGTAAGGGTGGGAAGCTTCGGTACCACGGTTCCTCTCGGTCCCTCACTTCCTAGCTGAATCCGGCGGTGAACAGAGCTTACCAGGGACCACCCACTTTTATAGGTACAGCCCAGGAAGTGAGGTAGTGTGGGTGGTCCCTGGTATAGAGACTGCTGGAAGAGACTTCCTTGCTGGAGCGCCACCTATCGGGAACTCCCAGAAGTAATGACTTAATGCAAGAGACATTCCTAGAAGATCTACTGTTACAGCAAAAGTCTTCGTGTAACTGCACTTTCTAGGAGTGGTATATGTTGTTCATCCATACGAACCCACCCGACCTCCCCGGCTTCAACGCACAACCCTCTGCTTCCAGCAGGCAAGATCTGGCATTGGGCGGAGCCGAGGCATATACCACCCGGGTTGGTGGGAGGAGCCAGCTTTTAGACTATCTGGCAAGATTTAAAGGGACAGGCCAACCAGTGTGTATGAACAACAGATACCACTCCTAGAACTACTGTTACAGGAGAGTAACCCGTTTTTTCCTAGGATTGTGGATATGTTGTTCATCCACACTATTTGGCATAGTCCCTTTCCCCTTTAAATCTGCCGGACAGTCTTCAAACTGGCTTCTCCCACCCACCCAGGTGGTATAACCCTCGGCTCCGCCCCGTGATGCCAGATCTTCCTTTCCGCTGGAAGATTCAGGTTGCCTCCTCTTGCTTTCGCAATTTGCGTCTCGATTATGGAAGACAAGCCTTCCCCTGGATTTCAGTGGTGCCCATGTGGCCAGATGATGTTGCCCACCGATCCGCATACTGCGTGCGTCTACTGTCTTGGTGTTGGCCATGACACCAAGGCTTGTGAGATTTGTCTCACATTTCAACAGAAAGTCCTCGACAGCCATCTTGCACACTTCAAATTGGGCAGGCCTGAAAAATGGAACCCGCCGGTGAAGTCCAAAAAGGCCTGGTGGGCAGTTTCCACGGCCGTGGGATCCGCCGAGCAGCCTGAATGCATGCAGGCCTTCGAGGAGGAGGCGGCTCGCTCCACGGAATCTTCCTCTCGAGGCTTCTTCACTCCGCTTAACCTGGGCTCCACTTTCTCAAGTTCCTTCCGAGTGTTGCGAGCACTCACTCCTCTCGGTCTCGTAAAAGGAGAAAGGAACCGGGATCGTCTTCATCTCGACGGAGACGCTCTTGGCATCGTGAGTGATCTCGGTTCCAGAAACCAGCCATTTCGATCTTGGTCGAGATTACCATTTCAGCCACTGGCTTCTCAGCTTCGCCGATGGGCTAGTCGACCAAAGTTTTGGTTGATGACGTCGAGATTATTGCTGACTCTGGTCAACTCTCTTACTAGGACTCCGGTCCTTTCCTTCCCTGATGAGGGTGGACCCAGCCTGCTGGGAGCCCTGCCGAGGAGGTGGTACCTGATCTTGGGAAGTCCCCGGTTTCTTCGGGGTCTCCTGAGCGACCGAGTCGGCCCACCTGATCTCAATCGAGGTATCGGACCCCCTTGACTGACAGGCCGAGGAAGGTGCATAAGCGCTCAAAAAAGAGGCGACACCATTGGTCGTCCTCGGCCTCCTCGCATGAGGGAGAGACTTTGATGGAAGCTCCGTTGATGCTATGAGGACCTCATGTGGCAGCAGCTTATTCTGTCCATGCATAAGCTGACTCCGACCTCTATCCCGGCCATTACTTGGCTTCCGCCTCCTAGGCCGAAGCCGACTCCTATGGAACCACTAAAACCATTTTCCCCCGCCCGCGGAGCCGGCTAAATCTGTTACGGTTTGGCCAAAACCAGTCTCTTCACTGATTGTGGTGGAACTGCCGCCTAAGTGGCCTGTGGGAGGGCACCTTCTAAGGAAGCTCAGCCTAATACCGGGCTTCCTCAAAGACTCTTGGTCACTGTTGTGCCTGAATGCCCCAGGCGAGTTGAGGGCGATCTGGGAGGCTGACCGTTGTATCCAGAATTCTTGGATTCGGATGACACCGGCCTTCATTCTCACCCGTGGGATGATGAGTCGGACAGTGATCTGTCAATGGAGGAGGGCCCTTTGTCCTTTCAGGGCATTCTCCGCCTGATCTGAGTCCATGGGGATGTCCCTGGAGCCAATCCAGAAAAAGGCTGAGTACCCTCTCACGGATATCCTCAAGAGAGGGGGTACCCCGACGGAGGCCTGTCATGTGGCCGAAGCCATTGTTGGCCCGGCCCTAGAACTTTAGCAGCATCCTGCCTCCTGCCCAGCTCCATCTGCCCAGATGGCCCGCAAGTATGCGGTGCTCATGGGGTCCCTTTCAGGGTTCACAGAGCATCCTTCGGCCGAGAGCCTTGTGACTGCCTCTGTATTCAGATGTACAGGCAGTTCTGCCAACACCGATAGACCTCCAGACAAGGAGTCCAAGAAATTAGGCCACTCTGCTAGGAAGGTCTGTGCGGCCTCCTCCTTAGGCCTCTGTCAGGCAAGTTCAGCTGTCGTCATGGCACACTTCTCCCATGCCCTCTTGGGATCCTTGGATGAAGTCCTCCCACATCTCCCCGTGGACCTGCAGACTACAGTCAAGCAAGTCCGGGACCAAGGCCATGCAGTAGCTAAGCAACAACTCCAGACGGCCCTGGTCATTGGGGACTCATGTGCCCGTTTGTTGGCAGCTGCAGTTGCCTCCCGCCTCAGGGCTTGGCTGTGGCTCTCCACCTTCATGGTGGATACCCAGCACAAATTGGCTGATGTTCCTTTCCTGGGCACAGATCTCTTCAGTCCAAGTGTGGATGGTCACCTTCAGTGAATCAAACAGTCCAGTGTCACCTTGGACGCTACCTCTGCCCAAAGTACTTCTTGGTAAGAAGCAGCAGAAGAAGCCTTTTCGGCATTCTCCCCCTGCAGCCCAGCAGCCCTGCTTTCATGGAGGTCAGGAGCAGCAGACTGAGGCTTGGCGCCCCCAACCCAAGCCCAGACCTACCCAGGCCTGCAAAGGAGGTCGCGGTTCAGGCCCTGGACCCTCCTCCTCCAAACCTGCCCAATGATGGGATAGGGGTCGCCACCCCATCCCCGTCACGCCAGCTCTGGGTCCTCCCTTGGGGGGAGCCGGCCCCACCACTTCCTTTCCGCCTGGTCTGCTGTTACCACGGACAGGTGAGTCCCAGAAGTGGTCAGCCAGGGTCTGCCTCTGGAATTCAAGCAGCACCCTCCAAGCCAAGCCAAGCCCCACGGGAGGAGAGAGTATCCGCCCACACTCAGTCGGCTCTCAGGGACGACATTACCCAGCTCCTCCTTAAGGAAGCAGTGGTTCGAGTGGCAGATCCTCCAATAGACCCAGGGTTCGTTTCCAGGTACTTCCTGGTTCCGAAGCGGATGGGGAGCTGGTGGCCCTATTCTAGATCTGCACGACCTGAACCAGTATCTCAGGTCCTGCACCTTCAGGATGGTAACAGTGTCCCAGATCGTGCCATCCCTGGAGCAGAACATGTGGTTCTGCTCACTGGATCTTCAGGACACGTTCTTTCAAGTCCCAATCCGTCCGTCTCACCAACGGTTCCTCCGCTTCAGGGCAGAGGGAACCCTTTATGAGTTCCGAGCCATACCATTCGGCCTGTCATCAGCCCCACGGGTCTTCACCAAATGCATTGCAGTGGTGGCAGTCCACCTCAGGCATCAAGGGGTCAGAATATACCCCTACCTTGACGATTGCCTCTTCGCAGGTTCCACCCAGCAGGAGGTGGAGAGGTACAGGGACCTGGCCCTCCAGACCTACTGTCAGCTTGGCCTCTTGATCAACGAGGCTAAGTCAGAGCGCGTGCCTTCCCTGGTGATGTGCTTCATCGGGGAAGAGCTCAATTCTCACCGAGCCAGAGCTCGACTCCCGGCAGACAGGGTGGAGGTCCTCTCCTCCTTTGCCCAATAATTTCTGGTTGGGAAATTGAGCCCTGCCCAGGGCTTTCTGCGCCTTCTGGGCTACACGGTGGCCTGCACCACCATGGTCTGTTGGGCCAGGTGGCATATGCGTGCCCCCTTCAATGGGAGCTGGCCACCCAGTGGACTCAGCTCGTGGATCATTTCGACCCGCTGATCACTGTAACCCGGAAGGTGTGGGACGCTCTCCAGTGGTGGATTGTCCTAGACCAGTTGCAGGGAGAAATCCCATTTGTCCGCTCCAAGCCAACAGTCGTCCTTACGACCGACACCACTCTCATGGGCTGGGAAGCCCACATGGGGGACAACAGGGCCCACGGGTTCTGGACCCCCCGAGGAGTCCCTTTACCACATCAACCTGTTGGAGCTCAGAGCGGTCACACTGGCACTGTCAGCATTCCAGATGGGCAATACCACGACCATCTACTACCTCAACAAGCAGGGCGGCACACACTCCCAGCTGTTGTGCAGGGAAGCGCTCCACATCTGGACACTCATGAGCTGACTGGAGGCGGATCTCCTAGCCATCCATGTGGCAGGAGCCTCGAATCAACTGGTGGATGCTGTCAGCCACATAGGCGAGACATCCCATAAGTGGTCTTTCCATCCAGAGGTAGCTTAAAGTGTTCTCCCAGTGGGGCAAACCAATGGTGGACCTGTTTGCCTCCAGGGAAAACACCAAGCTGAGACTGTTCCATGCCCGCCCCCCCCCTCCAGCGGGGATCTCTGCAGGGGAGTGCCTTCTCGAGGCCGTGGACCCCAGGCCTCTTTGCAGGTGATCCTGATAGCCCCAGACTGGCCATGCCAGTTCTGGTATCCAGATCTCCTCAGCCTCAGCAACAGGCTCCCAAGGCGGCTTCCAGCACGCCCGGACCTGAAATGTGTCAGTCAGGGGAAGGTATTCCATCGGGACCTTCAATCCCTGCACCTGACAGTCTGGTACTTGAGCGGCTAGAGTTTCAGGCCTTGGGTCTCTCCTAGGATGTACTCATGGTAGTGGAAGCATCCAGGAAGGAGTCAACCGGGAAATGTTATGCCTTCAAATGGAAAAGGTTCTCCATTTGGTGTCAGGGCAAGGGCCTGGACCCTCTGTCCTGTCCTGTGGCTAACATTCTAGACTATGCTTGGTCTCTGTCCAAAGTGGGTCTTCGGTCATCGACCCTTAGGGTGCACCTGGCAGCCATCTCTGCTTACCGGGCGCGGGCCGGTCAGTGGACGGTGGCGCAGGAGACAGTGGTTGGGCGCTTTTTCTAAGGCTTGGATCACATATCCCCTCCAGTGCGTGAACCTCCAACTCTTTGGGATCTACTGCTGGTCTTGGCTAAACTCCTGGGCAAGCCATTCGAACCAATGCACAAGTATGAGATGTCACCCTTGTTGTGGAAGATGGCCTTCGTGGTTGCTATCACGTCTGCCAGAAGGATAGGGGAGCTCCAGGCGCTCTCAGTGGACTCCCCCTTATCTGGTCTTCCACAGGAACAAGGTTGTCCTGCGCCCCCACCCGAAATTCCTCCTGAAGGTGGTGTCTGAGTTTCACCTTAACCAGATGATGACTCTGCCTGTGTTCTACTCCAACTACACCTCGATACCAAGTACAGTCGCCATACTCTGGACCTGAGACGAGCTCTCACCTATTGTAAGGAGAGGACGGCGGAAATTTGGGGAGAGGTTCGCCAGCTGTTTGTCACCTATGCTGAAGCGGCTTCTGGCAGACCTGCAGCAAAGCAGACGATTGCAAGATGGATTATATCTTGCATTGATCTCTCTGCTACATGTTGTCGGGCAAGGAGCCTCCCAGTGGGATAGGAGCTCATTGTACCTGCCATACTGCTGCACTGGTGGCTGCATCCAGGGACATCCCTATCCAGGAAATCTGCCGGGTTGCTATCTGGAAGACAGCAAACACTTTTATCACCCATTACCGCATTGACCTTGAGTCATGCTGGGATGCTGGTTTTGGGGCATCAGTTCTCCATCTCTGTTCCCTAAGTGGGGGGGTGTGCACCTTGCCTCCCTCCTCCCAGAAAATGCTACGAGTCTGCTAAATAGTGTGGATGAACAACATATCCACGATCCTAGAAAAACAGGTCACTTACCTGTAACAGTAGTTCTAGATGTGGTATATGTTGTTCATCCACACGGACCCACCCGACCTCCCCGGCTGCATCGCACACACCTGGCTTGCAGCAGGCTAAGATCTTGTGTCATGGGGCAGAGCTGAGGGTTATACCACCCGGGTGGGTGGGAGGAGTCAGCTTGAAGACCTTCCGGCAGATTTAAAGGGGAAAGGGACTACGCCAAATAGTGTGGATGAACAACATATACCACTCCTGGAACTACTGTTACAGGCGAGTAACCTGTTTTTCTTGCACAGATGAGAGGCGTGACCTAGGTTGTTAACAATGAGGGATTTGGCTACCTATATTACAGTACCTCTCTGACCCTCCTTCTGTGTTGTAGTGGGAATTACATTTTTTTCTTCTTTCTGATGCTTGAAAAATTGGGGGTGTTGTATGGTGATAGGGTACAGTAGCCACAAACTATGTGCCTGAAATCATGCTGCTCGAATGTACGTAGATAATGTATCACACAGGTCCCCAGTGCATGTTCTGTTTATACAATAAGCTGGTGTATTTTGAGCAGGATGATTGACAGGTAGTATTCAACCAACTTATGTGCGAAAAATTCCGGGTTCTAAAATGTTGTTGCACGTATGTGGAGATAACATTTTTTATGACACTGGATTTGTGTTCATGCGTCCTGTATAAACAGGTTGTCCAGGGGTTTCCTCTGTTTTATCTGTTAATGGATTCCCATTTATTTTTGAGTCTCATTTTCTGTTAAGAGGGTTGAAATGTATGTAGACTGTTAATGCATGTATTGATTTACATTTTTTCTGTAAATAATATGTAATCAAAATGTAATCAATAATATTTAAAAAAAAGTAACTACAGTATTAGGTGGCATAGTGCACCAACGCTTCTCTGTTTTACTACAGTGACCAGTAACAGTTAACCAAGGTCAATGATCCTTTGAATACAGGGCTCCTATGTGGCTAAACTCCCTCAGCACTGACCTCCTGTCCAGTATAAAAATTGGCCAGTTTAAATCAAACCTGAGAGCTCTTCCGGCATCCAACAACTCTTAAGTGCGACTGCCGATGATAGCGCTTAATCTCCCCACTGCCCCTTACCCTCCCCTATCCATTCTCTTGACAAGGCTTGTGTGTGCTGCTTTTCTGCCCCCCTGCCTCTCCCAGCACTTCAAACTCTCTACCTACTACTTCTCACTCTTCCTTCCCCTGCCCCCCCCCCAAAAAAAACTTTATTCAGTATTTTACTTCTCCTCTGTTTCCTCTCCATATTCAGGTTAAGTTTATTACTGGATTTGCTCACTGTTCCTCATGTAACAGATAACCTACTCTGAGGTGTCTGATCGTGCTCTGATATACACACACCTTGGCGTGCATATATCAAACACCGAGATGGGTTATCTATCTCATAAAATGGCAAAATTGTTTTTTAAGGGGGTAAAAGTGCAGGTGTGTAGTTGCGCTCTGATATATGCACGGTCATGTGATGGGATACAGCAAATCAGCAGACATAATTTTTCCTACCCATTTTATAAATAATTTTATACCTTACTCTCTGATTATGTAATCCCATGTACTAATTGTTACTAACCCTTTTGTTTGTTTGTACAATGTCTTTAGGTTTTGTAGTCTTTTTTTTCCTCTCTGATGCAGAACCTTTGTAAATTAGCTTTTAGCTCAAAGGTATTAATTCCTAGTATCAATAAATAAAACACAGTAGTGTTGTGACGGACAGGAGTTAGGGTCTGTCTGGTTTGCTCCTCCTCCTCCTGCACGCCAGTGGCTGTATGCAGTTATGGACACACATCCAAGCTCATCAACCGGAGTGCTACCCTCAATGCAGTTCTCCCTCAGGAACATGTCTAGACCTGCTTTGAAAGCCTAAACATGACTAGTATCCACATCCTTACAGGGTAGACTGTTCCACATGTTAACCACCCGCTGTATGAAATTGTGCTGTGTGGTGTTTCCCTTTGTTCTGCTCTAGGTGCATGCCGGGGCCTTTTTTCTTACAGAATATTCATCATTCCACTAGCCTGTCATCTCCTGGTGAATAGTTTTCTTGCCCCTTTTACCCTGAGCCATGCCTCTGGAGGACTTTCATATGTACAGTGTCCACTGCAGTAGACCAGGCTTTCTAGGGCCCACCACAAGGTTTGCTGTGGTGCTGCAACTTATACCCACTCCAGCTGGGCTGCAGTACCCTGGCCATTCCAGTTCCCCGAGATCTTACTTCGAGAGTGAGCTCTTGCAGCAGATAACACTGGTAGGACTGAAGCTGGCAGGTGGCAGGACCCCACGGAAAATGTCTAGCTAGCAGTATATAGTGAGGGGGCAGTTCCCCAGTGTCCCCTCAGTTCCTTTCCTGCTGTCAACTCGTGTGCATCGACTCCACGGACACCTTCAGCTGAGATCGACTGCCATTTTGCTCACATTTGTCAATGCTTTATTTTACCGAAAAAGTTAATTTAATTCCTTTCACCATCTGCATGTCGTCTTCCCAACATCTTCCATTGACCGGCACCAGTCAAAGTGTGCCTGCGGCAAACAAATACTGTCAAAAGATGGACACTTGGCCTGCCTTCTGTGCCTGGGCCCAGACCACAACATCCAAGGCTTGCCCACACTGCCAGAAATTTAACAGGACGACGAGGATTCGCTGCTAGAAAGCCCTCCAGGCCTTCCTAACCAAACGGAAACGTGCTGCCATGCAGAAGGATTCTTCCTCCCAGGAGGGCCCCTCTCACAAAAAAATCATGGGAAACACCACCACAAAGAGAAAGGGTGGGGGGGGGGAGACAGATATTTCTTCGAGAGAGGCCCTTGCAGTAGGTACTCACATATAGGACTAAGCTGCCAGGCACTGGGACCACACAGAAAACTTCTAGCTAGCAATGTCTGGGGGACCACCTGATGTCACATGACCCGATGTCAGTATGACGTTATATAGGAGTGGTCCCCACGCCTGCCTTCCAATTCTTTTCCCGTTTGGACCTCACGCGACGCCGGACCTTGCGGAAGAACGTCGCTACTGTCGACGCCATCTTTGGATGAGTATCACCATTAAAACTTACCATTTAAATTACTATTTTCTTTTCGATTTCTTGTTTAAAGTGTTTCTGTTAACGATCGTGCATGTAGTCTCTGCCTTCAGAATCGCATAAGAACAAGTGCGACTCCTGTGGAACTCAGCTCCCTCAGAAGGATGGCCATTCCCTCTGTCTTTTTTGCCTGGGCCCAGGCCATAAGATCGAGGGCTGTGCGCATTGACAGAAATTCAGTCTGGCCACATGTAAATGCCATCAGCAGTCCCTGGAAGATCGTCTTTTGAAGCAAAAGATGGCTGTTATGGAAAAGGAGCTGAAGAAACTCAGGCACTCTTCTTCATCTCTGGAGGGCCATCACAAGAAGAAGGACAAGGAGAGACATAGGGAACAGGAAGGGTCCCTATCAAACCCGTCGCCTCCAGCCGGAGTCGCAGCTTTGAAGGTAACTCCCCCTTCGGGGGAACCATCTTCTACGGTCGTGTTGTTGGCTACTAAGCGGGCATTGCCTACCCCCCCCCCAATCTGGCCCGGGCCCGACAGGAGCCTCCAGGGATCAGGAGATACCCACCTCCTCTAAGGCTTCAAAGATTCAGAAGCCTAGCGGTAAGAGTGGGACCGGTAAGTCGAGTTCCAGCTTCTCTGGGTCTTGCATGGATATGGCTGCTAAGTCGCCCCGCGGCTCCTCCGATGGCCGCACAGCCCCGGATCCTGCGCCAGGCCCCGATAACAGGCCTGACAATGGGGGTGACAGACCAGCTGATGACGGAGATTTCTCCGACTTCTCCTTTACCACCGATTGAGACAGTACCTCCAGCTCTCCCCCACAGGGGAACTGGAGGGCAAAGATCGCCTGCCATCGGGGCCTTGCCACCCCCTACTCCAGAGCCTCAAATGCCTGAGATGCCATCGGACCAGATTAAGGCTCTCTCAAGCCTGTCAGTTCCTCAAGGACTGCCATCTGGCCCCACATCTGGACTGTCAGGACCCTCGGGGCATCCTACCCCGCTTCCAGATCCCCTGTCAGGGCGGTTTCCGGACCCTTCAATCCCACCGTCAGAACCGATGCCATGCCCCTCCATCGGGTCCTATGCCGGGACTGTCTGGCAACCCTTTTAGTCTCCCGATGCTGCATTACCCCACGCCGGGGGATTTCAGATGCCGGGTTACCCTCCCTCGGGTTTTAATTACCCTTACTACGGGTACCCGAGTTATGGATTTCATAACCCACCGCCCCCACAACTGCAAGTGGATTTGCAGGTGGTCCTTAAATGTTGGTGGATGGAAGCCAAGTCGCAGCTCACATCGGAGCTCGAAAAAAACGCCAGCCGCTGATGACTCCTACGCTGGCTCCCAGGCCTCTTTCTCCGTCACCACCTCTGCTGTTAGGCCCTCAGATCCTGCCATCGGACAGAAGAATGGAGTCATTGCTGCCACATCTGTGGCCTCTGGAAATTTCCCAGCCATCTGACTTCTCAAGGCCGATAGACATTGCGCTTCCTACGATCAGCTCACCCCACGAAGGCCAATCGTCTGACTTGGACAGTGATTCAGTTCACTCTGACTCTGACTTTGAGTCCCGTACACCGGAGGACCCCAGACCTAAATCGTCTCCTAAATCCCCACCTGAGGACCCTTCTTTTTTGAAGCTCCTCAAGAAGATTCCAGCGGCATATGACTGGCTTACAGTTGCCCAGGATCCGCAGAAACAGAGATTGGCTGCACACCTGGATTTGTCAGATACCTACCCAACCCTCATTCCACCCTGGATGAGGATTTGTCACAACAATTTGGAAGCAACTTTCCTCCCTGGCTTCGCGGTGGCCAGGAAGGCAGACAGGCTGTACCAGACCCCAGAGGGCAAGGACCACCTTAGTCTCCATCCAAAAGTGGATTTGGTGGGCATCAGAGCAGCCCATGATAGGTCTGCAAAACCAAAACACCTTAGCGCTTCTCCTCCTGACAAGGAGTCTAAGGTTCTTGACCAGTACGGGAAAAGATCTACTCTTCTTCCACCCTGGGAATTAGAGCATTAAATTATGTCCCCCACATGGGGGACTACCAAAAATCAGCGTTAGGACAGCTGGAGTCCAAAGTAGACTCTCTCCAAGATTCAACCCTGAAAGGAGAAATGGCAGAGCTAGTCAGGTCTGCTAGATCTGCATGCAGACATATGATGCGGTAGATGCTGCTGGTAGAGGCTCAGCGTCAGCTATTAGCCTCAGACGTCACGCATGACTTAGGATCTCAGGATTGGCACCTGAAGTCCAGACAGCCATACAGGATGCCCCTTTTAAGGGTTCAGTTCTGTTTGGGGGAGATGTCAAGGACATCATTGTAACCTCAGGACTCACTCATTATGATTAAACTGATGCAGTCGGCCTCCTGTGTTGAACTGCCCGGAGAGAGAATGGAATTTAGAACTATATGTAAATGATGGAACTCTCATTGGCTCATGCCAGTTTCATACTGCTGCCCTAGCAACTGCTGCTCTCTAGGAGCTTCAGATTCTTTACTCCGCCTACCAGTGAAGACGTCCCAGAGCGCTCTCCTTCAGCTTACTTCTAAAACCTAAATTTGGTTGATAAGTACTGTTTAAATTATTTATATATTCTGAATAGCTGCCTTACAAGTTTAGTTAGGCTAGTTATTTAGAGTTTTGTTTGTTTTTATTGTTTTTTAGCAGTTCCCTCACGGTTCCGTGGAACCGAGGATCCACTATTTCTGAAAGGTTTTTACCTCAATTCTTGTTTAAAAACTACTGTATTTGATGGTTCCCTTGCGGTTCCATCTTCTGATTATATTTTAAACACTTTTTAGTGTTTTTGCAATTCCCTTTTTCTTCAGGGAACCGATTGATGCTCGGTTCTTGGAATCGATAGCTGTTGTTTTTATTTTAAATTGCTGGTTCCAGGGAACCGATTCTTTTAATTCAGCGAATATTACTGTAGCCTGCACAATGTCAGAGGTTCCTAGTGCTACATCTAAAAAATGCACTGGATCCACAGGGTTTAAATATTGTGAGCCTTGTGGCCAGGTTATTGCTGAAGCTGTCAAGCATTCCCTGTGTGTGTGTTTTTATTTATTTTTTTTTTTTACCAGGGAACTAGCCATATTTTTTCTAACTGTAAAATTGTAAAATTTATAATTGTAAAACTGTGCAAGACACTTAAAAAGAGGTCTAAAAAAATTAGGAGAAATGGCTTCTACTTCTGCTAATGTATCAGAGGAAGCTCCCTCTATGTCCAAAATGACAAGACTAAAGACTCTGACAAAAAGGCTGTGGAGACAGTGGCTGAGACTGTCCTTTCGAGAAAGAAAAAAAAAAAATATATATAACAAGAAGCATGTCGCTGTGCCCCCGGTCGAGAAGGCTAAGGAGCTTCCAGCACACAAACAGCAAACTATGCCCTCAGCAGAGGACATCACCAAGGCACTACACATTTTGCAAGCCTGGTAAGCTGTGAGTCCAGTTCCAGCACAGGTCCCAGTACCCTAGGTGCCTCAATTTACTTATGAGGACACTGAGGTTGAAGAAGAGGAGGAGGGGGAACCCATAGAGCCAGAGGTTTTCCCAGAGCAGGAGTTTGGCTCGCCTCACAAGACACCCGAGGATTATACCTCACTTTATGCCTTAGTAAAAAATATGGTTGACACATTAAATCTCCCAGTCCAAGAGACAGAGGAAGATGTGACGGAAGCAGATTTCCTGGAAATGATGGGGCTAGCCCCAACAAAGCATCTGCTACTGCCTATGCATAAGACCCTGATAAAATCTGTATTGCTAATCTTGAAGACCCCAACCACTGTGCCTGGGGTAGACAAGAAAATTGTCAAGAATATCAGTTGGATGGGCCGGCCTGGTGGCGCTGAGGGTTGAGGCGCTGGACGCCACACCTTGCGGCACGCCAGCAACCCAGGTTCGGGAACAAACCCGAACCGCCAGGGGTCGGCAAGGGAGGGAGAGGATTGAGTGTCCAGTGGACAGCTTTCCTCTCCCAGGAGGGAAGGGGGCACCTGCTCGGTGCTTGGCTGGCCTCTGGCGGAAGCCAGAGGCATAGCAAGCACGGGAGCACGCAAGAAAAAGGGTTGGGAGTAGCAGACGTCGGCGGGAATGCCTTGACGTCAGGGCGCCGGCCACTTCCTCAGAAAGGAGGAAAATACACCGCCGGAACACCGGTACCGACCCTAATGGCGACTGCCTGCCTGACCACCGGGGACCCGACGCACATTAAAGTTATCGGGACGCTAGTCTCATTCCCATCGCCTGGGTGGTATATCCACTGCTCCATGGGGAACCCTGGGGATTCAGGTAAGGCAAGTCGCTGGGTGGTACTTTGGTGTTTCCAAGAAGCGTAGTTCCGGGGTAAGGAAGCGATAAAATAGAAAGTATAAAAAAAAAAAGAAATATCAGCTGGATAGAACCACTACTGATTTTTTTTTTTACCCATCCTGACCACGAAGGTGTGGCACAGGCTGTAGCATGGGAAAAGTCCAGACTACCTCTGGCACCCCCCTGATAAGGACCCTAAAAAAAAAGAAAGGGATATATGGCTGCCTCACTCCAGGTTAGGCAGACAAACTATGTGGCCTGTTCCATGCAATACCAGAAGTCACTTTGGAATTCTGTTTTTGGCTGCCAGACAGAATCCAGGGTGGAGTGGCAGTAGATTTACAGGAAACTGCCAGGTCTGCACTGGATGCCACCAAGTACCAGTTCCATATTGCAGTGGAGGCAAATGACACAGCAGCAAGGTGTATGGCCCTTTCTGTTTCACTAAGATTATTTGCCTGGCTGAGGGCTACAGACTTGACCCAGGACATCCAGGCTAAAGCTATGGACTTCCCATGTGAGGAAAACTCATTATTTGGTGACAGAACAGAAGCCTGCATAAAAAAAGTGGCAGAATACAAGGCTACCTGTAGAATTAATTCTAAGGAAAGGCCTTCCTTCTCCTACAGGTCCCAGTACAGGGTAGGCAGGGGTAGGGGTTCATACCCCAAGCCTTTCTTTCAGGCTCAGGCTACACAACCCTACCAGCCACAGAGAGGTTGTTTCGGAGGGAGTTCAGGCGGTCCATGAGAAGGCCATCTCCCTAAACACATCCCAGCCCACACAGAACCCCTGATGGGCTAGTCCAGGTCACCTCCCTTCTACCACCACCACCCCCAGTAGGTGGCAGACTGGCTCACTACCTCCAAGTTTGGAACCCCATCACCACAGACAAATGGGTCCTGGATGTAGTGAAGCAGGGACTAACACTCAGCTTCAAATCACCCCACAAGCTGAGAGCAAGAAACTTTGCCCCAGTCACCTCTGCAGACAGGATCCTCCTGGATGCAGAGGTAAAACACTTCCTAGCCATCAAAGCAGTGAGGACTGTATCCCTTGTGCAAGAGGCAAAGGTTTCTAGTTGAGATATTTCTTACCAAAAGAAAAATAGGGACTGGCAACCTATCCTGGATCTCAAACTCTTAAACACATTCTGATCCAAAATTCAAACCGGTTCCAGTGTCAGTAATCATCCCCGCACTACAAAAATGGGATTGGCTGGCATCCCTGGATCTCAGGGATACCTATTTCCACATTCCTATCAGGTCAACCTACAAAAAGTACCTGAGATTCAGACTGCTCTCAGGCCAGTACAGTGTTCCCCTATGAACGACTGGCTAGTCAGTCATAGGTTGATCCTGTCACTGTGCAAGCAATCACTTGCCCTCGCATGGTCTACTCTGGAGTCCCTGGGCTTCCTCGTAAATGAGCAGAAGCCACACCAGGAACCAGTACAGGTGCTGAACTTTATTAGAGCAGATCTAGACACCAGTCTAGGCAGAGCTTCCTGCCTCAGTACATGGTGGACAGCATCCTGCAAGTAGCAAGCACTGTTACCCTGGGCAGGCCCAGACCTGCCAGAGAATTCCTCAGGCTGCTGGGGCACATGGCAGCTGCTACCACAGTAGTCCCATGATCCAGATTCCAAATGCAAGACATTCAGTTTCACTTAGGACAGTACTGGTCTCAAAGAACAAACCCACTGTCCAAACTGATGCCAGCCACTCATAGCCTGATACAGGCACTGCAGTGATGGCTGGATCTAGACAAACTCAGGGTAGGCGTGCCCTTCGTGAAGGAGCAGCCCACCCTGTTTCTTACAACAGATGCCTCACTACTGGGCTAGGGGGTGCACACATGTTGGATCATACAGCAAGTGGCACATGGTCCCCCAAGAATGACTGATGCACATCAGTCTGCTGGAGCTAAGGGCAGTGTATTTAGCCCTGCTAGCCTTTGCTCCTCACCTGCAAAGCAAGGTAGTGCAAGTCAGGACAGACAATGCCACAACCGTGAACTACATCAACCAGGAATCAGGTCCACCCCTCTTTGCTTAGAAGCAATGAGACTGTGGTCCCTGGCATACTCCTTGCAGGTAACACTAATAGCCATGCACCTTGCAGGGAAGGACAATGTTTTGGCAGACTCACTAAGCAGGATCAGTCAAGACCATCATGAATGGTCACTGAATCCCCAAGTACTCAGTTCAGTTTTCAGAAGATAGGGCATCCCTGAGGTGGATTTGTTTGCCTCCGCCAAAAAAACAAAAAAAAACACCAGTTGCCCCTGTTCTGTTGCAGGCCACCACACAAGGGGGGAATCTCTCTGGATGCAGTGGCATTGGAGAGGACAGGGAAGTTCATATACACTTTTCCTCCATTCCCAATGGTGCTCAGGACCCTAGTGAAACTAAGGTCCCAACCAGCTTCAATGAGTCTGGTGGCACCAGGCTGGGCCAGACAGCTTTGGTACTCCGTTCTGCTAACTCTGTCGGTAGCCCCGCCAAATCAGCTGCCCAGGAGGCACAACCTGCTGTCAGCCTCCCAGGGCACGATCCTGTATCCGAGCCTCAAGTCCCGGCTTTTGAGGACTTAGAATTTGCTAGCCTTAAGCTGTCAGGAAAGTTACTGACTGTGCTTAGAGGCTCTAGGAAACATTCCACTAAGAAAACATATTCCTCTAAATGGAAGAGGTTCTTACATATGGTGTTCAGGCAAGGGTACTGACCCTTCCAAATCAGACCTGTCTGTCCTTCTGGACTACTGACACATTTGCACACACTGGGCCTGAGGCCATCCACCATTAAGGTACACTTGGCTGCAGTCTTGGCATACGTATCGGCTGGCAAGGAGAGTTCCATGACCTCTCATCCAGTATTCAGAAAATACTTTAAAGGACTAAATCACCTGCACTCTCCTTTTGAGGGAGCCAGTCTGCGCTTGGGATCTAAATAGCTGCATTGCCAAGCTCATCGAGCCTCCATTCGAGCCCATGGCTACTGTTGATTTGAAGTATGTTGCTTGGGAAACTGTGTTCCTAGTGGCCATCACCTCTGCCAAGAGGATCAGCTAATTACAGGCACTGTGCACAGATGTGGATTACATCTTGTTCCACAGGGACAGGGTGGTCTTCAGGACTAACAGGAAATTTCTTCCTAAGGTGGTATCTGACTTCCATCTGAATCAGACTGTGACTCTACCTGTTTTCTTCACAGAGATCACTAGTTCCCCTGAAAAGATGCTTCACTGCCTGGGTGGCAGACGGGCCCTTAGCCAGCATATTGTCAGAACCAAGGCATACAGACCAGAACAGACTCAGCTGTTCTTTACTTATGGTGAAGCGGGCTAAGGAAGAGCTGCCACAAAATGTGCCACTGTTCACTGGATAGTGGCATGCATACAGTTTTTTTTTTTTTTACAATAAAGTGGGTAAACAAGCTCCCCTGGGCATTAGGGCTCATTTCACCAGGGGCACAGCTGCAACAGTGGCAGCATTAAGAGATATTCCACTGTTGGAAATCTGCAAAGCAGCTACCTGGAAGACGGTGCACACCTTTACAAAGCACTGCAGCCTGGATTTCCAGTCCAGAAGTAGTGCCAGGTTTGGCACAGCAGTTCTGCAGAACCTGTTTTCCAAATAGGCTCTCTGCCCAGCCTCCAAAGGTACTGTTTGGTAGTCTGCATCAGTTTAATCATAATGAGTGATTCTTGGGGTTAGAAGAAAAAATTATTCACCATAGTAATCTTGTTTCTTCAAAGGAATCACTTATTATGATTAAAGCACCCACCCTGCCTCCCCTACCAGAGTCTTTAAAAAAAAAAAAAAAAACATGCTTACAATAAGTAGAGGACATTTTTTGTTCTGCATCTCTGCTTTAACATAAGCCACTTTTTAGATTCACACATTTGAACCAGTTGGTGTCCTTAGTGAATTCGGGGGTTTTGGCTTTCAAGGAAATGCAATTTTGAGGGGTGGCTTAATTTACTTTTAATGATAAGATTAGCTAAAGAGTCTTACACCCTATTAGACTTCGCAAAGAATCCAAAGCTCCTAGAGAGCAGCAGTTGCTAGGGCAGTAGTTTAAAAATTGGCATGAGCCAATGAGAGTTCCATCATTTACATATAGTTCTAACTTCCATTCTCTCTCGGGGCAGTTCAACACAGGAGGCTGACTGCATCAGTTTAATCATAATGAGTGATCCCTTTGAAGAAACAATATTACTATGGTGAGTAATTTTTTCTTACTGACTTACAGGACAAGGGAAAAGCCTTGCGCTCTATCCAATTCATGTACAAGTGACCCCAAAAACAAAAGCAGCCATTTCGGAGACAACAGCGTAGTCAACAAAGACAGCCTCAAAACCAATGTCAGAACAAACGTCGGGCGCCTTTGGTTGGTAGAGCTCCCCCAGCCAAATCCCAAAAGGCCTCAGGCGCTGCTGCCTCCTCCCTACCCACCGCCCCCTGACTCTCTAACCCTTCCACCTCCACCGGATTGCATTCCAGAGGAACCAGTAGGGGGAAGATTCTCCCACCACCTACCGGAGTGGGAGAAGATCACAACAGACTCATGGGTACTACAATTGGTGGCAAAAGGCCACACAGTAGAATTTACAGGGAGACCACCAAAAAATCCTCCAGGTCACTCATTCTACCCACCTCAGCCCATACCCTTGGTAAAGAAAGGAAATAAACTTCCTGCTGGTAAAGGCAGCAATAGAGCCAGTTCCAAAACAACATCACGGGACAGGGTACTACTTGCACTTCTTCCTGGTACCCAAAGAAGACAGGCGATCTCAGACCCATTCTTGATCTGAGCTCTCTGAATCTCATCGTGGAGTACAAGAGGTTCAGAATGTTGTCTCTTCCCAGCCTACTTTCTCTATTACAGAAGGATCATTGGCTCTGCACTCTGGACATGCAGGATGCCTACCTGCATATCTCAGTGTTTCTGCCACACCATAAATTCCTCAGGTTTTGTTTTTAGGGAGAGCATTTTCAGTTCAGAGCTCTTCCCTTTGGCCTTTCATCGGCACCCAGCGTGTTCACAAAGTGCCTAGCGGTGGTGGCAGCTTTTCTACGCAGACAGGCGGTACAGGCATTCCCATACCTTGATGACTAGTTGATTTCAGCTCCATTGAGAGACATTCTAGCCAGTTCATTGGCCCTTACCCTGGATATTTTTCAACGGGTGGGCATTACAGTCAATCAAGAAAAATCCCACCTTTTCCCTACCCAACAGCTCCAATTTATTGGAGCAGTGTTGGACACAGTGTAAGGCAAGGCCTTCCTGCCGCTGGACAGGATGCCAACATTGCAGCAGCAGGCACACCTGGTGGCCTCACAGAGAAGGTTACCAGCCAGGTCAATTCTTTGGCTGCTCGTTCTCACGGCTGTGGCCATCCCTTCGGTTCCCTTAGCCAGATTGCATATGACAGTCACCCAGTGGACCCTCAGAGTACAGTGGGACCAGAGATCTGACGATCTGGACTATGAGATCCTAGTTTCAGACCCGATGGCTCGGGACCTTTTGTGGTGGCAGAACCAAGAAAACCTCTCCAGAGGTGTTCCATGCCGAACAGACATTCCCTCCCAGACCCTGACGACAGATGCCTCGGGCCTGGGATGGGGAGCACATCTGGGAACCAACAGGATGCAGCGTTCTTGGTCCCACAACGAACTGTCCCTTCATATCAATGTGCTCGAGATGAGGGCAGTGTCGAATGCCCTGAAAACTTTCCAACACCTCATCCAACCGGGACAGCTCATGATTCAGACAGACAACATGTGTGTAGTCTGGTACACGAACAAACAAGGCGGAACCCGCTCTTATCCTCTCTTTCTGGAGGCAATGAGAGTGTGGTAACTGGGCAGCCAATCACAACCTTCATTTGACAGCAGTCCACATGCCAGGCATTCAAAACGTCCTGGCAGACACACTCAGTTGCACGCAAGCCAGTGTACTCACTCGCTCCAGGGCGTGGTGTGTTTTCTGGTGAGACGCGCTATCTCTGTGTTGGAAGGGGAGGTTCGTGTGCCCCTTCCCTCCACTTCCATTGATTCAGAGAGTACTAATGAAGCTCCAAACAGAAGGAGCATGAATGATGCTCATCGCTCCCTTCTGGCTGAGACAAATATTGTTCTCTGTGCTGCAACAACTGTCAGTGGATCCTCCAATTCCACTGCCAGTCTCTCAAGATCTCTTGACACAGGAACAGGAAACCCTGGTACACCCAGGTCTCGGGTTCCTTAATCTACATGCGTGGCACCTGTTGACATAGCTGCCGCTCATTTTGGGGTTTCCCCAAGGGTACAGATTCTAGTGGAGGCCAGAAAGCCATCCACTAGAGCCACGTATGCTATGAAATGGAAAAGGTTTTCCATATGGGCAAACTCTTAAGAGGCTAGAACCCTTCTCCTGTTCAGTCACACAGGTCTTAGATTACATGTTGCATCTCTATGACCTGGGTCTTAATTACTAACTTTAAAAGTCCATTTGCTGCCATTTCTACCTACCACGTCCCTGTGGGAAGCAAGACTTTGGCTCAGCTGGAGGTATTCAAAACCTTCTTGAAGGGAATCCTCCATTTAAAACCACCATTATGGAGCCCTTCTCCACCCTGGGACTTTAATTTCGTCCTGGAAAAACTCACACTGCCTCCCTTTGAGCCAGCAGCGAATTCTGACATGCGCTGCCTTTCTTGGAAAGCGCTTTTCCTAGTGGCCATCACTTCAGCTCAAAGGATTTCTGAGCTTCAGGCCCTAATGTGTAAGGTGCCTTACTTATACGAAACATATGAAATTTGCCAGCAGATAAAGGCCTAGAGGTCTATCAAGTCTGCTCGAATGTGCAGCTAGCATCCCTTATTCTGCAGCTGCCTCTCCCTTCCACCCTTCCCCTTCATTAACCCTCCCCCTTGTCCTGTCCCATCCCCTTTTGAAGCAGTCCACTGTTCTACTGGATACCACTTCTGCAGGTAACGCATTCCACCCAGCCACCACCCGCTCTGTAAAAAAAGTGTCTCCTCATCTCCCTCCTGAACCTTCCTCCCTCCAGTCTCATAACATGGCCCCTGGTGTCCCTCTCCTCCCTTACTTTGAACAGCCCCTCTGTACCAGTCTTGTTTATTCCTTTCATGTATTTAAAGGTTTCAGTCATGTCACCCCTGTCCCTCCTCTCCTCCAGTGAGTACGTGTTCAACTTCTTCAACCTCCTCTCGTATGATAAGTCCCCCAGCCCCTTGATCATCTTTGTCGCCCCGCGCTGCACCCTCTCCAGTAACTTAATGTCCCTCTTCAGATACGGGCGCCAGTACTGCACGCAGTACTCCAGGTGTGGTCTAACTAATGACCTATACAGTGGCAGAATCACCTCCTCCCTCCTCGAGGATATACCCCTTGCAATACAACCCAACATTTTGTTGGCCTTTGCAGCTGCCTTCCTACATTGTGCCGAGTTGTTCCTTGACCCTGTAATGAGCACACCAGATCCTTCTCCTCCTCTGTCTGGGCTAGCTGCACTCCCCCAGCTGGTAACTCCTCCTTGGGTTCTTTCATCCCAAAATGCAGCACCTTGCACTTTTTGGCATTAAACCCCAGTTGCCAGGTGTCTGATCAGGTTTCAAGCTTTGCCAGATCATCCTGCTACCCCTGCCATCCCCCTAGGTCATTCATCACCGCGCCTACCTTGGTATCATCAGCAAACAGACTGATCTTGCTCTTGATGTCCCATGATATGTCTGCAGTGAATATCCCAATACAACACTGGTCCCAACACCGAGCCCCGTGGAACACCGGCCGTCACTGCCCTTGGGTGTGAGAGCTCCCACCCACCACCACCCTCTGTTGCCTTCCTGCAGCCAGTTTCCTACCCATCTCACCAGCTTTGCACCCGCCCCTGTGCCTACTAACTTCCTTCCCAGCCTTCCATGCGACAGAGCTCTAATGCCTTACTGAAGTCCAGATACAGGACATCCACTGCATGGCCCCTGTCCAGTTGCCTAGTTACCCAGTCATAGAACTCGACCAGGTTGGTTTGGCAGGATCTGCCACGTATGAAGCCATGCTATCTGCTGTCCTGTAGTCCTTTGGCCTCTAGGAGGGCCACCAGCCTCTCCTTCAGGATAGTCTCCATTAGCTTACCCACGATGGATGTGAGGCTCACTGGTCTGTAGTTTCCCGGTTCATCCTTGGGGCCACTTTTGTGGAGGGGCACCACATGAGCCATCCTCCAGTCCTGAGGTACACACCCCGAATGTAGTGAGGCATTAAATAGGTCTGCCAAAGGTCCTGCAAGGACCTCTGCCAGCTCCTTCAGTACCCTGGGGTAGATGCCATCTGGGCCTGGCGCTTTGTCCACCCTCAGTGCCTTCAAACCCTCTCGAACTCTGCCCTCCACGATTTCCCCATCTGTCGCTCTTCCCCCCCCCCCCGTTTCTGCCATTTCTCCCACCTTGGGTGTCACCCCCCTCTTTTCTTTAGTAAACACTGAGCAGAAGTACTCATTTAGTGCTTCTGCCTTACCACACCCTGCTTCCACCCAACCCCCCTCCTTCCTAATCCTTACTATGTGGTCCTTACAGCTCCTTTTCTCCCTGATGTACTTAAAGAAGTCCTTCTCCCCCTTCTTAATGCCTTGTGCCAGCTTGAGTTCCGTAGATGCTTTGGCTCCCCTTACTGCCCTTGTCACCTCCTTCTATTCTGTCAAGTTTTTCTCCCTGTCCTCCCCCTCCTTGTTTTCTTGTACTTCCTAAAGGCAGCTCTTTTCTTCCTTACCTTTTCCATGACCTCCTTGCTCAAGCAGCTTGGTTTCTTAGCCCTAGCCTTCTTGCTCTGGGCTTTGCAGCAGGTTTGGTTGCCTCCACTATCCCCAGCTTTATGAGCTCCCACCTCTGGTTAGTGTCCATACTAGATTGAATTCTGGCCAGGTACCCTTTTACCACTTCCCCCATCCTCCCAAAGTCGGCCCTCCTGAAGTCCAGCACTCTTGTGCCAGATTCCACTCCTTCCTTGCCCATATCCAGTGTGAGCCATACTGAGTGGTGGTCACTCCCTGACAACGGTTCCTCCACTGTAAGTTCTCTCACAAAGTCCCCATTTGCCAGCACAAGGTCAAGGGTATTCCCTAACCTGGTTGGTTCACTGACCATTTGCAGCAGGAAGCTGTCCTGGAAGGCATCCAGCAGTACCTGCTCCCTTCTGTTCTTGGTTGTTGGGGTACTCCAGTCCACTCCTGGCATGTTGAAGTCCCCCCACAATCACCACACTACCCTTCTCGCAGGTCCTCCTGATCTGTCCCGCTAGTTCCCATCTAATTCTTCCGTCTGAGATGGTGGCCTTTACACCACTCCCATTCTAAGAATCCTGTTCTTGGAATCCTGGATTTGCATCCAAAGTGACTCCGTACTACCCTCCTCCCCTTCCTCCCTTACACACTTCAGTCCTTCCTTCACATATAGTGCCACCCCCCTTTCCCAATCACCCTGTCCCTACGAAATAACCTGTACCCTGGTACAGACAGGTCCCAGTCATTATATTGGGTGGCCCATGTTTCTGTGATGGCTGCAATGTCCACCTCTCCATCTGCCATGAGAACCTGTAACTCTGCAGTTTTCCTCCCAAGGCGCCTAGCATTAAGGGTAACCACCTTCCACCCTTTTCCCCTCCCATCCTGCCCCCCTTTCCTAGCATCACTAATAGTACTTGCCATTTGTCCTTTGTCACTGTTATGGGGGGTAAGCTCATATGGTTTCCCAACCTGTGGTCTCTGCATATCTCTTCCCCAATTGCCACCCCCCACTCCTAGTTTAAATTCCCAGCTTCCTCTATGTACTCCTCCATCCTCTGTCTCAACACTTTCTTTCCCTCCTCACTCAAGTGCAGTCTGTCCTTGGCATAGAGACTACTGTCCTCCCAGGTCCCTCCCCACCCTGTCAACAGCCCATACCCTTTAGCACAACACCAGGTTCTTAGCCATCAGTTAAATTCCTCTATTTTCAGCTTTCTTGTTGTGCTTACCTTTGGCACTGGAAGTATCTCTGAAAAAGTTACTGATCTTCCTGCCCCCTCACATAATTGTGCTAGTTCCTCAAACCTCCTCTGGACTATATCTGCTGTCTTGTCAGCCAGGTCATTTGTCCCAAGATGTATAATTAAATGAGGCTTGTCCCTACCCCTTCTAGCATATTTCAGAACAGATTGTCCCACCCTTTCCGCTGTCATTCCTGGCATGGCCTCCACCCAAATGCGACTATGCCTCTCCCCCTTGCTACCCCACCTGACTCCTCTTAGTATTGAGTCCCCCTGCAAGGGTGTAGGCAGGCATACTCACTGTACACATTTGAGTACAGTTTTGTTGAGTGCATGTCACAAACCATATACCTTTCTGTTAACATTTGCATTCTAATCTGTAGTATATGGGTTACTTTAGGCCACTGAAGAGTGTCTCTGTTTAAACTTCTGTTGTTTAGGAGACAGATACATGTATAACCTCTCTAGAGATTAGAATCATCATCTGACAACAGTCTGACTTGTTTGGAAGGGGGTTCCATTTGGAGAGGATGTGTACATTTTTTAATTGGGGGGGGTGCAACTGTTGGAGACTGTGTACAAAACAGAAATTTCTGGCTACACCCATGTGTCCCAGCACTAAGATTCCACCCCTCTTACTCCCTGCTTGCTTCCATTCATCTCCCTCTCTCATTTCCAGCTCTTCTTCCTCCTGCACATTATTTCCCCCTTTTACCCCTGTTGCAATTCTCTGAGCAGAATTTCCCCCTGCTCCAGTTTGGTCCAGGCATTTATCAATTACTCCTCTAATTTCATCATTTCCCCCCCTCCACCTTCTTCCTCTCTAGCAGTGCACAACTATTTTCTGAAGACCCTTCACAAATGCCCGCTCCCTCTCTCTTCATAGTAACCTGTTCTCTCCTTTCCACTCCATGACTTTTGCCTCTTCTTCGCCTCCCCTCACAAGTCCCTATCTCCTCCTTCCATTCGCCTTTTGTCTCCTGACCTGGTTTACCTGGCAATCGTTCTTCCTGGCCTGGGCCCCTTTGTCTCTGCTTCCCTTCTTCTGACTCTCTCCTCACCACTGTTGGCTTAAATCGCCCTCCCTCATCTCCCCTTCTTCCTCCCTCCAGTATTGGGCTAAACCCACCCCTAATCTGCCTTGCCTGTCTTAGTTCCTCCTGCAGACCCTCAATCTCCTTTCTAAGTTTTTCTATGTGGTTGCACACTAAACATCCTCCCACACTCCAGGCAATGTTTAGAAAGATTGGTGCACCACAGTTGTTGCAGCCTACCACCCTACCCATTGCTGTCATTGCCCACCAGTGACCCCCACCCTTCCAGATACAGGATACAAACACCTCAGTCTCCCTCTCCCCTCTATCAGTGCAAAACATTCTTTTCTTTATTTCCCTTACCTCCTTTGTTGTACATGTTTAGATATATTGAGCAACTGCTTTTTATGTTCCTATCCTTCCTATCCACACTCAAAAAGAGACTTTAAGTAGCCATTGCACAACCTTCTTCAAACTCCTACTCCTCCTTTCCCCAGTGCAATATCAATGCGAAGAAGTAATAATGAAAGCTCCTAGATTTGCATTTACTTCCCTTCCACTGAGAGAGCAGTCACCTCTTCACTTGCTGCTGTTCCTTTCCTGGATGTCTGCTTCTGCTATGACAGGTGCTGGAGACCAGGTGGTTGTGCGAACTAATCTGAAGTTCTTGCCTAAGGTTGTTTTGGAATCCACCTTGAATCAGTCACTTGAGTTACCAGTGTACTACCCTGAACACTCCAACAGGGGTGAAGCAATTCTGCACACTCTGGATGTATATATAATTATTCGGTACTACACGAACAGGACAAAGCCTGTCCGTAAAACTGACCGGTTATTTGTGTCTTTTGCACCCAAAGGAGAGGGCGTCGCAGTTTCAAAACAGTGTTTGTCCAAATGGTTGGCAAACTGCATTACCTTCTGTTACCAGAAGTACAACAAACCCTTTCCGGGGGAGGTCAAAGGACATTGAACCAGAGGCATGGCTGCTTCTACTGCTTGTTTCAGGAACGTCTCAGCCGCCAACATATGTGCGGCTGCGACTTGGAGTTCCATCCATACTTTCACCAAACACTACAGTTTGGACATTGCTTCGAGATGTAGAACGGGCTTTGTCCTAGCTGTTGTGCAGGGGCCTCATATCTTAGGTTCCTGCTTACTGAAGACCCATTCCTACCTCCCATGTCTCAGGTCACTGCTTGGGACTCAGTACTATATGTGAGTACCTACTGCAAGAGACCTCTCGAAGAAAGATAGTACAGTTACGTAAGAACTTACCATAACAATAGATCTTCGAGAGAGGCTTTTGCAGTAGGTACTGCTTTCCCTCCCACCTTCCCCCTGGGTTTCTTCTACTCTTTCTCCTGTATTAGATTTTCGTTCCAGGAGCCCACTCCTTATCTCCTGTCGTGCCTTTCTAGGTCTCCAGTGAGAGAACTGGAGGCCGGGCGTGGGGACCGCTCCCCATATAGCACCATGCTGACGTCAGACATGTGACATTGGGGGCGGTCCCCTGCCAGACACTGCTAGCTAGAAGTTTTCCGTGTGGTCCTAGCGCCTGGCGGCTTAGTCCTATATGTGAGTACCTACTGCAAGAGCCTCTCTCAAAGAGCTACTGTTATGGTAAGTTCTTACATAAGTGTGCTATCCCTGTTGAGATCCAGGTCCTTCGCCTCCCGGTCTGCCTCCTGGGGGAGTTCAGATTCTACATCCCAGGCAATGTGTTCTCCTCCTGGCTTGCAGTACAGAGACCACCCGCCCAGGTACGAGCATCAGGAGGCAAAGTTTCAGTGTCAGAGACCTCTGTATCGATTCTGCAGCCTCTGAAAATCTGGATATTCTCCCAGACTTCTGGCTGTCACTCAGATGGCAACATCCGGTCTTCCTCAAGTGACAGACCGGTGAAAATGTCCTCCAAGTTGGCCACTTCCTCAGGCGCCGACTCTGGACAGATGCGGTGGCTCGGGCCTCTCCTCCGGGAGGTCCGCTTCTCAGCCCCCTAGAGGCCTAATGTTGCATAAGCTGATGCCACAGAAGCCTGCATCAGAGAAACGTCCGTCTGCAGATGACCTTCACTGTCGCCTGGCCTCTGAGTCTGCTCCCAGGTTGACATCCTTGGCTTCAGCTCTTGCCGTCGTGGCTCCGGCGTCATTGGCCTCGCACCAGCCGGTCACACATGGCATAGGCCACTATCAGGCACCACGGCTGCCGACCCCAGGCCACCGTCTAAGGCACCGACGACATCCACAGACCAGACACAGGACACGTTGAGCCACTAGACGCCTGGTTAAGAACCAAGCCCGTTGAACCATCCAATGCTGGACCAGGAACCAGGGCTTCAGCTGTCGGAGGTCAAGGACCTCTAGCTCTTGGTGGGAAGCTATTAAGGCAGACGTCCTCCCACCAAGACGCACCCAAGCAGAGGAACCTACCCCAAGGAGCCATACCCCTTTGCTGCTGGAATCCATCCCTCCTGTTGAGGATAGGGGCTGTTCATCCCGCAAAAGACTCTCCCGGACAAGAAGTAGGAGCTCTTCCTACTCCATAGAAGGGCACAAGTGCAGGTGCCATCGTACGAGGTCCTGGTCCTCATCCTCCGAGGAGTCTGACCATTCCTCCTCATTCTCATTGAGATCCTCCTTGGTCAGAGGTCTCCCATCGCTCAATCCAAGGGACATGTGCAGGTCCACACTGGATGGCCCGTCCTTTATGGAGGTCATGCGCCACATACAAACAAATGTGGACTGGGATACTGAGGACCTTGACCCTGAGAGTTGTCATCTGGCCAGATATTCGCGCCAGAAAGACCTGAAAGACCTGAAACCAGATATGCCACCTTTGGTGAACACTTTTCAGGATGTGACCAAAGCAGCATAGAAGCACCCATCCACATCCTCGGCAGTTTCTAAGAAGGCAGATCACCTCTATAGGGCACCCAGAGAGGAACCCTTTCTAGACTAACACCTGGCGGCAAACTTCTTTGTCATTACTGCTGCACACGACAGGTCCCAGAGACCAAAACATCTGAGTACGCAGTCAGCTGACAGAGTCCAAGCAGCTGGATACCATGGGCAGGAAGGTATATTCCTCAGCCACTGCACCATCAGGTCTCTCAGTTTCCTCATGCACATGTGCAGTTCCAAAATGCTGTGTTGGAACAGGGAATGGACATGATTTGCAACCTTCTCGATTGCCCTCCAAAGGCAGAGCTGGAGAAGCTCATGCAAACAGGCTCAGACATAGGCACTCATATCCTTAGATCGGCCTACGACTCAGCAGCCAGGGCGGTCACCACTGGAGTATGTCTCAGGCGACACTCCTGGCTTCGAGTCTCTGGCTTCACCCAGGATGTCCAAGCCGGCATCTTGGATGCATTATTAAAGGCTCAGTTTTTTTCGGTGAAGAGACCCCGAAGGTTTGGGTGCCGGCACCAGAAGCAGTGCCACGTGACTTAGATTCTGCACCCACTGCTCTATAAGAGCTACTCAGTGGTGGAACTGCCCACCAGGATCCTCCCTAGAAGACAGCAGGAGATTCCGGGATGAAGACAGCAAGCTTAGATGTCTCCGCTGTCTTCCGCAGCAGTGGTGGGGATCCTAGGTTCACAGAAGTCGGATGTCTCACAGCAGATCTAATAGGGGGCGACCTTAACCAGTGCCATTTCTTCCACTTCTTACGAGAAGCGGAAGAGGCTGAGGTCAAGTGGGGACAGGATTCTGATGCCGAATGTATGGGATCTGGACTGCTGCTTTTTGTGCTTCTGAGAGGACTGCCTTTCCTCCCAGGTGCTGGACTGCCCATCATCCGTGCACCCACCCAGAGAGGAATGTTGACGGAGCACAGGCCCATTTCTGGAGCAGCGTGCTTCTTCAGGCTTTCTACCATCGTCCGTTGCCATCAAAGCTGAAATATTTGGTATGGACACCAAACTGACACAACGATGACAAACTCTAAACATTAAAACTGAAGAAGTGAACACTGTCATGTAGATGGTGAAGTTCTGTCTCGACAGGCAAGCGATGTTTTCATGGATGTGCAGTAGACGGCTGGGGAAAAAAGGCACTGAGGCAGTTGGGAACTGGTGCTGTATACCAGCAGGTGTGTGTGGTGACGAGGTGGTTTGGGGCTGGTGCCACTGTGTATCAGTAGGCGCATGTGTTGACATTGAGCGCGCGGTGCCTACCATGTCATCAGCCCTCTGAAAAATTCCCCATGGGGTCCTAGCACCTCTGGCTCAGTCCCACTAAAGGAAATCAGTGGTGAAGATTGATTCTTGGAAGATCGGCCGTTTTGCTGATAGGGCCTGACCCATCGACGCGCTCTAGAAGCATGCCTTTTTCTTTTTTTAAACTTTCAATCTTTATTGAGTTTTATAAAGAAAAAATAATTCATACAGAGAGAAGGTCAAGATATTTACAAGAGAAGGAGGGGGGAATACACAGGGGAACAGAATAGAATTGAGATGCACATATATCAGAGTAAAATATATACATTTTCAAATTATAGTAAAAAGCTGTGGGTCTGCAGTAGTTCATATCACAATGGGTTATAGAAAAAGGCAGGTAATCCTGAAAGACGAGAATCCAGAAGGGGATATTATCTCTACCAACCCGGGTTAGGGTACAAAGTCTGGTCTTAAAGGCATAATATATAAAACCCATCTCCTCCAAAGGGCGTCAAATTTCTGCTGCGTCCTGTTAATCAAGGCCGTAAGTTTCTCCAATTTATATAAATCTATCATCAGATGATGCCATGCATCCAAAGAGGGAGGGAGAGGGAGAGACCATTTCTTGGTGATGGCTTTTTTTGCTGCTAGAAGAGACAAATTTAGAATTTTTTTTGTATAGACATCAGATATCTCTGGAGGGAGGAGGCCAAATAGGAAGACTTGGACATTTAAATGTAAATCTGGATATAACATCTGCTGTAGTGCCCTCTCGAGTTGTAGAAGAAAGGGCTGCAGGATAGGACAAGACCAGAGAATGTGACCCAGATTGGCAGTTGAGCAACCACATTGCCTCCAACAGTCAGCCCCATGTTGTGTTAGAGATTTCTGGATTCGCACAGGAGCCAAGAAAAATCTAACCCCAAGTTTCCATGCAAAATCTTTCCAATTCCCTGAACTCACCCCTTTATACATATTCCTTAGGTATCTATCCCACTCCATAGGAGGTAATTTTATTACCAGGTCTCTCTCCCAAGCCAGCCTCACTACTTCCAACGAGTGGATCTGGATCATAGAGAGGGCCTTGTACAAAACAGATATTAAGTGGGAAGGAATTGCCTTCCCTTCCACCGTGGCAATCAGATATAGCAGTAAACTGGGAGGGGGGTATCTTCCCAGGGTAGTTTTCCCAATGTGTTTATGAAATTCCTGATCTGGAAATATCTAAATCTATCATTGTGAACAATATTATAGTTTTGAGTTAACTCTGTAAAGATAAAATCCTGCCTCCTGGGGAGAAATGATATACTAAGTGTAGGCCCTTCCTGAGCCACCCAAGAAATCCCCATCCATCTTGCCGGTAGAAAGGCATCCAAATAACGGAAGAGAGAATAGGGCAGGTCTCCAAGGTTTAAAGGTTTTAGTTGCTAGAATTTTTGCCAGCAATTAAGTATTACCTGAGTGTGGGGTTAAATATAGATTTTGTCTTAAGCCTGGGAGGAAAAAGATAATAAGATATCGAATAAATCTGTGGGCCTCAACTCCTGCAGTTCCACTTCTTTCCATCGAGCCACATAGGACCCATCCAGCCAATACAACGGAATCCGAAGTTGGCATGCCTGATAATATACTTTGAAATTTGGGAGGGATAGGCCACCTGCCCGTCTAGGGAGTTGAAGGGTTGCCAGCTTAATCCGGGGTTTATGATTTGCCCAGATAAATGCTGAGATTCTTTTCTGTAGGGATCTGAAAAAAGGTATCTGGGATATGTATCGGAAGGGTTTGAGTTAGGTATAAAAAACGAGGGAGGAGTACCATTCTGATAGATTCTATACGTTGACTGAGTGATAAGGGAAGGATCCGCCAACTCTCAAGATCAAGGGAGGCCCTAAGCAAGAAAGGGGTATAGTTCAACTTAAACAGGTCATCCCCAGGAGGACACAGGTGAACCCCTAGGTATTTAATATTATCCAGGTGCCATCTAAAGTTGAATATTTGTTTCAAATTTTCATGGAGAACAAAGTTGTATGACAAAACTTCAGTTTTGGTTTCATTAATTCTATATCCTGAGATATCTCCGAACCTTTTCAGAATGGCCCAGAGGTGAGGGAGGGCGGACTCGGGATCTGTAAGGTACACCAGGAGATCGTCCGCATATAGGGCTAATTTATGTTTCTGGTGTCGGTCCTGTATCCCAGTAATTTCAGGCATCTGTCTCAAGGACTGAGCTAGAGGTTCGACATATAATGCGAATAGTAATGGGGAAAGGGGGGCACCCTTGTCTAGTACCTCTAGAAAGGGTGATTGGGTAAGAGAAGGACCCATTAGTGCGAATGTAAGCCCTGGGCTGGGAGTACAAAGTTACCAGGACGTTAACAATTAACTGAGGGATTCCCACCTTCCTAAGTACCTCCCACAGATAAGGCCACTCGACTCGATCAAACGCCTTCTCGGCGTCAAGAGAAAGCATGAGAAAACTGGTGCCCGCTGACTTCACCTTCTGCATCAGGTGTAAGGTTCTTTTGATAGTATCTTGGGATTGACGGCCTGGGACAAACCCAGTTTGGTCCAGATTTATTAATTCGGGTTAAAAAGTGTGAAATCTTTTGGCCAATATTGAAGCAAAAATCTTATAATCAAGATTGAGGACCGAGATGGGTCTGTAGGAGGTACAGGAGGTTTTATCTTTACCGGGCTTCAAAATGTTAGATATGTGTGCATATCTCCAGGAGTCTGGGGTGGGATCCCTGTTTGTATGGCCATACAAGTTTCTAGTAGGGTGGGAAGTAATTCAGCTCTAAAAGCCTTGTAAAACTCCCCAGTGTAGCCATCAGGGCCAGGGCTCTTATTAGCCTTGAGGGCTGCAATTGCCTGTTCTAGTTCTACCTTAGTAATTGGGCTTTCCAGGAGAATTTGGTGGGATTGAGATATCTTTGGTAAATCAAGTGGCTCCAGAAAAGCTTTAATCGTCTGAGGGGTAGGTGTTTGTTCAGATCCGTAAAGGTGGCTATAGTGTTTACAAAAAGGCCTGTTCGATTGCAGAGGGGGACAAGACAAGTTTCTTTGAGACAGGGTCTCTTATTTGGTTTATATTAGATCTAGCTTTATGTTGTCTAAGTCTATGCGCTAATAGGCGAGTGGCTCTAGGGCCCCCCTCGTAGTATTTCTGTTTGAGTGACTGCAAGACCTGCTCAGTATGTATATCAAGAATCCCTGAATTTGTTGTTTAGTAGCTAATATTAAGGGGTAAACCCCCTCCATCGCCAGCTGCATGTAGAGAGAGGAGATTTTGCAGCTGTGTTTGTAGTTTTATCTAGATAAATCTGTTGTTGCTTTGAAGCATGCCTTTTTCATTCCTCCCTCTCAGCCACCACTGCCTGCTCTGCCTGTGCCCCTCCATCGTCATTCCAGATGATGACTTGGAGGTATAATCTCCCCTCACAATTTTCTTCCTACCCAAGCGGCCCTCCTTTCGCTGATCCTCCCAGCACCGTCACTTAGCTTCTCCCTGGACTTATCTCTCCTGGAGTCCCCATGGCAGGATGACAGGGAGTCCCTCAACCCACCGAGTTGTTATGGATTCAGATTCAGGAAGAGCATGAGTCACCAATGCAGGGCCTGCGAAGGTTGGCGATCATCCTGCCAGCCAGGGTGCTTTTCCGTCTTCAATTCCTCCTCTTGTGCTGCCACTCTCCCCCTCTTCATAGGGTTGTCAGTGTTTTGGGACTATGTCACTGATACGAGCATATGTTGGAATGCTCATGAGCTACACAGCATGGCGCTGCCCTCCTACCCTGTGTCCTACCTCCCATACACCTGTAGGTAGCAGCGGGATGCGGCACCCTTTCCCTGGGAGAAAGAAAGCATCTTCACGGACATTCTGTTCCCCCGGTCTGGCTCCTGATTGCCTAAGCTTGTTCTTGAACCCAGGTCGCCGGCATTGCAAGTGGTAGCACTACCGCTGTGCTGACTGGCCGGCAAGGAATATAATCTTGACCTCTTTAATATGGTAGTGCATTTAGAGTTTTGTTTGTAGACAAGTAGTTTTTTTCTGCAGATAAATTCTGTTTCTTTTTTTTTTTCTGTACACATTGTATTTTTGTAGTTCTTCCTCTCCCACCTGAGGCCACGGCACATGTCCATGCATGTGGAGACGTACGCCATGGCACCAGCTCAGCCCCTTCCACCCACCCATGCTGCCGCCCCCTCCCGCCTACGCAACCCATTGGACCTCCACCAAGTGGGTGCGGAACTACGTGGTGGGGGCAGCAACCCACCCCACCCTGGGAGAGGAGGCTGCCTGCCAGCTTTCTCAGTCCTGCTCCTCCCTCCCTCCCCTGTCTCATGCTGGCACCCCAGCAACCTGAGGTTGTTCCCGACGGGTCGCAGGCGTAGCGCGAGGTAAGGTGTCCAGCGCTTCAACCCTCGGTGTCACCGGGCCAGACAAATTCTGTTTCTGTATGTGTAAATAGGGCATGAGGAGGGAGAGTCGCCAGAAACCAGTTATGGTCTACAGAGACAGACTAGGCAGGGATCATCTGGGCATACTGGGTGTGCCACGTGGTCCTGTTCTGCCAACAAGTTCTATCTTTCTAGAGGATAAGGAAAGGGAATGTGATCCCTATGAGGGTTGTTTACCTTCTAGTTCCACACTCTCCTCATGCAATGAGGTCTTTGTGGTTCATACACCCAGGTCTCCTCCATAGGTTGCCTCTTTCCATTACTAAAAATACCACCCACAGCTTACCTGATTCAGTATGTCAGTGTGGGTCTCTATCCCCCCCATGATGAGGCTGAAAATAGGCAGAATTGCTTAACCATCCTTTCACGTCAACAAAAACAAAAAAAAAGAAATAAAATAAATGATTACTGAGGCAAATACAGAATGCAGTGGGTTTTGCTGCTGAAGAGGAAGACTCTTCCAGGAGGAACTTGTTAAAGTTTTTGGAAGTCCCTACTGCTCCATCCATTGTCATATCTCCAGTATATCCTGCCTTAAAGAATGATACTTTTCTGCTTGTCATAGGCATAATACCTTGCCTGCAGTGTCCAGAAAGGCTGATCAGCTGCACCCTGCTCTGGCTAAGTTGGACCCTGCTCTTTCTGCTGAGCCTTATTATGCCTCCCATCCACTCTGTGGTTATCATGGCTGCTCATGGTCATTCTAGTTACTAAACATGAGCTCTCTGCTTCCTGATAAAGAAGCTAGGAGACTGGACATTGTGGGCAAAATGACTTTTGCTTCTGCTTCCTTAGGTCTTAGCTAATTACAAGGCATATATGATTAAATGTCAAAATAGCCTTTGGAAGTTTGCCATGTCCACTTTTCAGTCTTTGCCTGATAGTCCTGGCAAGGCTGTTTTGCCTAAAGCTGCTTCCACTGATATGGATACTGACCGGTAGGCATCGCTTGCATTCTGCATGTGATGCCTCTAATGCTTCAGCCAGGGCTGCTGCCTCTGGGATTTGCCTAAAGAGATGCTTGTGGCTCTATGTGGCTGGTTTTGCCACTGACATACAAGAGTCTGCTCTGAATGGCCCTTTTAGAGGTGTCAGACTGTTTGGGGGTGATGTTGAAAGTGCCCTATGTGAGCTTCAAATCTCAGGGATGACTTTACGGTCTCTTAAGTCACTGACCCCTCTCCCCTCCATGGAACATGGTAGGGGCTGTTTTCATAGGCCCGCTGCCTGTATTGGTCGTGTCTCCCGTCAGCAGCCCCATGCTTGTGGTGGAGGTCCCTTCTCCCTAGTGCCCATGCTAAGGCACCCAAAGGTATTGGTCTGGGTGGCCGTGCCACCCTTGTGCCTTCTGACTCTGCATCTACGCCCTCATTATTCCTACCTTCGGGGGTGCAGTGAGGTGAAGGATCTCCTTTCATCTACCAAAATGGAGGGAGGTCACAACAGTCAAATGGGTCCTAAAAACAGTGGAAAAGGAGCATGGTCTGGAGCGGTTTGTCCACCCCTCCAGTACATCCATCACCTCCTTATTACTATCCTCCATGCCACTTGTCCTTTCCACTGACGAAGGTTCAAACACTCGTACGAAAGTGTGCCATCGCACACAAAAACAGAAACAAAGGAGTTCTGCTGATGATTTGTGTTGCTTCCCAAGTGGTTAGGCTGTCTGCATCCTGTATTGGACCTCTGAGACCTGAATCTGTTTATCAAATATAAAAAGTTTGGAATAGTGTCTTATCAGGCTTTAATCCCCCTGTTGCAACAGGGGGATTGGCTCTGTGCCCTGGATATGAGGACACACATCATTGTGTCAGAATTCACAAATGTCACAGGCAGTATCTCTGCTTCATGCTGGAGGGCAGTCATTATCAGTTCCGAGTCTTGCCCTTTAGATTATCCTTGGCACTGCGGATATTTACCAAATGCTTGGGGGATGTAGCAGTGGCCCTCCAGAGGGAAGGGCTTTATGTCTTTCCATATCTGGATGACTGACTCCTCGGGGCCCCGTCCAGGGAAATGATGCTGATCACATTGTCCAGAATGAGACAGTTGTTCATGGAACTGTGTGTCACAATGAACATATCAAAATCCATACTTGTTCCTTGTCAGCACCTCCAGCGTATTGGAGCAGTGCTGGACACAGCAATGGGTAGTACTTTCCTGCCCGCAGACAGGGCAGAGATTCTTGTTGCCCAGGCCCAGCTGATCCACAAAAACCATTATGTATCTGCTCAGATGATGATGAGTCTGCCGAAGCTGATGGCTGCAGCCATCGTTATGATCTCTTATGCCCATCTTCATATGCGTATCCTGCATCAAACTCTTCAGGTACAGTGTGACCAATTGATGGATGACTTGGAACAAATGGTTCTCATCACATCTCCTCTCTGCTGTGCTCTGGTATGGTGGATGGACTGCCTACGTCTGTTAGAGGATGTTCCCTTCTTTTCCTCGACCTCCATGCAGATCCCGACAATGGATCCCTTGGGGTCTGGCGGCTGTTCCCATCTTGGGTATTGTTGGGGGGGGGGGGCTGGACTGACATAGAATATGATCTCCATATCAATATTCTGGAGATGAGGGCAGTTCTACTTGGCCTACAGGCATTTCAAGCCCATCTCGGCCCTAGTCCATTGCTAATTGGGACAGACTGTGTCAGTGTCATGTACAACATAAACAAGCAAGGGAGCACTCAATCTTATCACTAGTGCAGGAAAGCGATGAGAGTGTGGTATTGGGCCATGTCTCATGACCTTCAGGTGTCAGCTGTGTTTCTCCTTGATGTTCAAAAAGTCTTGAAAAACAGGCTGAGCAGGTCTCAGTCCCTGGTGCAAGAATGGGAACTGCTGACCTCCTTGATAAACGACCTCTTTGCAAGATGGGGTCATCCAGAGTTGGACATTTTTGCGTTCCCATACAACGCAAAACTGCTACGTTTTTGCTTGCCTGCTTCAGAGCATGGAGGTTTTTGGTGAGACGCATTGTCCTTCTCCTGGAAAGGAAGGTTCCTTTATTATTTCACTCTTAACTCCTCTAATACAGAGGGCTCTATTCAAGCTGCGGGTGGAGCATGCCACCCTAATACTGGTGGTTGCGCCTTGCCAGATTTGGTTTCCACTTCTGCAGCGTCTAGCAGTGGAGCTTCCTCTTCAGCTCCCTCTCTGTCCAGGTCTGCTGTCCCAGGATCATGGGTCCCTTGTCCATTCAGACCTGTGGTCCCTGCATCTGCATGCTTGGCTGCTGAAGAGGTAGCGATTGCCTGTTTGGGGGTTTCACCCTAGGTGACTGGTGTCTTACTTGCAGCTAGAAAGCCTTATATGAGACACATCTGTTACCTGAAGTGGAAGTGCTTCTCAGTCTGTTGTGCTTCCCGTTCCATGGACCCATTTACGTGTCCTGTGACTACTAGACTACCTTCTGTCCCTGTCGAACACCGGTCTCCAGTACTCTTCTGTTAAAGTGCATTTAGCAGCCATTTCAGCTTTCCATGCCTCTGTAACACCCCTTTTACCCGGGGTTACTAGAATCCCAGTAAGACCTAGTGGTAGGCAGGGAAGGCAGCTTGTGAAACTCCAGTTAAATAGATTTCACACTGTCTCACTCTGTTCTCAGTCTCAGCTGAGACTGAGGGATGACATCATTTAGAACTGTCGCAGCTGCATAAGCCACACTGGAATGTTGCAGTTGGAGGTTAGAGTAGAACGTTGGTGAATTTGAAGTCAGTTCTGTTGCAGTCTGTAGTAGAAGAAGTGCTCTGCTGTAAGCAGGCCTTCAGAGCTCTAAGCTCTGTCAAAGAGCTATTTTTTTGTTGTATAGGTGTGTGTTCTCACCTGAAGAGGAACACAACAAGAGCACATTGAAGTGGTGGAGACCGCTTTCAGTGGTTCAGGGCCCCATCCCTGCGGGGATGGGGGGAAGGAATCGGCCTGTTTCCAGGGGCACCCCCCCGGGTCCGGCTAGGGAAAAGAAGCTGCCTGATTTAAGTTTGTGCTGAGGCACCAGAAGTTCTGGATGGGAGTTCTTTGAGGAGAAAATGCCTGTGGGGCACCTGCAACCAAGGGGGGAGTTCGCTCTGCTAAAGGGCCATGTGTTTTCACCTGAATCAAGATGAAACTAAAGGGACTGTTACTGTGGGGTCAGGAAAAGACAGCCAAGTACAGTTTGGAAGATGTGGGGATTGGACTGCTTAACTCTGGGGGGGGGTCTAGAGTAATGGACACAGCTTCTTATTAAGTATGTTCAAGTTCAGCACAAATGGGATGTAAAGACAGTAGACTGAATGTGGAATACATTTAAAAAGAATCTACACAGCAAAGTGTTTTAAAGGATGAGGTGTTACAGTCCAGAGAAATGGCTGGGTATGAATTATGGGAGCCCCCCCCCCCACATCAGTAGTAACCAAATTCACCTCTACGGATTTGCTGTGAGAGACCTGTTGCTTTCTCTCAGGTACTTGGCCAGTGCCTGAGGAAAGTACCCAGATGTGGGATTGATGAGGAAGATTCCCTTATGGAGCAGAAGTGCTCATAGGTGGTTTAGGGAGCCACCAGTAAATGTTTCCATGCTATATGGAAAGTGTCCAAGTGGCTGTCAAGGGAGCTGAGCCAGGGAAAACCCAGAGCAGCGTACACGTTCGGGCTGTGTGCCCAGTGTGTTTCAGAACCTGAGGGCTAAAGTGATGAGGATGTGTTCTGGTCTCCTTAAATCTGCATTACCAGGAGTGTAGCCCCGTGGGGGTCCATCTATGCTTTATTCTGTTGGATGTGAATAAAAGCCACACTTTAGAATCCCACTTCTGGTATTGGACATTACAGTTATTGCTTCCTTTGTCCGGAGTTACTTGGGTGCCCCTGTGCAGAGTAGCCAAACCTAGCCAATGTGCCGAGTGACATATTCCTCCCCGAACCCAGCCCACCAGGTAGAGCTGTCAAGATAGAAACGCCATATCTGGGTGGGGGTTACACCCCTATTGATAAGCACACGGTGGCACAGCTAGAAGTGTATGGTACGATCTTACTTCGAGAGGGCTCTTGCAGTAGGTAATTACATATAGGACTGGTGCCGGCCGGCGTCAGGACCCAACGGAAAAATTTCTAGCCAGCAGTCTCTGGAAGGAGACTCACCGCATGTCAGGTGTGACCACGCCATGCAGCTGCATAAAGGGGCGGTCTTCCACGCCTGCCTTTACAGTTCTTTCCTCGTTAGCTCGTGTCAGTGCCTCATGTAAAGTTCAACGCCGTCAGCTCTGTCACGTAGTATTTACCGTAGTTTTTCAAATTATTCGACTTAATCGCCAGCCTTTCATTGGTATATATGTCGCCCACACCCTCCGAGCACAAAAATAAGTGCGACTCGTGCGGCGCCCAACTCCCACACAAGGACGGCCATTCCCAGTGCCTCTTCTGTCTGGGCCCGGACCATCAGGTGAAGTGCCAGCACTGCCTTAAATTTAACGCTGCCACCCGCAGACGGAGGTAGCAGTCCCTGGAGGCCCATATACTCAAGAAGATGTCCTCCGTGGAGAAGGAGTTGAAAAAGCTCCGGCAGGCGTCCACTTCCCCCGAAGGCCATCGTAAGAGGAAGGACAAGGAGAAGCATCGGGACAGAGCTCCTCTTCCACATGACTCTATCTGGATGGCGTGCTCAAATGCCCGTACCCTCTGGGGGACCACTCCGTGACGGCTGTCTTGGAAGTTTCCAAGGTGGCGTCGGCCCACCCTTCTGACTCGCACTCGGGCCCTTTGGGCGCCTCCAGGCTGTTGGAGGCCTCCGCTCCCGATAAAGCAGTCACTGTGCGGCCTACTGGTTCGAGCAGCTCCGGTAAGCTGGACGTCAGCTCTTCTGACGCCTGCACGGAGACTGTCGATAAGTCGCTCGACCCTTCGGGGCATCGCACAACCACTTTCCCGCCCGACCAGGCCGCCCCTCCTTTGCGACCTGCCTTGGGCGATGGGTCCACTAAGTCAGACGCCGGCTCCTCCAACGTCTGCCCGGACCCCGCTGATAAGTCGGATGTCGGCCGACCCGACGTCCACGTGGCGGCTGAGCCAACATCTGACCCTCTTATGTCCGCCGTTCCCAGCTTCCCGCAGCCTTCTCTGCCCTCCGGGGACCCTGGGTCTCCTCAACCTGACCCTGGGGATTTTTCCTCACCATCCCCGGGCTATGCTGAGGTTCCTGCTGCGCCCCCGTCAGGCCTCCCTCCCACTGGGCTGGACGACCTGACGTTGGTCCCCCGGACACCAGCTCCGATGCCGGTCATACCGACGCCAGGCGACATCCCTCTCCCGGATGCCGCTCCAACGCCAGGCCTTCTGCTCCGTCAGACCCCCCGGTCCGACTCCATCTTATCCGGCGCCATCTTACCCGGTTCCGCAGTATCCGATGCCCCAGTACCCGACGCCAGCCTACCTGATGCCGTTGAACTTTACCGCGAGGTGCTGACACGAGCTAATAGCGGGAAAGAACTGGAAGGCGGGCATGGGGGACTGCCCCATATACTGACGCCACATGACGTCGGTCACCTGACGCAAGGGCTGTGCCCCGCCAGAGACTGCTAGCTAGAAATTTTTCCGTTGGGTCCTGACTCCAGCCGGCATCAGTTCTATATGTAATTACCTACTGCAAGAGCCTCTCTTGAAGATCTACTGTTACGGTAAGTTCTTACGTAACTGTACTTTTCTTAAAGGTATTCTGCAAATGTGTCCCCCGATTTATAAACCGTTTTCGCTTTGGGGTTTTAATTTCATCCTTGAAAAATTGACTCTGGCTTTGTTGAGCTTGCTGCAACTTGTGAGATGCCTTTTATGTAAAACACTTCTGCTGGTAGGATTTCCAGGTTTCAAGCTCTCATGCATGAGCCTCCGTATTTGCGTTCCACAAGAACAGTTTACGGACCAATCCTTGTTTCTTGTGTAAGGGGGTTTTCTTTTCTTTTTGTTTTTCCTTCTTCATAATCTATCTCCTGTTCTCCCCCCACCTTCTGACCAACCCCTTGCTCCATCACCCGGCTTCTCTGGGGCTTACCTTACACCGACATCTTCTGCCACAGGACTCTGGTGGTTGCCTGCGGAAGGTTGGGCTTCATCCTGCCACCTGGGGTGCTTTTTGCTCTTGATTTTCGCCCTGGGGCCCTTGGATGTGCAGTAGGCGCAATGTGTGAGTTCCACTTCTGTGGAGATTCCCCCGGCATCCTGAACATGGGTTCCCCTTCTCTATGTGGTGGCATCGCATGTGTTGCCACCCAGCTGCCAGTGGATGGTGGTGAAGCAGCACGCCACACTAAACCCCACTCCCCGAGGAAGGAGAGGTGTCCTAGGGACGTTCAATTCTTCCTCCCCCCCGCCAGCCCCCAAGCAACCCGAATCTGTTTCCGACTCTGGGTTGCCATCATGGCAGGAGGTAAGGCACCCAGCGCCTTACCCTCAATGCAACTGGGCCAGCTTCTAAGGTGGTTTCTAATTTCACACCGACTTAGACCATACACCTTCTTGTATATTACCCTGAGCATGCTAACAAGGGTGAGGCATTGCTCCATGCACTTAATGTACATAGAACACTACATTTCAGGACTGCAGAAAGTCCTCTCAGCTTTTTGTTTCATTCATTCCGGTAAAGAGGCTGGCCCGTGACTAGACAGTGCCTGTCCAAAAGGTTGGCCAACTGTATTCCATTTTGTTATGGGAAGTACAGTAAGGAACTTCTGGTGCTGTCCATAGCCACTCTGCACGTGGTATGGCCACTTCTGTTGCTTGATTTCAGAATGTTACTGCACTCGACACATGTTGCTGCCACGTGGAGCACTGTATATACTTACACTAAGCATTACAGTCTGGACCTCATCTCTCGCAGGTGTGCTGGTTTTGGCCTTGTGGTACTGCGAGGTGTCTTGTCATAATGTTAAATCGGACTTCGTCATCTTCCCTGGGTACTTTGTATACTGCTTTAGAGTTGTTCCAAAGGTTTGGTCCCATGGAGCAGATATCCTCGATGAAGATAGAACAGTTACTTACCTTAACATTAGATCTTCAAGAGAATCTCCTCCATTGGGCCACAGTGCACCTGCCCTCCTTCCCCCTTCATGTGGTATTAGCTGACAGGATTAGCCACAGCTTGGAGGGAGTTTTCCATACGTGCCTTATGTGTAGTATATTATCCAGCCCCATGCCTCTTTTTGTGTGCCTGGTTTTGGTTTGGTCTCCTGGTTCCTCCCGGTAAGATACCCTCTGAGCTTGTCTCTGGTGGGGAGCTAAGGAATGAGCTGATGAATGATGGGGCTGCCCATGTTTTATTGGCGCCAACGCTGTATGTCGTCCTGGGTGGCCCCTGGTCAGAAGTTGTTTCTGGGTGGTCCCCACGCCAACGGCTTAGTTCCAAGGTATGGCCCAATGGAAAAGATTCTCTTGAAGATATACTGTTATGGTAACTAACTGTTCTTTTTGAGATGAGAAAAACCTTCCCATGTCTGTGAATAAATGTTCATTTCTTCATCCAACAGGGATTTCTTGAGTGATGAGGATGAAGACAATGAAAGAAGGAATAACAGATCATCCGATGAGTCTTTCGAGCCTTACCCTGAAAAGAAGTGAGTCTGGTTAGCCTCTTTTTCCAGTATAATATAGTACTTTTTTTTGAAATTCAAGTTTATTGATTTTACAGAGCCAAAGATATAACAAAGTCACTACATAAATTAAGCCAGTCATCCATACATGGTATAATTAAAAAAAACCCTCAACCCCCCACCCCTCCCAACCCCCCACAATCCCAATCCCTCCTCCTCACAACCCCCAACGGCAAGTGCCAGATAACCATGTAGCTAAGATTGTTAGTAAGTACACCAACATATCTCAAAAGTAAACTTGCCTTCAGAAACGGAGAAAGCAGGTATGAAGGATAAGAGGAAACAAAGAAAACTATAGTGGGCATCAGAGAGGAAGCCAGGAGATCATTGTGCAGGTATAGCGCATATAATTTACCCCATTTTTTATGAAATAGGTCCATACGATTACGCGAGCTGGCTACCAATCTTTCGGTGTTAAGATAGGCAGAGAGCTCAGTCAGCCATTCAGAATAGGTCAAAGTCAATTGGTCAGTCCAATGCCTAAGAACTAATCTCTTAACCACAATAGACACAAGGGTAATGTGATATCGGCGTTCTACACAATTTATGTTAGCGTAATCTCCTAAAATGCAAATTTCAGGAGTGAAAAAATTAGAGAGACCGAGTAGGGGATCCAAATTGTCCTGGATGGCAGACCACAAAGGGGCAACCTTATTACAGTACCAGAAAATATGTAGAGAGTTCCCTTCACTATGTGAGCACCTGGAGCAAAGAGGGAGGGCAAGTTTTTTGAGCCGGAAAAGTTTCTTAAGGGTGTAATACATATTGTTCACAATATAATATTGGGTAAGTCTAAACCTGTCTTGGGTGTGATATCTGTGCAGGTCCTTCCAAATGTGGGACCAATTAAGGTGGAGTCAGAGTAAGAGAGCCAAATATTGGAGCCTGCAATAGGTTCCGGAATTTGTAGTTCAGTAAAAGGAATATATTAGTGAAATGGAATGTGATTTAGAAGCAAGAGTAAAATATGAGAAAGAAGGGATGGACCATGGGTTCTTTAAACTGAGTACCAAACTTCTCAACAATAAGGTGCCTCAACTGATATATTTTAAAGACCTTGTTGTTGGAAATACCAAATTTATCAAGAATGTCGGAAGAAGAAAGGAGGGATCTTTGGTCATAGTAGTGTTCTAAATTAGTTTCCTTAATTTGTGGAAGCCACTCAGGAGCGATCATCGAGTTGTCCAGCTTGATATTGGGGTTAAGGGTGATAGGCTGACCCAGGTCCATTTTCGGAGAGATTTTTAGAAAGTGCAGACACTGGAAGAGGGATTTAAGGGATGTGAGAATTGTATGGTCAGTTATCCACTGCGAAAATACGGAGGTGGGAGTATAAAAAATTGCATAGGGATCTAATTTAGATTCCGAAAGAATCGATTTCTCAATTTGAAGCCAGATCGGGGGAGAGGGGTCAGGATGAGTTAGAAACCATCTCCATAGTTTGGCTAGGTGAGCGGCCCAGTAGTACAGCAAGAGGTTGGGAAGCCGGAGACCTCCTTTGTCTCTAGGGAGGGATAGTTTGAGAAATGAGCGCCGAACTCCCTTCCCTCGCCAAATAAAGTTTGAGAAAATTGCGTGAAACTGTTGCAGGTAAGAGAGCGGCAGCCAAAGGCCCAATAAGTTAAGGGGGTAAAAGATACAGGGGAGAACATTCATTTTAATAATATTAATCCTACCCCAAAGGGAAATAGGAAGGTTGGACCATCGTAGCAAATCTTGCTGGATGAGAGTTTTGAGGTTGTCCAAATTGAGTTTTCTGAGTAAGGAAGAGTCTGAGGAGAAGTGAATACCTAAATATTTAATCGATTTGGGGGACCATCGCATGTCAAATTTGATAAGATCGTGATTGTAAGTATGTACATTTAACAGAAAAATTTCGGATTTAGAGATATTCAATTTATATTGGGAGAGGCTACCGTATTGCCTGATGAGATTCAATGCATGTTCTAGGGAAGCAGCGGGATGCGTAACATGTAAAAGTATATCGTCGGCATAAGCGGAGAGGACTAGCTCATGTTGACGCACCAGACAGCCTTTGATAAGTGGGGAAGACTTGAGCTTAATAAGAAGGGGTTCAAGATATAGATTAAACAGGAAAGGTGAGAGGGGGCAGCCTTGCCTGGTGCCAGTATGAAGCTGGAACAACGAGGAAAAAACTCTATTACAATATATCTTGGCCGAAGGGGAGTTGTATAGAACTTGGATCCATTTGAGAAAGGAAGCTGGGAAGCCCATCCTGGTCATCGTAGCCCAGAGAAAAGACCAATCCACTCGGTCGAATGCTTTCTCTGCGTCTAGCGAAATTAGGGCCATTGGGAGCTGGGATGTATGGGCAAGATGAGAAATATGAGAGAGAGTTCTAAGGTGGTCTGATGGGGAGCGAAGTGTACAAACCAACCTGCTCTGGACTGAGAAGATGGGTCCAGATTTTCTTAATCCGTTCCGCCAAGATCTTAGAAAGGATTTTCATATCATAGTTTTGGAGAGATATGGGTCGGTAACTCGCCGAATCAGTGGGAGCTTTGTCCGGTTTGAGAATTAGGATAATGGTGGCTTCAAGAAGGGTGGGGTCTCTGGTGGGAGAAGAGAAAAGATAGTAGTAAAGTTTGAGAAGTAAGGGGGCTAGCTCTTTGGAGAAAACCTTGTAAAAGTTTGCGGGAAATCCATCTGGACCGGGTGCCTTATCAGGAGCCATAGAAGCAATGACGTTCTCGATCTCAGAGAGTGAGATAGAGGCAGTCAGGATCTCTTTATGGGACAGCTGGAGTTGTGGAATGTCAATATCTGCTAAGTATGTTGAGATGTCTGAGAGAGGGGCAGGGGAAGGAGGTACACTATAAAGATTTTTATAGTACTTCTCAAAAATCTGTGCAATTTCCCTGGGAGAAGTTTTGATGGAGCCAGCAGGTGATTGCAAGGCCGGGATTATTCTGGAGCTTTCTAGTGTGCGAAGTCTTAAGGCCAAGAGCCTTCCGGCTTTTTCACCGTGCTCAATATATTTGGCTTGAGTTTTAACGAGACAATATTCAGCCTTCTCCTTAAGGAGGTCAGTATATTCATTTTTGACTGCCAAGAGGGTTTCAAGGGAGGACAAAGAGGAGGAAGGGAGGTGGGCGCTTTCCAATTCCTTAATTTTGTTCATTAGAAGGAGTGCCCGAGATTGACGGGCTCTTTTTCTTGCTGAGGCAAGTTTAATTAATTCACCTCTAAGATAGCATTTTAGGGAACACCAGATGATGTCAACCCTTGAGGTAGACCCAAGGTTATCCTCCAGAAAAAGAGAAATTAGGGTCCTGATATGAGTCACTATATGGGGATCTTTAAGAAGTTGGGTATTGAGCCTCCAGGTAGTGTCCCTTTGAAAATTAGGGTCCGGAGAAATTTTTGCCCAAACAATTGCATGGTCAGAGAGAACAGTCGGTTCGATACCAGATTGGAGGAGACCTGGAAGAAGGGTTTTACTAATCAGAATATAGTCTATCCTACACCAGGATCCATGGGGTTGAGAGAAGAACGAGAAAGATCGAAGAGAGGGATTGGAGAGACGCCCGGGGTCGCATAACCCTAATATATGTAGGAAATCCTCTAAAGCCCTTTGTATCGGATGGCGGTCGGGTTTGACTGAGGGTCTTTGTCTAAAAAGATGGGAAGGCGAGACATTCCAATCTCCACCTAAGATGAGTTGGGAGGGAAGCAGGGCACTGATTTTATCTGCTAGGGTCATAAAAAATTCAGAGCTACCCCCTATAGGACCATAGACTGAGCCTAAAACCACAGTGCCCCCATTAAGGGAGCCTTTAGCCAGTATAAATCTCCCCTCTGGGTCCACTATTGTTGTGTCTATCGGAAACAAAATTTATTTTTTAATAAGTATAGTTACACCTCTGCTAGAGTTGGATCCATTTGCAACGTAAACTTGTGAAAAACCAGATCGAGACAACCACTTAACCTCAGAATTAGTTAAGTGGGTTTACTGTAGAAATAAGATATCTATCTGAGATAGGTTACAATGATTAAATATCTGAGTCCTCTTGACTTTCTCCCTGAGCCCACGTACATTCCATGATGCAATTTTAACAGTACTTACAGCCATTTCAGATACAGGATGAGAGGAAGGCAGGTACCCGAGCAACCAAATATGAACCACAAGATAAGGCACACTCGAAACCCAAAATCCCAACCCACTATAACCTGCCAGAAGGAATTTACCAAAGGTAATAATGACTTAGTCAGGTTAATCGAAACTGGAATGAGCCATACAATAAAAGGCAGGCAGGCTAAGTCGCCCCACCCCACCCCAAATACCCCCTGAATAAGGCAAACCAACCATATACAGCCTGGTGCCAGGCCTGAACATTAACAAGATAAGTGCAATAACGACATAGGCCTGGAAACCAGATCCCAATTGCGAACCCAGAAAGCCCTAATCTATAGGGATCCTCCAGAATAGAAAGTGACCAAAACACCAGAAACCATGAAGAAAAAATATTCCCAACCCAAACCGGAGGAAGTAATGAGGACCCTATAAAAGGGACTGGGTTAGCAGGCCCCCCTTCCTTAAGCTCGCAATGTAACTACCGACAGTCGTAAGGGGCTCAGGAGTATACCCCCCCACCAACAGACTACCTGTCTTACAAAGGACATGAGGAATCATGATCCTTCAGAGGTAAACCCCATTGCTATCCAAAAAAGGAAAACCAAGGAAGAGGGTTTACTCACCCCCTGGAACGGGTGAAAAGGAAGGGGCAGGAGACTGGCAGGATAGGGATGCTGTCCCAGCAAAGCAGGTTGTTTCCGGGGGGAGCTATTTGGTGGTGGGACCAAACAGGTCCTCCGCAAAAGGACAGTAAACCGAAAACAGCGACCACCCAAAATTAGTTCCGGGGGAGCAGCAGAAGTTAGCACCATCGCGGCCTAGTCCAACCTCCGCCCGGCCATCCAGGGTTCTCGCTCAGCACAACGATCCCAGAAGCAGCCGGACAGGTAAGGTAAATCGAAAACAGATAGGGGGAAGGACTAGCGAGGGTACCAGATTCCAGAAAGAGCAGGTTAAGTCCTCATCTTAGCAAATTAAAGCTGGTAACATGAAATCAGCCCTTCAGTTTAAAGAGATTAGGAAGTTTAACAGCAAGGTCCTTGTAGGCCATGTCCGGGGAATCAAAGCTTTGAGTGCCATGGCGATGGTAACCTTGAGAGTAGCAGGATACACCATTGAGAAAGGAATAGCCGCTATCAATTTCTGAACCACGGGATGGAATGCAGCTCTCTTAGTCCTGGTTTCATAGGGAGATCCTGAGCAGGCGTGGTTGGCCATTACATAATGGGATTGCAGCTCACGAGATTTATTGAAAACATGCTGCCTTTCAATATAGCGGAGGAATTTCATGATGATAGGCCGTGGGGGGAGCCCGGTGGAGGTCTAGGCCTTAGTGATCTGTGCGCTCTCTCCAGGTGATAGTGGGGGTTAAGGGGTGAAGGACCCACTGTTTTAGAGAGGAATATTTGTAGAAAGGCAATAAGATCTGGCCCTTCCTCAAACTCCGGCAAACCCAGGATAAGTAGGTTGTTCCTTCGGTTACGGCCTTCCAGGTCTTCCGTTTTTAACTGCAGCTTCTTGACTTGTTGAGCCAGCACAGACATCTCTGACTCCGCGTTTGCTTTCCACTGCTCGAGGGAGAAGATCTTGGCCTCCGAGTCAGACACCCTCGTGGTAAGGGAGGAGAGGTCGCCCCGAATAGATTTCAAGTCAGAGGTAATATTTTGGAGAACATCCTTTAGTGGAGCCAATTCCTGCATAAACTTCTCTTCAGTAAGAGGGCTAGGCGGCTGAGTCTTGTCACCCATTTTCTCAGAGGCAGTACCAGCTTGGTTCCTTGGCTTTTTGGGCAGCTTTTCTGAGTAAGGGGCGTGTGTCTGATGCGGCCTGTTTTCTCCGCCTCCATCCCCCTGCAAAACGAAGGGGTTTGATGAAAAAAGCACCTTAAGGCCAACAGGCGGAGTGTAGGCGATCCGATACAAAATATATTGTTAAGTTGGCAGCTCGGAGGATCGCAGATTATAGCGAGTAAGTTGACAGGAGGAGAGAGCTCCAAGCCCCTGCTGCCGTTCAGCAAGCTGACATCACGTGATCTCCAGTATAATATAGTACTACATAATCACGCATCAAAAGATTTCTGTGAGGAAATAAAATACACCCTGACTACATGAAACTCGCACTTTAATGGTTATGTCTGATGTAAGGCTCGTTGGTCGTATGGTCCAAGAGTACTTGGTGTCATCTTGTAGTGTTGTCTTCCCACTTATTTTTGTCTCTTTCTGCCTGCATGGACACCAGTGATGTGGGCTTCAGGATGCTCTTGCATAGGAGTGTGCCTTGCATAGAGCCAGCTGGCATCCAACGTCCCACACAATACAGCAAGGCAGAGAGCCCTCACTCCCCCATGAAGGGGAACGTGTCCTCTGTGACGTGCAGTCTACCAGATGTCCCTCAGTAGCACAAACCAGAGTTGTCAGTGTTGCGGCTATGCTGCTAGGCCAACGTGGAACGTTGTTTCAGTATAAGCTAGTTGCAGCACTCAAGGCCAGAGTTAGCATGCTCAGTGGACTATTGACAGTTCTCTGGGTGTGAAGGTGGAAGAGTCAAGGGCTGTGTCTTGGGGTTGTGCAATTCAGTTCATAGGCTAAAATAACAAAAACACACTGATTGGTGCCTGACACCACGTTCCCCACACCAGTAGCCCCAGTGCATCAGCCTTGCGTCCTCCTCTGATGGCCTCACAAAGTTACAGATGTAAAAGCCTGGAAACACTGGGGGGGGGTGTTAGCTCAGATTATCCTCCCTCTCCTGACTCAGCGATCCTGTGGCCTCCCCCTTTGCCCACCACCTTCATGCCCGTTGCCAGTTGTAGGGAGACGCTGAGGGAGAGCAGTGGTAGTAGACATCTCTGGCCTCCACCCTAACCATTTTTGCAGCTGCCATATTACATTACATGCTACAGCTAGTTCATAGTGAAATGCTGCGAGCCTCTGGCAGACTGGGCAACCTCCACAGTGTACCCAAGAGGAGTGAGGTTCTGTAGGGAGGGGAGATTAAGAAGAGCTGACACTTCAAAACAGTTGTCTAGGGCCCCAACATCCCAGGCTTGTGGCTTGAGCCTGGTGTGTTTGGGATGGGGGGTATCGAGCGTCCCAGAGGATGCTCTCCTTCTCTGCAGAGGGAGGGTCACTGCTTTTGCTGCGCTGCTGCCACCTGGGTAACCACAGTTGGAAGTGCAGCTAAGGTACTACAACTGGGAGGACACCAGTTATGTTTTTTGCTGCACACTTGCGTGCATGTGGCCCCTTGCAGTCCAGCATTCAGTGGGTTAGGGGCAAACAAAGGAAAAACCCCCAGCATGAGTAAATGATGTCCAACACTGTCAGTCCACACTGTGTCGCCAGCCAGATCTGCAGATGGGCCTCCTAAGGGGTGGGGAGCACTGACCCAAAGGCCCTGCCACAGTGAGCAAGCTGTAGAGTATGTGGGTAGTAAAGCTGGCGCTGCAAAGCTGCCACAGGATGAAAGAGGGCCGGACTGGCAAAAGGGGTTATGGAGGTCTAACTGTTTTTGTTGTCTAGCAGAAGCATGTCAATTTCAACAGTGCATGCATAATGACAAATCCGTGAACCTTCCCCATATGTTTTTTTTCCTCGTTTTAGCAAAGTGTCAAACAAAAAGAATGAAAGCAAAGAGGTAAAACATCCAGAAGAACCCAAAGTGAGAAAGAAGCCAGGTCCGAAAAAAGGCTGGAAAAAGAAGGTTAAATTGGAGCGGTAAGTACAGAGGGAGAAATTGCTGGTTATTTTCTTGTTCTTGACCTGAGTTTTAATTTAATCCTTGCTGTGCCATGGACTGATGTATCAGTCCAGAAATCCTATATGTTCTGGTTCTGTTGGCAGCCCAAGGGTTACATTTTCCTGACATTTCATCTCGGATGGTGTGGTGATGGTTAAAAAAATAAAAACTTCCTAAAAATAGATAAAAACACAATAGTCCAGGAACCTTGGAGTGATATCGCATATAATAGTCATGTAATATACTTATTTATTAGCTTTTGGTAACTGGGTAAGTACGCTAGGCAACAAACCTGCCTATTTTCAGGCATGACCTGGGAGAGTACAAAATTGAGATTACAGAAGTGTCTACAGTACAAAAACAACAACTTAGGTACAATAGTTGCAGTGTTATGAATAAATCAGAGGTTGAGTTCACAGACATTAATACAAAGCAAAGATAATAGTAACAATAATATCAACAAATTCAGAGTAGGTTAGGCTTGAGCGGAGCAGTCTTGTACCAGTCATCTAGCCTAGCTGGGTGGAAAAGGAAACGCACAAAAAAGGCACAGTAAAAAAAAAAAAAATGTTAGACATATTTACAGGTAATAGCATGATGACGTAGGTAGCGACACCGCAGTTACATGCAGTAGCAGTTACCAAGAGCATAGAGGTGAGAGAACAGCAAATGCTTAAAAGAAAGGTGGGAAGAGGAGTTTTTAACGTGAGGGGGGAGCAAGTTCCAGAACCTTGGAACAAAATAGGAAAAAGTCTGTTCACCCATTTTGGTAGCACAGGGCTGAACAGTGAGCAATGGGACGGAGGAGGACCTAAGGGAGCAGGAGTTAGAGACCGGGGTAAGCATATCCCCCAGAGAGGCCGGACGAGGAGTTCTAGTAAGGGAGTCAACGAAACACCCTAAAGCATATAACCAGAGAGCTTTGGGAGCCAACCAATTTAAGTTAGAATAGAGTAGGCAGTGATGACTTAGGCAAGGAGCTGATAAGGCGAACCTACAGATGTTGTTATAAGAAGTGTCCCACTTACTGAGCGCACGAGCTTTGGCATGGCAGAACACCGGGAGGGCATAAAGGAGTTGAGGGAGTAGTACGCCTCTTGCTAATGAGATCCTGGCTGTCGGGGTGAGTGAGTGGCGCACTCGGTAGGCTGCACCAATTTTTGCATCGACTGAATTACAAACTTTAGTGACATGCGCCGTAAAATCCAGCGCCGGGTCAAGCGTAAACCCTAAATATTTGAAAGTAGAGGTGTTAGTGACAGTAGTGCCATCACAGCAGTGGTCACGGAGCTTGGGGACTCAGAGGGCACTTTTTTAGAGGACCCAAAAAGCATGGCCTGAATCTTACCAATATTGAGGACTTGATAGTTAGCCAAAAACCAAGATTGAAGGGGCTGAAAGTCATGTGAAAGATTTTGGTTTATGTCGATGATAGATTTGGAAGCATAATGAAGCATTAGGTCATCAGCGTACATGAGTATGCTACAGTGAGAAGGACTGGAGATATTGTTTAGGAAGAGAGAGAAAAGAGTAGTGGACCGAGTATAGATCCCTGCGGAACACCACTGGTGATCGGGATGGGGGAAGAGAGAACCTTGCAGAAGGAGACATACGAGCGGTTATCCAGATAACTACCGAACCAGGATAGGGTAGAGTCAGAGGCACCTAGGGCTTGCAGCCTTGTTAGTAGAAACGAGTGATGAACCGTGTCAAACGGTTTAGAGAGATCAATGAAAACTGCTCCAGTGAGTGAGCCCTTATACATGTTACCTTTGACATCACTTATAAACTGGGTCAGAGCAGTGGTTGGGCTGTGCCCAGCCCTAAAGCCATGTTGAATTGGGGATTGAAGATTGAAATTAAGAAGGTACTCGGAGACCTGATGATGGTCTAGTTTCTCATGTAGCTTGCTGAGAGTGGGGAGAAGTGAGATGGGGCGGTAGTTGGACAGGAGCATAGCGTCCCCTTTCTTAAACACAGGAATAGTTCTGGCCATTTTCCATAGCACAGGGACTGAGGCAGAGCAGATAGAGAGGTTGAAGAGCCTGGTTACGGGCACTGCAAGCCAAGCAGCAAACTGCCTAAGAATCCCAGGATGAATACCATCGGGGCCTGTGCTACCACTAGCTGGAATTGTATTGAGTAGCTTTAGAACATCATGATATGTGACTGGAGCCAGCTCAAGAGTAGGGGGCATGGGGAGAAGTGGCAGCCCGAGCACTGGGGAGCGAGGAGGGGGTAGGGGTAGGTAGAGTAGAAAAGAGGGAGTTGAAAGCATTAGCGATGGTGAGTGGGTGGTTACGGTGGTTATCATTTACATACATATCTTTCGGTGTCAGAGGCTTATTGTTCCCGAGTATATCCTTGATTTGCGACCAGTACGGTTTCGGGTTGGAGGCGGAGGAACTAAGGAGATTCCTATAATAAGTACTTTTTGCAAGGCGAATCTCCTTTTTGCAGGTGTTCCATAATGGTGTGTAGGCTTCAGAATTGGTTAGTAGGGAGGAGGTCTTCCAAGTAAAACAAAGTTTGTCCCTACGCTTCAGAAGATGGAGCAGGGGCCACTTGAGCCATTTGGTGACTTTCCCTTTTACCATTCTCGTGGTGACTGAAAGCATGCAAAAAAATGCGATAATACCATCGCTCTAGAAGTAATACTATTGTTCTGAGCCCATAAGTTTGGTGCTCTGAAGGATAGTATTATCACAAAGACACAGGAGTGCAAGCGCAGCAAAGAGAGCTTGTGCCGACCGTGTGCTGGCTTTCACTGTAAGCAGTGCTTACAGTAAAAGCTGACTTTGAGGTTATCCCTTCACAGAGAAAAGCACAATGGCTCTCGTGAAAGAACAAAGTACCCCAGAGGAAGGAAAATAAATCGTAGAAAATGAAGAGAACATAAACACAATAAGGAAAACTACATTCGACCTGAGATTGCTTCACAACTACCTGCCAAAAACAGATGAGTCTTGCCCCATAGAGGAAATCCCCACAGAAGAGCTGGACACTATCCTGGCAGACTTTATATTTCAACTGAAAAAACAAGATGGTTCTGAGTATGAGCCTCATACAATAAGAGGGGTACTAGGAAGTATCGACCATCACCTTATTAAAAAAAATTACCCTGCCTCAATCTTCCAGGGTCTGTCCACCACCTTCAAACAGATGCTAAATACCCTGACAGCGAAGCAGAGGTATCTTTAAAAAAAAAAAAAAAGGGGGATATGGGTAAGAAGCCACGACAAGCAGAATCACTAACTGAAAATTATATAAACCTACTGTACATTAGTGGCATCCTAGGGTATCACTCACTCACAGCCCTGTTCCACGTGCTATTTTTTAATATAGTCCCCCACTTTGCCCTAAGAACCAGCGAGCAATACCAGTTAAGGTGGGGTGACAGTGTGCCAGGGAAAGACAGAGAGGGCAATGAATATCTCGAATACCATGAACGCCAGACCAAACAAGGACAGGGGTGAACATCAGAGATGTAAGGCCTGTGCCCTCTCGAATGTACAAAAATACACTTCACCCAGAAAGAGACCCAATCACCGCATACCACAATTATGCCAGCCAGCATCCACCAGATATGCTGAACCCAGATGCTCAGTTTTATCTTGCACCCAACATCAAGCTAAAACCGAGCAGCTACTGGTACAGGTGCATGGCTATTGGTGAAAATAAAATCAGAAGCATAATGAAGCTACTTCAGAAAACAGCAGGCCCTCCACCCACTGAAAATAGAATCACAAACCCTTGTATATGCAAAATGGCTATCCAGATGCTCATCGACGCCAGAGTCGCCCCAACAGATATGGCACAAGTCTCCGGACACAAAAGCATCCAGGGCATCAATAATTACAGTACCTTGTCTGAAAGAAAACAGAAAAGAATATGTGCCATCCTCTCAGGAGAGAACCAAGAACCGTCCACCTCACGGTCAGAAGCTCCACTGCAGCACAGATCAGAAACAGCACCAGACAGTCCTATAGGAGCATAAACAATGCAAAAGGAACTGATGACTACCAACCGGCTAACCAGTCAAAATTCCCAGTTCTCTGGGACATCAGGAAATATTTTCGGCTTGCACTGCAATGTCTTCGGGGATATGTCCATCAATATCTGTCACTCCGCTCCACCAATCCGGAAGAGACATTTTATCATCTACTTGGACTCCAAATCTGAGTAAACACAACACTGCAAACCTTATTTCCACACAAAAAACTGATTTTTGAACTTTCACTTTGTTCTCGCTTGCCGTTCGATGTTGTCTTTTTAACTTCACTTCATTCTTGCATGTATGCCACAGTCATTGGCACTGTTTTAAAAATATTTAAAAACTTTAATGTACCTGCTGAGTTCCTTGTTTGCCTCCTAGCAAGACACCTACAAGGTAAGGCCGATTAAGCTAATCGGATCCCATATATTACAAAAAATAACAGTTTAGTGTGTATCCCAAGGGAGTAACAGCATCTTGAGGTTCTGGAGACATGGGAACCTCTCGATGCTAATACTCCCTTGTAATACACACCAAACTACCTATTATTTTATTTATAATCCATCAGTTTTCACTCCATTTTTTAACTTTGTGTTTATTCATTTTGTATACAAACATGCTAAAAGCATACACGTTGATGTTACAAGGCAGTGATAGATGTACTGCACGTATCTTGCATGTTAGCATTGTTCTAAACAGCAAGCATCAAGTATTTGGTAGATCATATGGGGTATTACACAAATGAAACTATCAATGGTAATTACCATTAAGAATATTAGAATAGCTATCAAGTTATGACATGTGGGGCAAAAAACCTACACGTAGATAAACCTACAGGATAAAGTAAATTGTGACTTTATAAACCCACTGTTCCCCCTATCTGTATTGTTTTGAAAGATAAAATTAGCTTTGGTACAGCAGTTACACAACCATGGTAGGTAAGAATTTGTTGACAAACTTCAACCTTGCAAATATTTGAACAATAAGAGTTAAAGTATTATAACATGAGCCTCAGTTTCTGATGCAAAATTTCAACAGCGCATAGTGCTCTCTCAGCTAACCACCTTTCTCTCCGACTCTAATTACTACACGGACTTCCAGTCCGGGTTCAGAAAGGGACACTCCACTGCCTCCTCCCTGACTAGGTTCACTGGCACAATTTTAACCAACATGAACAATGGTCAGATCACCTCTGCTATCTTCGTTGATCTAGCTAAGGATTTTTAACCTGTCTCACACACCCTGCTTCTCTCCAGCCTTGCAGAGGCCAGCCTCTCTGCCTCCTCCACAAACTGGTTATGCTCCTACCTCACGGGCAGAACCCAATCCGTACGTATCTCCGACGCCATTTCTGCCACCCCCGCCCATCTCTACCGGCGTCCCCCAGGGCTCCGTGCTCAGACCTATACTTTTTTTCATTTTTTTGAATGACCTGCTGGTTGTCTGTCATACATATGCACGAAGACGACACCATTCTTTTTTCCTCAGGTACCTCCGTTGAAGCAGTAACCTCCTCCCTCCAAGCCGATTTCGACAACATTCAGCACTGGTTCTGCTCCCATCAGCTCTCCCTAAACGCAAAAAAAAACGACTCAATGACCTTCGGCACGAGACAACACCTGTCCAGACTCCCATCCCTCCCCTCCTTCAAAACCCTTGACGGGCAAACACTTGAAGATGTCCCCTCTTTCCAGTATCTTGGGGTCTGGCTTGACCATCAGCTGTCCTTTAATGTTCACCTAGATGCAACTATAAAAAAAACTGCGTCCCATGCTAGGTGCTCTACATAGAAACCACCGAAGCCTCCCCCTAACTGTACGCCGTGAGCTAATACAGAAGATGATTCTCCCATCCTTTGACTACTGCAACGTAGTATACAGCTCAGCCCCCAAATCCTCCCTATCCAAACTTGACACCCTGTTCAATGCCTTCTGCTGTTTTGCTCTCAATACCCCCCAACACTCACCATTGCAAACTATACCAAACCTTGGCCTTCCCATCCCTGGAAAACAGACATCTCATTCACTGCGCCAAATTCACCTCTAAGCTCTGGCTAGGCACCCTCCCCACCTACCTCTCCTCCTTGCTCACTCCCCCCTCCCCACCCTCTCACGTCCTCAGATCCACTGACTCCAGACTACTTGCTATCCCCTGGTGGAAGTCCACCGCTGGCCAAACTGCCTTTTCTCATCGTTTTCCTAAAACCTGGAATGAGCTACCCCCTCAAATCCGTCATTCCTCCTCTGCTAACTCCCTCTCCTCTGCACTCACTAACTACTTCATGACAAACTGCACTTACCCCAAGCCCTGATTACGCCCCTCTCCGCCCCAAGCTGACCACTGGCCTTGTACACTGCTCCCTACTGTATACTCCCAGCTGAGCACACGCACTTACCCTCTTGGCACTTCTCGTCCTCAAATTGTTTTTTGCTCAGACTGCTCTTAACTGTGTTATGGTTGTTGTTAATTCCTTGACTGTACTGCAAAACTTGTGTAACCATCAATGTGTATAATGATCCAGTTTGTCTCTGTCTAATTGTAAACCCTGAATCCTCTGTTCTCCCCCACCTGCAGGTCGCACTGGGAGACGAGCATCTTCTTGCTCAGTGTGCCTTTCCTGGTAAAAAAATTTCAATAAATAAATAAACAATGATTCAGTAGTAAACATTCACCCCAGACATGACACTAACTTTGAAGATGGATACAGGATACCCACTTGATATAAAATTAAACAATTTACTTAAGCAGGATAGTGTCAACCTGAGTTGTCAACAGTCAGGATCACTGCAACGCAGAAACTAGCGCCATGCTCCTGCATACACAGATAATGGTGCCTCGTGTATGGTGCCATTTTAAACAATTACATATTTGTTTAGGATATTAAGTCCAACATGTAAAGAGTGGCCCAGAGTCTTGGCAAGTAAGCAGATGTCCAATAGCCAGGTTAAACTTCCTGGTGTAGCAAAACATTACGAACCAATTAAGATCTTTCCCACTTACCCCCTGTAACCTAGGGTCATCTTCGAGGGTATCTCTTTTATGAGGCCACACCTTTGGAACTATATCCACATCAGCGCTAGGACCACATGGGAACTTTTGAAAGCAGTCATTTAGGGGTTGCCCATGACAGTGTCAGGCGTCGGCATCTACATAATCGTGTGTGACCCCACCTCTCCTCAGTTCTTTTCCTGCCGTCAGTCAAACCTGCGGAAATGTTGCTGCTTATAGACGCCATTTACTTCTTTATATCTAAATCACTTTTAGAAGTAATTTTCAACATCCTGTATGTTGTTGAAAGGACCCTCTAAACTCTTTTGGTACTGCGAGTGCAAAGAAAAAATTTACACAGGAGACCCCCATGACATCTGTGCCTGCTGCTTAGGCCTTGACCATAATGTGAAGTCTTATGAGATTTGCTGGGGGTTCAGTTCCACTGCCAGGCAATACAGAAAGGGGACTTTGGAAAACGTTTTACTCCAAAAGATCATAGCTAGAATGGAGAAGCAACTCCAAGAAAAATCCGCGTTGTCGGCCCTGTCATCCGATTCGCGGTCGTGGAAGTCCCAGGAGAAATTGACAGGGAGTCATAAACACAAGCACCAGGACAAGGACAAGACTTCCTAGGCCAGATCCAGGTCACCCCACGGACTACAGGTACAACCTCTGCTACAATGTCATCTACTCCAGCAGCAGTGCTGACCCCCCCAAATGACCAGACACCAAGATCGGGGCTTGGCATAGGCACTACTGGGCTTACTATGACTAGTACGTCGCCTTTGTCGATGGAGACTCAGATTCCACTGTGGACCACTCCAGCCGAGCCTGCCAACCAAAGCGGTGCCGATGCTCAGGCAGTCCTTATCACCTTTTCAGATATAATAAGGCATCTACTGCCTGGTCTCCCTGTTTCCGGGGTTCTGTAGAGACTTTGATAAATAACCCATTGATGCTGCATGGTACTCCCTTGTTGCATAGACCTCCTTAGCCACTGTCGTTGGCGCAGTCCTTACCTCTTGTTGATGTCACAGTCAATGAGTAGGAATACAGTCCTGATCTTATGATGCAGGAAGATAAGGAAGAGGAGGAAGACCCTGTAGTGAGGACTCTGTAGTGAACACCCCTAGATCACTTTCAAAGAATCCTTCATATTTCACCATGATGCAGCAAATGCAAACTGCCATGGTACTTATCTTAAACAAGCAGGATTCTATTGAAAAGAACCTGCTAGAGTTTTTGGAGATGCCAGGAATGCCCTCTCATGTGGGTCCTCCCCGTTCAAAGCTTTGAGGGATACCACTTATGCAGCCTAGTATAGGCCAAACAGTATACCCGCTGTGACCAGAAAGGCATACAGCATGAATTCTGCCCCCTCTGGGAAGCCTTTCTATGCTAACCAGCCTGAACTTGACTCTGTGGTTATCAAGACTACCCATGACAGGTCCAGGGCACCTAAACACCTCAGCTCCCTCCGTCCTGATAAAGAATCTAGGAAATTGGATGTTCTAAGCAGGCGCACATATACCTCTACCTCATTGGGCCTGCGTATAGCTAATTATCAGGCCCATATAATGAAGTATCAGAACACCCTCTGGAGGAAGGCCAAGACTGTTGCACATGCCTTGCCAGAGGGGTCTAGTAAGCAGGAATTAATGAAAGCTCTTTGTGTAGTTGCTGATGTGGGAAAGCTTTTACTCTGACGGCCTAAGCCTAAGTCTACTGTATCTGGCTATAAGAAGTATGGACGCTGGGGAGACATTGCTTCTCTGGTGGCCAGCGCCGGAGCTTCCGCCAAGCCTGTCCAGTGACAGGTCAGGGATGTCGCTCTTCCGCCTGTCCTGCTCCAGCCTTGGGTTCCTATGGGAGGTCAGCTACACCAATTCAGGCATGCCTGGTCCATCTTCACATTGGACAAATGGGTGCTCAGTGTGAGTGATTGATAACATTTTATTTTTGTACAAGTACAAACATTAGAGATTAAAATCTCTGTTTTCAGTGTAAGCTCTGTACAATACAGTATAACAGTAGCAAATAACTACTGTAACATATACTCACTACATTCAATGCAGTCATAAAATAATAGGATTTCATACTTACGCTGGGCGTGTACAACAAGGTACACATAGATGTCAATTCGTTAATTCAGGTCAGCTCAACATTTAAACTGCTTTTGTTGTGGGTCGCAGTCTGCTTCTAGACTTCAAGGTTGTTACGGTGTACTGAGACCATGCCCCACGGGAGGCTGTAGTGTTCCTGGGCATGCTCTCTGCCCTTCGAGAACACATCGCTTAGCTTCTTCAGAAAGACTCTGTGTCCCATGGCCCGGACTCCAGAGCCGGTCAGAGCTTCATCTTCAAATATTTTCTGTTTGTCAAATGGATGAGAGGCTGGCGCTCCATACTGGATCTTCACAATCTCAATTAGTACCTGAGGAGGCGCAAGTTACAGATGGTCACCCTAAATCAAATCATCCCATCTCTGGAACAGGTCATGTGATTCTGCTGTCTGGACCTCTAGGATGCCTTCTTCCATATTCCGATCTGTCCGTCCCACCAGCGGTTACTTCAGTTCTGCACAGAAGGTGTACTGCATGAGTTCCGTGCCATGCCATTCGGCCTCTCTTTGGCCCCCAGGGTCTTTACCAAGTGCACTGCAGTGGTGGCAGCATTCCTGCAGTACCATGGGGTCTGGGTGTATCCATACCTAGATGACTGGCTGATTGCCAGTTGCCCTCGGGAGGAAGTGGAGGGGTCCAAGGACCTGACCCTCCAGACTTGTTCAGCCCTGGGCTTGCTAGTTAACCCAGCCAAGTCGGAACTTCACCCCTTGCAAGTTATCCACTTCATCGGGGAAGAGTTCAGTTCCCTGTGGGCCAAGGCCCAACTCCCAGTGGACTGGGCGCCGGATCTTACTTCTTTTGCCTGATCATTTCAGGTTGGGCACTCGCACCCTGCCCTGGACTTCCTGCAAATGCTGGGGTACAAGACTTCTTGCACCATCGTGGTCTGGTGGGACTGCTAGCGGATGTGCCCCCTACAGTGGGAGCTGGTGCACCAGTGGTCTCGGCATTTGTCACCTGGACCAGACAGTCACGGTGACGCAGCTGATGTGGGATGCCATCTAGTGGTGGCTCAACCCAGAACTTCTGCAGAAGGAGTCCCGTTTGTCCGCCCAGAGCTGACAGTCACTGTGACGACTGATGCTTCTTTGTTGGGATGGGGAGCCCACCTGGGGGACCACAGGGCCCAGGGGCGCTGGACCACAAGGGAGTCCCGATATCACATTAAGCTGCTGCAGCTCCATGCAGTGTGTCTTGCTCTGACGGCCTTCACTCCGTCTGTTCGGGGTCAAGGCCTGCAGGTCCAGATGGACAACTCCACAATCATGTACTACGTCAACAGGCAGGGCAGAATGCATTCCCTCTGGTTGTGTTCGGAAGTCCTTTGCACCTGAACCTTCGTACGCAGTCTGGATGCTGACCTCCTGGCAATCCACATGGCCGGTGCCTCCAGCCAGCTAGCAGACACCCTCAGCCAGGTGGGAGAGGTGTCTCATGAGTGGTCTCTTCACTAGGAGGTAGTCGATTGCCTGTTCCCCAAGTGGGGCACTCCCCTGGTCGACCTGTTCACCTCCCAGCAGAACACAAAGTTGAGGCTGTTTTGTGCCCGCCTCCCAAAGTGCAGATCACTGTTGTGGGACACCTTTGAGAGGCCCCGGGCCTGATGTACACCTTCCTTCCCTTTCTCCTGATCTACAAGGTGTTGATCAAACTGCGGAGGGACAAGGCATGGATGAGCCTGGTAGTTCTGGACTGGATGTACCAGTTCTGGTACTCGGATATCCTCAGCCTCAGGTCTCCTTGGCACTTGTCTGTGCACCCGGACCTGCTCTCTTGCCATCAAGGGAGGTCTTGAACATAGACCTTCAATCCCTGCACCTGACAGCCTGGCTCCTGAGTGGCTTGAGTTCCAGGCTTTTGGATCTCTCCGATGAGGTCCTCCACGTTGTTGAGGCCTTTGGGAAGGAGTTGATCATCAGTGCTATGCCCTTAAGTGGGAAATATTTTTCAATTGGTCCCAGGGCAGGGAGCTAGACCCCCTGTCTTGTCCTGTGGCTAGCATCCTGGACTGTGTTCTCTCTCTCGCTCGCTCTCTCTCTCTCTCTCTCAGTTGGACAAGAGATCGGCGACCCTCTAGGTGCACCTGGCAGCCATCTCTGCATACTGGGCACAGGCTGGTATGCAGACGGTGGCACAGAGGAAGCTGATCAGGCACTTATTTAAGGGCCTTGATCACTTGTCCCAGCCAGTGCGTGAACCTTCACCACCTTGGGACTTGTTGCTGGTGCTGGCAGTGCTCATGGGTAAGCCATCTGAACCGATGCACTGGTGTCACATCTCCTGCCTGTCCTGAAAGACTGCCTTCTTGGTGGCTATCACCTCCACCAGAGGGATACATAGACAGTGTCGGCAGATAAGGGCATATGGCCCACCCAGTCTGCCCATTTGAGCTTGTAAGTTCAGTTTATGTTTTCCAAGAAGTCTGTTGCCCCTTACCTCTGACCTCCAGAATTCCTTTATGTCTATCCCATGCATTCTTAAATCCCGTGATTGTTTCAGCCCCCACCACTTCCTCTGGCAGGGTGTTCCACTTGTCCACCACCCATTCTGTGAAGAAATTCTTCCTCACGTTTCCTCTGAAATTGTCCTCCCTCCAACTTCATCCCATGCCCTCTAGTCCTGGAACATCTTTTTCGCTTAAAAATAGTGTATTCAGCAAGCTCCAGGCGCTCTTGGTGGAGTCTTCATACCTGGTTTTCCACAAGGACAAAAGTTGTCCTCCGCCCCAACACGAAGTTCCTCCACAGTGTTGTTCGGAGTTTCACCATAACCAAGTGATTAACCTTCCGGTGTATTTCACCAGTCCAACATCAAAGGCAGAGCACAGGCTCCTCACATTGGATGTGAGACAAGCGCTCGCTTACTATGCGGAGCGCATGGCTGGAGTTTGGGGAGAGGTTCGCCTCCTCTTCTGTCACCTACGCCAAAGGCGCACCTGGCAGACTGGCAGCTAAGCGGACGATTGGCAGGTGGATTGTCTCCTGCATCAAACTCTGCTATAGTTTGGCTGGTAGGGAGCCTCCCATTGGGCTAAGGGCTCATTCCACCAGACATACTGCTGCCTCTGCTGCTTCCAGGGATGTCCCTAGCCAGGAAATCTTTAGGGCTGCTACCTGGAAGTCAGGACACACCTTCATCTGCCATTACCACATCAACCTTGAGTCACGCTGGGGTGTTGGTTTTGGGGCCTCAGTTCTCTAGTCCCTCTTTCCAAAGTAAGGAGTGTGCGCCTTGCCCCTTCCTCCCTGGAGAACTGCTAAGAGTCTGCCTAAGAGTGGATAGTGCACCATAGCCACGTCCCTAGAATTAAGGGTTACTCACCTGTAACCATAGTTCTAGGAGGAGTGGTATATGGTGCACATTCTCACGACCTCCCGTGGCAAGTGGCACATGGATCCTTGTTTCCAGCGTGCAAGGTCTGATGTCACAGGGTGGTGCAGAGGAGGATACCATCCAGGTTGCTGACAGGAACTTGTCTTGAAGACATTCTGGCAAGATTTAAAGGGAAAGGAAGAGCTACTTAAGTGTGGATGTGCACCATATACCACTCCTAGAACAATGGTTACAGGTGAGTAACCCTCACATCTGGATGGTGGTGTTGAGGATGTGGTTTAGAATCCCACTAAACCAAAATAATAAAAGAAGTTTCAATTGTGTAACCAGTTGTTGGTGTTTTAATGTTGCATAGTGCAGGGGCTTATAAGGAGCATGTCCTGCTTCAAGCTCCCTCTCTGGTGCCCCTCTTTCACTCCATTTTTTGCAACTTTAGTTCGTCTCTAGTTAATTTATTTCACAATTCTAGGGAAGCAGTTGTGAAAAGTCTCCTCCAAATTTTTGGGAAAACAGTGCCTTCTACGCTAACAAAACCTGTTCATGGCCTTGTTGATCAGACCCCATTGAGCCACCATCCTCTGTCGATACTGGCAGCAAAGTGGATGATTGCCAGGTGGATTACATCCTGCATCAACCTCTGTTATATGTTGGCTGGTAGAGAGCTTAACATAGGGCTTAGTGCTCATTCCATCAGAAATACCGCTGCCTCAGTGGCTGCTTCCAGGGATGTCCCTATCCAGGAGATCTGCATGGCTGCCATCTGGAGGGCAGCACACACCTTCAGTTCCCCTTACCACATCGACCTTGAGTCACGCCAGGATGCTGGTTTTGGGACCTCAGTTCTCCAATCTCTGTTTGCCAAGTAGGGGTACATGCCTTGCCCCCCAACCCCCAAGAACAGCTAGGAATCTTCCAGAGTGCGGATAAGTGAACCATATCAATGCCCCTAGAAGAATAGGTTACTCATCTGTAACCGTAGTTCTAGGAGTGGTTTGTGGTTCACATCCACACAACCCACTCAGCTTCGCCTGGCAAGTGGCATATGAAGTCTGCTTCCAGCATGCAAGATCTGATGTCATGGGGCAGAGTTAGGGTATATACTGCCCGGGTAGTGGGAGGAGATTACAGTATGTTAAAGACGTCTGGCAAACAACATCATTCCAGTGGAGCTTCCAGAGTGTGGATGCGAACCATATACCTCTCCTAGAATTACTGTTACAGATGAGTAACCTGTTCTTTTTGAATACCACCACAGTGCAAAACTGCCGTGCTTCTGCTGCAGAAATCGAGAGCATAGCACTTTTTGTCTGGATGCATTCAGACTGCAGTGGATGAGTCGTTTTCTATATGCCACTTCCTCTCATCCAAAGGGTGTACTCTTCAAGCTGGAAGCCCAATGGGGCAAAATAATACTAATGGCTCCATGCTGGCTGAGGCAGATGTGGTACCTGTTGCTACGCCAGCTGGTGAGTGAGCAACCACGGACTTTACCCCTGAGGATACATCCCCTAAGCCAGTTATAGGATCAGCTAGTACATCTGAACCTTTGATGCCTGCATCTCCAGGCATGGCTCCTGAAGTGATAGAACTGAGTACCCTTCAAGTGTTCCAGAGGGTCTCCCAAGTCCTTTTGACAGTCTTGAAAGCCTTCCACCAGGAAAGGTGGTGGTACAAAGTGAAAGTGCGTTCCCTTTGGTTTTCTAAGGACTCCAAGCATCCTCTGTGTTCCCTATAGAGAGAGTTCTTGACCATCTCTTGGACCTTTCTGAGTGAGACCTTCAGTATTCCTCAATAAAAGTTCACTTGTCTGCCATCTCTTCTCGTCACAAGCTAGTGGGCACTCTTCCCTTAACTGAACTTCCTCTCTTCAGGTTGTTTCTTAGACGTGTCCTGTATACGAGACCCATCTTAAAGAAACCTTTCACCAGTTAGGATCTCAGTAATGGTCTTGGATATGCTCACTTGTAAGCCCCATGAGTCAGCGGCTATGTATGACATTAAGTATCTGACCTGGAAAGTGATGTTTTTAGTTGCCATTATCTCTGCATGCAGAGTTTAAGAACTGCAGGCTCCAGTGATAGATCCTCTGTATACAGGTTTTTCACAAGGGTGGGGTGGTACTCTGCCCTTGTCCTAAATGTCTACCAGTGATGCTATCAGAGTTCCACCTCAGCCAGTCTTGGGTGGTTCCAGCCTTCTTCCCCAAGCCAGAGAAACTAGGGGAGTGGTTCTGCAGTCTCTCTATGTTAGAAGAAACATCAGCTTCTACGTCGATAGAACCAGTGACTACAGACAGGCCTCTCAACTCTGCTTCTTTTAACCCCAAAGGAAAAGGACTGCCTGTGTCCAAACAGTGCTTGTCAAATTGTATTATCAATTGCATTCACCGCTGCTGCACGTTGGCAGGAGAGCAGTTGGAAGGCTCCATTAGAGCTGATCCACCAACCAGTGGCTACCTCGATGGCTTTGCTCTGTTTGGTCCCTACTTCAGAAATATGTAGGGCCACTACCTAGATTAGTATTCGTACCTTTGCTAAACAGTACACACTGGATATCTACTCCAGGAAACATGCAGGTTTCAGATTGGCTCTATTTCAGAGCCTGCTGTCCTCATGAGTCATCGGTCTCCAGCGTCCCTAGTCTGTTTTTTTTTTTCTTTCTTAAAGCTTGCTAGTCAAGCCAAAGGAGTGGTACTTTGTGTAGAGGCTTGATCCTTTGAAGATAGATAAGTTAACAGTACTTATTTTAACTCCTGATATTCAAGAATACTGTATCCGCTACCTAATGTAGGTTTTATCCACCTCCAAATCCAGGACTTGCTTTAGATTCATACATACTCTTCCCCCTCCTTGAATGGTGTAAGGGTTGTGAAGACAGTTGTTACTTTTGTTGTTCCTTCATAAAAGGACCAGTGGGCTGTCTTATGCTCCAGAGTTATTTATTACTAGTTGTCAGATACAGTTGGCTCTTCCTTCTCAATAAAACGGTACTGAAGTGGGTAGGGCCAGTGCCGCTATGTACTTTCCGGGTGTGCAGACAATGCCATGTGTTGGTGCACTGGCTCCAAAAGCTACACAGAAACCTAGAGAAAGTATGTACTGTGTTGCCGACAGATAAAGGCCTTGCGACCCATTTAGTCTGCCCAGAACATACGAACACACGAAATTTTCCAGCAGATAAAGGCCTAGAGTTCTATCAAGTCTGCTCGAATGTGCAGTTAGCACACCTTATTCTGCAGCTGCCCCTCCCTTCCACCCTTCCCCTTCATTAACCCTCCCCCTTGTCCTGTCCCATCCTCGTTTGAAGCAGTCCACTGTTCTACTGCGTACCACTTCAGCAGGTAACGATTCCACCCAGCCACCACCCTCTCTGTAAAAGTGTCTCCTCATCTCCCTCCTGAACCTTCCTCGCTCCAGTCTCATATCATGGCCCCTGGTGTCCCTCCCTCCCTTACTTTGAATAGCCCTCTGTACTTGTCTTGTTTATTCCTTTCATGTATTTAAAGGTTTCAATCATGTCACCCTGTCTCCTCTCCTCCAGTGAGTATATGTTCAACTCCTTCAACCTCCTCTCGTATGATAAGTCCCCAGCCCCTTGATCATCTTTGTCGCCTGCGCTGCACCCCTCCAGTAACTTAATGTCCTCTTCAGATACGGATGCCAGTACTGCACGCAGTACCCAGGTGTGGTCTAACTAATGACCTATACAGTGGCAGAATCACCTCCTCCCTCCTTGAGGATATACCTCTTGCAATACAACCGAGCATTTTGTTGGCCTTTGCACTGCCTTCCTACATTGTGCCGAGTTGTTCATTGACCCTGTAATGAGCACACCCAGATCCTTCTCCTCCTCTGTCTGGGCTAGCTGCACTCCCCGTAGCTGGTAACTCCTCCTTGGGTTCTTCATCCCAAAATGCAGCACCTTGCACTTTTTGGCATTAAAGCCCAGTTGCCAGGTGTCTGACCAGGTTTCAAGCTTTGCCAGATCATCCTGCCATCCCCCTAGGTCATCCACCACCGCGCCTACCTTGGTATCATCAGCAAACAGACTGATCTTGCTCTTGATATCCCATGATATGTCTGCAATGAATATCCCAAACAACACTGGTCCCAACACCGAGCCCTGTGGAACACCGGTCATCACTGCCCTTGGGTGTGAGAGCTCCCCACCCATCACCACCCTCTGTTGCCTTCCCTGCAGCCAGTTTCTACCCATCTCACCAGCTTTGCACCCGCCCGTGCCTACTAACTTCCTTCCCAGCCTTCCATGTGGCACTGAGTCGAATGCCTTACTGAAGTCCAGATACAGGACATCCACTGCATGGCCCCTGTCCAGTTGCCTAGTTACCCAGTCATAGAACTCGACCAGGTTGGTTTGGCAGGATCTGCCACGTATGAAGCCATGCTGTCTGCTGTCCTGTAGTCCTTTGGCCTCTAGGAGGGCCACCAGCCTCTTCTTCAGGATGGTCTCCATTAGCATACCCACGATGGATGTGAGGCTCACTGGTCTGTAGTTTCCCGGTTCATCCTTGGGGCCACTCTTGTGGAGGGGCACCACATGAGCCATCCTTCAGTCCTGAGGTGTACACCCCGAATGTAGTGAGACATTAAATGGTCTGCCAAAGGTCCTGCAAGGACCTCTGCCAGCTCCTTCAGTACCCTGGGGTGGATGCCATCTGGGCCTGGCGCCTTGTCCACCCTCAGTGCCTTCAAACCCTCTCGAACTCTGCTCTCCATGATTTCCCCATCTGTCACCACTTCCCACCCTGCTTCTGCCATTTCTCCCACCTTGGGTGTCACCCCCCTCAGGGGGGAGCAGTCTCAGAGGTACACAAAATGTACAAATCTGAATGAGCCACGTCCAGACACCACTCCTTTCATAAGCAGCAGGGCCAGCAAAGAAGGAGACCACAACAGAGAGGGGGTTTTGAGAGAAAGGGTATCCTCCTGTCCTCAGGGACCCAAGAACGCCAGAGCTCCCTTGCCCAGTCAGACAACCTCGGCATGACTTCCTGCCAGCCCCCCCCCCAGCTGAATTGCAGGGGGAGGCAGTAGGCGGAAGATTACATAGATACATAGACAGTGTCGGCAGATAAGGGCCTATGGCCCACCCAGTCTGCCCATTTGAGCTTGTAAGTTCAGTTTATGTTTTCCTAGAAGTCTGTTGCCCCTTACCCCTGACCTCCAGAATTCCTTTTATGTCTATCCCATGCATTCTTAAATCCGTGATTGTTCTCAGCCCCACTTCCTCTGGCAGGGTGTTCCACTTGTCCACCACCCGCTCTGTGAAGAAATTCTTCCTCATGTTTCCTCTGAATCGTCCTCCTCCAACTTCATCCCATGCCCTCTAGTCCTGGAACATCTTTTTCACTTAAAAATAGTGTATTCTTGCACCCTGTTCCTCCCTGTGAGATACTTGTATGTCTCTATCATATCCCCTCTCTCCCTCCTCTCCTCCAGGGAGTACATGTTCAGTTCCTGCAACCTGTCTTCATAGGACTTGTGATGCAATCCATGCACCATCTTTGTTGCCCTCCTCTGAACCTTCTCTACCCTGTCTATGTCCTTACGTAGGTATGGTCTCCAGAACTGTACACTGTACTCCAGGTGGGGCCTCACTAGTGTCTTGTATAGCGGAATTATCACCTCCTTTTCCTGCTGGTGATGCCCTGCCTATACATCCCAGCATCCTATTTGCTTTACCTGCTGCCTTGTCACACTGTTTCCCTACCTTGAGGTCATCAGAGATGATAACCCCAAGATCCCTTTCCTGCTTGGTGCATGCTATATCCTCACCCCCCAACTGATATATTGTGCCAGGGTTTTTGTGCCCCATATGCATTATCTTGCACTTCTTTGCATTGAATTTCAACTGCCAAACCCCTGACCATTCTTCAAGTTTCTGCCTCTTCCTCAAGATTCTCCCTCTTCCTCAGTGGGTGGTCCAATATCATCGCTGATCAGTGGGTGCTCCAAATAGTAGAGAGGAGTTATGCCCTGGAGTTCACCTAAACCCCTCCAGGCAACTCACTTGTGCCCTCCCATTGCTCCGCATCCCATGTAGGTCTTATGAGGGCAGAAATCCAAGCCCTTCTAGGCGAGAGAACAATCCAGGCAGTACCGCTGTCTCAAAGAGGAAAGGGATATTACTCCAACATTTTCCTCGTGCCAAAAAAAGACAGGGGACCTTCGTCCCATCCTGGACCTCAGTCAACTGAACACTTTCATCGAATACAAAAGGTTCAGGATGTTGACAGTACCAGGATTACTACCCATGCTTTGCCAAAAAGATTGGCTCTGCTCCCTGGACATGTAGGCCACCTACCTGCATATAAAGATCCTACTGTCCCACAGTAAGTACCTTCACTTTACCTTCCAGGGAGAGCACTACCAGTTCAGAGCGTTGTCATTCGGCCTTTCATCGGCACCTAGGGTGTTCAAGTGCCTGGCAGTGGTGGCAGCAGCTCTCAGGATGCAGGGGCATTATGTCTACCTCCTACCTCGACGACTGGCTGCTAACAGCTCCCACAAGAGGTCAGCTGTGTCACTCTCTGGCAGACACCTTTCTCCTGTTCCAGGATCTGGGGGTCACTTTAAACCTTCCCAAGTCATCTCATCGGCCTACCCAGAGGTTGCAATACATAGGGGCCATCTTGTACACAGTTCAAGCGAGGGCCTTTCTTCACTCAAACAGTGCAGATCGACTAAGGGCACTGGCTCGGAGAGTTGCCTCCACAAATCAAGTTCCATCCAGAATGGTGCTGCAGCTGCTGGAGTAACTGTTCCCTTAGCTCATCTGCACATGAGGGTTTTCCAGTGGAACCTCAGGGTTCAGTGGGGCCAGCACTTGGACGACCTCGAACAGCCAGTCTGAGCCTCCAAGGCGGTGAGTCAGACTCTGGAGTGGTGGCTCACCCCTTCCCTGTTAGAATCTGGGGCTCTCTTCCAAAGTCTCAGTCCTCAGCAGATCCTGACAATGGATGCCTCAGGACTAGGATGGGGTGCACACACATTTCGGAGTCCACCAGACAAGAGGGACTTGGACCTGTCTGGAACGAGACCTCCACATAAACGTAATGGTGATGAGAGCTATTCAGTATGCCTTTCAGGCGTTCCAGACAGTTCTCCTGCCAGGGCCTCTACTGATCCAGTCCAGTAACATGTCAGTGGTCTTCTACATCAACAAGCAAGGGGGCACACACTGTTATTCCCTCTGCAGGGGGACCATGAGGGTCTGGTACTGGGCAGTGAAGCACAACCAGGAACTCACAGCAGTTCACGTTCCAAGGGTTTAAAACTCTTAGCCGATCGCCTCAGCCACTCTCGGTCTCAGGCTCACGAATGGGAGTTACTACAAGACGTAGAAGATGACGTTTTCGAAAGGTGGGGCCTTCCAGAACTGGACCTCTTTGCATCCCCACACAACACCAAACTGTCTAATTTCTGCTCGCTAGATTCAGGGCCTCGTGTTTTCTGGCGAGATGCGTTTTCCCTCTCTTGGGCAGGGAGATTTCTGTATGCCTTCCTTCCCTTCGCACGGATTCAGAGGTCAAACTACAAACAGAACGGGCGGCTATGATTTTCATTGCGCCATTCTGACCTAGACAGATCTGGTTCCCGCTGCTTCAACAGCTGGCATTGGAACCTCCAGTTCCTTTCCTCTTGTCTCCTCGCTTGCTCTCACAGGAACAGGGAACCTTAGTACACCCGAATCATCAGTCACTGCATCTGCATGCATGGCTCCTGCAGACTTAATTGGAGACAGATACAGGGTATCGCCAAGGGTAGCAGAGGTCCAGATGGCTGCAAAAAACCCTCAGTTAGGGCCATGAAATAGAAAGTTTTTCCCTGTGGGCAACATCCCGTTCCCCGAATCCCTTTATCTTCCCAGTGAATTCGGTACTGGAGTACCTCCTTTCCTTATCTGACAAGGGTCTCAGCTGTTCGTCCATAAAGGTACACCTTTATGCACTGTCAGCTTACCATGGACCTATGGAAGGCAGGACTCTGTTACAATTAGACTTGGCAAAGACCTTTTTGTGTGGCATTCTGCATATCAAACCTCCCAGGAGGGATCCCATCCCCCCCCCGGGACTATTTATTTATGTTAGAAAAGTTTACATAGCCTCCCTTTGAGCCAACCACAAGTTGTGAGCTACTCTTCCTGTCATGGAAAGCTTTGTTTTTGGTTGCAGTTACTTCTGCTCGGAGGATTTCCGAGCTTCAGGCTCTGATGTGTAAAGAGCCTTATTTGATTTTCCACCGGGACAGGGTATCCCTGCGCACCAATCCTAAGTTTCTCCCGAAGGTAGTGTCTGAGTTCACGCTTAACCAGGACATTCAACTTCCAGTTTACTACACAGAGTACTCAAAGGGGAGGTCCTGTTGCAGACTCTGGATGTTCACAGAATTCTTTGTTTCTATATAGATCGCACTCTTATCTTCTAGAAAGACAGACCAGTTGTTTGTCTCCTTTGCCCAACGAATGTTAGGATCACCAGTAACTAAAGAGACTTTGGCCAAATGGTTGACCAGTTGTATAGTGTTCTGTTGCCAGAAGTACGACAAACCTTTACCGGAACCAGTTAAAGGTCACTCCACTAGGGGTGTTGCCACTTCCTTTGCATCCCTAAGGAATGTTTCAGTAGCAGATCTTTGTGCAGCTGCTACTTGGAGTTCAGTCCATACCTTCATAAAACACTACAGTCTGGACATTGCTTCACGGAGGGGAGCAGGCTTTGCCCCTAGCCGTCCTCCAGGGACTACTTTCTTAGGAGTGCCAGTGGTTGACTGTCTTGCATAACCACCACCCTTCTGACCTGGATTCTGTCCTTGTACTGCTTGGGACTCTGTCCTAATGGTGTTACCTGCTGCAAGAGGTCTTCTCGAAGATCTACTGTTATAGTAAGTTCTTGCGCAACTGTACTTTCTCTGTTGCAGGGTCACCTTAGGTCAAGTACTAGCTGATTTTTAAAACCTGCTATGTCAGCTCTGTATTCTCTCTGCCTGACATTCGTAACCATGTCTCTGCTGAAGTGGCTAGATCATAGCAAGGCATAGAAGAGCCACTTTACCTCCATAGAAGTTGTTACATCTGATGATCTATCTACTTCTGTCAGTGTTTCTTTGCAAATAGTAGAATGCATTGTTAGCGAGCTTCATTGGCAGTCTCCACCTTCTAAAAAACAGCATTCCACTTACAATGTCTACACAGCAGAGCAGCATTTTGATGGTAGTAAATACGCCGTAGAAAATGGAGTAATGAAAGCTGTGAGATTTCTAAACTCCAGATATGGATTAGAGGTGAATGAAAGTACTGTTAGAAAATTTAAAACAGACTATTTGGCAAAACTGCAAGTTGTTCCCGACCCAACTAGCCTAGTACCCCAGCTCCCAGCCAAGCCCCGTGGTAGACCACCTTTGCTGCTAGGTGATGTAGAAAATGAGCTTTACCGGGAGCCTGCATTCAGAGGGTGCTGTGGTAAACACAAGGGTTGCTGTAGCTATTGCTTGTAAGGTAGTAAAGTGTAATAATCCAGGGCAGCTTTCAGAGTCTGGTGGCCCTGTAGTTTTTAGCAAACAATGGGCATGGGCCTTTTAAATTGAATGGGGTTCTGCAAAAGAAGGGACAAAGACTGCCTGAAAACCCCAGCTGACTTCCAGGAACTCAAACGTTTTTTTTTAGAAAGGATTGGAACTGCCTCTGCTAATGAGTTGATCCCCCAAGAGTTAATTATAAATATAGACAAGACCGGGTGAATTTTGTGCCATGCTAACAGTGGACGATGGCCATAATGGGATCCAGACAAGTGGCGGTGACTGGCCTCGGGGACAAAAGGCAAGTTTCTCTGAACCTCGGGTGCACCTTAGTTGGGAATATGCTACCACCACAGGTTATCTACAATGGTAAGACTGCTGCTTGCCACCCGGTCTTCAGTTTTCCCTCAGACTGGCATGTCACTCACAGTACTAACCACTGGGCCAATCAGGACACACTGATTTCCTGTGTTGACAGTATGCTTAAACCTTACATTTTGTCAGTCAAAAGAAAAAATCACTTGCCAGACGAACAGAGAACTGTCCTAATTTTGGACCTGTTTAAAGCACACAGTACTACCAGTATCCTAGCAAAGCTCATGGAGGAGCACATTATCCCTGTTTTTGTGCCCCCAAGTTGTACTGGCCTGCTCCAGCCTTTGGATATTATAATGAATAAGCTCTTTAAGGACGAGATGGAAGCCCAGTTTACTGCGCCTGGTTTGTGGGACTGATTTCTAAGCAGCTAAATAATGGTGTACCCGCTACTTCTGTCAGTGTCGACCTTTGAATGTCAAACATTAAGGCTCTCCATGCCCAGTGGCTAGTTACGACATTCAATAGAATTGCTGAGAGAAAAGAGGACTGTTGGAAGGGCTTTGAACAGACCGGCATCACCGAAGCACATTCTCAGTGTCTGGACAACCATGAATATGATCCATAGAGCACAACAGGTACAGTAGCTGATCATTTAAAAACTTTTCAATTCTACATTAATCTGCTAGTCTGCTGTTATAAAAACAACACCGTGCTAAAGCCTTAATTTTGATCTTTTAGGTGCAGTACCTGCATGATCCCAGAGATAGAAAACAAGACCAAACATGACCTATACAGTATCCAAAGCTTGACTCTCTGCTGTGTCTCAACAGCAACACGACAGTACTGATATGCTGTTACAGTATTTTTATTTTCTACTATTGTACAGAAATAAAGAACTAAGGAAACAATAACTGTGTAGTGCAGTCCATACGTAACAGACCACATGGTACTATTACTTGGTACCCGAAGCTACGCGTGGCAACCACCTTAGCCTAGTAACCAGCTTGCCGGCTTTTGTGTCGTTTTTACTCAGCAACCAGTAATACAGGATTTTATGAACATACATACAAACATATGAAATTGCCAGCAGATACATGCCATTCTGTCTATCTAATCTGCTCGAGAGTGCAGCACTTCAGTCCATTAGACTGTAGCTGCCCTCCCCCATCTCCTGCCCCCTCCTAATTTGTACCTTCCCCTTAAATCTGTCCTACCCACTCTTGAAGCCCCCAACACTCTGCAGCATTACGACTTCCTCTGGCAGGGCATTCCACCATGCCACCACCTTTTCTGTGAAATAGTGCCTCCTCAGTTCTCTCTTGAACCTGCCCCCTTCCAACTTCATGGAGAGTCCCCTGGTTTCCCTTCCACCCTTCAGATTGATTTAAAGTGATTTATGTTGTGAGCGAGTGATCAAATGCTGAACTGTATAGTAAATATTGCGATCTAAAACTTTCACAGTTCTTTATATTTCGCATCATTGTTCTGAAGAACAAACAAAGCGAAATATAAATAACCACAAACTTATTCTATTCTACAGAATGTACAAATATATTCCATTTTAAAAATTGAGTTAGAACATCTTTTAGCAATGAAAAAAGAACAATAGCACTATTGTCAGAGCATAAAATGAGGTAGCATTTTTATTTAAGAAGGGAGACAAAGGGGAGGACAGAAGTTTTGGTAATGACTTAGGTCGGTGGACAGCGGCAGGATGTAACTGGGGACAGTCTGAGTAGACGCTTAAGTGCAGGAAAGGAGGGGGTGAGGTGGGTTTGTAGGGGAGTCCGAAGGAGAAAGCCAGTGTCCCAGCCGAGGTACGGGCACGTGGGAGAGCAAAGGAGCAGAGGTGATTTCTGTGCATGGGGAGGGGGTGCCTGGAGCTGGAAGGGAGGAGAGGTAGGATGGAAGAGTGCCAAACCAGTATTTAGAGATGAAGGTAGAACAGTGGACCAGGCGTCTCTGTGAGAGGGATTGGCGAGATAGAGAGGAGTAGAGGTTGCAGTAGTGAGTCTGTGGGGTGGGGGGGAATTAGAGGCAAAATGACAGAAAGCATTGAAGAGGACATCAAGTTTGGCGAGTGAGGTGGCCAGGGCCAAGCCATAGACAACGTCCGCATAGCCAAAGACTAGGAGAATCCATTTGACAGGATCGTGTCGGACTGGGAGGGAAAGACTACCCTTGCGACAGTAAGGAAGCCTCAGTTTTGGGTGTAGCTTAGAGTGGAGGGCATTAAAGTGGGAAGAGAAATCCAGCAATGGGTCAAGCCACACTCCAAGATATTTGTAAGCAGAGACCTCTTTGAGAGGGGTGCTGTCAGGGGACGAGAAGGCAGGGAGGGAAGGGAGCCTGGAGAGTTTTTGCTTGGAGCAGAAGGTCATGGCTACTGTCTTTTTGGCATTAATTTTTAGGCTGTTTGCTTTGAACCATTTTGTTACAGTAGTGAAGTCATGTTGAAGGGGAATGTGGACATCCAGGGCAGAGGGGCCAGAAAAAAGGACGGTGTCTGCGTACGCGTGGGTATGAGTACATACAGAAGGCAGCTCGTTGATAAACAGGGAGAGAAGAGAACAGGACCAGGGATCCATCCCTGGGGGACACCTGTGAGGAGAGGGGGAGACAGGACCTTGTTAACTTTTATTGACTGAAACTGATCAGTAAGATAAGAACTAAACCAGGAGACAAGAGCAGGGGAAAGACCAATGATACTTAACTTGTCTAGAAGGAGAGGGTGGGAGATGGAATCAGAAGCCTTGCAAGGTAGATAAATATGGCTGAGGTGATACTATAAACAGCGTCAGTGAACGAAGGAGGGAGGAGGTGGTGGAGTAAGATTTCCTAAATCCAAATTGGACAGGGGAGAGAGAGTGTTGGAGGCAGAGGGGAAGTAATTTAGCCTAGTGAGGACAAGGGATTCTTGGACCTTGGCGAGTGAGGGGAGAAGTGATATGGGGCCGTAGTTTTCATGGGCAGTAGGGTCACCCCCTTCATGAAGGGGGAGGACCATAGCGGACTTCCAGGCTGTGGAGATGGTAGAGGCGGAGAAAGATAGGTTGAGGAGGTAGGTTAGAGGGATCAGAATTGATGGTGCAGAGATTTTGAGGAGTGTAGGATGTATGCCATCGGGCTAGATTTAGAGGGGTTTAAGGACCCAGGTGCTCTGAGGACTTCCCGGGGGACCAGGGCAGCTAAAAGCCAGACGGGGCGGACTGGAGGGTGGTCCGTGGAAGGGCACAAGTCATAAAGAAATTATTTAGGGTAGCTGCGACAGAGGAGGGGTCTGAGACAAGGGAATCTACCTCGCTAAGAGTGGGTGAGGGAGGTTCAGAGGTGGGTAGCAGGAGTGAGCGGAGGTCGTTCCAGAAGGAGGAATTGAGAATTGTTGGAAGGGTGCAGTCAGGCTTTGAAATAGCCAGATTTCACCTGGCGAATTGCCTTAGTTCAGCAATTTTGGAGGGCTCTGTAAGACTGCTGGGTTGCTGGAGGTTTTGAAATGGCGCCAGGCAAGATTGTGGGATTTGCACAAGGACAGGATTTCAGGAGAGATCCAGGAGTGGTGGTGGCAGCATTTTACTCTGACTGTCTTTAGTGGGGTGGGCATCCCAGATACTTAGGAAAGTTGATGGGAAGTGAGTGAGGGTGGCATCAACAGAGGGAATAGAGAGGACCAGCGACCAATTTGCCATGGCTAAGTTGATGAGTAATTTGCTTGTGTCTAGCGTTTTGAGGGGTTGGTACTGGATATATTTGGGGGGATTTGGTGGGGGACGTACCTTCCTGACTCAATAGGTGGGGTAGTGGTCACTAAGCACGTTTGTCCAAATGGTTCGCCAGTTGCTTTGTTTACTGTTACAGTAAGCATAGCAAAGACTTGTTAGGGTCAGTGAAAGCCTATTCCATGAGGGACATGGCTGCCTCTGTGGCTTGCTTCAAGGGGGTCTCCGCAGCTGACATCTGCGCTGCTGCTACCTAGAGTACTGTCCATACTTTCACCAGGCACTACCATCTGGACATTGCCTCTAGAGCCCATGTAGGTTTTGGCTGTGCTGTACTTCAAGGATTTCTGTCTTAGGCCTCGGTCTGCCTGCCTCTCAGACAGCCCTCATATGCTTGTAACTGCTTGGGTCTCGTTCCTATGGTGTGACCTGATGACGGACATACCCCTGAAGAAGATAGAACAGTTACATAAGACCTTACCGTAACAGTAGATTTTCAAGGGGATCTCAGTCATCAGCTCTGCCTTCCCTCCCACCATTCTCCTTCTTGGAGTCTTTTGTTAGAACTGACTAGCCGGTGTCTCCAGCCTTTTTTTTTTCGGACTGGGCAGCTCTCTTTCTCTCCTCAGTCCCCCGTGGCAGGAGTTTGCTCCATTTGTCTCCAGAGGGGAAAAAAATGAGGAGGAAGTGGGGCCGCTCACACCTTAATAGGGTTGATGATGTTGGCATGGGCTGCCCCAGTTGTACTGCTGGAAATGTCTTTCATGTGGATCCTGCTTCACCGATGGTGAAGTTGTGACCTGATGACTGAGTTCCCCTCGATGATCTACTGTTACGGTAAGTTCTTACATAACTGTTCTCTTTCACTGCAAAGTTGCACAGTTCATAGATGTTTTTTTCTCTTCTCTTTTCTGTTTTTTTTTTTTTTGTTTTGTTTTACAAAATTGAAATTTTTAGAAAATGGCTTTTTCTGATTCTTAGGGAAGAATTACCAAACATATACAAGTGTCCTTACCAGGGGTGTACGGCTGTGTATCGAGGACCTGATGGCATGAAGGTAAGGCTTTTACAGCACCTAATAATGGGAAAACATTGACTTTGGAAACTGTTTGTGGACATGATGCCCCAGATAGACAATGACTGGTTCTCACGGGTGTTGTAAGCCTTTCTTTTAGATAGGGGTCATGTATGTATGTATGTATAGATAGATCTTCTTCCATTAGGACACACCTTTGGAATTGTAGCCGCTAGGCACTAGGACCACACAAAACTTTTGCCATCTGGGGCTGCCATGACTACATCTTACATCTGTGTCTGTACAAATGTATCATTTGTCAGTTTGTTTCAACCATCGATCATACTCGTTGGACCTGCTACAGGAAATGTCAACTAGCTGGTACCATTTGTTCCTTTTTTTTTTTTTAACTGTTTTTCTCCGGTCACGGGTGGTGGCCTCTCAGGTGAAGTCCTGGTGATCTACCACCCAGCCTGAAACCCGTACCTGAGTCCCTCTCGGAGCTTCGCTAACACGTTGTCTGGCGAGGAACCCCTGGCTTACCCCGCAGTGTGGGGCCGCCACTCCCACAAGCACCCAAGGCATCTAATTTCATCCAGGCTCGATGGTACGCAAAGGCTCGGGGCCCAGGTGGGCGGGGTCTGGCGGTGGGCGTAAGAGCCAGGGTGTGCCGTCGCCTACTAACACCCTGGGTCTTTTTCATGTTCTGGTGGTTCCGCCCCTTAGCCCTCCTCTATGTGGTCACAAACATGCAATGACGTCCGGTGGAGGGAGCGCGCGCTCCGTGCAGGTTCCTGCCGATGTCTGCCATGCTGCGCCTCCCCTCTTGCATGCAGGCTTGCTTGCACAGTACCTCCCATCTGCCACCGGGAGGCACCCGAATGCCAAACCCTGCTGTCCTCCCTCCCCAGGAGAAGGTGAACTGTCTATGGACGCTCCAGCCTTCTTCTCACCTGCTGACCCTCGGCAGCCTATGCTCACTCCCGAACATGTGTCGCCGGCATGGCGTGAGGCGTGGTGTCCAGTGCCTCAAGCTTCAACGCCACTGGGCCGGCCTTATTTATTCTTTATTTTTCAGTGGATTTTTTTTTCGTCATCTCTGCATGCCTGTGAAGTCTAAAGAAGCTTTATTTTGGTACTGTAAGTCTGGAGATGAAATTTATAAAGAAGATATACCCAGCGTCTGGGTGTGTTTGTTTGGGTCCGTCTCATAACATGAAGACTTGAGATATCTGCCAGAGCTTTAACCAGGCTACAAGGCGACATGGAAGAAAGCTCTAGAAAATTTCCTTCTCTTAAAACTTTTAACTGCCATGGAGCAGGAACAAGGCCCAACATCTGTGTTGCTGTCACCATTAAATGATGCTTCAGTGGCGATTTGAAAATTTTACCTACCGAGTTCGTATAGAGGCTTACATCAGGAAGCATAGGCAGACCAGAAAATACAAAATTTGCAAGTAGCATTTTATTATTCTCAATAACAATAAAACAAAAAAATTGTACAGGATTTAGTTGAAGGCAGTACTAACAAAAATCCTTCACATTCTCTCTCTCGGTTTAAATTTCAATCTCTGTCTTTCCCCAAACAAAACATTACTTTCTTTATGTAAGATATCTATTCCTGGCATTTTTTTTTATACTTTTTATTTATAAGTTTTATGCCAGTACAATGCCATCAAACACACTAAATGCAATACATCCTAAGTAGTACCACACAAGTAGATATACAGATAGGTAAGTCATTTGCTACCTTTGTTACAAGATATAGGGGGATTTCCATTTAAACTAATTATCTCAAAAAAGATATCACTTTTAGCCAAGCTGCCAATACTTTAACTATATACATCCATTAAGTATACCTCCGTATAGCAAACAACTGGCCATCAGGCCTTTGTGTAGTTTTCACCGAGACTCATAACTACACAATCCCTCTCAGTATACCCCCCAACAACAGCCAATTTCTTCCCAACAGAGTAGCAACCCATAGTAGAAGTCATATAAAATATTCCGTCATATCAGTTAAAAATAAATTGCCCCAGGCCTACTTAGAAAATTATAAAGACCCAGAGATATATTTCTAGAAATAGAAATTTAAGATCTGATACTATGGGTAAGCATATTTGTCCGTATGTTAATTGAAATCAATAATAACATTCACCCTCCGGATATTCCAAAAGGAAGAAAGTCCAATAGAAACAGTGACCTATAATATGCCAGTCACCTAATATTACTGACAGAATGTCCAAGAAAACAGATAAGAACTCGTGCGTGCCATACATAGAGGAAACTTAGTTACGGAGCCCTCCGGTCATTTTCCCAAAAGGGAATGAGAAATAAGAGTAACTTACTGACTACCAAAGTTCAAGTGTCCCCCTGGTCAGAGTTTGATGAGGAGTCCCCTTCTCTTGCAGCTCTCTCAGCTTCAGGCTTTTCTAGAAGCTTTGCAGCCTCGTTCGGATCCGTATAGATGTAGGCCTTCCGACCTACCATTACATGCAAGCAGGCTGGCATCAGTATGCTATTTGAAACTTCCCAGTCCCTCAAATGCTGTCAGATTGTGTTGAAACTCTTCCTTATATACGTGTGGTATAGGAGAGATCGGGAATAATACCACCCTACCTCAACTCCTTGTTTTTGGTTCTGGCTGCCTAAAGGAGCCAATCCTGCACAGCCATAGACATGGTGATCATCATTATGGTTGGCCCCTTCAGATTGACCATTTGCCTGTCGTAACTTCACTCTGTAGGTGCAAAGAACCAGGCCCTGAAGATCCAGCTCATACTGTCGTGTCCAAAACCCAAGTTGTCAGGAAAGCAAGGATATCTTCCCCTTGACTCCCTCCGCATCCCGATAATGCAGACATTCGCAGCCTGAGTAGCATTCTCGAGTTGCTCCAATTGGGACCTCAGGTGGGCTTGCTCTTTAATGCAGGATGCTGCAGCTACCTGGGCCCTCTTGATGATCGCTCTGCTGCTTTCACCATGTTGACCACTCCATCCAGCTTCTACTCAACCACCACCATCATCCTGTCATTGTAGTGTCCATTGTTGCCGTTTGTTGGGAATTGGTCATTGCTAGGTGCAGCGATTTGTCGATAAGCCCAGACCCATCCACGCTCCTGCTCTGCAGTCAGTGATGGGCATAGACGGGTTTACAGGCCCCTGCCACGAGGAGCAAAGAAATTTGCCTTCTGATCTGCTGTTTTCCGGCCCATTTTGAAATAAAGCTCACTGTTTGGTCTCTGCACGCAAGGAATCAAGTTGGGCAATCACAGAACCCCAGAACAGGTTATAAAATAATGAATTATTTCAACTATTGGATGGCTAGGTAGCTCTCTGAAAGCACTTCCTCTCAGCTAGGCAGCAAGCCACGCCCCCTCCTGGCAGTTTAAACTCTGCATCCTGCTCTGGTAAGTTACATCTCTTGTTTTATACAAAACGTCTCGAAACATTGTCACTTTACTTCCTGTGACCAGCCTGAAGAGTACATCTAGTCTTAACAGGTGCAAAAAAATAGAACATTCTGACCTAGAACTGGTCTCCTGTTGAAAATTCTGCAAATGAGCACGTGGAGATCAAAGTGCATCTCGAGCTCAACCCCCTATGTTCCAGATTGTTACTTTTTTAATAAACTCAAATAGCTTTTGCAATCATTTAAACAATATAATTATTTATAAAATGGGTAGAACATTTCCTGCATTTTGATTGGCTGAGAGGCACCAGTTGCCTTGTCCTTATCAGGACATATACTGGCAACTGGTACTATATATCAGCAAAATGCAGCAAGTCACAGATCAATATGTGCCACGGCCTCCCTGCCTGAAATGGCTCTCCCACTGCTGCTCCTCACCAGGCCTGTTACGGAACCTCAGTGTCTGCAATGAGAACTTATAGCCACCAACAGATATCTGTGTTAGTGTTCAAGCTCAGCTCAGCCCCTCACTCCCGAATGGCAGCTAAACTTCAAATGTTTACTACTCATTTTACTTTTGCTGCTGTCCTTTTCTCCACTGTCCATCCCACAGATCTGGCATGTGCTGTTCAAACAGCACCCACCTAATACCTTTTATGCTATCGGTGTGACATTCCTCCGGTGTCTAGTCCTCACCCTTCTGTTATCCAGCATGCACCAAGGTCCAAAAACAGGCAATTGGGTATTTTCAAATCACAGGCTATATCAAAATACTTTAAATGATGACTAAGGAAACGCAAAGGATTCTATCTGCTCTCTACTGTGGCTGCTGAGGGACATGTTCGCTCCCAGTCAAGGCAGCTGCTTCTTCATAAGCACTGTAATTTCCCTAAATAATTCTACCTTTACTTTTTAAATGTTAAAACATAAGACACAAAAAAAAAAAAAAACATGAAATGGCACTGACTTCGGAAAGCGCTACTATTAACAGCTAAGTCTTGGTATGGTTCTGAGGCATTGCTCTCCCTAAAACTGGGTAAGCATTTGGTCCCTATTAAGAAAACACAGCAAAAATAAGAAATGTGAAAACACAGCAAAAGTAAGAAATGTGAAAATAAATAAACCAAAAAAAGCATATCGAGAAGGTGTGTGTGACATTACAAATACAAAGACAAGACTACGTTTCGTGATTTTATATTGATGATATATTTTTTACTCTTTTTATGTACACTTTCTGTGTGTACTTTTAATTACTTTTTTTATTGGGGGACCCATTTTATAAGCGGAATAAGACACTCTGAGGTGTGGTTTATGGCCTGATAAGAGCACTTCCCAGGCACTCTGCGCAAGTGCCTTGTGCCTCATTACGCACCTGGGGCATGCTTTTATCAGGCCATAAACCACATCTCATCATGTCTTATTCCTTACATACGTTATGCACTTTCACATAAAGAGCTACATTATGGGGACATGGTAGCACCTCTGTAATTAGTGTTGAGTTGGCTGTTCAATGTTAAATCCCAATTTTTGCACCTTAATAACTTCAGTGTCGTTTGACAAAATAGCACAGAAGTTGGCATGCATGGTCAGGCTGTCAAGTCTTAAGATGTGACACGTTTCGTGATGGCATTTTGTAGGGTTTTCGAGATGCAGAGCACCAAACCAGAAAAAACAACCTGTACTTAACATTGTGTATATTTTACTCTCACCAACAGTGTGGAGTTTTTCATGAAATGTTCAGGTTTGAAAGGGCCTGTGCCAAGGGTTGTGCCATTAGAAGGTTTGGTGAAAAATATACCGTTTAGAGTTATAACAGTTTTGGGCTAACTTAGAAGTTCAGTAACAAAAAAAAAAAATCACAAGTACTTATTTTCATGATTTTACCTCTTGTGGTTAAAAAAATACCAGTCATGACAACTGCCATTTTCTTTTCTCCTTTTAAATTCATTAACATTTAAAATACGTAAAACTAACAGATTTTTAAAAAACAAACACCTAAACTTAGCTAAATGGGACTTGTTTAACTAGCGACTGCTGTTTTTTTTTTTTTTTAAGTTGCTACAAACACCTTTTCTTGGCGAGGTGCCATTGACCCACGTTCTCTGCATAAGAACACCAGGACTTTCTTGAGTTGTGCAGCTGGAAGGTGGGCTACAGTAACAGCAGTGAACTGCTGATCCTCTGTTCTGTCTCTCTGTCCCTGCCTATCCCTCTCTCTATCTACAGTATCTATCTATCCATCAATTCATTTATCTATCTATCTTACTATTCATTTAAATATTTAAGTGGACAGGGGTGCCCACTTCCTGTACCGCTTTCTCCCCCTCCACCCCCTCTTCCAGGTCACCCGTTCTTCCCAATGTGTTGTATTCTTTTTTTTTAAAAAGAATATAAGTGGACTGGGGTGATCACCCCCGGTACCACTTCTCTTGAACCCCTTCCCCTCCAGGTTGCCTGCCACTATTCCCATGATCAGTAGCAGACACTGGGGTGCCCAATCCCCTGTGTCAGTATGGGAATTTGCATGTTCCCTGTAATAAAGAAAACAGTCCCTAGATGACTTTTTAAACTTGTAAAGCAGAAATCTGTCCCTTGCGATTCTGCCACATACACACCACCACACCCCGACCTCGCCTCCCCCCCACACACACCACACACTCACTCACCTGAACATGTCCCAGGGCAAAGACCCCATACTCCAGTCGAAGACGCGTCTTGCTGCTGGAACCGGCAACTGCAGTATGAGAAAGTGAGGTAAGTGCGGTTCAGTGTATTTCGATGGTGTTTTGAACTTTGATGCATTATTTATTATTTTTGCATATTTTAGCCCCAAATTTTCAACATGGCCTTTTTGGGATCCCACCTCATGACCAATGTCAATGGAATTATACAAATCAGGCCTGAAAGGCGATGTCACGGTTGCATTGAGAAATCACCTTTTGGACGGGATTTGAAGATTTTCACTGTCCTTGTTCATGAGATTGAATCATAAGAAAGCTGTGTTGAAAATTAGGGGTCAAAATATAAAAATGGCAAAGTGTATGCAATAAATTAAAAATTGTCTCCGCTGGCTCATAACTTTGGTAATTTTAGACCCCAAATCTTCAACATAGCCATTTTGTAACACCACACAAATGTGGCAGCTGTCATTTTCAAAGCCTGCCCATAATATGTTTTGCACCTGTGGCGTGGAATTACTTTTGGTGGCGCAGAAAAATGTTTTAGTAAGGAATTTCAAAATTTCACTGGCCTGGTTCATGAGGTGGGGTAATAAGAAGGCTGTGCTGGAAATTTGATGTTCAGATACAGTATGGTAAACTGCCCAGGTTATGACTGAACATTGCAGTATTTCAATATTCATTCATAAGTTCACTAATTTTCAATGTTTTGACTCAAACTTTCAGCTTACTCATTTTCCACACCACCTCATAAACAAGACACTAGGGTTCGACAAATTGGATAGCCCGACATCCCGGACTATCAGATTTTTAACTGGTACAAGCATTTTTGAAGTCCCTACTAGCCCGCGGACAAGTACTACCAGAGCTTAAAAAAAATACCTGGTGCAGTGGTGCTGTTCTCTTATTTTACCAGCAGGGTGCGCTGAGTCCAAGTTGCCAATAGCAGTCTGTCATGTGACCTACTGGAGCTCTGGGCAGGTGATCAGGCGCATTGCCGATGTTTGTGTATGGAGCGAGCCTAGTGGCAGAAGAGCCGCCTGAGAATCCACGGAGCTACACGGAGGAGCTGGAATAGCGGCAAGCTGGCGAGTAATTGGAAGGTCATACAGCAAATGGTATGATCTGCCAGTACAGAAGACCAGAACCCTATTGGCTGTTTTGGTGAAGTTAGAGGTTTGACAGACTGTTCTCTGTCCTTGGCGCACTAACAAGCGGCACTGCGGTCTGACCCTTAGAAAAGATCGCTCAGTGTGCACTGCATAGAAAAGCAAATTGCTGAATTTAGCTGTGGGTAGTCACAACTCACTGACGCTGAGCAGCATTTGATTTGCAGTACTTATTGAGGAAAAAAATTATAAGGATAAACAACAGGCAGGGAGAGAGAGTGATTGCGTGGTGGTGAGGGAAGGCGGGGCGTTTAGGACTCAAGGCGCTCACAGCAGGGACTTGGTACCATACCAGACACCACGAGGAGTCTCGGGAGACCTTACTGATCACTGGTGTAGTGGTGTACTCTGCTGCTATTGTGAGCCTAAAAAATCAAAAAACGATAAATAACTTAATAACAGTATGTGTGGAGAGGGGCAGGAAGATCAGTGATCACTGAGAACTGACGCCCCGTGGAATTGTTTGTACTGCAGACAGAAGACCTGTAAGGGTAAGGGAGATCAATAATTCTGAATCTGCAGCACTTGTGTGCAGAATTGCCAACCATAAACAGAATAATAGATACAAATACAAGCCTGCCTGGGTAAAAAAAAAGTTGAAAATTAAGAAAAAAAGAAAACTAGCTGAAGAGTGACTAGTAGTAGTGTGCAAACTACGTACTGACTGAGAGGAGAAGGACAGAGGGTTGGGGTTTGGTTTTGTTGTGGGACTACTGTCTCAAAAAAGTGAAGGAATAAAGAAGTGAGCAAAATAAAAATAAATAGGCGTAGGCAAACTGCACTTGGTGTATTGTACCGCTTGGCTGGCTAGTAGCCTACTACCTGCCTGCCTGAGGGGAAAAAAATAAGAACTTTCAACTACCAGTGTCTATCAGCAGCCAGGACCTGACCAGACAGACAAATCTCTGACCACCACTAGTACTGAGGGAGAGGAGGAGAAGTCAGAGGATTGGGCTGTTTTGGTGACAACACACTGGAAAAAAACTGATAGTAAAGTAAACTGAATTGAGCAAAATAAAATGACAGAGGAAGTGTATGGTTTATTGCATTGAGCATTCATGCATTGTGCCTAAGACAAACAACGTAAGGTATAACTTATTAGAAAATGGGCTTTTATTTCCTGGCATCTCATTGGCTAGTACCCCTGCCAGGGGGTACATTAACTTTCAGTAGATGCCCAGGAAATAAAAGAACCAACTATATTGCCCCGTCACCCACTGAAGAATCCTAGTGCCCACCCTGCTTCCTAACTGGCTAAAACCACATAATTGAAATTTAAAATATCCGCCATCTTTTGCCCTTGCTAAGTGACAGGAAAGACTGACTAGACACAAAGGCACAGCCCTGCCCACAACTCCAGTGCCCTATCCCCAAAATCTAGCCTGATTTAAAAAAAAAAAAAAATTCACTGAATCCAGAGGGAAAAACCGTCAGGATAGAAGCTCGGTACAGAACAGTGACTGGTGGCAAGGTTACGGGAGTGAGACGTTCAGAGCACCTATGACCCTTATCAGTAGTTTGCCATCTGTGTCCCCACTCCCCAGTACCCTACTTAAATAATCATCCATCTTACAGTAGGAAACGCAGCAGTACTTGCTATGTTGGGGTTCCTCCATCTCCCTTAGTTTATACATGCTGCTCTGGGCTGGCTCTCTCTCTCCACACGCAACTCAGGCTTTCTCTCCACCTGCCGCTCCTCTTCACACTTTCCCCAAAAAAACTGCAGTAATGTAGTCCCGGTCCTCAAGGCAGGCACAGAGGACCAGGAAACTAAAAAAACAAAAAAAAACAAAGCGGTTACTTCCCATCCCTAAAGCAGATAGCAGGGATTGGAAGATCTTACTTCGAGAGGGCTCTTGCAGTAGGTAATTACATATAGGACTGACGCCGGCAGGACCCCACGGAAAAATTTCTAGCCAGCAGTCCCTGGCGAGGGACCGCCCCATGTCAGGTGACCGGCGTCAGGAGACGTCGGTATAAAGGGGCGGTCCTGGACACCCGCCTTCCAGTTCTTTCCCACCGTTAGCTCGTGCAGTGCCTCGCGGAAAAGTCTGTGCTTTGTCAGCCCTACCTTCGTTGGTTTTTTTACCAAAAATAGTTTTTTCGACTAACGTCAGTACTATCGTCGATGTATGTAGTCACCCTCCGAGCACAAGAATAAGTGCGATTCATGCGGCGCCCAACTACTGCACAGGGCGGCCCTCCCTGTGCCTGTTCTGCCTAGGCCTCGATCAGCCGGTCGAGTGCCAGCACTGCCTCAGTTTCAACGCGGCTACCCGGAAAAGGTGGCAGCAATCCTGAAGCCCATATTCTGAAGAAGAAAATGAGTTCTATGGAAGGAGCTCAAAAACTGAGGCAGGCTTCACTTCCCGAAGGCCATCGGAAGAAGGAAGAAGCTTGCAGGACAAGGGCTCCTCCACACGCGTCTCCTCGGGGTCGCTGGGACCAGGTAATATCCTCTCGAGATCGCTCCTCGGCAGGCCGCCTTGGAGGTTTCGAGCGTTGGCCCGCCCGTCTGGCTGCGCTTCGGGCCTTGTGGGCACCTCCGGGCAGTTGAGGCCTCCGCCCCTTGTTCGGCCGTAGCCTCGCGGCCTACCACTGTGGGCGACTCAGGTAAGCTGGGCGTCGGCTCCTTTGACGTCCGCCCGGAGAGGACCGATAAGACGTCCGACCCTCCGGGGCGACACACGGCCCCCACTCCACCGGACCAGGCCGATCTCTACTCGCCCGCCTCGGATGATGGCTCTCATAAGTCGGACACCGGCTCCTCCGGCGCCCACCGAGAGCTCACCCCGAAGCCTCACGTCGGCTCGTCCGGCTGGCGAAGGAACCGACGACGGACCCTCCCACGTCTGTCGTACCTAGCTCCCCGCAGCCTTCACTTCCGTCTGGGGAACCAGAGTCTCCCCAACTCGACCCCGGGGACTTTTCCCCTCCGTCCCTGAGCGAAGCTGGGGATCTTTTGCCTCTGTCAGTCCTTCCTCCACCTGGTGCGCCGGACCTGACGGCTCCCCGGACGCCGGCTCTGACGCCAGGGCCTTGGCCGTCAGCCCTGACGTCGGCCTTACGGACTCCAGGAGACATTCTGCTCCCATCAGGCCCTCCGTCCTCTGGGCTGTCCACTATGGACCCACCCGTGAGGTCACCGGCTGGGCCGTCTGCTCCGGCAGCCCCCCCCCCAGCTCCCGGGTACCCTCCGTCCTATTCGGCGCCGATGTACCGGGACCACAGTATCGGCCACAGTACCGCGCAGTATTTGACACCACAATACCCAGCCGGGCTACCTGCAGCGGGTTTGGATACACTCCATACGGTTACAACCCGTATCCTTATTCCCACCCCTCCTCCTCCTCCACCACCCTCGCGGCCGCGGTGGACCTGCAGAACTCTGGCCTCCTGGTGGCGGAGGCCAAGGCTCAACTCACCAAGAGGTTGAGAGCCGCCTTCCAGCGATGGTGCCATCCAGGTTCCCGTGCGTCCAGGCGGCACCTCCCTCACCACCTCCGGACTCCAGGGTTCTTCCGTCTGGCTCCAGAGAAGGGCAGGACATGCTTCCTGGGGACCTCCCAAGGCGTCCATTCCTCCTGCGGGTCGGGAAGGGAGTCTTTCTCCTCTTCACCCTCGGACTCCTCGGACTCTTCCGACGGTTGCTCCGAGAGAGACGACGAGCCACGCTCTCTGTCGAAGCCCAGGCCAAGGACTCCTCAAGTCTCCTCCGGAGGATCCTTCTTTTACAGAGTTGCTTAGGAAGATCCAGGAGGTCCATCAGTGGCACTCCCTGGAACCAGATCCTCAGCGTCTGAAACTCGTTGAACATCTGGATCTGCCCGTGACAGCTCCTGCCTTGGTGCCACCCTGGATAGAGCCTCACGCCGACCTTGTTACCACAATATGGAAACAGCCGTTGGCCTTAGCTCCACTTCCTAGGAAGTCGAACAGGCTGTATCAGGCTCCAGAGGGTGTTGATTTCCTGGATTCTCACCCTCGTGCCGACTCAGTCGTGATTAGCGCCGCTCACGGCCGGTCGGCGAACCCCAAACATCTTAGCTCGTCACCACCTGATAAGGAATCACGCCTTCTGGACCAGTACGGGAGAAAGATTTACGCTTCCTCCACGCTGGGGATCAGGGCCCTGAACTATGTCGGCCATATGGGGGACTACCAGAAGGCTATCCTAACTCAGGCGGAAGCCAAACTGGACTCCTTGCCTGACTCCCAAGTCAAGCAGGAGTTGGCTGATCTCGTCCGCTCTGCTCATTCGGCCAGTCGACACATGCTACGTGCGACATGCAATGCAGTGGACACTGCTGGGCGGAGCTCAGCTTTCGCTGTAGGCCTACGGCGTCATGCTTGGCTCCGTGTGTCAGGGTTGGTCCCGGAGGTGCAATCTGCTATCCAGGAAGCACCCTTCCAGGGGTCGGTGCTTTTCGGGGGTGATGTCAAGGACATCATCACCGATTTGCAAGAGAAAGGGACGGCACTGAAGTCAGTTGATTCCATGTACCGTCCCCATCAGCAGCAGCGCCGTCCCTTTCGCAGACGGAATCGGCCAAAGGCGAAACCCCAGGGAAGGCGGCCCACAAAACACCGGGCCCCCACAGCTGCCAAGCCCCCGCCCAAAAAGCAGCGGGTGCTTCAGCTGCGGCGCTGCCCCACACCACCTGACTCCTTTCCTCTCCCACTGCCTCCGGACTTCCCGGAGGAACCAGTAGGAGGGAGGTTTTCCCTCCACCTTCCGGGATGGGAGAGGATAACCACAGATTCTTGGGTGCTCCAGCTCACAGTAGAAGGACACTCCATAGAGTTTCTTCAGAAACCACCCCACCCCCCTGAAGTCGTCGTATTCACGGGAACATCTTCTTTTGGTCCAGGAGGAAATTTCAGCTCTTCTGCTGAAGTAAGCAATAGAGCCTGTCCCCCTTCATCTGCGAGGGACGGTTACTATTCCCATTTCTTCCTGGTCCCAAAGAAGACAGGAGATCTCAGACCAATTTTGGATCTCAGTTCCCTGAATCTTTACGTAGAATACAAAAGGTTCAGGATGCTCTCTTTGCAGAGCCTTCTGCCCCTCCTACGGCCAGGTCAATAGCTTTGTGCTCTGGATTTGCAGGATGCTTATCTGCACATTCCCATTCGCCCATCTCATCGCAAATACCTTTGTTTTGCGTTCCAGGGGGACCACTACCAGTTCAAGGCGCTCCCGTTTGGTCTGTCCTCTGCCCCCCGAGTATTTACCAAATGCCTGTCAGTGGTAGCGGCCCACCTGCGTACCAGGGGAGTGCAGGTTTTCCCATACCTGGATGACTGGCTGCTAGTGGCCTCATCCAGGGAGGAACTCCTGCGTTTCCTCTCCCTTACCCAGCAGGTTTTTGCCTGCCTGGGTATTACCATCAACCATTCCAAGTCTCATCTGGACCCATCACAAAGGCTACAGTATATTGGGGCGATTCTCGATATGACCATGGGCAAGGCCTTCCTGCCTCCGGACAGGGTGTCCACCCTTCAGACCCAAATAAGTCTGTTGTCCGACCGCAGGATGGTCTCAGCGAGATCGGTCCTTTGCCTTCTCGGGCTCATGGTGGCTGCTATCCCGACGGTGCCTCGCGCTTGACTCCACATGAGGATCTCTTAGTGGACTCTACGCTCTCAATGGGATCAGCTAGCGGATGACCTAGATCACCCAGTTCTGTTCTCCTCACCTATGATTCGAGACTTGCAATGGTGGATAGTTCTAGAGAACCTGTTTCGGGGAGTTCCTTTCTTTCATCCTCCCCCCTCCCAGACTCTAACCACAGACGCCTCAGGCGAAGGTTTGGGAGCCCATCTAGGCCCTCATCGGACCCAGGGCTCCTGGTCCACACTAGAACAAGCTCTCCACATCAGTGTGCTCGAGCTTCGGGCAGTGTTGTACGCTCTCCAAGCCCTTCACCAATACATCCTTCCCGGCCACCTAGCCGTCCAGATGGACAACATGTGCGTGGTGTGGTACATCAGCAAACAGGGAGGGACTCGGTCCTACCCCCTATGCAGGGAAGCAATGAGGGTTTGGGATTGGGCAACAGAACACGACCTTCACCTCACGGCAATTCACGTTCTGGGAGTCGACAACACCCTGGCAGACAAGCTAAGTCGCTCTTCTGCTCTGACTCACGAGTGGGAACTGGACCAAGGGGTCCTAGACAATATCTTCCAACTTTGGGGAACACCACAGGTCAACCTGTTCGCATCCCCTCTAAACGCAAAACTTCCCATCTTCTGCTCGCTCATTCCAGAGCAAGGCGCTTTTTGGAGTGAGACACTATCTCTAGACTGGAAGGACTGATTCGTCTATGCCTTTCCCCCAATTCCACTTATCCCACGAGTTTTGCAGAAACTAGGTTCAGAAGGAGCGCGAATGATTCTGATCGCTCCTTTCTGGCCCAGGCAAGTCTGGTTCTCTCTTCTACAACAATATTCAGAGGATCCTCCTCTTCCTCTATCTCGAGGTTTGTTGACCCAGGATCAGTGGACCCTGGTCCATCCAGGCCTCAAATCCCTTCAACTGCATGCATGGCTCCTGCAGACTTAGCCCAATCCTGTTTTGGAGTGTCTCCCAAAGTGGCAGAGATTTTAATGGAGGCCAGAAAACCCTCCACCAGATCCACTTATGCCATGAAGTGGAAAAGATTCACTATCTGGGCCGCTTCCAAGAACGTGGAACCTTTCTCCTGTTCAAGCGGGGCTTCTGCTGGAGTATCTACGTCATCTGTTTGACCTGGGTCTCAGTCATTCCTCTCTGAAGGTACACATGGTGGCCATTTCGGCCTATCATGTTCCCTTCGCAGACCAGGCTTTTGCTCAACTGGAGGTCTCCAAGACCTTTCTTAGAGGGGTCCTCCACCTGAGGCCCCCCATCCATACTCCTGCTCCCCCTTGGGACTTGAATTTTGTTCTCGAGAAACTTACTCTCCCTCCCTTCGAAGCTGCAGCTTCTGAGGATTTGAAGTTTCTTTCGTGGAAGACTCTCTTCCTGGTGGCCACTACTTCTGCTCTGAGAATCTCCGAGCTCCAGGCCCTGATGTTTAAAATCCCATACTTGATTTTTCACAAGGAACGTGTTGTTCTTCGCACGAATCCTAAGTTTCCCCCTAAAGTAGTAGCTGAGTCTACTCTCAATCAGTCCATAGAGTTACCTGCCTTTTTTACGCAGTACTCTAATCAAGGGGAATATTTACTCCATACTACGGATGTTCACCGGATTCTGAGATACTACACCAACAGGACGAAGGATCTCAGAAAGACCGATCAATTGTTCGTCTCCTTTGCTCACAAAAGGGAAGGCAGTGCTGTTTCCAAGCAATGCATGTCTAAGTGGTTGGCTCATTGCATCACTTTCTGTTATGACAAATACAAGACCCTCCCAGGTCAAGTCAGAGGTCACTCCACAAGAGCAGTAGCTGCCTCAGCGGCTTGTTTCAAAAATGTGTCTGCGGTAGACATCTGCGCTGCCGCCACCTGGACTTCAGTCCATACCTTTACTAAACACTACAGTTTGGATGTTGCCTCTCGCCGTAGAGCACGCTTCGGGCTGGCTGTTTTGCAAGGCCTCCTATCTTGAGACTTGCACAACCAGAATTACCTTTTGGAGTAGTTTTCCTCCTCCCGGTGCCTGTCTTTGTTCCAGACTGCTTGGGATTCAGTCCTGTATGTAATTGCCTACTGCAAGAGCCCTCTCGAAGTAAGATAGTACAGTTAAGTAAGAACTTACCGTAACAGTAGATCTTCGAGAGAGGCTCTTGCAGTAGGTAATACCCTCCCGCCCTCCATGCCCCTAGGCTTTTTCAGCTCCTTTTCCATTGAGGGAAATATCCGCTTCTCTCTCTTCCGGCCTCTTTTGACCTGTGGCGGGAAAGAACTGGAAGGCGGGCGTCCGGGACCGCCCCTTTATACCGACGTCTCCTGATGCCGGTCACCTGACACCAGGGACTGCTAGCTAGAAATTTTTCCGTGGGGTCCTGCCACCTGCCGGCGTCAGTCCTATATGTAATTACCTACTGCAAGAGCCTCTCTCGAAGATCTACTGTTACGGTAAGTTCTTACGTGACTGTACTTTCTCCATGGAAACCATGCACAATTCTGGTGCCCCAGAGGAGGCAGCGGTGACCCAGGAAAAAAAAAAAAGGAAACACTGCACATAATGATTTGGTCCCGGTCCTCAGGGTAGGCAGCTAAGACTGGGAAAATGTGAGAAAAAAAAAAGTTACTTCCAATCCCCATACCGGATAGCGGGGTTTGGAAGTTCTCCATAGAAACCATACATGATTCCGGTCCCTAGAGCAGGCAGCAGGGACTGGGAAAAAAAGGAATTACTGCACATAATGATTTGGTCTCAGTCCTCAGGGTAGACTGGGAAACTATAAACAAATAAAATAAAAAAGGAAGCAGTGCAGACAGTTAGTTCACACTTTGCCTTTACAGTACACACAGTAGTTTAGTTAGGCTTCTGTTAAGTTCTGTAAAAATTATTTTTTTGTTTAAAAGCTTCTTTTTTGAATTTTTTTGTGTGTCGCAACAAACTTAGCCAGCCGGCCACAGACACTGGGTGGGCAGGTCACATCACACACCCCTGCAGTGAGGCATGCAGTGGTACAAAATAGCTCCCCCTATTGATGACTAGTGGACGAACTGCTGCACGCATAAGAGGGACTATTTTACCAAAAAAGGACTTAAAATTAAATTGTAGTTATTTTTTATAGCATTACTTACATTTTTTTTTGTAATCCTATAAAAAAAAAAAGATATATTTAGCCCATTTTCTAAGCGCAATAATACCCTCCAGGGTGGGCGGTATGGGCAATACCGGACCTTCCAGGGGCTATAAGGTCCTCCGCCTGCGGCATCGGCCCTCATTACACCCCTGGGTAGTCCGGTATTGCCCAATACTGCCCACCCTGTCAGGTATTATTGCTTGCTTAGTCTAGTACTAACTATAGTACCTACAAGACCAAACCACCAGTCTGTCTCAGACCAGTAGAAGACTACTACTACTACAGTGCTAGTATAGGCTGTGTAGCTAGTAAAAAATATTACATGAGGTCAGAGGAGCTGTGTGGTGCTGTTGGGAGTGTGGAAAAAGGGTTGATTAATTTATCTGCCCTGTCAACTGTCCGGTCCACTCCTTCAGCAGACACAGAAAGAAAAAAAAAAAAAAAGAAACAAAAGCAAAAACAGATTGTAAAGAAAACAGAAGAAGTCTAGCTGTCCTGAGTGTGGGATGGGCTGCTAGGAGCAGGGAAGGGAGGAGAAAGGAGTAAAGCTTCAAGCAGGGGTGTGTGGTGTGACCTGCCCGCCGGCTAGCTAAGTTTATTGTGACACACAAAAAAATTCAAAAAGAAGCTTTTAAACAAAAAAATAATTTTTACAGAACGTAACAGAAGCCTAACTAAACTAACTACTCTGTGTACTGTAAAGGCAAAGTGTGAACTAAAAACCAGAACTCAACTGACCCTCTTAACAGTAAAGCAGTAAAGAGGAGGAAATTAAAATAGTGTCTAGTCACAGTAGTCAAGTGTCTGTGTGAGTGGTGTGAGTATCAGGTGTGTCAGGTGGTTAGCAGGGACAGGGAGGGCTGGGGAGTGTGTGACTGACTGGCACTAGACAAAGTGCAGTCTCAGTGTGAAAAACGGTAACCAAAAGAAAACAGTAAGCAGTGAAGCATAAGCACTAAGCATCAAAGCAAGCAACTATATTGTCCTGGTCCTTCCTAATACTTAGTATAGCTGGCTGCTGTGCTGTTGCTATTCCCTACCATTCTTCCACGGCCTTCCTGACTGACTGAGACTCCGCTCCTAAGTGTACGCTGCTTAGTTACGCCACAGCCTGTAAGACTTTAGTACTCTGACATCTGTCTGTCTCAGTGCTCTCCCTGACTCCCATTGTCTGTCTACCACCAGTGGAAAAAAGACACAGCACACAGTAACTTTAATAGAATAACATTTTATTACAATCATCATCACAAAAAAAGTAAGCAAATCACGAGAGCAGACTAGCAGAGCCGAGCCAGACATAAGACATTCAATAAGCAGAAGAGTAAGCAGCAACAAACACTGTTATCCCTCTGGCCAGCAGCAGCAGCATCCTCAAGTTCTTCTAATACACAAACTACTACTTCTGCAGAATCTGATGAAAGTAATAGTCTGCAGCAAGTGCATTTGCATCTGTGGTACTTGATAGAACAGCTGATTTAAGCAGTGAGGCCTTAGCTGAGCCTGTAGCCCCTATATCACTGCCAAAGAAACGCAGCTTAGTGCCTGATGAGGTGGTGCACGAGAAAAGTAAAAACCAAAAATATGACCAAGAAAAGAGGGCCAGGCTGTTTCAGCCTCATTGGTTGACCACTTACAAATGGTTGAGATACAATGAAAAAAAGGATTGATGTATTGTACAGTGTGCGAAAAGTATCCCACTATTGCAACACCAGCCTTTTCAAGAAAAACAAATGTGTTTGCCACAGGCTCTAACAATTTTAGAATCAAGTCACTACTTGCATACTAAAAATCCAATCCGCATGTGCTATACCAGAACCAACATATTCTGGAAAGTGGCCAGCATGTAGTTCAGTGTGATATCCGCGAGTCACCACTTCATCAAGCCTTTGCACAGCTGGAAGGGGCCACAAAGGTGAAAATGAGATGCCTGTTTAACACAGCATATTCCACTGCAAAAAATCTGTGCCCTTTTTCCAACATGAATTGGCTATGTGAATTGGCATGAATTATACCAATGATAAGCGAGCCAGGGACTTTTGCAGAGCTATATCTGCTGTTCAATCCAAGACCCAGGTGCAGACTCTTAAAAATGCTAAATATGTTACAGTTCTTGCTGACAGCAGCACCGATGCTGCTATAATTGAATGGGAAAATGTCTTCCTCCGTTTTGTAAATCCTAACACAAAAGATATATGTACATACTTGATCCAGTCTGTGCCCTTGGAAGCCTCACATGCTGAGGGTGTCTTTAATGCAATAAGAACTGCATTAGATTCACTACATCTTCCTATCACTGACTTATCGAATGTGAGCAATCCGGGGCCACTTCTGATTTCTGCCAATTTTGATGGGGCAAGTGTAATGCTGTGCGAAACAGGTGGGACCATCTCAAAGTTACAGGAACACTGTCCTCACATCATTGCCATGCACTGCGTAGCACATAAGTTGGAGCTGGCAGTTCTTGATATGATCAAAACAAACCCCTTCATATCAAAGCTTGAAAATACTCTAAAGGGCATATTTAAATTCTACCATTATAGTCCCAAAAGTGAACCTACCTTACAGTTGCTCAGCACTTAGAACAAAGTGCAGCTGCTGCTGATGGGTAAAAAGCAAAGGTGCTGTTAAGAGAGATACAGTCTGTACACTTTGTCAGATCTCTTTATATTCTGCAAGATTTTTTGCCCATACTTAAAAATATGTCACTGCAGTTTCAGAGAGATGACTTAATAATTCTTAAAGTACCACATCTCATAGAGACCTGCCTCCTCCAGCTAATGGAACCGAAATCTGAACCAGGGAAGTACATGACGGTTTTCCTGTATCATTACAAACCTCAGGACAGATGCATGGATGTTGTAATTTCAAAGAAGGGAGTTATGAAGACCGTTCTCTTTACATTTAGAGGCAACTGCCCTGAAATAAATTTTGGGACAGATACACAGCTGCATACTTTAGTAGATGCAGCAATAGATTACATTGATGCAAGATTTCAACATTTTTTTTAGAGGTGCCTCTGAAATGGTTCACATGTCTGGATTGTAAACCGTGATCTACCTAGAGAACAACTTGTGGAGTTTGGGACCAATGAAGTGGCTAATTTAGCAGCATACTTTTAATTTTTTCACAGAACAGCAGGAACATATTAGATCGGAATATGCTGTGTTTAAGGTACTGCTGAAAGCTGCAGTTGACAAACCCTATCTGCAGGTTTTTACAAGATTGCTGAAAGAAAAACCGCCCCAGATTGCTCACATTCTAGAGTTAGTGGAAATACTCCTGGCAATGAGTGTGTCAACTGCAAAGTGTAAACAAGTGTTCTCCACTCAGAACCTGATATAGACAAAAATAAAGACACGTCTGGCAGATGACACACTACAGTCGCTTCTTCAGATAGCAGTAGAGGGTCCTGAACTATGTGACTTCGATCCAGATCCAGCAGTAAACCATTGGCTGCTGTCTGGTCCAGGCACTCGACATGTTTGTGGGCATGCTGCTGCTGATAGAACTGATGCTGTATCTCCTGCTAGTACTTCTGTTGCTCCTTCATCATCCTTTCCTAGCACCACTACCACCAATACACTTGATGTTGGTGACAGATCTGAGTCCTCATTATCTTTGTCCTAATTATTCTCTGCTTCATTCAGGCATGTGGGACTGGACTGGAGTCGACTCTGATTGTCTGGCATGTGGCACCACTTGACTCAGACTTTAAATCACTCAACCCTGTAACACAAAACAAGTCATGATATACATCTTCATTTTTACGGTTTTATATAGCCTCTTATACATCTGTTAGTGTTAGTGTTAATAATACAATGCCACAACCACTTTTTGTCACTGCATAATGTTTTATAAGTTCCCTTTAAAATACGGCCTTTTCAACCATTGGACTACCACTCACAACAGTGGGACTACCATTTTGGACAGGTCAGTTGTCCTGGACTACCATGTAAATTTGAAATTTGTCGATCCCTGCGTGTCGCGTGTTATTTTTTTAAATCCTGATCTAGATGAGTTTTCGCACTTATGGTGTGAAATCAGCCAATATACTATAAATGATACATGTCATGTTTAGAAGGGCAGTCATAAAATGACTCTTGAAAGTTTGAGGTCAAAGCTAAAAAAACAGTGAATGTGTGAAGAGTGAATGTGTACTGAATATGTAAAGACTATGTGCCAGGCCCTTGTTTGTTTATTTAAAAGTTTTACCAGGAGGGCACACTGAGCAGAATACTGCTCGATTCCAGGTGCATCCTGGGGGAAGGGGACAGAGAGAAATAGACATACAGTATATACAGAATGCAATAGTGCAACGATTATACAGAGGTAGGTGTTATAAGAACATAGCAAATTAACTAAGTACATAGCAACACATGAGTTACAGTAGCATTGCGAGACAAGCAAAACATCAAAAATCAAGGTGAATGCCAAATCAAGGATAGTGGACTAGGCCATTTGCTCATTGACAGACCCATCTTAGCCACATGCACAGGTTGAAGAGAAAGGTGCATTGATGAGGGAGCTGAGATGGGGGCATGTGCCGGATGTCTGCAGGGAAGGAGTTCCATAATTTAGACATACGATGTCTGAATGCTGCTTGGCCAGCCGAGGAGGACATGCGTGGTACGGCCAGAAGGCAGGTGTCTGAATTTCTGAGGCAGCATACAGGATGAGTAGGGGCAGCTAAAACAGAGGCGAGATATGGAGGCAAGGACTGGGACCAGTACTTGGCCGTGAGCTTGGTGCAGTGGGACTATCGGCGGTCCTGGAGCAAGGGAAGATTGAGAGTCTGGTAGAACTTGCAGTGGTGAGTGGAGGGCGGGCAAGCAATCAAGGGCGAATCGGCAGAAAGAGTGGAAAAGGTGGTCCAGTCTGGCTAGGCTGGACTTAGGAGTGGCACTGTAGACTACATCCCCGTAACTGAATATAGGGAGAATCATTTTCAGTACCAGTGCGCGGCTGGCTGGCAGTGGGATGCATCCACGATTGCGATAGAGGGCTCCCAGCTTTGGGTGGAGCTTTTTGTGGATTGCATCGACATGTACAGAAAAGTCGAGGTGCTAGTCAAGCCAGACCACGAGATATCTAAAGGAGGTGCAAGCCTCCAGAGTGGTCCCGTCCAGGGTGTGGAAGGAGGGGGTGGTGGGGGAGCCAAGAGGGTCTTTGCCACATGCCGAAGGTCATAGAGACAGTCTTCTTGATGTTAAGAAAGCTGGTTTGTGCGAAATCAGAGCTGGACATCATTGAAGTCCTGCTGTAACCTGATCGCTACAACAGCGGTCGAAGGGCCTGATGCATACAGAACTGTCATCCACATACATATGTATGGATGTGTTTAGGCAGGCGGTGGGTAGGTCATTAAGGAAGATGGAGAATAGGAGTGGCCCGAGGACTGAGCCTTGGGGGATTCCTATGGTAACTGGAAGGGAGGAAGAGGTGGAGCCTCCAATTCTAACAGATTGGAATCGGCCTACCAGATAAGAGTGGAACCAGCTGATGGCCATGGTAGAGAGCTCTGCAAGGGAGAGCATTTCTAGGAGGAGAGCATGGGAGAACGTGTCAAATGCCTTGGCCAGGTCAACAGAAATAGCGGAGGTGATATGGCCTTTGTCCATGCCATCAAGAATGCAGTCTGTGAGCCGTAGAAGTGAGGTGGTGGTGGAGTGGGCCTTCCTGAAGCCAGACTGGTAGGGTGAGAAGGAGGAGTTGAGAAAGGAGGAAAGTTGTGAGAGGACTAGGTGCTCCTGAAGCTTTGCCAGAATGGGAAGGAGGGAAATAGGACGGTAGTTACTGGGGGCAGAGGGGTTACCACCCTTTGGGAGTGGGATAACAGTTGCGTGCTTCCATTCCGAGGGGATTGATGCTAGGGAGAAAGATTAAAAAGAGCAGCCAGGGGGGTGGTAATGGCAGGAGCAGCCAGGTGGAGCATCTTGGAGTCCAGCCCGGAGGGGCATTTGCCTTTGTTTGGGTTTAGGGAGATCAAGGCATTGTAAACTTCCAATGGGGTGACCTGATGGAAGAAGGGCCTGAGTGGGGGTGGCAGAGGGGAGGATTGGGCTGGAATTGGAGAGCAGAAAGCAGTGCCAAGGTACAGCTTTAAAAGGAGTTAAATTCAAGGCGACTGCAAGAGAGGTCCGTTATTACCGTACCAAATATTATTTAGGGTGGGAGGGTGGGGAGAAGAGGGATTTGACCACCTTCCAGAATTTAGATGGCTGTTTTAGATTGGACTGAAAGGAAGCTTTGTAGTAATTTGCTTTAGCCTGCCTGATTTGCCTAGTGCAGGCGTTGCGTAAGGAGCAGTATTTTGCGTGGTCAGTGGGGGAGCTAGAGGCTTTGAGTGACTTCCATACCTGGTCTCTGGCTCTGATTAGGGACATAATGTCGGTAGTGATCCAAAGCAAGTGAGCACCCCTCACATGAGTCCTTCTAAGTGGGGCATGGTAGTCCCATACTGCTAAGAACCTGAGCTTGAAATACTCCAACACGGAGTCAATAGAGATAGCCCAAGGGGTGTAAGACCAGTCTGTGGCTGCTAGGTCGCTTAGGAGCGAGGCAAGGTCCAGGGATTTGTATGACCTTGTGAAAATGTTTTTTTTGGGGGGGGGGGCTTTGGGCCTGAATATTTTACAAGTCGAGTATATCATGTGATGGTCGCTTAATGAGTCAGGCAAGAGGCCTGAGGCAATTATATGATACTGGTGAGAGGTAAGGGACCAGTCTAGGAGAGAGAGTTACTTCCATTTCAGGTTCAGTTGTGTAGGTTCAGAAATCAGCTATGACAGGTTTAGAGTGGCTGCCTGGTTGCGAATCTTGGAGGTAGCACTGGAAAGCCAGTTTAAGTTGAAATGCCCCAGGATATGAAGCTCGCCCCCTTTGGCGCAGGATTTCTAGGTGCCCAGATGGTCCAGGATAGGGGGAGTCGGGGGAGCAGTAAGAACCTGCTATGAATACAGGGATAGTGTGGGGAGTGAGAGTTTGATCAGCAAGACGTCTATCGACTGCAAGAGCATAGGTATATTGACTGGGGTGAACTGAAGGGAGGATGAGATATACATAGCTATGCCACCACCCCTTTTGTTACCCGGGCAGTCATGGCGGATAATGGAGTAGCCTGGGATAATGATTTCAGAGTCCTTGTTACGAGACTTTAGCCAGGTTTCGAAAATAATCAGGATGTCAGGCCTTAGGGAGGTAACAGTTGGCTACAGCAAGGTAATTTTATGCAGTAAGCTGCAGATATTTAGATGCATTCATTTTAGGCCTCGTGTAGTATGGGGGGGGGGGGTGGCCGGATTTGGCTCAATGCCCCCAGAAAGTAGGAGCAGAAGCGTCACCAGAAGTTTGGTATATTTCATGGATTGCTGAGGCTTGCGGGTAGTGGACGGTATCTAAAAGCCATCCACAGGGAGTTTCTGGGTGGTAGAATTCAAACAACATGAAGTCTTGCTGTATTCTGACATACGCAGTTAGCCCCAGCACTTGAACTGCTCCGGAGAGGAAAGAGTTAACTCTGTGCAGAGAGCATAGAACGTTGGGCTCAAGCTTGGTTTCAAACCTCTGTCTGCAGCACTTCAAAGTGTAACCGTCAGATTCTTTACTGCACCTAACTGAACAGTCGCTCCGGAGTTTGGTCCTTTACTCTGTCAGTTTGGTCCAAAGAATTTGTCAGTTTTTCAACCGGTTCTGTCTTTTCAGTTTCAGATCCCTGTCTGCGGTACAGTAAGTGTTGTAGATAGTGGACTTTAGGTTTGTTTTATTTGGTTACTGTGCAGAAATTGTAAAAACCTGTAGATCGTTCTGATTTGGATCCGATCAGTTAGGGTTCATTCTGTTTTTCTGTAGAGTGAGGTTCCATTTCCTATCGGTTAAAAAAAAAAAAGTGTTTTTTTTTTTTTTTTTTTCCATGACCCGTAACATGGTCAGTAACCGATAGAAAGGTCTTACCTGGCATAATAAAAAGTTGTAAAGGGTAAGTTTTGTAGTCTGTCCATGTCTGAGAAACCAAAGAAAAAAATGGGCCCACTGGGTTTCAACACTGTGGTGAGTGTGGGGATGCCTTTGCTAAGGCAGACCCTCACACCACTTGGGTTTATTGTCTGGGATTTGACCACCTCGATTCAGACTGCCAAATATGTAAGAATTTCCCTAAAGCCACCCTGGAAAAAAGGTTGTGTAGGCTCAGGGAAAGGGAGGCCGAGAAGTCCGCTAATCCGGATGGCCAGCCCGGTTCGTTCCTGACGAATCTTGAGGGTGCCTACTGACTCATAATACACCTCGGCAAGAGGAGATCCAGCTCCGAGGGGTCAGTTCCATCAAAACGGAAAAGAAAGTCGGCCGGTTCAGATCCAGAACCGCATACTCCAACCGCCGATGAGATTGCCAGGCAATTTAGTATAGTGGAATCACTCCATCCAGTTCCGTCTGATCCGGCGCCTCTCGGTAGGCGCTTGGTTTAGTCGGATCCCCCCAGTTCCAGAATATGTTCCGGATGAGTATTATGAAGCGGAATGGGAAGAAGATGATGATGAATTTGGTGATGAAGGTCTGGATGAGCTCTTTGAACTGGACATCTCCCCAGACAGGCCCTCTAATATTTCCCCTCCCAGGCTTTCTGAGTCCCCTTACCACTACTTGTTCTACAAGAAAGTGGCTGATACTCTTCAGCTTCCATTGGTGGAGGCTGTCGAGGAACAAGAAGAGCCTGACTTTGTGGAAATGATAGACATCCCAGAGTCCAAGTGGTTGTCTATTCCCATCCATAAATCTTTATGGAACCACACAAAAAATATAAAAAACTCCAAATTCACCTCCTGTTGATAAAAAGATAGATAGGAGGTATATGCTTTCAGGCTCTGGCACAGAGTTTTTGTACCACCAATGCAACCATGTTGGGGTAGTGCAGGCTACAGCCTGTGATAAGGCTAACATACCCGTGGCTTCACACACCCCAGATAAAGACTCCAGGAAGTTTGATGCCATGGTCAAGAAACAGTACTTGGCATCATCCTTGGGATTCAGGTAGGCTCATTATTTGGCCTACACAGCCAGATACCAGAAGTCTAGATGGGATACTTTTCTGAGTTGGCCAACAGCCCCCCCCAAGCTAGCCAAGGAGCTGGAGGAGGTGGCTGCTGATGGGATTGAGGCATCCAAAATGCAGTTCCATGCTGCTGTGGACTCAAGTGATGTGTATTCAAGAGTCATGGCTGCATCTGTGTCTCTTCAGACTGGCTTGGTTCAGATGTACTAGCCTTTCCCAGGACACCCAGGCTAAGGCTATGGATTTACCTGTGGTGGATAATTCCCTGTTTGGGAAGCAGACAGAGAATTATATGAAAAAGAGGGATGAGTACTGGACCACATACAGGAGTGCACAGGCTAAGGAAAAGCAGGCAACTCCTCAGAAGCAGCAGGCTAGGGGCAGGCCCTTTCACAGGCCTTTCTTCTAAGCACAGGCCTCCTCTTCCTTCTCTCTGAGGGGATTCTTCAGAGGGAGAGGCAGGAGGGGAATGAACAGGGCTGCATCCTCTTCCCAGCCTAAGGCTCCTGCCAAGCAGGCACCCTGACGTGTCAGCCTGGGTTGACTCCCCATTGCCAGTAGGAGGCAGGCTGGCTTACTACCTCCAGGCCTGGAGGTCTGTTACCTCAGACAGGTGGGTCATGGAGGTGGTAAGCCAGGAGCTGGCTTTCAGCTTCGCCAAATTCCCAAAGCTGAGGGCCAGATCCTTTCCACCTGCAAATCCATCCGAGACCACTGCTTTGGAAGCAGAGGTTTCTTCTCTAATAGCCCTCAGGGCTGTAGAGAGAGTTCCTATTCAGCACAGGGGCAAAGGTCTGTATTCCAGATATTTCCTTACCCCCAAAAAAGACAGAGGAGTGGCGGTTCATCCTAGACCTCAGATATCTGAAAAAGCACATCCTCAAACCAAAGTTAAAGATGGTGACTCTGGGAGTAATTTTTCCCTCTTTAAGGCCATTAGATTGGTTAGCTTCCCTGGACCTCAAGGACACTTACTTTCACATCCCTGTCAGGTGCTCCCACAGAAAGTACCTCAGGTTCGAATTGCCTTTGAGTCATTATCAGTTCAGGGCAATGCCTTTCGGCTCAACATCAGCTCCAAGGGTGTTCACAAAGTGCCTAGCAGTAGTAGAGGCCTTTCTCAGGAGACAAGGGGTCGCCATTTTTCCATACCTGGACTGGCTCATTGTGGGGCAGTCTCCAGAACTGGTCAAGTCACATCTACAGGTTACCCAACAGTTGCTCACTTCTCTAGGTTTCCTTCTCAACCTACCAAAGTCTGTTCTCAAACCAGTACAACTTCTCACCTTCATAGGAGTGGAGTTGGATACTGTGCAAGCAAAGGCCTTTCTTCCCTTAGCAAGGGTAAAGGCCCTTACAGATCTTGCTTCCTCCTTTCGCCTTCTTGTCTCTCGACCAGCAAGGCATTTTGTTCAGCTCCTGGGCCACATGGCAGCTTCCACTGCGGTGGTACAGGGAGCCAGGTTCCAAATGAGGGGCATTCAATTCCATCTGAAGTCCTTTTGGTCACAGAAAAAAAGATCCACTCACCAAACTGATTCCAGTCACTCAAACACTTCTCCAAGCTCTCCAATGGTGGCTGGATCAGGACAATCTCAAGCAAGGAGTACCATTCATCAGTCAGACTCATTCAGTGGTACTGACCATGGATGCCTCTCTCCTGGGTTGGGGAGCCCGCTTAGGAGCCCTCACAGGACAAGGTGTGTGGTCCCCTTAAGAGTCCCTACTTCACTTCAATCTTCTGGAACTCAGGGCAGTAATTCTGACCGTCCAAGCTTTCTCGGAATCAGTGAGGAACAAAGTGGTTCAGGACAGACAACACCACCACCATGTGGTACATCAACAAGTAGGGAGGCACTCAGTCTACAGCCTTGTGCACAGAGGCCATGAAAATATGGTCTCTGGCTTATACCCTGCAAGCATCACTAGTAGTATTCCATCTACCAGGGAAGGACAATGTGCTAGCAGATGCCCTGAGCAGAATATCTCAGGGTCATCACGAATGGGCACTGGACCACTTCATACTGAAAGTAGTCTTCTCCAGGTGGGGCACTCCAGAGACAGATCTCTTTGCAGCCCCAATCATCAACTTCCTGTTTTCTGCTGCAGATCTCCAGTCGTGGGCACAGTCCACCTGGATGCTCTGGTTCTCGATTGGGGGGGGCAAATTTCTTTATGCCTTTCCTCCCTTTCCCCTGTTATTCAAGTTCCTGGTCAAGATCAGGTCACAGCCATGCAAGGTGATCCTGATCACACCAGATTGGGCCTGACAGCCTTGGTATCCTCTGTTGTTAGCTAGCCGTCCATCTTCCCCTATGTCTTCCCAAGAGGCACAGTCTGCTAACCTTCTCAGGGGAGAATCTGGTATCCCAACCTTCAGTCCTTCAACCTCAAGGATTGAGTATGCAGGTCTGTACCTGTCTCAGGGGGTGCTGGATATTCTCAAAGCCTCTCAAAAACCTGACACCAGAAAAACTTTTAATTCAAAATGGAAGAGATTCAGTATGTGGTGTTCCGCTAAGGATGTTTTAACGGATCCTGCTGATCTGGCTGCAATTCTGGATTATATGGCTAATCTTAATGGCCTAGGTCTCAGGATAGCCACTTTAAAAGTGCATTTAGCAGCTGTATCTGCTTTCCTGTCAGCAGGGAAGGCTCCCTCTCTGGCATCTCATCCTGTCTTCTGTAAATTCTTTAAAGGTTTGGTTCATACTAACCCTGCTTGGGATCTTAATGTTTGCATTGCTCAGCTCATGCAACCCCCTTTTGAGCCTTTGGCTTCAGCCAAACTCAAGTATCTGACTTAGAAAATTGTGTTCCTGGTAGCCATCACTTCTGCCAGGCATATTAATGAATTACAAACTCTGTCAGTGGAGACAGATTTTGTCTCATTCCATAGAGTTAAGGTGGTCCTTAGAACCAATAGGAGGTTTCTACCCAAAGTGGTCTCAGATTTTCATCTGAACCAGTCCATGTTTCTTACTGTGTTTTTCACTGATCATTCTTCTTCAGGAGAAAAATTACATAGTTTGGATGTTAAGAGGGCACTTAGCTACTACATTGAGCATACTGAGGCACTTAGGTACGAATGTCCCCAATTGTTTCTCATTTATGGTGAAGTGGGGAAAGGTAAGCCTGCTACTAAGAGAACTATTGCCAGGTGGATTGTCTCTTGTATACAATTCTGCTATGAAAAGCTAGGCAAAATACCCCCCTCAGGCCTGAGGGCTCATTCGACGAGAGGTAAGGCTGCTTCCCTGACTGCTGCCAGGGATATACCTTTACTGGAGATAATGCAAAGCAGCCACCTGCAAAACTGTCCATTTTTTCACCAAGCATTACTCTCTGGATATCCAGGCTACGAGTGATGCTCGATTTGGAACAGCAGTACTGCAGAGCCTATTCCCAAAATAGGTTCGGTACCCCCCTCCATGGCAGTACTGCTTGGTTGTCTGCATATGTCAGAATACAGCAAGACTTCATGTTGTCTGAAGAAAAAATTACTCACCTTAGTAATTGTGTTTCTTCTAATGGAGTCTTGCTGTATTCTGACCTCCCTTCCCTCTCAGAACCTTTGTTTTGGGAAGTGGGCTGGCAGGCACAGTGTTGCACCTCAGGAGTGTACTTGGCGCTCCCCCTTTTTAGAGAAGGGGAGTTGGGTTATGGTTATGTTGCTTTCTGGTAGCTTTATGTTGGTTCACTACCTGGTTTTTATTTTTGGTTTCTTGACTCGAGTCTTTGGGGTGAACCAAATCAGTTGTTGCCTGTTGGCTTGGTCTTTTACAATTTCCACTTTGAATAAGTGTAGTTAGTTAGTGATAGCTCGTAAGAATCTGACGGTTACACTTTGAAGTGCTGCAGCCAGAGGTTTGAACCGAGCTAGACCCCAACATTCTATGCTCTCTGCATAGAGTTAACTCTTTCCTCTCTGGAGCAGTTCAAGTGCTGGGGCTAACTGCATATGTCAGAATACAGCAAGACTCCATTAGAAGAAACATAATTACTAAGGTGAGTTATTTTTTCTTTAAGGCTACGAGTCCAGCATGAAAGGAGGGTGGTAGGATTGAGGGGCCAGCCAACCATGTGAGTAGTTTTGAAGCAGGGTGTGGCACAGTGGAGGAGGTATTAGAGGTTGTTAGCACAGCTGACAGGATGCAAAGTGCCAAACTTCCTTCCTGCTCCAAGGGGTAGGTGGAGGGAGGGAGGGAGTTTCACTAAAGGTAAAAGGGAAGCAAGTAGAGCAAGGTAGAGAGGTAGCATTTTGTTACTGAGTGTGAGATAGCCTGCTAGTGCAGAATTTTGCAATAGTGGCTTCTAGTGGAGGAAAAAGATAGGCTGCCAATGGGAAAGTCGGCTGATGTTTTTTTTTTTCGGCACGTGACCTGCTCTATATAATGACTGGATCAACAAGGGTGGTGGTTGGGGCGGTGGGGTAGCCACCCTTCTGTAGGTGGACAGAGTCTTCCCATAGCACACAGCCCAAAGAGCCCTGCACAGCAAGGTCCTACATGAATTAGGATATGATTCCACTATCTCAAAAAAAAAGGAAATTCTTTGGAAGAAGCTTTAATGCACCAGTTAGGGTAACTTAATGCCACAAAAGTAGTGAAATGTGGCATTAGGGTTGCCAACCGTAACTCGCAACCCCACCCTCCAAAGCATCAAAAGGAAAAAATATTAGGGGTTTGGGTCTCTGGAGCCTTGGTGAATCAGTGGTGGGGTCTTTCTTGAGGTTGTCAACCCTAATTAAAGTCTTAGAATTACAACCCTTTGAGGCAAAAACTCTTTTGCAAAGGCTCCACAACAGATTTACAAACAGACAGGTAACAAAAAAAAGATTACAGGAGATTAATACAGTACATTTTTTTTTTTTTTGTCAATTCTGTTTATCGCCTCCAGACCCAGAAAACTGTCGGGCTACTCAGCTAACCCGCTGCTTCTACCCGCTGTGACCCTACCTCCTCAAGGGCATTGGTTTCTCCTCGACAAACCCCCCTGGCCCCAGGGTCCGCGAGGAGATCGAAAGGGCGGAGGCAGAGATCCAGCGTTGGACGTGTGGCGGTGAGCACCGAGAGCTGTTGCCTATCTGGGCTGGAAGGGTTTTTCTTCTTGTAAACCCATCCTCTAGACGTGGGTCATGCAGTGCTACCCAGCTCGTGACATGAATGCTCCCATTTGCGTCCGAAAGCCGCCCAGCGTCCTATCCTCGTATGTGATCTCGACATCCTGAGTGACACTCCAGTCTCCACTGGATGTCACTATTTGTGCGGGATATGACCCCCCTCCATCCCAGGAGAGGAGAGCTGTCCTCCCGACGCTCAGTCCTCTCCTTCCCGTGCCGACCCCCAGTGGCACAGGCTCGCTCCCGAACCTGGGTCACCGGTGTGGCACGAGGTGTGGCATCCAGTGCCTCAACCCTCAGCACCACCGGACCAGCCAATACAGTACATTATACATAGGATACGAGTATATAAGTAATACAGTACATTATACATAAGTGCATCATAAATGAGGGTGGAGTGCATGGCAAAGAAACAACATGGTGAGTAGATTTAAAATAGACAGTATACAAAACACTACAGGAAATTAATACAGTACAGGGTTTTAAATAATTGATTAGCACTTTTTTCCTTGGGACAATACTAACTGTACAGAAAGCATTTATATAGGTTTTCTAGAAGTGTTATGTTTGTTAAACACAGTGAGGCAAGTGCTATGCATTTTCACAGTGTTTTAGAACTTTTATGAGCAAAACGCTAATCAATTTTTAGAGTTAAATAAAACCCTGCAGTACATACATAGGATAAGAGTATACAATTAATGCAGTGCATTATACATGTGTGCATCATAACTAATGGCGGAGTACATGATAATGAAACAAACGTGATGCAGGCAGTGCTAGCTAACTATGTAAACCGATAGGAAATTAAAGAAAAGAAAGGGAGACCAGAAAGAAGTCAGTTAAGGAGAGTTGTGAGACAGCTTGGTGGGGGGTAAGGGAGAAAAGTTGAGTAGAGGGGTATAAGATATATAGAAGGAGTAGGAAAGAGTGCAGGTAAAGGATGAGTAAAGGGCAGTAGGGGAACAGAGTGAGGAAGGAGAAATTAGACCAAGATAAGGTGGGGAGGAGCAGCGGGAAATTATGGGACACATGATCTGCTTTCTTTACGGAGGGCCCATAGGGCCCTGCATGAAAAAAGCTACAACAAATTGTGTTGGCAACATGTGGCGAGACATACTTCTCTACCTTTGCAGAGTGCATCACCATGAGGCACTAGCTTGGAACTGTACCTTGTACTTTGAACTGGAGGCTACGGGCTCAGGGTGGGGGGATTAGGATCGACTAACCCCAAGAAGACCACACCATTGATTTGCCAAGACTCTGGAGACCCAAAACTGTAATATTTTTTTTCTTCTGTTGCTTTGGGGGAGGTTGGAAGCCCTTACTCCACATTTCCCTACTTGTGTGGTGTTAGAAGTTACCCTAACTGGTGCATGGTGAGAGCCACCTGAGGTTCCTGTTGGGAGAAGGGAAAGCTCTGGAGGAGATTGTCCTTCTCTGACCATCATGTGAGTGATCAAACCAAGGGCTTGGTCATTCGTGTGGGGTAGGTCTGAGGATGTGATGCTTGTGACCACTGTGCTCTGAGCATCAATTGAGTCGTTCTCATGTGTAACCATGCCAAGGGCACTTTGAACACTGAGGAGGCTTTCAGACCCAACATGCATTGCAGGGAGTGGGCTTGAACAGGTTTACACTCCATTATATAGCATGCCATCTGCAGGATCGCCTGCATTTTGCTGTCTTAAAGGAAGGCTCGGGCGTTGGTGTAGCATCCAGAAGAGCTGCCATGAACAGAAGCTGCTATCAGGGTTGGAGGTGAAGAACTAAGAGGCCATGGCCACTGCGTGTTTCGTCTCCTGCCTGGATGGACTGGCTGTCAGCCAATCGTCCAGATAAGGGTAAACATGGAGTCCTTGTTTTCTCTGTGCTACGAGTACTGCAGTGCACTTCATAAAGACTCAAGGTGCCGAGGACAGCCCACAGGGCAGTAGTCTGAACTGGTAATGCTGGCCCAGCACAGCGAATCTGAGGTATTTGTGGTGGATAGGGTGCACCAGAATATGCTGCTATGCATCCTGAATATCCAGGGATGCTTCCAATCCTGAGGTTTCAGGAAGGGAAGCAGAGAGCCCACAGAAATCATTCTTAATTTTTCTCAATCCATGAACTTGTTTAGCTTTCTGAGGTTGAGAATGGGGTGCATGCCTCCTGATTTCTGTGGGAGTAGAAGCCTATGTTTCGTTTCGACTCTGGCACTATTTTCAGTGCCTTGTTGCTCAGAAGGCCCACAACCTCCTGCGCCAGAAAGTCTGACATATGGACTGTGGGGGGGGGGGTGCCTCTGGATGAATAGTCAGGAGTCATTTATGTGATGTTCATTTGGTGTGTCCTTCCCAGAAGATCCTGAGTACCCACTTGTCTGTTGTGATGGCTTCCCATTAACGATAAAACTGGGTAAGGTGCCTCCCTGCTGGAGAGGAGAGGTCTGCTTCGGGCAGCAGAGGCAGAACCGGGGCCAGAGCTTCAGAGGATGGCACTGGGAGCTTTCATCACCTGTGCCTTCTTTTGAGTTTGGGGAGCTTGAGATTTGCTTAAGGCTTTCTTGACTTTTCCACTCAAGGACTGTCAGTTTTGAAAGAAACCACAACCCTTAACCCTCTGAGGGTTAGCAGAAGGTCGTCCGGAAGGCTTCAAGGTTGTTCTAGTGAGAGACTTCTCTACCTGCTCTCCAAACAGGTAAGTACAATCAAAGACAACATTCATTACCAGTTGGTGGGCATCCAAGCTCAAAAGGATATGCTCGTACTTAACAAAAAAAAAGTACCCTTGGTAGCTAGCAATGTGCTTGCCAAGAGTAGCTACTGCGAAAGCCCGCTTGTCTATAGTGTCAGTCTTGCATGACTTCTTGTTAATAGAATGCATGATGACCTCTGGGGGAAGAGTGGCTTTGTCATTCTCAGCGAGAATAACAATGGTATCAGCTACAGGTGGAGAACCATTCACTAGTCAGTCCTTGGAGTAGTGTATTTGCTGTCTGCTTACAGGCAGAAGGGATAGAGGCAGGTCTGTTCCAGACTGCTTCTGACAAGGTCTCAAATGCGGGAGGAGAAGGAGGAACCAAATTAACCGCCATGGTAGAAATGTTTAACCACTGCAGATGGACGCATGTACCTGAAGGCTCAAAATAAAGTGCAGAATGCATATTCCTGAGCAAAGCCTGGAAGGTTAGATCCTCCTGTGGAACAGAAGGGTCTGGGTTGGAAGAATTCAGGCTGAAGAAAGAGTCTTCATCGCTGCCATCAGAAATGATGAGGTCAAGGTCAGACTCGTCCCCTTTCACTTCATCCCCATAAGGGATGGCCGTGGGGGGGGGGGGATGGATCATAGGCCCTTGAATCCTGAATGTGGCCTTGGCGACACCAGACCCATTTTCTGAGGGGCTGGTGCCTAGGGCAAGGCTGTGACCAGAACTGAATCCGGTGCTGGGAGATCCCTGGCACCGAGGGTAGTGCCAGAGCTGGCATCAAGGGTTACGTCGGGATACACCCTGGGGGCACAGTCACCAGCAGGGACCCAGGGACTGTTGCCAGAGCCAAACTGGCTTGAAGGTCCCACTTGCGAGGCTCCAGTTCCATCTGCCCCAAATAACCCGTGGTCGGGTCCACTGGCAGAGGCAAACATGCCAAACGCTGCACCCACTGGTTCACAAGAGCTGCCCAGTGGTGGAATTGCCCACCAGAGTCCCAACTTACTGAGAGGGGCTCGGGGCCAGAGACCTTAACTTCCTAGTACCAGAGCGCCCCCCCCCCCAAAAAAAAACAGGTAGGCAGCACCCATGAACGCCCTCAGCTCCAAGAAACCGAAGATGTCATGGCAGACCTCCCAGAGGGTGGCTACAAGTGGTACTGCTTCTTCCCCTTCTTATGGGAAGAGGAAGAACTCAAGGCTGAACAGCACTGAGAACCTGACTGGGATCGGGAACAAGCTTGCTTATTGTGCTTCCGGAAGAAATGTCCTTCCTCTTGGGCACAAGACCACCCGTTGTAAGAACCCTTCCCTGATGGCGAGAGTGAATCAGGCACTGCCCCTCTGCCTGGAGCAGCTTGCCTGAGAAAGCTCCCCACTATTGTCATCCTTGGCTGTAGACCGTTGACTTGATAGGACTGTAAGAGACTGACAGAAAATTATTTTTGTAAAATTACTAAACCGACCCAAAAATAAACTCTAGCTTTAAATGATAAACAGAAAAACCGAAGGATCTTCGGGGATATCTGTTTCATCAGCTCACACCTCTGGAACTACTGCCGAAGGCACCAGGATCACACGGAAGCTTTTTCTGTAGCAGTCGGCTAGGGGCTGCCCTCTCTGACGTCATACACCGACGTCGCCCTGCTATATGACCGTGGGTGGCCCTACTCCCTCCTCAGTTCTTTCCCACTGTCGACCTAGCACATGTGGACTCCGCGGAAGCTTTGTCATTCAGTTGACTGCCAAAAATGTACTTACCTTTTATTTTCCCTTGCCTTCGAAATCCCTTTATTTAAAAGTGATTCCCTTTTCTTCTGTATGTTGAGAACTACTGTTTCTTCTGCCCTCTTCCGTCGCTGCCACTGCCGAAAGAAGATTGCTTTGACTGGCAACTACGATTCTGCTGCCTCGAGCCTAGCCACAACGCCCTTGCCTGTGAGCTCTGCCTGAAATTCAGTCTCACTACCTGGTGACGCTGAAAGAAAGCCTTGCAGAACTTCTTGATAGAACAGCAAGCAGCCAGATCAGAGCAGGAATTGAGAGGGTTCCCCCCTTCCAGTCACTGGCTTCTTCGGAGGGCTCTCAGGCTACCAAGGCCCAGGATGAGTCTTTGGGGACAAGGAACACTTCAGGAACCATTTCCCCAGTGGCGCTTCCGATCCCAGTTGGCTTCTATCTCCTTATCTGGGTTAGCACTATCGCCAGGTTCGGTGACCTCCTGTCCTGCCACCCAGGCCTTCCCTGGCAGCGAGTTCTCCCAGTCCTCAGTTGGCTAGTGAAGGCCCGTCGACCCCTGGTTCATCAGCACCCACCCCACTGCAGCAACTTCCTGCACAGCAAGGTTGTCAGGTGGTGGGCCCTTCCAGCTCTGCTGTGTCAGGCACTGATTCGATGATGTCGGGCTCTGTGCCCCCTACGTTGCAGCCGGTGACGACGGTGCTTCTTATGCCTCCTGTTATAAACGTGGTACTTGCCTCCATTACTGTGGCCCTTATTCAGCAGCTTGTTCCTTGGCGAGGGCTTTTTTCGCCACTGCTGTCCGGTGCTGCTTTAGAGTCGACCCCAGTTCGTCCCTCCTGCTTGACGCTGTCCCGGGCATCTGAGTCTTTGCCATCTGTCCCTGTTCCAAAACAGGGGGAAATTGAGGAGTTACCACCCTGTCCTTATCCTTCTTGATGAGGAGGATGAAGAGCCTGATGTGGAGGCTCTTTCCTCAGATAGGTCCAGTGTTTCTTCAGGGAGTGAGGAATCTGTGAAACACACCCTGAGATCCCCCCCGGTGGGTTCCTTCTTCTTCAACATCATGAAACGGCTCCAAGCAACTATGGGGTTCCAGACTGAAGAGGACGACGTCACCAGAAGGAATCTGATGGACATCCTGGAGATTCCTGAATCTCCACCTAAAGTCATCCCTCCACTTTTGCCCGCCTTACAGGACGCTGCCTGGCATTGGCCCAATATGATTCCGGCCATGCCAAGGAGGGCTGACAAGGTTTATCAGCCCCCTCCTGGGCACCCCTTCTATGCTGCCCAACCAGACACTGACTCAGTTGTTATAAAGGCAGCTAAAGATCTGCTGTTATGGTAAGTTCTTGCATCACTGTTCTTTGTTGTTGTATAGACGTGAAGTTCTAACGCCCAGTGGTCGAGCGACCTTGTCACTGATGCACACTCAACAGCAGGAAAAAAAGGAACTGAAGTGGTTGATGGCTGGTGCCAAGGTAAGCTGTACAATGCAAGCCAGTCTCACGGTGCAGTGTATGCACACAGCTTGCCTCAACTGTAATACCATGTGATTCTCACTTTTTACCTTACCTACCCCCCAAGCTTGCTACCTCCCAGATAAGGGATGTTAATCAGTGTGCTACTGGGGAACCTCTATAGGATCCAGCAGAGACACCTTGGGCTAAAAGACCCCTGCTTGAGGCCTTCTCTCCACCCCCCCCACCACAACCACATCTTTACTCTCTCCCGGCAGCAGTTTTAAAACCACTTCAGACTAGGAGGACATGGTACTGTCAGGGACGCTCTACTGCCCCAGTTTGCTGGGTAGGGGGTCTGTGGGCAGTCTATCACCTTTAACGTTTGTCTGTTTGCCTACCCTACTGTCTGATGCACTGAAGCTATATATTGTATACCTACCTGTGCAATATGTTGTTAGACATGCTTGTGTGAATTTGTATTAATAAAAAAGATATTTAGGGAAAAAAAAGCTTGCCTCTGTGCCAGCCGTCCTGAAAAGTTCTGCCTTCTGCAGGGTCCTAGTGCCTCTGGCTCAAACCCATTAGTGTGAAGAAATGGTGACAACTGACTCCTGGAAGATCTGTTCTTTCTTAGTATGGTAACTTTTTGAGCATCCAGAAGGGAAGTGCATGGAGGTGCGCTCCCATGAGTGGATTAAATGATAATTTAAAAATAATGAATTCAGTAGTCGAATGTTCCCTTTTTCTCACCCAGAAACACATCAAAGAGCATCACGAGGAGGTACGCGAGCGGCCCTGCCCGCACCCTGGGTGTAACAAGGTCTTCATGATTGATCGATACCTGCAGCGCCACGTGAAGCTCATACACACAGGTAAGTGTTGTTGAATTCCTGGTGTGGGAAAATGTATGTTGAGGGAGGTTGTGTTCCAGATGAAGTCTCTGGGATTTGTACTTGTGTCTGAATTAGTTGGCTGTTAATTATATGTGAGAAATCTCAGTCACGAGAAGTGAATATGAGGATCTCTGTAATGTTGTCTGCTACAGTTGGAAGCCAGACAGAACCCCGCGACAAGAATGATCCCTACACATGCCTTTTGCTGTTGAATGCATGTTGTATCAGTGATTTGTGGGGGAGATGATGGAAGGAATGGAAATCTCCTGCTTATTTAGTTGCGATCTTGTTGCCTTGCCACTGGGACTTCTGGGGGTTCTGAACAGTGACACTGCTGTGGTCAGCCCCTGGTCTCGGGCATTGGGAGAGGTAAATTAGGTGATCTGGAGACATCCCTACTCCATTCGACCTGTCCCAAGGGACTTACAGTTGAGGTAGCTGGTCCCCACAGGTTCCATTGAGGACCACCCTCACCGGGGTTGACTTCTGTTCAGACCCCAAAGAACACTGTCCTTGTGTCTGTTCACAGTCCTCCCATCGCTGACTCCAGCAGAATGGGCACTTTGGGCAGAAAGGTTTCCATTTTTGCAAGATTTTCCCTGGCCATAGCTCTGCACCAGACCTATGTGGTAACTTACCAGTGTCACCTGTGGCTGCAGATGCACACCTTGCTGTCTGGGATGCTGGTGAACAACACAACAAGATAAGCATGGAAAATGAAAGTTACATACTTTACTGATCTTACAGAATATCTTCATCACTGAGTTCTACTTATGGGTTTGTGGCCGAAGGAACTAGAACCCCACAGTAACAGATTTTTTGCAGGGAGGGAGTCGATGTCCGGTACTTATTTTGCCTGCGCATCCCACGTGGTGCTGTGCACACCAACCAATGACTGTGGCTGGCACCCCCAACACTTCAGTTCTGTTTGCCTGAAAAGAAATGAGAGAGCTAGATCCTCTCTAGCCCATGGGATAGGAAAAATGATATAAAAATAAAATAAACACGATAAAGCCTGACTGCCAAGCTTAGAGTAATAAGAACAGGGCTCACTAGGTGACACAAGGGTAAAAAGGTTGTAGAGACTCACACTATCAGGCAGACAGGGAATGGGTAGTGGCAAAGAGGAAGGCAGCAGCCCTGAGCATGCCGTGCAGAACTTCAGGAAGTGCAAGGATTGTATCTGCGTTTGTAAAAGTGACCAGGTGCATATGAGGGGTTGCTGCCTCCAATATCAAAACCAGGACCAAGGACTCGGCGCACTCTAGGGAGGTAAAGTTTTGTTTTTGTACTGTGCTGTAGTCAATAATGAGACAAGGACACCACCATAGCTTGGGTGCAAAAGGTGTACAAGTTTGTCTCACATGGGGCAGCAAATCAGAGTTACAGACACGCTGCCTAGGTGCCCTGGCGCGTCGCTCTGTCTGAGCTTTGTTAAGAGCTCCTTACAGAAGTTGCAGCCGCCTGAGGGAATTGTCTGCATTGGAAACCAGCCTTTTTCCCCCACCCACCTGAAAGGTCATCTGCCAAAATGTACACAGTTAAGACAACCCCCACCCACCTGAGCCTGACCATTGAAATCCATCGTGAGCCCCCAAGTAAGATATATTAGTTTTCTTATCCAGTCCAAGGCGGCACCGTGATCTTCATCCTTCTCATATTACTTCCAGACCCAAATTTCAGAAATCTCACTCCAGTAGTGCTGTGCACATTTTTTGCACAAAGCCCTACAAGGGCAAGATTGCCAGGATTCGGGCAGAGTGGTGATATAAGGAGGATAAGGATCACAAGTGCTGTGTTGAACTTGAAAATAAATGAACACGTTACTAAGCAACTTGTGGGAGACTTCTAAGAACTAAGTCTGGAGGTTCAGATGAGTGTTATTTGTTTAGTTAATATACTGTAGGAGTTGAATAGATACAGCCTGGTCGCACTGAGGTTCTTTGTCTTTCAGCTTGTTTTTAAGGGGGCTCACCATGACCGTAACCCGTAAGACCAACTTGGGACTGGTTCATTTCCCCTGTGGTGTGATACAGACGAGGCACACTGATGAGTCCTGATAGGGCAAAACACGTGTCTGTGTCTTTGTTTGCACCGTTTGCAAATTGTGTGAGAGGCCCTTTGGCACCATGCATTCTTGCTTAAAGCTGAACCAGCCTAAAATTTCATGGTGACTTGTATACATCCCATGGTGCTTTGCATTATGGTGGTATGTGTAATTTTGCAGTTCTTTGAAACTTGGTTTATTGCCCATGCCCTTTGGGGTAACCCTTGCCTCAGTGCTTTCGCACTGAGGTTCTTTGTCTTACTTGTTCAGTATGCCTGCTTTCTTCTGTTCCTCTTCCACATCTCCTCCCCCTTTTAGATTTACTATTCCTGCCTTGCTTTTCTTCTTTTCGATTAGGTACCTAAAGACTATTTTGTCCCCCTTATAACTCACTTAGCAGTGTTTTCCTCCGTTCGTGCTTTTGCTCTCCTAACTGCCTTCCCTTTGTTTTTTCTGATAACTCTCCCTATCTTCTTCCATGTTGACTTCTACCTTTTGAATGTCTGCTTCTTTTCCTTTACTATCTCTGCTACTTCCTCGGAGAATCATAGTGGCTCTTTTTTTTCTCTTGCTCCTTTTAACCTGCCTGACACTGAGGTTAGTTGCCTTCTCAGTGGCCTTCCTTATTTTTGCCCATTTTTCCTCTACCCCACCCATTTTCCCCTATTCCTACTAGGGCTTCCATGAGGCACTCTCATATTTTTTTAAAATTGGCCCTCCTGAAGTCCAGGACCCTCATTTTAGTGTGGTTAGATTCTGGTCCAGTCCTTATGTTGAATCACACCGTATGATGATCACTGGCCCCCAGGTGACTTCCCACTGTGACGGCAATGACACTGTCCCTGTTTGACAGTACCAGGTCCAGTATCGCCCCCTCACGAGTGGGTTCTTTAGTTGCCTGAGGAACGTACCCTGCAGGGAGTCTAGGATTTCCCTACTTCTAACTGTTGCTGCAGCAGGGAGGTCTCCAATCCACATCTGGTAGATTGAAGTCCACCACCAGCAATACCTCGCCCTTGTTAGCCATCCCCTGGATTTCTTCTATCATATCCTTATCTCCCTCCTCCCCCTCTGCTGGAGGTCTGTAGATCACCCCTGTTTGAATAGCGCCCCCTCCCCCCCGTCTCCAGGATGACCCACAGTACCTCCACTTCTCTCTGTCCCCCCATATTTCCGTAACCTTTATGTTTTCCCTCACATAAAGAGCCATCCCGCCTCCCTTTTTTCCTGTCCTGTCCCTCCTGAGTAGAGCATACCCTGGTATGGCTACATCCCAGTCCTGGTTTTCATTGCACCAGGTCTCTCTAATTGCTACTGTGTCCAGATCTCTTATTGCCATGGTGGCCTCTAGCTCTGCCATCTTGCTACCCAGACTTCGAGCATCTGCACACATGGCTCTCCATTTTGTACTGCGACCTTACCTCATCTTGCCCTTTTGCCCGCTCCCATTTCCTCCATTATTATCTTTCCTCTCCCCCCCCCCCTTCCTCTTGGTTACCTATTATTGTTTGTTCCTTTTGGGACTCCTCACCCTTGGGATTCTCACTACTGACCCTATAAGCGTGTGTGTGGGAGTGGGGAGACTGTGTCTCCGTGCCTTATTCCGCCATCCCCCTCGTGGGTGGGATCAAGTTGCAGCAAGATGTAAAATACCACGTTTACCTTCAGTTAGCTTTGCAAACGGAGTTGTAATGCGGGGTTTTCCCTTTAAACTGTATTCAGTTTGTATGTTTCCAGAGTTTATTTCAGGATAGTTGTACCCTCAGCATAGAGAGACATGGTATAAGTTGCTGTGAATTCATGTTCTCATATACAAATGCAGGTCTTGTGGACTATGAGATTTCAACAACCATAAAATGGAGCCCCCCCCCAGGATAGTTACAGGGGACTAGCATGAACACTGAAAATAAACTAAAGTAAGCATGTAAATCCCTAACAGCTACAGGAAAAGAGTCGTCTGTTGACATGGAAAGTAGCTGTGTGATAGTCATTTTGGGGGGGGGGGGGCTTTTAGATGGCTGGGCTTCCTACCCAGGGGAGTGAGGCACTTATCCCAAAGTGTCCCTCGGTCAAAAGACAGCTCCCATCTCCTTCACAGGGTTGCTCCATGAGTTCGGGGGCAAGGCCTCCTACCCAAAACGTCAAACTCCCTTCTCCTTTACAGGGTTGCTCCATGGGTGCTGTGTTGCCAGAGGAAGGTCAAGAACAAAAATGGGGAACTCTGGTCCCAGCCATCAGAATAATGGCCACCTTCACTTTCAGGGCCTGTTTCAAACAAGATACAGTAGCTGTACAGTCCAGGAGAGGGAGATGGAGGATGTTTCTGCTGTTAAGCCTGTTTTTGGAAGGGGGGAAGTCGGGCACTTTACAATCCGAGAGAGCGAGGAAGAGATACTGTTTCTGCTGTTGGGGAGTGGGGGGCAGGCACTTTACAGTTCAGGAGAGGGAGTGTAAGAGAGAGAGAGAGAAATTGTCATTAGGTTCACGGTGGGGGGAGCACTTCACAATCCTGAGCCGAGGTGGAATGTTTCTGCTTTTAGGGCTTTTGGGGGTGGGGAGACATTACAATCCAGAAGAGGGAAGGGGTACAGAGAGTGTTACTACCATTACACCTACTGTGGCGGGGGTACAGAACAGTCCAAGGAGGGAGACAGCGTTTCCTTAAATCCATGGGGTGAGAGCAGAACTTTATTTAAAAGCACTGTACAGTCCAGGAGGTGACTAAAGAAATAAAGAATTTAAGTGAAAGTTCAGAAAAGAAAATCAATTCCAGGGCTTAAGCAGTCAAGGGAAAGAAGCATTACATGAAGAAAGTGTTCTAGTTCTAGAATGCTGGCTGCAAAGTGGCTGTATCTATGTGGAGCTCCCATCGATAAGTGAACATTTTCTATATTTTTTCTAATTTAAATATTTTTTTGTGTACAGTTTGTGGATTGAGAAGGAGGATATTGTTGCCTATAGGAAGGTGTAGGAAGTGTGTGTTTTATGTTTGTTGGGAACAGAATAAGTCAGCATGTTTGTTCTGTGGTATTCATATCTTGTGTAAGTTTCATTTTGTTTATATACAGTAGACAGGCAGTTAGTTTGAGATTTTTGTGGGGTTTTCCTTGTCACTGGGATTAGCTGGCTTGTTGCTGGGTGGTGCATGCTGTTTAGGTGGTACTTTGACTTTGTTTATGACTGTTTCATGGGATTTCTGAGCTGATGATTTAAAAGGCATTCATTAAAAATATTTTTTTGAGCTAGAATCAGGTGGTGCTAAGAAACGACTTCCTTGGCATAGTGTTCTAGTTTTGATAGAACACTGGAAGTAGCAGCCTGCTGAGTTCTAGATTATTGAGATTGTTGTTACATTTTGATTATAAAGTGAGATAGAAATAAGGGATATACAATGGTGAGTTGTCAGATAAATGATTTATCTGCCCAAGTGCTGTTCGACCTCGGGTAACCTCACACGTGACATAAGCCACAAGTGAAATGTCCGAGGTCAAACAGCACAAGTGTAGATAAATCATTTCTCTGACTGCTCACCATTGTATATTTCATTTATTCAATAGCGATGCTTTCTGTTGGTGCAGGAACATTTGTTTGATTTTTTTTTTTGCATATGTTTGTCAAAAAAGTGAACCAAAAAATTGCATTTTCTCCTCTTTTTTTGCCAATTATAAAAAAAAAATCTATAAGGTATCTATAAATGAAATACCACTCATTTTGTAGATAATTTTGTGCTGAACAACTTTCATGCTCACAGCACTATGATATCTTTTTTCGTTTTAAAGTTATTTGCATTTGAATATAGTTAGTACTGGTACTGAGGCTGAACATTCTAAATGAGTTCCGGGGTGATTGTGACATATCTACTATGTATATAAATCTGTGATGATGCATCTGCTATGTGTATAAATGTAATATTTAAGCAATAAGGCACGACAGGGTGTGTGTTGTCGTGTAATAACATCACTCCTGGAGTGGGTTGAAGCACGAGGCGAAGCCGAGTGCTTCCACCACCCCAGGAGTGACATTATTACATGATAACACGCATCCCTGGAGTGCCTTATTGCAATTATACAATGGCTTGATGTTATACAAAATAAAAATATTTTAAAAAAGTTTTAGTAGATTTTTAGTGTAGCAATATATCTCTGTTTCTTAAAAGTAGCTCATAACAATCATCCAAAAAGTCAATACAGTGATGTTATTGTGTAATAACATCACTGTCTCAGGCACACATTGACCAGAGTCCCGGAAATGTTCTTGCCATTGTATAATTCACATTTATCACATAGTAGCAAAGATTTATCACATAGGATTTATGTCCATGCCAATTCAAAAATGTATAAATTTATGCAGTAGGCGTAGACATAAATCCTGTGTGATAAATCTGAGCTACTGTGAAATAAATTCAAAATTTTACATTTACACAAATTGTAGACGCGAAGAAAGCGATCACGAGATGTTGGATGAAAACACAGATCCCCACATTACAAAATTGGAGACAAATAATGTCAGAAATTTATAAAGCTGAGACTTTTAACCTGGAGCTTCGGGGAAACTCCATAGTACAAATCCGAAAATGGAATCAGTGGTCTCAATATGTTTCTTCTCAGAACTTAGATTTGGCACTTTAAACCCACCAGACCCGAATATGGGTTAGTAATTTACGGAATATCCCTGCCCTACCTTATTCCCATAAAAAGCAAGGGGCCTAAGGCTTCACCCACGAGAGACCTAAACCTTATTAAATGTGTTTCTGTATTTTTTTTTTCTCATCAAACATGACCTACCTACTTGTACATTTATTATACAACCTGTGTATCTTCTGGCTACAGCATTGTCCAAAGTGTAGTATTACATAAAATCTTCTGAATAAAAAGAAATAAAAAAAAAAAAAACACATTATTATTTAATCTATGTGTACTCTGTTTAATGTTCTGCACCTGTACTGTTCTCACTGTTGTAACCATACTATGTAACTCTGTCAAACCACTCCCCCGGCGACGAGGTGCCTTTGTAAATGAGCCCATGATTCAAAGGTTGTCAATCTGACTTTTTTAATAAATAAATAAAACCTAATTTAGTTATACATTTGGGAACCAACAACCTAGCTGAGGAGGAGGTTGAGGTAGTGTAAAGTAGGTTCAGGGAGTTAGGGAAGATCTGCTGGGAGGAAGGAAATTCGCTGGCCTTCTCAGAAGTGATACCAGTACCAAGGGCTGGGCTAGCACAGTCAGGAAAAGAATAATAGAGGATTCTAATGACTGGCTGAGGAAATGGTGCAGGGAGGAGATGTTTATCTGTATTGGGGACTGGAAAGAGACCTGGTCAAACAAAGCACTCTTTTCACCAGACAGGTTACACCTCAGTAGAGAGGGTTTGAGGGTACTCTGGGACAAACGGGGTTGGGGGATACATAACCACTACATTTAATTTAAACTACTGAAGGTGGGCAGCGGGCGTGAAGGCCCACAGACTCCCAAGAAGAGGAGGTCAGTAACCCCCCCCCAACTGATGGAAGCAGTTTGGAAGGAGGCGGTGGAAGGGGCGAGAACACAGTTAGCAAAGGGTGGAGGGGGTGAGGAACACATAGCAAGGGTACGTGGAGGGGTGCACACAGAGGGAATAAATGTGAATAGAGGGAAGAGAAGGAAGGTCAGATTCTAGGTATAGGGTGGTGTCTCTGAATGCGTGGAGTCTTGGAAACAAGATGGATGACCTGCAGGCACTGTTAGCAGATGGGAGGGTAGACATAGCTGCAGTAACCGAGACTTGGGCAACATCACACCATGACTGGGACCTTGCAATCCCTGGATATAAACTATACAGGAGGGACAGGATAGTCGGAAAGGAAAGGAGTGGCAGTTTATTTCAGGGACGGAATAACTTGCACATGGGAGGAGTTGGAAGAAGGGGAGGTGGAGGCATTATGGGTTCAGTTAAGGTCCAATAGAGAGAGAAAGGTGAGGTTGAGGTTGGGGGTGGTTTACAGACCACCCAGTCATGATGAGGAGACGGACAGGGAACTGAGCTCACAAATATTGGAAGCTGCAGGGAAAGAAGAGGTGGTAATTGTGGGGACTTGAACCTGCCCATGGTGGACTGGAGCATACCCTCCACAACATGTGCTAGGAGTCAGGTGATCTAGAAGGACTGTAGAATGAGTTCCTGACTCAGGGCGTCACTGAACCAACAAGAGCTGAGGCAATTCTTTCTATTTTTCCCTTCTACAGCCTCAGTGGAGCAGCCGCATCAGGAGTCGCCCATGAACCTCCGCCCTGCCACCAGCTCACCTGCTGCCCTGATTCCTCCATCCTGCCTCAGTTCTCTCCCCAGGAGGGGGCAAGACCCCCAAATCTTGAAATCGCGTCATGTCCCCGGGCAGTGGTGGCTTGGCGGCACATCAGGACTTTGTCGGCGCTCCGTCTTCCTGGTTCCACTGAGTGCGTTTTTCCTCCTTTTGTGTGGAAGCTGCGTGCCCTGATGCTAGGCGCGAACGCTGGCATCCTCGGCTTCCTTCCCCCAATGGTGCCACTCCAGAGTTGATTGGTCCACAGACCTCCGCCCGTGTCCAGTCCAACCTCTGAGGTGTCGACGTGCCGAGCATGCCCCCAGCCTTCACCAGAGATCCGCATACGCCGGGATAAACCCCATCCTTCCCACTGGAGAAGGCGAGCTGTCATTGGACGCTTCAGCTGGTCTTCCCCCTCCCATCCACCCCCGGCGTCCTGAGTCCGCTACCGAACCTGGGTCGCCGGTGTGGTGCGAGGTGTGGCGTCCAGCACCTCAACCCTCAGTGCCACCGGGCCACTGAGGCAATTCTTGATCTGGTGCTCACAAATAGGGAGCATGTACAGGAAATAATGGTCAGGGAGCCAGTGGGTGGAAGTGACCATTACTCAGTGTGGTTCTAGTTGGATATGGGCAGGGAAAGCATCCCAGCTAAGTCCAAAATCTTGGATTTCAGGAGGGCAGACTTCAGAAAAATGGGCGAAGTGCTAAGGAGCCATCTGGCGGGCATCAAAGAAGATATGGGGTGGACCAAAGGTGGTCCATCATTAAGGAAGGAATACTGGTTGCCACAAATGAGTGCATTAGGCTCGGGTAAGAACACAAGAGCCAAAGCGGCCAGCTGGTTCAGTTCTGGGGTTGTCCAGGCAGTAAGGGAAAAGAGGTTGGCCTGTAGAAAATTCAGGAAGCACAAAAGAGAGGTGGATAGGGAAAATTACCTAAGGTTGGCTAGTGAGGCAAGTAAGGAAATCCAGCAAGCAAAGGCACAGAAGGAGCTGCAGATAGCTGAAGGAATTAAGAAGGGGGAAGCTTTCTTTCACTATAAGTGAGAAAAGGGACAAGAAGGAATGGACTGTTAGGCTTAAGAAAGGGGTGGAGAGGGTGGAGGATAATGGGGGAAAGCAGAGATACTAAATGAATACTTCTGTTCTGTCTTCACCAGGGAGAAGGAAGGCTGGACCAGTGCCTTTAGGAGGGAAAAGAGGAGCAGGGAGGGAAGGGAACACAGATGTAGTGATAGAGAAAGATAGAGTGAGGGAAGGGCTTCTGGCATTGAAGGCGGACAAATCACCAGACCCAGACAGAGTACATCCAAGAGTACTAAAGGAATTGGCTGAGGAGCTGGTATCGCCACTGGCAGGCCTATTTAATAGTTCACTAGAGTCAGGCGAGGTACCACAGGACTGGAGAACAGCACATGTAGTGCCCCTCCACAAAAGCGGTCCTAAGGATGACCCAGGGAATTTCAGACCAGTCAGTGTGACCTCCATTGCAGGCAAGCTCATGGACACCATACTAAAGGAAAGGTTGGTGGAATATCTAGAGGAGCATGGTCTTCAGGATGCAAGGCATAATGGGTTCATGGGGGGGGAGATTGTGTCAAATGAATCTGGTTGACTTCTTTGACCACGTCACTAAGACAGTAGACAGGGGCCAAGCAGTAGACATCCTCTGTCTTGATTTCAGCAAGGCTTTTGACTCTGTGCCCCACAAAAGGTTGATCAGGGAGTTGGTGGATCTTGGGGTTGGGGAAAAGATGGCCAGATTGGTGGAAAACTGGGTGAGGGACAGAACCCAGAGGGTGGTTGTGGGGGGAAGAGTTATCTGGTACCAGAGATGTAACCAGTGGGGTCCCACAGGGCTCAGTGCTAGGGCCGGTGTTGTTCAGTGTATTCATCAGACATTGGGGATGGTATTAAGGGCAAAACATGCCTATTCACGGATGACATCAAGCTCTGCGGGAGAGTGTACACAGCCGAAGGGACACAGGGCCTACAGGAAGATCTGGAAAAGCTGGGGAGGTGGTCCAGGATCTAGCAGCTTGGCTTCAGTGCCAAGAAATGCAAAGTTATGCATATTAGAGCCAAGAATCCCAGGACAGAGTACTACCTGGGTGGAGTCCAAGTATCTGCATCAGAGGAGGAGAAGGACCTGGGAGTGATGATCACTAGTGATCTGAAGCACTCCACGCAGTGCAAGAAATCAGCAGCGAAGGCAAACAAGATGCTGGGATGCATATCTAGGGGGATCAGTAGTAGGAGAGAGGAGATTATACTGCCCTTGTACAGGTCACTGGTGAGGCCGCATCTAGAGTATGGAGTTCAGTACTGGTGCCCACACCTCAAAAAGGACATTAACCTGCTGGAGAAGGTCCAAGGAGGGCTACAAAGATGATAGTGGGTCAGCAGGGTAAGGCATACGAGGAGAGGTTGAGGGCACTGAACATGTACTCCCTGGTAGACAAGCGAGAGAGAGAGAGGGGACATGATTGGTACCTTCAAGTACTTAAAAAGGGATAAATAAGGTTGATAAGGAGTCTGTTTAAGCTGAGTGGCAGCCATAACACTAGGGGGCACAATCTTAAGCTGGAGGGTGGAAGGCTTAGGACGGAGGTCATGAAGCATTTCTTCACAGAGAGGGTGGTGGACACTTGGAATGCACTGACGGAAGAGGTCATCTTGTTGAAGACAGTGGGAAGCTTTAAGAGAGGCTGGGATGGGCATGGGGGAAAGTAAGAATCATGGGTAGGAAGGATGGGAGGAGTGGGGAGGAGTGCAGGGATATTATCTCAAGCTGTCGACCCTGCAATACGAGCAGACTTGATAGACCAAATGGCCTTCTTCTGCTGGCTTCTTCGTATGTTTGTATGTACGTATGTGAAAGGTCGCCCATGTAAACATATTGTTGGAGCCGAAAAAGTAGGAAAGAAAGAACTGAGGAGACTGAAGAAAAGATGAAGCAAGGTATTATGGCAAAATACAGAAAGTGAACAAGGGAAGAATGAAAAACAAGTAGAGAATCCCCTTCCCAAATAATCACATTGATACCACTGATATTAACATTTTTACATTTTTATTTATTTTATTAAGGCACTGGTTCTTCAAAAGGACATTTTTATTATCTATATGTTGTCTCCAGGCCAGTATTCTGTTGATGTAAACATGTGTCAGTACCTGCTCCATATGTTAGGCCAAAGTGCCTCTTTATTGTAAGACTTGGTGTTGTACTTAAAGGTTATCCTGGTGCAGAACACTTAAATAAAAAACTTCTGATTAGTTGCTCTGCTCACAGAGGAGGGATGACGTGTGTGCACCCAAACTAGGCTATTCCAGGATTACCCTCCGAGAACAACTTTTCAGCTGTTTGTCGCTACCGGGGTTGCTTTAATCGTTGAGTAAGGAATAAGACAGCTGGCCAGGTGGCACTGAGGATTGAGGCGCTGGACACTGTACCTCGTCGGCGACCTGAATTTGGGAGCGAGCTCAGGTTGCGGGGAGGAGCTGGATCCAGCTGCCGATTGGTGGCCCTCCTCTCCCGTGGAGGGATCTGGAGTCTTCCAGGCTCTTAGCTGCCACCAAGTGGAGGCTTGGTGGTAGCACCAAGCCCTGTGAGAGACTCTGCTCTAGGCCAGGTGGGGGAAGGGGCTGTAACCGGATTCATGGCTTCCACGGGTACACACAGCTATGCTCTGAGGTCCTGGGGTAGGCGGGAGAAAATCACAAAATACCTATGTCTCCCTGTTACCGAAGAAGGTGGGTGGTGGCAACGGGGAGCAAAAGGAATCTCAAGGGGGGAAAAGTAAGGAATAACACACAACAGGGATTTGGTTGTCAAGGATTAATGCACATCCTGGTGTGTAATAAGGCACAAAGCCCTTGTGCCGAATGCCTTTAACATGTGGAAGTGCATTAATCCCAGACAGTCAGTGACCTGGAGTGTCTTATTGAGCTTCACAGAATCAGCTTGGTAAAAACAAACAAAAGGGACAAAAAAAAAAAAAGGCAGGTATTTTCTTTTGTTCGATGTAATTAGTAAAAACGAGTCCTTCAATGTCGGTCATTTCTTTCCACACATTCAGTAGATGAGGCCCAAAATAGATGAAATGTCTGTTTATTATGAAACACAGTTATTCAAACTGCTGCAGAGTTCCTCTGTCAGAATCGCCCCCTCACGCACAGCAGAAGGCCTTGTATAGAGCCAAGGTCTCAATTGTTTTTGGGCCGCTCAAACTAGGGAGTTAACTTGTAACTTCCCTGTCTCTCCACCCCCCCAACCCCAGCTCTAACCAATTGTCCTACCTGGGGCAAGACTGTAAGAGATCAACAGTACTAAGACACAGCATCCCATCAGGTTATTAAGGCACTGGTTCTTTGAAAGGGCTCAAGTCTTTATTGCAAGTCCTGGGCTATTTTCCAGTTGTTGTTTGGCGTTCTTGCTGCTTTCATCGGGGATTGCCATCTTGGGGTCCGAGTCTCCCTCGTAGCTGGTGCAGTCTGGGTTTCAGGAAAAGTGATGCCCTGGGTTACAAGATCTTCCTTCGCCTCCTGTGCATTGGCATATTCTTTTTTTACTCTGTCAGGCAAGTGTACAATGAGTCTAGCAGGGTATGGAGTAGTGAATTTAATGCCGTTTGCCTTGAGAGTAGGGAGGAGCGGGAGATATGCCTAGCGGAGTCAGAGAGTTTTGGGTGCCAAGTCATGGTCGATGTAAAATCTCTGCTGCCAATAAAATATCTTTTGTTTGCGTCATGCTGTAGTTAGGATTTGTTCCTTGATGGCATAGGAATGAAAGCGGGCGATGACGGATCCTGGCGCCGCATTCGGCGATGTAGGTTTTGGGGCAAGTGCTCATTGTACACGTTCGAACTGCATTTCAAAGTCAGAAGGAAGTTTCAGGGCTGTTTTTAAAATTATAACCAGAAAGTCCTTGATATCGTTCCCCTCAGAGCCTTCAGGGATACAATAAATTCTAATGTTTTTTCTGCGGGCGCAGTTCTCCGCATCCTCCTGCCTCTCCTTGATCATCTCCTCTGGGCTTTGAGCTATTGCACCAAAGACTCCATGTCGTCAACATGATTCTCCGTGGCGGTTATTTGGCGCTCAGGATAGTCGGCTCTCTGCTCTAATTTCATGTCTTTCCAGATCTCTCCATATAGTTGTTTGATTTTGTCATGAAACGAGCAACGCTCATTGTAAATTGTGTCCAGTTTAATATTTTTTTATTTTGTTTTTTTGGTTTGCGGCCTGCTGTTTTAGGCTGCTTGGAGGCCTGCGGATCTGCGGTCTCAGAATCAGTCTCAGGATTGGAATGCTCGGTAAGTGAATCTTCGGTCATTTCACTCATATTGTTTGCAGGTGTCAAGTCAGGATGTTTGTTCCCTCTTGGCATCATGAATTTTTAAGCTGAAAATACTGTATATGTTAGTCATTCGAGAGGGCTCCCCCTATATCGGCTGAGCATTAGAGCTATGCTGCCATTCCCTTAAAGATCGGAACCGGAAGTCTAGTTGCCATTACTTCTGCTCGAAGGATTTGTGAGCTTCAGGCCCTGATGTGTAAGGAGCCTTATTTGTTTTTTCACAAGGACAGGGTGTCCTTGAGAACAAATCTTAAGTTTCTTCCTAAAGTGGTGTCAGAATTTACCTTGAATTAGGACATTTACATTCCACTGTATTACCCAGAGTACTCAAATCGTGGGGAGACACTGTTTACATACTCTGGATGTTCACAGAGCTCTGCGTTATTACCTCGAGCAAACCAAACCCATGCGAAAATCTGATCAGTTGCTTGTTTCTTTCGATCCCCACATGGTAGGGGTTCCTGTTTCTAAGCAGTGTTTGTCCAAATGGTTAATTGCATTGTTCTAGGGACATGGATATGTTGTTCATCCACACTGCGTGGCATGTCCATTTCCCTTTTAAATCTGCCGGAAAGTCTTCAAACTGGCTCCTCCCACCCACCCAGGTGATATAATCCTCGGCTTCACCCCATGATGCCAGATCTTCCTTTCTGCTGGAAGATTCAGGTTGCCTTCTTCGTGCTCTCTCACATTTTGTAGGCCTGGCTTCCAAAACCTTTGGTTATTCAAAAGTTAGCCCTGTTAGCGTTGTGAGTTCTCTTCTTCAGACTATGGAGTAAGTGTACCTTGGATTTTAACCCGGTGTTCATGTGGCCAGAAGATGTCACACACTGATCCCCACACCACTTGCGTCTACTGCCTGGGTGTCGACCGTGATGCCTCAAAGTGCAATTTTTGTCTTGCATTTCACCCTAACGTCCTACACGACCATCTCGCACACCTGAAGTTGGGGAGGCAGGAAAAACGGAACCCTCCGATGAAATCTAAGGAGGCTCAGTGGTCGGTTTCCGTGGCCGCGGGATCCGCTGAGTAATTGGAGCGCATACAAGCCTTCGAGGAGGAAGCGGCTTGTGCCAGGGAATTCTCTTCTCGGAGCTTCTTTGTTCCACTCAACCTGTGCTCCACCTTCTCGGGTTCTTTGCAAGAGTTGTGCCAGTCTCTCCCGACTAGGAGGAGGGTCCTGCGGGCACACACTCCTCTCGGTCCCTTAAGCTGGAGAAGGACCTGGGATTATCTTCGTCTCGACGGAGACACTCTTCGGATTGGGAGAGATCTCAGTCCCAGGAACTGGCAGTCTCGAAATTGCTTCTTCGGCCACTGGCTTATCGGCTTTGCCATCTGGCCAGTCGACTGAAGTGTCGATCGATGAGGTTAAAATAATCATCAATTTGGTAGACCCGTTCTCGCCGACTCCGGTCACTGATTCTCTCAGTTGGACTCTGATCCTTTCCTTCCCCGACGAGGAGACCCAACCCATTGGGAATCCCATTGAGGAAGTGGTCCCTGACCCTGGGAAATCACTGGTCCTGCTGGTGCCTCTCGAACGACCGAGTCTGCCTGTCCGATCTTGATCGAGGTCCTGGACCCCCTCGATCGATAGGCTGAGAAGGAGTCACAAATGCTCTAAAAAGAGGCAACACCATCGGTTGTCCTCGTCCTCCTCAGATGAGGAGAGGCTGCAGTGGAAACTCTGGTGCTATGAGGACCTCATGGCAACAGCTGATTTTGACCAGGTACAGGCAGACTCCGGCTCCTACCCCGGCCATTACTTGGCTTTCACCTCCCAGGCCAAAGCTGACTCCTTTGGAGCCGATTAAGTCGGTTCCCCCACCCGTGGAGCCAAAAAAACCTCCGGTTCAGCCAAAACTAGTTTCTCCACTGATTGTGGTGGAACCACCGCCCGAGCAGCCTGTGTTAGGGGCTCCTTCTAAGGAAGATAGACCGGACACCAGGCTTCCCCAGCGTCGTTCGGTCACTGTCACCCTGGACCGCCCTCAGCAGGTCGAAGGTGACCTGGGCGGTCGACCGTTGTATCTGGATTCCTTGGATTTGGATGAGACCGGCCTTCATTCTCATCCTGGGGATGATGAATTGGTCAGTGGGTTAGATTGAGGAAGGTCCTTCATCCATTCAGGGCATTCTTCGCCTCATCTCTGAGTCTACAGGGATGCCCCTGGAACCTTTCCAGAAAAAGGCAGAATACCCTCTCACGGACATCCTCTCAAGAGAGAGAATACCCTGATGGAGGCCTTTCTTGTGGCCGAGGCCATAGTTGGTCCAGCCTTAAAACTTTGGCAGCGCCCTGCCTCCCCACATGGCCCGCAAGTATGCAGTGCCCATGGGGTCCCTTTCAGGGTTCACAGAGCACCCTTCGGCCGAGAGCCTGGTGACTGCCTCTGTGTTCAGGCATGCTGGCAGTTCTGCCGACACTGACCAACTTCCCGAAAAAGAACCCAAACTCTTGGATCATTCGGCTCGGAAGGACTATGTGGCCTCGTCTCTAGGCCTTTGTCAGGCAAGTTCAGCTGTCGTCATGGCATACTTCTCCCATGCCCTCTTTGGATGAAGTCCTCCCACACCTCCCCGCGGACATGCCGACCACTGTCAAGCAGGTCCGGGATCAGGGCCGGGCTGTTGCCAAACAGCAGCTTCAGACAGCCCTAGACATTGGGGATTCTTGTGCCCGCCCGATGGCAGCTGCAGTTGCCTCTCGTTGCAGGGCTTGGCTAACACTCTCCTCTTTTCCAGCAGATACTCGGCACAGACTAGCTGATGTGCCTTTCCTGGGCTCCAACCTTTTCGGCCCAGGTGTGGCTGGTCACCTTAAGTGTATTGAGCAGTCCAGTTCCACCTTGAGCACTACTTCTGCTAAAGGTTCTTCGGGCAAGAAACAGCAGAAGAAGAAGAAGAAACCTTTTTGGCACTCTTCCCCTGCGGCACAACAATCCGTCTTTCAAGGAGGGCAGCAGCAACAGCAGCAGCAGGCTCAAGCTTGGCACCCCTGGCCCAAGCTCGGGCCCTCCCAGGTCCATAAAAGAGGCAGAGGTTCAGGTCCTGGCTCCTCCTCCTCCAAGCCTGCTCAGTAATGCGGCGGGGGCTGCCTCCCCCTCTTCCGTCACGCCAGCTCTGGGTCCTCTCGTGGGGGTCCGGCTTCACCACTTCCTTTCCGCCTGGTCCGTTATCACCACGGACAGGTGGGTTTTGGAAGTGGTCAGTCAGGGACTGCTCTGGAATTCGAAAGCAGTACCTCTGGCCGCCTACCGGTAGGAAAGTGCCCATCCAGACTCAGTCGGCTCTCTGAGATGACATTGCCCAGCTCCTCCTCAAGGAGACAGTAGCTCCAGTGGCGGATCCTCCAGCAGACCCAGGCCTTGTCTCCAGGTACTTCTTGGTGCCCAAGCGAACAGGGGGCTGGCACCCCATTCTAGATCTGCATGACCTAAATCAACATCTCAGGTCACGCACCTTTCAGATGGTCACTCTGTCCCAGATCATACCATCCTTGGAGCGAAACATGTGGTTCTATTCACTGGATCTGCAGGACGCGTTCTTTCACATCCCAATCCATCCGTCTCATCGGCGGTTCCTTCGCTTCAGAGCTGAAGGAACCCTATACGAGTTCCGAGCCATGCCATTTGGCCTGTCATCGGTCCCACGTGTCTTCACCAAATGCATTGCAGTGGTGGTAGCCCATCTCGGGGAGGGGGGGGGAGAGGAGGTCAGGATTTATCCCTACCTCAGCGATTGGCTCTTAGCAGGTACCACCCAACAGGAGGTGGAGAGGTCCAGGGACCTGGCCCTCCAGACCTGCTCCCAACTCAGCCTCCTGATCAATGAGGCCAAGTTGGAACTTGTGCCTTCCGAGATGATGTGCTTCATCGGGGCAGAGCTCGACTCTCGTCAAGCCAGAGCTCGGCTCCCGGCGGACGGGGGAGGGGGAGGTTCTCTCCTCCTTTGCCCAATCATTTCTGGTTTGGCAATTGTGCCCTGCCTGGGACTTTCTCGCCTTCTAGGTTACATGGCGTAGTGCCTCAGTGGTCGTTGGGCCGGTTGCACAGCACCCACTCCAGTGGGAGCTGGCCGCCCAGTGGACTCAGCTCCCAGTCATTTAGCCAACTGATCACTGTAACCCAGATGATGTGGGACGCTCTCCAGTGGTGGACCGTCCCAGACCGGTTGCAGGAAGGGATCCCGTTTGTCCACCCCGAGCCGATGGCCGTCCTCATGACCGATGCCTCTCTCATGGGCTGGGGAGCCCACGTGGGGGACAAAAGGGCCCATGGGTTCTGGACCCCTGCGGAGTCCTGATACCACATCAACCTGTTGGAGCTCAGAGCAGTCAGACTGACACTGTCAGCTTTCACTCTTCAACTCTGGGGTCAAGTGGTTTAAGTCTAGATGGACAATACCACGTCCATGTCCTACCTCAACAAACAGGGTGGCACGCACTCCTCTCTGCTTTGCAGAGAGGCGCTCCGCATCTGGACCCTCCTCAGCCGTTTGGAGGCGGATCTCCTAGCCATCCATGTGGCAGGAGCTTCAAACCATCTGGCGGATGCTCTTAGGTGAGACATCACACGAGTGATCTCTCCATCCAGAGATAGCTTACATCCTATTCTCCCACTAGGGCAAACCGATGGTGGACCTGTTTGCCTCCTGGGACAACATCAAGCTGAGACTGTTTCATGCCCTTCCCCCCTCAGCAACACTCGCTGCAGGGGGAGGCCTTCTCGAGGCCGTGGACCCCAGGCCTCCCCTACACCTTCCCTCCATTTCTCTTGATCCACAAGGTGCTCCTCAAGGGGAGGAGGGACAAGGGGATGGTGATTCTGGTAGCCCCAGACTGGCCGTGCCAGTTCTGGTATCTAGATCTCCTCAGCTGCAGGCCCCCGGAGCAGCTTCCAGCACACCCGGACCTGATATCTCTCAATCAGAGGAAGTTGTACCATCTGGACCTTCAATCCCTGCACCTCACAGCCTGGTATCTGAACGGCTAGAGTTCCAGGCTTTGGGTCTTTCCAAGGATGTCCTCACCATGGTGGAGGCATCCAGAAAGGAACTGACCAGGAAATGTTATGCTTTCAGATGGAAAAGGTTTTTCATTGGGTGTCGGGGCAAGGGTCTGGACCCTCTGCCCTGTCCAGTGGCTAACATTCTCGACTACCCTTGGTCTCTCTCCAAAGGGGGTCTTCGGTCATCGACCCTAAGGGTGCACCTGGCAGCCATCTCTGCTTACCGGGTGTGGGCTGGTCAGCCGACTGTGCAGGAGACAGTGGTCGGGCACTTTTTCAAAGGCTTGGATCACATATCCCCTCCGGGTGCGTGAACCTCCATCTTGGTGGGATCTACTGCTGGTACTAGCAAAGCTCATGGGCAAGCCATTCGAACCAATGCACAAGTGTGCTTGTCACACTTGTCATGGAAGACTGCCTTCCTGGTGGCTATCACATCTGGCAGAAGGACAGGGGAGTTCCAGGCACTTTCGGTGGATTCCCCTTATCTGGTCTTCCTCAGGGACAAGGTTGTCCTATGTACCCCCCACCCGACAAAATTCCTTCCAAAGGTGGTGTCAGGGTTGCGTCTTAACCAGGTATTAACTCTGCCAGTATATTACCCTAATTACACCTCTGAGGCAGAGTACAGGCTCCATACTTTGGACCTGAGATGTGTTCTGTTCTATTGCAAGGAGAGGACGACAGAAATTTGAGGAGAGGTTCGGCAGCTGTTTGTCACCTACACTGAAGCCGCTTTTGGCAGACCTGCAGCAAAATGGACAATTGCAAGGTGGATTACATCTTGCATCAGTCTGTGTTATGAGCTGGCAGGCATGGAGCCTCCCAAAGGGATAAGAGCTTATTCTACCCGCCATACCGCTGCTTCGGTGGCTGCTTCCAGTGACATCCCTATCCAGGAAATCTGCCAGACTGCTACCTGGAAGTCAGCAAACACCTTTTTTTACCCATTACTACATCGACCTTGAGTCACTCTGAGATGCTGGTTTTGGGACCTCTGTTCTCCAATCTCTGTTCCCTAAGTAGGGGTGTACGCCTTGCCTCCCTCCTCCTCCTGGAGAACTGCTAGGAGTCTGCCAAAGAGTGTGGATGGACAAAATATCTACGATCCTAGAAAAACAGGTGACTCATCTGTAACAGTAGTTCTAGGAGTGATATATGTTGTTCATCCACACGGACCCGTCCGACCTCCCCAGCCGCAGACGCACAACACCTGGCTTACAGCAGGCTAAAATCTGGCGTCATGGGGCGGAGCCAAGGGTTATGCCACCCGGGTGGGTGGGAGGAGCCAGCTTGAAGATTTATAGCAAGATTTAAAGGAGAAAGGGACATGCCAAAGAGTGTGGATGAACAACATATACCACTCCTAGAACTACTGTTACAGGTGAGTAACCTGTTCTTTTCTGCTACAAGCAACACAGCAGACCCTTGCTGGACTCGGTCAAGGGTCATTCTACCAGGGGGCATGGCTGCTGCTTTTGCCACACTGAAGAATGTGTCTGCTGCTGACATTTGCGCTGCAGCCACTTGGAGGTCTGTCCACACCTTTGTGAAGCACTACAGTTTGGACATTGCTTCTTGACGCAGGGCAGGTTTTGGACGTGCAGTCCTTCAAGGTCTTCACCCTTCTACATGGGATTTCTCAGTTATTGCTTGGGACTCTGTTCTAAAGGTATAACCTGCTGCAAGACCTAATCTCGAAGTAAGATAGTACAGTTATGTAAGAGCTTTCCATAACAGTAGATCTTCGAGAGGAGTTCTTGCAGCAGGTAGTGTATTTCACTCCCTCCTTCCCTCTGGTGGCTGCTTCCTCCATCTCAGATATCTTTATTTCCTCTGCTAGAGGAACCTCCTCAGTTCTCCAATTTTACCAACTTGCTGGGGTCTCCAACGGGAGAACTGGGGATGGGCTGGGGGACCGCCCCTTTTATACTGTGCCTGACGTCGGAGGCAGGCCAACGTAGGGGGGCAGTCCCACGCTGGATACTGTTAGCTAGAAGTTTTTCGTGGGGTCGTGGCACCTGGTGGCTTAGTACTAAAGGTGTTACCTGCTGCAAGAGCTCCTCTCGAAGATCTACTGTTGCGGTAAGTTCTTACATAACTGTACTCTTCTAGCCTATTGAGCACTAGCTGGATTTACACCGAGTAGTGTTTATACGGCCTCTCTCCCTTACCCCTCCCTTGGCTTGCCAATGGATTGTAGCACTAGCTGGGTTTACATCGAGTGGTGCTCATGTCCCTTGGGGCCTGCTCTTGTGGGTAAGGCTTTCTCTCCCCACCCCTTCCCACTTTCATATCACCTCAGGCCCATTCCATTCTTTACTCCCCTCTGACAGTCTCCTTGTGGGATTCACATTTTGGAGAGGAACAGGCCAGTTCTTCTATTCTGCCTTGGCATAGTCCTCACACTCTCCCCAAGTGTTACAAAGAAATTATATCTGTGTTGTAATGCTTGTTGGGTATGTTTGTGATTGTTTTTCAGCACTAAAACGTTTATGCTTCAGTATTTTTTACACAGACTTGCACTATGTATACTGTTATCTGTTTCCGTATTCATATTCTATACCCTTCCTCTTTCCCTCAGGATGTATCTGGGAACGAGCTATTGTGGCTCAGTATGTCTTTCCTGGTGAAACTTTTCAAATAAAATAAATAATAAATAGCACTTCTAAGTTTATGTATGTAATGGAGTATCATGAGCCGAAATAATGTTTAATTATTTATCTTTTTTTTTTTTTTTTTAAGGGAGTTTCACTTTTAAGGGCCTTGTTGAAGGTTTTTCAATGAGTAAATGTAACCATGTTTGAAATGGCAGTGAAGGATGAGTAAAGTGGCTCAGGAATTCTGTAAGTGATTGGCCCAAATTCCATTTCCCTGTGCCTAAATTTGATCTAACTCTGCATTTCTGGAGACCTAACATATGGGTCTCAGAACTCATTCAGCCAATCAGGAAGTTGGAAATTTCTAACCCATTTTTAAAGGTTCCATAAATTGCACTGACAGCTGCCAAACTGAAGGTTTAAGAAAAATTATGTAAGTCACATTTTATGTGGTGAAAACTAAGGGCCCTTCTCATGCCATCCTTGCTGGAGTCCCTCAAAACTGTAAGTCTGGCTCTGCAACGCTTACTTATCAGTGTGCCACAACTCTTTACACACTGCCAAGGAACTTGGCCTAACTTTCCATGGACGTTCAGAGTCCCTGCCATGGAAGTTAGGGCTACAGTGCCGCAGAGAACAGGGGGCCTGGATTATAGGTAATTCCTGCTCAGTTTGCTTTTTAGGCGTTAAAGGGATAGACGGTGCCTCTTAACCACCCAAAGCCCCCAATTCCGATCCGTGAAGGGTGATAGAACTTACATGGGACTTTAGAGTCTGCTGATGAAACAGTTTTCTTTCTTCCTACAGAGGTACGGAATTATATCTGTGATGAATGTGGCCAGACATTTAAACAGCGAAAGCATCTTTCAGTCCATCAGATGCGTCACTCAGGAGCAAAACCTCTACAGTAAGTGACTTTTTCCTTATGCCTACCTTGTTTTAGTATTTTCACTCCTCTGATCTCCCCAAATGCCCACCCCAGTGGTGACTCCTTGCTGACCTCAGCTGCTGGAGGCAGCTGCAGAGAAGTTGGTGGGTCAGTGCTGGAGGACGCTACCCTCATAAGGAAACAATTCAAACCGCCCCTCACCACCAGTCTGATTAGGCCTCCCCAGGAATGCCATCTAGACGATCCATCGATGAGTATCACCATCAGTAAAGAGGAATCCTCATGTTTTTCAGCCACAGTAATATGTTTGAGCTTTATAAAGCTCCGGTCGTCAGTCCAGTTGTAGGTTCAAGGTTTTTATTGTCATATGCGTAAAAATCATTGTTGCATGAAAAAATTTAATACATCCACATGACATTTAAATAGATGTCTAAAAAAATTTGTGATAGGAGACATTTATCATATACATTACACATACAGTCCATTTTAAGAGGTAGAATATACAGAAAAACGAGCAGATACTTGAAGATTATACTTTCCAGACTTGTATTGCCTTAGCAGCAGAATACCCCAGTGCAAAACTTAGGGCCCTATGTTAAGTAAATATGAATCTGTAATTTCCCTTGGTTCCTATCCCTGCATCCAACTCAAAAAGGGCTGAAACTACTCTCTCCCTAGTCAGGAGAAGACACTTCAATAATAAATGTATTACTGTCAGTCTGTTGTATGTACTACGTTTACATTATTCTAAATAATTCAGATTTTGTCCATACACAAATGTTCTTTAAATCATTCTTTCCAGTGGCCCCATATGGCATCGGAACTATTCATCGCTTAACCCGGACCAAAATGGCTACACAGGATAGAATGGGTTTTTAATGTTGCCCAGCAGTTCTAGTCTGAATCTCGTAATTGTCTTTCTATGAGAGGCTAATTCACAAAATTTTAGACAGTAATCTGGGCCAAATCTTTCCTTCCCCACTTATTCAATGGATAGACTCCCAGGTCCTGAATCTTACTAAAATCTTTCTGGATAGCATTATCCAGAATTATTTGTTCAGCCAAAAGAGCAAAGCTGTGCTGTACAGCCCTATTATTTTCCATGGTTACAAAACTATTCTCAAGTCCAGTTTTGGATAAGAGCAAATCCAATTTAGTTAACCAGTTAGAATTGTTTGACCTCAATAGGTCTCTCCAACATTTGTATGTTAATCTAGTCAAGCATTAGGATTATTTTGTGCCAAAAGATTACTCCTTTAGTCCGCACTGAAGTTTCCATAGCATGGGCACTGGCTTCTAAACGAATCGCTGACACTGGATGTAAGCCTGGGGCAGCTCAACGTGAACAGGTATTTTGACCTATATCAAGTTCTGTTATCTGATTACTACCCGTTAACTCCAATACTTCACAGCTACACAGCATCTGTGAATTAACTTTGTTTCAAAACAGCAAAACAGGTTTTTAGTGCTGCAGAATTGTTGGCAAATGTATTTGTGAAACGATTTATAGCTAACGAAGATTTTGTTTTCCAAATGTGTGTGGACCAGTTTAATTTTTATTCGAACCAAACTCCTAAATAACAAAAAGTGGACTACTTCAGAAATATGATCTTTAATAAACCACCCTTCAGCGTTTACTCTCATCGCCAAAGACCATAATTTGTTTTATCAACGTTCAGGTCTAGCTGTAATTGAACATATCCAGTAATGGAAACTAAAGCCCCTTTGAGGCCCAATGAAGTTTCAGAATCATGAATCCGTGGGGTAAAAGTCTCACTCTTTTTGAAGTCTATAATCAGATTATATAAACATTGAATAGTTTAGGACCTAACAAGCAGCTCTGTTTTATGCCTTGATTTACTGTGAATGAATCCGATGCACCTCCATGTTTCCTAACCTGTCTACACACTTTTGTATCATATTCAACAGTTGTATAATACCCAAAAGAGTTTCATTAGTTTTATAAACCACCTAAAATTTGCCATAAAATGGGTCTTTAACAGTATCAAAGGCTGCTCTAATTTCAACAAACGCAGGAAATAGTTTCCTTGCTTTGTATTTGACATATTTTTATATGGGATAGTTTAGGGTAAATATTGGATCCAGAGTACTTGTGTTTTTCCTAAAGCTACATTGGTTTATAAGCTGGCCTGGTAGCACTGAGGTTTGAGGCGCTGGGCGCTACGCTGGCAACTGGGGCCACCGGGGGTCAGAAGGGGAGGAAAGGGATTGAGCATCCAGAAGACTGCTCTCCTTCCCGGGGTCGATCCAGGGCAAGCACTGCTCCTTTACCGGCCCCTGATGAAGATTGGGGCAGTGCAAGGAATTTGCAGTGCATTGACTAGGGGTGGGGCGGCAGTGGATGTCAGCACGTCGGTGCCAGGACATCATTGTACAACCGTGCTGCAGAGGGGAATTGGAAACGCAGAATACCCTGGAAGACCAAGAAAGCAACGAAGGCTCCAGGGATCTAGTCCACATCCCCCCAACGGTCCACCAAGTCCCTCAACCAAGACTGACCCTCTAATAGCAAAAAGGCCTCCAGACAGGTGGGGCAGGCCCTGATCCGGGGGGGGGGGGGGCTGGAAAGTTCTTGGAAGAGGGTCAGGGAAAAGGAAGGTCTCAGGCAGGAGAGTAGAGGCAGTGGTCGAGTGGGCACATCCAAGAGATGCCCTGGTCCACCAGAGTGAATAAACAGAATGTAAAAAAAAAAACAAAAAAAAAAAAACATTGGTTTGTAGACAAAACGTTACAGTCCTCTGTCCACCGTAACAGATAATTAAGAATGTTAGGAGAAAATTTTAAGTGCAAAAAGCAACAAAGTGATTGTTCTGTAGTTCTTCATAGAAGATTTAGAGCCCTTCTTGTGGATGAAGACTGAAATCTCAATTCCAAGCATCTGGGAGTTGTTTAGTGTCTATTATGGTTTTGAATAAAAGGAGCAAAAGTTCAGCCCTCCACCCTGGGTCGATTTGGTAAAGTTCGGGTGATGATCCCTCTACACCGGATACTTTGTTCTTCTGATTTTTTTTCCCAATTCTTTTTTCTAGCTGTCCTGCCCAGAGCAGGGATGTACCCATTATTTGCCCACAGACCCCCTACCCACACTTCTCATGGCTGCCCAGTCCAGGAGTACCAAGATTTTGCCCTCACAGAGGTGCTCCCTTTGGGGAGAGACTGAGGCCACCCTGGAGCCCTAGCCGAGACTTTAATGTCTGGGTCATTTCGACGGTGTGGTGGTCATGGATCCTGGGCTTCATTCTGTGGCCTGCCTGGAGGGTTTTTCTCTGTCGTATTTTCCCCTGGAGACACAGATGTGCAATGATGCCAGTGCGCAGATGTCCATGCTCCCACTCATGTCCAATAAATGTCTGCTGTCGCCTCCGCCCCTTTCTTTGTGGTCCCGGCCGGTGTACACCCTGTCTTCACTGGGTGTCACTCATGCCTCTGGGGAGCCCATGCCCTCCCTTGAGAGAACAATCTGTGGGAATGCCTGCTCTGTCTCCCCCAGCTGGCCCTCTGACGCCTCCAGGCTTATTCCCCAACCCGGTCATCAGCGCCGCAAGCAGTAGCTTTCACTACCTGTGCCAGCAGGCTGGCTGTTAATCCTGTTTGTTATTTTTAGCATCGTTACCCAGCTAGTGCATAATCTACCCAGCCACCCTGATTATTAACTGCGTTATCCCCACTTACTTACTACTTGCCAGCAGAAACAGGCCACATGGTCTATCAAGTCTGCTCGAGTGTGCAGCTAGCACTCCACTTTCTACAGCTGCCTCCCCCCATTTCCTATACAGATGAATGCCAACTGACCTTGAACCAGATTAAGTTGTTGGTGGTATTTTCGTGAATGGGGAAATTTGGCCAGGACACCGGGGCCCCACTTTTTGATAAGTGCCATGGGATCTTTAACATCTACCTGCACTATCACCAGAAGAGGCAGAGGGACTTCGGTTTAACATCTCATCCAAAAGACAGCACTTCAGAAGTGCAGCAACCCCCAACCCCATGCGTGGTACACTACAGTATCAGTATTGGGATATTAACCCAAGTGTCAGGAGTAGGAATTGAACCCACAGCCCTCTGACAACCCATGTGTCGGGGTTGTCACTGATGAAGTAATCCTTTATCTCTTGGCCATCTGACTGTGTAGCACAATAGAACAACTTTTTAAAATAATAATGACCACCTCAGTATTGTTTCTCATGTTTTCCATTCCTAATACCACAAGATTCCAACATTTTTTATTAGCTTTTTTGTGTATTGCTTCTTGAAGGGTAGACCATAAATGATTACAGTGTGCTAGGCAAAGTACAGGTCACGTGACCTGTACTTATCCTTGGGATTGCAACAGAACTAGTGATGGGAGCTTTATAAAGCTCATACACATAGTCTGTTCAGTTGAATCACCCTTGTCTGACATCAGCTGTGGGAGATTCTGGGATGCACTCAGAGCAATGCGTTTTGCTCAGTGTTGGGATGGGAGAAAAGCAGGACCAACCAAATCAGTAAGATCTCACTTCAAGGGGGAGCTCTTGCAGCAGGCTACACCATAAGGACTGAAGCCGGCAGGCTCCAGGACCCCACAGAAAACTTCTAGATAGCAGCCTATCAGGGGCCACCCCTAGCGTATTACTTGCATTGACCAGAGATATAAAAGGGTGGTCCCCAGCCCAACCAGTTCTTTTCCCACCGTTGGCTTGTGCACATCGGCTCCACGAATGCCTTCTTTCTTACTCAACCACCATTTTTTTGCGATTACCCGCGCTTTATTTTTTTCCTCAAAACACCATTTTCTTGGGGCGGAGCTAGTCCGAGCGAGTGGACGCACTTCTGTTGCGCTCCTGCTGCGGAGTTGTGTAACTTCTATATTTTCGTCCTCAACCTGTTCGTTTTTGACTAATCTGTTCTGGTGGACTTCTGTGTGCCTCTGGAATTAACATTTTGAGTCTCACAATGGGAAAAATTAGAGGGGCACAAGCGTTTGCAGTGGAATTTTTCCGACCGAAGACGGGGCCTACTCCTCCAGGTAGACCTGATCAGGCACTGCAGTCTCAACCAGATGGGACATCTGCAACGGACATTCAGGAAATAAAGGCAACATTTCAAAGCCTGGGTACAGCCTTGAAATCCCTAGAAAGCGTTTACTAGTCGATTGGTTCTAGTGGAGTAGTCAGTAACTGGGTGGTCAGAAAAAATTGACAGAGCCACCAAACATGCTGAGTCAGCCATGTCGGCCTCTTCTACTTTCATAAAGGCAAACAAGCAGCTTAAAACATGGCTGGAAAACGTAAAATTGTATGAGGGAGCAGAATGTATGAATTACTGGCCTTCCTTAACAATATGAGGGTCCTAATCTGGAAAGTTATTTTGAGGATTGGCTGCCTAAATTCCTTGCCTGGAGAGATCCTCTGCCTGCTGGATTTGTTGACAAAGCCTACAGAGTGACACCCTATCAGCCATCCAGCAATGCTTCATATACCCCACGGACAGTTCTTTTTTTTTTTTTTTCTTAAACCAGGAGGGAGACACTAAGCTGAAGCTTGTTTACAGGTGTAACCTGGGAGCACGAGGAAGTTAAGTGACTTGCTCAGGGTCACACAGTATGCAAGTGGGGGCTGTAGGATTCAAATCCAGGTCTCCAGGTTTACAGCTCAGAGCCTTACCCCTTAGACTACCAACAGAATTAGAATGTATTGGAGTTCTCAGCTGACATATCAGTCCGCGGCCCTGTAAGGGTTAAACCACTGCGCTGTACTGCCTCCTTCTAATTGTTCTAATTGTGTTCACTCAGGCTGGGGTAAGGGACAAAGTTGTATTTCTCACTCGAGCACAAAAAGAGATACTAGCAGCTGAAGCTACGGTACACATCCTGATTTGTCTTATGCCACCTGCCAGTGTCGGAAGGAATTTGATGGCATTAAGCACCAACTTTGGGCTTTGAACTTGCCCCTTGCATTACTTTTTCCTGCGTGCCTTTGCATTACTCTTGGCCCTAAAACATATATGTTTACCAATCCAGAGGATGCCGGTAAAGTGGTAATGAAGCTAGAAGCTAACGAAGAGAAACTATCGGACACACGGTCGGAGACTGAAGATTCTGAGATTGATCAGTCTGGAGCCACATGAACATTTTTTTTTTTTTTTTTTTATCATACATTTTTACTTCTCCTCTGCGGCTGGGGGGTGTTACCTATGGTCCCCCCCAGTCTGGCCCGTCCTTCAGCCCCTGCTCTGCCCTCCCAATCCCTAAGCTCTACCCCTTACCTCCACCTACACAGTGATCAGCCATGGTGGGCACGCGACCACCGCCACGGGATCCGGGGGGTTTCGGCAAGGAGGAGCATCCAGGGACTAGAAGCCGACGGTGCTGTCTGTCCGGCCCTCATGTAGCCCGCAAGGTTTTTCCACTCTTTCTCCCCATACGTTCGAGGCGTGCAATGACGCCAAGGGATCAGAGCGCGCATGCTACCGTATGTGCCCCATCCCAGCATCCGCCTCAGTATCCTCTACTCTTGCCCATGGCCTGCCAAGCCCAGCCACCGCTTAGAGCCGCCAGGCCACCAAGGCAACACACCCTCCCCGAGAAGGAGAGCACTTACAGGCGCCGATCCTTCTCCTCCCTGCCGACCCCGACGACCCAGGCCTCGCTCCCGAACCCCGGTCGCCCGCGTAGCGAGGTGTGCGCCCAGCGCCTCAACCCTCAGCGCCACCGGGCCGGCTCACATGAACATTGTAACTGGACTGTATGTGTCTGATCTGCAGAGGTGAGTGCAGCTCGTTGTAGCACGCTGAATTGCTACATTTTGCCTCCTTGGATACCTAAAGGATTATATTAACGCCAGGGGACACTTCAGAGAACACTGATATATTATTACACATTCATTTGTTATTTTTATTACTACCTTGTTTATTATATATCTAAGTAAAATTGTGCACCGTTCTGTTTTCTCCTGATTCTACTGTGCAGTGGGGGGCCCAGCATTCCATTTCTTTTAGGGCTGATTTGGTACAATTTGACTTCGAGGTGGAGCTCTTGCAGCAGGTAATACCATTAGGACTATGGCCGCAGGCGTTGGGACACCTCGGAAAAATCTTCTAGCTAGCAGTCTGTAGCAGGGGACCGCCCCCGTGCGTGCTCGACGTCAGATGTGGTATAAATGGGGTGGCCCCCTAGCGCCATCTCAGTTACTTTCCCGCCGTCAGCCCTCATTGTTCGGCTCCTCGGACGCCTCGCTACAGCAGTTGGATGCAGATAAGTAAATCGCTAAGATATACAGTTTTTTTCTGATATTTTCAACAGTTTCAATATAGTTTCACCTTTTGTGCATGTCTTCTCCTTCTCAGTGGAAGTCGGAAGTGCTGTTGTGGCAAACAGATCCCGACTAAGGACAGCCACAAGGCCTGCCTGATCTGTTTAGACCCCAACCACAGGCCCGACGACTGCCAGCATTGTCAGAAGTTCAACAGCAAAACTAGAATCTGCATGGCAAAGGCTTTATAGGCATACCATCCCGAGCAGAAAGTAGCCGCCATGCAAAAGTTCCCGTCGGGTCCCAGTTCGTCTTCACCCGCTAGGGAGCCTCCCCATGGAGAGAAGAACCTGTGAAAACACTCCAGGGACAAGCCTCGGTCAGAGTCCCGCTATAAGTCTCCCTCCAGGCCGCCGCCTTCTTCAGCCTCTGGTGGGAGGTCAGGGTCCTTTCCCCCCCTCTTCACAGGGAACTAGCACCCACAGATCGTCCTCATCTAAACCCAGGGACCAGCCTTCGTCCTCTGGACACAGCCACACTCGGGTTCCCCTGGCTCACTGGCCCCATAAATCCTCACAGGGCCCGGTCCAGGAAGGGCAGTCGCCTTCTGTTAGACCCAAAGAAGGCCGCAGCTCCACGGAATGCTCTTGACAGGCACAAGAAGCCAGACAACTCCCACCGGCGACAGGAAGTTGTTCAACAGCGGACTCCTCCCCCACCGACTTTGGCCACTGGGACTCCTCTCAACAAGGACAGACATCCCCTGGCCATAACGCCTGCACTGGACAGTAGGCGTTCACCCCAGAAGGGGCAGTCGCCTGACAGGTGTTCCACAGGGGGCGACCACTCGTCCGATGTCCCCGAGGACGACCGGTCGCTGGACCAGACGCACACCACTCTGGACGTCAGATTGGACAACTGCTCTCCCAGGGAGCCAACCCCACAGCGTGATGCAGCAGGGGCAGCCTCCCCAACGGAGATCCCTGTACTGGACATCTCCCCCCCCCCGACGCCCAGTCTGTCAGCCCTAACACCACCTTCACCAGTCGTCCCCCTGGCGGATGTCGGAGCACTATTTAATTCATGGTGGAACACCATCAAAGGTTAGCTTCTTTATAGGCCTTCCAGAACTGGTTCCTACACCTCCACACACACACACACACACACACACACAGAGGATGAAGGTGTAGGAAAGAGATCACTAGCCCCCAAGGGCAAAAGGAAGAGAAAATATTCCCTGACCCCCCAGTGGCCGCTCCACTCCCACTTCTGGGGATGATGCAGGAGAGTCCTCTCCAGATTCCTCGGATGGTGAGGATATAAGGCCACCCTCGCCAGATACCAGAGATACCCCCAGGTCTTCACCAGATGACCCTACATTCCTAGATATCATGCGGCACATACAGAACTTGTACGAATAAGACACTGAAGAACTCAACCCAGAAAGGAAATGTCTGGCGAAGTTCTTCGGGGAGAAGGAACCAAAATCCCTAGTCGTCCCCCCACTGTGGAGCCCTTCCAGGATGTGGCCAGACTACTCTGGAAGAGACCCTTGTCCACACCAGTGATTCCATGCAAGGCTGACCACCTATACAAACCGCCCAGAGAAGAACCTTTTCTGGCAGAACAACCAAAGGTGGGCACTTCGGTCTTGACTGTGGCACACATCAGACATTCCCAACCGAAACTCCTTAGTACACAGCCCCCAGATCCAGTGTCGAAGAAATTATACCACTGGGGACAGAAGGTCTGTTTGTCGGCCACCGGGGCCATTAGATCATTAAACGTCTTGGCCCATATGGTCACACATGAGAAATCACTATGGGAAAAGACCATGTAACTTCTCAAGTCCCAGCCAAACTCTGACGCAAAAAATGAACTGCTGGTTTACACTCAATCCAGTCTGGATGTCAACAAGCACGTCTTGAGATGCTCATATGACTCAGCTGATATGGCAGCTAGGGCAGCAGAATCGGGTGTCTGTCTCTGTAGATTCGCCTGGCTTTGGGCACCGTCCTTTAGGCAAGACCTCCAGGACGCTATTTTGGATGTCCCCTTTCAGGGTCCAGTCCTCTTTGGTCAGGAGGTGGAAGAGATCATAAAGGGACTCCAGGATTCGGGTAAGGCGATTGCAGACTTGCATAAATTGTACAAGTCCGAACCTCAGCATGCCCACAAGCGTACTTTTTCGTAAGCAAAGTCAACAGGGAGGCCGCATTTATCAAGGCAAAGGCTTCAAACGCTGTAACCAACCCATGCAACCAGGAGGCCAAGGCCCCAAACAGCCGAAAGCCCCCCAGACATCCAGCCACCACCCCGCAAGGAACTGCACGACTCCCAGTGTCCTCCCCCCAGTCATCAGTCTTGGAGGGAGAACAGGTGGGGGGGGGGAATTCTCCCTCTACCTGCAAGAATGGTCCACTAGAACATCCGACCAGTGGGTGCTACTGATTATCCAGAGGAGTTACGCCATCAAGTTCCTCAGCATCCCCCCAGACATCTTCTTGACCTGGAAGGACACTACTTCTTTATTCAGCTGTGAGCTGTGTGAGAAATTCTGTATTGCACTTTGTGCTCACAACAGAGGGAGGTGAACCTTACAATTGTCTTTGGTTTGTAGCAGATACTCTGCAAGTGGAGGCTACTGCTAACTGAAAGGTGAAATAAGGAACTTAGAATTGTCAGGAAAAGACAGTCTTTCAAGCAACAGAGGGAGGTGGATCTAGCTTTACGTTTGTTACAATTCTTAAGATTTTCAGTGCAGGAAGAGTTTAATGCATAGCTGACTTATTTTGGGGCTGACTGCTTTCAGAGCACAAACCACCAGGCTTCTTTGGGGCTGGGGAGGTTTACCTGTGTCTGACTTGGATGTCTGGATTTTTCTCTGTTTGATGAGCAGGGTATTTTCTGTGTCAAATTGTTATGTAGGGCATCTTGCTGACAGGAAGGCACTCATCGCAGCGGTGGGTCAGAGCTTTTAGCTGATTGTTTTGTGAGGGCACAGTTTAGGCCCAACCCCTTCCCACCCTCACCCCACCCACCCCTGGAAATAGTTCTTTTATACCTGGGGTTCTGACATCATTTCCTCAAGAGTGCAAGGTGCATATCACTGTCATATCCTCTCTAGCACACTGCACTGACAATATAAGCATACACATTGTATAATATCTGTATTTCTATATAACAAACCAATCACACACACAAACACACAAAAAAAAAAAGTAGATAAACGTGAGCAGTAGTGCAATGTAATGGCTGTGGGGCAGCAGTCTTCTGGGAGTCTTTCTGGAGGCTGAGAGGCTGCCCTATTTGCAGACAACTCTCTGCCCTGAGGGAGGAAGTTGCCTGTCTTCAGGCCACACTGGACAGTAGTAAGGGAACCTTCCCCCAGGCCACACTGGACGGTAGGAGGGAACCTCCCCATCCAGGGAGCACCAGAGCCACCACCACTACCTCAGAGGTTGCAAGAAAGCACAGCAGTTGGACCACAGTGGGCTCAGGAGGTGAGGATGGTGGAACAGAGGCACACCCAGTCAGTTGTTCCACTCCACAATCCATACACCATTCTGGGGGAGCATAGCTCCCCTATGGATGCACCCGCAGAGGAGACTAAGGAGGCTGAGGACAACTGTCACAAGGGAGGCCCACAGGAAGGAGGCAGAGGACACCACAAGAAAAGGAAGCAGCTCCTGTTGGGGGACTCGGTTATTGGGGGGATAGAACTAGGGGTAGCAGGGAAAACTGAAGTAAGGTGCCTGCCTGGTGCCATGGCTTGGAGGGACAGGAAGCGCATCCTCAGGATCACGAGAACAGCTGCACGGGAGTCTGAGCTGGACGTCATTGTCCACCTAGGGACAAATGACTTGGCTCATCATGAGATTAGAGCAGTGCAGAAGGACTTTGTAGAATTGGGGAGGGGTCTAAAACAAGTAGCACACACAGTATCCTTCTCTGAGGTGCTGCCTGTCAGTGGCATGAGTGAGGCGAGGGTACTTTGCACCATGCAGTTTAATGAATGGTTGAAAAAATGGTGTGGAGCACAGGGGTTTGGCTTCACTGGGGACTGGGGTTCCTCCTGGAGGGACACCAGCCTGTACTGGCAGGATGGTCTGCATCTGTCCAGGAAGGGAACAAGTCTTTTGAGCAATCGGTTTAAATGCTTCATTGGCAAGCTTTTAAACTAGTCAAGGGGAGGCACTGATAAGCTGCAGGAAAATCCCAGCCTCTCCCTACAAACGGTACTAAATGAGAAAAAGACCAAGGTACAAAGGTCAGTGGGGGATGCTGCAAAAGAAGGTAAAGCCATAAAAAAATGGAGAGCAATGAGTACCAATGCCCGTAGTCTGAGTAACAAGCTTCCTGAATTAGTGGCCTTGATGGAGGAGGAACATCTGGATATCGTGGCAGTCACAGAAACATGGTACACACACAACCATGACTGGGACGTAAACATACCAGGATACACTATCTACAGGAGGAGCAGGGAGGGTAAAAGAGGAGGAGGAGTAGCTCTTTACACAAGGGAAGGAATCAAAGCAACAGAACAAAAGGGAAAACTGGGAGGAGAAGAAGCACTGTGGGTCAATTTGGAGACCGACAATGGCACCACAATCCGCACAGGGGTTGTAAACAGACCCCCTTCTCAGGGGGAGGAATTGGACAAGGAAATGATAGAAAGTATACTTAGAATGGCAGAAAAAGGAGAGATATTGCTGATGGGTGATCTGAGTATGCCAGATGTTAACTGGAGTGCAGTTGCAGCAGCCACTTAAGAGTGGGTTATTCTAGATGCCCTACAGGGGCATGCCTAGACAACTAGTATTGGAGCCCACCGAGAGGGAACAATCTTAGACCTGGTTCTCTCAAATGGAGATGAAGAGAGGATCACAGATGTAGAAGTGGGTAGCCATCTGGGAACTAGCGACCATCGAATAGTATGGTTCACAATAAACACAGCAATAGAGTCAAGCCATACAGAGGCAAAAGTATTGGACTTTAGGAGGGCTGACTTTGCCAAAATGGGTGAGTGCCCAAGGAATGCACTAGCAAATGGGCAGGAAGGAGGGGTGGAAGAACAATGGGGAATAATAAAAACTGCCATCACAGAGGTAACAAGCCTTTGTGTGAAGCAAATAAACAAACAAAATGATGTAAGAAACCACTGTGGTTCTCAAAGGAAGTGGCAGGAAGGTTCAAGATAAAAGAAAGCATTCAGGAAGTACAAGGAATCACAGAAGGAGCAGGACAGAGAACTGTATCAGTTAAAGCAAAAGGAAGCTGGAAGGCAGTCAGAATAGCAAAGGCCCAAACCGAGGAAAAGGTAGCCAACTCAGTTAAGAAGGGGGATAAACCTTTATAGGTACATCAGGAGCAGGGATTTATTTAACTCTAAAAATGGATTAGCGTTTTGCTCATAAAAGTGTTAAATCTTTGTGAAAATGCATATCTCTTGCCTCACTGTGTTTAACAAACACAGCACTTCTAGAAAATCTATATAAATACTTTCTGCACAGTTAGTATAGTCCCAAGAAAAAAAAACTGCTAATCAATTATTTAAAACCCTGGGGAGCGAAGGAAGACCAAGGGAGGGATAGTGAGACTTAATAAAGGGGAGGGAGGGTTGACAGAGGGTGACTGTGAAAAGGCAGAGATACTAAACAAATATTTTTGCTCGGTATTTACAAAGGAAGAGGGGGGAGGTACCTAAAACAAACAGTACACACACTCTGGATACTGAAGTTGATACCAGCCCATTTACAGAAGAAAGGGTTCTGAAAGAACTCTTAAAACTGAAGGTGGACAAAGCAATGGGGCCTGATGGGATTCATCCCAGAATTCTAAAAGAACTAAGGGTAGAACTAGTGACACCACTGACTACCCTCTTTAACAAATCATGGGAGGATGGGGTGGTACCAGATGACTGGAGGAGGGCAGATGTGATTCCCCCTTCACAAAAGTGGGAGCAGGGCAGAAGCAGGAAACTACAGACCTGTTAGTTTAACCTCAGTGGTAGGGAAAATGATGGAATCACTTCTGAAGGAAAGAACTGTCGAGTATCTAGAGGCCAGAGGGACACAGGACCCAAGGCAGCATGGATTCATAGCGGGAAGGTCATGCCAGACAAATCTGATAGATTTCTTTGACTGGGTGACCAAAGTAGTAGATCAGGGAGGGGCTGTGGACATGGCCTACCTAGACTTTAGCAAGGCATTTGACACACCCACACAAAAGATTAATATACAAGTTAGCCAGCCTGGGAGTGGGTCTCAAGATGACAGCCTGGGTAAAGAATTGGCTGGAGAATAGGACACAGAGAGTAATAGTAAATGGAGTCCACTCTGAAGAAAGGGGGGTTACTAGTGGGGTACCGCTGGGTTCAGTATTAGACTGGTCCTCTTCAATGTCTTTATGTTTACATTGCAGAGGGACTGAAGGAAAAGTATGTCTCTTTGCAGATGACACAAAGATCTGCAACAGAGTTGATGCACAAGGTGGGTGGAAGGAGAGAAGGGACTTGGCATGGTTAGAGGAATGGTCAAATGTATGGCAGCTTAGATTCAGTGCTAAGAAGTGCAAGGTAATGCACCTGGAAACAAAACCCAGGGAAGAGTACACAATGGGGGTGAGATACTAACAACAATAAAATGGAAAGGGACCTGGGGTAGTCATATTAGATGACCTAAAGGTGGGCAAGCAATGTGAGAGGGCAGCGAGAGGGTTGGGCAGATACTGGGATGCATAGGAGAGGCATCACCAGTAGAAAACAGAAGTTGTTATCCCTCTGTACAGACAGCTGGTGAGACCCCATCTGGAGTACTAGTGCAGTTCTGGAGACCCAATCTCCGCAAAGACATAGACAGGATGGAAGCTGTCCAGAGGAGGGCAACTAAAATGGTGCAGGGTCTGCACCGGAAGACATATGAAGAGAGACTTAAGGAGCTTAATATGTATAGCCTCGAGGAAAGGAGGGAGAGGGGGGACATGATAGAAACTTTCAAGTACCTCAAGGGAATCAACAAAGTCCAAGAGGGTAGCATCTTTCAAAAAAAGAGGTGTGCAAGAACAAGGGGGCACATTTTGAAGATAGAGGTAATCTAAGGAAGTATTTTTTCACAGAGAGGGTTGTGGATGCATGGAACAGCCTTCCGGAGGAGGTTGTGGAGTCAAAAACAGTGGTGGAATTCAAGCATGCATGGGACAGTCATAAGGCAATTCTAGGGGGTGGGATTGGAAGAAGTAGGCCACTGGTTAACTAGGATCTGCAGCTTATCCACTAGGTAAGGAAATGGGCAGACAGGGTGGGCCAAGCGGTCCTTATCTGCCATCAGATTCTATGTTTCTGTGGCATCCCACTGTTCAGCAGCACATGCCATTCTCCTGGAACAAGAGATTATTTCTCTCCTCTAGAAGAAGGCCATTCTGCCAGTCCCAAAGTCCCAGCAAGGCAAATGCTTTTACTCCCATTTGTTCTTGGTGCCCAAGAAAACTGGAGACCCTCGCCCTATTCTAGACCTCAGCCACCTGAACGAGTTCGTCCTATTCAAAAGATTTCAGATGCTCACCCTGACCAGCCTGTTTCCCCTCCTTCACCACGGGGACTGGCTGTGTTCCCTGGACATGCACATAAAGATCCTGCCTTCGCACAGGAAGTTTCTGCGCTTCCGGTTCTGGGACAAGCATTACCAATTCAGGGTCTTGCCCTTCGGCCTTTCATCGGCCCCAAGGGTCTTTACCAAGTGTCTCGCAGTAGTTGCGGCAGCGTTGAGGAGAAGGGGTCACTTCGTATATCCCTACCTCGACAATTGGCTAATCTCTGCACCCACAGAACACCAGCTTTCGAGTACTCTGAGAGAGACGGAACAGCTTTTCCAGTCTCTCGGAGTCACCCTGAACTGGCTGAAATCCCAACGCTGGCCCTCCCAACGGCTTCAGTACATTGGACCAGTGCTCGACACTCTACAAGGCAGGACTTTTCTTCCTGCAGACAGAGCACTCTGCCTTTCAGCACTAGCTCGCAGAATCCAATCAGCGGATCCAGTACCTGACAGAGTAGTCTTGCAGCTGTTAGGTCACATGGCTGCTGCCATAACCACTGTCCCCTTCTCATGTCTCAGTATGAGAATTCTTCAGTGGCACCTCAGGGTCCAGTGGGATCAGGGTTCGGACGAGTTGGACCGACCTAGCCAAATCTCAGAAGTGGTCCGGCGCTCCCTCCAATGGTAGCAAGATCCAGCTCACCTAGAACAGGGTGTCCCTTTCCAGAGGCAAAGTCCAATGCAGACAGTCACAACAGATGCCTCGGGACTAGGCTTGGGTGCTCACTTTCGCGAGCATCAGACGAGAGGATTGTGGTCTGCCACAGAAAGGTCTCTCCACATCGGTGTATTGGAGATGAGGGCAGTATTTTTACACCCTTCAGGACTTCCAGAATCAGCTCTCCCGGGGCCCTCTGATAATCCAGTTAGACAATACCCCGGTAGTCTTTTACCTGAACAAGCAAGGGGGAACAGGATCGTACCCTCTTTGCAGAGGAGCCATGAGAATCTGGGACTGGGCGGTAGAATGCGATCTGTTTCTAGTCGCGGTCCACATGCTTGGCATTCTGAATGTTCTCGCCGACAGTCTAAGCCATTCTCTGTCACTGAACCACGAGTGGGAGTTGCTGCAGGACCTAGCAGATGACCTATTCATAAGGTGGGGTCATCCCGAGCTGGACCTCTTTGCGTCCTGGCACAACTCCAAACTACCAAATTTCTGCTCGCTAGATCCAGAACCTGGTGTTTTCTGGTGAGACGCATTATCCTTCTCTTGGGCAGGGAGGTTTCTTTATGCCTTCCCTCTGGTTCAGAGTACTGCTCAAACTGCAGTTGGAAGGGGCCAGGATGATCTTGGTAGCCCCTTTCTCACCTCATCAGATCTGGTTCCCACTTCTGCAGCAGTTGACCATGGAACCACCCATGCCACTGCGCCTCTCCACCCACTTGCTGTCCCAGGATCGGGGGACGCTAGTCCACCCATCCCTACGATCCCATCACCTGAATGCTTGGCGCCTACAGTCTTAGCAGAGGAGAGGCTGCGAGTTTCTCAGAGGGTGGCAGAGATTTTAGTGGCAGCAAAGAAACCCTCTACCCGGGCCACTTATTCCATGAAGTGGAAGCGGTTCTGTCTCTGGGCGGCAGCCCGATCCTTGGATCCTCTCCAGTGCTCCGTCAAGTTCATCCTAGAGTACCTGCTCCACAGCCTTGACTTGGGTCTTAGTTATTCCTCTATCAGGGTGCATCTTTGTGCAGTTTCAGCATATAATGTTACTGTTGGAGAAAGGACTCTAGTTCAGCTCGACGTCTGCAAGACATTCCTCCGAGGAGTCTTGCATATTAGACCCCTCAGGAAGGATCCAGTCCCTCTGTGGGACCTCCTGTTAGTTCTAAAAAAACTCACCCTACTCCCTTTTGAACCAGCCACGTCATGCGAGCTGCGTCTCCTTTCTTGGAAGACGTTGTTTTTAGTTGCCATTACTTCAGCCTGGAGGATTTCTGAGCTTCAGGCCCTGATGTGCAAGGAGCCTTACCTTGTTTTTCATAGGGATAGGGTGCAGCTCCGTACAAATACCAAATTCCTACCGAAAGTTGTGTCAGCTATGATTCTGAACCAGGACATTCAACTTCCGATCTATTATCCAGAGTTCTCCAACGGGGGAGGCCTTGTTACATACTCTGGATGTTCACAGAAATCTCCGTTATTACTTGGACCGGACTCGTTCTGTCCAGAACACGGACCAGTTGTTCGTGGTGTTTGCAAAACACAAGACAGGGGACCCTGTCACTAAGCAAACACCAACCAAGTGGTTAGTAAATTGCATTTCTTTCTGTTATCAGCATCACGGCAAGCCTTTACCAGCCCAGTTAAGGGTAATTCCACCAGGGCTATCGCCACCTCTTTTGCCTCTCTAAGGAACATGTCAGCAGCGGACCCATGTGCCGCAGCCACCTGGAGCACTGCCCATACCTTCGTTCAGCAGTACAGTCTGGACATAGCCTCTAGGAGAGCAGGCTTCGGTTTGGCAGTTCTTTAGGGACTGCTCTCATGAAAGCGTGATCTTGTTCGTCCCTTCACAGTCATTCCTCCTCCCCTCTGATCTGGGCCTTTTTTTTGGGGTACTGCTCAGGACTCAGTCCCAATGGTGTTACCTGCTGCAAGAGCTCTACCTCGAAGTCAGAGTACAGTTACTTAAGAACTTACCGTAACAGTAGATCTTCTGAGAGAATTATAGGAAGCCGAGTGGCTGGCCCCAGCACTCCCAATTTATTATGCTGTTTGGGTGTTAAGTTGGTTTCTTGGAGCAAAGCGACACTAACCCCTTTTTGTTTCAACGTTGCCAATACTTTAGCACGAAGATGCGAACCCCTTGACATTCCAAGAGATTATAGTACTGTATTGATCATGTGCAATTGTTATAGCATCCTTGCATCTTAGACACTTTCTGCAGTTTTATCCTGTTTACTTTTCTTCCCAAAAGCCCCTTTAATCCAGGCCCATAAGCAAAGCACTTCATGTGGTTAGTGTTAACAGTAACTGTAACAAAAAACTCTTTTAAACCAATTATAACAAACCTCTTCTCCCCCCCCTCCCAATTCTTTCATATTTCAATTCGCTCATCAACCTCCAAACATTTTTTTATATATTTCAGTTCTAATGTTGTATCTCTTGTGTTATTTATCCCCTACGCCCCTCCTCCCTCCACACCCCTCTTTATCTATTCTTATTCGTAGTGCGAAATATCTCTGCACCTCCTGCCTTGTCTTGCCCATTTGCAAGGCAGTCATTCTCCAGCTACTAGACTCTGCAGGTTTGTTTCCTCAGGTCTGCCGCCAAGGAGCTGTCCCAGTTCTCTTAACTTGTTGAACTGTCAGTATTCCTCTTCCACCACTTGCAGCGGCCCCCCTGTGTGCTACCCATTGCCTGGAGAGTCTTAGCTTCTTCAACAGCTTTCCCTTATCCCTCCCCCCCTCCTCTAATTGTTTTTCTTATTTATTCATTCATAGTTTATTCCTTCCAGGCGGGAGAGTCATAGCGAGAGAGGCCATCCACCAGCGCCCATCCACCTGTGCTAGGCCCCATACCTCCCCATCAGTAAATTTGCTGTCATTTTCCCTCTCACCATATGTTTCCCCCAACTTAACAGTTCCTTGAGCCATTTCAATAGTACTCCAAAGTAGTAAAACACATATATAACCCCCTGCCAACTGATCCTGCATGCACAATCCCTTGAGAGTCATTTAACACCATTCATGGGCCACCCCATGAGGATGGCAAGGCATTAATTTTGGGCCAGGGGAAAATAGAGCAGCGGACCTCCAGGAAAAAAGTTGTCTCTAATCCATGGGGAGGCCTCAGAACAGAGCAGTGGGAGTTCAGCTCCTAGACTGTCCCACGTCCCTCGGCTCCCCAGCAGCATGCTGCAGTTCAGTTAGGGTGTTAGAAAATGTAGAAATAAGTAAAAGTTCCACCTCATGTTATAATCAGTCAGCCCTTCTTATCCTATTCATCTAGGAATCCCCCCAGCTTCTTTGGTTCCTAAAATGAGTATATAGCTCCTCCTGAGCGTAACTTTACAGTGGCAGGGTACACCGAGAAGAAGTTGAGACCCCTCTCCTGCATCCAGTCCATCAGACCATTAAATTGCTGCCTTTTTTCTGAATTTGGAGCGAGGATGTATTGATGTAGTGTAAGTTTATGCCCTTCAAAGATCAGCTCCTTTTTGTTTCGGAAAGCCGTCATCAAGGCCTAGTGGTCTGGGAAGTGGTGCAGCCTAAAAATTACTTGTCGCAGCAGCTGGTCACTGGGCGAGTGCAACACTAACGCCCTGTGGGCTCTCTCCATCTTCAGTCTGCCATTCTTGGGTGTCAGGCCCAACTATCTAGGGAGAACATCTGCACAAAAGTCCATGAGGTTTCCTTTCTCAGCTCCCTCTGGTAGACCTCAGAGTCACAGGTTTTTTCTCCTGCCGTAATTCTCCTGGTAGTCTAGGGCATCTTTCAGCTCCTCCAACTCCTTCTCTAAACGCGCCACTTTCTCCGGCGTTGCCTTCATGGTGTCTTCCAGGTCTGATACTCTCTGCTGCACCTCATTCAGTCTCCTGGTATGCTGCTTTAGCTCCGACGTGAGACCCGAGATAGATCGTTCAAAGTGGTCCCAGCGCGGTTTAAGGTCCGGTAATACCTGTTTGGAGACAGCCTTGCTTATCAACACAATCTCCGAGGCCGAGAGTTAGATCAGGCCTACTCCACTCACTGTCGCACCATCCTGCACCGCAGATGTCTTCATATTTTTTGCTGTTTGGCGTAACGTTTTGCCCGTGGTCAGGAATTCGTCCATCGCAAGAACTATTTAGCGGTCAATTGACTACAGAAATTGTAATTTATTTCACATAGTTACTTATTTTGGCCTTGTGGTGCGGAGCTCTGGAGAGTTGCGACTTATTCCTTCAGCTGCTTGTTAGCGCCCCCCTGTTTGGGGTTTTAATGGTCTGCTTCCTTGATGACAAGTGCTCTTTTGGGACATTTATTGTTATTTAGAGCAGCGTTACTCAATTTAAGCCAAAACCAGCTGCTTTACTTTACTGAAGTCAAAGCCAGCTACTTTTACTGAACTGTTTCTGAATCTGATTTTTGGCCCTGCCACCCACCTCCTCCCCCATCCTTAAATACACTTTCTGAGCTGAGAGACCGCCCCCTCTTCAATCTGGCACATTTCAGTTCTCTTAAAGGGGTAAGACTTCTAAATTTTTTGCAACCCTGAACACTCCCGGGCCAGTACTTAGTTCTCTGGTTAGAAAGCTCACACTGGTGTTCAAACCCTACCCGATCTACAAGAGCTAGCATTTAAGATGGGCACTCTGTGGCCGGCCCGGTGGCGCTGAGGTGCAGGATGCTGCATCTCGCACTACACCGGTGACCTGGGTTCGGGAGCGAACTCCAGGGGCGCCAGGGAGTCGGCAGGTAGAAGTTAAGGATGAATGCCATGTGGTACTCTCCTCCCGGCATACATGGGGAATGACCCAAGCGTGCAACGACCCCAGTGGGGCAAGGGGTTATTCCAGGCAAGCCAAGCGACAGGTAAGGCGTGGCCAATGCAGGTGCACTACAGCGTCGGGAGGTGCACCACATGCGGGAGGGAGAGTGCAGAACAGGGAAAACACAGTCTCGTGGGACAGGCGACAGCACCTGTCCCCATGCCCACCGCCAGGTCTCGACTGGCCTTCCAGGTCATCCACCAGGACCCTTTCCTGCAAGTCGGAGTCTGACATGCAAGAGCGCCCAAGAAGAGGGGACGGCCCAACCCGGGCATGTGAAACCGTGGGTGCTGGCTGCAGGACGGGGGGGGGGGAGGAGGCACAGTACGGAGGGGCCTCAGGCGGGCAGGAACTGGACAGGATGCCTGAGAGAGGTTCACGAGCCGTGCCCAGAGGGAAAAATAGTTGGGGGAAAAAAAAATGGGTACTATGCGATGTCTTCTTCTACTAGTTCTCCTAGCCACCTGTGTACCCCTCCACTACCAGGTCTCCACCTGGCCAGAATTAACCTACCAACTACATCCCCTGCGGGGTATCACTATGGCCTCTGAAACCAACTGTGTCTCACAAGCCACCACCATCCCCTGGCTAATCTCACAATAAACACATCCAACCTCCCCATCTCTGCCCCACCTCCCTCGTCCCTACAACATAACAGTAGTGCGCAAACCCAGAAATCACAAACCTGTTTCCCTGCTTAAGGCACTTAAGTTCCTCATTATACAGAATTCCTTGTTACTCCTGCTACTGTTGGGTAATATCCACCCTAACCCAGGACCTGTGCAGTTTCCCCAGACCCATACCTGCAACCATGGTGCCATTAAATTTAATACCAGCCACCATGATCCCCTTAAACGAGTCTCTTTCCCCTCCCCCCCAAAAAAAAATTTGATCTCCTTCAGATCTGGGTGACCCAACACAGACCTGATGTCCTAGCTGTGATCGAAACATGGCTGTCCCCTAAGGTGGTGTACAGTGCTGTCCAACTCAGTGGCTACACTCTATTCAGAGATGACAGGATTGTGAAAAGGGGCGGGGGCTGCGCAATCTACCTTAATGCCCCCCCCCTCCAAGAACATGTCCTCCCCAAAATTGTCACTGGTAGTTGCTCCCAAGCACTTGAAGTTAAGCTGCTCCTTGGGCAGCATGGAAAAATCCTCATTCTAGGGACGTGGATATGTTGTTCAATCCACACTTACTGGCAGGTTCCTTGCCACTTTAAATCTTGCCGGAAGGTCTTCAAGCTGGCTCCTCCCACCCACCTGGGTGGTAAAACTCTCGTCTCCGCTCCATGACGCAAGATCTTCCTTACCGCTTGGAAGCTCAGGTTCCCTCCTTAGCACTCTGCATTTTAGGCCTGGATCCAGACTCTTCGGTCTTTATCTTCCCTCATGGCTGCGATGGACAAATCGACTCCCGGATTTCTTCGGTGCCCCTGTGGGCAGAAGTTGTCCCGGACCAATCCGCACTCCACGTGTGTTTACTGCCTGGGACTTGGCCACGATTCGCAGGCCTGCGACTTGTGCAGAGTCCTTTTCCGGCTCACAGTGCTTAGAGGATCGCGCTGCCAGATTACAACTCGGGCGCCCCGATAAACATTCTCCGGTCAAGTCGAAGGAGGCCCGTTGGGCGGTGTCCACGGCTGCGGGCTCGGCTGAACAGCTCGAACAGATGATCGCCCTCGAGGAGGAGGCTGCCCAGGCCGCAGCATCATTATTCTCGGTCGTGGCATTTATCCCGCTCTCCTTGTGCTCCTCCTACACAGCTTCTTTTAACGAGCTTTGCTAGTTCCTCTCCACCAAGGGAGAAGGGCCTTTGGGACATTCCTGTCGGTCCAAAAAGGACTCCAAAGGTAAGTCCCACCATCGACGTTCGTGAGAGCGGGAGAAGTCCCCTTCCTCGGATAGTCGACACTTGACTTTGGTCGAGGTTGCGGCTAAGGCTGCTGGCTTCACGGTGTCCCCGTCAGGTAAGCTGGCTGAGACACCCATTGACGCAGTCGAGATTTTTCTCGACCTGTCAGACGGTCTGTCGACTGGAGAAACCGACAGCCCTTCTTCACCGGTTCCCCTGGTGGAAACCGAGGACTTGCCGTGCCTCCTGTGCCGGAGTTCCCGGTTAAGGTCCCTGAACCGAGGGAGGAGCGGGTTTCCCCCGGCCCCTCTCAGACCCACCCTCGGCATTACCGAAGGTTTCAGTCTCGGACCTCTTTCAGGTCCAGCCGACATCGGCGGTCTCGGCACCTTGGAAAGCAGCGGCGCCGCTCATCCTCGTCATCGTCCTCTTCAGAGGATAGGCTCCGGCGCAAATTGTGTCAGCGCTACGAGGATCTAATGTGGCAGCAGCTCCTCTTGTCCAGGAATAAGCCAACTCCGTTGCCTTCCCCAGCCATTAAGTGGCTGTCACCGGAGTGGCTGAAACAACCCCTCGTAGTAGTCGAGGAGCCGAAGCCGGCACTGGTTGTTCGGCCGAAACCAGCTGCACCACCCATTGTGGTGGAACCCCCGCCTCCACAACCTAAAACTGGGGCCCCGACCAAGGATTCTCAGTCGGGTCAGGGCTTGCCCCACCGGTTGTCGGTCACCCTCACTCCCGATCGACCTCGGCAGATGGAGGGTGGCTCAGGCACTCGGCAGCTGTTCGCAGACTCCTCGGAGTCTGACGACGACAGCTCCTTGTTCTCCAGGCCGCTTGACCTGAAGTCTACTGGGGGTCAGTCGGTGGATGAGAGCCCATCCTCATTCCTTGGTATGCTTCGGCTCATCTCAGAGTCCACTGGGATGAAGCTTGAACCCGTTTCCAAACGGGCCATGTATCCCCTCACGGAGATACTGGACCGAGGGGATTCCCCCACGGAGGCCTTCCCGGTGGCTGAAGCCATTGTTGGCCCAGCCCTGCATCTGTGGCAGCGGCCAGCTTCTTGTCCAGCACCTTCAGCCAGGATGGCTCAGAAGTATGCTGTTCCCACCGGTTCACTCTCTGGTTTCTTGGGGCACCCCTCCGCGGAGGGATTAGTGACCGACAGCATTTTCCGGCATTCCGGGAACACTCTGGATGTGGACAAGCCACCTGATAAGGAGTCCAAAAAACTGGACTACTCCAGGCGGAAAGTCTATGCTGCTTCCTCCCTAGGCCTTCGTCAGGCCAGCTCGGCTGTCCTGATGGCACACTTTTCACATGCCCTCTTTTGCTTCCTGGATGAGGTGGTGACTCCTCTCCCGGCTGACCTTCAAATGACAGTCAAGCAGGTGCAGGATCAGGGAAGGGCGGTGGCCAAACAGCAGCTTCAAACTTCCTTGGACATCGCTGACTCATGTGCCCGGTCAGTAGCGGCCGCAGTGGCCATGCACCGCAGAGCTTGGCTGCGGATCTCCACCTTTAGGGCAGATACCCAGCACAAGCTGGCAGACGTTCCCTTCTTGGGTACCGACTTGTTCGGTCCCCCGGGCTGGCGGGTCAACTGCAACAGATCGAGAAGTCCAGCACCACCTTGGACTCTGTCACATCTGCCCAGAAAGACAAAGGCCGCCAGCAGTAGTGTAAGCCCATTTGTCCTTCAGCCCCTGCGGCACGTCTGGCCCAGCAACATCAGCATCAGGGCCATCAGGCTCGCACTTGGCACCCCAAAGCCAAGCCTGCTGCTTTCTCCAGCAGGAAGCCAGGAGGAAAAGGTCCAGGTGGCTCCTCGGCCAGCCCTTCCTCCAAGCCTGCCCAGTGACGGGTTGAGGGGTGTTGACCCCAACCTCGTCACTCCTCCCCGGGTTCCCCTGTAGGGGGATGGCTCCGCCACTTCCTTCCACCTGGTCCGATATCACCACGGACCGCTGGGTGTTGGAAGTGGTAGGAAAAGAGTCTGCCTCTGGAATTGAACAGCCACCACTGACCGTCTGTTACCCGAGAAGGCAACAGGGTCGCAGCCTCTCTGTTGGCTCGTCAAGCCAACATTGCCCTGCTCCTCCAGAAGGAGGTGATCAGTGAGGTGGCGGATCCTCCACCAGACCCAGGGTTTGTGTCCAGGTACTTCCTGGTCCCAAAACGGACGGGGGACTGGTGCCCCATTCTAGACCTACATGACCTGAACAAGTTCCTAAGGTCTCGTACCTTCAGGATGGTCACTCTGGCTCAGATCATTCCATCCTTGGAGCGAGCCGTGTGGTTCTGTTCTCTGGACCTCCAGGACGCATTCTTTCATGTCCCAATCCGTCCGTCTCAGCAGCAATTCCTCCACTTCAGGGCAGAGGGATACCTTTACGAGTTCCGGGCCATGCCCTTCGGCCTCTCTCCAGCTCCCAGGGTCTTCACCAAATGTATGGCAGTGGTGACAGCATTCCTGTGGCGCTGAAGGGTCCGGGTGTACCCTTACATGGACGACTGGCTGATTACAGCCCCTTTCAAGCTGGAGGTGGAGCGGTCCAGGGATCTGGCCCTCCAGGTCTGCTCTCAGATTGGCCTCCTCATCAGTGAGGCCAAATCAGAACTCGAGCCAACGCAGGTGATTCAGTTCATTGGGGCAGAGCTTGACTCCCGGTGGACAGGGCTGAGGTCTTTTCCTCCTTTGCCCAGTCATTTCTGGTTGGGCAATTGCGCCCTGCCTGGGACTTCCTGGGCCTCATGGCGGCCTGCACCAGCGTGGTCCATTAGGCCCGCTGGCACATGCGTCCTCTGCAATGGGGGCTGGCCCGCCAATGGTCACAGCGCTTCAGTCCTCTGGACCAGCCAGTGACAGTGACCCAGGAGATGTGGAACGGCCTCCAGTGGTGGCTCATTCCAGCTCATCTGCAGGATGGTATCCCGTTAGTCCACCCAGAGCCGATGGTCACTCTGATGACTGACGCCTCTCTGATGGGTTGGGGTGCCCATCTGGGGGAGCTCAGAGCACACAGCCTCTGGTTCCCTCAGGAGTCTTGATGCCACATCAACCTGCTGGAGCTTTGAACGGTCCAACTAGCCCTCACCACCTTCGCTCTGTTTGTACGGTGTTAAGTGGTCCAGGTCCAGACGGACAACACAACGACCATGTACTACCTAAACCGCCAGGGCGGGACGCACTCCTTGCCTTTGTGCATCCATGTGGCAGGAGCTTCCAACACTCTGGCAGATACCCTAAGCCGGATAGGTGCTGCATCTCACGAGTGGTCTCTCCTGCCGGAGGTAGTACAAGATCTGTTCTCCCACTGGGGCACTCCTCAGGTGGACTTGTTTGCCTCCAGGGACAATGCGAAGCTGAGGCTGTTCCATGCCCACCCCCCTCAGCAGGGCTCGCTGCAGGGGGATGCCTTCTCGAGGCCGTGGACCCCAGGCCTTTTCTACGTCTTCCCTCCATTTCCCTTGATCCACAAGGTTCTTCTCAAGGCGCAGGTGATTCTGGTAGCCCCAGACTGGCCCCATCAGTTCTGGTATCCAGATCTCTTCAGCCTCAGCTCCAGGCTTCCAGCCCACCCGGACCTGATCTCAGTCAGCAAGGGGAAGGTACTCCACCTGGACCTTCAATCCCTGCACTTGAGGGCCTGGTTCCTGAACGGCTAGAGTTCCAGGCCTTGGGTCTTTCTGATGAGGTCTTCAGTATTGTTGAGGCATCCCATAAGGAGTTGACCAGAAAATGCTATGCCTTCAATGGAAGAGATCCTTCATTTGGTGTCAGGATAAGGGGTTGGACCCTTCCTCCTGTTCTTTGGCTAGCATTCTGGACTACCTGTGGTCCCTTTCTCAGCTAGGGCTTCGGTCAACGACCCTTAAGGTGCACCTGGCAGCCATCTCTGCTTACCGGGCACGGGCCGGAAAGCAGTCGGTGGCGCAGGAGAAGGTGGTCAGGCGCTTTTTTCAAGGCCTTGATCACATATCCCCTCCTCTGTGAGAACCTCCACCTCTGTGGGATCTACTGCTGGTATTGGCTAAGCTCATGGGCAAGCCATTCGAACCGATGCACAGGTGTGATATATCTCACCTGTCGTGGAAGTCCGCCTTCTTGGTGGCTATCACGTCAGCCAGAAGGATGGGAGAGCTCCAGGTGCTTTCCATCGAGTTTCCTTATCTGGTCTTCCACAGGGACAAGGTTGTCCTGCACCCCCACCCAAAATTCCTTCCGAAGGTGGTGTCGGAGTTTCACCTTAACCAGGTGTTGACTCTGCCGGTGTTCTACCCCAGTCACACCTCAGAGGCCAAATATAGACTCTATATTCTGGACCGTAGAAGAGCGCTCTCTTATTATAAGGAGAAGATGGCTGAAATTCGGGGAGAGGTTCGCCAGCTGTTTGTCACCTACGCTGAAGCCGCACCTGGCAGATCTGCAGCCAAGCGAACGATAGGCAGGTGGGTCACCTCCTGCATAGATCTCTGCTATAGTTTGGCAGGCATGGAGCCTCCCAAAGGGATAAGAGCTCATTCTACCCGCCATACCGCTGCTTCGGTGGCTGCTTCCAGGGATGTCCCTATCCAGGAAATCTGCAGGGCTGCTACCTGGAAGTCAGCACACACCTTCATTGCCCGCTACCACATCGACCTTGAGTCACGGCGGGATGCTGGTTTTGGGACCTCGGTTTTCCAGTCCTTATTTCCCAAGTAGGGGCTGCACGCCTTGCCTCCCTCCTCCCAGAGAACTGCTAGGAGTCTGCCAATTAGTGTGGATTGAACAACATAGCCACGTCCCTAGAAATACAGGTTACTCACCTGTAACAGGAGTTCTAGGAGTGGTGTATGTTGTTGATCCACACAACCCACCCGACCTCCCCGGCTCCGACACGCAACCTGGCTTCCAGCGGGCTAGCTCTGGCGTCATGGGGCGGAGCCGAGAGTTTTACCACCCGGCTGGGTGGGAGGAGCCAGCTTGAAGACCTTCCAGCAAGATTTAAACCGGCAAGGAACCTGCCAGTAAGTGTGGATAAACAACATATACCACTCCTAGGACTCCTGTTACAGGTGAGTAACCTGTATTTATCATCGCTAGCTATGTTCCACCACACGACCACTCCAAAGGGTTCACAGCAATAAACAATTACCTCTTGAACCTCCCCCCTACCACTGAATTACTGCTCCTTGGGGACTTCAGTATAAATTGGCAGGCACCCAAAGCCGACGTCTACAAAGATGCTACCTCAGTCATTAATCTGGCCTGAGTAGTAACCTCTCCGACCAGACGCAATCCCAGAACCGGTAGCTCTACCATGCTTGATCTTATTTTTACAAACAGGCCTGATAGAATTACAAGTACTGAGGTGCTCCCCGACTCCCTTAGTGATCACTCTTCCATAATCTGCCTCTGGTTCAGTAAATCCCCCAAGCTCCCAACCAAAGTAGCACACCACCATGTCCTCAAGGGAGGACAACCAAATCAGTTTCAAGCTCACCTCCGCAGCCAGGACTAGTCAATGCTGAACTCTGCACCTAGTGTGGACCATGCCTTGGAATACTTCATAACCACTTTCAATACAGCTTGTGACATCTTTGCATCTTTAAAAAAAGCAGAGACAAAAAGCTGTGAACAACCCCTGGATCTCTCTTTCCCTTCTAGCATGGATGGCTGACGGAGACCACCTCTGGCATAAAGCTCTGCCCACGGGCAATTCGACACACTGGCAGTAATATAGAATGGCCAGAAACTCCTGCACCTAAGCTATCAAGCAAGCCAAAATGGCTCACTATAAGACGGCGTTCTCAAATTCCTAGGGTGACAGCAGGAAATTTTGGGACAACATAAAAGAACTTACTGGTAAGCCCAATAACCCCCCCCCCCCCCATGCTTTGCATTGATGGGCCAATCACCCAAGACCCACTGCAGATAGCCACCATCTTTAACACTGCATTCATAGACCAAAGTGGAGTACCGCCTCAACTTCTTTGACCCCCCCCCAAACCGACCACAATGACACGGCTTTTCGTCAACCCACACACCTTCCACTTTAGAACAGTCTCCTGTAGAGCTGCCAGAAAATATATACTCAAGGTTCTTGGCAAAGCACACCATAGCAGTGACGCGCACAGTCTGAAACTGCTACACCTGACGCTCAATGCGGTCCTCTTGCCCCTCACAAAAATACTGAATGAGTCACTCTGCCTTGGACAGTTCCCCTCACGATAGAAAGCCCATAGTTGTGACCGCAATCCATAAGTGTGGTGATAGAGCCCTCCTCTCCCAGCTACCACCCAGTTTCCATCCTCCCTCCCCTCTCGAAAGCCCTAGAATGGATAGCTGCTGACCAGCTATTGGAGTACCTGACAATGCACAACATCCAATGCCCAGAGTAGCATGGCTTCAGGAAAAGTCACAGTACATCTGCTCTACTAGAATACACTAACTTTATCCACAAAGCCTTTGACCATGGGCACTTAGTGGGGTCAGTGTACATTGACCTCACTAAGGCTTTTGGCACGGTAAATCACTGTCTCCTAATTGACTCCCTCATTACCCTGGGGGCCTGCAGTGGGGCTGTGGGCTGGTTCAAAAACTACCTGGAGGGTAGATCTCAATGGGTAAAAATCTGTGATGCTCTATCCCCCAGTCAACCTGTCCACTCAGGGGTTCCCAAAGCTCCATTCGGGGCCCCTTACTCTTCAGCCTCTTTCTTATCTCACTCCCCAAAGCCTGCCCTGGTGACCTACTCTTATATGTGAATGAGGCGGTATTATTCGCCAGCCACCCAGACCCACCTTCCCTTACTACCAGGGTACAAGACAGCTTTACTGCTGTTAAAGAATGGTTTGCGCAGTACAAACTGATCATTAATTATAAAAAAATGAAGTCCATGCTTTTCGCTAACTCCCACAACAGACTAAAATTTGCAACACTCACCATACAGAACTACCCCAATGCCTCTATTGAGCAAGTTCAGACCTTTAAAGACTGCGCTGTCTTTCACTGACCACATCAGCATAGTCTCCAAGGCAGTAAACTGTCGACTAGGGATTCTCTAAAGACATAGAAACAGCATGACCCAAGACGCACTTCTAACTGCAGTTCCTAGTTCCATTCTTTTGATTGTGGACTGTGGCCTAATCATCTACACTGCTGCAGCTGACTCAACCCTAAAAAGAGTTAGCAGTGCCCTAAACAAATATTGTTGCCTGGTTTCGGGTGCCCACAGCCGCACACATACATGCGACTTGTACTCCAGGACAAAATGGCTGAACCTTAGTGACAGGATAAAGTACCACACCTGCTTATACGCTAGGAAAATCTGCCTGGGCTTAACCCCTCCTAATTCCCAGCTCCTCCCCGTACGTTCTCCCTGCTCGCATAACACTAGGAGTGTATCTAGATATGCCTTTCAAGTCCCTTTCTATCTGACTACGAAAGCCCATCATTCATTTAGCTGTCAGGCTCCCAGTTGGCTAAATGGTTTCCCAACAGATATCCTGGATGTACCCACACTTGGTCCTTTCAAGCATCTACTTAGGCAACTCCTGATTGCGCGCAGCCATTGTGACTGCCCTGTCTAGCCCTCCATCTAGCCTATCTGTACCTCCCCTTCACCCTTACATACCCTTATCACCACCCTCTCCCTCCACAGCCCGACTGCTCATTTCTGCCCTCCTGCCCCACTTTCCTATTCCCCCCACCCTCAAAGCCCAATTGGTATGCCCTTACTAGATGTAACCGTTTTCTGGCTGATCATACTAACTGACAAAGCCACACCTGGCTGCTCGCCCTTGCCTGTTCATCCAGTTTCTCATATTTATGAATTTTGTGACTTCAATTTCCTTTACACCTTCTTTTTTACCCTTATCTGTTTAACCCACCAACCGTAACATGTATGCTTGTTACAATCTTATTTGTACTCAACTTCGTTGTATTTTTTTTGTATCTCGATTTTGTATTCCAAGTTGACGTGGAACCTGTGTAAGAGTCTCTGACTCATAGGTATTTTAATCCGAGAATTCAGTCCCCTTCTAGTGTGGTTACTAATGTGTACAGGTCTTTTTGCTTCCTGTTTTCCTCAACGTTGTAATGACATGCAGTTGTTATGATGATGACACTGTACATGGTTATTATTATGGATTTATTCCATTTTAAACTCAATAAATATAAAGTTTAAAAAAAAAATACAATTTTCTTCAGTATTTCTTTGAATATCTTCTCCAGTTTCATCTGTGGTGGTCCAAGTGTGCTTGTGGCAAGCAGATTACATCGAAAGATGGCTACACTTCTTGCCTCTTCTGTCTAGACCCCGACCACAGTACAGAGGCCCGCCAGCACTGCTTGAACTTTAACCAGAGGACCAGGATCCGCTGCCAGAAGGCATTGAAAAGAAAGCAGCGATGGAGAAAGAGATCATGGGTAAAAGTACCTTCTCCTCCCAGGTCTCAGGGGCCTCGACTTCTTCAAGGGTGAAGTCATCTGAGAAGCACAAACACCAGGAGAAACTTTAGGACAAACCCCTGTCAACTTTACGTTCCTGGTCCCCTCACCAGATGGCAACCAGCTCTAGGACTTTCTCCCGTGGGAGGCTGGACTCTGCTTCCACGGCAGCCCTCTCTCCCTCTGGGCTCCCGGTGGTTAAACCACCTGCCCACATCCAGACGTCGGGCAGCGGTTCTTCGGGGTTGGGGACTTCCTCCTCAGCCTCTTAGCACCTGATGCTCAAGCCCCTTCACCAGACAGCGGGCTCTTAGCCAGTGGCTCGACTGGGTCTTCTTTGGGCAGCAGGGCCTTGCCTATCGTCTGTCCAGCCTCTGCGTCTGTTGAGTTGGCTACCGGCTCCAGGGCCGACACCACCTAGCAACATGCGCTCACCTCCCCCGGGAGGGTAACGCCTCTGCCCCATTCAGGAGTTAGCTCCCCTCGGCAGGCTCCTCTTTAAGGCAACACCAGCTCCCTTCCCAGATGGGCGTCAAGTCTGCGGCTGTCCGGTCAACGCCGGCTACTCAGCGTCAACCCCAGCAACACCCATTCCATCATTGCCTGGATACCTGTGGTTGCTGGCTTACCCTAACGTTGCATCTCAGCCAACTCCCAGGGGTCCAGCGTCCGGTCTGATGACACCTACTAGACCGACATCAGATAACCAGATGCCCACTGGACCGCCGCCAGTCAACCCAAACCCTCACGACCCAGCGCCTGGGTTGTCGCCACCAAAGGGACCGATGCCGACTAATCCTGCTACGCCCCAGAACCCTCTGCCAGATATCACGGCTCTTTATTTATTTACAAAATGTTTCACCAGGAAAGACAACATGAGCCGACAAGCAGCTCGTTTCCAGAAACATCTGGGGGGGTTGGTAGGTACAATAGAACGAGGAGGGAACACAAAGGGCGCAAAGCAAAAGCACCAGTACAGGTGCAGATTATGTAAACATACATAGTTGCTGACTAATAACATATAATGCATGGTCAGAGACCTAGATACAAGTACCACCAGGGTTTTATTTAATTCTAAAAACTGAATACCGTTTTGCTCATACAAGTGCTAGTACATTTAGAAAATGCATAGCACTTGCCTTGCTTTTTGTTTTGAAATAACCAATTCTAGTACCTATAACATACTTTATTTACAATTAGTACTGTCAGAGGAAAAAAAATGCTAATCAGTTATATAAAATACTGAACACAAAGTTGGAGAACTACGAGTTGTAGTCAAGGCCTAGAGACCAGGAGGCCTGGAGAGAAGCAATCAAGGAAAATGCAAAGTGCCTAGAGTTGGGAGTAGGGCTATGTTAAGTGCAGTGAAGGTCAGATAGGGAGGGGATGGGGGGATGTTACCCCTTCAGGGTGCAGGAAACCCTGCATGGAGGGCCGGAACAGGGTAAAGAGCATGAGGGGGGGGAGGTAATGGAGAGGAAGACTGTGGGTGCCTAAGGGTTAGGGAGGGAAGGCAGGGTAGTGGAGTAACAGAGAGAGGGCTACCTGGATAGAGTAAGGGGTGGGGGTTGGAATTTAAGGGGAGCTAGTGGCAGGAGCAGTTAAGGGGAGTAGAAGTTGCATAGAGCTTGGTGGAGGGATGATGTGGATGAAGAGAGTCGTCCTGGTGGACCGTGGTTAAGGGCGATCTGATCCCAAAGAGGCCTCCTATACCCCCACAAGGAATCTCCCTTGGGGGCTAAGCCTCAGGCTCCTCCAAGGCAGCCTATGCCTAAAGGGCCCACCCTGCAACCAGATGACACTAGCAGGGACTGCTCTAAGCATCAGGGATGGAATCACCGTCGCTTGTCCTCCAGGTCCTCGGACAGGTGCTGATGTAGGTCACACGACCGCAGGCACCATCATTCAACCTCACTATCTTCCTCTTCCGGGGAGTCGGACCAGCATTCCTCTTCCTCTGTGTTGTCTGACTCAGGGATGTCCCCTCCTCCCAAGAATACCCCCAGGTCTCCTCCCGGTGACTCGACCTTCATGGAGGCCATGCGGCACATCCAGTACAACATGGGTTGGGACACCAAAGGTTGGGAACCTGACAGGTGCCATTTGGCCATTTTCCTCCATCAAAAGGATCCAGAGCCTGTAGTGGTCCCTCCTCTGGTGGATCCATTTAAGGATGTCACTAGATCAGCTTGGAAACACCCAACTACTACCCCTGCTGTTTCCAAGAAGGTTGATTGCCTGTATAATGCTTCCCAAGATGAGCCTTTCTTTGTAGAGAGTATTCGATTGCAGACTCCATGGTCATTACAGCAGCCCATGATAGAGCCAAGAGACCCCGGCATCTCAGCACTCAGTCTCCGGACAAACTAGATTCCAAGCAGGTGGATCAGCTCGGCAAGAAAGTTATTCCTCTGCCACCTGTACCATTCGCTTCCTGAATTTCTTAGCCCACATGGTCCAGTATCAGAATGCCCTGTGGGAGAAAGCCATGGAACTGGTTGAGACTCAGCAGGATAGCTCTCAGAAAACTGAGCTGCTGCATATTTTGAAATCAAGTTCGGACATAGGCACTCATGCCCTACGTTTCTCCTACAGTTCGACAGCGAGGGTAGCAGCTACCGGAGTCTGCCTTCGCTATTATTCCTGGCTCCATGTGTCAGGTTTCACCCCAGATGTTCAGGTGGGCATGATGGATGCCCCTTTTAAAGGTTCAGTCCTCTTTGGCGAGGAATCAGAAAAGATTATAACTTGCCTTCAGGAATCTGGCAAGGCTGTCAGATCTGTCCATAGCATGAACAGATCTAATGAGAAGCAAAATAGTCACCAGCCATTTCATTGGTCTTCTGGGCAACAGCCCCAAGGCCAGCAATCTAGAGGTGCCTTTAAACGTAAGGCCACCTCTCAGGCCTCAGGAGGTTCGGGTCCCAGAGCCTCCAAAACCTCCCAGGCCCCTTTGCCTGTCCCTGGTTCCTCAGCCTGACTCATTGCCCTCCCCTCCCTATCAGAATCCCTGGGGGAGCTGGGGGGTCGCGTCTCTCTGTGTCTAGAGGGATGGCACAGAATAACCATGGATTAATGGATTTTTCAACTGATAGAGAAAGGGTATACTCTAGAGTTCATGGAGATGCCTCCAGACAGCCCACCCGTAAACTCGTATTACCCTCAGTCACACCTGTCCCTCATTCAGGAGGAGATCCAGGCACGCTTGCTCAAGCAGGCCATAGAGCCAGTTCCACCAGATCAAAGAGAGAAAGGATTTTATTCCCACTTTTTTCTGGTTCCAGAGAAAACAGTGGACTTACGGGCTATCTTGGGTCTCAGCCACCTAAACGAGTATATAGAATACAAATGCTTCAGGATGGTCACCTTTCCAGGCCTGCTCCGCCTCCTTCAGGGGGATTGGATGAGCTCCTGGGATATGCAAGATGCTTACATCCTCATTTTGGTCTTTCAACTCCGTAGGAGTTTGCTTCGCTTCCGCTTCCACTTCCAAGGCAACCGCTAACAATTCCGTGCCCTGCCATTCGGCCTGTCCTCGGCTCCACAAGTCTTTACAAAGTGCCTAGCAGTAGTGGCTGTGGCCCTCAGGAGGAAAGGTCACTGTGTCTTCCCCTTCCTGGACGACTGGCTCTTGACAGCCCGCTCCAGAGATCAGCTGACCAGCACCATGGAAGACACTTCACTTTGTTTCAGGACCTAGGGATCACTCTTAATCTCCCAAAGTCCTCTCTGTGGCCCAGCCAAAGGCTGCAGTACATTCGGGCAGTTCTGGACACTGCCAAAGGAAAAGCCTTCCTGCCTCCGGACAGGGCAGAGCGCCTTCAGGACCAGGCTCTCCTGGTTTCCTCATCATGGCAAATCCCAGACAGAGTATTCTTAAGGCTGCTAGGGCACCTGGCAGCGGCCATTGTGACTGTCCCTCTTGCACGCCTGCCCATGACGGTTCCCCAGTGGACCCTTCGCAGCTGATGGGACCAACGCACGGACAAATTGGAAAGTACAGTTACGTAAGAACTTACGTAACAGTAGATCTTCGAGAACAGCTCTTGCAGCAGGTTACACCATTAGGACTGAAGCCGGCAGGCGTCAGGACCCCACGGAAAAATTCTAGCTAGCTATCTACAGCGGGGACCGCCCTTGACGTCGGTCCCGCCTCCGACGTCAGGCGTGGTACAAAAGGGGGCGGTCCCACCAGATTCCCCAGTTCTCCCGCCGGAGACTTCCGGCCGCAGGCTGACATCGAAATGGGAGACCGAGGATTCGCCGTCAGAAGACAGAAAGGTATAAATCCCTGCTCAGAAAGACTGAGCCATGCCTCCTCCAAGGGGGAAGGTGGGCGGGAAGGTACCTGCTGCAAGAGCTGTTCTCGAAGATCTACTGTTACGGTAAGTTCTTACGTAACTGTACTATCTTACTCGAGACACAGCTCTTGCAGCAAATACTCATAGGACTGATTCCCAAGCAGTAGCGCTGCCAGAAATTCGGGAGGAGAAAAATAGGAAATGAATTCCAGGTCCTGAACCTGGGACAGGAAACCCTGTAGTACCCGCCAGGCGAAACCAGCCCTTACCGCCGAGGCGATGTCCAGGCTGTAATGCCTGATAAAGGTATGCACAGAACTCAAGTGGCTGCAGCACATAAAGCAGAGGTGGAGCGTTTCTGAGTGCTGCAAAGGAGGTGGCCACACCTCTAGTAGAATGACCCGGACTGTGCCGGGAGGGCTTTTGTTTTATATCATAACAGTAAAAATACACTGGACAAGCCAGCGAGAAGGGACTGTTTGGATCACGGGTTGGCATCATTCTCTCAGAGAAGGAAGCGAAAAGCTGCTCAGAACTACGAAAAGATTTAGTTCTGTTGAGGTAATACCTCAGGCTGCGGTGAACATCTGGGTGTGAAGCAGAGCTCTCCTCTATTCGAGTAACTGGAAATAGACCAGAAGGTCAATATCCTGGTTCAGAGTGAGTGAAGAGACCACCTTAGGCAAAAATTTAGGGTTAGTCCTCAGGGATACTCTGTCCGGTGGAAAACTAAATAAGGCTCTTTGCACATAAGGCGTGAAGTTCAGATATTCTTCTGCTTGAAGTAACAGCAACTAAAAACAACGTTTTCCACGACAGAAAACATAGCTATAATCGCAGCAGGTTCAAGGGGGCGTGAGCTGTTCCAGGACAAAGAGCAGATCCCATGGAGGCACAGGGTCCCTAATAGGAGGCCTAAGGTGTAACACTCTAAGAAATTCTTTAGAGGCGCCCAACTGAGCCACTGTAATGCTGTCCCACCGGAGGTGATAGGTCGAAATGGCACAGAGGTGCATCTTAATAGAGGAGTAGGCTAGACCCGAATGAAGAGGAGAGCAGATAATCCAAATTACTCCCACAGGACAACCTAAGGGGAAAATACGCGTGCTCACGACCATAAACAAAAACGGCGCCATTTCATGGCGTACGTCGCATGCGTTGCCGGCTTTCTGGCTGCAGAAAGGACCTCTGCAACCTCTTGCGAGACCCCATGACGCAAGATGGGTATGTCTCTAGGAGCCAAGCATGCAGGTTCAATGAACATAAGTCCGGATGGACAAGTGAACCTTTCTCCTGAGACAGGAGGTGGGAGCTGAGCGGCAACGGGAGCGGGGGTTCCCGAGATAGTTACACAACAAAGGAACCAGATCTGTCTGGGCCAGAGCAGGGCCACCAGGATCATGAGTGCGTGCTCCCTGCGCAGTTTGAGAAGAACTCTCTAGATCAACGGGAAGGGAGGGAAAGCGTAGAGGAATCTGTTTGCCCAGGAGAGGGATAACGCGTCTCGCCAGAGAACACCAGGTCCTGGATCTAGCGAGCAAAAATTGGGCAGTTTTGCATTGGATGGGGATGCGAACAAGTCTCGTTCTGGAATTCCCCATCGAAGAAACAGATCCTCTGCTACCTCTTGAAGAAGTTCCCACTCGTGGACTCTGGCCTGGGATCAACTCAGGCCATCTGCAATCGTGTTGTCCACCCCGGGAACGTGCACAGTGATCAGATTTGCGCCGTGTCCGATTACCCAATCCCTCACCCTCATGGCTTCCCTGCAAAGGGGGTTAGAGTGTGCGCCTCCTTGTTTGTTGAGGTAATACATCACCGCCGTGTTGTCTGTCTGAAGCAGAAGAGTACACGGTGGGATTACTGACTGAACGGCCTGCAGGGCATAGAGAACTGCTCTCATCTCTAGGACATTGATATGAAGATGAGCTTCCATCGGGGTCCACGTACCCTGGGACTTTAACCCGTCCAGGTGTGCCCCCCACCCAAGACCTGAGGCGTCCGTGGTGAGGGTTACCTCCGGGGACGGCGCTACGAACGGGACGCCCGTGGAGAGCGACCCTGGGACTAGCCACCACTGCCAGTCTCGAATCACGGAATTCGTGATTCTGACCGGATGCTGCAAGTGGTCTTGCCTTTGGTCCCATTGCACTTTGAGCATCCACTGAGTTACCCGCATGTGGAGCCTTGCGAAAGGGACAGTAGGAATGGCCGCAGCCATGTGTCCGAGCAAGCGAAGGACCGACCTGGCAGGTACGATCTTGTTCGACGATAAGTCCCTTATGAGGGATCTGATGCTCTCCGCTCTGTCGTCCGGAAGAAAAGCTCTTCCTGAACAGTGTCCAGTACTGCGCCTATAAACTGCAGTTTCTGCGACGGTACCAGGAGAGACTTCTCGTAATTTAAGGGATGCCCAGAGACCAGAACAGGTCCTGGGTGTTCTGAACCGCATGTAGCAATGCCTCTCTGGAGGCGGCCGCGAGAAGCCAGTCGTCCAGATGCGGGAACACATAATGGCCCTGTCTCCTCAGAGGCGCTGCCACGACTGCCATGCACTTGGTAAAGACCCTTGAGTGCGGATGACAGTCGAACGGAAGGGCTCGGAACTGAAAGTGGTGGTCGAGAAACGCAAGCGAGGAACCTCATGTGCGCCTGAGCCATAGGGGTATGCAGGTATGCGTCCTACATGTCTAGAGACGCTAAAAAGGCGTCCTGTTTCAGCATGGGAATAAGACCCGGAAGAGTCACCATGCGGAATTTCTTGTAGGCGACCGACACGTTGAGGTCGCTGAGGTCCAGAATCGGACGGAGGTCCCCTGTTTTCTTTGGAACCAGGAAGAAGTGGGAATAATATCCTTGTCCTCTCTGGTTCTCCGGGACATACTCTATCGCTCCCTTTCGCAGTAGCGCAAGTACTTCTTGCCAGATCAAAGCTTTGTGCTGACCCGGATACCGGGAGAGCAAAGGAGGCCTCGAGGGTGGCTTTTCTGCGAATTCTATAAAGTGGCCTAGACTGACCAACTGAAGAACCCACCTGTCGGTGGTTATAGCCTGCCATCCGGCAGGAAGTTATAATCGACCCCGACCATGATTTCCCGTTGATCCTGAGGGCAGGGGCGGAAGAGTCAGGCTATGGCGGCAGATGGGCCCTCTGGCTGGGCCGGCTTAGGGAGAGCTGACCTCGGCTGGCGGGCTGCTTCCCTGGGCTCTACGGAAGCCAGAGCCCCCTCTGAGTGTGCAGCGGAGGCTGAGGCTGCTGCCTCGTCATGCCAAAACAGCTTTGGTTCCTACGAAAGGAACCAAGCTTGGGTCGGTACATGGCCTGAACTGACCTTACCGCCTTCCCGGCCTCCTGAAGTCTGGTAATGCTCTTCTCCGAAGGATTACCAAACAAGACTTCTCCCTCAAAAGGAGCGTCCATAATATTCTTCTGGACGTCCGGGATAAAACCAGAGACGTGTAACCAGGAGTGTCTCCGGAGGCATACGCCAGAAGCTGCTGCTCGGGCCGATGAGTCCGCAGAGTCGTACGCTGCTCATAGCACTTGGGTCCCCACGTCTGAACCCGTGACGGAGGACTGAAGCATCTCCTCCTTCTGCTCTCCTTCAGGCAATTTTTCAGCCGTTTCCAGACCCTGTTCCCACAAAGCGTTCTGGAACTGAACCATGTGGGTTAAATAGTTCAAGGATCTGATGGCGCAGGTAGCGGAGGCATACGTGCGCCTACCCAAAGCGTCCAACTGCTTGGACTCTGGGTCCGGTGGCAGGGTGCTCAAATGTTGCGGCCTCTGTGACCGGTCATGTGAGGCTGTGATGACCAGAGAGTCGGCCTGAGGCTGCTGAGTCAAGTACTGGTCTTCTCTAGGAGCCTTGTACAAGCGATCAGCTTTCTTCGGCATCACCGGGAGCGAATGTGGACGCTTCCACGCTGCTTTGGTGACATCCACGAAAGTGTCAACCAAGGGTGGCACCAACACAGGCTTGGGGTCCTTCTGCCGAAGATATTTGGCAAGGCGTATCCTTTCCGGGTCTAGCTCTTCTGCATCCCATCCCATGTTTTCTTGTATATGTCTCATAATATCAAGGAACGAAGGATCATCCGGAGGAGATTTAAGCATCTCACATGGGTCCGGAGAAGGAATGGAGAGTGGAGATGGGGATCTAGAGGCAGAGTAGTCTGATTCCTTGTCCTCCGTCGAAGGCGAACGTCTGTGTCTCCTGGATCTCTTGGGGCTGGGTGATCCAGAAGATTTCGACGGAGGTCTCCGTTTTTCTGGTCTCCCCCTGGGAGGGGATCTAGGCTCCCGGGGAGAAGGTAAATGGCCTGCCGACCCCGATGGCGAAGGGGGTGCAGGAACCAGAGGAGGAGGAACAGTGGGAACCATGTCCTTCTTTATGGTGTCCTACCAGGAGGTGAAGAGGTCCTTCACTTCCGCTAAAGAAAGGCCCGACGACAGCCCGGGCGCCGGTGGGCGGTCGTCGGGTCCCGGCGTCGGCTCCGCAGGGGGCTCTGGTAATGGCGAGGGTTCCCTGGGAGTTTCGACGAAACCGGGGTCGCCCGTCTGGTCCTCGGGCTGCGTTAAGTCCTCCTCAGTTAAAGTCTCCTGACCGGCGTCGGTCGGAGCGTCAGGCCCTCTTCTCAGGAGGCGCGGGCGTCCAGTCTCTACGGCGTCCGCTGAGGTGATGGTTTGGCGGCGGGTCTGGCGTCGGCGGCTCCAGGAGGTATGGCATGCCGCTGCCGACGACGGTCGAAGCAGCGTAGGGTCCACAGGTCTCTTGCGAGTGAGCTGCAGCGCCTTGCGAGGAGGCACAGAAGAGGACCTGACGTCGGGTACCGAAGGGCGGGAACCCGACTTGTGATGATGATGATGGCGCTCCCCGGACTTCGCCAAGGCCTTGGAGGAAGACGAGGACGGCCTGGCGGACTTGGCCTGAGAAGAAGGTTTCCTTATCGCAGCCGGGGGAGGCTGAGAGCAGGCCCTGGAGGGAGAGCGGTCGGACCTAGAACCGGAGCTGCGTGACTCAAGCCCTGGAGGGGACCTGGAAGGGCCTTCTCCCTCCGTCTCTCAGCGTGCTTGTGGGATTTTGAAAGATGATTCCCCTTGGAGGACATGGTCTTCAGCTTTTCCTCCAACAAAAAGCCTGAAGGGCCTTCTGACGCCGGATCCGGTACGACTGTTGAACCCTGGCAGGACGGCAGGCCCGGTATCGTGGTCTGGGCCCAGGCACCTAACGCAGGCTGTGTGGGGGTCCTTGAAGGGGATCTGTTTCCCGTAAGCACACTTGGAGGAGTGACCAGAGGTCGGAGAGGACATCAGCAAAGGTCTTGCTTGAAGAAAATCGAATTTCTCGAAGAGAAGCACTAAACCACGCGTCGCGCGCTAGACTGTAACCAAAGGGTCGAGAGAAGCCAGTTGACGGCGGAAAGAATCAGAATCTGCGGACCGCCCCTTTGTACCACGCCTGATATCGGAGGCGGACCGACGCCGGGGCGGTCCCTGCTGTAGATAGCTAGCTAGAATTTTTCCGTGGGGTCCTGACGCCTGCCGGCTTCAGTCCTAATGGTGTAACCTGCTGCAAGAGCTGTGTCTCGAAGTAAGATCAACTCGTGACAGTGTTCACTCCAGTGCGTCAAACTCTGACGTGGTGGTTAAACCCCTTCAATTTTCCACAGGGTCCACTTTCAGCAGGACTCTCCTCATCAGATTCTGGCTATGGACACATCCAGCCAGGGCTTAGGTACCCATTTGGCAGACCTTCAGACTCTGGGAAACTTGGTCTCCCCAAGAGCAGCATCTCCATATCAACATATTGGAGATGCGGGCAATACTCTGCCCTACAAGCTTTCCAGACAAATCTTCTTCCAGGCCCTTTTTTAATTCAGACAGACAATATGTCAGTGGTCTTCTACGTAAACAAGCAAGGGGGGGATTCACTTTTACACCCTCTGCAGGGAGGCCATGAGAGTCTGGTATTGGGCTATCAAGCATCATCTGAAACTCACTGCCGTGCATGTCCCAGGTGTACAAAACACCTTGGCCGACAGTTTAAGCCGGTCTCGGTCACAGGCACACGAATGGGAACTTCTTCAATCTATGGCTAAAGGGTTGTTCAACAGGTGGGGCTGACCCAAGTTGGACCTCTCCGCCTCCCCGTTGAACGTCAAACTGCCCAGTTATTACTCACTAGATCCAGGGCCTGGTGTTTTCTGGGAAGATGCATTGTCCTTCTGTTGGACAAGGAGGTTTCTGTATGACTTCCCTTCCTTTCCATTACTGCAGAGAGTCCTTCTCAAATTGCAGTCAGAGAGAGAGGGAATGATCCTAGTTGCTCCCTACTGGCCACGTCGGATTTGGTTCCCACTACTTCAGCAGCTGGCAGTGGAACCTCCAATCTCCCTGCCCCTGAGCTTAGACTTGCTCTCCCAGGTGCGGGGCACCCTGGTCCATCCAGACCTCGAGTCACTGCACCTGCATGCATGGCTCCTACAGCCCTCACAGTTGCCCACTTTGGGATTTCTCCCAGAGTGGCAGATGTCCTGGTGGCTGCAAGGAAGCCTTCCACCAGGGCCACTTATGCGATGAAGTGGAAGTGGTTCTGCATTTGGACCTCCACTCGCTACCTTGATCCCTTTACCTGTCCAGTGAATTTTGTATTGTGTACCTCCTTTCTTTGTCAGACTAGGGGTTGAGCTACTCCTCCATTAAGGTGCATGTATCTGCCATCTCGGTTCATTTCAGTTTATTGTGTAGGGATAGCATCCATTGAGCACACTCATTTACAAGGAGGTCCCTGATACAAAGTACTAAACATCATAGATAGTCTGTACAAGGATACATCATAGTAATACAGCAGGTATACCATGGTACATAGAGTAGATTGGTTGTAACAAATACATAAAGGGAAAAGCATCACATGACAGTAAGGTTACCACCACCTAATAAAAATCATCACAGACAATCAATACAAGTAGTACAACATAGAAAAACTGCAGGGATATCATGGTATGTAGAATAGGTTGGTTATAGCAATACATAGAGATAAATTAGAAGCATCACTTAACAGTAAGTCTACCCCCCCCCCAAAAAAAAAAAAATAAATATGGGATAGAATAACTTGGGTAGAATGGACAAAGGGAAGGGAGGGAGGGAGCAAGGAAGGAAGGCAGGCAGGAAGATGCATTCCAGTGTACATAGGAATCTACAAAGACAATGGGAGAGGGATGGGGAGAAGGTAGACCCGCGAGGGAAGCTAAGTGCAGTTGCAGGTCTCAGCAGTGATCTCATGTACCCTGCCAATGAACACCCTAACTGGAATAAGGGTATGGAGTTTTAGGGTAGCTTGACGCTTATTCCAAAGGCAGGGAAGAGAAAAGCTTATAGATGCCCTACCAAACCGTGTCCGATAATTTGGCACATTCAGGGTAATATGTGCACATTTTCTGAGGGCGTAGGTGCTAGTTGAGAGTGAGAAGAAGGCTAATATATAAGGGGGTAGCTTATTGAGGAGCACTTTATATGTCCAAATATAAATGTGCACCATTCTCCTAGTAGATAGGAGGTCCACTTCATCGCCTCATACAAGTTATAATGATGGTTTCTGGCTGGGCATTGGTAATGAAATGGATGGCCCAGTGATAGTGTATCTAACTTACGCAAGTAGTCGGGTATACAATTGTTAGAGAATATCAGCGTAATCAAGAAGAGGCATGAAGGTGGCCTGTACCAGTCTAGTTCTGGACTCTCAGGAGAACAATGATTTGTTCCTGAAAAAGAAGCCAAGCCTAAATTTCATTTTTTTTTTTTTTTTTTTTTTTTGTGAGAGCTTCAACATGTGATGAAAAGGATAGGTGTGAGTCAAGTATGAAGCCTAAGTGATTCACCAATTCGAAAGAGTCTCCTGATGGGGTGGTAATGGGAGCATAGTTGTTTGTCATGGGGCATACTATGGGGACATTAGGGGACAGAAAAACATAACCTTTGTTTGTTTTTTTGCATTTAGGAGTAGTTTGGCTGTTATCAAGTTATGTTGAAGTTTGACAAAATCAGACTGGAGAACAGAACATACTTGACTAACTGTAGGTTCCGATATGTAGAGGGCCGTAGCGTCCTCAAATAAGTGAATATTGGAGTCTGTGATGCCCAAGCCCAGATTATTTACATAGATTAGGAACAACAATGGACCCTGGATGGATCCTTGTGGGACCTCTCTTGTGACTGGCAAGAGTGACGAGGAGGTTCCATTTATCTTAATGCATTGATGTTTCTTTCCTAGGTAACTGGCAAACCAGGGTACCGTAGCATCCGATAAGCTATAGAACTTCAAGCTGTCAAGCAGCAGGGGGTGATCCACGGTATCAAAGACCTTACTAAGGTCCAATAATATCACACCAGTGACATGTTTTCTGTCCATGGCCACCAACCAATCAGTAGTAACTTCGGACAAGGCCAAGACAGTACTATGACTGGGTCTGAAACCTGATTGTTTCGGAGTTAGCAACTGAGAATTTTCTAAGAAGGATCTGAGTTGGATATTGACCAGTTTCTCCAGAATGTGTGAGAGGGAAGGCAAGATAGAGATAGGCTGGTAGTTAACATCACTGGGGTCACCAGATTTGAAAAGTGGTATGAGGTGTGCAACTTTCCAATCTTGGGGCACGAAACTTTCAGATAGCGAGAGATTAAATAAATGAGTGGCGGTGCAGTTAAAAAAATAATAACCTAGTTTCAGAAAGAAAGGGTCAATGTCTGCACCTCCACTCTTTTTAACATCCAACTTGAGCAGTTGGTCTTCCACCTGTTTAAAGGTGATATGCGAAAAAGAGAAGGGTGAGTGTGTTGGGATGTTGGGTGGTACAGGTGGGTGAAGGAGAGAAGTTCTTAGGCTGGCTGATTGAGAAGAATCGAATGCAAGACCCGCTGTGGCAAAATGCTCATTTAGTTTGTCAAGTATGACAAATTTATCTGTAACTGAGGTGCCCTGATAAGTAATGGTAGTGTGGAGAGATGGTGGCGCTTTGCTCCCCTCAGCTAGTTTAAAGGTGCGCCAAATCTTGGATGGGTTACCACTGGCTGACTCTGTGGTGCTTTGGTAGTAGTTTTCTTTAGTATGCCTAATCAGTTTAGTGCAGGCATTTCGACATATCCTGAATGCTGTCCAGTCTGCGGGTGTTTTTGTGTGTTTGGCAGTTGCTCAAAGCTTCTCTCTTTTTGTTAGCTTAGACTTAATATCAGCATTGAACCACGGGCAGGAAGCTTTTTTCACTCTGTATGTTCTGACAGGTGCATGGGAGTCTATGATACCTGTAAGTATTGCATTAAAGCAGGCGAGTACCTCAGTAACTGATGGGGCTAGGTAGAATTGTTGCCAATTAATGTTGCGTAGGTTAGCTAGGAAGTCTGCCGAGTTAAAGTGCCTGAAGGATCTTTTAGCTATCATCTTACTTGGATTTAGCAATTTAGGAAGATTCTTGATACATACTACAATATTATGGTCACTCAGGGGGTTGTGCCAGACTGCTTCATGTGTGATTTTATGGGGTCAGTCTGTCAGAATGACATCAGTTAGGGAGACAAGGGAGTGATTTGTGTGGCCTGGCCTAGTGGCTTCTGAGAGTAGTTGTGAGAGTCCAAATTCATCCCAGACCTTCTTGAGCAGTGTTAATTTGTTATTAAACCAGTCCATGTTTAGGTCGCCTAGAATCAGTGTCTCATTAGTGCTGACATCTAGTAATTGACAAAAATGTGATAAAATGTCAAAGCCTGCAGAAGGTCTATAACAACCAATAATGTTTAGTGATTCTGAGGCTGATATATTAATATTAACAGCGAAGCATTCAAATTGTTCAGGCTTGGAGCAGGAGGTATTGACGGACAGAGAGTATTTATCATTGATGTAGATGGCCACACCTCCACATCTAGTAAGCCTATCTACATGGAAGAGAGAATATGATGGAAGCGAAACAGCATGATCTGTAACATGGCCTTTTAACCATGTTTCTGTCAGGACCAGAACATCTGGCATAGTGTGCAAGACCCAGGCTTGCAGCTCAGTGAATTTTTTTATGAATGCTGCATATGTTGATCTGCATAAATTTTAGTCCTCTTGTTGTAGTGAAATTCATGGGGGTTATAGACAGTGGTGCTGGACCAAGATTTGGCTCCACACTGCCAGAGCATAGGAGGAGGAACGGGAGAACTCGAAGTAACCAGAATCTAGGAAAGAGAGTGCACCTTATATGAGCAGAAGTATACTTATACCTTAAAGTGGGAGCCCAATTCCTCTGAAGGGCTGAGTGATAGTTCAGTGTCATAAGTAGAAGGAGAAAAGCCTAGAATTTAGTAGGGATGCTAGAGACCAGTGAGAGTGATAGGGTATAAGTTGCATTGTTCCAAATTGGGTGGGGATTCTAGGTAAAGAATGGATTTGAAAGTCTGATGCTAGAGGGGTTGTACTGAATGCTATGATTTCTGGCTGGCAATGCCATGAAGGAAAGGAGGACGAAGGTTACTTGGTACATTATAAAAATGAGGTAACTGCAACAGTTAGTAACCATGTGAATCTGAAGAGCTAGTGATCGCTGTGGCTCAGAGGAAGGTCTGAGGACCCTATGAGGTTGTAAGGTTTACTAGCACAAAGAAGCCAATGGGTGGAAGCAGGTAGATGGGGCAGAGTTTTAGTGTATTTAATAGAGGTCGGAGGTAGGGGTGGGTGGCTGGGCCAAAAAAATCAAGTAAGAGGACTAGTCCAATTTAGAAATGAGCACCAGCTAAGCACAGAAGTCAGTGCAGTCCAATGAAGAGCTGCTCCCAGTGCCAAAATGACTAGTGACCGAAAGCAGCCGGACCTCACCAGTGGGAGCAATGGCTTTGGTGCCTTTCAGTCGGCCTACCTTGTTCAGATCTTCGGGCGGGCTGGAAATAGTGACTGTGGCCGGCTGTGCGGAGAGCCTTAGCCACAGTCGTAGATGGTGAGCCTGCTCAAGGCACAGGAACTTGTTCAGATCTTCGGGCAGACAGGCTGGAAATGGTGACACTGGCCAGCTGTGCAGAGAGCCTTAGCCACAGTCGTAGATGATGAGCCTGCTCAAGGCAGAGCAAACTTGTTCAGATCTTCGGGCAGATGGGCTGGAAATGGTGCTGTGGTCGGCTGTACAGAGAGCCTTAGCCACGGTCGTAGATGATGAACCATCTCTGTGTATCATGCACCTGTAAAGGGAAAAACTCTTGCCCAGTTGGATCTTCACCACACTTTTTTGCAGGGTATCCTTCACCTCAAACCTCCCATCAGGGACCCTGTTCCCCCATGAGACCTTTTATTTGTTTTGGAAAAACTTATGCTGCCTCCCTTCGAACAAACCGAAAGCTGTGAGCTACACTTTATATCATGGAAAGCATTATTTTAGTTGCAATTGTCACGAGCTCACAGTGCCTACCTAAGTGTAATCCATGACAGGGGAGGAAGCAGGATACCATCACGTATGCAGCAGAGTGCTCGCTGGATTACAACTGAACACTTGCCACAAGGTCCCAAAGTATCCCTCTATACTTTGGATCAGGGCACAATACCAGTCTCGAGTCTTGTGGCCGAATAGTAACCTTTTTCGTGGCTATTACACACAGAAGGAAGGCCCAAGCGTTATGCCCTCTTCGGGTAGCAGTGCAACACCTGATTTGGTCTTCACCCTACAGGACATGCAATAACCTAGTTCACAATCCCTGCAGACTTGTATGATACTCTGGTACTCTCCCTAATTCTGCCAGATGTCCCCACTGACACTTTTCAATTTCGTTGCTATTTAGTGACCCTTCTAAACATAAACAGTTGTCACGGATTTGTACTAAAACCTCTATAGTCACACATGCAAATATAAGGAATCTCATGTAGGCAGAAGTCTTTAGAAAAACAAAAGGTTTTACTAAAATAATTAAATGCAGTTGCAAGAAAGAGACCCTATATTAATTAGTTTACATACAGAAAATGAAATGGACAAATATACAGGAAAATGCCTTGAAACTGGTTAAGTAAAGTTCTACCTTACAAGCATGATGTTTGTTCAGTCTGCAGTTGTGACTCGAGACTAGTATTGTGCCCTAATCCAAAGTATAGAGGGATACTCTGGGACCTCGTGGCAAGTGTTCAGTTGTAAATCCAGTGAGCAGTCTGGGCATACATGAGGGGGGTATCCCTGTTTCCCCCCTCCCTGTCATAGATTGCACTTAGGGTAGGCACTGTGAGCTCAGTGAGCTGACCCTCACAAGTGCATTTGTGACAGATCTGGTGTGCAGTAATGGGATCCAACAGATTTGGTTGCATTGTGATTCGAGAGATTGGTGGCCACAGGCATGACAGGCCCAATTCCAAGTTCAGTGTATCAGATTGTTAAACTGAAAACAGTCCACACATATCAAGGCAGAGATTTTAAAAATATGTACATAATTTGGTTACAGTATCAAGTTCCCTACCTGTTTTGTTTTTTCCCTCGGGTACAAGCTAGGGTAGTAATAGGGAAGAAGATGGTTTCCAGCTATCATGCATATACTGCAGACTACCTAAGGCAGTTGTGTCAGGACAGAGGAGTCCAGTGTGAGGGTCTGACCAGGAAGAACCTCGTGGAGGCTCTTGTAGCCAGTGAGCTAGCGACTGCCTGGGACTTTGAGTCACAGCCGGTGACTGGAGGGACCAGGCCTTGGGTGTGGGGGTGCCAGGGTCCATCGCAGGATCCAGTCCCAGGGAGGAGGACAGCGAGACCAGAGACGACTCATAGCCACAGCAGCAGGGGAAGGTCACCACAGTGCTGGAGCCAGAAGGGATCAGGCCACAGATACAGTTGAGAATGGAGCTGGAATTCGAGCAGAGGAGGTTTGAAGCCCAGCAGCAGAGGGAGTTTGAGCAGAGGAAGTTCGAGCTGGAGATGCAAGAAAAAGAAAACCAGCGTCGGACAGAGGCTGAGGAAAGAGAAAAATAGCACCAGAGAAAGGCAGAGGAAAGAGAAAAACTGTGCCAGAGAGAGAATTCGAGATGCAGAAGCTAAAATTCCAACGACCAGTGCAAGAGGAGTGACGTGTCAGAGGTGAACCTGGGACTCCAGGTCTGGGGTACAAGTTAAATTCTAAATTAATAGCTGAATTTAAAGAGTGGGGGATATGGATGCATTTTTGAATTTGTTTGAAAAGGTCTGTATTCAGGCAGAAATACCCGGGGAGTCCTGAAGCTTCCAGCTATCTTGGTTACTTACGAGGCGAGGTCGTGAAGTGTTGGGTGAAATGGACAATCAGGACAGTAGTGATTATGAGAAATTTAAAGCTGCATTGCTTAAAAAGTATGATTTCGCTCCTGAAGCATACAGGGTTACATTCCGTAAGCTCCGAAGAAGCCCTGACATGAGCTACGAGGAACTCACCACAAAGCAACATCAGTTTTTAAAAAGTTGGGAGTGGAAGCAAACTCTAGAGAAAATTGAGGAGGTTGTACTTTTGGAGCAATTCTTTTGGGCTTGTCCAGCAGAACTAAAAACCTGGTTGGAGGACCGAGACCCAAAAACAGCACAGCAGGCTGCTGAGCTCTCTGACCGCTATGCCAGGAGCAGGCCTGCTCTGAAAGGGAGTGGGACAGGAGTAGCAGCGTAGAAGGGGAAAAGCGCGCCTTCAGGACAGCTAAAACCCTCACTGCCTTCACAGAAAGGGGGAAGCCCCAGGTTACAAAAAAGGAATTTCTCAGACAAAGAAATGATTGTTGGTTTTGCAAACAGCCAGGCCATCTTGCAAGACAGTGTCCTAAAAAGACACAGAGCAGACAAAGTGGTGCTCAAACAGAGTTGGGTTCACCGTGTATCCCTGAAAGCATGCCTACAAACATGAGGGAGCACATACACCCGGTTACTGTAAATGGGGTGCACATCCATGGGTTAAGGGACATGGGGGCGTCTCTTACTTTAGTAAAATGGGATTTGGTTGAGCCTGAACAGCTTATACCTAATCAGTTCATAACAGTAAGGGGATTCACTGGGGAGGAGAAAATTCTGCCACTTGTTAGCATTCTCCTGGACTGGGGTGAGACAAGAGAGAGTACAGAAGGTGGCAGTCTCGCCCTGGATGTGATAATAGGGAACAGTCTCCAGAAGGGGGTGGTATGAGCGGTTACCCGCAGTCAAACAGCAAAGGCCAACTGTAATTCCCTGGACCTCATAGAAGCCCCTGTGGAAAACAATGGGAGGCTGGTTCCCCAGCCTTTGTCTCCAGACATGGAGAATAGTGAAAGGGGGGTCGGACTTCCCCACGTAGCAGTTCACAAAACAGCTGCAGAAGGTTACTCTGAGGAGGGAGGGGTAACCAGTGGTCAGACAGTTAGGGATGGCAGTGACCCTGAATGTCCTGATGCTAGAACTATGGACCCTGGTTTAGAAACTGAAGGGCATATGTCCCATGCCTTGGAAAAATGTACAGATTTTGCAGCTGCTCATACAACTGACCCTAGTTTGGAGAGGGTGATGGCTTTGGCAGAATTTGATGGGACACAGGGAGGTGACGGGAGACATAGGTTATTTTGGGACAGTGAACTGTTGTAATGCGCAGGATGTAAGGACAGCGGGAGGGGTGAATGGCAGGCAACTTGTTCCCCAGGGGTACCGTGAGCAGTTGCTCAAGACTGTTCATGATATCCCCATGTCTGGACATCTGGGAATCGCACACACTACGCAGCGATTGGCCCAGAATTTCTATTGGTCCAACTTCACCCAGCAGGTGAAGGAATATTGCAGGTCTTGTCACTGGTGCCAACAAATAGGGAAGGCAGGTAGTAAAACCCAAGCCGCCCTAATTCCCTTGCCTAGTGTGGAGAAGCCATTCCAGAAGGTAGGAATGGATATTGTGGGACCTTTGAGTACCCCCAGCTCCTCTGGGAAGAGATTTATCCTGATGGCAATGGATTATGCCACCAGATACCCAGAGGTAGTCGCACTTTCCTAGATGCCTTGCTAGGGATTTTCTCCCATGTCAGGTTTCCGCAGGAGGTTATCACCAATCAAGAGGGTTCTTTCATGTTGGAACTGATGAAATGTTTGTAGGAGAAGTGTAGGGTAGTGCAGAGACGCACATCTTATCACCCACAAGCCAATGGGCTTGTGGAAAGGTTTAATGGTACCCTAAAATCGATGCTGTAAGCATTTGCTGAACAGCATGGGAGGGACTGGGAGAAATACCTTCCTCACCTGTTATTTGCATATAGGGAGGTGCCCCAAGAGTCGACAGGGTTTTCCCACTTCCAACTCTTACATGGACAAGGGGTGCATGGTCCCGTAGACTTGGAAGATTGGGAAGGCAAGCACGCCACCCAGGGAATTCCCATAGTGGAATATGTCCTGTAGTTTAGGGAAAAGCTGAAGGAGCTTATGGGAGCCGCCCAGAGCAACCTGTCAGCTGCCCTGCAGAAGCAAAAGGTCTGGTATGACCGCAGAGCCAGAGCTTGCTCGTACAGTGTAGGTCAAGAAGTCATGGTCCTAATCCCAATCCGGAAGAATAAGCTGCAGGCCGAGTGAGCGGGACTCTACAGAGTAGTCAGATAAGTGAATGACGTAAACTACATTGTAGAATTGCTTGACAGGAGACATACCAATAGAATGTAATATCTCAACATGATGAAGCCATATGCAAATAGGGCTGACATGGTATTTGCAGTGTGTAGTCCTGGGGAAGGGATGGACAAAGAAGCCCCCTACTGGACTTGCTGGCGAAAGCAAGGAGTCCTCTGTGGAGGCAATCAAACCCAGTTGACCCCGGAACAGTCCCAGGAAGTGAGAAGTTTTAGTGGACTTTGCCCCTTTGTTGACGGCCAAGCCAGGACGTACTCCGTTAGTGACACACGATGTAGATACAGGAATGCAGGCACCCATCTGGACAGCCTTCCGAGTGTCCAAGGCTGTCCTAAAGGACATTAGGAGGGAGGTGGAGGAAATGCTGGATTTAGGGGTAATCCAGAAATCCCACTGGCCCTGGGCCTCACCCATAGTCCTTGTTCCCAAGCTGGATGGCTCTACTCGCTTCGTTGTAGACTATCGGGGACTCAGTGCAGTCACGAAGTCTGATGCCCACCCAGTGCCGCAGACGAACTGCTAGACAAGTTCGAAGGGATGACATATCTCACCACCATTGACCTGACAAAAGGGTATTGGCAGGTGGAGTTCACTGACAGAGCTAGGGAGAGGTCAGCCTTCATCACTCCCAATAGGATTATTCAAGTTCAGGGTAATGTCTTTTGGAATGAAGAACGCCTCTGCCACCTTCCAAAGGTTGGTGAACCAGGTGCTACATGGTAGTGAAGAGTACGCCGTGGCATACCTGGATGATATTGCCATCTTCAGTGCCAGCTGGAAGGAAGGAACACCTATACCACCTGAGGGAAGTGTTGGGCAGGATACAGACGGCAGGGATCACTGTCAAGGGTGAAAAGTGCCAGGTGGCCATGACGGAGGTGGCATACCTAGGATATGTAGTAGGGCGGGGCAGCTTCGCCCTAATCAAGCCAAGGTTGAGGCGATAGAGGCATGGCCTAGGCCAGAAACCCAGAAGCAGGTTCAGAGTTTCCTAGGGACCGCTGGGTACTATCGTAAGTTTGTACAAAATTACAGTACCCTGGCAGCTCCCCTATCTGGCCTGCTAAAGAAAAGAATGCCTAAAAAGGTAAAATGGGAACCAGCCTGTGAACAAGCCTTTACATGGCTAAAGGAGGCACTGTGCAGTGCTCCTGTGTTGGCAAGGCCAGACTACAGTAAATCATTTGTAGTCCAGACAGATGCCTCGGATGTGGGGATTGGAGCAGTCGTTAGTCAGACCTCTAACCAAGGGAAAGATTACTCAACAGTGTACCTTCTAAAAAGAAATCACGTAATACCATATATAACAGAAATATATATTGTAAATAATGGTTGGCAGATGGCTAGCTCGCGACAGCCATTACTTCTGCTTGAAGGACTTCTGAGCTTCAGACTCTGATGTGCAAAGAGCCTTATTTAGTCTTCCACAAGGACAGGGTATCCTTGTGGACGAATCCTAAGTGTTTGCCTAAAGTGGTATCTGAGTTTACACTAAATCAGGACATCCATCTTTCGGTTTACTACCCAGGGTATTCTAACCAAGGGGAGGCTCTTCTTCATACTCTGGATGTTCACTGGTTGCTTCGTTATTACTTAGATCGCACCCGTGCTGTCAGAAAGTCTGACCAGTTTTCTGTTTTGGTTTTGCCCTGAGGACAGAAGGGGCTTCTGTTTCTAAACAACTCTTGTCTAAATGGTTAGTCAACTGGACAGACTGGATGGGCTTGCGGTCCTTATCTACCGTCAACTTCTATGTAACTGTATTGCTTATTGCTACCGCAAGTATGACAAGCCTATGTCGGCCAGGACCAGTCAAAGACCATTCTACCAGGCGTATGGCTGCTTCCTTTGCATCCATTAAAAATGTGTCTGTGGCTGATACTTGCGCAGCTGCCACTTGGAGTTCTGTGCACACCTTCATTCGGCATTATAGTTCGGACATTGCTTGCTGTCCTACAAGGCCTACGCTCATAAGTTTTTTTTTCAGCAGACTTTTACCTTCTCCAGTCTGATGGCGGTTTGTCCTCCCACTGCTTGGGACTCCATCCTTATGGTGTAGCCTGCTGCAAGAGCTCCCTCTCAAAGTGAGATAGTACAGTTATGTATTACCATAACAGTAGATCTTTGAGAGGAGCTCTTGCAGCAGGTGCTGCTTTCCCTCCCCCCTGGTGACTGTTTCTCCATCCTTGGCTAGTTTCATTTCCTTGTGTTAAAGGAACCTCCTGGGTTCTCCATTTCTTAACTTGCCAGGGTCTCTGGCGGTAGAACTGAGGTTGGGCTGGCGGACTGCCCCTTTTATACCACTGGCCAACGTTGGGGGCGGGCCGATGTCAAGGGGCGGCCCCCCGCTATAGAAGGCTAGCTGGAAGTTTTCTGTGGGGTCCTGGTGCCTGCCAGCTTCAGTCCTTATGGTGTAGCCTGCTGCAAAAACTCCTCTCAAAGATGTACTGTTACAGTACGTTCTTTTATAACTGTACTTTTTCTGACCTAAATTGTAAGCAAAATTTTGTTTTTCATTAAGTCTAATCGTGGGCTTTACACATAAGTGTTCCCCTTAAAGCCCTCTAGGGCTCAGGTGAGTTTAAAAAAGTAATCCTCCACCCAGTAGAGGCTCCCAAATGCTGGTATACTAAAACCGAGCTGAAGAAACACAGGAAAATCAATTGCAAGCGCTAATATTTTATTAACACTGAAACCTAGCAAGGTTCCCCAGTGCACCACTGCCCTCTGCCACTTCCTGGAGGGGAAGGAACAGATTTCAGGAGACGCTGTTTAAATGGTGTTATGTCAGGCAGGCTTCAAGTGTCAGACATACACATTACTGCCACAGACAGCAGATGGCTGTCAGGCCAGACAAGCTGTTTTAGGAGTGCAGGACTCTTGTTTATTTGAGCTCTGTTTCCAATAGAGAAAAAAATGGTCTACAGGGTTCTGCATGAGAATGAATTCCTACTGTTCTGTTTTTATGACAACCCTCAAGGTCTACCTAGCAGCCATCTCTGCATACCCAGTGCAGGCTGGTATGCTGACAGTGGCAGAGGAGAAGGTCGTCAGGCACTTCTTCAGATGCCTTGACCACCTGTCCCCGCCGGTGCATGAACCACCATCACCTTGGGACTTGTTGCTGGTAATTCTCATGGGCAAGCTGTTTGAGCTGATACATGGGTGTGAGATGTCACACTTGTCATGCAAGATCACATTCTTGGTGGTTATCACCTCCGCCAGAAGTATCCGTTAACTCCAGGTGGTTTTGGTGGAGTCTGTGTTCCTGGTGTTCCATGAAGACAAGGTAGTCCTCAGCCCCCACCCAAAGTTTCCTCTGTGGGTTGCTTCAGAGTTTCACCTTAATCAGGTGGTGAACTTCCCGGTGCTGTTCACCTGCCTAACCTTGGAGGTCGAGCACAGGCTCAACTCGTTGGACCTTGTCATCAAGGCATAGGTCAGGAAGCATAGGAAGACCAGGAGCAGTTGTAAAATTCACAAGCAGCGTTTTATTATCATCAATAACAGTAAAATAAAAATTGTACAGTAGAACTATTTACAAAGGCACTACAAACAGAAAACACACAGTCTTTCATCTGAGGGTTTCTTTTCAATTCCAAATCTCAGTCTCTGTCACTGTAGCAAAAGTATTGCTGCTCTTGTTATGTCTTTGCCTGGGATCTTAAGAGACATCTTGTTTTTCTCAAAATGTTCTTGTCAGTTTCCTTGCAGGTGCAACAAATAGAACAGTGTCCCAAGCTGGCCCCCTGCTGACAGCTCTGTAAAAGAGTGTGCAAACAAGCCTGAGAAGAGCTCAAACTGCATCTCAGGTTAGGCTCCTGAATTCCAGCTTTCTGCAGTCATTTCAACAGTATAACTATATACATTTCAAAGAATGGGACCCCATTATCACTTACAGTTTCACACAAAGATTCATATATATTTTATAACCACATATATGCAAGGGGGAATAAAAGACAGAAATGGCAGTTGAAAGCAGAGAGATAGAGGCAGAGAATTGCGAAAGGAGAGGCCAGAACGGATCCTTGCATTTAATTCTTCCTGCATAACAAATGGGACAGGGCCTTATTCAACCATGTCACATACCCCCACCCCCCAAGAGGGAACTTGTTTTTAAAAACATGTTTCCAAAACTTTCTTTTAATTCTCTAACATTAGCTTATAACCCTTACAATTCACAACCAGTACAGCAAACAGAAGTTTAAACTCACACTTTTTTTTTTCAACCTTTGGAATTCTCAATTACTGATCCATATCTTGACAGAAAATCAGCATTGACATTCTCTTTTCTTGACTTGTGCAACACTTTGAATTTAAATGGCTGTAGTTCTAGGTACCACCATGTGATTCTGGAATTTTTATCCTTCATGTGGTTAAGCCAACAGAGAAGATTGTGATCTGTTTTAAGTACAAAATCAGCTCCTAGCAAATAAAACTTAAGGGACTCAATGACCCATTTTGCCACAAGGCATTCCTTTTCAATGGTGGAGTACCTCTTTTCTCCAAGTGACCAGCCATAGGACTATCATGTGCTATGTGTAACAACTCGGATCTATACTTTTGTGGTAAAACCAGTTGTGCTATCTATTCATGTGTCCGAGGTTTAACCCAAACTCTGTACAGTAACCCATTACATTTTTTAAACATTGGTTCACCTTGTTTTGGTTTCACCCCCAGCTGCTTAAAATAACCCTGGAGAGAAAGATTGTTAGCTTGCTCTGAAACAAAGTCACAATTCGTTATCAGTTTAGTTTCAGCATTTTCATATATTAACCCCTTATGTCCATCAGTCTTTTGTTGCCACTGTTTGTTCAGGTATCTTCTTTCTTTCCTGGACTTCTGGATCTTGGCGCTATGCTCAAACAAGTCCGAATCAAAATAATCAAAAGGTAGCGTGTCCCCACTATCCGAGATTTTCTTTGCCTGTGCTCTTGTCATCACAGCTGCTGAGACTACAGGTTTTGCTTTGCTCCCTCTATGATTAGCTCAGTAAATCCTGGAAAGTCATTTCCAATGATCACAAGTACAGGTAACTTAGGTGCTAGCCCTGCTTTCGTTTGGTGCGATAACCCATTAATATTCAGAGTCACCTGGAAGGTAGGATAGTATTGAGTGTCCCCGTGGATGCATATGACCCCAGTACCTGGTCCTTTGGCACAGTTCTTTTCGAGAACTTCAGCATGCAGCAGGGTTTGTCTGCTACCTGAATCTATAAGCCCCTTTATAGTCTTATCTCCTGTTACGTAAACAATCTCAGATAGTACAGTAAATAATAATACTAATAATACAGATTCTTGCGTTTTCGGAGTCTGCCAAGAAACATTCGTAAACAAGCAAGGAGTACTAATAAAGTTGGTTATACTACTTACGCCAAGCATGTGACAGAGAAAATCACAAGGGAGATGGATTTCTCACCACTCTCCTGAAGAATGTACATAATCTCCAATATTTGTAGATCTAAGGTTCTCTAAGATCTTGTTCTCCCTCTGGGATCTCGTTCTCTCAGCTTGTAAAACTAGGTTACAAAAGCCTAAATACTACAGATAACAGCATAGCAACAGAGATTACCTCATAGTTACAGATATAAGAAACAACATGTATTGGTCCTAAGTCATTCTCCATTGGATGATGACTTAGGAGATAGAATTACTAATGAGTACCATATGAGACAGAATATGCTTCCAGTAGCATTATAGCTTGGACAAAAGAAATGCTGGCTGGCTCTATTACACGTGGCATTTTTTGCTTATGCATAATATAAGACATAAAAGATTTCTCTCTAAAGAGACAGAGAAGTGCTGACAGGGCTCTGTTACATGTGGCATATCTGCCTGAGTGTAAAACACACACTACATAAAATTATAGGAGAATATAATTTATTTATTTATTTTAGTTTTTGTTGACTGGGTAAGTGCACTAGACAAATCCTGCCTATTTTCAGGCACGACCCGGGGGAGGAGGATACAGATGAATGCCAACTGACCTTTAACCAGATTAAGCTGTTGGTGGTATTTTTAGTGAATGAGGGAAATTTGGCCAGGACACCAGGGAAATTCCCCTACTCTTTTCGATAAGTGCCATGGGATCTTTAACATCCACCTGAACTACCACCAATCCAGGCAGATGGGACCTCAGTTTAACGTCTCATCCGAAAGACTGATGATCCCTCAGAGTCATCTTATTAGTGACTAGGTAAATTATATATGGAGTATATATGAAAGACGAACATAATCTAGATAAATGTATTATAGAGCGGTATAATGAATCATGCATGATAAACATTAGCATATATTAGCAGCAAAACACATTTCTAGGGACATGGATATGTTGTTCATCCACACTGTCTGGCAGGCATCCTTGCCGCTTTAAATCTTGGCGGAAGGTCTTCAAGCTGGCTCCTCCCACCCACCCAGGTGGTAAAACTCTCGGCTCTGCCCCATGACGCCAGATCTTCCTTACCGCTTGGAAGCTCAGGTTCCCTCCTTAACGCTCTGCGTATAAGACTGGTTCCTAATTCTTCGGTTTTCCGAAATTTAAAATTTTTGCTTAATAGACTTGGTCTTCTATCCCTCGCTTGACTGCGATGGACCATCGACTCGGGTTTGGTGGTACCCTTGCTGACGAAAGATGTCTCAGCGGATCCGCACTCCACGTGTGTGTACTGTTTAGGCCTTGAGCACGACCGCGAGCTTGCGACCTGTGCTCTTCCTTCTCAGCCTCGTCCTCAAAGACCGTGCTGCCCGTTTACAACTAGGTGAGAAGCGTTTTCCTCAGTTAAGTCTAAAAAGGCCCGGTCGGCGTTTCCGGCCGGCAGACTCGGCGGATCAGCTAGAGCAGATGATCGCCCTTGAAGAGGAAGCGGTGCGGGCGCATCTTCCTCGACGCGGCATTTATCCGCTCTCCCTGGGTTCCTCTTACACAGCTTCTTTTAAGGAGCTTTGTCTGTCCCTCTCCACTAGGAGAGAGGGACCAACGTCTGCTGGGCCTTCTTCTCGGTCCAGAGAAGACAAGGGTAAGTCTCTTAGTACGCTCTTGGGAGCGGGAAGGTCCCTCTCCCGAGTTGTCAGCCATCGACTTGATCGATCGTTGGCTCGGCCACTGGTCTCACGGTGTCCCCATCAGGTCAGTTGGACCGAGACTCCCGTCGGCGCAGTCGAGATCTTTCTCGACCTGTTGGGCGGGTTGTCGACAGCCGGCAATCCCCTCTCCCCCCGGTGGGAGTTGAGGATCCCGTGGGCTTGCCAGTGCCTCCGGTTCCGGAGCCTTTGGGTGTTCCCTCCGAGCCAAGGGAGGAGCCGGTTCCACCCGTCCCCTCCCCGCACCGTCCTCAGAAAAGCCGAGGGTCTCGGTCTCGGACTTCTTCGCGGTCCAGCCGATCCCGCCGTCATAGGCGGTCTCGGCACCGTGGTAAGCGGCGCTGCCGCTCATCCTCCTCCTCGGGATGAGGGAGGCTCGGCGCAAGTTGCGTCGGCGATACGAGGACCTCGTAGCAGCAGCTCCTTCTGACCGGGGAACAAGCCGGCGCGTCGCTTTGACCATTAAGTGGCTGTCACGGAGCGGCGAAACAACCCCTGTTTTAACCGAGGAGCCTGTTATCAGGCCAGTTGTTCGGCCAAAGCCAGCTGCCCCACCGATTCCGGTGGAACCTCCGCCTCCACAGCCGTGGTTTGGGGCTCTGACCAAGAACTGTCGGTCGGCTCAGGGTCTGCCCCATAGGCTGTCGGTCACCCTCACTCCCAATCGCCCTCGGCAGGTGGAGGGTGGCTCAGGTCCGAGGCAGCTCTTTGCAGACTCTTCTGAGTCCGACGACGATTCCTCCTTTTTCTCCAAACGAGTGGACTTGGAGTCCTCTGGAGGTCAGTCGCTGGATGACAGCCCTTCGTCCTTCCTGGGTTTGCTCAGACTCATCTTGGGATGCAGCTCGAGCCCGTATCCAAGCGGGCCAAGTATCCCCTCACGGAGATATTGGACCGAGAGAATTCCCCTACGGAGGCCTTCCCTGTGGCTGAGGCCATTGTGGGCCCGGCCTTGGAGCTCTGGCGCCTGCTTCCTGCCCTCGCCTGGCCAGGATGGCCAGAAGTATCGGTCTACGGTTCCCTGTCGGTTTCGGAACATCCCTCGGCGGAGGGTTAGGTACCGACAGCGTTTTCCGGCGTGCGAAGCCGCTGAGGCGTGGACAAACCTCCCGACAAGAGGTCAAGAAATTGGACTATGCCGGCGAAAAGTCTCATCGCGTCCTCCCTTGGCCTTCATCAGGCCAGCTCGGCGTACTGATGGCACATTTTCTCACGCCCTGTTGGGCTCCCTGGACGAGTGGTCCCTCATCTCCTGGCTGACCTGCAGACCACGGTTAAGCAGGTGCGGGACAGGGCAGGGCAGTGGCCAAGCAACTTCAGACTGCTTTGGACATCGGTGATTCATCGCCAGGTCAGTAGCGGCTGCAGTGGCTATCGCCGTCGGGCATGGCTGAGGATATCCACCTTCACAGCGGATACCAGCACAAATTGGCGGATGTCCCTTCCTGGGGACCGACCTCTCTTGGCCCTGGAGTGGAAGGCCACCTCCAGAGGATCGAAAAGTCCAATGCCACCTTGGACTCAGTCTCATCCGCTCAGTGGGACAAGGGCCGCAGACCGCAACCCAAGCCCTTTCGTCCCTCTGCGCCCCCGGCACATCCGGCCCAGCAACACCAGGGCCAGCAGGCTCGCGCTTGCCTGCGGCTTCCTCCTCCAGGAAGCAGGGAGGTAAAGGCCCAGGTGGTCCCTCGGCCGGTCCCTCCTCCAAGCCTGCACAGTGACGGGTTGAGGGGTGTGCCCCCCAACCTCGTCACCTCACCAGAGTTCCCCATTGAGAGATGGCTCAGTACTTCCTTTCCGCCTGGTCTGCTATTACCACAGACAGGTGGGTGTTGGAGAGTGGTAGGAAAGGGCCTGCCTCTGGAGTTCAAGCAGGCCCCACCCTTCAAAGCCGTCGCACCTCGGGGCCTCGGAATCGAAGCCTCGCTGTCAGCTCGCCCGAGCAGACATCGCTCTCCTCCTCGAGAAGGAGGTGATAAGAGGGTGGCGGACCCTCCCTCAAACCAGGGTTCGTGTCCAGGTACTTCCTGGTTCGAAGCAGACGGGGGCTGGCACCCATTCTCGACCTACCACGACCTAAACAAGTTCCTAAGGTCTCGAACCTTCAGGATGGTCACTCTGGCTCAGATAATCCCATCCTTGGAACACGGCATGTGGTTCTGCTCTCTGGACCTACAGGGCAGCGTTCTTTCACGTCCTATCGTCAGTCCCATCAAAGGTTCCTTCGCTTTCGGCGGAGGGATCCCTTTGAGTTCAAGTCATGCCCTTGACTTATCTCCAGCTCCCAAGGTCTTCACCAAATGCATGGCAGTGGTGACAGCATTCCTCTTGCACCCGAGGGGTTGGGTTTACCCTTACCTGGACGATTGGCTGATAGCAGCCCCCTCCAGACAGGAGGTGGAAGCGGTCAGAGATCTGACCCTCAGGTTTGCTCTCAGGTCGGCCTTCTCATCAACAAGGCCAAGTCGAACTCGAGCAGAAGCAGGTGATTCTTTTCATCAGGCGAGAGCTCGACTCTCTTCAAGCCAAACAGCGGCTCCCGTCGGACAGGGCGAGGTTCTTTCCTCCTTTGCCCAATCATTTCTGGTTGGGCAATTGCATCTACCGGGACTTCCTGCGCCTCCTGGGTCTCATGGCGGCCTGTACCAGCGTGGTCCGTTGGGCCCGCTGGAACATGCGCCCCCCTTCAGTGGGGGCTGGCCAGCCAGTGGTCCCAACGCTGCGATCCATTGGACCAGCTAATGATGATGACCCAGGGGATGTGGAACGCTCTCCAGTGGTGGACCGTTCCAGTTCATCTGCAGGAGGGCATCCCGTTTGTCCGCCCCGAGCTGACAGTCTCTCTATCGACCGATGCCTCTCTGATGGGTTGGGGTGCCCATCTGGGGGAACACCGAGCGCACTGCCTCTGGTCCCCGCGGGAGTCGATGCCACATCAACCTGCTGGAGCTCCGGCGGTCCTTCCGCTCTCACCGCCTTTGCTCCGTTTCTTTGGGGTCAAGTGGTCCGGGTCCAGACGGACAGTACCACGACTATGTACTATCTAAACCGCCAGGGCGGGATGCGCTCCATGCTTCTTTTCAAGGAAGCTCTCCACATCTGGTCACTCGTGTGCAGCCTGGAGGCGGATCTCCTAGCCATTCATGTGGCAGGAGCCTCCAACACCCTGGCCGATGCCCTAAGCCGGATAGGGGCTGCGTCCCATGTGTGGTCTCTCCTGCCGGAGGTAGTACAGCATCTATTCTCCCATTGGGGCACACCTCAGGTGGACCTGTTTGCCTCCAGGGAGAATGCGAAGCTGAGGCTGTTCCATGCCCGGCCCCCTCAGCAGGGCTCACTGCAGGGGGATGCCTTCTCGAGGCCGTGGACCCTGGGCCTCTTCTACGCCTTTCCATTTCCCTTGATGCACAAGGTGCTGCTCAAAGCAAGGAGGGACAAGGCGCAGGTGATTCTGATAGCCCCAGACTGGCCCCACCAGTACTGGTACTCAGATCTCCTCAGCCTCAGCTCCAGGCTTCGGCGGCTTCCAGCTCGCCGGACCTGCTCTCAGTCAATCAGGGAAGGTATTCCATCCGGACCTTCAATCCCTGCACCTGGCCGGCCTGGTTCCTGGCGGCTAGAGTTCCAGGCCTGGTCTTTCAGGCGAGGTCCTCAACGTAGTCGAGGCGTCCCGTAAGGAGTCGACCAGAAAATGCTACGCCTTCAAATGGAAAAGATTTTCCATTTGGTGTCAGGGCAAGGGCCTGGACCCTTCCTCCTGTTCCTTGATGAGCATATTGGACTACCTGTGGTCCCTTTCTCAGCAAGGGCTTAGGTCGACGACCCTTAAGGTGCACCTGGCAGCCATCTCTGCTTACCGGGCACGGGCCGGGAAGCAGTCGGTGGCGCAGGAGAAGGTGGTCTGGCGCATTTTCAAAGGCCTTGATCACATTTCCCCTCCGGTGCGAGAACCTCCACCTCCGTGGGATCTACTGCTGGTACTGGCAAAGCTCATGGGCAAGCCATTCGGAGCAGTGCACAGGTGTGAACTCTCTCACCTGTCGTGGAAGACCGCCTTCTTGGTGGCTGTCACGTCAGCCAGAAGGATGGGAGAGCTCCAGGCGCTCTGCATCGAGTCTCCTTACCTGGTCTTCCACAGAGACAAGGTTGTCCTGCGCCCCCAACCGAAATTCCTTCTGAAGGTGGTGTCGGAGTTTCACCGTAACCAGGTGTTGACTCTGCCGGTGTTCTACCCCAATCACACCTCGGAGGCCGAATATAGGCTCCATACTCTGGACCCTAGAAGGGCGCTCGCTTACTATAAGGAGCGCACGGCTGAAATTCGAGGAGAGGTTCGCCAGCTGTTTGTCACCTACGCTGAAACCGCACCTGGCAGACCTACAGCCAAGCGGAGGATAGGGAGGTGGGTCACCTCCTGCATAGATCTCTGCTATAAGTTGGCGGGCATGGAGCCTCCCAGAGGGATAAGAGCTCATTCTACCCGCCATACTGCTGCATCGGTGGCTGCTTCCAGGGACGTCCCTATCCAGGAAATCTGCAGGGCTGCTACCTGGAAGTCAGCACACACCTTCATCACCCATTACCACATCGACCTTGAGTCATGCCGGGATGCTGGTTTTGGGGCCTCGGTTCTCCAGTCTCTCTTTCCCAAGTAAGTATCAGGGGTGTGCGCCTTGCCTCCCTTCTCCCGGAGAACTGCTAGGAGTCTGCCAGACAGTGTGGATGAACAACATACCCATGTCCCTAGAAATACAGGTTACTCACCTGTAACAGGAGTTCTAGGAATGGTATATGTTGTTCATCCACCATTACTCCACCTCCCAGCACGACGCACAACCTGAGCTTCAGAGGGCCAGATCTGGCGTCATGGGGAGCGGAGAGTTTTACCACCGGGTGGGTGGGAGGAGCCAACTTGAAGACCTTCCGGCAAGATTTAAAGCAGCAAGGATACCTGCCAGACAGTGTGGATGAACAACATATACCATTCCTAGAACTTCTGTTACAGGTGAGTAACCTGTATTTCTGGCACTCATGCTTATATGATGGGTGCCTAAATCTATATGTTAGTGCAAAATAGCAATATCACAGTATAATAGACCAGGAATACAGTGTGAGATGTATGTGGGACAATAGGGGGTCTAACAAAGGCGTAACATTCCCCTCTTTGTTGCCCTGATTGCAAAAGTGGCAACACAAAAAGACGACGGTTATGCACCATTCATCTACAGGCACAAGGCTTGAGCCTAATAGAGGAAATTTAACTGCTTACAGTGGTGTTTCAGGATTTTCCTTAACAAAATGTAATTATAAGGGAAAATGTTAGTAAACCTTGTAGTACTATAAACATTTGGAATAAAACTTCACAATGGGGTTTTCCAATATCAAAACAATCAGTAAATACTGATATGTATATCGTGTGTATCTGTCCTATTGAGAAGAAATTGAAGAGACAAACTTAAGTTGCCTGTATGGATATTAAAAATAAGTAAAATTGAGATAGAGCATCAAGATAGTTAGGACTAGACTTAATGGTATCTGGTTCCAGGATGGCAACAGGTGTGATTACCATGTAACCAATTACTTGTTTAGGGAGTAAAA